>JAPCYP010000047.1:2729698-4094547 GCA_035048595.1 Echinosophora koreensis | reverse complement strand
GTTGTCCACACTTAAAGCAAATGATTCTCGTAATCTTGCAGTCCATGCCACACTTCATGCACTTATGTGGAACATTCCTAGATGAACTAGCACCTCCACTGCTTCCACCAAAAGATCGCTGTTGGGAACTGCTGCTGACCTTGTGGCCTGTTGTATGGCTTCCTCTGGAATCGATTATTATCTTGTAAGTTCCCCCTATTGAACCTAGACGGTCCATAACTCTGTTGATTAGCATCATGACTCGCCTTCAAGTCCTCTCTCTGTCTACACTTATCCATCAGCCTCAGAAATACAGATATTTCCATTGGAACTACTACTTCCTTCAGTACATATCGCAACCCTCCTTCAAATTTGTGAAACTTCCACCCCTTCATGTGGATTGTCACCAAGATAGGCTGAAAACTTCGACAGGCTTTCAAATCTGGCGCCATATTCAGCTACAGTCATATTGCCTTGCTTCAGTTGCAGAAATTCCATTTCTTTAGCATCTCTTGCACTTGCCGGAAAATATTTCTCCAGAAACTCCTACGAAAAGCTTACCAGCTCACCGCTTGCTGATCATGCTCAAGCACTTGGCGAGCTCCTCTCCACCAATTCTCAGCATTGCCTACCAACATGTAGGCAGCATAAGTAACCTTGTCGTTATCAGTACACGTCATAGCAGCAAAAATATTTTCCAAAGATTGAATCCACAACTCAGCTTTCTCAGGCTTAAGCTCTCCCTTGAATTCCGACGGATTCTTGCATAGGAATTCATCCAGTCCTCTACTTTCAGCTCCCCTTTCCTCGCGTCGCACAAACGTGGCAGTCATTTGTGACTTGCTCGCCCAGCTGCATTCATAGCTGTAGTTCCTCCGCCACGAGCCATTATAATCCTACAAGACCAAAATCGATGAGTCATTCAGATTACAATCAACTCACCACAAAACAATATCATTTCTTTCGAAAATAATATTAAAAGCACACAGAGAACACACAGCACAAACAAAGACAGACCTAAACCACAAACCCTAACAGACTCGGCCAGCTCTGATACCAAATAATGTAACACCCTTCTCGGCGCTACATTGTCTATGACATTTCTATTTTATAAAACCGAGTAAGAGGAAAATAATTCTTTTACCAAAAATACGGGTTTACTTTTTGCTTTTCTCTTTAGCAAATGATACCATACATATTATTTAACATACATCATTCACTATATATATATATATATATATATATATATATATATATATATATATATATATATATAAGTATTTTACAAAACCATGTTCCAAGTACCATCGGTCATAAACATACATATTCAGAAATTGGCGGAAATACCAACGCTAATAAACAACAACAACTTACTGGACATATGTTTTATAATAATAGTGACAGCTTTAGAGACATAGCTCCATAAAATATAACATAGACACGAGACTGGCCAAACACAAAATACTGACAAAATGTCCATTATACTAAAGCCTTGAGACTATGTCCCATGTCTCTAAGTACTCTCAAACTCCAGCGGGGTGTGTGTGGTGTAAGCCCTAGTGGCCAATCCTATATTAGTAGATTTATATTTTGTATCATGACTTTGGATTATATATTTTTATATAAATAAAGGCATTTTAGTTATTATGTTATTTATATGTTTTAATAGCGTAATAAAGTCCTTAGAATAGGCAGTTCATTTAATGAGACATCAAGTACGAGACTTAATTGTGAGACCTCATTAAATAATAAGAACGCCTATTCTTAAATTTCCGTAGTCGAGTATTATTGTTAATTAGGACGATAATAATACATAGAGACTATTGTGTGAGTAGACTGATGGCCACATCTCACAAGGTCATGGATATGTGATATCAAGTCAGCACACATGTATAAATATTAGGAGTAATATTTATACCGGATGACCCACTATGAGAATACTTCATAATAGTTATGTAAGTGTCATAAGTATTCTCATGGCGACCATAGTGAAGTAGTCCTTCGACTTGAAGTCACTACGATTCCTACATGAGGAGTTGTAGGCTTTAATGCTATCAAACGTCACGCGTGATAGGGTGATCATAAAGGTAGTTATTGGGCTTGCAATAAATTCATATTGAGGAGTGTGAGTGATGTAGACAGGATTCGTCCCTCCCTACATAACAGGGGTAATGTCTTGGGCCCCTCGATAGAGTGAGACGTGAAATATGTGTGGCCACGTGAAAGTGGGCCAATATGTGATATTGGGCCCATTTGTGATTACACGGCTACTCAGGGATCGAGGAATAAATAATTGAACATAGCAAGGATGACACTCTCATGCCTTGTGTTCAATTAAGACATATGGACGAAGGGACATTTACTGCACGGTAAATTTTGGTTGCGGTAAGGCTAAAATCGGATCACCGATACTCTTGCTAATTGGGTAGTAATGATGCATTGCTAGATGCCGCTCATTATTTATAATATTTAATGTTATAATTAATATTTGATATTATTGTAATATTTAATATTATTGCCAACTTAGTGGGAGCCTACAGGGTCACACGCATAGAGCAAATGCGGAGCGGGTCAATTAATTAAATATGATTTAATTAATTTAAAGGTTATTGGACATGTAGCGTACAAGGCCCAATAAGTGAGCAGTTAGGTCAAGAGAGGTTTGACTTATAAATAGACTATTAGTCTCCCTCTAAACTAAGACTGGTTAACCTTGCCTCCCATAGCCGTCAGCTAGCACAAGACGCAAAGCTCCAACGCCCGTTTGCTCGCGTGGACCGAGTAGATGTGCTTCTCCTTCGTGGCACTTGTGATCACAGTGAAAGCACGCTTCAAGAGGTAAACACAAATAGACCTTTATGTGATTCATGTTTTTGTAATACGCGATCCATGGGGATGGTTTTCTTCCGCCTTGAGATATGATTTCAAAGAGGATTATCTCATGAAAATCCCAACAATGTGATGGAGAAACAGTGCTGTTGTCATCTTCGCCAGATGTAAGATAGAAAATAGCAAACCAGAAACACAGAAATGAGGTGAGATTTCCATTCATCTTACACTTAACATAGACATGCAGTGGTACGACACACAGGTACATACAAATATCAACAAACTAGGGGTGTAATCGGGTTGGGTTGGTTCGGTTTTGAGCATAAACAGCATCCGAACCAATCAAAAATGTTAGGGTTGGGTTTGGTTCGGTTTTTTGCATTTTCAGGTAGCAGGACCCGAACCGAACCGATCATGTTCGGTTCGGTTCGGTTCGGACCGTCGGGTTCCCGCCCTTTTTTAATAGAAATGAAAAAAAAAAAATTTCCTGATCCTCCTCTTGTTTATTCTTGTTCCACCTGTTTCAATTTCCATTTCTCCTGGATGCAAATTACATATCCCACATCAAACCAATTGCAAATTCTTGTGCACAACTTAATAATATTGAAAGCCACAAACATCACCATAATACAGGAACTAAATATTGAAAGCCACAAACAGGAACTAAATATCACAGGTGCTAGTCTTTTAAACATCAAACCAAGGAAAGATAATATGTCACCATAATACTCTCACTAGTGTCCAAACATGAAAGCAAGGAAATGCAATACTAAAATCAAAGTGTTCACCAAAATACATAAAAAAAAGACACAAAATACATCCAAAAGATCATATTTGTCCTTCATCTCATTTCAGTCATTTGAGTCTTTGAGAGGTCCTGTTGTAACTCTTGCAATATATGAAAAAAAATGAGGGAAATAACAAAGCAAAAAGTAAAAGTACTAGAATAAAAAATAACAATCCCATAACAATGAATGAAGTGTAAAACAATCAAAAAATAAGTTACCTTAATCCAAGGCCATAAATTGACTACTAGTGTTCCCAATATCCTGCTGCAATGCATTTATCTCTTGAAGCTCTAATAATATAATAATACAAAAAAATATATAAGAGAGTTTAAAAGATATCAAATTCAATGATAAAATAATTAATCAGCTTTTTACCTGAATCATCTTCAGTTATATGACTTCGTAGATTATCAACTTTTTCAGGTTTACTCCTCAACCAATTTTGAGTACAAATCAAAGCCTCTACTGTGGAGGGATGCAATGAACTACAGTATGGGTCAAGAACACGACCCCCGGTACTAAATGCGGACTCAGATAACACAGTAGACACCGGGATAGCTAATATGTCTCTAGCCATACGAGAAAGAACATGATACTTCACTGCCTTGCATCTCCACCATTTGAGAATATCAAAATCATCATAATAGTCTTCAACATCATCTTCAATATATCTTTCCAACTTATTTCTCTTCAGCTCACCTTGCTTCCTCTTTACCTTTCGTATGAACGCACCTTTACATGATATTTCACTCTCGTCGTTTTGACCACCTTGTGCTTGAAGAGTACTATCCGAGGGTTGGGCAGTAGAATCACGAGTATCATTGGGAATAGGATACCAAACAACATACTGAGCAAATATTTTTTTTATAAGATCTTTCAATTTTTGTAATACCTCCATCATAATAGCCATATCCGAATTGAATACCTGATCCAAACAGCACTCAAAATACTCCAATTTATATCTAGGATCAAGGAAAATAGCCACCAACAATAGATAATTCAAATGCTCAATGTCCCAATATTTATCAAATTTTATCTTCATATTTGATGACATCCTATACAGCACCTCATCATCACTTTGCATCCACTTATTCAATTTAGCTTGGATTTCACACCACTTATCAAAGAAGCCATTAGAAGTGACATGCAATGATGCAGAAAAAGTAAGGATAGCATCATAGAAAATCTTTAAAAATTTAGTGAAAACACGAGCACGATTCCAATCATCAATAAGAGGAGCACCCCCTTCACTATCAACAAATTCTACATAAGAGTGGTCATCAAATTGTAAACGAACAAACTCCTTTTCATACTTTTCAGCTATGTCCAACATCAAATAAGTGGAATTCCACCTAGTTGGCACATCAAGCACAAGCATTTGACCCATGGTTGTGTGTGCCTCCTCGACACACCTCTTAAAAGAGGCCAATCTTTGTGGAGATGACCTCACATACTTGCAAGAAGCCCTTATCTTTGCAATAGAACGATCTAGTTCCTTCAACCCATCACTTACAATTAAGTTCAAGATGTGAGCACTACATCTCATATGCAAATACTCCCCTTTCAATATAGTAGTACCTTTCCAATCATCCATACCTCTAACCAAATATGACATGGCTGTGGTGTTAGCACTAGCATTATCTACGGTTACAGTGCAAATCTTGGTAATTCCCCAATCTTTTATGCATTTCTCTAAAGCTTTTCATATGGTTCCCCCCTATGGTCTGCAATCAAACCAAAACTCACTATCTTCTTTTGCAATTCCCACCCTTCATCAATAAAATGGGTAGTCACACACATATAATTCATGTTTTGAATGGAAGTCCAAGTATCGGTTGTAAGGGAAACCATTTGATAGTTTTGTTGCAACAAAGATTTCAAAAGTACTTTCTCAACCATAAAGAGTTGCATGCAATCCTTTGCCATGGTCACACGACTAGGGATTTTAAATCGAGGTTGAGCCACACTCATGAATGCTCTAAACCCGGGGTTATCGACAAACTTAAAAGGGAGCTCATCCATTATTAGCAACTTAGCCAAAGTATCTTTGCAGTCATCTTGCTTAAACTCAACAAGCCTCATAGACACAGTGTTATCATTCTCACTTTGTTTTCCTAGGGCAATCGTTTTTTGCTTCTTATCAGTGTTACTTGGGTTTTTAGTACACTTATTCATATGTTTGTTGAGGTTAGTAGTCCCATGATTAGTACTATTGCAAGCATACGGTTTGCCACAATAGATACAAATAGCCTTATCACCCTCTTTCTTAAAATGATTCCAAGCCATAGATGGAGGTCTACTGGGTTTTTGTTTAACACGTACCTCTGGTGCAGGCGGTGCAGATTGACCTTCAACCTGAGGTATCTCACTGGAAGGTGTTTCTGTTGGTGGAGTAGGTGCACTAGAAATTTGAGTCCCATTTGTATCTTGATTTGTATCTTGATTCTCAGTCATTTTGCAGCAAACCTAAGGAAATAAGAAATGCACACAGCAAGAATAGATTAGAAAGAAAGAATCAATGAATCAAAATTTGTCAAAATCAAAAATCCCAAAATCAAAAAACCCTAAAATCAAAAATCCCAAAATGAAAAATAAAAATAAAACCTAAGATGCATAAATTGTGTACCTAGCTAGGAGGGTGTCGCGGTGATAGGGTCTGCCGGTCTGGTGGAGAGGTGGAGGCCGGAGGGAGGTCTCGGCGTCTCGCGGTGAAGGAGCGACGTGAAGAGGTGGAGACTTGGAGCGAGGGTGATGAGGTTGCGGTGAAGAGCTGTCTCGTGGTTGGAGGCTTGGAGCGAGGTGATGAGGTGTCGTGAAGAGGTGGACGGTGACGCCGTGATGTCACCGCCGCCGCTGGAGTCATTGATGAGAGGTGAAGTAGGGTAGGATGAGAGGTGAAGGGATGAACCGATGCTTGCTCAATGCTCGTTCTATCTTCGAGACTTCGAGTGTTTTGTTGGACTTGGTGAGCGTTCGACTTCGAGATTGGGGCTAGGCCGGCCTAAGTGCCTTCCTGTAAGTGATATATAATTCAAAAAAAAAAAATTGGGGGTTCGGTTCTACCGGGTTCAATTTTCCTGGACCCGAGAATCGAACCGAACCATGGTCGGGTCAGTTGATTTTTACCCGAACCGAACCAATGATCCGATCCAAACCGCCAAAACGGATCGGATCGGTTCGGGTCCGCCGGTTTCGCGGGTCGGATCAGATCCGCTTACACCCCTACAACAAACAATTATATCATCCATCACAACAGAAATAATAATATTTCCCAACAACATAATCACAGGGCACCGTTTTCCCTAGACAGAAGACATCTAAGACTCGAGGAATGACCTCTGATTCCCTATACCATGGTTTTAACAAACAGTCGGAGAGAGTGGTTCGGAGGATTGTTCTGGAGTCCACCAGTCTTGGGTTATAAAATGCGTCAACAGTCATCATGGTGCACATAGGCTTTTTCGGGAACATCCTTCACTACCAGAAAAATACAAAGTGTCTGGTAAAGTATGTCGGTGTATTGCAAGATCACCATGCCACAGAAGAGCAACCAACTGGGCCTATATGAGTATTTCATACCACGACACCCCCAAGCATCAATAGATCGTCACTACGAAATTCGCACCCACATTAAAGTGTTAGCTTAATCTCCTAGGCACAACGGCCTTACAGAACATAGTTTCACTATGTGTTTAGGCAAACTTTGTCGGAAATGCGTTCTTCTCGTCCATCCTTCGGATAACATTGTTTGACTCCATCGGAATCCTTCCAACGTACTGTAACAGATGCTAGATGTTCTTAAGTCCGAATCACCGGTACTTAATCATCAAGCTAAAGTTTCTCAAGTAACCTTTCATCTTTGTGCAAAGTTTTATTAAATACTTGATTAAAATCCTAGCACATTATGAGATTGGAACACAGGTCCAATTATTTATTTCTCTGTACTTTTCTAGTTAAGCCTTTTTCTTTGGCTTCCAATAAAACAAATCATTCTGAGTCCATTAAATTTTATGGAATATGGATAATGAGTTATTCATAAAGTCATTATCCATACTTTATGACATAAGGTCGTGTTCCACCCCACGTCATAAATTATTACGTTCGTATTTTCACTAAGTCGTTCTTGACTTAGGTTTTTTGCATTTTACCGTAAAATCTCGTCTTTGAAGACTAAAATCCTTTTGGCTTAAAACCAACACTTTTGGATAAAATCAAATTTATTTTCAAGAGTAATTTCCCTCAAAGATACATAGGTATCAATTTCTCCAAAACATTTTCTAAAAAATCCTTAAAAACGTTTAACAATGGTTTCACCGCTTTTTACTAAATTTAGAACCAAAAGCCATATTTTTGAAAACATGGTTCTTCACCTCAAATGTATTAATCTCCTAGGTTATTTTACTAATATGAAAATGTTGAAACACTGATTTTCCATCAAAATCTCCATTTATACAAAATTTCTAAGAATTTGACTAAGTTATAAATCACGTAAATCCTTTTTCAATGATTTTACACTCTAACAGCCCAAATATCATTTTTGAGTTTTAGAACAGTTTAATTGGGATGAAAAACAGTTTCCAATAGTCCAATTACATAAATTTTCAAAAATTGCAGTTTAGTCCCTAAACTTTCATTAATTACAAAAATGTCCTTATTCACTTAAAACCTTATGACTTTTTATTTATAACTTCAAATTACACCAAACCAACTTCTTTAGAAATATTTTTCAGTTTCCCTCAAATTTCCAGAAATTACATTTCTGCCCCAAATATTTTACAACAATTGCAAAAAGGTCCTTTTTTACAAAAAAGCTTATAACTTTTTATGTATTAATCCAATTAACACCAAACCCATTTCTATGGTTTTGTCTCATCAAGGACTATTATATTAACACACAAGAACATGAATTTCAGTGCAGCCATCGAAATTCTCAGAAATTCCATTTTAGTCCCTAAGGACTCATAAAATCATATCTTTCAATATACACATCCAAATCAATCCAAACCAATTTCTATATTCTTATATGTTCATTCAATCCTCATAAAAATTATTCAAACAATTTAAATCCATATGGAACCCATTTAACCAGTCAAGGTCGAATGGCCTAAAATAAATGTTTTAGACAATTTTCTCAAATAGTCATGCATCATATAATCATATTCAACATCAACAATAATTATACCACAAACACAAACATCAATCAATCCTTCCAAGAGGATCACACATATGTAAAACAATAAATTTCACAACTTTCACACTTATGATTTACAAGACCATTTACACTAAATAACACTAAATAAACCATCAACATGTCTACCCTAAGGTAGGATGATGGTAATCTCCCCCATACCTTGGTTGATCACTTGAAACTCAAGCAAGAAGATGATGATGTTTATCTAGAGCTCAAGGTTTTGCACAACCAAAACCTAGCCATGAACAATCAACAAAATAACAAGTTAAAAATGAAGAAAAACCATCTAACCCCTTGAGAGCTAGGTTCGGCCATGTCAAGAAAAATAGGCTAGAGATCTCTAAATTTTTCAAGCTCTTAGATGATGAAAATAGAAGTCATGTGAAGATCATAGAAATTGGAATCACATTAAAAGGGTTTTTCTATGATTTTCTAGAGATTTTTGAAGTTCTAGATCTAAGAATTTGAAATTTGTGAAAACTTGAAATAGAAAGAAAAGTTGTGAAGGAAAAGGAAGGTATGATCATGAATCGCAAGAATCTACCTTTAGAATTTGAAGAAACTAACAAGAACTTAGACTTCTTTTGTAAATCAAGTGTAAGACTTAAGAGTTTTTTGTGTCAAAGTGTAAGAACATGAACCAAACGGAGGAAATGAAGTGAAGGTGGCCTTTTTATGGGGTGATGACCGTGAGTTTTCTAGGGAAAAAGGGTCCAAATTTTGCTTAGTTCAAGTTGTAATTAAAATGGAGGTTTAAGGGCATTTTAGATATTTCACACATAACTATCATTACTTGCATTTAATGCAAGATGACTAACCCCTAAGACTCACCCCCATGAGTATGATGACTCATTGTGCTCATCCACCCGGCATCGGATTTTGTCTCTGCACCTCCATTCTCGATTCCGTCGATCCCCGATCGTCGAGTACTTGCCCGATTATTGTATAATAACCTATTTATTTTGAAAATTTTCAAAATTACCACTATGATAGGAAATAAAATATAAACCTTAACTGTTTCGTTCTCGGGTTAAAATTAGGTTTTCTGACCAGTAAAATCTTATTGTCAGTTAAAACGCCGACCGGGTTTCATCTGAATTTTAAACCTAAATTTTTACCGTAACCTTCTAACATAAGATAAAGTATAATTAATATTTTGTTTTATCCAAAATCATTTTCTTGGTCTCAAATAAAAATATAAAAAATATAAAATTCTACCGATACTGAAAAACAGTAAAAACGGCAAAACGGTCAAAAAGTAAAAATAGGGTGTTACAATCCAAAGTTGGCCAACACCTAAAAATGTTGGAGATATTAGGAGTTTCCATGGATTGGCAAGTTTTTATAGAAGATTTGTCAAAGACTTTAGTACTTTGGCAAGTCCTCTAAATGAGGCCTTAAAGAAAAATGTGCCATTTCATTGGGGACAAAGCCAAGAAAACTCCTTCAACATACTCAAGGTAAAATTGACCAATGCACCAATTCTCGCACTTCCAAATTTTGTGAAATCTTTTGAGACAGAGTGCGATGCTTCTAATATAGGCATTGGGGCCGTTTTGCTTCAAGAAGGACACCCCATTGCTTACTTTAGTGAGAAACTTGTCGGGGCACATTTGAACTATTCAACTTATGATAAAGAACTTTATGCCCTAGTAAGGAGTCTTAATGTTTGGTAACACTATCTCTTGCCCAAGGAATTTGTAATTCATAGTGATCATGAATCATTAAAACACTTAAAGGGGCAAGAAAAATTAAACACGTTGATATGCCTTACTATCAACTCTTGAAACAAAACTTCTTGGGTTTGATCATATAAAAGAATTGTATTCAAATGATCTGGACTTCTCTATAATTTACACTCAAATAAGGTCCATGGCACATAAAGGATTTTTCATAAGTGAAGGGTTCCTTTTTAAAGACGAGACTTTGTGTGTCAAGGCATTCTATTAGAGAGTTATTGGTCAGAGAAGCACATCAAGGGGTTTTGCATCAAGGGGTTTAGAGGTTTTGCATGAACATTTCTTTTGGCCAAATATGAAAATTCAAGTCCAAAAGTTATGTAAAAAATGCATTGAGTGTTTGAAAGCAAAGTCAAAGAGTAAGCCTCATACGTTGCACACTCCCTTACCTAGTCCTTCTTCTCCTTGGATTGATATTTCTATGGATTTTGTATTGGGATTACCAAGGACTAGGTGAGGGAATGACTCAATCTTTGTGGTTGTGGATAGATTTTCCAAGATGGCACATTTTATACCATGTCACAAAAGTGATGATCCTTGCCATGTAGCCAACCTTTATTTAGGAAAATAGTTAGACTACATGGGATTCCTAGAAGCATTGTATTCGATAGAGATGCAAAGTTTCTAAGCCACTTTTCGAGAACTTTGTAGGGCAAGCTTAGAACTGAATTACTCTTTTCGAGTACTTGCCACCCATAAACGGATTGGCAAACCGAGGTGGTTAATAGGACTCTTTCTACTCTTCTTAGAACCATCCTAAAGAAAAACCTAAAGTCTTGGAAAGAGTGCTTATGTTTCATTGAGTTTGCATACAACCATGTGCAACATTCTACTACTAAGCACTCCCCTTTGAGATAGTCTATGGTTTTAATCCACAAACCCCACTTGATTTGCTTCCAATACCAATAGAACAATCATTGTTGAATCAAGATGGGCTTACCAAGGCCGAATTTGTTAAAAAGCTCCACGAACAAGTAAAATTAAATATTGAAAAACAAGGGGAGCACAATGCAAGGCAAGTAAATAAGGGAAGAAAACAAGTGTTACTCAAACCGGGTGATTGGGTATGGGTGCACTTAAGACAAGAAAGATTTCCTTTACAAAGGAAGTCCAAACTCCTACTACGGGGTGATGGACCTTTCCAAGTATTGGAGAAAATAAATGATAATGCATATAAAATAGATCTCCTTAATGATTATAATGTAAATGCCATGTTTAATGTGTTTGATCTAAGTCTTTTTGAAAATAACACAGATGATGATCAACACAATTCATGGATGAATGTACCTCAAGAAGGAGGGGATGATATGAGCATGGACACACAAAGCCAATGACCTAGCATTGAAGACTTGCATGGACCCATGACAAGGGCAAGGCTTAGAAGAGTCCAAGACACACTCAAGAAGGTGGTGGTCAATCACTTGACTAATAGGCAACCTTATGATGAGGGCTTCATCTTGAACCATTTATGCATTGAGCCATTTACCAGCTAGTTAGGGATAGGGCCTAGGACCTTTGTATAGAGTGGAGTTCATATAATAAAGGTAGGGATTAGGACCCTTGTATAGAGTAGAGTTCATGTAATAAAGGTAGGGATTAGGACCATTGTATAGAATAGAGTTCATGTAATAAAAGTGCTTATTCAAAAAGCACTTAGGAATAGTTTAGGATTTGGGCCTATTGGGCCATTAGGCCCACATGGCATAGGAATAGGAAACATTAGGCCCAAAACAAAGCCCACAATTGGGTTGAAGATGTAGGAGGCGCTACTTTGAACCATGTAGGAGGATGAGCACTTTGCTCATCTATAAATAGGCCTCATGTAACTCATTTCACAAGTTTGAATTCATTTGATAAGTTTCTCATACTTGAGATTCTAGAGAGAGTTGAGAGTTCTCCTCTTCTTGGTTCATGAGTTGAACCAATTGATTCTTATCTTGAATATCTTTATTTTAGTGGTGAATCCTCCTTTGGCTTATCAAATTCAACCTTCTTCTCCAAGAAGAATGCTTTTTCTACTTTTGTTCTTTAATTCTTGCACTTTATTTCTTGCAATTTACTTTCTAGTCATATATCAATTGTTCTTCTCTTCTACTCCTTTTTGTTTTCTCTTGATTATTCACTTGAAGAACAAGTTTCATATCAATTGTGCCTGAATTGTGTTTGATCTCAAATTTTAAAGCAGTTAGATCAAAGAAGATCCTAAAATGCTAAGTGATCAATCCTTGATCACATCACAGGAGGTTGCTTGACATAAACTTCCTCCTCAATTATCCTATTTAAAAATGTACTTTTAACATCCATTTGATAAAGAGTTATATCATGCTGTGCAGCATAAGACATAAGAATTCTAATTGTTTCTAATCTAGCTACAGGTGCAAAGGTTTCAGTGAAATCAATACATTCATGTTGATTATACCCTTGAGCAACTACAGTAGGTACATATAGGTTTATTTGAACTAACTGAAACAGATTTAACAGTTATTTTTTAGAACTTTGTTGATCCCTTATGATGTTCTTTACTGGAATAACCTATACCTTCTTTGTTAAGGGAGTGTCTCTGACTTCCCAAAAGTTTAGTCAGATTATCTCTACCATTAACAAACTTGGCAAGATCTGAGGTGAGCTCTTCTACTTTCTGTTGAAGTTTAACCACTTCTTCAGAATATAGAGTTTCAACTGAGATCTTAGCTTTAGACTTTTCAGTCTTAAGCTTACCGTTATCTTCAGCTAACTTCTAACACTCTTGAGATTTCTGTGTATACTCATTTGAGAGTTTAACATACTGTCTCTTGAGGGATTTGAAAGCTTTAGATATACAGTTTGATTCCTCCAATAGTTCATCATAAGCATCGCTAAATTTCTCAAGTTCAGATTGTACCTCAGTTTTTGATTTTCTGATTCTGAATCAGTATCTGCCATAAGACAGAGATTGGCTTCAAGCTCCTCTCCTTCACTTTCAGTGGAGCTTTCATCATGTTCTTCCCAAGTAGCCATCATTCCCTTCTTCTTTTTGTTGAAGAACTTCTTGGGAGGTTGCTTCTTGAGTTGAGGACATTCTGCCTTGATATGACCAGGCTTTTTGCATTCATAACACACAATGACATTTCTGTCATTTGTTCCACCATCTTTGTTGTATTTTTCTTTGTTGAAGCACTTGAAAGGTTTGTCTTTTCTTCCAGAGTTTTTTCATTTTTCTAGTAAGAAGATAAAGTTCATCATCAGAGTCATCCTCATTTGATTCCTCAGATTCTTCTGAAGATTCATCAACTTTGAGAGCTTTTGAAGTAGATCCCTTAGATGATTTCTTGTCAGCCTTGAGAGCAATGGATTTGCTCTTCTTTTCATTGTTTTTTTCAATCAACTCCTGTTCATGGATCTGAAGAGTCCCAAGAACCTCATCTAGCTTCATTGTTGACAGATCTTTGGCCTGAGACACAGCAGTTACAAAAGGTCTCCATTGTTTTGGAAGATTTCTGAGAATCTTATGAATGTGTCCCTCAGTCTTGTAAACGTTTCCTAGAGATTTCAACCCATTGGTTATAGTTTGAAATCTCCCATACATTTGGCCAATATTCTCTCCTTCTTCCATTTTGAACAACTCATACTTTCTAACCAACATGCTGACTTTAGTCTCTTTTACCTTACTGGTTCCTTCATGAGCAACAACTAGTGAATCCCACATTTCCTTTGCAGATTCACAAGCACAGACTTTTTCAAACTCTCCTCTGCTCAAAGCACACATGATTGCATATCGAACTTTGGCATTGAACTGCCATTTTGTTTTTTGATCAGAGGTCATGCTTGCTTGAGGAATTTCTACTCCTTTGTCATCTTAAGGAATGTAGGGACCTTCTTCAATGATATCCCAGAGATCAGCATTAGTGGATTGCAAAAACCACTTCATCTTTTTTTTTTCCCCAGTAGATGTAGTCCTCTCCATTGAAGTATGGAGGTCTAGACATTGAGGATCCTTCTCCTGGATGATTCTTGCTTGTGCTGGCTTCTCCTACCATTTCCAAGATCTTTTCCTCTACATTGTTAAGTGCTCAACTAAGAGGCTGAGCTCTGATACCAACTGAAATAACCAAAGTTAACACAAGAAGGGGGTTGAATTGTGTTTACCAACTTTTTAGGAAACTTTGAAAATTATTTTCGCAGGCACAACAAGAAAAAATAAAGCTAAAGAAAATTAGATGGGTGACTCGTCTAATTTTAAGACAGAACACACGTGCACACAGAGAATGTTATAATAGAGTTTGATAATCACAATATTAACTCCCCAAGTTAAAAGCTTAAACAAATAACTCTTAAACAAATTAAAGAGATAAGGGAAGGAGAATATCACTCAAGAGTTTTATACTAGTTCACCCCAAAATCCACAAGGCTACGTCCAGTTCTTGGCAGCACCAAGTTTCCACTATAACTGATCAGATTACAGTACAAGTATTCTTTTCACACCTAGCCTCTCCAGGCTCAACACAGTAAAGAGTAATGGTTTTGGGTAATTAATACAACTTTGCAAGTTTTCAGATAACACTTAGAGAGTGAAATAAATGAAGTAATGAAAGACTGCGAAATTTACGTCAAATGATTAAAGAGCTATTCAATGAAGGAATGAAGAAGTAATTGAGGAGAGTAAATACTTCTTTGAATATTTGCGCAGAGCTCTTAACTTCATCTTCATGTTTGGTCTATATAAAGGCTTCAATCAATTTAATCCATTAAACACAGTTTCAGAAAGTGTGCTCCTTTGATTCGAACTTCTGGGACGCCATTAATGCCAAAGAGTTGTTCTGTATAAACATTAAATGTTTGGGGACGTTGGACTTTGACATATGCGACCAAGAGTACACTTTGTTTCTGAGCAGTTGTTGTTTCAGAGTTGCAGTAGCAGACTTCTTGTACTTGTGGCAGAGAACTTCCCATTTCAGTGCAAGACTCGGTTTACTTTCTGGAAAGTACTTTTACTTTGTACTAAAACAGCTAAAAGGCTACTGACTTGGTGCAGAGGTTGCGTGTTTATTCCTTGAACACTTCAAAGAATGAATTCTTTATTCTTTGTCCTTGATGCTATTGTCCAGAGGTCTTCGAGGTCCTTAAGGAAGGCATCTTTTTCAAATAAGATTGACTTGGACTCCCTTCCGACAGTCTGACACTTTAACGAGTGTAGCAGTGTTTGAAAATTAGACATGTGTTCTGCAGTCCAAAATCAGAAGGGTGATGTGAGCCAAAACTTAGATGGGTGAGCAAGTCATTTTTAGACGGGTGATCCACTGAAGCTTCTTCAGACTTATGATCCTTGCCACGTCATTAACTAGAACAAAATCTTGATTGAGAGTTGACTTGGTCTATGTCTGAGTTGACTAATTTTCAGACGGGTGGTTTTTTAGATGAGTCTAAAAAACTGTGTTGTACTAAAACTTAGACGGGTCAGATTTTAGACGAGTGACCTTAAGTCAATTTTCCTACATACTTAGCAGACTTGTCAGTAATTTCATATGGTTCAATATTACCATACTAAATATATTTGGAATCATCAAAACTTAGAGAATTTACTCATTGAATGTGTTCCAGACTTATAAGGTCTCAACACATTAACCTTGTAGGTAAAGTTCACTAGACCTCGATAATTTAACTATTTTATTTGTTGAATTAATATTTCCTTATAGTACATTATATTGCCATAATTGTTTTCAATGGAAAGAATTATAGCACCATAGTTAGTAACTAATTTTTAGCACCCGTGCAAATGCACGAGTAACACTTCTATTAAATAAATTTCTTTCAAATTTTATAATATTGATACTATTAACAATTTTACAAAAAAATAAACAATTTTAAATTATTATAAAAAAATATAAAGGTAACAATATAAGTCATTAATTTTGTTATGATAGTGTAGAAACGTTTATAGAATAAATATTTTTAATAATGCATCACTATATAATTGCCAAACAATATAAAAATCTTTAAACTAATAGCATGTACACTTTAATTTTTTCTTAATACATATAAACTTAAAAAAATATTATAACAATATCAACAATATACTTATCACTTTAATTTACTGTACATTATCTTCATTATTGTAATAATTATTATTACTACCACAAATAAAATTTATTTTGCATACTATTAATGTACAAAATTTCGCGTACTATATTTGTTTCAGGTTAAGATATATGTATAAGTATATCATATACTCATTATAATATATATACACGTGCTTTCAAAAAAATGTAAATTATCTTTGTCCTCTGTTCACAATAATATATGTGCATATTGCAGACCCCTCTTTTGAAATTCAATAGTGCACATTCTTGAACAAATATCACAACAAATTATAAGTAGAGAACCGCAACAAATAAATTACTGCACAAAAAAAAATGGAAAGTTAAAATAATAGCATGAGTTATTCAGCACCCACACTTGCAACAACCTTCCCAAAAAATTCACCCTTTTTAAAATCCAACTTTAATTGATCCAATAACACTCTACATAAAATATCAGGATGATCCGACGAACTAAGCCTTCTCTCAAAAACAAACTGATGGACCTCATCCCACTTTGGATTACATGTGAAAGTTAAAAACAAATCTGGATATCCAAACTTTTTACAAATTGTCATCGCATCTTGCCATAACACGTTTTCCAGTAGAGGAGCCTTTCATATCTCCTCGATCAACGGCTTCTTCAATACCTTTTAAAAAATCACCTCTAATAATACTCTGATTTCTTATAATGTAAGACAATAATCTTTTAGCTTCAACCATTGAGTATATATCAACAACAAATTATTGGAATAACCTTTTACTGTTCAACAAAATTGTCCCCTCAGAAGGTCTATTCATTAACCTAAATGAAAGAAACCTTCTAAGTGAAATCCGAACTCTTGAACATTGCGTAACATAGGAATCATTCAAGGTCAACGAAATATTTTCCTTCCAACCACGTTCTCCAAAAGGAAATTGCAATTGGATATTGCAGATGGGTAAATAATACATGAGTCTCAGGGATTCTTTACAAATTACCATCTCGACTACGTATCACAATATCTTGGCCGCAATCAGAACTATCAAAATCACCAACTATCAAAGTGCAACTCATCCACTATTGGCAAATTGTACACAAAGCAACAATAGGACAACTTCGAAACAATCTTATTGATACATTAAAATTTTGTTCTCCTTCAATAAATTCTCTAACTCGTCTAAATGATTTTGCAAGTGCATTATACTCATCAACCATTTGCAACAAATCATTTACCAAAGTTGGATCCAGTACAATTTTTTTCAACATCGGTCCTGTTTGGATTTATGTAAGAATGACAATTATTGCAAGATACAATCACCAAATAAATATATTAACAAAGTTACTTGAATATAAATATGAATTTCTAAAAATACCTGAAAGGAGACATCCAATTTAACATTTCATTTTGTGTGTCATATATATACAACAGAGAAATTTTTGGCAACTACCCTTCCTCTGGCAATAAGCTCCCAATCCGATGATAATTTTGTCCACCAAGAACAAATTGCGACAGTCCATGACCATGATTTACACCGAATTGAACTTTACCACCCAATGAAGTAAATGAAAATATGTTATTATAGGAACGTATGTTTCCAAGAAAATGTCTACTTCTTGGATCTACTCCATGTATCAAACTCCAAAGCAAAGTAGGTAGCCTAGCTAAATATGGTAACGTCACTGTTCCCTTCATACATATATTGAAAATTCTACCATGGAACCATTTTTATGTTTTCCTGGCCGCTCCTCAAACCAAACCATTGCACCACAATGTTCACAACACCGGTTCCTCTCCAAAGTCTAGACAATCTAGAAAAAGGTTTAACAAATCAGTCAACATGTAAAGAATAAAAAAGTGGCAAAATAAAATAAATTAATAGATACAAATAGACATTGATTACTAAATAAATATATTCACGTTCATCTTCAGCAAATAAAGGATTCTTTCCATCATGAACTTGAAAATAAATTTCTATATTATCAATAACAATAAACCAATTAAATAAAAAAATTGAAATATGCAAGTGGGAAAAATTATACAATAATACAAACAAAATAATAATTTCTATTACCGGGACAGATTGTGAAATTAATATTCTTTCTTCTATGTAGTATATCCTCATAACTTACTTGGGTTAGTAGACTATGTTGCTGGCATTCCACTCGACTTAAAAAATCTAAATCTAATTTTTTTTTAGATATAAAGCAAAAAAAATTAAATATAATAAATTATTCGAAGATAAAGTTAGTACATTCACATTACCCTTTCAAAAATATAATTAAATATTGAAGTTGAAAAAAAATAATAACACTTAAATAAATGATCCCTAAAACCCAAGACCAGTAATTTTTAGAACTATACAATTAATAAAGGTCGTAAAAAATATTTAATAAATATTTTACATAAAATTAAACATTATATAAAAATAAAGTCCAAACAAAATATACTGAATAATTATATTCATATCTATTTATTAAAACAAAACACCATAGGCTCACAACTCATTTTCTTTGTAGATCTATAGTAAAAATGAGGATTTTTTTTGGTACAGTATAGTAAAAATGAGGATGAGCATTAGAAAGTATCACAATGAACTTGAAAATATATTTCTATAATATCAATAACAATGAACCAATTAAATAAAAAAATGAAATGTAAGTGGGAAAAAGTTATACAATTATACAAACAATAACAATTTATACCACCTGGACGGATTGTGAAATTTAATATTCTTTCTTCTACGTAATATATCCCGATAACTCACTTGGTTGGTAGACTATATTGTTGGCATTCTACTCGACTTAAAAAATCTAAATCTATTTGTTTTTTTAAAAAATAAAGTAAAACAATGTAAATATAAACAAAAGTATTCGAAGACAAAGTTAGTACATTCCCCTTACCCTTTCAAAAACATTATTAAATATTGAAATAAAAAATAAATAATAAAACTTAAATAAATGATCCCCTAAAAATCAAGACCAATAATTTTTAAAACTACACACTTAATAAAAGTCGTAAAAAATACTAAAAAAACAAAAAAACAAAATGTCGTAAAAAATACTTAATAAATATTTTACATATTAAAAGTTAAACACTATATACAAATAAAGTCCAAACAAAATATACTAATATTTATATCTATTTATCAAAACAACACACCATAGGCTCACAACTTATTTTTACTGTAGTTCTACCGTAAAAATGAGGATGAACAATAGAAAGTATATAGATAGAAATAGATTTCTACTGTTAGTTTGATAACATTCTAATTTGTATTTTCATTCTAACTTTTTCAAGAAGTGAAAGTCACCATTGGCCCATTCCAGGTGATCAATTATAATAAGCCACCAAAAAAATAATAATAACAATTAAAATCAACTTGACACCATGAAGCTAATTAAAATCATGTCTTATGATTGTTGGTTTTGAGAGCATATGAAGCTAATGGAACACTTTGTCACCCTCATACTCACGACTAGATGAAATTCAGGAGGATTCGATGATTTTTGCCTCTTGCTCACAATGTAAGACCTACAAAAATTGCTATTCAAGGCACCTTCAGGCCTCAATGCATATCTTAATTTCCGGGGTCATGAATCACCTTCAATTTGGTAACTTTTTAGGAGCATGTTTCTTATCCAAGTCAACTTCTAGCAACTTTCTCTACGATCATCAACTGCAATGTTTCCCTTTCCCAATATTTTAGAGCACCGTCCTTATCCTAATCGTTCGGGTCTTTTGAGGGTTAAACGAAAATTTACGGAACCATAATTTAATGGCATCACATATATTATTAGATGACATTTAAAATATTTAAAATGACCGGATGACTTTCTGTTAGACACATAAGTAATTAATAAATGTCACATAATAGTATATAAACTGAAAATAATGATTTCAGATTTTGGAGAGATTAAAACCAAAGAATTTTTTTTATTGAAATCAAAATCAAAATCTGCTTATTTTACGGGAAACAAAAATCTATTTAACCCTTTAGCAAAATTTCATGGGAAGTATGGTGGCTGATAGAAACAAACCTACTTCCCTTGCGTCACTTGAGGTACCAAGTACCAACGGGTCGGTCGCACTCAGCTTGGGAAGCAAGGATTGATTCTGAATTTGTTGTCCCCACATGAGAATTAGAGGATGAAGTTTGAGGTGAAGCAGAGTAGGAGGTTTCATCTTGTTGGCCATCTAGAGAGTTGCTATGAGACCATTGAAAAACGGAAGGGTTTTAAACCCTCTTCATTATTTTCTCTTTCCTCCTTTTTTTTTTTTAAAAAAATCTTTAGAATATTTCTCATTATTCTATCCATGATTCTATTTTAATAATTATTACTTTCATTAATTCTATTTCTCTATTATATTTTTTACAATCACAATATTCATAATGATATTTCATATATGAATTACATACTTCTATAGCTTCGGCTTTTAATTCTTGTACTAAATCTCTTGAATAATTTTGATTAGTTAAATCTAACATACTTAATTTACATAAAAAAAATTTATATATGATAGTTATTCATTATATTACTTTATTTACTTAGCTCTAATACCAAATCGGTACCACCCTAATAATTTCAAATATTTTTAATTTATTCATTTTTTAGTGTAATATTTTATTCATCGATAAAGACCAAATCATCATCATCACCATTAAAATCTACATGATAATCAGGATCACAGTAGAATTTAAAATCAAATAAATAATACTTAGGATCGTTATATATCTCAAGATAATATTCAAGATCGTTATTTAGGATCACTTTTTCCAACATTCGGATTAATGCTAGAGTTTTTTTTTTCATATGTTGGATAATTAATTTCCCTAGAGTTTCTAAAAGATTTTCTAATTGTTCAAGAACTTTTCTAATTTTTTCAATATCTCTATTTTCATCTATTTCTTTACCTTTACTTATGTTATTTAGTGTATCTCTTATATTATTTATTTCACTTTGTCCTTTCTGAATCCTATTATAAGTGTAATTTGCAATTTTATTTTTATTTTCTATTAGTTGAATAATATTTTTATTAGTCTCTTCCATTATTTTTTCTATACCTTTGAATTTTATTACTATTTCTTTAGATAAACTCATTATTTTACCATTTTATTATTATAATTTTATCTTATGTGAGAACCATAGGGTTTTGAAACCATATGATTTAAGAAGGCTTCGTAGAAATTCTTTAAGTAGATTATGATGAAAAACCTGTCATGGCAGTAGGATTCGCATCATAAATAATGATTTTAAGTACGATTTATCTAACATGTGCAATATTGCACATGTTAAGGAATCAAAAATAGAAATGTTGTGTTGAGAGTTGTGTATTCAAATTCTTGAAAGTCTAAAAATTATTCTTTCCAATATAACATTTCTATTTTTTGATTCCTTAACATGTACAATATTACACAGGTTAGAAAAATCCTTTTTAAGTATTCCACTCTTCTTGGCATCCACCATGTATATTTTAAGCATTCCTCTCTTCTTGACATCCACCATGAATTTCTTCTCTTGGCATTCACCGTGTGTTTCTTCTCTTCTTGACATTCACCAAGTATTTCTCTCGCAATTTAATTTTTCATTTAAGCATTCATTATTTATTTTATTTTTACATTCTTTTAAGAATTATTTTACTACGCTTATTGTGCAAAAGTATTTATATTTTTCATGGTTGTTAAGATCGGACTGGACCGGCCAGTCCAATCGGTCAAACTAGGAACTGGCCTGCCATTTGGTCTGAATAACCCCCAAAACCGTTCTATATATAATCGGATGGAAAAGTGTCAAATCAGTACAGAACCGAAGAAACCTAGCAAAGCCGGTGGTTCATCGGGTTTCAGCGATCCGCAAAAAATGTTTTAGTCCTCTGTTTCACCAAGCAGCCTCTGTTGACCTCCGATGACCTGACCACACATTTTGCCTCCTCGACTTGAGATAGGACAAACTACAGAGATGAGGGAACGATAAAAAGAAGAAAGAAGATAGGAGCATGAGGTCGAAGAACATCCAGACTATGTTTTACAGAAAGAAAAGGATCAGTGAGGTTGAAGTTGAAGAACGTCCGGAATGATTTTCAGAAAGGAGGATGAGAGGGGATTAGGGGGATGGTGAGGGCAGCTGCTATGGAAAGGAAGCTAGGAGGATGAGAGGGGATTAGGGGGAGGGTGAGGGTGAGGGCAGCTGCTATGGAAAGGAAGCTAGGACTAATTGCACTCCTTTTTTTTTTTAGCTAAATGGGTCTAAAGCCCTAAACCAGACATTCAAATGTCAACCGAATCTGCATAGTGCATAATTTGTAAGTGTCATGTTGCATGTAACACCCTTGCGAGTGTCACACATGGAATTAAGCATACATCTCTGATAGCACCATTATTAACTATTCCTTAATACGTTTAATTAGCGTTATCACGAATATACATTCGAAAATATTATAAGTTTGCGGAAACGTGAAAGAAAAACAAATCTTAAAACATACACAACGAAAGAAAGATAAAACAACATATATGTACATAGTATATACATCATGTCTCCAACAGTACCATCGATCCCAGCAGAGGGATCAGAAGCCTACCATCTATACAAACCGGGTCAAAGAAACAGTAACTGGTCACAGAGAAAGACACCTAAAAACCTATACAGACATCATCTACATGCCCGTCTATCACAGAATATATCCAAAATCAAAAGATCAAAAGAAGACTATGCTCACAGAGGCTCTCCCTAGCAGACGCTACTTATGGACATCTGGAACTACCCTCACCCTCGACAAAAGCACGATGATAATCTCTGACATCCCTGGTATGAATCAGGGGTTCCCACACAGACTCGTTGTTGCTGATAACGATCCTACGGCGCAGATAGCAGTGCAACGTCTGCGTACTCCTCATCCTCCTCCTAACTCTGTAGACTCTGCCAACTCTATCCTGAACCACGGACTGCTCCCTCTTGTTCCACCTGTCATCCGGGAACTCGCGCTGACGTGGCGGATATCACATCTCTATGAAGGGCAGTCGGTGAGAGATCCGGTAAGAACCGAGCATGGTGAAGTCAGGTCCTCTCGGAGACAGACATAGATGCTGACCAAGCCGACGTAACACATGAATAACTGTGAGTGGTCGACCTGCCACCTGTGGTCATCATGATATACGATCTCAATGTCCCCCAGGGTCTGGACCCTCGGCGAAACCATCTGTAAGTAGTGCATCTGACGCTGGTCCAGTCTAATCGCCATTGGCGTATGACTGCTGCTCATCTGACTAACCGATACATACACAGAAAGAGGAAGAAAAGAAGAAGAAGGGAGATAAGAATCTCGACACCGCCATAAAAATAGGGATAAGGAAAACATAGTAAAGCATACTATCAAATAGCAGTCAACACATGCAGCAAACATCTCCCAAATCATACTATCAAAGTCAACCTCGATTATCCAAATAGGATCAATCCTCTAAGGAGTCACAATCCTATGCATGTCGGTCGATCTCTCACACTAGGGATATTGATCCCCCGGACATTCTCTTTCTTTCTCTCGGGCCTATCCGTCGCCCAGAGAATGTCAGTTGGTTTGTCCTGGTAACAGTTCAACTCGTCGTGACCAATAAGGGTGCTTCCCCCCATGAGATCAACTCCAACAAGGGTATCTTGGTCTCCTCGGAACGTCCACCATAGCCTGAAACACTACGAGCCCAGACGTCGAGATAATCAAGTACCAGCGGAGACTATGACACAATGGGTGCAAACCATTGGCCACTGTTGGTCAATCCGAACTCGGATACATCCCCAAGTTTCCCTGAATCGTCCTGCTCGCATTCCATACCCGCACCCAGGTACACCAACCTCGCATGACTCCTAGTCACACTGGCCACTTTGGTAAATATGCAATGCAACATAACCTGTTGTTTTGGCTTCAAAGACTCAAGAGGGGGGTGAATTGAGTTTTCAAAAATTCTTCCTTTTCAAAAACTTACTTTTCAAAACAGATTTGCCACAGGATCTTTAACAGATTAAGAAAGGGCTTTTTAAGATTCAGAACAGGTAATACAGGTATTAGATACAGGCCTTAATCAGTTAGCAACTGAAGTTACAATATATCTGTTTCAGTTTCAGTGATCAAGAACAGTTTTAATCAACTCAGTTTTGAACAATTAATAACTCAAGATTGATTGCAATAATACTACTGGTTTCAATTCAAATTAAATAGATCAAGTTATCAACTTTAACAATCAGGTTTTATAGTATACAATTCAATCTTTAAGAAACAGAAACAGTTTGTATATGATTGAGTTTTAAGCCTTGCAATTCAAGAACAGGTTACGCGCAATTCAGTTCAGAGAGTAAGCCTTTAAGATTAGATTTGAACAACACAGATTAGATTGCAGTTTGCACGAAGTTCAATCAGGTATTTCAGATCTTTACAGAAACAATATTGAACAGTGTTTATCAAGAACTCAGTTATATGCGCAAGACAGAAATTAAAGAGCTTTGAGTTTAAAAATAGCACACAACCAGATTTATCCTGGTTCAGTCACCACCACTGTGACCTACATCTAGTCCCCACTCCACATGTGGGATTTCACACACTAACACAGCAAGCTTTAGCCAGGTAGCTTAAAAAACCTTTACACCACAGAGCACTTCTTTCACTTCTAGGATACCACACCTCTTGTGAAAAAACCTCAATGTTCTTCCTTAGGATTCCTCACCCTAATCACACAGAGAGACTCCCTCTCTCTTACAATCAAATAAAACAGAAAGATTGATTTCTAAACTCTCAAAAGTTGAATACACAAATTGAAGTTCTAACAAGAACGAAACACTCTTTTCACAATAAGCTCAAGAAAGATGATGAATGATTTTCACAATTGATCTCTCAAATTGATTTCGTGTGTTTCTGATATGTTTTCAGTATTCTATTGATCCCACTTTATATAGAAAACAAGTTGTAACCGTTTGGGATCAGCCCAAACAGATTTGGGTCTGATATCAGAATCAGTTGAACTGATTCAAGTTCTTGGACAGGGGTTTAGTATAGGGATGTATTAACCATTTTACATACTGAAAGTTTCTATACACCTGTGTAATACATGGCTGTACGAGTTCTTTAAAAACTTGATCTTGGTTAATCCACCAGTACCACCAGTACACCCATTCAGTACATCTATGTATTAATGAACATCAGATTTTTTCAGAAACTTGAATACACGAGTACATAGCATATGTACAGGCCAATATTCAGTTAACCATTTATAACTGATCTGATTTCATGTTATTCATAGGTGTAGTACATCTATGTACTGAATATTAAGAACTTTATTTTCATTTGTCAGTTACAGGAAATGGTATAAATCCATTTAATACATGGCTGTACTGACAGAGAATTTACTTAACTTCCAAAAATCATTTTCATTAAAACTTATTCCTTTTTAATGCAGGTTTTGTAAAATGATTTTCTTCATGCATCATTTCAAATGAGTTATTTATGAATAAGAGATTTCTTCTCTTACAAATCATCTAAGACTTAAATCTAAATCTTCTTTAAGCTCTTGTCTTGATGACTTCTTGATGTTTGTCCTTGCTTGTTGCTCCTTGAGCTCTTAAAGTTCTCCTTTGAATAGTCTCCTTTAATTGCTTACAGAACTTGATAGATTCAGCTTGATACCTGTCTTTGCAATTTGATACTAAAACACTTGCACACACATTAAATTGAATATTTGTCATATATCAAAATCTCTATGTCATTGAGTCTTACATAACCTAGGTTGACACCGGTATCGTTACTCACTTACAAGCATTACAATTCACTCGGCATCCACAATCTCAACTCGGCACCCATATACCGCTTTCAGAATCCATTCTCATCACTAACTCGACAGCGTACCCTCAGGTGTCAACTAGGGTTTCCAACAGCACAAACAGACAATCCAGACAACCTCAACGGCATCAACGCCAACATCATAATATCATCATCCTTAACATCAATAATAGCTTAACATGATTAAATAACATCATGGCACCAACATCATCATGCATATATAGCAAATAGCACACATCAACCAGCAGCAAAACCATCAACAACAATAAACAACAAGACAGACAACCTCAGCATATGCACATAAAACGATAAAGCAATCCTAACATCGATAAGCATGCCATAACTAAATCATGTATACAGCTATAAAAATCAGTTTCAATATGGATTTAATTATCGCAAGCTACTCAACAACCAGTAAGGTCTGGGGCACCTTACGCATACAACATAATATACAATACTACGCTTGCCTCCCTGGGGTGTGAGATAATTTCTTCCCACCTTAGACAATCGTATAGTCGCTTCCACGCCTCGAAACTCATGCCCTTCTCCCTGGATAAACTACTGACTCACTCACGATGAACGCCTCGGAGCTTCGAAATTCGTCATGAACACATGGACAGAGTCCCGACAATGTCATAAACCCTAATCTTGCAACAATTTCACATACAAAGCCAAAATCGAAGCAAGATTCACAAAACAAAGTAAATGACAATGTCGACGAGTTAGGGACTCGAGCATTACCTCCACTTTTTGACGAATCGAGGCTATGTACTTGACGTGCTCGTCGCCCTAAACGCATATCTGAAGTCAGAACCAAAAAAGATCAAGCGAATCTCTCGGAACCTCAACTTTCTCTCACTAAGACCTCTGCCTTCTCTCTAGAATGCTTCTGGTTCGTGGCTCAAATTATGGATGAATGCCATGCAAAGAGAAGAAGAAAAGATAGTGGGGGTACATGGCAGTGCTGGGCACTCGAGCGCCCCTCCCCCAGCGCTTGAGCGCCAGGCTCTACCACGCTTGAGCGATGCATGCTGCTCAGCCACGTGTCATCTATTTTGACACGTGACCTCCCAGACCTCTTGAGCACTGAACATGCCACGCTTGAGGGTTCTCAATGATGTTAGTTGCCCGATTTCACACGTTTCGATGCACTCTGAGTCCGTCTTAAGTCCGATTAACCTCAAACTTGATATGCTGACTCATTAGCACTCAACAAACAAGATTAAGCCATCATACCCGCTTAATCCTCCGATTCCTTAAACGAGAAAACGGGGTGTTACATTGCATGTCATGACATATTTGTCTCCATCCGCAATACTTGCTTTTTTCCCTAGGTACAATAATGTTATTATATAATAATAACAAAAGGTAGCATATGTGAGCACAGCTGAACCATCAATGGATGACTTAAGAAGAGAATTGTGCTTTATAGACATTGCCAAATTATGCTTTATATACATGATTATTTAATAAGATAATTTAAAATTTATGTTAATGTTACTTAATATATTGTATTAAAAATGTAAATTTATTATTTGATTATTACCGATTCAACCAAGTTGAACCATGAGCCAGTGCCTTTACCAGTTCAATGATCGGTCCGATTTTACAAATATTTACAATTTTATAGAAACTCAATTCTGAAATGAATAGATATAAAACACGAGAAGTGGGGTTGAATTGTGTTTTAGTTAAATTTTTGAAAACACCGAAACTTTGGGAATAGGATACAAAGATGCTTCTGATGAAACAGAAAACTTTTCACTTTTCAACCCAGTTAGCATAGTTAATATAAAGCATACTGAAAAGATTAAATTGGAGAGGAGAGACACAAAGATTTATACTGGTTCACCCCAAACCTTGGGCTATGTCGAGTCCTTGGTTTCACCAAGTATTACACTATAACTGATCAGATTACAGAAAGGTATTGTTTCCACACATAGCCTCCAGAGGCTCAAACAAGTGTTGTTTGCACACCTAGCCTCTCCAGGCTCAAACAAGTATTCTTTCACCAAGCCTCTTCAGGCTCTACAAATGGTAAGAGATTAATGAAGCAGCAGCTTCATAGATTATATCTTTGCAGATCTACTAAACAGCACTTCGGTGAGTGAATAAGTATATATGGTAGGTAAGATTGCAATAAAGACTTCTCAAAGAAGAACTAAAGAGAGCTTTGAGTGCTTTTGAGAGTAATGAATGCTTGACTAAATGTATTCAGGTGTGTGTCTTCAATAGCCTTCAAAGTTTTCTATTTATACTCGAAAGAGATAAATCCGTTGAGGAGAGTTCTTCAGCTGAGTATTCTTTTTTTCTTCATTCATAAATGCCAAATAGTCGTTCTGGTCTTGCATTTAATGTTTATGATCGTTGGTGAGCTTCAAGACAAGTTAAACGTATAGGTTGACATAGCTTTATCAGAGTGCAGTTTGATTCAAAGCAGTGTTTGTTGCTTTTCAGACTTGGGCAGCGCGACTTTCCTTATTTGTGCAATGCGGATCTGCGTTGACCAAGTAAAGTTCACTTTGCCTTTTGCAACAAAAATAATCTTCAAACGCGGAATGGTGCTTTGAGCTTTCTGAGATCAAATTTCTTTATTCGAAATTATCAGGGAATATTCTTCGTATTTGAATATAGTTGAAGCGAGGGACTTTTAGTTGATTTGCAGTCTCGGGCGCATAATCGGAATTAATAGAGACTGAGTCTTTCTTTAGACGCATCATAATACAGACGCATCATTAAGACTTTGTTTCTTTGTCATGAGACTCTTGCTTCATGATCTGCACACTTAATACACACATTAGTAGATTTCACAAGGTTCACTTAAAATCATTCTTTGTTTGGATTCATCAAAATCAGAGATGTCAAAAGATGTAGTCTTAACAATCTCCCCCTTTTTGATGATGACAAACATTGTCTTATGATTTTAATGAACTTGAGATAAAAGCATATTTAAACACAGATTATTATATAAAGATATTCAAGCTCCCCCTGAACTGATGCTTACATATGTATTCAGACGCATGGATAAGGTTATACTTAAGATCATAGCGTCTTATCAATTAAGTTTAGTTAAGGATATTATTCAATTTCAGAATGATATTCACACTTAATATATTTTTCCTCCCCTTTGTCATCAGCAAAAAGATAAAGCAACATATAAAATATATATGAGAAAAAGATATTCTATTGATTTAACCATCATTGACTAATACATTGCTGACAAAGGAAATAAAAACTAAAAGTTTTGTTTTAAAACAATTTTGTTGAGAAATGCCATAACGGTCTGCATCGTCTCACGAAGACCGTTGATTTCTGCACTAGCCACTGGATCCATTCCAATAATGGTGGATGCCATTTCAGCAGAGTCATCATGTGGAGATGAAGAGGAGGGGCTAGGGTCAGAAGAATTAGCCGTTGTGGTTGGTTCATAGGGAACAATTTCCAGACAGTGCCATGGTAGAGAATAACCAGAGGAGAAAATGAAAGTAAGATCAAAGAAAATGGGAAACAAGGAAAGAGTTAAAGGAAAAACTGAGTGCAACGAGTCAAAAGGTTGCAAACAGGGAATTCTAAAAGAAGGGATTTCTAAATTAGAAAAATAAATGAAAAGAGGGGAAAGATGATTGAAAAACCAACTTAAATTAGCATCAGAAATTGGTAAATGAAAAGACTATACGGAAAAAGGGTTTTCATAAAAATATAAAGGTAAAATGAAAATAAAAGGGGTAAAGATAAGGGTTTGTTGGAAGGGGTAGAGTTGCCTTGCTTTTGCTCTGGCTTCATCTAGATATTCAATCTAGGGAATCTGATAAGAACTGAGTCTAGCACTATCTGTAGGTGTCTTGAGTTTGTCAAACAAAGATAGGCTACAGTGATGAGCTGGGTCTTGAAAGACATGAGGCTCGGGATGACTCATGAAAGAAGTAGACCATTTGCGGAACTTCAGCTTCTTATACTTCCTTGCTAGCCAAACAAACGGCTTCTTGGATTTAGGATTGAGCTTTGGCTTTGGACAGATAGATCCTCAATCAGGACAGATCTTCAACACTGTATTAGCTTTCATCCAAGAAGTAGGATTTTGTCTTTTTTCCAAGTGGCTTGATTCAGTCTAATTGCAGCTTGCTCAGCAACAAGGTTGCTGATTGCCTTTAGATCATCTGAGCTAAGAAGGTCAGGGTTTATTTGATCTATATGTTGTGGTTCAGAAAAAATGTATCTGAGAGGAGGGTTGTTGGTTGTGGATATGTTTCTTTGCGGTGAGGTGTGAAGAGAGGGTGAAGGGTGAGAAAGAGGTGAGATAATGGAATCAAAAAATTTTGAAACAGGAACAAGGGTTTGATTTTCTTGAGGTGGTGAGTTAGAGGGTGATGATGAATGATTGGAGATGTGGTCTGGTAAGTCATGAAGATTAGGTTGTGGTGAGGGGTTTTCTGGAGTGAGATTCAAGTTGAAATCTCGAAGAGATAAAGCAAGTAAATTTTCAGCAATAGAAATTTGGTTGTGAAGAGGAGAGTTATGAGAGGAAGATGAGGAAGAGTTGGAGGGTGAGGATAAAACATTGGGTGAAGAATATGCGAGTTCAGATGACCTAACTGGTGAGACAACAGGTTGTAAAGGGACCTGCACAGGCTCAGTTACCTTTAGCCTTGTAGATCTTCTTACTGGTGTAGCTACAACTGCAGCTTTCCTCTTTAATTCCTTTTGAGGGGCAGCAACTTGTTCTTTAACCAATTCCTTCTTCAGAACCTTGGAAATTGGTTAGTCATCATCATCATCAGATGCTTCTGAGATGACCAGCTTCCTTTTCACTTGAAGCTTTGGCCTGACCTTGGGGTCCAAAGGTACAGACACCTCTGTTGCTTCTGAGTCATCAGACTTATCAGTTTCCTCTTTAGATTTTTTTGAAGATCCCTTCTTCTTATCACTTTCATTAGAATCAGGAATCCTTCCTAGTAGTCTCAGCTTCATCTGAGAAAGAGTTCTTTTATCTATGGTAGTGGCCATATCAACCTTGCCAGTGAGGGGAATGCCCTTGATGTTCAGCAAGACATGCAAGAACCTTCCTTTTGGAATCAGCTTAGAAGCAGCTTTATTCCTAGGGTTAGATACCCTGTACAAAATCCGATGCACAGTTTCTTCACCATACTAAGTTTCCCAGTCATCTGTGAAAGCAGCACCTTGCCTAGGGCAACCAGTGGCTTTCTGAATACTGTTGAGAGTGACCAAATAAGGTCTTCCATTACACTTGGTCTAAATGGAGATCTGGGTCTGAGACATCCTTCCTTCAGCATATTCCTAGAACTCCTGAAGCAATAGTGGGTACACTGGTTGATTTAAACTGAAGAAGTTGACATATTGAGAAGCTTCCAATTCGGGCATCATGTTCGTGCCTCCTTTTATGATTATGTTTATCTTGACAAATCTCCCAGGTACAATTATGGAGATGTCTTCGATGCTCATTCCCAATCGAGTAGCAGCATGTACGAGTTTCTGTGAGGGTCCTTTGGGTGCCATGGATTTGGGTTTAAGAGGAAGGAAATGAAAGGTTTCGAAAAGGGTTTGTTCGAACGAGAGAGAGAGAGAGAGAGAGAGAGAGAGAGAGAGAGAGAGAACTTTCTGAAATAGTAAAGTGTTTATGAGAGAATTACTTTTGCTTTTTGAGAGAGAGGTTTCAAAAAGAGCAGTTGATAATAATAAAGACAAAACGTTTTGAATTCAAAAACATTCTAGAAAACTGCAATGTAAAGTCTCAGTCATTAATCCATGTCAGCAGACGCTTTTACTCAGATCAGACACATTCCATCAAACATTATTGGCTAAAATACCATTTTGGTCCCTTAACTTATTTTTTAGATTCAATTTGGTCCCTTAACTTTTAAAATGTTCAATTTGGTCCCTTAACTTATTTTTTAGATTCAGTTTGGTCCCTTTACTTTTAAAAAGTTCAATTTGGTCCCTTAATTTATGTCTGTTGACCTAAGTTAGTCATCTCCGTCAACGAGTCATTAACAGTGTTAATTTTTGAGGATTCGGTTGAAATTCGCTAACAATTTAAAGGACCAGTTTGAATCTCGTTAACAGTTTAAATGACCAATTTGAAACAAGTTAATAATTTAAAGGACCAATTTGAAACTCATTTAACACTGTTACTGACATTATTAATGGGAGAGGACTAACTTGAGTCAACATAGACAAATTAAGGAACCAAATTGAACCTTTTAAAAATTAAGAGACCAAACTGAATCTAAAAAATAAGTTAAGGGACCAAATTGAACATTTTAAAAGTTAAGGGACAAAACTGAATCTAAAAAATAAGTTAAGGGACCAAAATGGTATTTTAGCCAACATTATTCATTTATGAAATGCATGTTTAGATTATCTCTAATATACACGAACCTGTCTTCAGCTAAGGGTTTTGTTAATATATCAGCCCACTGATTTTTAGTTTTAACAAATTTGATGCCAAAAACACCTTTTTGAACATAGGCTCTTATGAAGTGATGTTTAATTGCTTAGCCTTAGAATATTGTATGGGATTCTTAGATTAACAGATAGCACTGGAATTATCACACCAAACAGATATATTAAGTTCAAAGATAGAGTAATCTTTAAGTTGGTGTTTGCCCATAAAAGCTGTGTACAACAGTTTGTAGCTGAAATGTATGATGCTTCTGTAGTAGATAGAGCAATTGTAGTTTGTCTTTTGCTTGTCCAAGAGACTAAGCTTGCTTCAATGAAATGACATCCTCTACTTATGCTTTTTCTTTCTACTCTATCTTCAGCATAATCAGCATCACAGAATCCAATTAATTTGTATTCTTGTGTTCTTAAATACATCAAACCAAGATTAGTGGTTCCAAGCAAATATATAAATATTATTTTAACAGCCTTAAGATATGATTATTTAGGATCTGATTGGAATCTTGCACACTTGTAGACACTGAATTGAATATCAGGTCTAGTCGAGGTTAATTACAGAAGAGAACCAATCATACCTCTGTAGATAGTTTGATCTACCTTTTTACCTTCTCAATCCTTGTTTAGTGTTGCATTTTCTTCCATGGGAGTTTTCATGGGTTTTCCTGTATCTAGTTTATACTTCTTTAAGATCTCCTTGGTATATTTCTGTTGATGGATGTATATTCCATCATCTGTCTGTTTGATTTACAGACCAAGGAAGAACTTTAATTCTCCCATCATGCTTATCTCAAATTCATTCTGCATAAGCTTAGAGAACTCTTTGCAGAGCTTTTCATTAGTAGCACCAAATATAATATCATCAACATAGATTTGTACTATAATGAAATCCATTTTAGAACTTTTCCTAAAGAGAGTAGTATCAACTTTTCCTCTAATGAAACCATTTTTCGTAAGAAAAGAACTAAGTCTATCATACAACGCTCTAGGGGCTTGTTTTAATCCATAAAAGGCTTTCTTAAGCTTATAGACATGATCTGGTTTGTCACTATCTTCAAAACCAGATGGTTGCTTAACATATACCTCTTCTTCAATTATTCCATTAAGAAATGCACTTTTAATGTCCATTTGAAATAAAGTAATTTGATGTTGTGCAGCATATGACATAAGTATGTGAATTGCTTCTATTCTAGCTACTGGTGCAAAAGTTTCAGTGTAGTCAATACCTTCTTATTGGTTATATCCTTGAGCTACTAACCTTGCTTTGTTTCTGACTACTTTACCACCTTCATCAAGCTTGTTTCTGAATACCCATCTTGTTCTAATAATTGATTTTCCTTTTTCATTTGGAACTAAGAACCAAACATCATTCCTTTTGAACTGATTTAACTCTTCTTGCATAGCTAAAATCCAGCTTTCATTTTCAAGAGCTTCTTTGATATTTTTGGGTTCAATCTCAGATAGGAATGCCATATTGTTTGAATATCTGAATGTTGATCTGGTTCTAACTCCTTGAAAAGGATTACCAATGATCAAATTTTCAGGATAATGAGTTTTGAACTTCCAGTCTCGTCTGGGTTCAGTGTCAGACGATTGTTGAGCAGGAGAATCAGACGCGTGAGTAGGAACTTCTGATTCCTCATTCTTTAAGTTATCTTCAGTCTGATTGCCTTGTCTTCCAAGATCTAAACCTGCAAGATCATCTTCAACATCTGATATTCTCCTATCAGTCTTTAAATCTCATTAAATTTGACATGAATGGATTCCTCAACAACTTCTGTTCTAGAGTTAGAAACTCTAAAAGCTTTTGAAATGTTTGAATAACCAAGAAATATAGCCTTATCTACTTTTGAATTAAACTTTCCAAGTTGATCTCTAGTATTTAAGATAAAACATTCACATCCAAAAGCATGGAAATAAGAGATGTTAGGTTTTCTACCTTTCCACAATTCATAGGGAGTTCTACATTGAGCATTGTTTGAGCCATCTCTTGTAGAGACCTTTTCTTCCTTTCTACTACTCCATTCTGCTGAGGAGTTCTAGGAGCAGAGAAGTTGTGAGAGATACCATTCTCTTCACATAATGTATTGAAGTGCTCCTTTTCAAACTTTCCCCCATGGTCATTTCTGATAGCTGAGATACAGAATCCCTACTCATTCTGTACTTTCTTACAGAATATAGAAAACACTTTGAATTACTCATCCTTGTGGGTTAAGAAGAGTACCCATGTATATCTAGAATAATCATCGACTAAGACAAAACCGTATTTCTTTCCTGCCTTACTGGCAACACTTACTGGACCAAACAAATCCATATGCAACAATTCTAATGGTCTAGAATAAGATACCAGATTTTTGGGTTTAAAGCTAGATTTAACTTGCTTTCCACATTGGCAAGAATCACATAAGACATCCTTTTTGAAACTTATATCAGGTAGACTTTTCAGAAGTCTATACTTCTGAAGCTTAGTTATCTGTTTAATACTTGTATGCCCTAGCTTCTTATGCCACACCTGTCTTTCATCTTCCCTTGACACAAAACAAGTCACATTTTGATTAGTCAGTTCAGTTAGATCAATCTTATAAAGATTTTGTTGCCCATTTGATGAAAAGAGAACTCTGCCATTATTGTCTTTAACTATACATGCATTCTTAGTAAAGGAAACATTATATCCGTTATCACATAATTGACTTATGCTTAGCAGATTATGTCTTAATCCTTCAACTAACAGAATATTAGAGATAGATGGTAAACGTGATCTGTTAGAACCAAAGTGGTTTTTGGCTTAAATAACCTCTTAAATTTTGATGTTAACAAAAAGGTTAAATTTGTATGGTAAAGTATTGTCAAAGATCTAACTTATTTAATTGAAGGCTTGCAGGATTTATAAGTTATGATAACAAGAGGATATATATATATATATATATACACACACACACACACACACACACAATTGCAGTATCGGATTCTATGTTGATCCTCTAGACGAGTCTACATTTCTTGGTAAAATTCTGAGTCTGCTAAGTTATCGCTAGACAAGGTCTTAAAATATTGGCTGAGGTAATATTCAGTAGACGAGTAGTCTCATTATATGCCACGTCAGTAGACGAGCTATTGAGTATAGCACGTCTAAAGACTTAGAGATAGATAAGATTCTATAGACGCAGTATCAATAGATGAGCCCGCCTTACTGATAAGATAATTTTGCACATCCAAAGACCTGCACGTCTACTAGCTATTAAAAGTGAACACGTCTAAGCTTAAACGTATTTATTTCAAATGATTGTATATTTAATTCAAGAGAATATATGTCTCTTTCCTTTGCTGCTTCTTTATTAACTCTTTGTTCCTTGAGAATAAGAACATAGTACCATCGAGAACATAAACCTTTGTACTTTGACAACCATATTGTTGTAAAGTATAATCTAAGTACAAAGATGAAAAGTCAGAAAGCAACCTTCGGTACAACAGGGAAGTGACAGCTCTACTTTGAGCATTCCTCTGATAAACAAGAACACTTCTCCATGAAGCATATCAAGCTATCAGTCTCAACGGATCCTAGCATTTAATGCAATGTCCAAACGGATACAATTTGAAGACCGTTAAAGAATTTCAAGACAGTAAAGCACTCCTTCTATAAATATTGGAAGAGCCTCAGCAGATTGTAAGAGACTCGATGTATCAAAGTGCAAAAACTCTGCTGAAATTGTTAAACTAGTTTACTTGTAAAATCTTACTGATCTTCAACTTTCATACTCTCACACTTAGTGAGTTCTTAGATCAAATCTGTAAATCTCTTTGTTAGAGTTAGAGCCTAAAGAGGCTTGGTAGAGAAAGAATACTTGTAGCCTAAAGTGGTGTTGAATAGTTGTAATCTATTTTGGGGAATAGTGGAGAAAACCTTCAGGTAGAAGGGACTGGACGTAGCTCTCGGTTGGAAGAGAGTGAATCAGGTTAAATCGCTTGTGTGATTCCTCTTTCCCTATCTTTTATAGTATTTCGTTTATACTAACTGTAGGGATTTGAACCTGAGATTGTTAATCTTTTAAAGATCATTTTCTGTGTGTGTTCTTAGTTATAAAATCTGCTTGAGAAAATTATTTGAAAAATGTTGTTTTCGAAAATTATTAACAAATACAATTCAACCCCCTTCTTGTGTTTGCTTGTGCCAACTTCAGTTGGTATCAGAGCTCCGCCTCAAAATGGTTGTGCATCTAACAAGTGCTGAGGGAGTACGATCCAATAAGCATGGATACAGAAGGACAAGTAATCAACAGACCTCCTCTCTTTGATGGTACAGATTATGACTACCGGAAAAAGAGAATGATGGCTTTTCTTGATGCACAAAATGTGGATATCTGGGAGCTGATTGAAACTGGGTACACTGAGCCAAGAGGTTATGCTGGAGCTGCTATTCCTAGAGCTCAATGGACTCAAGAGCAGAAAACTCAACATCAACTCAATCTAAAAGCTAAGCACTATTTGATGTGTGCTATCACCAGATGTGAGCATGATAAAGTCCATAGCTGCAACACTGCTAAGGAAATATGGGATACTCTTGCCCTAGCTCATGAGGGGTCATCCCAAGTCAAGGAGTCAAAGATAAGCATGCTGGTTCACCAGTATGAGTTATTCAAAATGGCTGAACATGAAACCATAGATCAAATGTTTGGGATATTCCAAACTATCACCAACAGTCTTAGATCTCTTGGAAAATCTTTTGAAAATAGAGATCATGTTAGAAAAATCTTGAGAAGTCTGTCTAAGCAATGGAGACCTAAAGTCACTGCTATTCAAGAAGCTAAAAACTTGAATACTCTCTCTCTGGAGGAGTGTGACACCATTCTACCCCGCATGTTATAAGGCATTTAAAATAAAACAAATTAAATATAAAAACATGCATTTACTGAATAATATAAAATGTTTGTCCATGGGCAGAAAAGTCCCATATGAACCAGTTCACAAACGCAGAAAATATAACCAACTTTAAAAACAACAAAAACATAACCAACAATTAACCCAACCCCGATGTCACGACTCAGAGCTGGTATAACCGTTCTGGAAGTATATCCTCGGAATACAACTGGAATAAACTAACAAAATATAAACTAGCCCTAACTATGAGTGGCGGCTCCTCAGAGTCACTCCCCTCCGGGCTGCTCATCATCCTCTGCAAGGTGCCAATCAGGCCAACAACAACAAACAAACAAACATAGGGAGTAAGAATCATGTAAACATAATAGCAAGAAAGTAGGAAGTAAAGTAAATCATACAAACATGGCACCAACACAAACACACATCAACAACATCAACATTCGACATGTTATGTAGTGCAATGCAACCCTACTCCGCTAAACCAACAATGCATGTGGATCCACTAAACTCGGGATGGACGACTTCGGAGTTAAATATCCACATTGAGAATCTACTCAACGCCGGAGAATCTACTCCTTGGGTAGCCAACGCATCAAACCAACGAATGCCTCATCACGGGGGCGCAAGGAGAATCTACTCCAACCATGGATGGCCAGATCGCCGTATTCTAGGACGACCTCCCCTATGTCGAACATCCCTAAACAACAACTCCAATGCAATGAGTATGCAACACAACAACAACTGCAACGCCACCTCCATAACTCCAACGAAATCGACCAAAGATAACAACGAAATCGACCGCAACAACTTGCCTCGCGGAATCTACCTGAGGACTTCAGCGGAATCAACCGCAGCACCTGGGGCAAACTCTCGGCCACCAAGGTACACAACACCTTAGACCCAAACCGTGGGGTCAAGGCTCCCTTGGCCAAGAAGCACCAAGGTATAACTCATCAGCTTACGGTACCCAATGGGCACCGACTTATCAACTCAACACCTCACCATCTCGTCATCTTAATTATCTTTAGAGGACATTAGTAAAGTTGTCTAATCAACTTATCATTATTGGGGGAATGGGGTTTGAAACCCCTTAAAGTTCTTTAGTTCCGATTCTGTCCAGGAGGGGTGAGCACGGTCGTGCTTAAACCCCAACACGGCCGTGCTTCAGCACGTGAAGGGCGTGCTGCCCCTTAAGTGAAGCACGGTCGTGCTTCCTATTGAGCACGGTCGTGCTCAGCGGCACGGTCGTGCTCTTTGTCCTGCACAGCCGTGCTAAACAGCACGGCCATTTTCCAGAATTCAACTGGGAGCATGGTCGTGCTCCCTGTTCAGCATGGTCGTGCTCATCGCGCGACAGTGCTGTTCTGGGCAGGAACAGTAACCGAGTTTTAACCAATTTCTAGGGTTTTTAATCCATTAATCCTAAAGTCAATTATCAGCACTTGTTAAGGATTAAAACACATCATCAACTCAATATTCACATCAGCCAATCAACATCATGTTAACAACGATGATTATCATAATATCAAACTCATAGGGCAACCATCATAAACATCAAGAATACATCATGAACATGAGCATGAAGCATACAACATAAACACCAACAATTAGAACAAATTATCATATAATCATGCAATTGACAATACCAGGGTTATGGGAACCCCTTACTTTACACTAACCCCATGCCTACGAATACACTACCCTTCTCCCCATACCTGGATTGAAGGTTGCTCTAATAACAATTCCCAATGGTAAACCGGTCCCTAATCCTCAAGTGGCTCACTCCGAAGTTAAGCCATAGATAACCAAAAACAACCTTAGTCAGTTTCTCTAACCAAAAACAATAAAGAAACTGAAAAGAGAAAGGGACCATTACCTCTAACCAACACAGACATACTAAGCTTCCCAAACGGCTTCCAAAACTCCACTATAGCAATGGGTGGAGAGGAAATAGCGAAAAAGGCACTTTGAACCGTAACAGTGGCTGCCACAGCTAGAAATTTAGGGTTTCACGTTAACCCTCGGGTTCTGTGACAAAAATATATAGCTCAGACTTGAGCACGGTCGTGCTAACCCTTGTGCACGGTCGTGCTCAACTTAGTATCACCGAGACGCAGTCAGCACATTGAGCACGGGCGTGCTCAACTTAAAATCAGAAACACGCTTCTGAATTTAAGCACGGGGGTGCTGGCTAATGAGCACGGACGTGCTCATCTACCAGAAAGGGACCTTTAAGCCAAAATCCCACTTAGCCCTCAACCAACCACTTAACCACCAAACGAGTCTTAAGGAAAAGCACTTACGAAAAACGGAGTGTTACAAGGAGCTTCTTGGCTCTCTTAAAGTTCATGAACTTGAGCTAAATGAAGAAGAGAACTCCAGAAAAGGAAAATCTATTGCTCTGAAGGCAAAGAAGGCTAGCTCATCTAAAGTTCTCAAAGATGAGGAATCCTTAGATGAAGCAGACCCTTTAGACAGTGATGAAGGATCTGATGAGGATGAATTTTCTTTCATCTCCGGAAAGATTCAAGATATGTGGAGAAAGAAATGTGGTTTCAGAAGGAAGTAGTTCAATAAAACGTTCTTCAAGGAGAAATCAGACTCCAAAGAAAAAGGTCCACCTCTGTGCTTCGAATGCAAGAAGCCTGGTCACTTCAAAGCTGACTGCCCAGATCTGAAGGACAAAAAGAAGTTCTTCAAAAAGAAGAAGGGCTTGATGGCCACTTGGGAGGATCTGGATCTGTCTTCATCTGATGAAGAAAATGAAGCTGAGGAAGAAGCAAATATTTGTCTCATGGCTGATACATCATCAGAAAATGATTACATTGATGCTGAGGTAATGGATTCTGACCCATCCATCCTTCAAGATGCATTTGATGAATTATTGCACAACTCATCAATTCTGTCTCATGAGTATAGAAGTCTCAAAAAGAGATTTTCAAAACTATCTAAAGAATATGAAAGGTTTGCATGGAAAAACTAAGTCTTGTAAATGAAAATAATAACCTTAAATCTGAGAATGTCAGTTTAACTGACATACTCAAGTGTAAGCCAATTGGTTCTTGTGAAGTTGCAAAACTGAAACAAGATGTGACATACCTGGCAGACACTTTGTCTAAATTTGAAGGTGGCTCAGATAAACTAAGTTTAATTTTAAGGTACTCTAGGTCATCTCATGATAAGTCTGGCATTGGTTATGACAAAGAGAAGCATGAAGCATCTCATAAAAAGTCAACACCACATACACATCACAAAGCTTCAAAAGCTCCAACACTGCATGCTAAAACCAAATCAAGCACATCCAACACCTTTTGTAAAGTGTGTGGAAAAAGTGGACATATAACCTCTAGATGCATACATAAGAAACATGTTAAACATGCTCGTCCAGTGACCACTAACAAGAAAGGACCCAAGTCAATTTGGGTACCTAAAAATAAGATCATCCCTGTTGTAGATTTGCTTAACAACAGGAAAGAAACAAACATCTTGGTACTTGGACAGTGGCTGCTCACGTCACATGACGGGAGAAAGGTGTATGTTCCAAGACCTTAGACACAAAGATAGTGGTTGGGTTACTTTTGGAGGTAACAAAAAAGGAAAGATCATTAGAGTAGGTAAAATTGGTAAACATCATTTTCCCTCCATTGATAATGTGCTTTTAGTTAATAGTTTAAAACACAATCTGCTAAGCATAAGTCAGTTATGTGATAGTGGGTTTGCTGTTTCTTTTGATAAGAACATGTGTAATGTCAAGAAGACTGATGGATCACTCTTATGCACTGCCAAGAGGCAAAACAATCTGTATAAGATTGACTTGGAGGACCTCACAAATCAAAGTGTCTCACGTCTAGTGTCCATTGAAGATGAGCGATGGATTTGGGACAAAAGGCTAGGTCATGCAAGCTTGAAATTGATTTCAAAGCTAAATAAGCATAACCTCGTGAGAGGACTACCAAACCTTAAGTACAAATCTGATGCTCTCTGTGATGCATGTCAAAAGGGAAAACAAGTCAAGGGTTCTTTTGAATCTAAGAATGTTGTTAGTACTAATAGACCACTAGAGCTGCTACACCTTGATCTGTTTGGACCAATAAAGACTGCCTCTGTCAATGGAAAGAAATATGGTCTAGTCATAGTAGACGACTACACTAGATGGGCAAGGGTTATGTTCCTAGCTCACAAGGATGAGCCATTCAGGGCCTTCTCTGTATTCTGCAAACGTGTACAGAATGAAAAAGGCATGTGTATCACTTCAATCACAAGTGGCCATGAGGGAGAGTTTGAAAATGAGCTATTTCAAAAGTTCTGTGAAGAAAGTGGTATACTTCACAACTTCTCAATACTTATAACACCACAGCAAAATGGTGTGGTAGAGAGAAAGAACAGATCTCTTCAAGAGATGGCTAGAACAATGCTTAATGACAACTCTATCCTTAGACACTTCTGGGCTGAAGTTATAAATATTTCCTGCTACATTCAGAACAGAATATACATTAGACCAATCTTGAATAAGACTCCTTATTTTTAAGTCATAATGTTGTTGCCCTCCTCTACACACTAGGCTATATCTTTTCAATTAGATTGTTACACTCTTGTGCTGGTGGTTATTTATACTAATTGGTTCGGTGATCCTTGGACGCCTTTAGTTTATTTTTTTTGGGCAGTCATATTTCTTGGTTGGTGCCCAGGGGACTTTTGCTTCTCTTTGTTGGTGTGGGGTTCGTGTTAGGAATTCAACCATACAGGTTTTCTTGTCCTCATAGTTGAATTTTTACCTTTTACCTTGTTTTATCACATGTGCTTTTGTACTAAACTTGTATACGGATTTGAGTACCTCTAGTACTCCTATCAATATATCTTTGCTTATAAAAAAAATAACCATATAATAGGTACTCGATTGCATTTTTTTTCTTTAATAAATGAAACAAATGAGACTACTAACAAAAGTTTTGAAATACAGAGAACTAAAACCCATAAAAAAAATTCAGGGACTAATTTCAAAATAGCCCATATTTACAGGGACTAAAAACTTATTTAAGGCATTCTTTTTTTTTTACATGTATCACTAATGATGTAGCACACAGTTAACAGAGATCCAGAAATGGCGAGGACAATAAACCATGATTGAGGAAATTGGACCAGAATAGCTTGCTCAACTGGTGAACCAGCCAGGTTATCGGTTCAGGTGGCCCCTAAAATCGGACTTCTTATAAACTGATCTAGAATCGGTTAAAACAATGGGAAAAAAACTCGTAAAATTGGTCAAAATTGAAGGTACAACGATTTGGACCAGTTCAACGGTGGTCTTGAGCATAATTTGGTGGTGCGACCGCACAGGGACCCATTTTTAGGGGTACCAAACTTTTTTTTTTTTTTTTTCTTAGTATATATATATTAAGGTATATACTAAAATAAAACATTTTATATAGTTAAATTTTTTACTTGAGGGCCCAATAGTTTTTTAAAGTTTAGGCCAAAAACTTGACAAGCTTTGTAAATAGGGGTGAGAATAAGTCGGCTTATTTGAAATTAATATTATATTTAATTAAATGTATAAAATGCAATATAAAAATATATTTTTATTAAAAAATTAATATATTATTACTGAATTCTAAAAAAAATTGAAACTCTACATGGGACCACTCTAGTTATCTCTTCTTCCGTTCGAATTAGAAAGTAGAAACTCTTTGTTTTGTCCCTCCCTCTGCATGACCAACTGACCGACTGCGTCTCTCATCTGCCAATTGTCGTTGTCCCCTTTGCCCTTTGCTTGCCTTTTTACAGGTATAATTCTTCAAACAAACCTTGACATGTTGAAACTCTATGTGTGGCCACTCTTATTCTCGCTTCTTCAGTTCGAATTAGTATAACCATTTTTGCTATAATTCTATTGTAGTTTGCTATTGTAATATTTTCTCTTTCTTCGGTAATATTTTGTTGGCTTAATTGCATTTTTGATCACCCAAGTATCACGATTGTGTGATTTTGGTCCCTCGGGTTTCAATTGCAACAATTGGGGCTCCAAGTATCGTGATTGTGCAATTTTAGTCCCTCAGGTTTCAATTGCGCCAATTGGGTCCCTTAGGTATCGCGATTGTGCAATTTTGGCCTCTCATATATCACAATTATGCAATTTTAAATGCCAATAGCCTGCGTAGCACACGTGGATCTGATTTCGCACTTAATGAGGTCGACTTGACAATTTATGTGGCATTCTTATGTGGCATTATTGACACTTCACACACTTTATTTGACATATATGAATGCCATGTAAGCTACCAATCTGGCCTCGCTAAGTGCCAAATTAGTCCCACGTGTATCACGTAGGCTATTGGCATTAAAAATTTCGCAATTATGATATCTGTTGGACCAAAATTACACAATCGTAATACCTGGGGGACCCAATTAGTGCAATTAAAACCTGGGGGACTAAAATTGCACAATCATGATACCTGGAGAGCCCAATTGTCGTAATTGAAACCTGAGAGATCAAAATCACACAATTATAATAATTGGGGGACCAAAAGTGAAATTAAGACAAAAATAATATGTTAACAACACTATTGATGCCAGCACGAGTTTTTTTTATTATCAGAAAAAGTAATATAATAAGTAATATAATATTAATATAATTTTTTTTTATGTGAAATTATCATTTTGTTTCTTAAATTTTGAGATAAAAGTAACTGTGACACTCTTTTGTTACAGCTTAAAAATCATTTTTTTTATGTGAAGTAGGTATCAAATAGTAACTAATCTTCGTTGGGGGACCCGAATAATATTTAAGAGTTACTTCCTCCCAATTAGGTTTCTCTTACATAACAATTAATAGTCGAACTCCTAACCACTAAAATCATAATTTTGATATAAAATAATTTAGACATTATTTTTAAGATTTTTATTTAGTAAAATAGAAGTTAATTTGTGCTTGTTTATAATAAAATATCATTTATTTAACGAGAAGTTAAAAAAAAAATAGCTTTATTTTTTTCTAGTTAATATTTTTAAATCAATTCCAAAAGTTTGAGGAAATAGTTAGTTTCATAAAATAAGTAATTATTTTTTTATTAAAATTATATTTTCGAAAAGAAAAGTTAAAACAAACCAGCTCCTAATTAATAAGTGGTTTTGGTAATAAAATAAAAAGAAAAAGAAAAAAAGAAATGTAACTTGGACGTGGCATATTGACCCCACATAATTTTTGTGGTGGATAGATCAGCCACCTCTCCCACCTATCAATAATCAATTGCACTGTCCGTCAAGCACTGTTCTTTCTTTCTTTCAAGCTCAGTTATGTCGTGCTTCGTTGCCAAGCTCCCCTCGCTGCCCCTCTCTCTCTCCATTCGTTCTTCTTCATCCAAAGGTTCCAACAAAACAACTCTTTCGAACTCTCTGCATGCATTCTTACTTCATTTCTCTCCTTTGCTAATTCCTTCTGACCCATCTTTTGTTTTTTGTTGTTGGAATTAAGCAGATGCCACTTTGAGAGAGGACTGGAGGAACAGGTCTAGGCCTATCCCACCAGGTGGCACCTACCCTGCAAAAGATCATTGCAGGTACTTGTTACCCACTTTCTCATTTTCTACGGTTTGTGCTGTTCATTGTTATTGTTTTTAAGTTTTAACTTGGTTTCACTTATTTATTCAACTTTACAGTGTAAGGGTGTAAATATAATGATACAAAAGTATTATTTGGACGTAAAAAAAAATTGGGACAACGGTCAATGATATTGAAAATCATGGTTAATAAAATGTTCTACTTGGTTAATGAGTACACATGTACTAGATGGGGTAATTCCTTAATCGATAATGATATACAACATCTTGGTTAATGAGTTACCCATCTTTGGCGTACCCATTAACTAAGTTCAACATGCTATTAACCACAATTTTGAACATTATTAATCATTGTTAGTTGTTGTCCCATTTTTTGATGTTCAGATAACAGAACTGATAATGATAATATAATTTTGGCAAAATAGGTAGATTAATCCTATACGTTTATTTTATTTTTTCATATTGGTCCTATAAATTTTTTATTTATCAAATTGGTCCTAAACGTTAAGTTCCATTTCCACATTAGTCCTTTCCGTCAATTTTGACCTTATAGAGTCAGATCAAATGCTACATGTTGGATTAAGGTGATAGCCACGTCAGCTCAAAACTGACGGCGTTAGGTCAAAGTTGACGGAAATGACTAATGTGAAAACAGAACGTATGTGTAGGACCAATTTGAAAAATAAAAAACTTATAGGACTAATATGAAAAATAAAATAAACGTATAAGACCAATTTACCTATTTTGCCTATAATTTTCAAGAGAGTAACTGTAACTAGAAACAACTACATGTGAATTTCAAGGGAGATTAGTGTAATACTGTAATTTCTTAAATAAGAGGGCTGTCGAGTGTAATTAAATTGTGTAACTTCCCACAACTTTTTTTAAAAAAATATCTGTTTCATTACTTGTTGCTACATCATTTTCCTTGTGAATTTGGGTTCTGATAATTTGACTTAGTTTTTCTTCTTTGGGACAGTCATTGCGGGTTGTGTGATACATATTATATTGCCCATGTCAAGAATGCATGTGCTTTCTTGGGAGATGGAATGTCTAGGATTGAAGTAAGCCAGTTCCTTCTATTGCTTACTTCCTTACCTTGTTATATATTTAGTCAAATGCAAGAACTAGGTATAAGCTTCCATGTTTTTAAAAATCATTATTGAGTAAAACTATTTCAAACTGATGATCAATTAAGTGATTTAACAAATTTTTAAGTTCATTTATTGGACATAGTTGTTAGTTGACAGCAAGGTGAAGTTGTTGGGCCTATGTTGTGTTGCACGTCACATCGTACGTGGTTCAAGTGGAAACAATTACTTAGCCACTCTTACGTCTACTTGGTTCAAATGTGATGCAGAATGCTGCATTTTAAATTGTCCATATTTGACTTGTATTAAATAATAACTTTGGATCATTGCTATATGTGAGCACTGAGCAGTGACTGAGAACACTTTGGTGCATGAGCATGAAGCTCAGGAGGAATTATTTCAAAAGTCAAATTGAATTTTCAATGTGCAACAGTTATTTTTCTTTTATCATCTCTGCTTTCAGTATTGAACTTCAAATTTTGTTATGTGTAATTTAAACATTTCATAAGTAAATATTTTGATTAGCATACTTTAATGGTGCCTGGAAATTTCAATGCTGGTATAACTACATACAGAGAATTAGCCTTGACAACATTCTGACAAACTAAAGTTGCTTCCTTGCTCCATAATTGTTTTCCCTTTCAGAAATTGGAACCTGTTGTTCATGGTAGAGGGAGGAAAACGGATACCTTAGATGAGACCTATTTAGGGGTCCATGAGGAACTGTTATATGCTCGGAAACTTAACCCTGTGGAAGGTAATTTTTCTGAATTGAAAATGGAAAACTCTTGTTCTTCCGCGTGTTTTACTTCTGCATTCTTTTGAATAATTATTCAGGGTCTTTGAAAAGTCTTATTGCATAGTTTTTTGGAGACCAATTTATAGGGTGCTGATTGTTGAAACTCAGGATTTTGACTGAGACAAGTGAAAAGAAAGAATAACTAACAAAGTACCCAAACATTACATATCGGGCCTTTTTATGCAACTAATTAGGTCAAGTATAAGTATGATAAGTACAAGCCCAAGCCGACTACTTATAACCCTAATATATTCTTACACTGATTTATGTTTTGTGCTGGTTTGGGGAATCAAGATCCCATGAGGATGTTTTGTTACTTTTTGCCACAAAATATTTGTAGTAGAGGAATATAGTGGCTCTTTTTTACCGCAATTGATATCAATGACTCAACAGCAGGGACAGTTTACCAGTTTTTTCCTCTATTATTTTCCCTGTGTTCTCTATTGATGGCAAACCACTTAATTTGCACAGATTTTATAATAGGAAATTATACATGTATGGGTTCCAAACGGGGGGAACTAGTAGATTTTGATTCAAGAGACCAAGAAAGAACAAAACTTTATTTAGAGGATCAAATTAGAGAATTTATATTTTCTCTAAAAAATACATGTGAAAAACTTGAATTTTAAGAATTTTGCAGTCGCCATAGTTACTGCATGAATACATTACACACTGCCCCTGGTTCCAAATCATTAATATTAGAGCCAACCTATGTGATTAGATTTCCCAATATGGCTGATGGTGAGTTATCAGATAAATTCTAATGGGTTGTGAGAGTTTGATATCTCTGTCTCTTGTTTTTTCTCTGCTTTCAATTCCATGATGAAGAGAATGAGGAACAAAGAGGGAAGTTTTTGATAACTCTACAAGCACCTACTAGGGCTGAGAAAAGACTGAACGATGTTTTTAGCACCAAAAGGATTAAAGTTTAACATATTGTCATGGAAATATCATCAAAATTTATGTTTACTTACAAGTGATATCAACTCAGGTTTCTAGGCCTAGTATTACTTATCAATTTCATTCCACTGATAGGAGCTCAATGGACTGGGATAGTAACAACCATTGCTATAGAAATGCTTAAATCAGGCATGGTTGAAGCTGTTGTTTGTGTACAAAGGTATTGGAAAGAACTTAAAATTTTAGATTGGAGTGAAGATGCTGATGTCTTTCATAATTAAAGCTAACTTTTTGTTCCGTGTTAATAACTTTGATGTAACTTTGTATGCCATAGTGATCCTGATGACAGATTGGCTCCAAGACCAGTTTTAGCAAGGTTTGCATCTTGTTATTTAATTTTGAAATCAATCTAAGCTAATTTTCTCTTACTCTATTAGCTCCATTTTTCTTATTGAAATATTTCCATTGTTTTTTTCTTCAAACTTCCTGCAGAACACCCGAAGAAGTGTTGGCGGCTAAAGGTGTCAAGCCAACATTATCACCCAACCTCAATACCCTCGCTCTTGTTGAGGTGTGAAAAATCTCTTTCTGTTGAAGAATATGTCATTATCTAGGATAAGTCCTATATAAAATTTCAATCGCATAGAGCAATAAATTCTTTGCACAAACAAAATTGTTTACATTTGAAAAAGCTTATAAAAAAGCCTTCATTCAAATGGATTGGGGCTTAATGCATGGGAGTCCTATACTAATGTTTGAAGTAACTTGATATAATGTGAAACAACATAAGGGAATGAACAACGGACATTTTGACTTTAATATGTGATTTCTCCTGAGCTCTCGCTTTTTGGGTTCTTCTTACTTGAAAATAGTAAAATTCAGTGTTGTCGAATGATCAAATTGCTGCCATGGCAGCGCCATGGCATTATGGCAGGCGGATTTTGTGCCAGCTGCCATAGACCGCGATGCCTATTATATCCGCCATGTTTCTGCCATAGGCCGCAATGCCATATTTATGAAGTGGATTTTTGGCTGGCCGCTAATGAAAAATGAATAAGACAAAGATGTGAGTGATGAATTGAGTATTCAATCAACTAAATATTCCTTTTACATTAGTGTGCCTTATATAGCAGGCTGTGTGGTACATAGTAAGGAAACTATGCCTTATTACATCATATAAAAGTATCCATAACAGAATAACAAATTTCAGCTCCAAAAGGGTGACTAGGACACCTCATTTCCTGCATTGTTGGTAGAGCTCGTGGCATGATCTTCTAGATTGTTCTCTTCCTCAAATGGGCCTATTGGGCTACTTTTCTTCAACACCCCCTTGCAAGCTGGAGCTTGGTATATGTCCAACAGTCCCAGCTTGGAAATGAATGGAAGAAAGGAGCTTGGTGGCAGTGCTTTAGTGAAAAAGTCTGCTATCTGTGCTTTGGATGAAATAGGCAGCAATCGAAGAGTTCCATTCTGCACCTTTTCCCTCACAAAATGGCAATCAATTTCCAAGTGTTTTGTCCTTTCATGAAACACAGGATTTGCAGCTATGTGCATTGCACTTTGGTTGTCACAATAAAGTACAGGTGGTCTAGTACATGTAGTGTTCAAGTCAGCAAGAAGGTATAAAAGCCACTGTATCTCACAGCAAGCAGTGGACAAGGCTCTGTACTCTGCCTCAGAGGAAGACCTAGACACTGTTTGTTGCTTCTTTGCTTTCCAAGACACTAAGGATGAACCAAGGAAGAAGCAGTAACCAGAAACTGACCTCCTAGTATCAATGCATCCTGCCCAATCCGCATCAGAAAATCCAAACAGCTGTAAAGATGAGTTTCTAGGGAAGAATAGACCCCTCCCTGGATTGCCTTTGAGGTATCTAATAATCCTACATGCCATGTTGTAGTGTGTGACAGTAGGTGAGCCAAGGAATTGACTCAATTGTTGAGTGGCAAAGGCAATGTCTGGTCGGGTAGTGGTCAAATATAGGAGCTTCCCTATGAGCCTTCTGTATCCAGGAATATCATTATAAGCCTCAGCTGAATCTTGGTGCAATTTCACAGATGCATCCAAGGGTGTTGAAGCAGGTTTGGAACCAAGCATTCCTGACTCATGAAGTAGGTCCAGACAATACTTTCTTTGGCAAACTGAAATTCCTTCCTGAGATTGTGCCACCTCCAAGCCAAGAAAGTACTTGAGCCTCCCTAGATCCTTGATCTTGAATGAGGAGTCAAGGATCACTTTGATTCTACTAAATTCTGCCAATGAATTTCCTGCTAATATGACATCATCAACATACACTAGCAAGGCAGTGAATTCATCTTTCTTTGTATAAGTGAACAATGAATAGTCTGAGCTGGATTGGCAATATCCATGTTGCAAGAGCAGTGAGGTGAGTTTCTCATACCATTTCCTGCTGGCTTGTTTCAATCCATACAAGGATTTGAGCAGTTTGCACACTTGATTTGGCTTGGACATAGCTACACCTTGTGGAATGGTCATGTATACATCTTCCTTCAATTCTCCATGTAGGAAGGCATTGTTTACATCAAGTTGATGTAAGTGCCAATTATGAATGGATGCAAGGGCCAAGAGAACTCTCACAGTAGTGAGTTTAGCCACAGGAGAAAAGGTGTCAAAGAAATCCAACCCCTCCACTTGATTGTATCCCTTTGCCACTAACCTTGCTTGAACCTTTCAATTGTGCCATCTGCCTTGTGTTTCACTTTATAGACCCATTTGTTGCCAATTGGAGTGACATTAGGTGGCAAGTCTACTATCTTCCATGTGCCATTTCTCTCCAAAGCCTCTAATTCTGCTTTCATAGCCTCTGTCCAGCATTCAAGTTTGCTTGCCTCTTCATAGGATTTTGGTTCAGTGACATTACTCAAGGAGACTGAGAATTGTTTGTGAGAAGATGACAACTTTGAGAAAGAATGAAAAGAGGTAATGGGATAAGAAATACCTGAAGAGATTGATTGAACTGAATGAGTGGAAGGGCTGCACACATAGTCTGCAAGTCTTTTTGGTTGGTGCTTTTGCCTTGTTGACCTTCTCAATGGTTCTGTCACCAATTCTTGCTCAATGTCTTCATTCTGAGTTTCTGGTTCCTGCACAGTCTCTGTGTTTGGTTCTGAACTTGGTTCTGTCACTGTATTGGGGCAGTCTGGAGGCTCTTGGATGCTGTCAGAGTAATAGTGCCAAGTACATAGGTGTTGTGAGGATTGATATGGTAGTATATGCTCATAGAAGATCACATCTCTTGAGATAAAGAGCTCTTTATTATTTAAATCAAGCAATACAGCACCCTTGGTCCCCATTTTGTATCCTAAAAACACACACTTTCTACCCCTTGTTTCTAATTTTGTTCTATGAGAATGGAGGGTAGAGGCATAACATAAAGATCCAAAAACTTTCAGACTTTGCAAATCTGGTTCTGTGTTATGCAGAACTGAAAAAGGTGATTTGTTTTCAAAATAGGAGTAGGGACCCGATTGATAATGTAAGTGGCATGTAATATAGCATAGGACCAGTATTGCTTAGGTAGTTTTGATTGAAACAAAAGGGCCCTCCCTACATTTAGCACATGTTGGTGCTTTCTTTCTACTCTCCCATTTTGTTGGGGTGATTCCACACAACTAGTTTGGTGGACAATTCCTTTGGAGGCATAAAACTGATTCATTAGGAATTCAAGTCCATTATCTGTTCGGATTACTTTTACTCTTGCATCATACTGTTTTTCAATTCTCAAAATAAGGTTCTGCACATGTTCTCTAGTTTCTGCCTTTGATTTCATCAATATTATCCATGTGAAACGACTAAAATCATCAAGGGCAGTTAGGAAATACTTATGTCCATGCACTGATGAAGTAGAAATGGGACCCCATATGTCAAAATGTATTAATTCATAAGGCTCAGTAGCTCTACTTGGACTTAGCCGAAATGACAATCTCCTATGTTTGGCAAGATGACATACATCACAAGCAGAGTTTTCATTCACAGTAATAAAAGGAAATTGTTCATGAACAAGCTGTAATCTAGAATTTGACAAGTGTCCTAAACGGAAATGCCATAAGGCTTCTTGAGGTAAATGCTGTAATTCTGAAACTTGAGAGCTTGAGGCAAAAGCACACCTTTGCTCCAACCACTAAATGGTACAGCCCTTCATGTCTTTCAAGCCAAACCAATCATCTTCCTGGATTTCTGCTCCTGAATTAAGCATTCAAAGGCAGTGAAAGTGATTATATAGCTTAAAGAAGCACACAACTTTGTGACTGACAACAAATTGAGTGAAAAATCAGGGACATGAAGTACTTCAGTAACACAAAAACCAGGTGAAAAGGTTATTGTTCCAGCATATCGTGCAAGTGAAAAATGACCATTAGGAAGTCTAACATTAACAGGCTCAATGGAATGATAGTTATCAAAGTATTGTAAAGAGGAACATATATGGTGACTTGCTCCTGAATCAACAATCCAGGAAACCTACTTTGGCAGCTATTCACAGAAAAAGGAGACATGATTTATACCTGTCCTTGGATTGTCAATAGGTGATTTACCATGAGGTGAGGGCCAAGCAGACCTGATTTGAAGAGATGTTTGTTTGCTGAATGAGACTCAACAGTTCTCATACTGCTCCTGTGTGAACAAAGGTGGATCTGCCTTCATCTCCTCATTGACACTAGCATTTTCTTTGTACTCAAAAGTCTCACTAGTAGCAGCATTGCTTGAACCATAGGCATTTTTCGGTCATTAGGAGGGTAACCATGCTTTTTATAGCATGTTTCTATGGTGTGTCCTAATTTTCCACAATATGTGCACATTTTACTTCCATTTCTGCCATTTGGCCCAGCATTATAATTTCCTCTTCCTCTTCCTTGTGACTTTTTATAATCAGCAGAGTTAATTAAGACTTTTGATTCATCATTACTCATGTATCCAGTTTGTCTTTCATGTTGGATTACCATGGAGAAAATTCGGTTTATGTTTGGTAAGGGATCCATTAACAGAATTTGTGATTTCACCATAGAGAAATTATCATTTAAATCCAGTTAAAAATCTAATGGTGTGATTCAAGTCATGATAATACCTTGCATTTCGAACTCCAGAAGCACAAGTGCATTTTACAGGGCAGCCACACACTGGCATAGGCATGTAGCTCTCCAATTCCTCCCACAACACCTTCAATTCTGTGTAAAAGTCAGTAACACTGAGTGATCCTTGTCTCAAGCTATAGATCTCTTGCTGTAAATCTGAGATCCTGATCAGATCTCCTTGTGAGAATCGTTCTCTCGGCTCTTGCCACACATCTATTGAGTTTTCAAGAAAGACAATGCTCTGGGCAATTGATTCTGAGACTGAGTTCATGAGCCATGAATGTATCAACATATTACATCTGCTCCAAGCTTTGTAGCTTGGATCAAATGGAGTGGGTACTGGGATTGTCCCATCAACGAACTCAAACTTGTTCTTAGCTCCAAGGGCTCTCCTCATTGAACGAGCCCAGGCATGATAGTTGGATCGATTAAGAGCTGGTGTGACTGTGACTGCTGAAGGGCCATCACCAGGGTGTACATAATATGGACTAGCTGGGTCTTGGCTTGGGTCTGTAGGTTGGTTACCATTGTTGTTGTTGTTGCGCACCATGGCTGAGATGAGCAGCGGAACGTAATATTAGCTCTGTGATACCATAATGAAAAATGAATAAGACAAAGATGTGAGTGATGAATTGAGTATTCAATCAACTAAATATTCCTTTTACATTAGTGTGCCTTATATAGCAGGCTGTGTGGTACATAGTAAGGAAACTATGCCTTATTACATCATATAAAAGTATCCATAACAGAATAACAAATTTCAGCTCCAAAAGGGTGACTAGGACACCTCATTTCCTGCATTGTTGGTAGAGCTCGTGGCATGATCTTCTAGATTGTTCTCTTCCTCAAATGGGCCTATTGGGCTACTTTTCTTCAACAGCCGCCATAATCTGCTATCCGCCATTGATAACACTGGTATAATTTGAGAGATGCGGATGAGGAAAATTTTTGCTCATTAATATTGAGGATGTCCGATTCAGTTGTTTTAGCATTCTGTCTGAGTTGTGACAGTGAAGTGTGAGCATCACTTGTCTCCTTGTATGCACCTTCCTTGGCTCAGAGAGAATTCAATTCATTCATTGGTTTGTGATCACTAAATTTAATTCAGAGACTCGTATTTTGTAATTCTCATCCTCATTTGTGGGTTTATATGTTCTTTCTGTTTTTGTGTATTTCATATTTTGCTTAAGAGCAGCTGGTCCTTCAATAATTTATTCTTGAGAGAGAGATCGGTAAACTAATTGTTGATATCAAGAGTTTCTTGTAAATATAAAAGAAAAATTTAATCTATACAAACTCCAAGAAGTCAAAGACCTTTATTCTTATAATATGAAACTATAAGAGAAGACAACCTGTGAACTGACCTTGATTTTTGTGCAATTGAATCACTCTGTTTGGTTCCATTAATTTCAGCTGTCATAAGGTGTTCGATGGCTGTATTGTTCATTGCCTACCTTTTATATTCATAATATGTCAGTTTGAATTTTCATTAATGACAGGCTGCAGGCGTCAAGCGTCTTCTTTTCTGTGGTGTAGGTTGCCAGGTGCAAGGTATCACTCTGTAAATGTGTATTGTTAGCTAGTTTGCTTCATTTTCTCCATTGTGACTTGAAATGTTGTAATGCAGAATAATTTCTTCAATTGCAGCATTAAGGTCTGTGGAGCACTACTTGAATTTGGATAAGCTCTATGTTTTAGGCACAAATTGTGGTATGCAAAAGATCTTGTGTTTTGTTATAAATCATTTGTCAAATATTTTGAATTATAAAATTTGTAATGAGTAATCCTTAATGGATAAGATTTGATTTTACACACACATACTTGAAGTCCGTGAAGAATTTGGACTAACAAAACAATTCTTATTCCACAGTGGACAATGGAACTAGGGAAGGACTAGATAAGTTTCTAAAGGCTGCAAGTCATTCACCGGAAACAGTTCTCCATTATGAGTTTATGCAAGATTATAAGGTTTTCTGCTGAAAATTCCTGTCTGATTTAGCTTATTGCATTTATGGACAACTGCATGTTTTGTCATCCAGTAAAATATAAATGGAGATTTTATTATTGTAGAATCAGTAAGTGCCTGTTTGGCGTTTGGAATTGGGGCTTGGAATTCTGATTTTTATGTTTGGTAGCCCTTTCAGAATTGGAATCAATAAATCCATATTACAATTCCATGGAATTACAAAATCACTAGTTTAAGCCATTTCCAATTCTTAACCAATACCCTAAAAATTCCACACTACTAGGTGTGTATTCAAGCACATTTAGGGACAGGGGATAGCAGATAGCACAAGCAGAACAACACAAACCGCCACTGCCACTTGCATCACCACCACCACCGAGCTGAGCTGCCGCCACTACCACCACCACCGCCACCGTACCTCTACCGCCATCACAGTCACCCCACCACTGTCATAGATGTTGCTGCCGCAACCGCCGGCACCACCACCGCCTATCTCCCCCACCTTCACCGCCATTGCGAGCACCACATCCAATGCCACCACCACCACTGCCAAGTCTAGAAAATTGAATTTAGAATTCTAATTCCACGCCTTAATTTTTTGCACAACACAAATATAGAATTATGATTCTGAACCAATTCCAATTGGAATTAAATTGTTTTGAAATACAATTCCAATTCTATGTGCCAAAAGGACCCTACCTGGTTTATTTAAAATAGTGGTTGGGATGGTGAAAGTTTCTTGCTCACGTATATTAATTATGATTATGGTGCCTCTTTTTTCTTAGCTTAAATTATTTCAAGGATTTCTCTAAATTCAGTCTCTTCATAATTCAGATCCATGGCAATGTTGCCATCACTTTTTCTAGTTGAAAAGATAGATAACAAACTTCCGTTTTTGGACTCAGTATTTAGTGTATGTGGCCTGGTTTATGTGCCTATTCCCAAGTCAAACACCTTGCTTCTTAGTAAAGTGAGACGCTTGCCACTGTTCTTTACATTCAAGGGTATTGCTAATTTAAGTACTTACTCAGCTACTTGAATTGCATTACAAACTTAAGTCGGTTATTTATAATGTCACAAACATTTTGTATTAGTTGCAACTATTTTATCATAGGGTGAACATTGTTGTAATAATAAAGTTGCTACCTTGTCACCCGGTGGTCAAGGAATCTGGTGGTCAAAGAATCTAGTCTCGGAAACTGCCTCTCCACTCATGGGGTAAGGCTATGTACGTTGACCATGCCCAGACACCACAATGGTGGTTACCTTGTGCATTGGGATGCCCATCTCATGTATCCTAGTCAAATATCTAACCCTTTACAAATACAAATCATTCCATAGTTCTTAGCATCTTGCTGTATTGCCAAAGTTATTTTTTCTTACTCAGTTGTTTCAAATTTTCTGGCAGGTTCATCTAAAGCATTTGGATGGTCATATTGAAGAGGTAAAAGAGCTCCCTTTATTTTAGTTTTCCCATGGTTTTCACAAGCAAGCAGATTCATTCAGTTCCAAATTTTAACTTACAGGTTCCTTATTTCTGTCTACCAGCAAATGACTTGGTTGATGTTATTGCCCCATCTTGCTACAGGTAATTTGTTCTTTTACTTTGTCTAATGCGGTGGCTCAAAATTTATATATACAAATTTTGGTTTTACTTGAATTTCTTCTTTTCTCTTTCACTTTATGCTGCACTAATTTGTCAGAATCTCCTTTTTCCCCCTCCTACAGCTGCTTTGATTACACAAATGCTTTAGCAGTAAGTCCTTATCTGCTTCACTGTCTTTTCTTTTAAACATGCTTTTAATTTCACTTGAACATAGGAGGACTGTGTTAATTGCTTCTAATTTGTTCACTTATGAAGTTGTCTACAAATTGTTCACATGTTAAGTTCTTTCGCCATCAGAAGTTTAATCTCTTTCCATGATGCTCAAATATGTCAAGCTTTTTTCTTGATTGAAATATTTATATCAGACTTGGTTTTGGTTATTTTTTTCTATAATATGAAGACTTGAGATTGGATAATTCATCATTTAAGCTGGTGTTATGCAATTATGCATACAACTACTTGTATATTTTCACATTCTTATATGCCACTTTTATCATCCAAATTAGATCTAAATTGCATTAGCAATGGAGTTTGACCATGATATGACTCATGACATCTTACTGATTAGATTATATTTTATCTATGTATGTTTTGACTACATTGTAGAATATATTTGCAAAAGATCTTTTGTATTGGTTTACATATTTGATCGTTTCCTTTCTTCCAGATGCCTTGCATTAGTTCACTCCATGTTTGAAAACGTATGTTCATTTTTTGTTTTAAATTCTCTTACAATAACTAATTTTCATGCTTCACATTGCTTAACAACTTTTTGGTAGAGTAAGTTTCACCTTCAATTTGGTCTTGGTGATAAATAATAAGAAATTTGGGCTGCTACTTGCTTCCATTTTCTTTGCATGCCTGTATGTATGTGCCTGAGTGTGAAATGTGAAGTACCTGTTCATTCCATTATCCAATAGACTTGTTTAGGTTGGTGTTTACATTGGTTGTAGCATTTTGTCTTTTTTAAGAAACCCTCCTTTTTACTTGATCTATGTAGACAGTAGAAATATAATTTTTAGAAACATAATTTTCAGGACTTGGTGGTGGGATACATGGGTGTGCCAAAATATTCTGGAATCAGCATGACACAACATCCACAGTATGTTACAGTAAGGTAACACAAACTATTAAGCCTTTTCTTTTGCACGATTTCTTTATGTGTATATCTGCCCTTTAGTTGTCATAGATGTGTATTGGCCAAAGAAATTATGCATTATGTCTAGTGAAGGGTTACTGTTTTGTAAGAAGGGTTAACTCCTATGTATATTTTGATCTTGAAATGGCAGGAATGAACGTGGAAGAGAGATGTTGAGTCTTGTAGAGAACTTACTGGAGATTCGTCCAACAACTAGTGCTGTAAATTATCAGCATTGTTACATATAAGCATATTAATTTTCTTAAAGAAAGAGTATGATTTTTCCTTTCTGATTCAGGGGGATCGGCGACCATTTGTCATGGAGACTGTTAAGGCTGATGATAATGCTAAGTTAGGTATGCATAACATACATTATGCAATGTATTTATTTTATTGGAGTTTGTGTGACTCATTTTTTACCCTTGACATACATTATATATTTAGAACTTGTGACTCTGGACTTTCATGGTCATACGGTATTTACGTTATTTGCTTTGTGATGAAATTAGACCTTGTAGATTTGTGTTGATTGTAGAATATGACAGTTTCCATATTGTTACCTTGGATCTCTTTTCTATTTGTTTTGACTAAAACTGAAGCTCATAAAATTTTAAACTTGATTGCCTCTGTTTGAAATTTCTGATTTAACCAGGAAAAGGTCCTTCTCAGCCTGCCCCCAAAATTTATTGGAAACTTGCTGGCTTTTATACTAAACTTGGTAAGTAGATTCTCCACAAAATTTCCATTGATACAACATGTATATGCACAACATAACGATATTTTGGCTATGGCTTTTGTTCAGATTGGTCCAAAGGGTCTTGAATTTGCACGTTATTCACTTGATTATCATACCATTCGCAACTATCTATACGTAAATCGCTCATGGGGAAAAGAAAGGTACGAAGGATAATTTATGGCCATCATTAATTCTGATACAAGTGTAATTTGTTTATATTGTTTTAATATGAATGCATGCAGAGCTGATAAGCACATGCCAAACTATGCTAAGAAAATTGTGGATCTGTATAACCAAAATGGTCAAATTGAGGAGATGCTTTCCAACAAGTGATTCTAGCAGATTATATGTTGCAATCAGTGGCATAGGTGAGTTCCAAGTATGCATTTAGTGTTTATTTCCATTTTGCATTAAGGTCATTATGAATGATCATGAAGTCACTCACAGCTTTGCGTCTATTCGGACAAAGACCAAGAATAAAAGAAGTGATTGGCATGTTGGACAGCTCTTGGATCATACGGCAATATAATGCAGGGCTAGCATAGTTTACTCAGTAAATATGAGGATTTAGATTTGATCTTTATTGATAACAAGTAATGCCTTATGAGTCCTAAGTGCCATTTAAAACTGCTTGGCGAGATGTAAAATTAGAATTTTTATATAATGCTTTTTTTTTTTGACGTGGTATATTATAACACATGTTTGAACATTATTTCCTCGGAAGATAGATTATGCTATCAATCATGTCATATGCAGCAATTCTCAATTGGCACCTAACTACCACAAACTCTAATTTCGAAGAAAGTTGTGTCTATTAATGAATCTCAGGAAAATCTCCGGTTTGGAAAATCTATTCTACTCCCTACCGGGCATAATTGTAAAACAATGCTGTGCAAACAAAATGAAAAATCTGCTCTTCTAACATTCCCCAAGCTAGGAATTTTTACTGTTGTAGCTACTTGTGTTTAAATAGTAAACACACAACGCAGGTGCTTATTCTTAGAACTTGGAAGTAAAATTGCAAAGCATGAATTATGTTTATCATCCAGTTAACTTCAAAAGCACCCTTGTCTTCAATCTCAAACTAGCCGATAAAAAATCAAACATAGCAATATCTTAACATGGCCAAACATCTTTTGTTTGGCTGAATAACGTAACCAAACAAGTTGTTATCACAGATGATAGATCCAGTATCCTATGACTTGGTTGATGGGGGGAAACAATAATGCAACACTGTAACAAAATAACAAAATAATACGCAGCGGAAAATAAATTCCCCCAACTTGCAAGAATCTTGTGAGGAGCAACAACAAATATATTGACAGCAAATAGAACAGCACAAACACACAAGAGACAGCAAGATTTTAACGTGGAAAACCCCTCAAAGCAAGGGTAAAAACCACGGGTCGTCCAGACCAAAGAAACAGCTTCACTATAATCAAATAAGGGTACAAAAGAGTCTCCAACAAGTGTACAAACTGTGCTAACAATCAACCAAAACAACCAAGCACCAATGCTTACAAATGAGAAATAAGAAAGATGAAAATACCCAAAAAATAGAGCCACTGTGCGAAGCTAATATCTCTCACTTCAGACCTCGTCTTGAAAATCCGAATGGTGAGAATGAAGAACCACACGTCCTGAACCTGCTTCACAATTTCAGCCCAATCCAACGGTGAACGAATCCTCTGTAGCGATTTTACGGTGACTGTCTGGTGGGTATGTGATGCGGGTTGGCTTTCTCTCTTCTCTTCTCTCTTGTTGGTTGCTATGTTCTTACTAAAATGAGAACTCTATCTAACCCTAATCTGACCTCTCTCCACTTAGACAAGTGAGACAACATGGGCTTACACATTTGGGCCTTTCTCACACATAGTAAGGGAGCCCAAAACCCAACAAATCTCCCCCTCACGACTATGTGGAGATGACCGCCAAACCGGCGATATCACAACAAGTTTCAAAACTTCCCTCTTGGTAGTGCTTTAGTCATCATATCAGCACCATTATCATCAGTATGAAACTTTAGCCAACTCCAATAGCTTAGCATCCAAAGCATCATGTATCCAATGATACCTCACATCAATATGTTTGGACCTTGAATAGAAAGTTGGGGTTCTTACCAAGATGAATAGCACTTTGACTATCAACAAACAACAAATATTTGTCTTGAACAAAACCAAGCTCCTGCAAACCTCCTTGCATGCTTCGGTAATGGCAATGAACTCTGCCTCAGTAGTCGGACAATGCTACACACTTCTGCAACTTAGACTGCCAGCCATAGCTACCCCTGCAAATCTAATCATATAGCCCGAAGTGGACTTCCTGGAATCAATGTCTCCAGGCATATTCAAGTCTGAGTACCCCACCAAAGTAGGCTTATCACCTCCAAAGCAAAGCCTCATACCAGGGGTACCATAGAGATATCTCAAAATCCTATTTCACAGCATTCCAATGCTCTCTACCTGGATTTGACAAAAATCTACTAACTGTACCAACAACATGTGCTATATCTGGTCTTGTGCATACCATTGCATACATCAGACTACCCACAGCAGATGCATAAGGAACCTGTTCCATATCTGATTTCTCAGCTTCATTTGAAGGACTTTGTTTAGCACTCAGCTTGAAATGAGTAGCAAGAGGAGTGCTTACTGCCTTGGCATTTTCCATCTGGAATCTCTGCAACAATCTTTTAATATAGTATTCTTGTGATAGCCATAGCTTCTTCTCCTTTCTGTCACGCATGATTCTTATACCAAGAATCTGTTTAGTAGCTCCCGTGTCTTTCATGGCAAATGACTCGCCCAATTGCTTCTTTAACCTGTCAATCCTGGAAATATTTTTCCCAACAATAAGCATGTCATCAACATATAATAACAGGATAATGAAGTCATCATTAGAAAAACTTCTAACAAAGACACAATGGTCAGAAGTAGTCTTCTTATATCCTTTGTCACACATAACAGACTCAAACTTCTTATACCACTGCCTCGGAGCCTGCTTCAAACCGTATAGGCTTTTTCTCAGCCTACACACATAGTCTTCCTTGCCTTCAACTTGAAAACCATCAAGTTGCTTCATGTAAATCTCTTCCTCCAAATTTCCATGAAGGAAAGCTGTTTTCACATCCATTTGCTCTACCTCCAAATCAAGAGTAGCAGCCAAACTCAACACAGTTCTAATGGATGACATCTTTACCACAGGCGAGAAAATCTCATTAAAATCAACACCCTTTCTTTGACGGAAGCCTTTCACCACTAATCTAGCTTTATACCTCGGAGACGTAGAGTTACTCTCATGTTCACCTTATAAATCCACCTGTTTTCCAAGGCCCTCTTGCCTTTAGGCAACTTTCACCAAATCATAAGTGTGATTATCATACAAGAATTTCATCTCATCTTGCATTGCATCCAATCACTTTTGTTTTTCTTCACTCTCCATGGCCTCTTCAAAACACTCAGGTTCTCCCTCATCTGTCAAGGTTACATACTCATCAGAACGATACCTTGTAGATGGTTGTCTCTGCCTGTTAGATCTCCTGAGTTGGACTTGAGGTGGTTCGGGAGCATCACCAAGATTCTCATCCTGTAACATCTCATGTTCCTCTTCATCATCATCACCCGGAACATCTAACTCATCTCCAAGCTACTGATCATTAACATAATCATGTGGCTCACCATTCTGAACATTACCATCAACAACATCCGGATTATGAAACAAGCAACCGAACTGGATCAACATCAAACAAGTTGCTATCTTTCTTGGGTGTAGTCTTCTCCACCTTATTAATGTCTTCAATGGTTTGATCTTTCATGAACTCTACATCATGGCTTCTGACAAGCTTTTTCTCAACAGGATCATACAACCTGTAACCAAATTCATCCTGGCCATAACCGATGAAGATGCACTGCTTTGTCTTTGCATCCAACTTCTCTTTCATCCTTTGGAACATGCACAAAAGCCTTGCAACCAAAGACTCTCAAGTGATCATACCTAACATTCTTACCAAACCAAATTTTGTCTGGCACCTCGCTGTTCAAAGCAACTGCAGGACTGAGATTAATAACATGCACCGCCGTGTACAATGCCTCACCCCAGTAATGTTTTGGCAACTTAGCTTCAGAAAGCATGCATCTCACTCTCTCAATCAATGTCCTGTTCATCCTCTCTGCTAAACCATTCAGCTGAGGAGTTTTAGGAGGAGTCTTTTCATGTGCAATACCTTGCTACTTGCAATAGACATCAAAGGGTCCACAATACTCACCATCATTGTCAGTACGAATGCATTTCAGCTTCTTGCCTGACTGTCTCTGAACCAAAGTCTGAAATTCATTCAAGTGATCTGAAATGGAAGTTCCCCTCCTTGTACTCAAACTAGTAAAGCTCTTCAGCAAGTACAATTTATTATTCCCAGATTTAGAGGCATACAAGGACTCTATCTTTGCCCACAGAGATTTTGCATTTGTCTCATTTGCAATATGATTATAAACATTATCTTCTACATATTGCCTAATAAAACCACACACCTGTTGATGTTCAAAATCCCATTCTTCATCCAACTTGGCATCCGGCTTCTGAGTAGCAAAAACAGGAAGATGCATATTCTTCACAAATAACAAATCCTTCATCTTGCCCTTCCACAAATGATAATTAGTGCCATTCAAACAGACCATCTTTGAATTTGCCTCCATCATTCAAGCAAGTCAAATTGCCCCAAACCAAGTAGCTTTGATACCACTCTGATGGGGGGAACAACAATGCAACAGTGTAACACAATAACAAAATAATTACGCAGCGGAAATAAATTCCCCCCAACTTGCAAGAATCTGTGAGGAGTAACAACAAATATATGGCAGCAAATAGAACAACACAAACACACAAGAGACACCAAGATTTTAACGTGGAAAACCCCTCAAAGCAAGGGTAAAAACCACGGGTTGTCCAGACCAATAAAACAGCTCCACTATGATCAAATAAGGGTAAAAAAGAGTCTCCAACAAGTGCACAAACTGTGCTAACAATCAACCAAAACAACCAAGCACCAATGCTTACAAATGAGAAACAAGAAGATGAAAATACCCCAAAAAATAGAGCTACTGTGCGAAGCTAATATCTCTCACTTCAGACCTCGTCTTGAAAAATCCGAACGGTGAGAATGAAGAACCACACGTCATGAACCTGCTTCACAAATTTCAGCCCGAACCAACGGTGAACGAATCCTCTGTAGCGATTTTACGGTGACTGTCTGGTGGGTATGCGGGTTGGCTTTCTCTCTTCTCTTCTCTCTCGTTGGCTGCTTTGTTCTTACTAAAATGAGAACTCTATCTAACCCTAATCTGACCTCTCTCCACTTAGACAAGTGAGACAACATGGGCTTACACATTTCGGCCTTTCTCCACATAGTAAGGGAGCCCAAAACCCAACATTGGTCACGGTACTTAAAAAAATTCTTGTAAATATATGGCAAGAAGTAACGAACTGCTCAGTCTGCTCATGTCAACACCTCTGGAAGTTTACAGGAATAAACATTTGCGGGTGTGGTAGTTTAAATAATTGGACATAACTCCACTTCAAAAGCAAAGTCATAAAATGAGGATTGTCCAGGTTATTATAAATGGACTTAAAGCCATATATTCAATCGATGTGGAACTTCCATACTTAAAAAATAACGATGCTTCACACACTCAATTGCTATATCAAAATTTTAAAAGCATATATATTGCACATAAACCAAAATCACCCAAGCTGTTCCAAGTCGCAGTAACTCACGGCTAATGCAAGGGCGTAATAGACATAACAAGTGAAAGAGGATAATTCTGCTCATTTATGCTGTACCATAATGATAGGAATGGATATATATGGTACCGAAAATACCAGCATGTGGTTACTCCGAGTGTTAAGGGACTCGGACACCTTAAGCAAGTTGTCAGAGATCTGAATCCTGAGTCTTGTGTATGGAGAAAACCTGGTGAGGAGAGGAGAACCCACCTTATGTATCTTACAGGTTCCCTAACAGAGATTCGTCACTGCTAGCGGTAATGGATATTTCGTACCTATAATATGGTTACCAAAAAAATATTTATATGGCACCGAAAATGAAATGGTAGTTCTGAATACAGTAATGTTAGTTGTAAATAATTATGGACACAACTGATTATAACTATTGTTTAATTTTGATGTGTAAAACATTACGGTGAAATTATGTGTTGCTATATATATATACTAGTATGTGCACCCGTGCATGGCAGGGGAAAAAATATTATCTAATATGAATGATACATATATGAATGATTAATAATTTAATATCTAATCATTTAAAGTTTAATAATTTGAAATATGTAGTAAAGAAAACTGTTTGATAAAATCAATTAACAAAATAGTTGAGTTGGTAACTTGGATAAAGGTTTACATACTCAAAAAGTTCAAGATCATTTAAAACAACATTAGTCTTGGCTTTCATAAAAAGGCTCTAAACATTTTTAGTCCTCGCATATATTGTTTTCTGATCTGCAACATTCACTTCCAGTGGGTAAGGGATCACCATTGATACTTTAAATTACCCATGTTTAATTGGGAATTTATTATTAATATCCGTCAATCATGAATTAGCATGTTTTAAATAATATAAGTTTGAATATAACTTTAAATGATAAATACAAAAATAAATGGTGGACGGTTATGGAGAATTGTGATAGTCACAATTTATTGGAATAATAAAACTATTTGAATTTGAACATTTAAATCAAATAGATTAAAAACTATTTTCGATTTTTTAAAATATTTTTTATGTAGAAAAAAATATTTTTTAATTCCAGATTAGGAAAGTCTAATAGAGGCTTCCTTGAGAAGCTTTCATTCTCATCGTGACACTTGTCCATACTTTCTTCCTAATGGGGTTTGCTTTATAATATGTATAGATAGATTTTTGGAAAAAGCTTTTCTAGAGTGAGTTTGATTGAATGTAAAGTAAGCAAGAAGTACCAAATTGTAGGGTGGTGGTAAGTTAGTCCCTCATATTAAGTAATAAGCAAAATGTCCCCAAAGTAAAAAAATAAAAAAATTTATCACATTAGCCTAATTTGGTGATGTTTTTAATTTGGAGGACCATAACATAATAAATGTTTATAATTTGTGGACGTTTTTGCCTATTTCTTAATGTTAATGACCAACTTGCTACCGTTTAACAATTTCAGGGACCAAAATGATAATTCATTCTTCTTCCTGATTTTGCGACCACCTTAGACAACAAACAATTAGTAACACGAAGGAAATTGTATGGTACTTATATTTTATTTTATTTTCATACTTGTAGTGAATTATCAAGTATTTTATTAGTTATTGATTGTTTTTAGGTTTAACTATTGAGTTGGGAATTTTCAAATAGGTCCTCAAACAAAAAAAATTAATTTTGTTCCTGAACTTATATAAAATTTTCAATTGAGTCCCTGAACTAAATTTTTTTTTAATTTGGTCCCTCAGCTTATGTCAAAATTTCAATTAGGTTCTTAAAGTAGAAAAATCATTAGTGATCACATGAATTGGATAGAATATTACTGATTTTATCCAAGTTGGACACCATATCAACCATCTATGAGTGGTTTGGGTGGAGGATGAACCTTGAGACATTGTCAGAGAAAGATATAACAAGATGAAGTGAGATGTAGTAAGTTACAAGCAGAAGAACTATTTTGGACGAAGTAATTTCAAGGGGGAATTTGCAATCGTGAAACAAAAATTGGGGAATGAAGGAGTTGATTGTTCATATGGGGGAGAAGCGGCCGCAAACCCACAAATCACGTTTTGGTCTTTTTGTTCAATATTTTGGTCTCTTGCAACTCTAAATACAAATTTGGTTAAAAAAATTACATGTCACGTTTCATATCAGCAAGCTTAACGTCCTCTTCATGGAACCTATCTCAAGAATCTAATTGAAAATTTTATGTTGTCAAGGACTTGATTACTTTTTTTTTTAGTTTAGGGACTTATTTGAAAATTCTCAAATAGTCCCGTGACCAACTTAATAGTTAAACCTTATTTTAAACATTTATTTTGAATTTAGTATTTATTGGATATTTGAGATCATTCACTGAAGTAACCGAGTATTATACCGCAGGAATTTTTCCTTAAATTTGCAACACCTGTTGTATAGTGCTCAAACAGTACTCACTGGTAAAATAAATTTTGGACACATGAAGGGAATGGGCTTTTGAGGGTGATAGACTAGGAAGGGGATATGGGTGGCGCCACCCATGTGTTTTCCTCTATTGGTATCAGTGATGTCTAACTAAATGGCTGCATAGCTTTTATAATAACCTTGGAAGTTCTGGTGTGAGTCGACATAAAAAAATATATAGTTGTGCAGTGTAGGCTGCAATTAATGTATATGGATGCCAAATTCGAACAGTAAATCTTTGTTCTTTGACATGGAACAATTCAGAAATAGAGCTATGTGCATAAATTGATTAGTGTCTTCTGCTCCCACAGATTCAGATTTCCCACTTGCTATTCTGTGTGTGGTGGTGAGTAGACTCCAGATGGGCCATAGAGTTAATGTAATTTTTGCCATGTTTGAATGGAACTCGTGGGTTGTCTTCTTGACTTCTGGATTTGAAATGTGTGGACCAAAAGATTGATAGCAATATTATCTACACACTCACTCTTTTTCTGTGTGAGTGATATACTGATCATACTCCTTCAGCCACCTGCTCCTGCTATTTGTTTCCTGCTCTTTTGGATACTGTTGAAATCAACTTAATGAAAATTAAGTTTCTTTCTTCTTTTGTATAATAACAATATAAAATTAACATCTTTTATGATGATTTTAGGGTGTGTTTGGTTCAACGGAGGGGAGGGGAGGGATTTTAATAGAGGGGAGGGGAGGGATTTTAGTTAGACATTGTGTTTGGTTGAGAGGAGGGGAGGGGAGGGGAGGGGAAATAGTACTTTCATGTTTAGTTCAGGAGGGGAGGGGAGGGATTTTAAAACAACTTTACTTTTAAACCTTATAATTATTTATTTAAAAATAGAAAAGTGGAGATAGTTTAGTCAATACACATGAAAAGTTTTAAAATCCCTCCCCTCCCCTCCAAATCCCCCCAATATTGGAGGGGAGCTAAAATGGACCCAGGAGGGATTTTGCTCCCCTCCCCACCTCACGCCGTCTAAAATACTCCAACGTAAACGTTGAGTTTCGATCCTCCTTTGTGCGTGACCTGTGATAACCGGTTCCCCGATTAGCAACATTTTTTGTTGGTTGGTCAGGAACAATCGAGGTCAAGGTATTCGTCTTCATCATCAGATGCAGGCATATACATGTATGGAAATGGGTGTATTAGATAACACAAATTATCCTCATCTTTTTTCAGTAAAAATTGCAAAATTGGTGTCTTAAAAAATTAAGAATATTGTAAATGAATTGATGGTGGTGTGCTCACTGCTTATTAAGCTCTACATCTGCACTGAAAATTGCAAAATGGGTGTCTCAACACAAATGAAGACCACCGCTGGGTCACATCTGCACCGAACAAAGCCTATGATGCCCATTTTCCCTCCCATAAGAAGATCCACCACTGGGTCACATCTTCTCTATTATTCCCTTCTTCAATGGCAGATCTACATTAATACTACTTTTTTTAAAAAGAAATGTGTTAAAAGGTGCAAGCTTGGGAACTTTTCAGTTGCCTGGAAAACTATGGTGTGAAATTGTTTATCTATGTCTGTTCTCAATCTTCTTGATTTGTTCTTCCTTCTTCGACTCTCATACGTAAACCACTTATTTTATTTTTTTGGTCTACTCGCCTTTTCTCTTCTATTTCCACCAAGAATGAGTGCTGGTGCTACCATATCTAAAGTTTAACATGAAGTATTGCTTGAGAAATTGGAAATCTTCAAGATCAAAGACAGATCTTCAAGATCAAAGGCAGAGACAAGGATGCCCGCAAGTTATTTAGCATTATCGGAAAATTCTTCCCCATCTTCGTCTCTCTTTCCTTGGCAACAGCGTTACGTTTCTCCGGTTTTCGGTCAAAAGGTTCTATTAATCTTGACCGTTCCTTTATTATATTGTTATATCTACGGTCATCCTTTGTGTGATTTATGTACATATATACACAGCCACAGGAGAAAAAATGGGTATTCCTTTTGTTTTAGTTATGTGATGTGATGTAATAAAGTTAATGAATATAATTAGTGTTACCAATTATGCATGATATTTAGTTTGGTTCATTAGAGTTGTAGACACGGCTAGGTTTGGGTAACTAAACTTGTTTGAGCTAAGGGCATAAGGAGTTGAAGGATTGTGGTTCAAATCATGGTAAAGGAGGAAAAATTAACATAATAACTAACATATTAATATTTGTCTATAAAAAAAAGATTAAAGTAATAGTTTGGTTCCTATAGGTGATATGGATTCTTTATTTAATCCTTATATAGAAAAAATTATTAAAAATGTCTTCATACGTGTCATCGTTACCCATTTGGTCTCTCTTGTTACCGTGCCGTCTCTAATGATCCGTTAACTCCTACGTATAAGGTAATGATTGCGGGTATGATACAATTTTAATAATTTTTTACATATAGGGACTAAATGAAGAATTTGTGTCACCTATAGGGATCAAATTATTACTTTAACAACAACAAAAAAAAAAAAAAATTGTAGATATGATTTGGAATTATACAAAGCCTTACCAGGGTAATATATCCTTGTACTTGGAAAAAACTGTTAAAAGATATTTCTTTAATAAGTTTAGCGATTCTTTGTAAAAAAAAATTAAATTATGTGAAGTTATTTATCCTTGAAAGACTGTTGAGAATGTATAGGACAGAAAGCACGTTAGTGTAGTGTGTGACAAGGCTCCAATTCACTGGGACTCGGGGGTCAAGTAATGCCACCGTTCATCCATGCCATTTGCCTATTCCAAACCCAAATTATTCAAAATCCAAAAATTTCTTCAATCTCTCAGAGCCCAATTCCACTTGCCTAACATGCACTCATGCAGTGGCTTCGAGGAGGTTGGTATGGGTGAATCATGGAACCCCGAAACACTTGGATTGAAACCTTTCAAAAGCTACCTATTGGATGGTCTTAGTCCATCAATATATACCATTATCTTTTTCAAATATCTTGGATGTGGGATTTCATCTTTCCAACGTACACACTCACGCACTTATATGTCATAGAAAATAGATTTGAAGTCTCACGTCAATGATGAATAGGTTAAGTAAGGATTATATAAGTGGGAAGGAGTAAAACATCAATTTAGTCCCTGGAATTAAGGTGAGTTCTAGTATGAAGTACTAGTTTTAGTGGTATACCCGTGAAGTACTAATTTGACCTGCAGTAGCCGTTAGACACGGCTTTTCCCGATAACTTCTCTGTTCAAATTGCTCAAGGATTTTGTTTGATGGGACGTATTGACTATTCCAAGAGATAATATTTACTATAAAGTGTTTTTTCGTTCCCAATGAAAACAATATATCTTGCCTTTATGTTCACCGACTCATATAAATATAGTCTACATTAAAATTCGCCAGGCATAGAAAAGTTGCTTTTTTTTTTGTGTGTGGGTATTTTGCTATTATTAGTGAAGGATCCAAATATATATAAGTATTAATCTTTATTAACATATATATATATATATATATATATATAGGGACATATCAAGTGAGAGGGCATTATTTAAGTGAGAGTGAGAGGAGTAAATCATAGCCGTTGGATCCAATCATGAATGGTCAAAATTAAAAGTTAGTTAAAAGATTAAAAAGTCACATGCCAACTTAAAAAAGTCACGTGACGTTTTTGTTTTAATCTTGACCATTCATGGTAGGATCCGATGGCTATGATTTGCTCCTCTCACTCTCACATAAATAAGGCCCTCTCACTTGATATGTCCTATATATATATATATATAAAGAGCAACTCAAGTAAGAGGAGTGTGTTATTATGATATGAGAGGAGTGAATATGAACATTTGGATCACACATGAATGGTCAAGATTAGAATATAAAGTCATGTAACTTTTTTAAGTGATCACATGATCACCAACTAACTTTTAATCATGACCATCCATGTATGGTTTAATGGCCCATATTTGTTCATCTCACTCTCACAATAAGACACTCCTCTCACTTGAGTTGCCCATATATATATATATATATATATATATTATACTAATCTGTATATTTATTTATATTTATAATTTATAATTTATTTTATTTGCTGTATATTTATATTTATGAGTTTAATTGTTGTACACTGTAAGTGTAAAGATTTTTACACTATCAACCAATCAGAAATCATATTTTAAAATAGTTTTAAGGTGGTTAGGATAAGAGCCAAAGATTTTTAATGATTTTTCAATTTCTGATTGGTTGACAGTGTAAGTTTTTTTTACATTGTCAGTATATGTCAATTAAATCCTATATATATATATATATATATATATATATATATATATATATATATATATATATATATATATATATATATATATATATATATATATATATTGTATAGTATTATCTTCAAATATTTTCTCCCCTTTTTTTTTTTTATCTAAATAAGTGGTTTTTCCACACAGATCTGTTTTTTTTTCCTCGTGTTTTTCGTCGTCTGTGTACGGCGGTATTGTTGTTCGTCGTCTTGGTGAAGCGTTGTTTGGTTTCCCGTCTTGGTGCGGTGTTCGTTTGGTTCAGATTGGCAGATCTGCTTCGATCTATCACAGATTTGATCAAGAATTGGGCGTCAATATTACATATCCGGAGACATGGGTATTCCGGTGACTTTGATTTTGTCACTTTTGTAGGCATTTTGATTTTGCCGTGTTATGCTATTAACCTGGGTGCTGTGAGTTTGTTCGCAGATTCATCCTTTTCAGTTTTTAGCGATATTTGTATTGTTTTCGATGTATCTTACCAATTTGAATGAATGAATACCTTTTTAGTAAAAAAAAAAAAAAAAAACATCGTATCATGTGTTTATATATGGGTCGGGTGGGTCCATTATAATTTCTCCCAACTTCATCTTGTCAAAACGAGTTTTTACTTGCATCCCACCTCCCCCGACATCACCGACGCTCAAATTCATTTAGCAGGTTATGATCCTTCCTTTGACCTTTGTTGATTTCGTTACTATTCCTCTACTCATTCATCCACTACCCGTTCAGCACCAACCCATCTCGAATGCTACGGCCCATCACCATGCTACAATGTATAGGAGACGAAGAATCAGTACCAATTCCGTGCATCCACTATGTACCCGCTATCGGAGAGTGTGGTATGGAGAGAGACGACCCGCTTCCAGTTGTGCTGAGTCTTTGTCTCCTCCTCCAAACCAATCGCATCGACGTATTCACTGGAAAAGGGAGCCGGGGACAACAGGAAAGGGATACCTCTACAAATAATTGGACTAAATAATAATTTTGAATAACCCGCTGTTCCTTTAACCGGTTGCACTATTTTCTTTGCACAAACAGATCTCGACCGTTGACTTAAATAATTAATAAATCTGATGGCTCCTATTACTTGTTTTTGTGTGAAATTAGAACCTCACCGGTATACCAATAAAACTAGTACTTCATACTAGAATTCACCTGGAATTAATACCATCGATTAATTTGGTTCCAGACATTGCGGAAAGACAAATTTAGTCAGTGACTTTACACATCGTCGGTCAAATTGGTCTTCGAAGTTAATGGATATCAGACAAACCTATCAAAGTGACTCATATGGCATGTTAAGTGTCCAAATGCACCTATGTACCAAAACCCCATCAAATGTTGCTCTTCCTAAAATAGCAAAGCCACAGTTTCCTCCATGGATTCCCTTCCCTTCCCTCTGCAACCAACCAACACGGTTTCCTTGCCTGTATCAAGCCTTAAATGTTAGTGATGTGATCTAGGATATAGATCACTAACATTTTAGGATCTTTCTTTGATTTCAAGTGCTAAGAATTCAAGATCAAACACAAATTAGAACAATAGAATGAAGCTTGATTCTCAAGTGAGAATCAAGATAAACAAAAAGGAGTAGAAGAACACAATTATATATGAATTGAAATGACAAGAACAAGAATTAAAGTGCAGAATTTAAATTGCACGAATTAAAGAACAAAGTAGAAAATGGAATAGGAAGAAGATGAAGGGGAAGGTGCCACAAATGCATTCTTCTTGGAGAAGAAGATTGAATTTGATAAGCCAAAGGAGGATTTACCACTTGAATATGGAAATTCAACATAAGAATCAATGGTTCAACTCTTGAACCAACACTACTAGAAATCTTCTTATTACCTACAGATTTTCCTGTGGATTTTGCTCAAAAATTCACAGGAAACAGGTTTCATGTGGGTTTTCCTACGAATTTCACCTATAGGTAATACCTTCGTGGGTAATTTTTTCCTGCGAATTTTAAAATCTGTAGGAAATTTTTTGTAGATTTTCATGCGAAAAATTTAAATCCGCAGGAAAATTCACAGGAAATGTCAAAATTTCCTACAAAATTTCCTACGAATTTAAATCTATAAGAAAAAACCTTATTTCTAGAAAAATTACAGTAAAATTCGCAGGAAATTCCTTCGAAAAAAATCTGCAATAAAATCTGCAAGTAATCCATGAATTTCTAGTAGTGCAAGAAGAGGAGAACTCTCTCTTTTTTTAGAAATCTCAAGTATGAGAAAACCTTCCAAATGAATTCAAACTTCTGAAATGAATTACCAGACACCTATTTATAGATGAGCAAAGTGCTCATCCACTTCTAAGGTGCATCTAGCGCCTCCTTCAAGCAAAACCCAAGTGTAGGCTTTGATTTTAGCCCAATGCTTCCTATTCCAATGCTTATGGCCCAATAGGCCCAATTCCTAAACTATTCCTAAATGCTTTTTGAATAAGCACTTTTATTACAAAAAGTCTACTCTATACAAGGGTCCTAATCCCTACCTTTATTGCATGAACTCTACTCTATACAAAGGTCATAGGCCCTATCCCTGACTAGGTATCTTAGTCTCTTCTTTAGAGTATTTTGGACTCTTCTTAGCCTTGACCTTGTCATGGGTCCATGTGAGTCTTCAATGCTTGGTCCTTTGCTTTATGAATCCATGTTCATATCAGTTGGACACTTAAATGTTGCTCCACCATTTAAGAACGTAAACTCCACAATGGATTCCCTTCCCTCGGCCACCAACCACCACGGTTTCCTTGCCTGAAATTAACTCCTACAACAAAATTGAAATTTAATTGTGAAGAAACTGTGGAAGTGGTTGTCGAATTCAATCAAGGTATGAACCTTAAACCCAATTTTTTTTTTTTTTTTGCATTTTTGTTCCTCTTTTTTGGTCTTGTGATACATGTGTGATTCACTGATTTCTTCATGGTAATGGATTTACAGTTCCTTTCATTTATTATTATTATTATTATTATTATTATTATTATTATTATTATTATTATTATTATTATTATTGTGTTTTTCTATTTAATTCCTTTTTGCAATGCCCTCTACGGTAAATTTTACAATTCATATGTAAATTTGTTATTGTAGCATGTAGCGTGTCATCCACCCATGAACACCTACTCCTTTTTTTAGAATTTGACAGCATGATCAGGTTTCATGTGTGCTGCTAGTTTCTATTCTATTTACAACAGCTCACTTTTATATGCTTTTCACTTTATCATGATCAAGCTACATCAAAATTCTGCTTTGTTGATAAAAACCATGCACATCAATAGCTAGACATTAACCATTCAAGCTTTACCTCCTAATGTTTTAGGTTAGTGTGCTGGAAGAGAAAGGTTGAGGAAATTTTAGGAGAAAATGAAGAGGAAAGAATAATTTGGGAGAAGGCGAACTCCTATTGATTCTTGAAGTATTTGGCTTTTTGGTTTGGTGTTACTAATGAGATCCTCATCCCCTTTTAGCCTCAAGGGAGAGTTCTACACACACAATCTCCAACGAAATCTCAATAAGGGTATCTTTTTCTGAGAAATTAATAAGGGTATCTTACTTTAAATAAAGTAAAACCCTTTTACCAAGAGAAAACTAAAAATTAGTAATAACGATATATGAAATATGAAATTAAAAAGAAAGTATAAAATAGCACACAAAAAAAAGTGCAAACTTCAAAGTATATCTTATTTAAGCTATGCCCTAAAAAAGTTCAACTTTTCCCCAAGGCTAAACTGTAGTTATAGAACTCGATATATGTCCAATAATTTTTCTTTAACAAAAGAGATTCGACTATTGGTCATTGTGAATCTCCAATGAATCAATGTAATATTTCTGTCGCTTTCTCCATTGACCAAATGAATCTCCATTGATGTAAATAAAAACCTTTACAATTCAAATCGTACTTTGCGATAGAAAGAAAAGTTGTTTTTAATTTCTCAGTTTTATTCCTATCTCATGGGTTGGGCTAAGATGCACCACCCTAAAATTACATCTCCTAATATATCACCCATGTGACAATTTGTGGGTCAATAGAATTGCCATATCGATGGTCAAAGTTTCAAACCTTGGAGATGTATTTATACAGTAGCCAAAACTTGTATGTACAGTATATTACAGTATAGTATATGTATTTATGATATTTATATATTTTGCTCAAAAAAATTATTTTTAATATCAGAAATAGTTTAATTTGTATTATGTTCTGTGTATTATTGTCCAGAATAGCTCCAACTATGATCTTAGACGATCCAAGGTTTTAAACTATTTCTGATATTAGAAATAATAAATAATTTTTTTTGGCAAAATATATAAATACCATAAATACATATACTATACTGTAGTATATAGTACATACAAGCTTTGACTACTATATAAATACACCTCCAAGATTTGAAACTTTGACCATCCATGTGGCAATTTCATTGGCCCACAAATTACCACATAGATGGTACATTAGGGGGTGTAATTTTAGGGTGGTACATCTTAGCCCAACCCCTATCTCATACATAGCATCTGACATTCATTTTCTTTTGATACAAGGATCTATCCATGTGCTATGCAACATGGAGATCTAGAAGAAAGTCCTTTCTATAATGTCAACTTTTATTGGGCCTTTGTTGGAAGACAGAAAGCCCATGATGAAAATGCTGCGTTGAGTTTGACCAAAAAAATAAATCAAATTATAGGAGAGAGAGAAATTGAGAGAAAGAGCTTTGACTTCATTATTAAAACATAAAATTTGTGATACGATATTCATTAGTGTGAAACAATATTCCTTACAACTAAAAAACAATAACCAAATAAGCCTCATCTTCCTTTGTACAAAAATAATGGCCAAATTATTTTCAAACACTGGTAAGGAGAGGGCTAATTTTTTGTGTGCTATTTTCTGTTAGGGAACTCTCTACATTATTATTTTTTTTAACTGATCTCTTTGGTTTTTTTGAATTGATCAGCAACCAAGCAAAAGAAACTAAACAAACACAAAATGTTTATATCATGAAAGTGAATCTCTCTTTAGAAGTGTGATATGCATCCCCTATGTCTTGCAGCCACTGTTTTCTTTTTCTGCTTAGTTTCCTCTTTCCAGCTCTTGGCAATGTCATGAGACACACTAATTGCATCCAGAGATGCACCAGAAAGGCCTCTCCTTGTGAACCCAACAGCATAAAGACCAGCTTTGCCTTTCCATCCATTTGGAAAAGGGTCCCTTGGAATCCCATCATTGGAAAAGAAGTCATTCTCCTGTTACAGCACATAACATTGCAAACTGGTTTAGGCCATTGAGCATCTAATTAGGTAAAAACTAAGTAAACACCACATTCCATTTTCATATCTACTTCTAAATTTACTTGTCCCTAGAAAAGAAACATCATTAATATCTCAACATGTGCTAAGTAACCATGTATCTGCAGAGAGTCTATATAATTCTGAAAATCTTCAAAATATATTAAAGTTTACAAGAAAAAAAAAATTCAGATGCCTTGGTCATCAAACAGGGCTCAGAGAGAGACAAGGAAAAAAAAAAAAAAAAAAACTGAACCCATTGCTTTCACTTAACAGTGTACCAATTACAACTTGAAGGAAAAACAAAGCACATGTGGATAGCAAAAGAAACATATAATTTATATCTACATAAGATTATCAAAAGAAAAAAGAAAAAACAAACCTTCTAGCTCAATGCAAGAGAAATAAGGAGGGGAATAGCAATAAATGAATATATACAATATAAAGAACTAACCTTTAGCCATGATGGTACATTGCTGCGATACCCAGTAGCAAGAACAACAGAATCAATCTGAAGAACACTCCCATCAACAAGTTCAACTTTCCCTGGCAAGAATCTTCTAATTCCAGGAACCACTTTGATTTGACCAGATCTAATTTTCTTAAGTGCTCCAATGTCCAACACAGGGGTCTTCCCTGCAGTGTTCTTGTACTCTAAAGGCCCCACAGATGGCCTTTTAAGACCATACTTTTCAGTATTTCCCAGAATCAAACAAGCAAGAATCAACAATATCTTATCAACCATCCAAAGAGGTAACCTTTTCATCAACATAACTGCAAGTTCAAAAGTTGATCTTCCAAAAACTTCTCTTGGCAACACATGAACCTGATGATAAAAATTAACAAAAAACAAAAACACCCCAGTTAAAATTTACTACTAAAAATGCAAACTTTGGATTAAAAATTAACATAATATAAGGAAAATTTTTATTCTAGTACTCACTGAGCTTCTAACCACCATTGATGGGGTTGCATTGTGGTTACAGAGATCAAGGGAAACCTCCATCCCAGAATTTCCACACCCAACAACAAGCACTCTCTGCCCATTATAACTCTCCCCAGATTTGTAATCACAAGCATGCATGACATGGCCACCAAACTCTTCCAACCCTTCAAATTCAGGCACCACTTTCTCTGCATTTTCACCTGTAGCAACAACCAGCCACCTACAAATATACTCAACCTCATTGCAACCTGAGTGGCTTTTCCTAATGGTCTTAACCCTCCACAGACCAAAAGTCTCATCATACTTAGCAGATTGCACTGTTTCATTGAACTGTGGGGTTATGTTAAAGTGTTTTGCATAGGATTCAAGGTACTTTATGAACTGAAATTTTGTTGGGTATTCAGGAAAATCCTCAGGGAATGGGAAATTGGGTAACTGGCAAAACTGTTTTGGAAGGTGAAGCTTGAGACGATCGTAGGTGCGGTTTTGCCAAAGAGAGGCAATGCAGTTAGCTCTTTCGAGGATGATGAAAGGAACACCTTGGTCTTTGAGACCAGCAGCAACTGCTAGACCTGATGGACCAGCACCAACTATGACAGGTCCATTCACCCATATGCAACGACGTGTGAAAAGTTCCTCTGGGTCGAAGGTTTGAACCACTGGTGGCATGTTGAGACAAATGTTATGCATTTTTTTTGTTATGTTTTAGTTTTGGGTTGGTGAGAAAGTATTTTGAGACTAAGGGTATGGCAAATAGTCACCAACCTAAGTGGTTTGATGATTTGATTAGAGAGGATGAGAAACGGTATAGAGGGTATGTGATAGAAGAAGGAATTGACTTTTGTTGAAAGATGAACGTGTAAGACAGTGAGAGAGAGAATGTATTGAGATTTGTTTGAATTGAGGAGTGGAAGGGGGGAAGGGGAACTGGGGGTATAAATAGTGAGGGGTCTTAAGCATCGGAGCACCATGTGATGTCATTTGAAAATGATACTTAAATGGGGTCATTCTCAAATGATAAGCTTGAGGCAACCTTCTATGTTAATTAATCAATATATTGTATTTTTCAAAAGTCAATTTGATACTCCCTAAAAAAAGGTTAATTTGATACATAATTAATATGCATAAATCATATTAAATTTTTTTTTAGTTCCCTAGGATATTCTGCACGCAAATGTGGAGACTAATCTCTTAAGTCGATTATGATCCCATAAATGCGACAATGTTATCTCTCAAAAGTTTTACTGCTACTTCAATCCCAAGACTCGGATTTGAACTCTAGATTATTGGTTAAGTTAGAAGGGACCTGCGTCATCTCATCCAAACTCTCTAGTGTGCAAGGTTTTAAATCTGGATCCGAAACCAAAATCGGGGCCACAACGTGTTTGTTTTGGCAGTCGCCGGAACCGCATCGTGACCGTTATTAAAGCCACATCAACCGCATTTTACTGCAATTGTCCGTAATAATTGAAAACACACCGCGACCACAACCGCCACCGTGACTGTGACTGTAATTTAAAACCTTGCTAGTGTGCATAATCATATTAATTAATCATACTTTCAGATGAAAATGAAAGAGAAATCCGATATCTGAAACCATATGAAAAGGGTCTTTTTCTTTTGGTCAGACTTATACACAGTTCCTGCAAATTTAGGCCTAGGGTAGCTAACTGTGAGTAATAACCAGCTAACATTACCATTTTACTTGAAAGAATCAACAGTTTTTTCTAGCTACGCACATGGTTAAATTAAACTAGCCGCTTTCATGTATTGCTGTTTCAATTCTCCAAGATAAGTGCCTATAACTTCAAAAAGTCTACATAGCTTTTGCTGTCACATTATCTTTCACAATCATTTATATTCTCCCATACATCATGCTTGTTATTCTTAAATGTCAACTTATAATTATTCATGTTCAAAATCAAAACCAACTAACTAGGCTTTTTAGATTTTTAGTTAGTAGAAATAAGCAACTGCCAGATGTTTTCAGCAGGTGAAAAGTTCGGTCAATTAAGAGAGAATATATGAGGACATTTTTCATCAACCTCATGCTGAAAGAGATTGGTCATGCCGACTTTTCTAATTTCTGAGAAGCATCTAGTATATTATTATCCAGCAAGTTCTTCTCTGAGTAGTAATTTGTGTCTCAATTTTAGTGCTTGATCAGTGGTCCATCATGTGGTTCAAGATTAGAGAATGCAGACATGATTGGAAGGTTCAGTTGGAATGTTACAGAGGGGAGCATGATGGTGAACTCACATAGGAATCATGTTGTTGATACTCGGAAAGATACAGGCTTTGTTTTGTCACTTGCGAAGCTGTTAGTCTATTAAATGTTTGTTACAAAGAAATCTTCTGAATAGAAACTTCACTAGAAAGCTATAAAGAACGAGTACATTAAAATGTCATATTGGATATGTATATGATATATTGACTCGAATATTTGATAAATATTACTTTGTATTAATCATATTTACCATCATTGGGTTGAAAATTAAAACTTCTTTTTCATTTTTTTTTCTCAATCGTGAAGTGTCCTATTTATTGTGTTTTATATATGAGGTTTTACAATGCTTTGATATTTTGTTTTTAATGTTTTATGAGATATATAATATCTTATATGTATATTATATTATGTCATATCTCACCCTACCGATATCCTAATTTTTTCTAACAAAAGTAGCATTTTCATACCAGTACCCATACATCAGAGACATCATTGGATGTGAGAAAAATGTATAATTGAAAAAAAAGAAAGTAAAACAATATGTAGAATTTTGTGAAATCTATAAACAAATTTGTTTTTGTAAATAACATAAATCGTTGGTTTATTATATAATCAATAAAATTGACAGTGCTCAATCTCTGAAATGTTACCTTCACAATTCACACACAACAAGCCAATACTTCCCCTGTAGCACCACCAACCCCATATGCCCTTTACCATTATTGGCCTATTCCATGTTGCAAAAAATGAAAGGTATAGTACATAGAGAAAAGGCCAATGCCGTTTAACAAAGTTTCTTGACCACCTTCAGTTCCAAGTTTTGTTTTCCTCATTTATCTAGAAGATTCAACATGATTATGATTTTTTTTTTCAAGTTCCAAAATGGAATGTATAGTGAGACATAATAAAGGGACAAGGTTTGTAATCAAAATTGAATGAAGAGCAACCTGCACTATCCCCAAAGGTTGATAAGAACCAAGAAGGATTTCCCAATTGAATTTTTTATTTTTAATCATCTGATATTTATCCTTTTAGTCTCTCTGTCTCATAGCTTATAAAAAAAAAAGTCTCTCTGTCTTAGAGCTTGCCTCTACTCGAAAATGCATGGAACTGATGGAAGGAAGTCAGCTTTCAATTTTAACTAGGTTTTTCTATCATGTACAATTTTGCACAGGTTATGGATTTTAAAAAGATAAATTTAATTAGGAATTTGTGTATTTTATACTTTTAAAATTGAAATACTTAATTTTCCAATAAATAGTTGTTACTTTTGTGTTTCTCAACCCGTGCAAAGTTGCACATGATAGAAAAACCCTTTTAAGTATTTACTACTCCCTCCGTTCTTTTTCTTTGATAATATAAGGTTTCTACACATAGATTACGAAATCAATAATCAATAATGTGTTTATATTTGTACCAAAATATCCTTATTTCTACCATTAATTATTTACAAATTCCAACTACATTTACTCCATACTCCACTAGTCATTTATGTACTTGAAAGGTTTTGTGTATTTTTAAGGCATTTCAATTTAATTCTATCATCAGGGTATACTCCCTGCAGTCCATATTATAAGAAAAAAATTAATGGAACACACATATTAAGGTGATTAATCAATCTCATTGAATCTTGTAAAAAATTAGGTTTGTTACCTAAATTACCCTTCATCTAAAACTTCAATCTTCATTAAATGAATTATTGGAATTTATATTAAATGAATGATATTTTGGGAATAATGTCATTAAATAAGTCATTGGAAAACAAAATTTGCTTATTTATTGGGCCAAAAACCTTTAGACTTTTTTGCTTATACATTGGAGCGGAGGGAGTATATGAAAAAAAAAATGGTCAAATATGTCTTGGTTTATAAAACACCTATTGTTTTGTAACAAAAACAAATAGCTAAAATTAAAAAAATAAAAAATAAAAAATTGAACGGAGGCAGTACTATTTTTTGCATCCAAAAAGACGTTTTCACACGAGGCTTTTCGTGTAACTCAAGGTAAAGATCGATGATAAATAAATTTCTTTTGTTTCTGGAACGTAATTCATTTATAACACTGTTTATTACATTTTTATGTTCTTTCATTAGATCTCCTATTTTTTTAAACGGGAGACTAATTTCTGCTCAAGTAATGATATCTGAGCATACGCGTTTTCCGTATATATACCGGTAACAATTTTTATTAAAAATTAAACTATTATATTCATAATGATTTTATTTCTTTTAGGAGAAAGTAGACCATGTAGTTAAGTTATTAAAAAAATTTATTTATAGATTTCCCACAAATTCTACATCTAGTTTTACATTTTATAATCATGCTTTTTCTTACATCCAATGATGTCTAGCTATGATACTGGTATGAGTATTTGATGTGGCATCGATACCGTATGAAAATGCTACTTTTGTTGGGAAAAATTAGGATATCAGTAGAGTAAGATATGACATAAATAAAATACATAAAATATTATTTTTTTATCGTCAAAAATTTAAAAAAATATATATATCAAAGTCTTTTAAAACCTCATATATAAAACACTGTAATTAGGACAATTCAGGATTGAGAGGAAAAAAATGAAAAATAAGTTTTCATTTTTGACTTGGTAATCGTAGTAAATGTGATTTTTAAAGTAGCATAAAAATGGTGTCATAAAAATGATGTACAATAAAAAAAATTTCATTTAAAATTGATGTATTTAATATTTGAAGAAGTGAAATACGTATTAAATTTTCCAATGAATTTTTTTTTTTTTTTAGATTCCTTAACAAGTGCACTTAGTATGATGCTTTTGTTAACCTAAACATATGCAAGGTTAACCATGATCGAAAAATAACAAATGAGGTTTTTATTTACATTTGAATTTCGACCATTTGTAAATTAGGATATAAATTTGATATTTTTTTTTATCAAATAAATTTGACATTGTTATATCTTTAATTTTACAGGTTCACGTTAAGATAAATGATTTTTCTAACGTGTACAACCTTGTACATGATAAACTCATTTAACTATCCATTTTTTTCCTTATTAATTACCCACTTTCCTATTTGGTAGGAGGAGAGGGATTACATAGAGGTAAATCCATAAAATAAATAGAAAAGTGAGTAATTAATAAGAAAAAAAAAGGATGATTAATTGAGCTTATAATGTACAATGTTGCACACGTTAGAAAAATTGTAAATTAAATAATTACAAATTCCTCCCCTAGAAATTAGCTTGTCTAATCAAAGATGTGAGAAAACCCACTAATTAATTAAGCGTGTGAAACATATGTGATTTTTGAACTCTGAACTAAAAGGAAGAAAAGAAACAGAATGAGTAATTGGAAATTCAGAAAGCAAAATTGGAAATTGTGAATTGCTAAAATAAATTATGGTATAATTACCACACGTTTATATTGGTAATAATGGATAGCTTCTTTGAAGTGAGCTCTCATTTTAAATGTAAAAGGAAATTAAGGATATTAATTAGCATTGATGAGTCACGAATTTGTTAGAATCTACTACCTTCTTAATTTATTTTATCAATAATCAGATAGCTATTTTTTATTTTTTTCATAAAGTGAACCTCTCATATTAGATAAGTCAAATTTGGTATGACCACTGGTGTATATGCTTTGGTTACACGTCGAATTAATGCTTCCAGTCACGTTTATATGCTTGATTCGTGTTGGAGACACTTAAGAAGGGAATACTAACTATTTGAGAAATGCTTGAGAAAAAAAGTGAAAATTTTATGATGAAAATAGTTGCAGCCTAATTAGATAATTCTATCTAGTAGTGACTTATTTTTATATTCGTTTTTATGAAATATAAACGTGCGGTAATTATATACCATAATTTATTTTAGTAGTTCATTGTTTCCAATTTTGCTTTCTGAGTTTTCAATTAAACTTGCATTCTGTTTCTTTTCTTTTTTTTTCATTTTAGATCAGAGTTCAAAAATCACATATGTTTCACACGCTTAATTAATTAGTGGGGCTTCTCACATCTTTGATTAGACAAGTTAATTTGTGAGTGAGGAATTTTTACGAAAATGGAAAGAGAGTGGCTAACTTGTAGGTGCAGTTGCGGAAATGCAAGTGCAAATGAATGATTAATAGATTTCGAAAAAATAATTAAGAAAATTGGTCTAAGTTTCTATATATTTAAGCAATTGATCACCAAATATATATATATATATACTCTTCAGGAATTAGCTCAACTAATTTGAGTTATGAATATAATGTGTTAATAAAGAATAGGAAGTTCAGGTTTCAAACTCTGATAAAGGAGAAAATTAACATAATATTTGACTTAATTAATAACATTGGCCTATTAAAAAAAAGAAAAAAAGAATTGAACAAGAATTGAATAGAACAATGCATATAAATTTATTTAGCAAATGATTGATAGGGTTTATCGTGCCAACTTAGTTGGGATCATTCTCTCTATAGTGATGCTTTTGCATACCAATTTGGCTTTAAAAAAAATTAATTGCATATTTTTTTTAAAGGCATTGAATTGCATATATATATTTACTGAATATGATACATTTGAATTATTTAAAGTGTTTAATTTTAATACACTTTCAATGTATGGTTTTTTATTCTGTCAATCAAATTCCAGATCATTTATGATTTTTAAGTATGAGTGTCAAAATGGGCTGAGCTCAATGGCCAACCTAATTAGCCTAATGCTTTAATTTTCATATATACCAACCCAAATTCATCCTCCCACCTCTCCTTTTTAATTTTTTCTTTTCAGTTTCCATAAATATCCCTAACCCCACCTACCCCATCGATGAAGAAGACAATAAGGAAACCTTGAATGTCGTACTCGTGCGCCAATTCATACTCCTCTGCGGCATCCATCATCGCCAAAATGAAGTCGTCGGGCTTCAACTTGATGGTGGCGGTGGAGTACTCCGGCGCCAGAGGTTGGCAGTGACCGCACCTAGGAGCGTAGAATTCAACCATCACTAAACGATTGTTTTTTACGATGGTGGTGAAGTTCCTCTCCTTCAATACGACGACGTCTTTGTCGTTGACCGCAGGTTCTTCCATGTGGTTGAGGTGTGAGTTGTCGAAGTCGAAGAAGTCGTGGAAATCTTCTTCGGCGTCGTCTTCATCTTAGTCGGCATCGTCGTAATGGTTGGGATCTGAATAGTTGGTACAAGTGTGGTATGAGGTGGTGGCGTCCTCGGGTTCCTCAACTGAGATCTTCGTTGGGCACAACAATCATTGGCCTCATTAGGAGGACAATTTATAGACAGGTTTTCTTCACTGCCAGTGTTTCCACTTAGAGATCTATCAACCAGAGAGCAATTGTTTCTTCCTTCAGAGCCATCACTTTGTTGCTCCACTTCACCTGCTACAGAAGGTTATCTTGGTAGTATACGATTTCATGGCAGTGCAGTATCTTCATCAGAGCGCGCCTAACATTTTGCAGGTGTGTATTTAAAGTTTTCAATACACTCGGAAACTAAGTTTCCGATAGTGTATCGAAAACTTTTTAATACACGGAAAAGTTTCCGAATGTATTAAAAATATTTAATACACATGGAAACTATAGTTTCCATGTGTATCATTTTTTTTAATACACTCAGAAACCTAGTTTCCGTGTGTATAAAACAAATTAATATCCTCATAAACTATATAGTTTCCTGTGATACTAAAAAAAAAAAAAAAAAAAAAAACTCCAATGTCATGCTCCGCCCCGCTACCTGTGTCTGTGTCTGACTGGAGGTTGAAAAAGGAAGATTTATGTGTTGGAGTGTAGTGTGGTCAGAGGTGGGAAGTGGGAGGAGAAATGAGAGAGTAGAGGTAGGAATTGGCTAGGCCGAGCTAGGCCCTGACAAGCCTGGGCTTGACCTGCGTTTTGTGACACCCTTCTACCCAGCATGTTAAAAGACAATTAATATAAATAATTTAATAATAAAAACATGCACTCATTTAAGAAGTTTAAAACAATTGTCCATGGGTAGAAAAGTCCCACATGAACCAGTTACAACGCGGAAAATAAACCAAGTTCAAAAATGATAAAACATGAAGTAACAACTACCCAACCCTGATGTCACAACTCAGAGCTGGTATAACCGTTCCGGAAAATTACATCCTCGGAATACAAAAGGAACAACTAAACATAAACAGGCCCTAACTATGAGTGGCGGCTCCTCAGAGTCACTCCTCTCCGGGCTGCTCGTCATCCTCTGCAAATGCCAATCAGGCCAAACACAAACAATACAGGGAGTAAGATTCATGTAATCATATAAACAGTAGGGGAATAGTACGCAAGGTAAACATACACATAAGCATACATCAACATCCAACAGTATCATAACCACCAAGTATGCTATGCTATGCAATGCATCAACTACTCCGCTACTCCAACTATGCATGTGGATCCAAACTAACTCAGGATGAACGACTTTGGAGTTACATATCCGTATTGGCCATAAAAGCACCAACACCGGCAGTTCACCAAACCTTGGGTGAACCCCATGGATAGCCAACGCATCAAACCGTGGATGCCTCATCACGGGGGGCCTCGGTCACCAAACCTTGGGTGACCTACCGTGGATGGCCAGATCACCGTACTCTCGGGCGATCTCCCCTTTGTCGAACCTCCCCCATCAACTACTCCAATGCTTTATGCAAATGGCACAACAACAAACAATCTCAACCACCTCCTTGCTTGGGCCGTGAAGCTCCCAAGACTTTCAACATCAAACTCAACGTAACCTTAGACCCAAACCGTGGGGTCAAGGCTCCCTTGGCCAATAAGCACCAAGGTTCAACTCAACGTACTTGGGTCTATAAGCACCCAAGACTTCAACTTATCAACGTGCGGTAACCCAACGGATACCGACTTAATATTTGATTATCTAATTATCTAAAATAATTAATAACCAGGTTGTCTAATCTTTATCTTTGATTATTTATCTCAACTTATCATCATAGGGGAATGGGGTTAAAAACCCCTTAAGTCCTTTAATTGCATTACTGTCCAGGGGGGTCAGCACGGTCGTGCTTAGACCCTAGCACGGACGTGCTTGGACACGTGAGGGCGTGCTGCCCTTTTAAGTGAAGCACGGTCGTGCTTCACACTCAGCACGGTCGTGCTCAGCAGCACGATCGTGCTATTTGACCTGCTTGGCCGTGCTGAGCAGCGTGGCCATTTTCCAGATTTTAAGTGGGAGCACGGTAGTGCTCCCTTTTCAGCACGGTCGTGCTCAATGCACGACTGCACCGTTCTGGGCAGGGACAGAAACCAAGTTCGTAGCCAAAAACCTAAATTCTTAATTAATTATTCCTAGTTAGTTGGCAACGTGTTTTTAGGACCGAAACTCATCATTCCAACAAACATAAACAGTCATCAACCATTCAACCAGCATATGTCAATAGCAATTGTTTTCATAGCATCATAAACATGGCACAATCCTCATGAACATAAAATACACATTTATGGACACATAAATCAGAAACAGCCATATACCAATTAAAACATCATAATCAAATGCATACAACAACACCGAGGTCATGGGAAACCCCGTTACCTTACACTACCCACTGCCTAGTGAAAACAATTCCACTTCTCCCCATACCTGGATTGAAGGTAGCTCTATCAACCAACGTGTGCTCCTAACTGCAACCGGTTCCTTCCCGACGGCTTTACCCAAAGAACCTTAAACAAAGGAACGCAACCAGATTAGTTTCCTACTCAAAACAAGAAGGAAACCACAAGGGGAAAGGAAACCATTACCTCCAGACCAAGGTAGAACCACTAGTCTCCCCAAACTGCTTCCAATAACTCTCAACAATGAAGAACGAAGAGGGAGCAGTGTGGAAACGTGCTCTGGCCGCAACTACGGCTGCTGCAATTCACAAAAGTAGGGTGTTACGTAACCCTCGGGTTCTGTTTACGTTTATAACATCCGGACTTGAGCACGGTCGTGCTTAGCATCGAGCACGGTCGTGCTCCACTTAGCGTCAGCGAGACGCGGTCCACGCATTGAGCACGGGCGTGCTCACTATTGAGCACGGTCGTGCTCAACTTAAAATCAGAGACACGCTTCTGACTTTAAGCACGGGCTTGCTGGCTGATGAGCACGAGCGTGCTCATGTACCAGAAAGGGACTTTTAGGCTAAAATCCCACTTAGCCCTTAACCAATATTTTTAAATAAAAGAGATTAACTTAATAAAACATTTTAAGAAAAACAGGGTGTTACAATTCCACCCCCCTTATAAAAATTTCATCCTCGAAATTTCTATGTACCTCAAACGAAAAGATGCGGATACGTCTCCATCATTTGACTCTCGAGCTCCCAGGTAGTGCTTTCCTCAGTTGCCCCGCTCCAAACTACCTTAACCAAGGGAATCTCCTTGCCTCTTAGCTGCTTCACCCTCCTATCCTCGACTCGAAGGGGTAACACCTCGAATGTCAAGTTCTCTTTTAACTGTATTGTATCGGGAACTATCACGTGACTAGGGTTATGAATGTACTTCCTGAGTTGGGACACATGAAAAACATTGTGGAGATTTGACAAGAACGGTGGCAAGGCTATTTGATAGGCGACTTCGCCGACTCTTTTAAGGATTTGGTAAGGATCAATGAACCTCGGAGTAAGTTTCCTCGCCTTCATCACTCTACCAACCCCAGTCGTCGGGGTAACTCTCAAGAATACATGATCACCTTCCTGGAATTCGAGCGCCTTCCTCCTTTTATCATGGTAGTTCTTCTGCCTACTCTGTGCAACTCTCATCTTTTCCTGAACTAACCTGATCTTTTCCGTTGTTTCCTGGACTATCTCTGGCCCTAGCACCACACTATTACTAGGTTCACTCCAACACAAGGGTGTCCTACATCTCCTCCCATACAGAGCTTCATATGGTGCCATCCCAATGCTGGAATGGAAGCTGTTGTTGTAGGTGAACTCTATCAGGGGCAAAAACTTGTCCCAACTTCCTGACTGTTCTAACACACAAGCCTTCAACAAGTCCTCTAAGGACTGGATGGTCCGCTCAGACTGCCCATCAGTCTGTGTGTGGTAAGCTGAACTAAGCCTAAGCTTTGTCCCTAAAGCCTCTTGCAAACTATTCCAAAACCTAGAGGTAAACCTCGGGTCTCTATCTGAAACTATGCTAGAGGGTACACCATGAAGCCTAACTATCTCCTTGATGTACAACTTAGCTAACTTCTCCAATGGATACTCCATATTCATCGGAATGAAATGGGCAGACTTAGTCAGTCTATCCACAACAACCCATATAGCCTCAAAACCAGCTGGAGTCCTAGGGAGTCCAGACACAAAATCCATGGAGATGCTATCCCATTTCCATTCTGGGATACTCAAAGGTTGCAACTTACCTGAAGGCCTTTGATGTTCTATCTTAGCCTTTTGACAAACTAGGCACGCATGCACAAACTCAGCTACGTCCTTTTTCATCCTAGGCCACCAAAACATCCTTTTAAGGTCCTGATACATCTTAGTGGCACCTGGGTGCACACTCAATCCACTCCTATGACCTTCTTCTAAGATCAACTTCCTAAGCTCAGGAACATCAGGCACACAAACTCTATCCTTAAACCTCAAGATGCCATCACTGCCATCCTTAAAACTTAGGTCTCTACCCTGAGCGAGCAACTCTCGCTGGTCTAAGAGAAACTTGTCTAACTTCTGACCCTCTCTAATCTGATCCATCAAACTGTTGGTAACCTTCAAGGTACCAAGCCTAATACTCTTAGGGGTAAACTCACAAGCTAGACTAAGGTCTCTAAACTCCTCAATTAAATCCATCTCCCTAACCATCAAAGCGGAGATATGCAGGGTTTTCCTACTCAAGGCATCGGCCACCACATTGGCCTTTCCTGGGTGATAGGTCAGCTCGAAGTCATAATCCTTTAAGAACTCCATCCACCTACGCTGCCTCATGTTCAACTCCTTTTGATCAAAGAGATACTTCAAACTCTTGTGATCACTAAAGACCTCAAACCTCGCTCCATACAGGTAATGCCTCCAGATCTTTAAGGCAAATACCACAGCTCCTAGCTCTAGGTCATGGGTAGGGTAGTTCTTCTCATGGGTTTTCAACTGCCTAGAAGCATAAGCTACTATCTTACCATTCTGCATCAGCACACCACCTAACCCTTGCTTAGAAGCATCGCAGTAAACTACGAAGGGTTCACTAGGATCTGGCAAAACTAACACTGGTGCTGACGTCAACCTATTCTTAAGGGTTTGGAAACTCTCTTCACACCTAGAGTCCCACACAAACAACTGTCCATTCTTGGTGAGACGGGTTAAGGGTAAAGCTATCTTAGAGAAACCTTCTATAAACCGCCTATAGTACCCGGCTAACCCCAAGAAACTCCTAATCTCGGTTACAGACTTTGGCGCTTCCCACTGGAGCACCGTCTCTACCTTAGCTGGGTCCACTGCTATGCCACCCTTAGAGATGACATGTCCTAAGAAGCTCACTTCCTCTAACCAGAACTCGCACTTAGACAACTTAGCATACAACTGCTTTTCCTTAAGGGTCTGCAAAACAATCCTCAAGTGTTCCTCATGTTCCTCCTTACTCTTGGAGTACACTAAGATGTCACCTATGAACACTACCACAAACTTATCCAAGTAAGGGTGAAAGGTCTTGTTCATGTAGTCCATGAAGACCGCAGGAGCGTTGGTCACACCGAAGGGCATAACCAAGTACTCATAGTGACCATATCGAGTCCTAAACGCTGTCTTCGGGATGTCCTCAGACTTAACCCGAATATGATGGTACCCTGATCTCAAATCTATCTTTGAAAAGACGCAAGCGCCCATCAACTGGTCCATAAGATCATCAATCCTAGGGAGGGGATACCGATTCTTTATGGTCACCTTGTTGAGCTGTCGAAAGTCGACACACAACCTCATACTACCATCCTTCTTCTTCACCAACAACACAGGCGCTCCCCACGGAGACACACTCGGCCTAATGAACTGCTTCTTCATCAGGTCCTCTAACTGTTCTTTCAACTTAGCTAGCTCTAGAGGAGACATTCTATAGGGTGCTATGGAGATTGGCCCGGTGCCAGGCACTAAATCTATGGTAAACTCAACATCTCTCTCTGGGGGTAAGTTATAAACATCCCCCGGAAACACTTCAGGAAATTCACAACAGGCAAGCTGGTGACATCAGGAGGGCTGCTCTCTACTTCCAGGGAAGCTAACATCATGTATACTTGGGCTTCGTCTTTTATCGAAGCTTGAACTTGGCTGGCAGAGAGAAGGTCCAGATTCTTAGACTCCTTTGGAGTTCCAAAAATCAAGGTTTTGTCAAAACAGTTGAGGAGGACATGGTTGGAAGATAACCAGTCCATACCCAGAATAATATCCAGGTCTTTCAAAGGCAAGCATACAAGATCAGCAATGAATGTCCTATCATTTATAACTATATGACAGTTCTTGCATGCATAAGAAGTAGAAACAGGTTTATTTGTAGGTGTAGGAACCAACAAATCATACTCAAGGAAAGTAACAGGTAATTCAAGACTCTTGACCCTATCATGCGATATAAAAGAATGAGTAGCACCCGAATCATACAATACAGTCAATTGAGTTCCATCGATAAAACATGTACCTTGAATCAAGTCATCAGACTCGGAGGCTTCAGCTCCACTAAGAGTAAAGACTCTTCCCGTGGTCTTCAGTCGGTTGGCTTGAGACTTCTGATTCTTGCCAGCGCTGGGAGGCTCGGCCTTGGCTCCTTCACACTCTCGGCTGATGTGTCCTGGCTTGCCACATCTGAAGCAGATAACCTGCGTCTCCTTGCACTGAGACGAGTAGTGATCCGTAGCACCACACTTGCCACACCTCATGGGCCTAGAGACGTTAGAGAACCCGCCTCTAAACCCATCCTGCTGAAACTGTGGCTTCTTACCACTCTGCTTGAAATCTCTGCCGGTCGGAGCATACCTCTGCTTACCCTTGTCCCTCTGATCAGTCCTCTTGCCACTCTGGCTATCCGACCCTCTGGAACTGGCAACTCTGAACTGGCTAGCATCCTCATAGATCCTGCACTTGTTGACCAGAATAGGGAAGACTCTGATCTCCTGGTAGCTGATGGCCTGCTTGATCTCAGGTCGGAGTCCAGCCTCAAACTTCACACACTTCGAACGGTCATCCGTCTCATGCTGGTAGGGAGTGTAGTACCTGGCCAGCTCCTCAAACTTGGCCGCATAGTCACCGACTGACAGCGAACCCTGTCTCAAAGACAAGAATTCCATCTCCTTCTTGTCCCTGATATCCGCTGGAAAGTACTTCTCCAGGAACCTCTGTCTGAACACAGCCCATGTAACCGCTGTGCCCTCAGCCTGCATCCTCTGCCTGCAGTTATCCCACCAGTGCTCAGCCTCCTCGGTCAGCATGAAGGTAGCAAAGATGAGCTTCTGCTAATCGTTGCAATCCATGGCTCTGAAGATCTTCTCTGTCTCCCTCAGCCACAACAAAGCTCCTTCCGGATCGTACGCGCCCTTGAACGACGGAGGGTTGTTCCTCTGGAACTTATCCAGTCCCTGGAACTCAGCTGGCCCACCATTGTTAGGGTTGACCTGACCAATAGCATTGGCCAGGAGTGCCAATGCGTCAGCAATCGCCTGATCGTTGCATCCTCTACCAGCCATTAGTTCCTGTACAAGTCCAACACAACTCTTAATACAGAAACTTAAGCGAGTAAAAGCTACAGGCAACTAACTTAAAACATCATTATCTATACAAGTATAGACAATTCACACAAGAGTCACACAACAGACTCACAACAGACTCATACCACGTCCGAACAAGGTCGAACTGCTCTGATACCACTAAATGTGACTCCCTTCTACCCAGCATGTTAAAAGACAATTAATATAAATAATTTAATAATAAAAACATGCACTCATTTAAGAAGTTTAAAACAATTGTCCATGGGTAGAAAAGTCCAACATGAACCAGTTACAACGCGGAAAATTAACCAAGTTCATAAATGATAAAACATGAAGTAACAACTACCCAACCCCGATGTCACAACTCAGAGCTGGTATAACCGTTCCGGAAAATTACATCCTCGGAATACAAAAGGAACAACTAAACATAAACAGGCCCTAACTATGAGTGGCGGCTCCTCAGAGTCACTCCTCTCCGGGCTGCTCGTCATCCTCTGCAAATGCCAATCAGGCCAAACACAAACAATACAGGGAGTAAGATTCATGTAATCATATAAACAGCAGGGGAATAGTATGCAAGGTAAACATACACATAAGCATACATCAACATCCAACAGTATCATAACCACCAAGTATGCTATGCTATGTAATGCATCAACTACTCCGCTACTCCAACTATGCATGTGGATCCAAACTAACTCAGGATGAACGACTTTGGAGTTACATATCCGTATTGGCCATCAAAGCACCAACACCGGCAGTTCACTTCATGTAATCATATAAACAGCAGGGGAATAGTACGCAAGGTAAACATACACATAAGCATACATCAACATCCAACAGTATCATAACCACCAAGTATGCTATGCTATGTAATGCATCAACTACTCCGCTACTCCAACTATGCATGTGGATCCAAACTAACTCAGGATGAACGACTTTGGAGTTACATATCCGTATTGGCCATAAAAGCACCAACACCGGCAGTTCACCAAACCTTGGGTGAACCCCATGGATAGCCAACGCATCAAACCGTGGATGCCTCATCACGGGGGGCCTCGGTCACCAAACCTTGGGTGACCTACCGTGGATGGCCAGATCACCGTACTCTCGGGCGATCTCCCCTTTGTCGAACCTCCCCCATCAACTACTCCAATGCTTTATGCAAATGGCACAACAACAAACAATCTCAACCACCTCCTTGCTTGGGCCATGAAGCTCCCAAGACTTTCAACATCAAACTCAACGTAACTTTAGACCCAAACTGTGGGGTCAAGGCTCCCTTGGCCAATACGCACCAAGGTTCAACTCAATGTACTTGGGTCTATAAGCACCCAAGACTTCAACATATCAACGTGCGGTAACCCAACGGATACCGACTTAATATTTGATTATCTAATTATCTTATATAATTAATAACCAGGTTGTCTAATCTTTATCTTTGATTATTTATCTCAACTTATCATCATAGGGGAATGGGGTTAAAAACCCCTTAAGTCCTTTAATTGCATTACTGTCCAGGGGGGTCAGCACGGTCGTGCTTAGACCCTAGCACGGTCGTGCTTGGACACGTGAGGGCGTGCTGCCCTTTTAAGTGAAGCACGGTCGTGCTTCACACTCAGCACGGTCGTGCTTCACACTCAGCACGGTCATGCTTCACACTCAGCACGGTCGTGCTCAGTAGCACGATCGTGCTATTTGACCTGCTTGGCCATGCTGCCATTTTCCAGATTTTAAGTGGGAGCACGGTCGTGCTCCCTGTTCAGCACGGTCGTGCTCAATGCACGACTGCACCGTTCTGGGCAGGGACAGAAACCAAGTTCGTAGCCAAAAACCTAAATTCTTAATTAATTATTCCTAGTTAGTTGACAACGTGTTTTTAGGACCGAAACTCATCATTCCAACAAACATAAACAGTCATCAACCATTCAACCAGCATATGTCAATAGCAATTGTTTTCATAGCATCATAAACATGGCACAATCCTCATGAACATAAAATACACATTTATGGACACATAAATCAGAAACAGCCATATACCAATTAAAACATCATAATCAAATGCATACAACAACACCGGGGTCATGGGAAACCCCGTTACCTTACACTACCCACTGCCTAGTGAAAACAATCACACTTCTCCCCATACCTGGATTGAAGGTAGCTCTATCAACCAACGTGTGCTCCTAACTGCAACCGGTTCCTTCCCGACGGCTTAACCCAAAGAACCTTAAACAAAGGAACGCAACCAGATTAGTTTCCTACTCAAAACAAGAAGGAAACCATTACCTCCAGACCAAGGTAGAACCACTAGTCTCCCCAAACTGCTTCCAATAATTCTCAACAATGAAGAACGAAGAGGGAGCAGTGTGGAAACGTGCTTTGGCCGCAACTACGGCTGCTGCAATTCACAAAAGTAGGGTTTTACGTAACCCTCGGGTTCTGTTTACGTTTATAACATCCGGACTTGAGCACGGTCGTGCTTAGCATCGAGCACGGTCGTGCTCCACTTAGCGTCAGCGAGACGCGGTCCACGCATTGAGCACGGGCGTGCTCACTATTGAGCACGGTCGTGCTCAACTTAAAATCAGAGACACGCTTTTGACTTTAAGCACGGGCTTGCTGGCTGATGAGCACGAGCGTGCTCATGTACCAGAAAGGGACTTTTAGGCTAAAATCCCACTTAGCCCTTAACCAATATTTTTAAATAAAAGAGATTAACTCAATAAAATATTTTAAGAAAAACAGGGTGTTACACGTTTCAATCTTAAGGCATGAGCCTGGCCTATTAGCCTGATATAGGCGAATTTTTAAGGCTTGAGCCTGACCTGTTCTGAAAGCCTATTTAAAATCCTACCTATCAACAAGATCTTTAAAATGTATTCACCTATAAATTGGTCGCAGGCCTTCATTTGTAAATAGGCTCTAGGCATCTAATGATAAAGAGATCGATAGACCTATACAGATAAATAGGCCACTAAGCCTTCACAAATAAATAGGCAAGTGGGACACTACATTTAAATGAGCCAATAAGCCTTTACTTTCAAATATGATAGATAATATAAATAAGATATTATAGTATTATGATTTATTATATTATATTATATTATATTATATTATATTATATTATATTATATTATATTATATATATATATATATATTTATTTATTTATTTATATTTATGTGTGTGTATGTGTTAAATAGGTCGGCTTGATAGGCCTGGTAGGCTTTTTTAAAGCCTTAGGCCTGACCTATTTAGTTATATAGACTTTTTAAAACGTCTTGACCTAACCTTTTTACTAAATAGACTAGGCCGAGCTAGGCCTTAAATAGGCTAGACCATAGGCCCCCGACGAGCGACCTAACCTATTCTCACCCTTAAGAGAGAGTGACCGGTTGAGGAGTGATAGGGAGGTGGGGAAAGGGCATTTATGGAATAAAGAAAAAATTAAAAAAGAGGTAGGTGTTAAGTTCAATTTATGGGGTACCAAAATTGAAAGCCTAAAACGCGGGTTGAGTTAACAAAAATTAAACCCAAAATTTTTTTAGTCCGCCTCGCACGACTTGAAAATTAGTTGGCCAAACATAGGGTAGCTGATGGTGGGCCAAACCGACCCGGATGACCAAAAAATATTTTAAAATATAAAAAAAATTTATTATGTTGCATAATGCAATGCATACAAGAGAATAATATTTAACAATACCTTTTTCAGGTTTCTCCATTTTTTCTGGTATTTCTTTTCCTTCTTAGTGACATATGTGTATTAATGCTTGTAAACAAGATCTGTATTGAAGGTGGATGGTGCTTGCCATGTGTTATTGAATTTGAATGATGATGAGTATTTACTTTTTTTTAATCCTCTACGTACTTAGATCAAACATTTTATTTATATTGTTAAGAAATGAAAAAACAAACATCAATTATTTTAGACTTTCATTATATTTCTTATATTATTAAGAAATGAAATTTTAAAAATTATGGGTCCATAGGTCAAACCATTTAGCACGTAGCCCATAGGGGACTGAGCTTGGCTAGAAAATTAGTAGCCCACAAATTATTTTGCCCGACTCTATCCATAAATATGTTGAGTTAGCCTGAATTGACAACTCTACTTTTAAGGCAATTATGATAAGAATCAAATATTTTTAATGATATGATAATTTATGATTGGATCATAGTATAAGAAAATATTTAAACTAACAGTGTATATCAATTGAATATATATATATATATATATATATATATATAAATTTTTTATTTGGCTATAATAAAATATGGAACTATGTGGAATAGATAGATAAGATAATTTTTTCAATACTGAGATGTATTTTTTTTTGAGACCTCATAAGTCTAAAACACATTCAATATGTAGATTATCTAAGTTTTGATGATTCCAAATAGTTTAAGTATGGTAATATTGAACCATATAAAATTATTGACATATCTGATAAGTGTGCAGGAAAATAGACTTAAGGTCACTCGTCTATTTCTGACCCGTCTACTTTTTAGTAGAAGCTCAGTTTTAGACTTGTTTAAAACTCACTCGTCTAAAATTCAGTCAAAGATCAAGTCAACGCTCACTCAAGATCTAAATGTAACTTGATGATGTGGCAAGAAGCATTTGTCTAGAAAAGACTCAGTGGATCACCCGTCTAGTTTTGGAATGCATTAGCACCCGTCAAAGCTCAACGTTCCCAAGCATTTAATGTTTATACAGAACGACTCTTTGGCATTAATGGTGTCACAGAAAGCTCTAGTCAGAAGAACACACTTTCTGAAGCTGTGACCAAACGGATCTTTTGATTGAAGTCTTTAAATAGATCAAACAATGAAGATGAAGGCAATAAGTTGAATATCATAAAGAACACTGTGCATAAGCATTTACTCTCTTCATTAACTTCTTCATTCTTACATTGAATACACGTTCAATCATTTGATATAAATTCGCATTCTTTCATACTTCATATTTATTCCACTCCTTGAGTGTGATTTGAAAGATTTGCAAGTTGTATTAATTACACAAAAACCTTTTCATTCCTTACTGTTTTTGAGTTTGAAGAGGCTAGGTGAGAAAAGAATACTTGTTTGAGTGTTGAGCCTGAAATGGCTAGGTGTGCAAAGAATACTTGTACTGTAATTTACTCAGATATAGTGGAAACTTGGTGCTGCCAAGAAACTTGACGTAGCCCTGTGGATTTTGGGGTGAACCAATATAAATCTCTTGAGTGATATTTCTCTTCCCCTGATCTCTTTAATTTGCTTAAGTATTGTTTCTGTTTAAGCTTTTAACTTGGGGAGTTAATATTGTGAATATCAAACTCTGTTTTACCCTTCTCTGATTGCTTGTGTCGTTCTGTCTTTATATTAGACGTTTCACTTGTCTAATTTTCTTATATCTAAGCTTTGCTTGTTGTGCCTACGAAAATATTTTTAAAGTAACCGAAAAAGTTGGTAAACACAATTCAACCCCCCTTCTTGTGTTAACTTTGGTTATTTCAGTTTTTACATATACTTAATATAAGAGTCGTGGTGGCCACTCTAAGCAAGTTTAGACCGAGCGATTGTACAAGGCCCATTTCGAGGGAGCACCATATGATATGCAAATATTTAATTTGTATATATAAATATTAAAATAAAACTTTTATATATATAATTAATCTCTTAGTAATATAAAATAATTGTTCCAAACTTATTTGCAATAGACTTATGTAGGATAATATAACAAGTTTATATTGGAATATATTTCTTTAAATTAATATTAATATTTAATATATTTTATAGAATCATTCACACTCCTCTTTGATTTAGACTTTTCTTCTCCCCCCTCTTTCTCTCATTTACTCTTGCTCTCTCTTTGATCTTTGTCTCTCTCTATCAAACGGTCTCATGCATACAGGCTGCAGGCACATGCCCACAACATGCACACTCAATCCCTACACTAGTGCAGGAATCACTTTTAACATCTGTTAAAAGTGGCTTTTAACGTCAACTAAACACCAAACATTAATACAGCCTGTAACACCCCGTTTTCTCGCGTCTTAACCGATAATTATATTCTATATTTTTACCTGCGATCTAGAAAATGATTTTGAGGAAAACAAAATCATATTTGAAACCTTTAATACCGAAGGAAGTTATGATTCAATTTTGGGTTTAAAACTCAGACGTAAATCGGTCTGCGTTTTTACTGACAATATAGTTTTATACTGGCAGAAACCCTAATTTACCCAGAAACTGAAAAATTATAGATTTTATCGTAACTTCATTGATAAAGTCTATTTCTAAACTTTTTGCACAAAAATAAAATATTATATTTTATTCGGGCGAATTTTGACAGGAAACGTGCTAAAACCTAAATCGAAAAAACGACGGAGCCGGATACGGAACTGCAGAGATAGGTCGGGAGGACCGGATCGATAAGTCACCATGACAACTCACATGAGTGAGTCACCATGGTGAGTCACACCATGAGTCACCATGTCATGATTACAACCTTAGAAAATATCTTAATTTCCTTGCAAAAAGACCAAAATGCCCATAGCTTTTCTTGAAAATTCCAAATGAATCCTACAATGTTTTGGACCATTTTGCCCTCCAAATTTCCGTGCCCCCTCCCTCTTATTCACTAAACCATTTATTCTTTCACATTCTACCACCTTCTAAGTGTTAGAAAACAAGAGAAAGTTCAAGTGTTCTTGGGAGTTTTGCTTTGATCTTCCATTTCTTCATCCGTTTATCATCATTTGAGGTATATTTCTATGATACATGATCATTCTTCAACTCTCCTCATAGTTTTCCTTTCATTCATGATGATTTTTTCAAGTTTCCTTTTCTTGAAAATTCATGGTTTAATTCCTACAAATTTACATGAATGGATTTTTGGACTCATGACAATTTTTCCACAATAGAAATACCTTTATCTATGTGTCTACAAATGGAATTTAAAAACAACTCATCCTAGCCCTATGAACAATTCCTTGGCAGTGAGCTTCCCCTAGGATTTTAATTAGCCTTGGTTTTGTTTGATTTAACTTGGTATTTTGTATGGTTGATGAAGGTTGTATATTGGTTGTCGTTGGTGTGACTTTGTGGCTGGAGAGGAAAGAAGATTGAAGGATCTAAGACAAAGATCTTATTTGACTACAAGAGGTATGGGGGAGATTAACCACCATCTACCTTATTGTGGGTGTGTGCGTGGTTTAAAGTATTTTTGTGTTGCCTTGAACCCTAAGTGTGGGGTTATATGCTTATGTTCATGTGATCCTCTAAGTGGACTTTGTGTAATATTTGTGTTGTGATTGTGGTGTGTTCATGATTGATGTGCCATGTGATTATTTGAAGTATGTTAGCTTGAAAAAGATCATGATATGCTCATTTAGTCATATATAATAAAGCATGCTTATTATGTTAAAGTTTCATGCCATGTTTTAATGCTTCGATACATGAGTATGTACATGTGATTATGAGTTGATTGGTGAAGAGAAAGTCTTAACATTTTTTAGGTTTAAATTCAGTCAAGTCTAAGAAAAAGGCATGACAATCTTAAACCTTAAGAGTATGCAAATTCTAGGGTTGCTAAAAGGTTTAAAAGGTAATAAAACCAAGAGGAAAATGAAAGATTGAAAAACTATTTTCAAGGTTGTGAAAACTGACTTTTATGGTTTAAAGATCCCAAAAATAGTTTTGATTTGAGTTAAGTCTTAAGAGAACAAAAATCGAGTTCAGACTAAAAAACTGAATTTTCAAATGTAAAATGAGCTAAGGCATTAATTTCGGCCAAGACAGTTTTTGGATAGTTAGAGACTGTTTTAAGACCTAAATAAGTGTCCTAAGACTCCAAAATAAGTTTTGGACCATTAGGGTTAAAAATCGTTGAAAAATGAATTACGCGATTTTCGAACTTAGCGACGTTCGGTCGAGTTTTAGAGTTTTAGAGCAAACCATAACGTGAAGTTTGAAATCAATATTTTAATACCTTAACATGAGTATTGTAACTTGGGAAAGTGAAAAATTCGAGTAAAAGGATTGTATTTTTGAAAATACTGAGTCTCGACCCTAAATACAGTAAAAAGGGCACAACCGTCTTTTAAGTATTTCAAGTATTTTCGGGAAATTATTTTAAGAAGTTTGGTACTAAGGTGACTAAGTTCAAATCTTACTTTAAAATGATTTGGTTTTAAGCCAAAAAGGATTTTAGTCTTCAAAGACTAGTATTTACAATAAAATACAAAACCTAAGTCATAAATGATTTAGTGAAAATACGAACTTAATGATTTATGACTTATGGTGAAGCAAGACCATTTGTCATAAAGTGTGGATAACTCAATATCCACACATCCATAAGACTTAATGGACTCAGAATAATTTGATTTCTTGGAAGTCAAGCAAAAGGCTCCACTAGAAAAGTGCAAAGAAATAAATGATTGGACTGTCGATCCAATTCCATAATGTGTTAGAACTTGTAAGCAAGTGCCTTAAAACATCTTTGCACTAATATGGAAAGTCTTCTTGAGAACTGTGGTTCAGCGAAGGGCCAGTGACTCGTACCCAAGGATATCGTCCGTCTGAAATTGATATCAAATGGATTCCGGTGGAATCACGATATTTATCCAGTGAATAGACAAATTGGACGTGTTCCGACAATTTTGCCCAAACACATAGTTGATACTATGTTTGGTGAGGCCGTTGTGCCTAGAAAGCCGAGTTCCCCGGTTGTAGAGGTTTCATAAAGAGCCTGATGTTTCACAAAGAGTTTGAGATCACATGTGATTATGATTGTACGTACGTTATGATTTAAGCGTTGTGTGCCTAGTATGCTAGTCACACATGGTGCCTGAGGTGGGCGGATGTGAAACCTGTACTGACCAATTCCTTTCCAAAATGTCAATTAGCTCCGGAGTCAGGATCAGATGTTCCTTGAGGCTGTGTAGGTAGGTGACTATACGGTTTCAATCAGTTTTCCCTTTATTCTCCTGCCTCGGTGAACAGACAGTGTCTGGTATGCTTTGAAAAGCTTACTGTTTATCTTGGTATCGTATATCCTTGGAGTTTTGATCTGTGGACTGAGAAAGGATGATAATATGGATATATGTATGCTGTAATATGTATGTGGGTCGTACCACCGCATGCTTGCTTTATGTGTATGATGAATGGGGATCTCACCTCATTTTTTGTGTTTTCTGGTCTTCTGCTTTATTTTATGTTCTTCAAAAAAGACGGTAGAACTGCTTCACCATCAACCCCAGTGTGACGATATATCGTCCTCAGTTGTTAGCATTGTACAATGATGACACCTCGTCGTCATTTTGTACTGGCCAGCATGATGAGTCCTTATGTTTAGGAATAGTTTTATGGAGCTATGTCTCCAAGGTTATTTATGTTTTTATTGGTCATGTTATTTTAACGTCGTTGCTATTTCTGCCTTTTGTTGTTTCTGTCTTTTCATGACTCTTATCTCTAGAAATTTTTTTTATGAAAGTATTATGCATATACTGGGAATGAGGGACTATTTAATGTTTATTTTCCATTTTCTAGATGTATACGTTAAAGCCCTGTTAGTGGTTGGAAGATGTTAATAAATATTGAGTATTGCCTAAATCCTTATTTGCGAAATGGAATAGGGGGGAAAAAAACCCGTATCTTATGAAAATTTATTTTTCGCGTTAAACAATATTGTGAAAATGTCGCAGACAATGTAGCGCCCGAGAAGGGTGTTACATTATTTGGTATCAGAGCTGGCCAAGTCTTTTTGGGCTTGGGGTTTAGGTCTGTTGTCGTTTTTGTTGTATTTCTCTGGTTGTGTCTTGTGTTGTTTTGTGTTCTTGGTTCAATGGAGAACCAATGGTTGGAAGGATAATGACTTTAGCCTATCCTTGGTTGTGTTTATGTTCTTCATGGCATTGTTCCAAAAGGAGACAATATTGTTTGCTGATCTTTCCATTACTATTTCTAATGGGAAACAATGTTGGACAAAATTTGATGTCAGTGTATAACAATTAAACTCATAATGGTTAGTTCTGGAACGAGTGGTTTTGGTCCTGCAGTCAAGTATGCAGGAGAGATGGTTATAGCTGTACAAACCCTGAGGGAGCTAACAGCAATTGTTACATGTTAGAATGAGGAAATTGCTGAGAAGCGAGGACTAGCTGAGTTCTGCCGTAGTAATCCACCTCAATTTGATGGTGAGCTTAACCCGGAGAAAGCTGAGCTTTGGGTAAAGGAAAATAGAAAGGAACTTTCGAATTATGGAATATCCTGATCATTGGAAGGTAGCTTGTGCGACGTTTCTGTTGGTAGGAGATGCTGGAGTTTGGTGCAGAGAAACTTGCTAGTTGTTAGTGACAAGACAGGAAGTGATCCCCTGGATTGTGTTTCGAAGCAGATTTCTGGAGAAATATGTTCCCATTGAAGTGAGTCATGCAGAAGAGATTGAGTTCCTGCAGCGCGGACAAGCAAATATGTCGATCAGTGCGTACGCCACTGAGTTGGAAGAGTTGATTAAGTTTAAAGAGCTGTATTTACAGAATTTCGATGAAGGACGGACCTGTAGGAAGTTAGAGGAAAATTTGAAGGTTGAAATGAGGAAGACAAACTTGTCATTGAAACTACTACAATTTCCGACCTTGATGGATAAGTGTTGAGTTCCTCCAGATCCGGAGGAGAGTAAATGCAGAAAGGGGAATTGTGGAACTTTGATGTTTAGAGACAACAAGAAGTTACAGAAGAATTGGCACGCGAAACCAACACGGGCACAGCTATGATGGAAGCCAAAGTTGTACGAAAAAGGCACTGAAGGGTCTGGTCTGTCTGTGATACCTTCACAGACGAGTATGAAATGCGGTAAAAGACACGCGATTCGGGATTGTGTCATCAAGAGGATTATTTGCTTCAAGTGTGGGAAGCCCGGGCACCTCTATAAGGAGTGCGGGCAGCCCAAAGTGAAACCTTCTGGAAGTAACATGCAGGCCGCAAGGCCTAAGACAAGGATTTGATTAAGAAACAGTTTGGCAGAGGAGGTAGTCCACAGATGTTTAAAGTGTAAACTAGTGGTTAGTTATTAACAAGTTGAACCTTCACAACAACTTGGACTGAAGTATCACAATCGGATGAATACCTTTAAGTGAAATGTGTCATAGAAAGTAGACTTTTGACTGTACTGTTAATTCACATGGAAAATCATTTGCGATTTCCTATGGATGTGTCAAATACTCTATGTATTTATCTATGTACTGTCTATGTTTGTGGCCGACCTATTTTTGAGTTGGTTTAGTTTCATCGTCGCATCTTTTGATGTCTAAATTGTATGCGAAACATTCAGAAGTTGTATTCCTCTGTTATTTCTTGATATGGTTGTCTTTAAAGTTTCGTTAACTCATCCTTGTTGGGGAAATCTGTTTGGATATTTCCTTGCAGTTGAGATTCGTAAACTTGACCATTTATTTTTTCTGCAAATGAGTACAATGGAGAAATTATATGATCTCTGACAGATCATATCTTATAAGGCTTCGAAGGCAAAAAGTTGTAAATTCCCCGGTAGATGAAACTTTTGACAATTCACGTCAATTTTTTTTATGCCAAGTGAGTCAGAGTTACTCCAAGTGAGGAAACTCGTAAAATTTTTATTGTTATCGTTTTAAAGACCAAGAGTTAGTTTGACTTGAATCCTAGATTCTTGGAAAAAAATAAATCACCATCTTCAAAAAAATTTCTTTCGAAGGAAATTCTCATGGGACGAGGACTTTATTAGAGTCATATTTGTAAATCTGTATCGGCCGAACACTTTACATTCAGGAATCTATTAAGGAGTCTTTTTTCATATGGGATATCCTCTGTCTTTATATTCATTCTACTTTATTCTTTCTTGTGAGAGTAAATCCTAGAGATTTATTTTTTATTTTTTTATTTTTTTTCTTTTTCCTCTCTCTGAAAATTTCTGGTACAAATTTGTAGCTCTTGTTTTATCAGTGGTGTGTTAGAACCGCCATCGAGGATAGAGTCAAAGTTCTGTATCGTTCAGGTGTCAGAATCTATCTGATATCTATATACTTGATTCTATTGAACGTTCGATAAATAGTTTAACATGTGTGATGCCTCTTTAGACAAAATAATAATAATAAATTAGGTTAGTTTAACATGGATAAATAAAAATATAAACCTACTTAATTAAAACTATATGTATAAATAAAACTTCCACTATCAGTTGGTGTAGCCGCGACCGACCAGTCCCGTGAATGAGGGATGTCTACTGAATTAGCTATGTGTATGCCTGTTTAGACAAAAAAATAATAAATTAGGTTAGTTTATAATGAATAAATAACAATAAATCTACATTAACATGGATAAATAAAAATATAACCCTAAAAGAACAAAACTTACATATGGTCAAGTTTAATTTAGCTAAATCAATATTCCATCGTGATTATCATCACAAGTGGCATGTACATCATCCACCTCATTTTCCTCAATGAAGGTAGGCATGTGTGTTGAGAAAGAAAGAGTCTCAGGAATATCAAGAGTTGAATCTTGATTTTTATCACTACCATTATGTGTGCTTTTTTCTTGGAGAACCAGAGACAACCTTTCTTATTGCATGTTCTTGATTTTTGATATTCAACCCCTCATCGCTGACCTTGATTTTAATTTTTTAAAGAATATTAATTTTGAACGGTTTATTAATGACTTTGCAGCTGAAAAAAAAAAGGACAATATTAAAATGATTATGATGTCATTACAGAGGACATCCAAAATCTCATAGCGAACCCAGTATATAAGAGATATTTAAGGTATAACATTCGTTTGCGGCTATGGACATCATATCTTTAAACTCCATCTATAAGACTCATTGGCGAGACAAATATTAGCATAGGACAAAAAGAGCCCAAGAAATAATTGACATAGACCAAAATATTGCTTCATTATTAAGAAAACAGGTGTTACCAACAAAAAATAAAGGTCTCTTGGTGAGTTTTCCAAATATGGAAAAGAGCTTTGGTTTAATATGGAGAAGGTCTTTTGCCCTTGGGAATCCTATTCAAACAATCATATTGTTACCAATTTGCATCAAGTTTTGGTTTAATAAAGAAACACCAAAAAATATGCATTTGTCATGATTAATATACTCTTCCATTTCATAATATTTGTTATTTTATATATTTTATATGCACTAGAATAGTTTTTATTTAATTTTATATATCATTTTAAAAAATTAAGAAGACAAATTCTTTTTTTATAATTTTATCTTTATTTCTCTATCTCATCATTAAATTATATATATATATATATATATTGAATATTTGAATAAAAGCTAATTTAATCAAATACATCTAATTATAAAAAGGGAGTAACGTGTGAGAGCTCTTCAACCCTTCCTTGAAGGTGGGGAGAGGATAACTTTTTAGGTCCAGGATGGAACCCAAGGTATCCCCACAGTCGCAAGTCGTAGGAGTAATTCCCCGAGGATGTAGAGTACTATTTAAGGGGCAACGTCCCCTCTACCCCAAGATGAAGCTCTATTCCCACTACCAGGATTTAGGGAGTCGATCACAAGGTGGTCAAGGTGGTTTGGCGGGGGAGTTAAGGAGTGGAGTGATAAGGAGGTTGAGAGTTCAAATCTCACCCACTAACAAAAATACTAACATTAACACACTAACATTTGCATATAAAAAATAATTCCCACTACCGGGATTCGACCCTGGACATATGGTTAAAGCAGGGTCGGTCCTGAGATTTTGGATGCGCCCTGTGCGAACTCAGGAAAATTGTGCCTCATAATCATTTGAAGATTGTCCTCCTTGCATTTTTTACTGCAAAATCTTTAATAATCCGATCATAATCAAGATTTTTAAAAAAATCATTTTTGATAGAAATCAAAACAAGACTATTTAATCTACATTGTAACATAGTAGATCGTAAATAAGATTTTAACAATTTCAATTTAGAAAAATTTATCTCAGTTGATGCAACACTAACATGGATAGTATGTAAATACTCCCTCCGGTCCTTATTATAAGAGGCAAATGACTACTTTGTTTTGGTCCAAAATATAAGAGACAAGCATGTATTTTGACAAATATTAAATGCTCATTTCTAATTTTATCCTTATTTATAATAGGGTTTATATTTACGAGACAGTGCAATTTTCAATATAAGTAGGTTTGTTCATTAATTATTGAAGGGTTAAATTTGTAAATTTATATGAATATTAATTACAAATAGCTTATTTCAATATATTTTTTTGATCTGTGTATTTTAGGGTTTTGCCTCTTATATATAGGATAAGAGGGGAGTATATTGCAAGTCCATGCTCCTAATCGAGGCAAGGATGACGAGGATAGCCGTCGTGAATACATGTGGAGTAGTTGAATATGGACTCCTAGATTCCCACACTATACTATTGAAATTGAAACTCTTTCGTAGACCAATAGAAAACTACTTGGAATTTGGAACCACCACACACCATTGTACCTTGTTCTAGGTCTTTGCGCATGGGAACCAGCAATGGTTTGCAATTAGTAATTTGTAACTCACCAAAAGGTCTAATTTTCCAACCACCAATCCCAATTGCTAGTGTATACGCCATGGAACACAGCTAATTTTCATACTGTTGATTAAGACTGAGAAATCGTTTGGTATTGTATTGAGAATAGGGATCCCATCGTCTGGAACAAGGAGCCGCCCCCACGTGCATGAGACCTTGATCTTGTAAAGTTCGATCTTCTCGTAGAGAACTACTAGTACGTGATGTAAGATTGTAAAGATCTTTGTATTATAAATTAGATTTTGCTAACAAGTACCTTAAGAACATTGGTTAATGATTCACTAAAAGGAAAATTTATATTGAAAATATAAGTTATAAATATATCAATTTTTCATACAAACCTACATCTTTTAATTCTTAACTAATGTATTAAGGGTACTGGTTAATATTTTTCTTACAAAATTTCCAATTTATTGTTAATTTTATTTATATATAGACTTATTTTTTAATTTTATTTATCAAGGGCACTGGTTTATATTTTTATTGTGTAAAATAGACTTAAGTTATTGTTGAGAGGTATCTCACCACTTTTGGATTTATTGTTGAGGGATATCTAACGAATGTCTTCGATCATTTTTTTTTTCCTCGATAAGTAAAACTTTTTATTGAAATACCTAGTTTTAGCATCACAAGGTGATCACACTTCCGAAAAATGATAAAATTGGTTAAATCGAAGTATCAAACAATCAATTGATCATTGAAGGAAATCATTATATCAATGAGTGAGTAACTGCAACCTATATGAAAGTCAATTCTAATGATTGTGAAAGAATTTATAAAATTCATTATAGAAATTCAAAAGATATTCCCCATTATATAATACTTGTCTTAATATATATTATATTTGTATGTAACTTATTTTATATGTAGATATAGGTCGTAATGATTGAATCACATTATGACCATGTTTGGTTTTGTTATAAGATTCACGAAAGCTGATTTTTAGCTAGAAGAATTGTGTATTTTGATTTTCAAGGGTTTGGCCAAAGTATACTCCTAGGGGTTACTGTGAAAGAAGCAGAAAACTTGCAGTTCATCAAGAAAAGCAAGATATCGGTTCTTCTTTTAAAGACAAGATAGTATTTGACAAGGTTTTCAAAACCGGACCAGTCATTGAACCAGTCATTAAACCGATTCAAGGTCCAATGGTTCAACCGAGGTTGAACTGTGGTTGAATCGATATTAATTAAATAATATTTTTTAATTTTTTAATATAATAGATATATAGCAATATCAAATAAAAAATAACAATATTCAAAACTTCATCACATTAAAAGCTAAATTTCATTTTAAAATGTCATAACTCATAATATAAAGCATTCAAAATTACACATAAAACCAAATTAAATATGACCCATTCTTTTTTTCTTAGAAAGATATTTAAAAACAAATAATTTATATATATATATATATATATATATATATATATATAATAAAAAGATAAGGCAGTGAAGGCTCGCTGCTCTAGTGCTCAGTTTCACCAAATATATATTGTTCAAAGTTAAAACCAATTGAAAGATAAATGCATTTTTTTAGGGGGATAAAAAAGAAAAAAAAAATCAAGATTCACGCGTTTTATATTATGATGATGATTGTGAGAATTCGATGGCCTCGTGATTCTACAGGGAAATGGCCCAACTAATACCCCATGCTTGCTGCAGAGGATGGCCCAATATTTATCTTTTATGAACAAATAGCTGTAAAAAAAACCCTAGCCATATAGAAAAATAGTGTGCCCCTCCCAGCCTCCTTTTTCAGTCTTCTTCTTCACCTCTCCTCTACCTCACACACACTGTAGCGTGAGGCTCCTTGCTCCGCCTCGTGCCGTTCCTTGCTCCGCCTCGCGCCGTTCCTTGCTCCGGTCATCTGCTCTGTGCGCGTCCTTTTCTCCCAGCTCCATTTTCCTTCCATGGTTCTGTCTTTTTTTTTTCCCCATGATTCTCTGTTTCTCCTCCATCTATCTATCTGACGAACTAAATTCTGAAAACCGGTCGAACCGAATGACCCGCCGGTTTTCACCGGTTTTACCGGTTCTAACTCTGAACGGTTTTGTGCATATTCCGGACCGGACACCAGACCGGTTCCCGGTTCTTGGTCCAACCGGCCGGTCCGGTCCGGTTTTGATAACCTTGGTATTTGAAGAGTTTGGTCCGCAAGCAAACGGGCTAGGCCGGATTGGTTCGTAAATGAAATAGGCTTGTATATTTTATGGTCCGATCCGCCTCGCAATTTGGTTTGCAAGTAGGTGGTTGACCCATAAATGATTTTTTTTTATTTATATAATGACCATTTTAATAAATTTTCTGAAAGTCTAATATTAAATATTAAATCAACCATGGCTAGTTTAAATATTAAATATTTCACCAACTCAATTGCATATGTTTTGTTAGCAATTAATAACAAATAAAATAATTCAATTGTAAATATGTCTATTTAAAAGCTTATTTAAAAGCCTACTTATAAAATAATTCAATTGTAAATATGCCTATTTAAAAGCCTATTTGAGCCATTTGGTAAAAAATACTTTTATCCTCAAAATCATATCAATGTTCTTATTCAGTGGTCATCTAGTTTTTTTTTGGGTGGATAGTGGTCATCTAGCTAACCTAGTACATCTTAGGCTAAATTACACTTTTGGTCCCCAAATTGTTTTTCAATTCAATGTTCAATTTGGTCCCCAAGTTTTAAAATGTTCATTTTGGTCCCTAAGTTCCTAAAACTTATTCAATCGAGTCCTTCCGTCAAGTTGACTAACGGACATGGATGTTGACCCCAAAATAATGGTCCCCAAATTGTTTTTAAATGTCAAATTGTTTTCCAATGTTCAATTTGGTCTCCAAGTTGTTTTTCAATGTTCAATTGGGTCTCCAATTCCGGTGGGCTAGATGGGGTCAACGTCAATGTCCGCTAGTCAACTTGACGGAAGGACTCGATTGAATAAGTTTTAGGAACTTAGGGACCAAAATGAACATTATAAAAACTTGGGGACCAAATTAAACATTGAAAAACAATTTGGGGACCAAAAATATGATTTAGCCTATATCTTACTACAAACAATTTTGGTTTAATGAACTTTTTGGTCCCTGAAAAGTAGGTGTGTTTTGATTTTAGTCCCTGTACTTTTTTCCTTTGGTTTTGGTCCCTGTAAATTTAAAATTTTTGGTTTTAGTCCCTGCCGTCAGTCACCCTCCGTTAAGTGCTGACGTGGCTAACGGAGTGCCACGTCAGTACCGGCACGTCAGCAAATATGCCACGTCAGCTGCCACGTATGAAAATGAATTTTGGTTTTAGTCCCTGAAAAGTGAGTAAATTTTGGTTTTAGTCCCTGTACTTTTTTTTTTCATAGGTTTTGATCCCTGTAAATTTAAAACTTTTTATATTAGTCCCTGTCGTCAGTGACACTCTGCTAAGTGTTGATATGGCTAAGAGAGCGCCATGTCAGCATTGTCACTACAACAATCTTTATGCAGCAGTCTTGCTTCCTCCTTCATTCTACAACAATCTTGCTTCCTCCTTCCGCAACAATTTTTATACTTTTTTGAGTTGAGGGCATCATGGTCGCAACTTTGAAAATTCATTGCAGAGAGTGAAAGTGGAAAACATTAGTAAAGGAAGAAGTAAAGCGTGGGTCTGAATGGACGTAGAAAAAATGTATTAAATGGTATGGAGAAACGCTTCAAAAAGAGGAAGCAAGATTACTGCAAAATGAAGGAGGAACGATGGAGAAAGAGGAAGAAGAAATTGCAGTCATGTTTTATAAGAAAAAATAGTTATAATATTATAATAATAAAAATTATAATAATATAATGGTTAAAAATAATAATAATTAATGTTAATATATTTAAAAAATTAATACTATGACGTGGCAGCCTACGTGACTTAAAATAATGATAATTAAACTGTCGTGACAATGCTAATGTGATGCTTTGTTAGCCATATCAAGACTTAATAACTGACAAGAGGACTTAAATCAACAGTTTTAAATTTACAGGGACCAAAACCAACAAAAAAAAATACAAGGACTAAAACCACAATTTACTCACTTTTCAGGGACTAAAACCAAATTTTATTTTCATACGTGGCAGCCAACATGGCATAAAATATTAATATTTTTTATGACGTGGCTGCGCTGACGTGGCACTCCGTTTGCCACGTCAGCACTTAACGGAGGGTGACTGACGACAGGGACTAAAACCAAAAGTTTTGAATTTACAGGGACCAAAACCAAAAGAAAAAAAGTGCAGGGACTAAAATCAAAATACACCTACTTTTCAGGGACCAAAAAGTTCATTAAACCAACAATTTTTCATCACTAATGTTCGTAACAGTTTTAGTACATAGCAGTTAAGAAGGGATGCAAATTTGCTATCCCAAATCCTTGTCGTTTTCTGTCACACCTATTAGAACATAACACGTCAGTTTTTTTTTTTTTTTTTTTCATTCTTTATGATATTGTTATGTAAATTAAAAGTGATTTTTTTTTTAATTAACATGGCATATGAAGGTTACACACAACCACAATTCTTTACACATGACAACGTAACAAGCTCAAACTAAGAAATGTAATTAACAACTGCATAAAAAAGAAGTAATCAACAACGCCAACTTGGCCGAAAACCTTTGACTCAACCATGTTGTAACACAAGTTTTGATCCCCATTTTATCTCATTTGCACATTTCCTGCCTGTACTTTGGCATTGCAATATATAAAAAAGGAAAAAAGAATAATAAAATTCAGAAAAATAAACTATTTGTAACTGAACCAAGTTTTAATTTTTAAAATAAGGGAAAGACCTATATCAAAACCTGCATGTGACTTGATCAACCAAGACTATCATGGGTATAATGGGAAAAAAAAAAAAAAAAAACGACTATCATGGATATGACCGAATTTTGGTGGTTACAGAACAAAGCAACTAATTAATCATTTTATTACCTTTTCTTAATTTTTTCTATGAATCTTAATAATTCTTTGGCACTCATAAGTCATCATAAGCGCATTCTGACAATAATTTCAAAGATGTGGGAAAGAAGATCAAGGATATATCAAAGGAACACTAATGTAGTTAGGTTCACATTCTTCTCGATGCAATATTAATTTGCACACAATAATACCGCAGTTTTCCATGATTTGATTCGGTTTTTGAGGTCGGTTGTGTTAAGTTAATTAGAATAAACAAGGCCCTAAGTTCTTTTAATTCGGGTCATCTTAATACTAATTAATATAAACCATGGTAAAGATCATATTGTTCTATTCTAAAATCTTTCTTCCGGATATCAGCATTTCTTTTTAATTTAATTAACAAATTCTGAAGCTGCCAAATCTTTGTATTTTTAGTGCCTTTGACCACCATGTTCGCGAGACATATCAGATAGACTCAAAAGCACATAAATAAATGGGGACATGTGATGATTGATTTCGCGATACACTAGGCTCTTGTCCGGTAAAAACTAGCGAATAGTGAATAAGTTAGCTAATAGTGGATGAGCTTATAGTAGATTGAATTTGAATTGTTCAGTAAAACTAGCGTTTGAAACTAACTAATAAATATAAAATGACAAAAAATGACATATTTGCGTGTTTTTTTTATATACATTCTATTTATATTATTTATTTTTAAAATAATTATCACTTTTATTAAAAAATAGTATGATTAGTATTCTATATTTTATTTAATTAAGGGTAAGTGAGGAATTTAATTAAAATAGTAGGGATAAAAATGGAAGAAAAAACGATAAGCTGCACTACTAGAAAAAAATATTTTGGCGGTCGATTTTGTCCGTCGCTATCAGAGATCGAATTTGCGACTGATTTTACCTTTTCCTGGAATTGGTCACTGGCTTCCATTTAGCGACCGAATTAGAGACTGATCGGTTCTGTCGCAAAGTTTTCGGTCGCTAAGCCAAAGTTTGAAAAGTCAACATGTTTTACTACTTTGCGACCGTAATAGCGACAAATTTTATGTTAAATTTAGCGACCGATTTGGTTTCGGTCACTAAGGGAAAACTTTAATGAATAGAGACCGATTGAGCGACCAATATATTTCGATCGCTAAATAAAGTCCCTAAAATCGCAGACGCAACCTCTTTCCCCCCATTTCCCTCCATTCACTTACACTACTCTCTCTCTCGAACTCGCCTTTGGCCACCTCCGCCGCTCCTGGCCACCGCAAAGACCGCCGCTGCTCCCCTCCACCGCGAACCCCATTTCCCTCCCCACAATGATCCACCCTTCCCAACCGTGAGCCACCCCGTCCCGTCGCGAGCCACCCTTCCCCGCCGCATCTCCTTTCACCAGGTAAGCACCTATCCTCCATTCTTCCAATCACATCTCTCCCTTCATGTTCCTGATTTTTGGGTAAATCCCAAAATCAAATTCCATATTTGATTTTTCCTTTTTTAATGGGTAAGGTAGGACTTTTCTGTGCAAGGACTGATTGTAAGGACAGGAGTTTTTACAAAATTTACCAATATAGACTTATGACTGTTAATATTTGGTATTTGGGAATATCTCCTAGTACATTTTGGTTCTATGAGAGTGAGAAAGACAGAGAGATGACTGGAAGTTGAGACTGAGGGCAATCTGGATTTGATGATTTCGAATTCGTTTGCAAATGATTTTTGGAAGTGAAGAAATAACCTTAATTTGGTGATTCTCTTCATAGATGGTCTTCTTTATCTCAAAGTTATAGTCAATATTGACTCATGTAGTATGAACATACGATGATTATTCATGATAGATTAGGCTTAGTCATGTTAGTTTACATTAGAAACCTATAATTAGAACCTTTTTTTTTTCTTTGGTTACAAAAGAGAAAAGAAAGGGAAAAAAACCAAAAGACCAACAACTAATGCCTCATATAGGCAATACCCATGGCATCTGCCAACAATAACTCCCCATCCCTGAAGGAGCAGCATCAACCATGCTCAAAGGAGAATCACTTCTAGTGCCCATCTTGGCCAAGAAATTTGCGCAATGGTTCCCCTCTCTAAGAGTATGAAGCAACTGGAAACTCCACTCCCTGGCTAGCAAGTCTTGAATTAAAGCTATAACATTACCAAACCTGTGTAAATTGGGATCACCCTCCTAAGCAAGCTGAATCACATAAGTGCAATCAGAATAGCAAATAATATTCCTGAATCCCAACTCCCAACACAAAGAAATACCATGATACCAGGCCAACATTTCTGCATGCAAAATATTAGAGAAGCCCACTGAGCCATAAAAACCATGCAAAAATTCCCCTATGTGGTCCCTAATTAATCCACCAAACCCCGTAAGGCCTAGGTTAGACAACGCACTCCCATCCACATTTAGACACATAGCACCTAAGCTAGGCTTTTCCCATTGTACTTCTCTGGCCGACCTATCCATTCTCTCCACATCCCTGTTACCAAACGCATTGATGGTGTCAACCAGCAACGCCCGCAATTGGGCAATGATCGAGGTCCCATGCACATGCACATTTCTAAAAACTGTGCTATTTCTACTACACCATATCTTCCACATGGATAGCAGCACCATAATCCCATGCTTGGAAACCATCTCTCTCAGCCACAAAAGCAAGCTGCCACCCTCATCAGGGACGCTAATACTAACGCCCAAGCACCCATGCCAAACGCTCGCCAGTCTGTTACACTCGAACAGGCAATGAAGAAGCGTTTCCTACTCAACACCACAAATGGGACAAATTGGATCCAAGGGAATTCCTCTAGCAACCAGTTGCATCCTAGTTGGAAGAGCATCATGGCAAAACTGCCAAGCAAAAAGCTGGACATTAGCTGGGATTCGAAGCTTCCAAAGCCACTTCCAATGCCCATCTAGACTCTGAATCTGCTACTCAGAGATAAGCCATTGGTAGGCACTTTTTGTGGAGTACTCTCCTGAGATGCAATGATTCTAAACCCAAGTGTCTTGCAGACCCTCAACCAAACAAGGTTTCAAACTCAAGATGATTTGTTTGACCTCATCCGGAAGGTTTGTGTAGAGCTCATTGATCTTCCATTCATCATTTTTGAACACATCCTTGATCTTTAACTCAATATCATGAATATCCACCACCCAAACAGACTCACACAGCGGCTGCTTCAAGACCCAAGGAGTGTACCAAAAACTAGTGTTGGGCTGCTTCAAGACCCAAGGAGTGTACCAAAAACTGGTGTTTCCATCGCCAACCTTCATGATAAAACCATCTCTAAGAGCCTCAAGAGCCTTCACAATAGAGTTCCAAGTTCCACTAACCCTAACTTTTTTCAGGTTCCACAGGTTGCCATTTTAAACATATTTATCAGTGATCAAAGACACCCATAGCTTGTTCGGGGCAGCTTGAAGATCCCAAACCAACTTACCAAGGAGCGCAATATTCTGATTCCTGGCAATACGGACACCCAACCTATAATTAGGACTTAAGACAACTTAACATGAAAATTTCGTTTTAATTGGATTAAAAATGTAACTTTGCCACATAATGCCATGGAGTCCAATTTTGATTCCTTTCTAAAAGGTATCCCTCTCATATGTTCTGATTTTATTTGTTTCATATTGATATCATGATTTCATTTGTTGTTGATGAGTTTATGAAGCAGTGAAATTGGAGGATGTTGATGTTAGATTGTGTAGGGAAATATCATTGGTACATAACAATTAACAAACATAGGGAAAGAAAGAGAGAAAGAGAGAGAAGCAACTGGTTTTGTTTGGTGTGCTGGAGTGGTGAGAAAGAAAACTGCCCATGGTCTTTGGTTAGAGAGTGAGAGATTATGTCTGTGGTTTGGAAGGATAACCCACAGCTTTTGTACAAAATGGGGATCCAAGCCAAGGTGATAAGTGTTGTGATAAATAAGTATTGGAAAAAAATGTACCTGGGTGTTCAATGTGCATAGCTTTGCTCTCATCGGGTGAGAATATGTTCAGTTTCTTTCTCCAAGTTAGGTAGAGCCTTTATTTATCAATTTTTAATTACTTAGAGTTTTGTACAAGTTTAGGACAAGTAAGTTATTTCCAATTTGTGTTTATGAGTTTGTAATACATATTCATTTGTGCAGGTAATACATGATTATTAATTTTCTAATTTGTTTTTGTTTTTCACTTAGCTGGATGCCCTAAATCCATCTTGATTTCTTGTTATAATTTTTATTTTATTTTTGCACAATGTTTTGATTGAAACATGTTCTGATGGCTTGCACAATGTTCTGATTCTCCATTACATTTTTTGCATTTCTTATATCAGTCCTCTATCTCTGGTCACCACTCCACTATCACCCTTCTTCACTAGTTGCTTGGAGTTGAAGTACGTCAAATACTTTGTGTCAAATTAGACTTGGTTATGTGAATTGATTTGTTGTTTGTTAGTGGAGAGCAAAGTTCAATAGGTTGTTGGATGTGTGCTAATAAATTTAGTCAAATGCATGCTATTTGTCTCATTTATGTTTTCTTTGTTAGTGGAGAGCGGAGCTTAATAGGTTTGATATTGTATAAGATGCATGACTGGTTGTGTGCTGATAATTTAAAAACCATGCATGTGTTTTCCAACTTGATTTGTTTTTTGTTTGTAGAGAGCGGAGATCAATAGGTTGTGATGTTGTCTGAGATGCATAACTGGTTGTGTGCTGATAATTTAGAAAAGTTGCATGTGTTTGTCTATTTGATTTGTTGTTTGTTAGTAGAGAGCAGAGCTCAATAGGTTGTTTGTCAATTTTATTGTTTCATACGCTTTATGTTAAATGATCGGACCATTACAATTGTATCTTCCCTATTAACTTGATTTTCAAGTACAAAGGGTAAATGAGATAGAGATAGATAAGGTTGAAGTTTTATTTTCTTTTAATGTTAATAATTTAGCAAAGCCTTAGTTTCCCGTTTGAGATGCAATATCAATGAGCAGGTGTACCTTTTCAAGGTACCACTTATTGTAATGAATCTTGAATTGTCCAAGTTGGACAGTTTGGGGAAAACACTTTCTTCACAAAGTTAACTGTTATTCTTTGGATTCTCGTATCTTATACTTGATTTAATTTCGGTCTGTTACATTTCCTATTGTTCTCCGGGTGCATATTTGATCGTGGTGGATGTCACTGCGTTCAATTCGTGTATACCGGAGAGCAATGGGAAATGCTGCCGAAATTTTATCAGGTATAAGACATGAGAATTAAGAAATAAATGTTAATGGAGTGTTGACAAGGTTTGTTCTCGAATGGGATAGGGCCATACCGTGTGTTAAGAAGAAGATGAGAATTACTCGACTAAGTATTGTTGTTCTAATTACCAGTCATGGAAGCTCCTAATCATCAGAGGTGGATGGATAGAAGGAAGGATCAAGGTGGACTGACAGATGAGTTCATTGAGGGAGTGAATGAATTCGTGGAGTTTAATCACAACTCTGAGGAATATCTAAGACAAGAAAAGCCAAAGTAAAGGAGTCCTTGTAGGAGACGTAAGTGCAAACAATATCATTATAAGGACGACGTGATGGTACATCTCTATGAGAAAGGGTTCATGCAAAATTAATACTACTAGACCAACCACGGTGAGAGATTGCCACCGTTGCCGCCGGTTATGGTGGACGATGCATACTATGGGGCTGGTGAGCATAGAGAAGAATACAATCCGTTTGAGCAGATGATCACGTAGGCTCCGAAGTTGTTAGGGGTATTCAACGAGACAGTGAAATGGGGTCTCAACAGATAGAGTAGGATTGATGAGTTTGATTTGACCTCAAATTTCTTCATCATTTTGCATGCATTTTCATGTAGATTAGGCATTTTTATTTTGATATTTGTTAGTTTTTTCCTTTGGTATGGGTAAGGTGGTTATGTGGTGTTTGTGTGCAGGAATTGATGATTAAAATGCTCAAGTCCAGTTGATTAGGAGTTTGCATGAAGATAGAGCCAGAAAAGCAAGAAAAATGAGGTGGCAGAGCCTGTCACGGCCTAGGTGTGACAACCATCACGACCATGATCGCGTGGGACTGAAGAAAAGGAAGAGCGCACAAGTCAGAAGCTGTCACAGTCTGCGCGGCCATCATGGCCGTGACAGTCCAATCAGTGCAAGAATTCGACAAGTTAGAAGCTATCACGGCCTGGCCGTGACAGGCATCACGGTCGTGACGCGTTAATTTAAGGATTATGATATTCTGTTTTTGATCTGATTTATAATTGCTTTAATCCCAAGTTAACCTACATTATAAATAGGACAAATAGGCTCGAAAATAGGGATATCTTGGCTGCTACCTTTAGTTTAATTTAGGATTTCTCTTCTTCTCAAATTTCTTCTCTTCTCTTAGGATTTTTATGCTTTTGTTAATCAAGATTGCTATGCCCATGGCAATGCTTGAGTAGTTGTTTTATTTCTAGAAATTGGGGCTATGCCCAAGACTCGTTTTATGTGATGAATTGATGTTTTTCCCTTTTGTTAATTTCAATTTTCTTTAGATTTAATTCTTATTGCATGAATTACTTGTAAATTCGGTGGTCACTTATTTGCATGTCGTAGATACTCTAAGGACGAATTTAGCGGTAAACTTAGGTATCGGATCTATAGTAATTGGACTTAGGACTTAAATTACGAGAGTTAGAAGTAGTCCTTCGAGGGTTCATTGAATTGTCACAAACCTTAATGAGTTCAATTTAAATACAATTACCACAAGAGTAGGGGTTGGTTTAACTGGGCACGATTCTTGTATCTTGAGAGGGAACATTAACTTTATTAGGACAAATTCACCTTCAAAGCATTTTGATAATTAACAAGAGGGGTAGTCAATTTAGTAGCACAAACAATTTTGTTGGTAACCCAATTCCTGGAAATCTCCTTTGATTTGAAAAACAACTTATTTAATTTACTTTCCGATTCTATTTGATTGTGATTTTTAATAACTGATTTGTTAGTTAATTCTAATTTCAAAACTAAATCTTTCATTGTTTAGTCTAATTAATTTGATAATTAATTGTTGTTCAAGATCACGGTCTCTGTGGGTTCGATTTTTTTATTACTTGACGACGAAGTCGTATACTTGCGGATTCATGCTATCAAGTTTTTGGCGCCGTTGCCGGGGACTGTGCTTTCTTGAATTTCAATTTAATTTTTAAATTGATTTTTGTAAACATTTTTTCTCGTTTTTCTAGTGTATCTATCTTTCTCTTTGCAAGTGATTTTTCTCTTTTATGCGAAGATCTCAAAGTCTTGGAACTCTTATTGAAGCTGATCCCGAGATTGAAAGGACTTTTCATAGACGTAGGAGACTACAAAGACAAAGAGCGAGGGAAAAGTTGATCCCCATTCCACTCATGGCCGATCAACCGGATACCAAACCACTGAAGGACTATGCAGCCCCAAATGCTAGGGGTTTACGAACTGGGATTGCTAGGCCAGAAATTGAGTCAGAGAACTACACTATTCCGCCCCAGTTAATTGGCATGATTAGGCAACATCAGTTTGGAGGATTATCCACAGAAGACCCAACTGATCATGTGGGAGACATTCTTGAAATTTTGCGATACAACTAGGATTCAAGGTGCTCTAGTTGATGCTATCCGCTTGAGGTTATTCCCCTCCTCTCTGACTAGAAAGGCAAGAGCTTGGTTGAAGTCTGTGCCTGCTAATACCTTATCAACATGGAACCAACTGGAGCAGGCATTCTTGGAAAAATTCTTTCCACCATCCAAGACTACTTACCTACGAACTCAAATCACCGGCTTCTTCCAAAAGGACGGAGAATGCTTATCCAAAGCTTGGGATTGTTACAAGGGATTGCTAAAATCTTGCCCGCATCATGGGCTCGAGAAGTGGCTCTTAGTGCATACCTTCTACAATGGACTGGATTATTCTTCGAAGGTGTCACTTGACTCCGCAGCTGGTGGAGCATTGATGAATAGACCATTGACTGAACCATTCAATATCATTGAAAGCGTTGTGACCAACTATCAATGGGGTTCAGAAAAAGGTAATAACCCGAAAAAGCTTTTGGGAGGTAAGTTTGATGTAGATGGTTCAGATTTGATTATGTCGAAATTTGACTCATTGAGTAAGTACTTTGATAAGCTTGAAAAAGCTAATGTGAGTTCAATAGGTGCTACTAATGTTGCTTATGAAATTTGTGGAGTGCATGGACATGACTTCGTGGAATGCCCATATGGAAATCCTCCTGGATCAGGCGCTTCGGGGGAACAAGTGAATTCATGTCACAACTTTTATGACACGAACCCGAAGTTGCCAAACTATGTTCCTCCAAATTCTTACAACCAAGGAAGGAAGAATAGCCCTTATCTCTCTTATGGGAACTACAACAACACGTTGAACCACGAATTCCAAGAAGGCCAAGGTAATATGAAACCCGCATCGGGGTATCCTCAGGTATAAAAGTCTAAACTTGAGTCTCTTATGGAAAATTTTGTTGCTACTCAAACAAAGCAAAATGAAGAGTTTAGGCAACAAGGTAAGTCAGTCAATAAGGCAATAAAAGAGTTAACATCTAAGGTAGATAACTTAGCCATCCATAATAAGATGTTAGAAACTCATATTACCCAACAAGCGGGCAATTCAAATAGGCAACCGGGTAAATTTCCTAGACAACTTGAAATGAATCCAGGTAATGAACAATGTAAAGCTGTGAGTTTGAGGAGTGGTAAGAAACTTGAGGATCCCAAAGCTAAAGGGGAGAGTGATAAAAAGAGTGTAGATGAGGAAGAGGAACCTACTAAGACACAACCCTTAAATGAGGAAGAACCTAATGAAAAAGTATCTAAGTATGTCCCTCCACCACCTTACCAACCCCCAATACCTTTCCCTCATAGGTTGGCCAAGGCCAAGTTGGATAAGAAATTTGGGAAATTTCTAGAGGTCCTTAAGAAATTGTACATTAATGTACCTTTCACTGAGGTGTTGCAACAAATGCCTACATATGCTAAATTTCTTAAGGATAGCTTGTCAAATAAGAGAAACCTAGAGGATTATGAAACGGTAGCTCTAACTGAATAGTGCAGTGCTTTAATTCAAAATATATTGCCTCCTAAATTGAAAGATCCAGGTAGCTTCTCTATTCCTTTCTTGATTGGTAATACTAGTTTTGATAAAGCTCTTTGTGATTTGGGGGCTAGTGTTAGTCTTATGCCCCTCTCTATTTGCAAGAAGTTGGAGATGGGAGAACTAAAACCCATGACAATCTCCCTTCAATTGGCGGATCGGTCCGTCAAATACTCGGTAGGCATCTTGGAGGATGTTCCTATCAGAGTGGGTAAGTTTTTCATTGCTGCGGATTTTGTGGTACTTGAAATGGAGGGGATTCCCAAATCCCCGTTGTTCTTGGTAGGCCTTTCTTGGCTACCGCAGGAGCAATTATTGATGTGAAAAATGGAAAATTGACTTTAACTGTGGACGATGATAAAGTTGAATTTGATTTAGCTAAATCTATTAAACATCTTTCTTTTGAGGATTCTTGTTGCAGGGTTGACTTAGTGTACCAAGCGGTAAAAGAAGAATCTGCTCAAGCTTATTTTGGTGATCCATTAGAGATGTGCTTGATTGGTGGAGACTTAAGTGCTCATGGAGGAGAAGTAAGGGATTATGCCCGCCTCTTGGAGGCTAGTCCGGAAATTTCTCCTTACAAAGTAAAGAAAGAAAAACTTGAGTCGAAACCAAAGCATGAAGATTTGAAAGAAGAAAAAGCTCCTAAGGTAGAACTAAAACCCCTTCCTTCCACACTGAGGTATAAATTTCTTGGTCCTAACTCTTCCTATCCGGTAATTGTGAATGCTAGCTTGAATGAGTTGGAAACTGAGTTTTTGCTTAGAGAGCTTAGAATGCATAGAAAGGTGATAGGATATACAATTCATGACACTAAAGGCATAAATCCTTCCTTTTGCATGCATCGCATTTTAATGGAAGATGAGCATAAACCATCCATTGAGCATCAACGTAGGTTGAACCCAAACATGAAAGAGGTGGTTAAGAAAGAAGTGCTTAAGTTGTTAGGTGCGGGGATTATTTATCCAATCTCCGATAGTGAGTGGGTTAGTCCAGTGCATGTGGTTCTTACGAAAGGGGGGATGACTGTTATTCAAAATGAAAATAATGAATTAATCCCTACTAGGACGGTAACCGGTTGGAGAATGTGCATTGACTATAGGAAGTTAAATAAGGCAACAAGAAAAGATCACTTCCCTCTCCTATTTATTGATCAAATGCTTGAAAGGTTAGCTAGGCATTCATACTTTTGTAACTTGGATGGTTATTCCGGTTTTCACCAAATTCCTATACATCCTAGTGATCAAGAAAAGACCACGTTTACTTGTCCCTATGGCACTTTTGCATATAGGAGATGCCTTTTGATCTATGTAATGCACTGGCTACTTTTCAAAGATGCATGACTGCAATTGTTTCTGAATTTATTGAAAACATCATGAAGGTTTTTATGGATGATTTTTCTATTTATGGAACTACCATTGATGATTGTTTAACAAATTTATCTAAGATTTTGCAGCATTGTGAAGAAACTAATTTGGTGTTGAATTGGGAAAAGTGCCATTTTATGGTAAAAGAGGGTATAGTGCTTGGGCACTTGATTTCTGGAAGAGGTATTGAGGTGGATAGGGCCAAAATTGATGTTATTGAAAAATCACCCCACCGGTGAATGTGAAAGGAGTTAGAAGTTTCTTGGGACATGCCGGGTTTTACCGGCATTTCATCAAAGATTTTTCAAAAATTTCTAAACCTTTGTCTAACTTATTGATGAAAGATGTTCCATTTGATTTTAATGAGGAATGTTTGAGTGCCTTTTGTAGTTTGTTGGAAGCTTTGACCACCACTCCCATTTTGAAAACACCGGATTGGAATGAGCCATATGAGGTTATGTGTGATTCTAGTGACTACGTCGTGGGAGCGGTGCTGGGGCAAAAGATAGACAAGAAGGTTCATGCAATCTACTATGCAAGCAAAACTCTAGATGGAGCTCAAGCCAATTATGCCACCATTGAGAAGGAGTTACTCACGGTTGTCTTTGCATTTGAGAAGTTCAGATCATACCTTGTGGGGTCTAAGGTCATTGTGTACACCGACTGAAATAGACAACTATAAACACGAGAAGGGGGGTTGAATTGTGTTTATCAGAAATTAAAACAAAGTTGAAAACTTTTCACACACAGAAACTAGGTTCAGACAAGTGTAAAACAACTTACACAGACAGGTCAACCTGTCTGTTATGTTTTGACAGAAAAGCACACAAGTGAAAAAACAACCTTGATATTCACACTTTTAACCCCTTAGTTAGAAAGCAGATAATATAATCAAAACAACTAAAGAGTTTGAGGGAAGAGAGATTAACACAGTTGTTTATCCTGGTTCATTCTTTAACACAAAGAGCTACGTCCAGTCTTTGGCAACACCAAGTTTTATCCACTATAACTGATCAGGTTATAGATTCCAAGTATTGTTTGCATACCTAGTCTCTTCAGGATCCAAGACAAGTATTCTTTGCTCACTTAGCCTCTTCAGGCTCACAGAGGTTTGTTTTGAGAAGTTTGTTTGTAATAAATACAATCATACAAACAGTTCTTTCACTAACACTTAGAGAGTGGATTAAATGTAGACTTAGGAAAGACTGCGTAATAACTTCAAATGATTGAAGAATACAGATTGAAAGAATGAACAGAGTAATGGCTCTTTAATACTTTGTAATCTCTGATATCTTCATCTTTAATGACTTATGTATTTATAGCCTTCAAACATTTAATATCCGTTAGAGACATTTCTTGAAATGATGGCTTCAAGCAGAGCTTCATTAAATACAATAGAGTCGTTTTGGATAGCCATTAATGCAATAAGGACATTGGTTGTACTCTAACATGAAGGATCATGGCTTTATGCATCATGCAGTAGCCAAATCAGAGTTGTGCAGAATGCTTTTATACTTTGCAGAGCATATTTCCCTTTTCGTGTAATAACCAAGAGTACTAGGGAATAAAGCATGTTGGAAACATTCTTTAACTGGAAGTTATCTCTGACATCCTAGGTTGCTTGAGAGAACGACCTTTTGAATTTCTTGATAAGCGTGAGAGAGAGATTCAGAGTCTTCTGCATGAGGGGACATCTTTCAAAAGCTTCGTGTACTTGAGTTCCTATCAAAGAACCTTAGACAAGTAGGAGAACATAGCAGAGACAGGTTGAAACTGATTTGATAGTCAACAATCCTAGTCAGCAGACGGGTTGACTTTTGCTTATTCAGACAGGTTGTCATACATGTGGACAAACATGTGAGTTTTGCTATTTTATGATCTGTATACTAAGTAGACAGGTTAGCAACCACATAGTAGGTTAATTAAATCGTTATCCAATGTTTAGCTTTCATCAAAACTTAGGGAAATGCACACAGACATTTTAGAGACTTAACAATCTCCCCCTTTTTGATGATGACAAACATTCAGATGATTTAATGAACCTTAGAAAATATCAACACAAGAGATAACAGAATTAAGACAAGTTGAAATTTCCTAACACAGAAGTATTGTGCAGACAGTTGCACTTAGGTGCAATTCTAATCATTAGACACACATTATCAGAGTTAATATTATTAATATGCAGCTCAAGTTCATTATAGCTTAATTATCTTAACTCTTACTTTCTCCCCCTTTGTCAGCAAAAAAAAAAAAAAGGAACAATCAGAGGGAAAAAGAAATAAATAAAGAACACTGATAATAGACAAAAGATTTACATTCATCATAAGCTGTCATAAGTACAAGGCAGATGTTTACAATAAAGATTACCTAGGCTGACTAAAAAACAAAAACAGAGAGTTAACTCTCTTTTCTAAAAGCAGCCTAGCACGCCTTTCTTCATCCAATTGTCTTCTGACTTCTTCTAGCTCAGTTCTAAGCAAATTGAAGCTATATAAGTCCACCATCTGAGAAGAAGGGGCTTCTGTAGACAAGCTGGTTGAAGCAGTAGACAGGTTTGGATACCAGGGCAAGGCTAAGACTAGCGGTGCCTTGGGTACAGAGAAGGGTGAAGAGAAACGGGGAAAGACATATTGATGAATGGTTCTGAAATAAAAGAAAGGGAGAAAAGCTAACTTAAACAAAGGTTTGATCCTGACTAAGTCAGTATCAAGAGAGGGAAAGACACAGGAAAGTCTCTCACATAGAGACAGACGAGTGACTTTAATTTGTATAGGAGGGGGAAGAGGTTTATTAGCTAAGACAGATGGAGGTAAAGGTAACAGAGAGTCTATATGACTGAAAAAAGAATTTGACCCTGTTACTAAGAGAAAGAAATACCTAGACCTATTAGGTATCCTTACAACAAAGGCAGGATAATGAGATCCTTCCAATGTTCTAATGAACACAACGATAGGGGGATAAAAGAAAATCTCCCTACAAGGGTTAAGAAAGTGAGATGGAGGAGAAGGAATGATAGATAAGTGAGAGACACTTGCTGTCATCAGAGATTGCAGATCACTCACAAACAGTCTTGATGATATGCCAGATTGTTCTCTGGGAGTTGAGTCCCTGTGAACAACTGTATACTGACACATATCAGACACAATATCAAAATATGTTTGGGTGAGATGTGAGGAGACAGGTGAGGGAAAAGGAGAGGCAACTGAAAGAGGTTGAACAAAAAGAGCAGATGGAGAAGAGACAACAGTGTTATGGATACCTTGGTGAAGAGGAGAGGATGGTGCAGAGGGGATAGAAAAAGAGAATATCTGATCCTCAAAGAGCTTTGGCTTCTTCTTTGAAGGAGACGAAGTTGCAGCTTCAGGATGAACAACTGTTTGAGTCCCACCAGACAGGTCAGCAGAAGTTACAGCAGCAACAACATCTTCAAAAGAGGGTCCTTCTGTAGGATTTCTTCCCTTCCAGCATAAGCCACTAATGGCATTGGGTAGCCTGACCTTCTTTTTCTGGGAATGATTCCCAAATCAAGAGGATCCTTCTCCTTGGGCTCCTCCAAGGGTGGAGTTATCTACTCCCCCTAAGCAGATACTTCATCTTTACTAGGTTCAGACTCCACTTGTCTGACCTTGGTAAAGGTCTTCACCCGCCTTCTTCTTTTGCTGGGTTGTGCAGATGCACCAACTTCCTCAGCTTCACTTGTCTTCCTCCTGGGAGAGGGATTCTTCAGTTTGAACCTTAGAGGCTCAACTGTTTCAGTAGAATCATCAGAAACTAAAGGTTTCTGGTCTTGTTTGGCCACCTTTCCAGCAGGCTTCCAGATTCTTTCAGAGATAGGAACCTCTGATTCATCAGTGGAAACCACTGGTTCCTCCATTTTCTCCTTCTGCTTCTGCTCAGCAGCAGTCTTCTTCTTCTTGTCTTCCTCTTCATCCTTCAGAGGGATACCTTCAATGTCCATCATAGACAGGACTTTCCTGTCAAGAGGAAGTGACATGTCCACAAAATGAACATCACTTGAAACAAACAGCTTGTTCCTGAAAACCCTTGTCAACAGCATTCCATAGGGATAGGTTTGCATGTTGGTCCTCTTGATTAGGGACTCAAGGTACATGTAGATGAGATCATTAATGTCTATCTTGATTTTGTGAATCAAGTGGTACAGAGCAAATCTGTCCATCTTGGTCACATTATCTCGTGATCCTTTCCTTGGCATTACACACTCCAGCAGCAGTTTGTACAAGAATCTGCACTTTGGCACCATGCTGATTGGCTTCTTGTTCTCAGGGTTAGGAACACCATAGACAGCTATGTTGACAGATCTTCCCAATCAGGTTTGAAAGCAGCTCCAATCCTTGGACATCTTGTAACTAGCTCCAAAGAGTTGATGGGGAAGAGAAGGGTTTTGTCCATCATTCGAGCCTTAAAGCTCTTGGTTCCATCAAGCGTGCTGGTGACAACAACAACATTTGTCCAGAAATCTTTGACAAGCTTGGGATGAACAAGCTCCTTGATGTGAAAAAAAGGCGTCCACTTAGAGTATTCCAACTCATCAGTGACATCCATACCCCATTTCTTCAACTGTTGAAGATCAACAGTCTTTCCAGGAAGGATCTTCTCAATATCAGCAACCTTCATGTTGTATTTCTCAGCAATTTCTTTTGAAGAGAGACGCTTTGAAGATGTCATTTTAGAGAAGGGGTTTTGAGGGTTTTGGAAGATAGAAGGGTTTAAGAGAAGAGAAGATGAAGATAGAACGTCTTTAGGGATTTAAAAAAGATAAAGTTTGAACATTTCTGATTATTTGCCTTTTATAGCATTAAAGACAGGAGAGAGAAAGAAAACATTTTTAATTTTAAAAACGACACGATTTTTTTGGGGAACTGTAGCGCCCACTTGAGACATAAAGAAAACATGGTTTCGAGATTAAAAACTGCCATGCACATGATTAGCTTCAGATTAACAAATGATATTAAATAATTAATAACCATTTCAATAAAACTGTTGAGTTTTAGCATAGTGACTCAGCAGAGTCAGTCAGGTAATCATAGACAGGTGATATAAAAACATAAGACAGGTAGCAGAGACAGTTCAATGCTCAGACATTTCATTTAACAATGCAACGCATGTTTAGATTATCTCTAATAAATAAGAACCTTTCTTCTGCTAAGGGTTTTGTGAAATATTAGCCCATTGATTTTCAGTTTTAACAAACTTAATATCAAATATGCCTTTCTGAACATAATCTCTTGTAAAGTGATGTTTGATTTCTATATGCTTAGCCTTAGAATGCTGAATTGGATTTTTAGTTAAGCAAATAGCACTGGAATTATCACACCATACAGATATATTATGCTAAAAAATAGAGTAATCTTCAAGTTGATATTTTACCCATAAAAGTTGAGAGCAACAACTAGCAGCTGAGATGTATTCTGCTTCAGCAGTAGATAGAGCAATAGCTGTCTGTATTTTGCTTGACCAAGAGACTAAACTTGCTCCAATGAAGTAAAATCCTCCACTGGTGCTTTTTCTTTCTATTCTGTCTCCAGCAAAGTCAGCATCACAGAATCCCACTAATCTGTATTCTTTAGTTCTTAAATATAGCAAACCAAGATTAGTAGTCCCAAGCAAATATCTAAAAATTTGTTTAACAGCTTTAAGATGAGATTCTCTTGGGTCAGATTGAAATCTAGCACACATACAGACACTAAATTGAATATCAGGTCTGCTTGAAGTTAAGTATAATAGAGATCCAATCATACCTCAGTAGACAGTTGGGTCTACCTTTTTACCTTCATCATCTTTACTTAGTTTTGCATTAGTTTCCATGGGAGTTTTCATCAGTTTAGCCTTTCCATTTTGTACTTCTTAAGCATCTCTTTGATATACTTTTGTTGATGGATGTAGATTCCATCACTTGTCTGTTTGATTTGTAATCGAAGGAAGAACTTTAATTCTCCCATCATGCTCATCTAAAATTCTGCTTGCATTAGCTTGGAAAAGTCCTTGCATAGCTTTTCATTAGTTGCTCCAAAAATAATATCATCAACATATATTTGGACTATGATGAAGTTCTCTTTAGAACTTTTCTTAAACAGAGTAGTATCTACTTGTCCTCTAGTAAAACCATTATGCATGAGAAAAGAACTTAATCTATCATATCACTAGGTGCTTGTTTTAAACCATATAATGCCTTTTTAAGTTTAAAAACATGATCTGGTTTATCAGTATCTTCAAAACCAGGGGGTTGTTTAACATATACTTCTTCTTCAATTATACCATTGAGAAAGGCACTTTTCACATCCATTTGAAAAAGAGTGATTTGGTGTTGTGCAGCATATGACATCAGAATGCGAATAGCTTCTATTCTAGCTACAGGTGCAAAGGTTTCAGTATAGTCAATACCTTCTTGTTGGTTATAGCCTTGAGCTACCAACCTTGCCTTATTTCTGACAACTTTGCCATCCTCATCCAATTTGTTTCTGAAGACCCATCTTGTTCCAATGACAGACTTATTTTTAGGCTTGGAGACAAGTGACCAGACATCATTTCTGGTGAACTGATTGAGTTCTTCTTGCATAGCAAGAATCCAGCTTTCATCATCAAGAGCTTCTTCAATGTGCTTTGGCTCTATTTCTGACATGAAATCCATATTGCTTGATTCTTTTAAAGTGGATCGAGTTCTCACTCCTTCTGAGGGATTTCCAATAATAAGATCCTTAGGATGATGAGTTTTGAACTTCCAGTCCCTTTTAAGATCATCATGAAGATCTTGACTTGTTTGCTCCACTTGTCTGACCTATTCAATTTCAGGCTCTGACTTGGTTAGGTCAGGTTGTTGATTTTCTGACTTATTTATGTCGAGACTTGCTCATCAAAACTTAGGGAAATGCACACAGACATTTTAGAGACTTAACACCGACCACTCCGCACTAAAGTACCTCATGAGCAAGAAGGAAGCAAAGCCTAGGCTCATCCAATGGATCCTTCTCATGCAAGAATCCGACTTGAGATTCGGGATCTGAAAGGGACAGAGAACTTCGTTGCAGACCACCTATCTGGACTTGAACCACTGGAACATGAGAAGGACAACTTGCCTATGTTGGCCATGGCAACCATACCCAAGAGGGGGGTGAATTAGGTTTTAAATAAAGATGAAATCTTTTTCATTAACTCAAAAACCCTTTTAAAATATAAACATAAATTGTAGCGGATAAAAGGTTCTTTTCAAATTAAGGTGCTTTATAAAAAATAAAACGTTTGAAATTAAAGCGCGATAAATAAAATGTGTAAATGTAAAGAGGATAGGGAAAGAGGATGAACACAATAATAAATCCTGGTTCGGCCACACACTACCCATGTGGCCTATATCTAGTCCCCAAGGCAATACGACCAAGGGTTTTCAATCAACTCTAGTTTTAACAGGATCAACTAGAACCTTAACAAAACAGAGCACTCCTCACAGACCAGGGATATCACCTCCCCCAGCGAAAGAGCATCAAGACAATGACCCAAGAGACATCACCTCTCTTGTCAACCACAAGGAATATCACCTCCCTTGTAAACACTTGGAAATCACATCCAAGAGACACCACAAGAGATATCACCTCTCTTGTAAACCACAAGGAATATCACCTCCCTTGTAAACACTTGGAAATCACATGCAAGACAACACCACAAGAGATATCACCTCTCTTGTAATAATGGTGTAGAAAAGAAGGGTTTGAGTCTCACGACTCTTACCAACAAATATGCACTCTTAATAGTGCTGATAAAAACAAATTGAAGCCCAATTACAATAACACCTATATGGTGTGTAGAAGTCTCAATATAATATGGTCAAAGTGATAGTGCAAGAGAAGATAATAGAGAAAATGGTTTTCAGAGTTTTAGTATAGAGAATATTGCAGTGTTCTCTTTTCTGATGGCTGCCTAACTTTGCTTTTATATTAGACAGGTGAAGGTTCAAAAGAAATTAGGTCAAGCCTCTTAAAATTCATTTTTGTCGCAGCATAATCGATTATTACATTCTCATAATCCGATTATTTAAACCAATTTCAGGAAGCGCTCACTTTGACATTATAGGCATAATCGATTATACTAATCGATTACGAGTCCACTGACTTTCATATAAAAAGCCATAATCGATTACATAATCCATTATGGGGTTTCTGTTTGAAGCTCGTTGAAAGCCAGAAAGACATAATCGATTATACATTTCACATAATCGATTATTCTATTTCAAAATTCAAACTCAACGGTTTTAATAATATAATTACTCATTAAACTCATTTAAAGCCTTTTAATACATATCATAATCGATTATGGCTCGAAGCACATTTGAATTTGAAAAAACTTAACAATTAATATTTTGATTACTCATTAAGCACAATTAATTGTCAGATTTAAACATGTTTTAAATGTTTTATGCACATGTTAAAAGTGTGTGTGTGAGACCAATATTAAATTGAGGACCCTACTTACCATTTACACACTTTTCTAAAACAATTAATACAAATACTGAAATGCCTATTTTGCCCCTCGTGCTTGCTTGCTTTATAAATTTCCGGTTTTTACATTTTAGTTCTTCTGGACCTTTCCTTTTTGTCATTCATCAAAACTAAAGTACCTGTCAAGGTATATATTCACATTATCCCCCTTTTTGATGATGACAAACATCTCATGGAGAGATTTGCTCAAGAATAGGGTTAGAGTAGACAAATAAACAATATCATAATTCTAAGCGCAATTTTATGCACTACTCCCCCTCACTTTATGCATACATTCAAATCCACTCCCCCTGAATCATGCATTCAGATAACTCTCCCCCTTTTGGCATTATCAAAAAGCGGGAAAAAGTACTGATAAAGCAAGGCATATATTCAGGCAAGAATTCTAGACAAAAAGTATATGCAGGCATCAGTGTAATTCAAACATGTGTGCGGAAGCAAGTGCCAGGATAATAAAAGAAATGATTCCTCCTTTTGCAAGTGTATGATTATTTCCCTTAAGCATGCAAATAATTCTCCCCCTTTCTAAAATAATTTTTCAAAATAATATTTCAATTTTCTAAGGCATTGGAGAGAAGAATGTATAAAGATGAAAAATCCTTTTCAAATAATTTTGAAGAGTTAATCATGTAAAAGGTTCTACCATGCATAATCGATTATGTAATCGATCTTGACTCTTCTGGAAAGATACCCGCTTGCATAATCGATTATGCTAATCAATTAGAGGCATTCTGACTTTTGCCATTCTTCTCCTCGTCCAAGCGTAATCGATTATGTTAATCGATTACGACCTTACTGACTTGTTTATAATCGATTATCTCTTTTGGTAATCGATTATTGCTCGAATTTTTTAGAACTTTGTCGATTTCTTGGGAGAAAACCTTGTTATGTGGATTCACAAGACTATCATTTCTTACCCACTTTTGTTTGACCTTAGATCTACCTTTTGCATCATCAATCTTGCCCTTGTTTGAGTTATTCATCAAGCGATCTTTGCTTCTATCTGTCGTGATTGCAATATCAGAGTTGTGAAGCATTCTTCTTGATGTCAATTCCTTATGCGAGCTAGAATGTTTCTCAAGCTTTGAATTTTCTTGCAAATTTGAGGAACTAGAGAGACCTTTTGGTACCCATTTCATATTGGGTCCTTGAAGGTTAGTGGACAAATTATTTGTGCCTTTAGACACCCAAACAACTTTATTTCTCAGAAAATAGTTTTTTCCTATAATTGCACATATGAGAAATATGTCCTATTCTTCCACAATAATTACATGTTACATCCCTTTTATTTTTCATAAAAAAAATTTTATATGAAGGTTGTACACATGTGGAATTATTTGCTCTATCAATTTCTTGAAGTAATTCCTCAACTTGATTATCAAGGATTTTGCAATTTTCAAAACATGAAGAGGATTCAAATTTCACACTATTTTCTTCATCAAGAAAAGTATATTCATTCTTTAAATTTTATATATCAATTTCAATAGATGAGATACTTTTCAAGCAATTAAAATTCTTATTTTCTAAACTCATCAATTTATCATACAAATCATTGTATGCATGTGATTGTTCATCATTTAAAGGATCGAGTTCAGAGTCGATTGCCTTCAAATTTCTTTGAGCCGCTTGGAGTGTGGTTTCTATTTTCTTGACCATTAGCTCTTTGCTTTTGTGGTCCTTCCTTTTCTTGGCATTTTCTTGCGGATCTCTTTCCTCCATTGAATTTTGCCCTTTCCTGTAACTACTTTTAATCTCAAAATTGTTAGTGACAAGGTAATAATAATCAAGCACATTCAGAATATCCTTGGCACAATCACAATTTTTAATTTTCTCATAAGCATCATCGCACAAACAATTCCGAAGAATTTGCATAGCTTTGAGATTCAAGCAAAAACAGTTTTTATCAAACTCAGTCTGATGTTCTTTGGGTTTGAGAATGAGTACATGAACTCCAATATCCCATAAGTCGACATCAATTGACATATAAAAAATTTCAATTCTCATTTTCCAATAAATGTAATTCTCACCATCAAAGAATGGTGGTTTGTCAATTTCAAAACCATACATTTTGGAAAACTTAAAAAGGTTGCCAAAAAGGATCTTAACTCTAAGCTGTTAAGCTACTAACCAGAGCCGAATCTCTGATACCACTTGTTGGCCATGGCAACCATACCCAAGAGGGGGGTGAATTGGGTTTTAAATAAAGATGAAATCTTTTTCGTTAACTCAAAAACCCTTTTAAAATATAAACAGAAATCGCAGCGGATAAAAGGTTCTTTTCAAATTAAGGCGCTTTATAAAAAATAAAACGTTTGAAATTAAAGCGCGATAAATAAAATGTGTAAATGTAAAGAGAATAAGGAAAGAGGATGAACACAACAATATATCCTGGTTCGGCCACAAACTACCCATGTGGCCTACATCCAGTCCCCAAGGCAATACGACCAAGGGTTTTCAATCAACTCTAGTTTTTAACAGGATCAACTAGAACCTTGACAAAACAGAGCACTCCTCACAGACCAGGGATATTACCTCCCCCAGTGAAAGAACCTCAAGACAATGACCCAAGAGATATCACCTCTCTTGTCAACCACAAGGAATATCACCTCCCTTGTAAACACTTGGAAATCACTTCCAAGAAACACCACAAGAGATATCACCTCTCTTGTAAACCACAAGGAATATCATCTCCCTTATAAACACTTGGAAATCACATCCAAGACAACACCACAAGAGATATCACCTCTCTTGTAATAATGGTGTAGAAAAGAAGGGTTTGAGTCACACGACTCTTACCAACAAATATGCACTCTTAATAGTGCTGATAAAAACAAATTGAAGCCCAATTATAATAACACTTATATGGTGTGTAGAACTCTCAATATAATATGGTCAAAGTGATAGTGCAAGAGAAGATAATAGAGAAAATGGTTTTCAGAGTTTTAGCACAGAGAATATTGCAGTGTTCTCTTTTCTGATGGCTGCCTAACTTTGCTTTTATATTAGACAGATGAAGGTTCAAAAGAAATTAGATCAAGCCTCTTAAAATTCATTTTTGTCGTAGCATAATCGATTATTACATTCTCATAATCGATTATTTAAACCAATTTCAGGAAGTGCTCACTTTGACAGAATAGGCATAATCGATTATACTAATCGATTACGAGTCAACTGACTTTCATATAAAAAGCCATAATCGATTACATAATCGATTATGGGGTTTCTGTTTGAAGCTTGTTGAAAGCCAGAAAGGCATAATCGATTATACATTTCACATAATCGATTATTCTATTTCAAAATTCAAACTCAACGGCTTTAATAACATAATTACTCATTAAACTCATTTAAAGCCTTTTAATACATATCATAATCGATTATTGGTTTCCCATAATCGATTATGGCTCGAAGCACATTTGAATTTTAAAAACTTAACAATTAATATTTTGATTACTCATTAAGCACAATTAATTGTCAGATTTAAACATGTTTTAAATGTTTTATGCAGATGTTAAAAGTGTGTGTGTGAGACCAATATTAAATTGAGGACCCTACTTACCATTTACACACTTTTCTAAAACAATCAATACAAATACTGAAATGCCCATTTTGCCCCTCGTGCTTGCTTGCTTTATAACTTTCCGCTTTTTGCACTTTAGTCCTTCTGGACCTTTCCCTTTTGTAATTCATCAAAACTAAAGTACCTGTCAAGGCATATATTCACAGCCTATAGATGATTCTTTTCCCGATGAGCAACTGTTTGCCATCTCGGGAGAGAGTGCTCCATGGTATACGGATTTTGTGAATTATTTTGTATGTGGGATTCTACCAACTGAGTTCAATTATTAATAGAAGAAGTTGTTTTCCAATCTTAAGAATTATGTGTGGAATGAGCCTTACATTTTCCGCAAGTGTGCGGATAGCATTTATAGAAGGTGTATTCCTGAGGTCGAGGTTCCAAGTATCTTGAGTTGTTGTCATTTCTCATCTTATGGAGGGCATGCTAGTGCCTCAAAGACAGTGGCCAAGGTGCCTCAAGCCGGTTTCTATTGGCCTCATATTTTCAAAGATGCCCGGATGTTTGTGCTTGCTTGTGATCCATGTCAAAGAACTGAGAGGCATGAAATGCCACTCAACACAATGCTAGAAATGGAGATATTTGATGTTTGGGGAATTGACTACATGGGACCTTTTCCTTCCTCTTGCAACAATAATTTCATTCTTGTAGCCATTGATTACATCTCTAAATGGGTGGAGGCCATTCCATCCCCAGCAAGTGATGCAAAAACCGTGATCAAGCTATTCAAGAAGGTAATTTTTCCAAGGTTTGGAATCCCAAGGACAGTTATTAGTGATGGAGGATCACACTTCATAGAAAAACAATTTGAAAAATAAAATATGGAGTCACTCATAAGGTAGCTACACCTTGTCATCCTCAAACAAGTGGTCAAGTCGAAGTTTCCAACAGAGAGATAAAGTGCATTCTAGAGAAGACCGTTTCAAGTTCTAGAAAGGATTGGTCATTAAAGCTTGATCATACCATATGGCTTACAAGACTCCTATTAGGATGACACCCTTTAGACTTATTTATGGGAAGCCATGTCACTTGTCAGTCGAGGTTGAGCATAAGGTCTTTTGGGCTATTAAGATGCTAAATTTTGGTATAAGGCAGCTGAAGAAAAGAGAGTCCTTCAAATTAATGAGCTTGATGAGCTGAGATTGGATACATATGAGTCCGCAAGAGCTTACAAAGAAAGAACAAAGAAATGGCATGACAAGCACATTTTTCATAGAGAGTTCCATGAGGGAGAATTAGTGCTACTCTATAACTCAAGGTTGCGGTTATTTCCAGGGAAGCTCAAGTCTAAATGGTCCGGACCATTGAAAGTTATGAAGGTGTTTCCGTATGGTGCCATTGAGGTTTGGGATGAAGAACATGGAACATTCAAAGTCAATGGACAAAGGTTGAAGCACTACCTTGGAGAACATCCACTTGAAAAAGAGGTGGCACTTTCCCTCCTCGATCCAACATCAAAGGATTAAAAGGGTATGGTCAAGCTTGAGACCGTAAATAAGCACTTCTTGGAAGGCAACCCAAGCTTTATTTCCCTTGCTATTTGTTTTAAATAATTTGTGAAGATTAGAGGAGAAAGATCACAAATTGTTGGTATTGCCAAGTGTGTTTACAGGTTGGAAAAGCATGAAGAGCAAAAAGGCATGAAAAAAAATTTTGGGGGGGGGGGGGGGGGTGTGTGTGTGTGGAGGCAGTGACGATCACGGCCAGGTCAACAGAGCGCACGGGTGTGACAGATAGAATAGACACGAGTACGACCCAGCCGTGATAGCCCTCACGAGCGTGATGCGAAGGAGCCAGAAAGTTAGAATGTATCACGGCCTAGCCATGACCAGTGTCACGGCCATAACAAGGCCCTACAACGCCATCGCGGGTGTGAAAAGGAAGCCTTCAAACAACTCAGCGAAGATCACGCCCGGGCCATGAAGTTCCTCATGGGCGTGATGCGGAAAGGTCCAGACTTTCAAAATCAGTCATGGCCCAGCCGTGACGTTATTCACTGCCGTGACGTGGCCTGCACCGTTTTTAAACCTGATTTTCCAAGTCCCTGGTCAGATTCGCATAGCAACACCCACTCTTCCTCTTCAACCTCTCTTCTTCAAAACCTCCATACCCACTACCTCCAACCTCTATTTCTCATCTTCTCCCTCACAAAAACACATTACCCACCATCTCTAACCACATTAAACCTCCTCTGTCATCTCCATTCTGTCATTCATCATCTTCTTCCTCGAATCACAACCTCCACCATACCCATGCACTAAAAGCTTGAAAACCACCTCATTCATGGCACCTATGGCTATCCAACCTTGTTTCCTTGCTTCCTACACCTAAACCATCAAAGCCCACAAGCCAATTCCATCAATTTTGGGCAAAATCAAGAAGCCCCAAATTTTTGGAACCCTAACCCCCAAATTCATAATTTCAAAAATTGAAGGAGGGGATTGTGCATTCTGCTGCTTGGGAAATTATTGAGGCAATCATGGCAAGCAAATGCCAAGGAGTAAGTGAAGCCTCAGGTCCACGTACCAGAGGAAGCTGAAACTCTAGAGGTAACTCTTCTGAGACTGAGACTAATGATAATGAATATGGCATTGCTTTTAAGATTATTGCTCAGAAAGATAGGTTTGACATATTAAAGTGTAGGAAAATAGTCCAAACCAATATGGATGATGCATGTATAGACACCTTGGGCTTGACTGTTGATATAAACTGGATGTTGGAAAACATCGGGTGGAGCGAGTTTGCTCATACCTGATACCCTGCATTTATTGCTCCTACTTTGGAGTTCTTGAACTCCCTAGATGCGGAAATTCTGCAAGGGCCACATTGCAAAGAGGGTAGGATTACATTCCGGCTCTTTAATGAGGATTTTGTGCTGACCCTCGCTGAATTCAATGAAATTTTTGCTTTACCTATAGGGGGTGACAGGAGATACCCCTCTGAGTTTGATTTAGATGAATTTTGGATGCGAGTTAATTATCAGGGAAATGAATTTAATGCTAGGACTTCCAAGTCCATGTGCCTTGTTAACCCGAGCTTGAGGTATATGCATAGGGTTATGGCCAACACCTTGTTTGGCCGCGGTGAGAGTGGTGGATCCGTCCGCCAGGATGAAGTTCTTATACTTTGGGCCATGCTTCATCCTGAGAGTAATGTGGACACGGGGTCGTATATGGCTAGGCACCTTCTAAAGGTTACCAAGAGCTCAAATGGTATTATTGTCATTGGTGGTTTAATCACCGCCATATGCCAACATTTCTAGTATGATTTGGATGGTTTTGAACCCGCCCCGGGGCGGACACGTATTACTTTGTCAGCCTGTGAGGCTAGGGGGATGATCGTCCAGGAGGATGACATCTATTGCCTGAACCACCCAGGGTGCAAACGCCTGATTCGTCTCCCTAACTCCGCACTCTTGGATATAAAAAATTCGGCGAAATGGAAAGTGCCAGTGGGAGAGGAACCTGAGCCTATTGAGATACAGAGGCCGCTTCGCCTGCCACCACCAGCAAGGCCATCAGGGTGCCCTTCTTCATCCTCTGTAGGTACATCTTCCGGGGACCCATATGCGCTACTCGAATCCACCATGAACACAATCTTTAGTAAACCAGGAGCACATGATGCAGGAGCAGCGCGAGCAGAGAGCTATGATCCAGCAGCTCTATGACTGGCATCTGAGCCAGCACCCACCACCACCTCAGTGAGTTGTTCCACCCAACTTGATTATTTACAATGGGGACAATGTAAGTTTTTAAGCTTGGGGTAGGGGTATTTTTGCATTTTGCATATTACATGTTGCATTCATTTAGGTATAGTTTTGCATGATCACATCATTAGATTACCCCTTGTTTTGAAATTGCATCCAATTGTGAGAACTTTGTGGCAAATGAATTGCGACGGTGAATTTTTGAACCCATTTTTTTTTTTTTTGCATTCCTATGATAGGTCAAAAATTAAAATCCTAGAGATGATCTTTTGATAGTTGTTAATTAGCATGTGGTTCCTTGAATCTGCGTTTCTCATTGATTTCAAACTTCTAAAAGTGAGATTTTTGAGCCTAAAAGGGGTAATCATTAAATTTACCCCATTCCTTGTGATTGAGTGTTTTCTTCCTCTTGGATTGGATTCTCTAGAACTAATCTTGAAACCGTTTTGAAACTTAGAAATTTTTGAAAACATATTTGAAAATGATTGAGGCATTAGGTATTTTTCTGGCCTTCTGAGCTTTGACTGATTAAATGATACCCCTTAGTTGCCCAATTTTGAGCCTAATAGAATAAAATGCTTTTCTTGGTACCTTGATTGATTTTGATGAATGATGCATGATATGACACCTTTTAAAGTATTGCAAAAAGGTGGTTTGAAAAGTTGTGGGATGAAAAAGTTAGAAAAATATTTCTCTTTAAGTTGAAAATCTCCCCTTCTCCAAATTGATGAAAAAGTTAAAAAAAAAAAAAAGCAAAATACAATGGAGAAGGGGATGAGGAAAAAAAAAAGGAAAGCGAGAAATAAAAGGAAAAAGGAAAGAAAGAAAGAAAGGTCGAAGAGTGAATTAAAGCCCAAAAAGGTATTTTAGAAGGTTGTCATGCTTTGCATTGTTTGATATTTTGTTAGCCTTCTTGAATTTTCCTTTTCTTGGTTTCCCCACCTAACACTATTAATCCCATGGCCTCATTACAACCACAATAAAAGACCTCTTGATTCTTATGTGTTTTCATTAATAAGGTAGAGATTTGGTTAATAGTCAAGCTTATGGTAGGATACCTTCCTTGAGGAAATTGAGTGAATTGTTATACGTCCTTAAACACTTGAGTGAGGTGAGAAGAGTGCCCGAATTGGTAAGAGGCATGAATTTAGGGAACCTAAGCTTCTAATTGGACTTGAAATTTATTGTCTCATGGTTACTTATTTGGATATGCCTGTTACTAGGATTGGTTACTCGGGTTCTTGGTTCACTGTCCATGCTCTAATTGTTTATCTTGTCTGGCCTTAGTTATTGCTTGAGGACAAGCAAAATCTTAAGCTTGGGATAGTTTGATGAGGGTTATTTCACCTCATATTTCTTTATCATTTTTCATGCATTTTCATATAGATTATGCATTTTTATTTTGACATTTGTTAGTTTTTCCCTTTGGAACGGGTAAGGTGGTTCTGTGGTGTTTGTGTGCAGGAATTGATGATTAAAATGCTCAAGTCCAGTTGATTAGGAGTTTGCATGAAGAGGGAGCCTGAAAAGCAAGAAAAATGAGTTGGCAAAACCTGTCATGGCCTGGGTATGACAACCATCACGACAATGATCGCGTGGGACTGAAGAAAAGGAAGAGTGCACAAGTCAGAAGCTGTCACGGCCGTGACAGTCCAATCAGTGCAAGAATTCACCAAGTCAGAAGCTATCACGGCCTGGCCGTGACAGGCATCACGGCTGTGACGCGTTAATTTAGGGATTATGATCTTCTGTTTTTGATTTGATTTGTAATTGCTTTAATCCCAAGTTAACCTACATTATAAATAGGACAAATAGGCTTGAAAATAGGGATATCTTGGCTGCTACCTTTGGTTTAATTTAGGATTTCTCTTCTTCTCCAATTTCTACTCTTTTCTTAGGATTTTTATGCTTTTGTTAATCAAGATTGCTATGACCATGGCAATACTTGAGTAGTCGTTTTATTTCTAGGAATTGGGGTTATGCCCAAGACTCGTTATATATGATGAACTGATTTTTTTCCCTTTTTGTTAATTTCAATTTGCTTTAGATTTATTTCTTATTGCATGAATTACTTGTAAATTCGGTGGCCACTTATTTGCATGTCGTAGACACTCTAAGGACGAACTTAGCAGTGAACTTAGGTATCGGATCTATAGGAATTGAAGTTAGGACTTAAATCACGAGAGTTAGAAGCGGTCCTTCAAGGGTTCATTGAATTGTCACAAACCTTAATGGGTTCAATTTAAATACAATTACCATGAGAGTGGGGGTTGCTTTAATTAGCAATGGTTCTTGTATCTCAAGAAGGAGCATTAAATTTATTAGGACAAATTTACCTTCAAAGCATTTTAATAATTAACAAGAGGGGTAGTCAATTTAGTAGCATAAGCAGTCTTGTTGGTAACCCAATTCCTGTAAATCTTCTTTGATTTGAAAAACAACTGATTTGATTTACTTTTCGATTCAGTTTGATTGGGATTTTTAATAACTTATTTTTTAGTTAATTCTAATTTCAAAACTAAATCTTTCCTTGTTTAGTCTAATTAATTTGATAATTAATTGTTGTTCAAGATCACGGCCTCTGTGGGTTCGATTTTTTTATTACATGACGACGAAGCCGCATACTTGCGGATTCACGCTATCAAGGATCCTAACCCCGAGTCACAAAGAGTTTTTGACATGTTGAGAGCCGCACAAGCTCCTTTGTGGGATGGTTGTTTGGATTAATCCGAACTGTTAGCTTCTCAGGTTGCTCTTAGCCTCAAGTCCGAAGGCAATATGTCTGAAGCTGATTTTGATCCGTGGGTTCAATTTATGTGTGGGGCATTGCCGAGCGACAATCCAATGCCTAGAAAATTTTATCAAGCTAAGAAATCTGTGGTAAACTTGGGTCGGGGTGTTGAGAGGATTGAGTGTTACCCGAATGGTTGCATGTTGTATCGTAATGAATATACGGATGAGGGTGTTGATACTTGTAGATTTTGTGGTGCTGATCATTACAAGATAAGAACTGGTAGAAGGGGAGTTGTAAAAAAAACCCCTGAAAAAGATGTGGTACTTCCTGATTACTCCTAGACTCCGAAGAATGTATTCTTCGATGACCATTGCTGCTCACATCCGATGGCATGATAACAATCAGAGGGATCCTAGTGCGTTTTGTCATCCATCATATGGAGAAGGATGGAAACATTTTGTTCGGTTAATACAATAAAGCTTACTCGTGTTGGCTAGTTATTCTAACTCCATATAACCTTCCACAAGGGATGTGCATGAATAGGGAATTTATGTTCCTTGCAATAATAATTCCTGGACCTTCGAATCCGAAAAGGAAGGTTGATGTGTACATGCAGCCTCTAAGTGCTTATATGTATGCTATGTATGTTGTGTTAGTTGTTAGAAAATTCCTTAGAAAGGTTAAAGTGGGGTCAAGTGGAATTTTCTGGCGAAAAAGTCCCTTTCTGGTGCATGAGCATGGCTATGCTCATGTACAGCACGACCTCGTGCTCTTAGGCATGCTCCGTGGCTGCGCGAGCCACGAGCACGACCGTGCTAATGGGGAGCACGGCCTTGTCGGAAAATAAAGCGTTTTGACATGCATATTGCAGACCCCGTGCTCAATGTGAGCACGCCCATGCTCGGGGTTTGACAGCTTAAATAAGTGGCTTTTAGAGGGTTGTGAGTCATAACCCTCAAATTGACACAGTTAGCAATCCTAGTGCGACAGAAACCTCTCCTTTTCCCTTTCCTCTGAACCCATCAACGTTCTTGGTGTTCTTGCTTTCGTTTAGGAGAGAAGTCGCGTGTTAATGTCATCTAAGGTAACATAGCCATCCCTATGTTAATCTCCTTTTATTGTTTATGAATTGGAAGATTAACGTTTACCCTTTTGTGTTTGTCCAAGGCTTGAGGAATTCGTCTAGCCGCTTGAGGGGACCAAGTAGAGTCACTTACGTTGAGCAATAGTCGAAACTTCATACCAGGTATAGAGAGAAGGGATATTATGAACATGTAGGCATTGGGGGTAGCGTAAGATGAAGGGTTAACCCATGACCCTATTGCTTGCTATCTGCTTAATTGTTGTCTTGTTATATGTTTATCTATGTTATTTATAATTGACATGTATAGTTGAGAACTATGATAATATGTTGATGCCATGAATGAATGCTTAGTTTGATGATGATATTTATGCCATGCTTGATTGTGTTGACAATGATGTTGTTATACCATGAATGTATGCTTGAATTGTTGCTGTTGTTAATGTTGATATTAACGTAATAAGATATTAATTAAGTACACAAGAATGTTGATGATGAGGTTTAAGAATTAAGGGACTAAGCCCCAATTTTTCATAAGACATAAATTATAGTAATGAGAGGCAAGGTTATTGCTCAAGGGTATAGTCAATACCCTAGATTGATCCACGAGTGTTTTAGGGACATTAATAATGAAACAGGAATTAAAGGATTAATTCCCAATAATCATAAGACAACAAGATTAAGCAAGAATTACAAGTTAATGATTGATGATTAGTTAAAAGCAAATAGGATTGATCTTCCTAGGAACCATAGAAAGGGTTTTCCAGCTGTTCTGCCTAGAAAACAGTGCGACCATGCTCCAGTAAGCACGGCCGTGCTCAATAGACATCACACCCATGATCAACTTAAAGTTCAGCACGCCCGTGCTGGGGGCAGCATGATCGTGCTTCCCTAAATAGAACAAACGTTGAAACAAGAACAAGGGTGTTTCACCCAAATAGTTCCCTATGATGAGTAAAGACAATATAGACAATTTGAAGACTAATAAAGATAATTAATTACAAGTGCTAAGATTGTTAAGACGGTAACGATGTGTTACCGAGTGTTGTTATGCTTTGGTGCTTATTGGCCAAAGTAGCCTCGATGCTTATTGGTCGAGGTGTTGTTGATGATTGTACCTTGGTGCTTATTGGCTAAGGTGGCCTTGACGCTTGTTGGTCAAGGTGTGATGGTGATAAAACTTGGGTGCTTATTGGTCCAAGCGGAAGTGGTGGTTGCTTGTTTGTTGATGTTGTTGCTCATGCATTCATGCATTGGAGTTGTTAGTGGGGGAAGTTCAACATAGGAGAGGTCATCCAAGAGTAAGGCGATCTGGCCGTCCGCGGTGATTCATCCGAGAGTTAGGTAAATCGTGGCTCCCCGTGGTGGTGCATCCTAAAGTACGGGAGTCGGCTATCCAAGAGGTTCACCCGTGGTTTGGTGAACTGTCGGCGTTGGTGCTTATTTGCCATTGTGGATATGTAACTCCGAAGTTGCCTTCCTGAGATAGTTTGGATCCACATGCATAACGGAGTAGTAGAGTAGTGCTGCACCGCATAGCATATATTGGTTGAATTGATATGAATGATATGAATACATTATTGATGTATGTTGTATGTTATAGCATGCTATGTTTAAATGATGTATGCTCCTCTTGCTAACTACTTCCACGCCATTATGTTCTATTCTTGTTTCTTACTCCCCGTTTTCTGTTGTTGCTTTGCATGTACCTTTTTGTTATGCAGAGGACGGTGAGCAGTCTGTTAAGGAGTGACTCTGAGGAACCGCTACTCATAGTTTACGATTTCCTTTGTTTTAGTTTTGTTTATCCTAGGTATTTTAGGATTGTTGGTTACCAGCTCTGTTATGTGACATCGGGGTTGGGTTTATGCTTTCATGTTATGTTTTCTCAGTTATGACTTGTTTTATTTTTCCGCGTTGGGACGTTTTGTTCATGTGAACCTTTCTACCCTATGGTTTTATTTAATAAGTAATATGCATGTGTTTTTCTTTTTATTTTAAATTATTTCTTTTCCTTTTACGTTGTTATAAATACACGCGGGGTAGAGGGTGTAACAGAAGAGTTAACCCATTTGTGGAATGTTGGAGTCCTAACATATGACGCGTCATTGAGGCAGAATTTTATACTTAAGACAATTTTGACGTGGACAATCAATGATTTTCCAGCTTACGGGATGTTGTCGGGTTGGATAACTGCAGGTAGGATTGGTTGTCCTTGTTGTATGGGGTAGTAGAAGGCGTTCACTCTTACCCACAGTCGCAGAGACTTCTTATTTTGATTGTCATCGTCAATTCCTTCCCCCAAGACCATCCTTACAAGTGGAATAGAAATGCATTCAAAAAGGGCCTGTTGAGAAAACTCGTCTGCCCTGACATTTAACTGCAGAAGAGATTTGGTAGATGATTAGGATGTTCCCATTCATTCATGAATCTGGAGGAGAACAAATACCTAGTTATGGTACTGAACATAATTGGACAAAAAAGTTATTTTTTTGGATCTTTAACATCGATGTCATGCACACTGAGTGAAATGTATTTATGAATTTGTTTGACATGATGATGGATGTCAATGGTAAGAGAAAGGATACATATAAGGCTCAATTAGATATAGCGGAAATATGTAAAATAAAAGAGATTGAGTTGATGGACATTGGTGGCGGTAAGATGAGAAAACAGAAGGCAAAATATGTGTTGAGTAAACCCCGGAGGGTAGATGTTTGTGAATGGGTTAAACAACTAAAGTTACCAGACTGGTGTGCTTCGAACTTATCAAGGTGTGTCAACTCTAAGGAAGTAAAGTTACATGGAATGAAATGTCATGACTGTCACATATTCATGCAACGATTGCTTCCCATTGCATTCTCATCTTTGCCGAATGATATTTGGAAGGCGCTTGTTGAGCTCAGTCAGTTTTTCAGAGTCTTGACATCCACAACATTAAAGGTTGAGAAATTGAAGGCTATGGAACGTGATATCCCTGTTTTGTTATATAAATTGGAACAAATATTTCCTTCGATCTACTTTGATGCGATGGAACATCTTCCCATTTATTTACCATACATGGCAATAGTAGGTGGCCCAGTACAATATCGTTGGATGTATCCCTTTGAAAGGTATATATATCTTTTTTTTTAAACTATATTCACAATGTTATATATATATATAGGAGGCAACTCAAGTGAGAGGAGTGTCTTATTGTGAGAGTGAGAGGAATAAATCTGGGCCATTAAACCATACATGGATGGTCAGGATTAGAAGTTAGTTAGTGGTCATGTGATCATTTAAAAAAGTCACATGACTTTATGACCCAATCTTGACCATTCATGCATAATCCAAAGGTTCAGATTTACTCCTCTCATCTCTCATAATAACACACTCATCTCACTTGAGTTACTCCCTATATATATATATATATATATATATATATATATATATATATATATATATATATAGGAGATGACTCAAGTGAGATCACTCTCTTATTATGAGAGATGAGAGTGTTAAATAGGGACCATTAGATTAAAAAAATGGCTAAGATTATAACACACAAATTAAAACTCACGTGCCTGCCTCTCTTTATCTCTTGCATTCTCCCTTCTCACCGCTAAGGAGAGAAAATGTACAGACGCATTCCTCCCACTGCCAAAAGGTTTTGATCAATTCATAGGAGAAATTATCACCTCTTATCCTTTTGTTCTCTTTTCCTTTTACGTTGTTCAGTTCATATATATCCATAAAATTAGCGAGACTATCGAGGTTATATACTGTGATTAATTTCATGTTTGTCTTCTTAAACTAGATGAAAGGGACATTAAAGAATTAACAAGAAATGGTGCTACAGCCATCATGACGAGAAGGTGTGGAGACATGGTACATTTTCTCCAAAAGAAAAAACAAATAAAAAAATAAAAATGTAACATAAATTTTAATAAAAAACTTTCATTGTTGATATATTGTTTCTCTAACTCTATGGTCAAGCATTGAAACGCTAACATATCTGATAAAAAAAATTTATATCACTTCTACTTGTGTGAGAATGCCTTCACTTTTTGTAAGTCAGTTGCACCAAGATAATTTCTCCTATGAATTGATCAAAACCCTTTGGCATTGGGAGGACTGCGTCTGTACGTTTTCTCTCCTTGGCGATGAGAAGGGAGAATGCGAGAGATAAAGAGAGGCAGGCACGTGAGTTTTAATTTGTGTGTTATAATCTTAGACATTTTTTTAATCTAATGGCCCTTATTTAACATTCTCATCTCTCACAGTAAGAGAGTGCTAAAGGCCCATTTGGGTCCCTGACAAAAATTGCGAGGGCCATTTTAGTTCCTAACAAAAAAAAAATACTCCGTTAATCCCTGACAATTACTAACGTGGGACACGTTAGTCCACTTTCGATAGTCAGCATCCGTTAGTTGGGTGACGTGGCCGTTAACTCGTCCTACGTGGCCGTTATCTCTGCCTTGTTGGATTATAATTTCTTTTTCAATTTTTTTTTCCTTCAAAGGACCAAAACGGCGTTGTTTTGGGTCCATTAACTTAAACCCAAATTGGTCCCTCTCCCAGAAACGAAAATACAAAACCAAATCATCCCTTCCCAAAACCCTAACGTAATTCGTCTCCAATTCCGCGATAAGGTCCAGAAATCGTGTGGCTTCTTCTTTGCAAATCGCAATTATCCACAACAAATGTGAGTTAATTTCCCTCTCTTCTTCTATTTACAATTTCATTTCTAACTTAGGGTTCGTTTTGTTCTTCTCATTTTCGGTTTAGGGTTGTTTGTGCTTCTAATTTAATTTTGGATTTAGGGTTATGAATAGTGGTTTAGGGTTGGGTTTTATAAGGGAAAATGTCGGTCGAATATGGGTGTGGGGGACCATTTTTATGGGCTCTGTGTTGGTGGTCCCCTTTATGATGCTCTGTAACTATAAAATTGCATGTGGGGGGACCAGCTTTGTTGGGGGGTTGGGGACCAGGTTTGTTAGGAGGGGGGAGGGGGGACCATACCTGTGTGGGGGGACCAGACTTGTCAAAGTAGTGTGGGGGCGTGTGTGTGGGTTTTGGGTGGTTTTTTGGGTGCATTTTGAATTTAAAATTTTGCAAATATTGTATTTTGTGGGTCCTTAATGCAGTTTGACACCCCCAATTTGTTACTTGCAGATGACTTTCTATATCAGGTTTATATTTCACACAGGAGGTAAGCTTGTGAGAGACATGGATGGTGTGCTGAAATACATGAACGGCTTATTAGTAGATGTTGACGAGCCAATGGACGTGGATCTAATCAATTATTTTGACTTGGTGAAACTGTTCAAGAACTTAGGTTATTTTGATTTCACTGCTTGTTGGTGGATGCATCCTGAGCGTGAGAATTTTTATATTGGATTGAGACCATTGGAGTGCGATGCCCACATCAATTCCATGGCCGAGGAAACAATACAACACGCGAAGGACTCTTCATCATGTGATATTCATCTTTACTTTGAGCATCTAATTTTGGGACCGGATGATGCTGTTTTTGTGGACCCTACAGAGGAAGATGTTCAACTGGGTGAAGCGCCTATAGAAGATGCACATGTGGAGACATTGGAATCCTCTGATGACGATGATAGCACTGAAGATTCTAACTACAGGCCACCCCCAGCTGCTATCATCACTGACAGTGAGAGTGATGAAGTTGAAGTTGTACATGTGAAGAAAGTTCTCCCGAAAAAACCAGCTGTAAACAGAGGTGGTGTGACACAGAAAAGAGATGGGCTGACATAGAAGGCTAAGAAGAAGGAAAAAAATAAGGAAAAAAGTAAAGGTAAAAAGAAACAGAAAATGGTGTCTAACAGTGAAAGCAGTGATGGCAGTGAAGATGGCAAGGACATTGGCAGTGATAGTGAGACTGAGAGTGATAATGATTCATTTGAGGGAGCAGGGTATGCCTCAAATTCTGAGCATATGCACACTCCAGAATCTACAGATGATGAAGCGGCTTCGGGGCCTGCACTACCAAGATTCAACAGTTCACTTGCTTTTGGCCAAGTGTCCTTAAACACTGGCATGGAGTTTCATAAATTGGATCTATTTAAGAATGTTGTGAAGGACTTCAACATTTCACTTAGGAGGGAGATAAAGTGGAAGAAGAATGATAAGCTGAGAGCGCAAGCAGTTTGCAAGGTTGAAGACTGCAGCTGGCTTGCATACTGTGCTTGGAACACTATGAGCAAGAGTTTTCAGTTGAAGACATATGTAGGAGAACACACTTGCTGTAGAGTGTTTAAAAACAAGGATGCCACTAGGGATTGGGTTGCAAAGATGTTGGAGTAAAAACGTTTGACTCAACCTGACCTTAAAAGGAAGCAAGCCTTTGGCATGTTTAAAGAGGACTTTAGTGTCCATATAAATGAAAAAAAAGCATCAAGGGCTCTAAAAGCTGCTAAGAAGGCTATTGAAGGTTCTGAGATTGAGCAATATGGAAGACTGTGGGATTATCTTCATGCACTTTTGAAGTCTAATCCAGGGTCCACTGCAAAGATGGAAATGATCCCACCAGAACCACCATTATTCAACCGCTTATACATCTGTTTGGAGGCATGTAAGAATGGGTTTAATGCTGGTTGTAGGCCATTGATAGGCCTTGATGGATGCTTTTTGAAGGGTTATTATGGGGGGCAACTACTGTCTGCAGTTGGTCAGGATGCCAACAACCAATGGTTTGTCATTGCATATGATGTGGTTGATGCTGAAACCAAAGATAACTGGAAGTGGTTTCTGAGCTTGATTGAAGAAGATATAGGAGACCATGTTAGCAATGGATGGAACTTTGTGTCTGACCAACAAAAGGTACAATTTAATTTAGTGCATTGTTTGTTTCTGATTCTGTTTCTGAATCAGTGATTTACTTTTGATTCTGTTTCTGATTGCAGGGACTATTTTGTCCCCCTATAGGAATTGTCAGGGACTACTATGTCCCTTACTAGTAATTGTTAGGGACTATTTTGTGCATCATTTTTAATTTGTATATTGTCATATATGATGTATGTAGTGACTGGTACCTGCATTGAAAGAAGTCATGCCAAGTGCACACCACAGGAATTGTGTTCTGCACATTTGGAAGAATTTCATCAAGCATTCAAGGAGCATTTCAAGGATAGGGAGCTAAGGGGGTATACATGGGATTGTGCCAAGTGCACAACTGAGCCTGAGTTTAAAGCAGCAATGCTGAGGTTGAAGTCTAAGAATGAGAGAGCCGGGAGTTACCTGAACAACATTAAGCCAGCAACATGGGTGATGGCCTATTTCAGTCATTGGCCTAAGTTGGATAACATTACCAACAACATGTGTGAATCTTGGAATGCCAAGATTGTCAGATATAGGGAGAAGCCCATGTTGACTATGTTAGAAGAATTGAGGAGTTATCTGATGAGGAGGACAGCCAAACACAGAAGGCAACTAAGTTCTTTGAGAGGGATTCTACCACCAACTCAAAAGAAAAGGCTGGAAAAGTTGAAGATAGATAGCAATGGCTGGACACCAATCTGGATAGGTGATCCAGGTAATGAGAAGTTTGAGGTTGAGAGGCATAGGAGGAGGGTTGGGGTCAACCTTACCCTGAAGACTTGCACATGCCAGGTGTGGCAGTTGACTGGGATGCCATGTACTCATGCTATTGCTGCCATAGCATGGAAGAATGAGAGGCCAGGGGATTATGTGCATCAGTGGTTGACCATGGAAGCTGTGAATGCAACATATAAGCATTTCATCAAACAGTTGCTAGCAGGGAGTATTGGGACACTACTGACTACCCAAAACGACAGCCTCCAAAGATCAAAAGGCTTATTGGCAGACCAAAGAAGCACATGAGGAAGGATGCTCAGTAAGAAGAAATGCCAGGTAGTCAGCAGCACAAAGTCAGAAAGTCCTATGAGGTTGTGTGCTACAAGTGTGGTGAAACTGGCCATTATGAAAAGACTTGCAAAGGACCTGCTTGCTAAGAAAAGAAGGGTTAGGAAAAAGCAGCCAGAGTCTCAAGAAGAACTGCCATTGTCACAAAATCATCCTTCAGCTGAAACTGAGCCACAGGTTGTGCATTATCAAATTTCTTTGGTTTTAACACATAAATTGATTTACTTTTCTAACTCTCTGAAACTGTATAAATTGGTTGTGATCATCATAATTTCAGAGTCCTGCCAGACAAGAAGTGCAGAGCATAGAAGCAGCATCTATTACACAAGAACCACCTGCTGTAACACAGGTTTACACATAGGGACTAAATTGTCCCTCGATACTAATTGTTAGGGACTAATTAGTCTCAATTTAAAAATTGTTGGGGATTAAAATGTCCCACGATACTAACTGGTTTAACTTCATTTCAGGGACAATCTACTATTAAGCCAGCTGCTCAAGGGAGGATGAAACTACCAATTAGGTCAACTGATATTAAGCCAACTGCCCAAGGGACACCACCAGCTATGCCACCTTCATTGATACCATCTACTTCAGTGGGAACCATCTCAAATCAGCCACCAGGAGCACCAATGAGGCCCTACAGACCACCAAGACTGTAAGGAACTCCTAGTGAGATGACATTCATGCCAACACCTGGACTGAGGCCACCAACACTTCCTGGGCCAAGAGCTGCAATGATGACACCACCTGGTATACAGCCAGAAAATGGAAGGAAGAACTCAAACAAGTCTTGAAGGGATGGACAATATAGGATTTTGAGGGATGTATAGGATTTGCATATGATACACTTTTTGTGGGATAGAACTCATAAGCTTTTTTATTTTGGAATCCATAGAAAGGACACACTTTTTGGGGGATGTCAAGTACATTAGTTATACTTTTCTTAGTACATGTTGACAATGATGATGTAATTCAGTACAATATATTTTGGAAATGCTTGAATGAAATTTGGAATTAAACACGCTTAGTAACAACATTTAGACTAACTTAATACACCAAGATTAACAACACTTAGACTAACTTAATACACCATACTTAATACATTTGTTACAAACACTTAGACCGACTTCCAAACACAAACTATCATAACCAAAACAACAATCACAGCCCTTAACACCATTCCAAGAGATCTCTGCTATTGTGTAACTTCATTGATCTCCAATTACACTTCATTCATCTTTGATTGCATTTCACTCATCTTGAGTTGTAATTGAATCAACTTTGCTTTGTTGTCATCGTTGTCCATCTCCAGCCGGTTGATACTCCCTTTTTCAGGTTTTGCCATTAACAACAGCTTCTGATGCTCCTCCTCATATTCATCCAACCAAACAAACCTTTCACAATAAGGTTTGTTATCCTGCAACCATCACAACCAGTAAGCAATGCATTCCCAAAGAATAAAAGGAAGCCATTGAATGACCGATTTCCTTTACCCTGTTATAATTTGGGCACCCATAGAATGCTCTATTTGGATTCTTCTTAGTTCTTGAAATGAATATGACACATGGTTTCTTGCAAATACAAATTAGAGGGTAAAATTTCGGAGTTGCAAAGTTTGAAGAACCACTACATGTATGCTCACCCCTACTCATGGGATTGGAACCACGACTCATTCTGAGAGAAAAGTGAAAAGGGGCCAAATCGCAGTTGCTGGGGATTAGGGTTCTAATGCAAATAGCCCCTCAACTAAACTCAAGTGGGTTATTGCGCAAAAGTCTGGAGCAAACACAGGGACCCAAACAATGCAAATCGCCTATTAGAAAAATTAGGGTTCTGTTTTGATGTTGCAGAAAACATAGGCAGAGGGAAGAAGAAGAAGGAGCTCAAGCCTTCTAGTCTTAATGGACCCAAAACGACGCCGTTTTGGTCCTTTGAAGGAAAAAAAATTTGAAAAAGAAATTATAATCTAACAAGGCAGAGATAACGGTCACATAGGACGAGTTAACGACCACGTCACCCAACTAACGGATGCTGGCTAACGGAAGTCAACGCAGGGACTAACGTGTCCCACGTTAGTAATTGTCAGGGACTAAAGAGTAGTTTTTTTTTTTTTGGTCAAGGTCTAAAATGGCCCGCGTAATTTTTGTCAGGGACCCAAATGGACCTTTACCCTATATATATATATATAATCATTAAATCTTGTAACATATCCTAGATTCTAGCGTTCGTTGAAAGAAAAGGCAAAAAACAAGGCTCGGATAGAAGGTACTATTTGTGAAGCGCATGTAGTTGAGGAGGCTTCTACGTTTGCTTCTTTTTATTATCCTTCCGACATAGAAACAATGAGGTCTATAATCCCACATAATGTCGACGGGGGTGAAGGTTGTTCATATAGTCCTCAGATATCAATTTTTAATTATCATGGTCGTGCGTGTGGCGCATACAAAACATGTTGGTTGGATGAACTTGATGAACAATTTGTTGAGTTATTAAATACGTTTATTGATAAAATTTATGCATTATTTGCTATCAATAGCTTTTATGCTGCACATGACTCTCAATGTATCAGGGGCAAGTATAATGAGCCCTGGCCGTCGTGGAAGAAGATTGATCAGCGGGTTCATGATATGTGGTTCGACGACGACTTTGGGGTAACGATTAAATTTTTTATTGTGTTAAGTATATGTCTAATAAATTATTATTTATTAATTTTGTTTCTTTATATTTTATCTTTTCTTGTTAGGCACACTACAAGTAGTTGCCAGCGGATGCGGATCAGATACGTAAGGCCTTTGATTCGAGAGGCTCAAAGCTGGTTAAGTACACTATGGGTAAGATTAGGGATGGTTCAGATAATGGGAGCTGGCTTCTCCCTGGTGTGCTAGAATGCCTCCGTCAATATTGGGACATTGATGAGAAGTTCCTGAATGAGACACCCCGTTGTGCCCCGGTGTTTTATTAGATTAATTCCCTCTTAAATCATTTCTTAATCGTGCGCTTAGCGTGAAAAATACGTAAAAATTAAAACTTATTTAATAATCATATAACTTCTGCAAATTAAACACATCAACATTGTAATATATAAATACACACCGATTTATTTATTACATTACCAAAACACTGTTGAGGGTATCCTCTCTGTAGGATCCCTCACAGGCATAAACTTAAATAAAAGTCATACTTAGTGGAAACATGTAAAAATACTCCTTAGACACACTGGCCATAGTGTCTATATTCTAATCACCGTGGATCACAGATCGACCTCTAGCGTCTAGTTCGTAAGGAGTTCCATCCAACTCCTCAGCAACCTCTGTTTCATATAAATCTCCGTCCAGCTCCTCAGCAACATAATCCTCCATTGGTTCTTCTAATGTAAGTAAAGTAGCCCACAAGAATACAGAAATATAGGGGATAAGAAGCAGTTCTATCATCAAAAAAATGGAAAAGAGTAATAGTAAACTATACAATAATTGTCACAGACAAATCATCATTCAATACCTAACTAGCACAACATCCTCAAATTCAAGTATCATCCTCTACCCCAATCTCGTACAACTAGACTTTCATACTGACGTGGCCACCACTGATTTCTTTCACGCATTCCTCTCGGGGAATGTCAGTCAATTGTTCAAGCGACAGGTTCCAAATTCCCGGTGCACATTCTCTTCCATGGTGAGAACGCTCATGCAAAGCATGACACTATAGCTGCACGATGCTCCCGGTGCACACCCCGTCCACTCCCAGGGGTGCTCAATGAAATTCAATGACACTATAGCTGCACAACCTATTTCTAAGGTGGAACGGTCTCGCGAGAACTCTTGACCTCGTGTATTATATTACCAATACACGGTTGTGAACAACAACACCGACCTTGTGTATTATATTACCAATACACGTGAATCTCACCAACCCATTTTAACAACATCCTAGTGCCTTAACCTTCCACTAGAACTCAACACATATTCTAGATCACCACAACTCTTTAAAATAAATCATCTAGGTTAGGCACGTCTAAGTCACCATTATTCTCACACCCAAAACAAACAACTATCTCTCGAACAACATATATATCTTTTCTTAAAATCCAGTAAGCATCATATTAACCACCAGACAGATCATGCATAACATAACATCACAAAATATTCAAATACCACAAAATATCACATAACCAATTCAATAATAATAATGAATTCAATCAACCTCAAATAAGATAAAAATCATCCTAACGTCGATAAGCCTACAATCCCCGAATCACCATTGGTTTTACAGAAAAGGTTTCCAATGTGATTTTGGTCTTGTCGATTACTCGACTACTAGTAGGGTTTAGGTCGCCCTACACAATTATCATATAATCTACTACTTATCGATTCCGACGATAGGTTGATTCTTTCCCCCACCTGATTGACATGCACGCTTTCCCGTACAAGCTCCGAATGGGTCCACGTTACTGCCACGAACCTCATCACGCTGTCCAACAACATCCACAAATCTGCCACCATCCATCCTTACACATCCACCGTTCCGCTTTCCGTCCCGATTACACGTACGAGTAACACAATTCGCCGGAAACACCAAATACCAACCGAATCAACAATAGGGTTTCAAATAAATAAATCTATTTCAATCAAGAGAAAAAATCGAAGGAAAAACTTACGAGAACAACGGCGGGACTTAGGAGAAATCGGATTCAAAATAAGCTCATGAATCCTAGTGAAAAGCTACCAAAATAGGGCTACTGTTCGAGCTTCATTACTATGGACACAGATCTTTATTTATAAAACGTAACGGTGAGACTGAAGAACTATCCTTCAGAAACAATCTCACAAAGTTTCAGCTTGATCCAATGGTTAACGAATCTCAGATCGCAATTATATTTGACAGGTTTGGTGGTACCCGGATTGAGTTTCTCACCTCCTAGGCCTACTGTGCGAGCTTCATATATCACACCCTGGAGTTTTGTTCCAAATTCTGACCGTTGGATATGAATAACCACATGTATTGAACCTTCTTATAAAATTTAGGAATGATCCAACGGTTGAAGAGTGTTTTAATACTCCCTCACTGAAACTGCTCCAACTTGGTTTCAAAGCTTCCATAAAAGGCTTCTTGCAACTATTGAGATTTCTCTCTCAATTCTTCTCCTCTAATCCGAAGTAGTGGTTGATAAATAGAGTTAAGGAGATGAGGAAGATAACTAAGATCATAGTAGTGAGGGTTTACCTCTAAGAAAGTGAAAGAATGATCAAGTTGTGCAAGAACAACAATGGAGTTTTTGAAGAAAAAGTGAAGAAGAAATGGAAGAGATGAAGAAGTGAGTGAAGGGGGAGGGAGGCCACGGTTTTGGGGGTATTTATAGGGTAGATATTAGGTTTTGTTTGGTTTGTTAGCTTTTAGATTAATGGGTTTTGTGATTGTTTAATTAATATATGATTAACCATAGTTAATAGTTAACTTAACTAAGGTTATTTTGGCTAATCATGGTTAATAATATGTGGATCACAATTAAGGTAGATGTGGCTGATTTTGGGCCACACATAATGACTCACCAATGAGTCATTGATCCTATCCGTTAGCGGTTCCCGGAAATTCTGTACGCAGCTCCATCATTTACCCGATTTCGGTTTTTGAGAGGAAAATGATGAAACGAAAGCAAAATGAAATAGGTATGGTTTAGTATATATGGCTGCACGAAATTGAGGAGATGTGGGAGGTTTACAACCATGTAAAATGAGTGATTAAGAGTGCGTAGATGTGTCTTGTTAATAACCACGAAAGCTTGGGGGTATTTTGGTCATTTTACCTAAAAGTCATGATTACTAGCATTTAATGCTCATAAATTCTTGGTTACTCATCCTCCATGAGTCATCATGTATGACTCGTTGTCCCGATCTCTTGACGGGTCTCTACAGTTCTGTTTTCGACTCCGTCGGTTTCCCGATTAGGGTTTCTGTCTATTTTTTGATCGAAAATTTTCAAACTAACCAGACTCGTTGGAAATATGATTTAATCATAAACCATTTCGTTCACGAGTCAAAATTAGCTTTTCTGATCATTAAAATCTTACTGTGAGTGAAAACACCGACTGTTTTTCGTTCGAACTTTACCAAAATTCGTCCGAATACACCTAATTTTTTATTTCTGATCAGAAATTTGGAAAGTAGACTTCCTCACGGACAAAATATAAAAAACCTACAAATTTCAGTTTTGGGTCAAATTAGGGTTTTCTGCCGGTATAAAATTATACTGTCAGTTAAAAAAACGCAGATCGGTTTTCGTCTGAGTTTTAAACCCAAATTTTAACCATAGCTTCCTACCATAGAGTATGTTCTAGATATGGTTTTGTTTTCTCCAAAATCATTTCCTAAGTCTCAAATAAAAATAAAAATAAATATATATTTACTGTTAATACAGCTTATCCGAAAATCGGGCTGTTACACTGAAGAAGAGCGAGATCGGAAAGCAGAATTGGGCTTATGACACTAGCACTCCACTATACAGCGGTGGCTCATGAACATTTTGATAGGATGGTAAGAAGCCAACATGAAATTTATTGTTTTGATTTACTGCTTTATATATGTCCTTATTAATAAAAACTGCATTTTCTGCTTTTATACATGCAGATGAAACAGCAGCAGAGAAATCCCACTGTTCTTGAGATCTTGCAGAAGACCAAGGGTGGGGAGCGGGAGCCGTCTGCTGCCTCTGACAATGCCATTTTCTTAGAGGTGGTTGGCGGGAAAAATAAGAAGGGCCATGCATTTGGCCTCGGTCAGCTTGGGGATCAGTTTATGGCCACATCAGCAACACGCGGACATTCTGATCCTAGTCCCGGCCCAAATGTCAGAGAGGTCATCCTGAACATGAATGCAGCATGAATGTTGAACTTGCAACGAAGGATAACGAGATACGGGAGTTGCGGGAGCTCGCACGTCAGGGACGAACCTACTTATACTTTAGGAGGGGCCTTGGCCCCCCCTAACTTTTTTTGTGTGTGGAAAAACTCATAACTTTTTATTCTAAAATTACTAATAGGTTTGGAAACTATTTCTAATCTATGTCATTGGTTGCATAAAAAATATCCTAACTTTTACTTCCAAAATTAGTAATAGATTTGGAAACTATTTCTAATCTATGTTATTGGTTGCATAAAAATATATATCATTGGTTGATAAAAATAGAAAAACAGAAGTCTATCCTCTTGTATATAGGGTGATAATTTTTATTCTCATACTTCCTATTTCTACAGCTACTACATATCAATATTTTTCAGTTAATTTTTTTTACAGATTGTCTGTTAGTATTAATTGAAAAGAAAATTGCTGAAAAATTTAGCATAAATTCAATTATAGATGATTCTCATAACATGCAGGGGAGGCGTTTTATGTTTTGATAGATTACTACAATAATTAATATGTTTGAGCATATAATTATAAATATTTTGTATGAAATTTGTTGCATATATATTTATTAAATAAACTTTGATTTTATAATTGGCCCATCCCGTTGTCCGAGCCTGGGTCCGTTGCTACACCCTTTCTGGGGTCATCACATAGTTACCCAAATGCGGAAAATAAAATTATTAATCACTGGTTACTTTAGAAAAATAAACTTTTTAGTAAACGTTTTATCGTGAAAATGATGATGAAATTTTTTTTTTTTTAAAACATCCATACATAAACAAATACATCTATACGTATATGCCTCATCAGTTACATACATACAGCATCACTAGTAGGAGATTACAAAAGAGCCCTCATCAGTATAGGCTATTCTCCATCAAACAAAGTAAAGAAAGTAAAGACATATACACAACAGTAACGAGCAGTCCAGAACCATACCAAAAACTCATGGCTCTCAGTAGCCAGATCAAAAACTGACAAGACTCGCTACCCCAAAACTATACCTATAGCTGGTCAAGCTAATGAAAACCATTGGGGAGATCATGATGATCACCCCCACCTCCAGCAGGTGTATCTGGTGAAGATACCTCTGCTCCCTCTCCATTGTCGGAAGAGTCATCATCATCAACTGCAGGAGGGTGAAACTCAAGATCGTCCTCAAAGTACTCATAAGGGTCCTCCTCAATCTCAAGCTCCTCTGCCACCTCAACAGGAGGTACTGCCGGTGCTACAATCTGAAGAGGCTGAGGCTGAATAGGCTGAGGTGGAACGATGAGTAACCCGTGCTCGGCCAGGAACTGTAGGTAAAGCCATATCGGAGGTAGAGATACCTCAACAGTCTCCACCATATGCGTCCTCCGCTGCGGTCCCGCCTCTACGGTGCCGTCGATCTCTCTAGTAGGGCCATAATAGGTGGCGCTGAGTGCCCCAGGGTTTATCTCCCAGGCACCACCATAATGTGCTCGATCAAACATGATCGAACGTAGTCTCGAATGTGCCAGTGGCATATCCGGGTCCATCTAATCTTAGACGAAATAGAATATGCACAAGTAGAGAAACCGCAAATAAAACATGCAAGAGTGAGAAAACCAATCATCTGGATTTAACTCGACAACTCCATGCACGACACCACAGATAACACATACACATATACATGTTATATACACATAAGCATTCATATCAAGCTAATAGTTTATCACGGGGTTTCATACCCCACACATCATCAGTTGAAAAACTATGCATGAACACTTCAATACATCGTCTAACTTTGCACTTAATCTCATGAGATATCCCAACCGTAGTGAGTTGATCAGGCTCAATTGCCACACTAGGCAAACAGGCACGCAGCCATTGGCACGCAGCCAAAACCCATTGCACACTGTCCAAACCCGAGGCACAGTGATAACAACGTAAATGGGGTTTCATTGTCCAACCCTAGCACAATGAAGAAAATCGTAGCATGAGACACCTGACGCCGCAAGGTACTCACACATAAACCGGGGCATGTCTGCCAAATGCATGCAACAAAACACTTTGTTCTTGACACTTTTCTTTGTGTTCAATCTTTCTTTGCCGAAGCTCAAAATGGCTTACGACTACCCATAGTTTTAAACATCTTTAAAACTTTATTAATAACACAGGACCTCAAAGTCCGAGTGTTCAATCACGACACCCCTAGACCGATGCACCAGCCATAGGTTCGTGGTAATAGAAAACATCTTAAATGTTTTTAACTCAGTAGACACCAAGTCTACAGTAGACACCAAGTCTACAGGACCTCAAAGTCCAAAGGACCCCAAGTCCATAACACAACACGAACCTTAGTACCCCGACGTCTCGGTTACTAAGTTCAGAACCACTTTAACACAGTTGAGTTCAACTTGTTTTTCGGAAAATCATTTCAAATGGGAAATAAAACCGTAAGTTAAAAATTTAACTTTTTATAAAAGTTGGTCACTTGAGGCTCAAAGTTGTTTAAACTACGTACTGCAGCTTTAGGATTTCTTGCCGTCGGTATTTTTCCAAGTTGCCGTCAAATTAGCCATTTAAGCCAAATTTTAGCTTTTTTCACTTAAATATTTTTCTAAAATCATTATTAAGTTATTTTTGAAAATTAATTTCATAAAATAACTTTTTATAATATTCCGGAATTTATTACGCAAAAATCAGCAGTACAAAAGTATTTTCCCGGTTTCGTCCTCACTGTGACTCATAAATCACTCTTACAGCGATAAATCATTAAAATAATGATATTTTCCAAAACTCTGTATTTTTCCCAAATAAATATTTTCCATCAATATTATATTCCAATATTTTACCGTTAAAACATTGAATATAATATACGAAGCTTTTCAAAGCTTTTATCAGATTAGTTAATTGGGCACTGACCACTGTCAGACTTCTCAAACAACATCCACCACAATATCACAGTAATATTTTCATGCAGATCATGCATCACAGCCTTAAATAAATAATTGCAGATAAACAATTATAAACAGATAACCAACACAGATAAAAATAAACGACTGAAACACGTAAACAACCACCAACAATTAATTACAGACAACACAAATTGGCAAGTAGCCATCGATTAAACCCCTTAGGTAATCCCCTCTTACCTCTCGAAGATTTCTCTGCTGTGTAATACGTAACTTGTCGGAAGTCCGGTTCACATACACAACGAACTCGCTAAACCTTCATCAATCACAATCAACTAATCACTAATCAAGCAATTAAAATCTCCTAATTCCTTATAATAGGTCACGGCCTCTCTTAGGTTTAGTGGCTAAAAATTTCTAGAATTGCCTAAGTCATTGGATTAATGATCCTAATCACTTAAGACAATGGATTAATGTCTAATCAACAAAGTTAAGAATCAAATCTTCCTAACCACTCCTAATTGGTCACGGCCTAGACTAGGTTTAGTGACAAAAAAATCTAACTTTGCTTAAGTCTTGGATTAATGATCCAAAATCCTTAAGTCTTTGTAATACTTGTTTAACAACAAAGATTAGAACATAAACTTTTAATTTCACAAAACCCTAATTTCGGACAAGACATTAGATTAGGGCTAGGAATGTTAGTTTGACATAAGAACCTAGATTCATCATTAATACATGTTCAATAGATGATTAACATGATTACTTTCATCAAAAGAAATTAAGTTCCTACACCTAATTTTTGTCATGGTTCGGCCTAGGCTAGAAACTAGGGAAGGAAAATTTTGTTTGAAACAATCTCTTAGATCATGATAGTAGAGATAATAATAAGAAAATAGAAAGTGGTTTCACATTTTTAGGAGTTTTCTATGATTTACTATGATTTTTCAAAGTTATGAACAACAAAGAGGAATCATATGAAAAAGTATCTAAAACAAGAAATGAAATGAATGAATAAGAGTTTAGAGATGATGAGGAACATGAATCACCTCTTGGAATGTGAAAATGGGCAAGGAATCACTAAGCTCCTTCACAAATCAAGTCTATGGAGTTTGAGAGAGAAAAGAGAAAGGTAGAAGATAGATGAATAGTTTGGAAGAGTGTGGAATGAGCTAGAGCTCTCAAGTTGCCTCTAGAATTTTGTAGAGCAAGCCTCCCACTCATGGGCCTTGCGCCACTTTTGGGCCCAAAAAGCCCAAGCCAATTATTTTTCACTTAAATCAACTTATGGCAAAATGAAGACATAGGAAATTCAAGACTAGAATTCCTTCATGGAAACGAATTCTTGGACATGAAATTGAGACTTTTGGGTGTAGCCCTTAATGGGTTTGAATGGCAATAATTTGGCCCACTTCACTTAGTGTACCAAAGAAATTGGTTTAGGGACCAAAATGCAAATAATAGAAAGTTTAGGGATAAAAATGCAATTATTAAAACTTGCTAACATAACCCTAAGCCACATTAAACCTCTCACATGGATGACCTATTCCTAAGGGCATATAGGTTTTGTCCACTTATCGAGTCTCAAAACTCCGGTAATCGGCTCCGTCGTTTACCCGATTGAACGTAACGTCCGTAAAACGTATATTATTTCAAATAATTCTTAAAATGCACAATCGTAGGAAATAAAATAAAAACCTTAAGTGTTTCGTTCACGAATTAAAATTAGGGTTTCTGATCAGTAAAAACTTACTGTCAGTGAAAATGCAGAAAACGCATACCGGTTTCCGTTTGAATTTTCATTCCAAAACTTCCCCGTAACCTTATAAAAATAAGTATGACAAGGAAATGACCTTAGTTTATCCAAAGTCATTTTCTAAATCTCGGATAAGAATATAATCATTTATATAATTATTACCGATATTAGAAATCCGAAACATCGGGATGTTACATACCACCCCTCTTAAAAAAATTTCGTCCTTGAAATTTCGTGACTCGAAACTCGATAGGATCTGATCTGACTCTCACAAGAAAGTATAGGAAAGAATTTCATCTGTTTGAAAAGAATACAAGAATATCTAGTATGTAAAAAGATTCTTTAATAGGTTCGTGAGTGTAAAAATGCATCGCGAATACATATTTACAACCATGACTCTAATTAAAGTTCCTTCTTTCACAAGAATTTTCCTGCCAACAATTCAAAAGAACAACAGTCCGACAAGAATTCAGACTGAATCACTTTCTACCAAAGGTAAAAGTGACTAGAGTAAGTCTCATCGAGAAACTTCCTTTGTCCACAAAATCTGACCCAAACTCAAACTGATCGCCATTAATCAAAAAGAAGAAGAAACTGAAATTAATTTCTTCAACAAACCTTTGTTCTCAAAAAGTCGTAAATGACATATACACATTGAAAAGACTGATAACACAGGAGACCTTAGAGAGTCAAATACTCAAGGGTTTTCAAAATGCGATTATACTTAGAATTCCATTACAAACTTATAATTATAGATTATTAACGTACATACTTCATATATAGGATTCTTATACTTAACAACGTCTTCTATAAGACTTTCAAGCTGTGAAGTTTTCCACACTACTTCTGATTGCCAGATGGTGAAGCTACAGCGCCACACACGGTGTAGACTCTTCCCTTGGTCACAGGTCTACCAATCCCTGAGGTGTTATTGACAATTGGTCCACGATTAGGCGCATTGCAATCCTTCGCCAAATGTCCCACTTGATCACAGTTGAAACACTTAGCCCTCCTCACAAGGCATGTATCCCTCATATGTCTTGTGTCTCCACAGTGAAAACATCTTCTAACTGGGCCTTGACTTTGATTCTGTTGGCCTCCACTTCCCGATGCAGCAAAATTAGGACAATATTGTCGTTGATTCTGATTATTTCCCGGTGGACGGGAATAAGGTGTTCTCTGCACTTGCTTTTCTCCTTGATTCTGAAATTGATCCTTGGATCTAGATGGTCCTCCAACATTCCCCTTATCATCTCTTCCTTTCCTCATCTGCTCTATCTTCCTACTCATCTCGACTAGAGCTTGAAAATTACGGAGTTGTAGCGGTAAAACAGACTCCTTAATTTCAAATCGCAATCCGGCCTCAAACCTTTCACACTTCCAGCCTTCATTTGGTTAGGCTTGAAAGAAACGGAAGTATTTGGCAAGTGATTCAAACTTCGCCGCATACTCCCCCACAGTCAAATCCCTCTGGTACAGTCCCAGAAATTCTTGTTCTTTCTCAATCCGCAAACTCTCTGGAAAATACTTGTTCAGGAATGCGGTTTTAAACACATCCCAAGTAATTCCTTGATGATCAGCTTCCAGTAGCTATCAAGCACCTCTCCACCAGTACTCCGCATCTCCTATCAGTAGGAAAACAACATAGGGAACCCTAACTTCAGCCGGAGTAGCCACCAGCATCCACACCAAACTGGGAAGGATTCTGGCTTCGAAACGCAATCAGAGCCTTGCCCTCTGCAGCTTGCAGATTCTGGGCATTCATCGATGCAGTTTGATTTGCAATTGCAGCTGCCACATTTTCCATCGCCTGAGCCGCATAATCCACACCTTCTTCATATTCTTCATTTATGTTACCACGACCGCCTCTACGGCCTCTTCCACGGCCACGTCCACGTCCACGTCCACATCCAGCTTCTGGTTCAACAACTGGTTCCATAACTGACCTACAAGCCATAATCAGTTAAACCAAAGCCAGAAACTGAAACGTAAACTTAGGTAGTAAAGCACATTACTTCTAAGAAGTAATTCAAACAAGTCTTACTTCAGAGAAAACACAACGTCTACACAACAGACCTATTTCCCAACATTCCCGAAAGACTCGACCAGCTCTGATGCCACAAATGTGACACCCTTTCTGGGGTCATCACATAGTTACCCAAATGCGGAAAATAAAATTATTAATCACTGGTTACTTTCGAAAAATAAACTTTTTAGTAAACGTTTTATCGTGAAAATGATGATGAATTTTTTTTTTTAAAACATCCATACATAAACAAATACATCTATACGTATATGCATCATCAGTTACATACATACAGCATCACTAGTAGGAGATTACAAAAGAGCCCTCATCAGTATAGGCTATTCTCCATCAAACAAAGTAAAGAAAGTAAAGACATATACACAACAGTAACGAGCAGTCCAGAACCATACCAAAAACTCATGGCTCTCAGTAGCCAGATCAAAAACTGACAAGACTCGCTACCCCAAAACTATACCTATAGCTGGTCAAGCTAATGAAAACCATTGGGGAGATCATGATGATCACCCCCACCTCCAGCAGGTGTATCTGGTGAAGATACCTCTGCTCCCTCTCCATTGTCGGAAGAGTCATCATCATCAACTGCAGGAGGGTGAAACTCAAGATCGTCCTCAAAGTACTCATAAGGGTCCTCCTCAATCTCAAGCTCCTCTGCCACCTCAACAGGAGGTACTGTCGGTGCTACAATCTGAAGAGGCTGAGGCTGAATAGGCTGAGGTGGAACGATGAGTAACCCGTGCTCGGCCAGGAACTGTAGGTAAAGCCATATCGGAGGTAGAGATACCTCAACAGTCTCCACCATATGCGTCCTCCGCTGCGGTCCCGCCTCTACGGTGCCGTCGATCTCTCTAGTAGGGCCATAATAGGTGGCGCTGAGTGCCCCAGGGTTTATCTCCCAAGCACCACCGTAATGTGCTCGATCAAACATGATCGAACGTAGTCTCGAATGTGCCAGTGGCATATCCGGGTCCATCTAATCTCAGACGAAATAGAATATGCACAAGTAGAGAAACCACAAATAAAACATGCAAGAGTGAGAAAACCAATCATCTGGATTTAACTCGACAACTCCATGCACGACACCACAGATAACACATACACATATACATGTTATATACACATAAGCATTCATATCAAGCTAATAGTTTATCACGGGGTTTCATACCCCACACATCATCAGTTGAAAAACTATGCATGAACACTTCAATACATCGTCTAACTTTGCACTTAATCTCATGAGATATCCCAACCGTAGTGAGTTGATCAGGCTCAATTGCCACACTAGGCAAACAGGCACGCAGCCATTGGCACGCAGCCAAAACCCATTGCACACTGTCCAAACCCGAGGCACAGTGATAACAACGTAAATGGGATTTCATTGTCCAACCCTGGCACAATGAAGAAAATCGTAGCATGAGACACCTGACGCCGCAAGGTACTCACACATAAACCGGGGCATGTCTGCCAAATGCATGCAACAAAACACTTTGTTCTTGACACTTTTCTTTGTGTTCAATCTCTCTTTGCCGAAGCTCAAAATGGCTTACGACTACCCATAGTTTTAAACATCTTTAAAACTTTATTAATAACACAGGACCTCAAAGTCCGAGTGCTCAATCACGACACCCCTAGACCGATGCACCAGCCATAGGTTCGTGGTAATAGAAAACATCTTAAATGTTTTTAACTCAGTAGACACCAAGTCTACAGTAGACACCAAGTCTACAGGACCTCAAAGTCCAAAGGACCCCAAGTCCATAACACAACACGAACCTTAGTACCCCGACGTCTCGGTTACTAAGTTCAGAACCACTTTAACACAGTTGAGTTCAACTTGTTTTTCGGAAAATCATTTCAAATGGGAAATAAAACCGTAAGTTAAAAATTTAACTTTTTATAAAAGTTGGTCACTTGAGGCTCAAAGTTGTTTAAACTACGTACTGCAGCTTTAGGATTTCTTGCCGTCGGTATTTTTCCAAGTTGCCGTCAAATTAGCCATTTAAGCCAAATTTTAGCTTTTTTCACTTAAATATTTTTCTAAAATCATTATTAAGTTATTTTTGAAAATTAATTTCATAAAATAACTTTTTATAATATTCCGGAATTTATTACGCAAAAATCAGCAGTACAAAAGTATTTTCCCGGTTTCGTCCTCACTGTGACTCATAAATCACTCTTACAGCGATAAATCATTAAAATAATGATATTTTCCAAAACTCTGTATTTTTCCCAAATAAATATTTTCCATCAATATTATATTCCAATATTTTACCGTTAAAACATTGAATATAATTTACGAAGCTTTTCAAAGCTTTTATCAGATTAGTTAATTGGGCACTGACCACTGTCAGACTTCTCAAACAACATCCACCACAATATCACAGTAATATTTTCAGGCAGATCATGCATCACAGCCTTAAATAAATAATTGCAGATAAACAATTATAAACAGATAACCAACACAGATAAAAATAAACGACTGAAACACGTAAACAACCACCAACAATTAATTACAGACAACACAAATTGGCATGTAGCCATCGAATAAACCCCTTAGGTAATCCCCTCTTACCTCTCGAAGATTTCTCTGCGGTGTAATACGTAACTTGTCGGAAGTCCGGTTCACGTACACAACGAACTCGCTAAACCTTCATCAACCACAATCAACTAATCACTAATCAAGCAATTAAAATCTCCTAATTCTTTATAATAGGTCACGGCCTCTCTTAGGTTTAGTGGCTAAAAATTTCTAGAATTGCCTAAGTCATTGGATTAATGATCCTAATCACTTAAGACAATGGATTAATGTCTAATCAACAAAGTTAAGAATCAAATCTTCCTAATCACTCCTAATTGGTCACGGCCTAGACTAGGTTTAGTGACAAAAAAATCTAACTTTGCTTAAGTCTTGGATTAATGATCCAAAATCCTTAAGTCTTTGTAATACTTGTTTAACAACAAAGATTAGAACATAAACTTTTAATTTCACAAAACCCTAATTTCGGCCAAGACATTAGATTAGGGCTAGGAATGTTAGTCTGATATAAGAACCTAGATTCATCATTAATACATGTTCAATAGATGATTAACATGATTACTTTCATCAAAAGAAATTAAGTTCCTACACCTAATTTTTGTCATGGTTCGGCCTAGGCTAGAAACTAGGGAAGGAAAATTTTGTTTGAAACAATATCTTAGATCATGATAGTAGAGATAATAATAAGAACATAGAAAGTGGTTTCACATTTTTAGGATTTTTCTATGAATTACTATGATTTTTCAAAGTTATGAACAACAAAGAGGAATCTTATGAAAAAGTATCTAAAACAAGAAATGAAATGAATGAATAAGAGTTTAGAGATGATGAGGAACATGAATCACCTCTTGGAATGTGAAAATGGGCAAGGAATCACCAAGCTCCTTCACAAATCAAGTCTCTGGAGTTTGAGAGAGAAAAGAGAAAGGTAGAAGATGGATGAATAGTTTGGAAGAGTGTGGAATGAGCTAGAGCTCTCAAGTTGCCTCTAGAATTTTGTAGAGCAAGCCTCCCACTCATGGGCCTTGCGCCACTTTTGGGCCCAAAAAGCCCAAGCCCAATTATTTTTCACTTAAATCAACTTATGGCAAAATGAAGACATATGAAATTCAAGACTAGAATTCCTTCATGGAAATGAATTCTTGGATAAGAAATTGAGACTTTTGGGTGTAGCCTTTAATGGGTTTGAATGGCAAGAATTTGGTCCACTTCACTCAGTGTACCAAAGAAATTGGTTCAGGGACCAAAATACAAATAATAGAAAGTTTAGGGATAAAAATGCAATTATTAAAAATTGCTAACATAACCCTAAGCCACTTTAAACCTCTCACATGGATGACCTATTCCTAAGGGCATATAGGTTTTGTCCACTTATCGAGTCTCAAAACTCCCGTAATCGGCTCCGTCGTTTACCCGATTGAACGTAACGTCCGTAAAACGTATATTATTTCAAATAATTCTTAAAATGCACAATCGTAGGAAATAAAATAAAAACCTTAAGTGTTTCGTTCACGAATTAAAATTAGGGTTTCTGATCAGTAAAAACTTACTATCAGTGAAAATGCAGAAAACGCAGACCGGTTTCCGTCTGAATTTTCATTCCAAAACTTCCCCGTAACCTTATAAAAATAAGTATGACAAGAAAATGATCTTATTTTATCCAAAGTCATTTTCTAAATCTCAGATAAGAATATAATCATTTATATAATTATTACCGATATTAGAAAGCCGAAACATCGGGATGTTGCATCCGTCCCTGTCGCACGACAGGAGGACAGTCGCATGGAGGAGTTGTTTAGATACTTGGGATTTTGACATAGCAGTTTTAGATCCGGCAGCGCACACGTCGAGGCTATTACTGCGAATGTCGCCGCTACTACTAATGCTATTGCCGCTCCTGCTTATGCCGCAGCTGCTACCGATGCTACCGCCGCTGCTGCTCCTGATGATGCTACTGCTGATGCTGCTGCCTCGGATGACTTTGACATCATCCCATTTTCCTCACCCCCTTGTCACGTAGATTTGTTTTTCGGTTTTTGTATGATACATTAACTATTACATTTGCACTTCTCCATTTTATTTATATATTTTATTTGAATTTTTATTGAATCAAATGCTTTAATATGATTTTTATTTATTTTATTTTATTTGATTTTATTTTAATTAATTTAATCTTTTTTTTTTTTTGTGGCATTCATATCCGACAAAAAAAATTAAAAAAATTAGCGACCGAAAAATTCGGTTGCTAAATTTAAGTATGACCGTTGGATTTAGCGACCAAAATTATCGGTCGCAAACTTTAAATAATCAATCGCTCAAATATTAGCGACCAATTTAGGACCATTCAGCGACCGATTATTTCGGTCGCTAATTAGCGACTGAATCCAATTCAATCGATAAAATATGACCATTGGATTTAAAATATGACCGTTGGATTTAGCGACCAATTTATGACCATTCAGCGACCGATTATTCTGGTCGCTAATTAGCGACCGAATCCAATTCAGTTGATAAAACCCTTTTTTCTTGTAGTGCTATAAGCTCAAATGGTATAAGCTAGTGAAAAAAATGTTATAAGCTACTTTTTGAAATGATTATCAAATGGAATTACTTTTCCATCCACTATAAGCTAGCAGATTTGGCAAACCAAACAGAGCTTTTAACTATTTATTCAAGATAATGCAAAAACGAAAGATCCATGAAATATTCCAGAATTTACAAGTTCATAACTTGAACTACTTACATCCTTTTCAGCACTAACAACCAAAATCCCCCAACTTACTGGTTGTTGCCATTTACCTACAACTAAAATAGAACACACAAGAAAAAAGTCAGTAGACAATAATAAGTGAAGGATATACAAACAAAATAAATAAAACCACCCTTTTTAAAATTAATTAGAAAAACAAACATGCATGCTTAAGTTGATCTTTTTGTTGACAAGTGACCTCAAACACAAGAGGGGGTGAATTGTGTGTGAATTGATTTTTGAAAACTTTTAGCAATTTAAACTAAGTTTAAAACTTGTTTTGATAAACAATAACTTAATAGTAAAACGTTGTGAAATAAAGCGTATGAAAAATAAAATCGTTGCGATAAAGATAAAGAGATAGAAGAAGATGACACAGCGATGTATCCTGGTTCGGCCACACAACTACCCACGTGGCCTACGTCCAGTCCCCAAGGCAATACGACCAACGGATTTCAATCAACTCTAGTTTTTAAAACAGGCTAAACTAGAACCTTTACAAAGTAGAGAACTCTTAACACAAATCACAGGACGTACTACCCCTTGTGCAAGAGCCTCAAGAAAACGTTCGTGAGATCACACTCACTTAAAAATAAACTGTAAAAGTTTTACAATGAGAAAGCACTCAAAAGTGCAGATATGAAATACAACTTGAAGCACAATAATAGTGACACCTATATGGTATATAAGATTCTCAAAGTAATATGATCACGTGTAAGTGCAAGATTAAAATGAAATATTAATCAGAGTTTAAGCACAATAGAGAATAGAGGAGAGTAGTATATGGGGCATTTTTCTAAGGCTGCCAAGCTTCCTATTTATAGAGAATAGGTTAGGGTTCAATGTGAAATTAGGTCAAGCCTCTTAAAATGCATTTCTGTCGCAGTATAATCGATTATTTAAAAACCATAATCGATTATTTAATGTGTTTTCATGAAGCGCGTGTCTGGACAGAAAGGTCATAATCGATTACCATAATCGATTATGTGTTCACTGCTTTTTCACCAAAGGAGATAATCGATTTCATTAATCGATTATGATGTTACTGACTCTTTCATAAAAGGCTATAATCGATTACATAATCGATTACAGGGTTTCAGTTGTAGCACATTGGAAGTCAGTAAGGTCATAATCGATTATCCAATTTTAATAATCGATTATTATATTTCAAAATTTGAATTCAACGGCTTTAATATCATAATTACTCATTAACACTCATTAAAGCCATTTAACCATGACTCATAATCGATTATAGCATTTCCATAATCGATTATGGTGCGTATCAGGTTGAAATTCAAAAACTTGACAATTAAGGAAAGATTGCCCAATTAAGCTTAATTTTAATTGTCAGTTTTAATCACATGTTATTAATTATTTAATCACATGATATATCTTTTAAAGCACATGTTAAATATGTGTGTGTGTGAGTGACCATATTAAATTGAGAACCCTTACTTACCATTTACAGATTATTCTAAAACAACCAATACAAATAGTAAAATTCCCTTTTTACCCCTCTTGATTGCTTTGCCTAATCTTGACTGCTTGTTTGGCCTTTATCACGCTTTTTGCAAATAAGTCCTCAGACTTAAAAAATCTTTTGTCATTCATCAAAATATATGTACCTGTCAAGGCATACATCCACACTTTTCCTTTTCCTTTTCCTTGTTGGGTTGAGACTCGTCTGTCCCTTAGGGGTATGAAATGATGGACTTATCCGTAGACCCTCATCATGATCATCCCTCATATACAGTCCATCATCTCCATTTGGATCAGTCTCAAGTTATTTGGATGTCTCAAGGAAAGGATCATCCTCTATATTAGTAGCTACATTATTGTCTCATCATCAATGTTATTGACATTTACTTTGTCGATCAAAAGAGAAATGGACCACTTTATTGAAATCAACCCACATGAACATCAACTCATCCATCTCAACATCGTTATTGTTGTCAACCCACTTACATTGGAATACAGGCACCCGAAACGTTGTATAGTTCGACTCCCATATGTGCTCAATGACACCGAAGTATGGCATATTCGCATAAATGAGATTCATGTCTGTGGCACTTGCCATATGCATAGTTTGAGCTACAAGAGTCACACTACTATTTTGCATTGTACTCCGACCATCATGTTCTTTCGTATGGAATGTGTACCAATTAGATAATCGGTGTAAGATATGACATGTATACTTGGATTTTGTGTAAACCTTCTCAATATTTTGAAACTAAATCAGGATCTACATAGCAATCTGCAAAAACTTGATCCTTTAGCCATTAAAAAACTCTGATTGTGTTCATCTTGTATCCATTTCTCAGGCTTATTCGAGTTCAAACCCCTGAGCACATCATTGTATCTTTCAACATATGGCTCAATCTCATCGGCATTGTGTAGAACATATAGGTGTGCGTGCACCCATTCTGCCTTTGACAATGTGAGTATTTGAGTTCCTGTTATCCCTTCACCTTCTGTTCTTCCCGTGTGATGAGACTTTGAAAGCCCTATGGACTTGACGTTGGATAGGTATTCTATACAGAATTCCATTGCTTCTTCCACTATGTACCGTTCAACAATACTGCCCTCTGGTTGTGATCAATTTTTCACATACACTTTTAATATCTTCATGTAACGCTCGAACAGATACATCCATCTCATATACACAGGCCCACACAGTTGTGTCTCTAACCTGGTGAACTGCTAGATGACCCATTATGTCAAAGAACGAAGGTGGGAAATACATCAGAAGCTCACACAAAGTCACAACGATTCCTTTTTGTAATGCTGACAACTTCATAGGGTCAATCAATTTGCTGCAAATCGCCTTGAAGAAGTTACATAGTTTAGTCATTGGCAGTCACACTTTTTTGGGTAAAATGGAGCATATCACGACTGGTAGCAAATCCTCCATGAGAACATGACAATCATGACCCTTTAACTTCATATCTTTCATTGATACAAGGCTCATAATGTTTGAAGAGTATCCCTCTGGAACTTTAACTCCATGAAGAAACGTGTAAAAACAATTTTCTCCTTTATAGATAGAGAATGAGCCCCGGAGGTAGGTATGTACTCTTTCCCCTCTTTATCGGTCCCAATTCTGTTCTTATTCTGATACTAACCAAGTCCAACCTTACATTGATGCTATCTTTAGTCTTTCCTGACACAATGAGTAACGTACTGATTAAACTTTCACAGATATTTTTTTCAACATGCATCACATCAAGGAAATGTCTAACATAAAATGACTTATAATATGACAAATCAAAGAAAATAGACATTTTCTTCCACCCTCTTGTGACAAGCTCCCCTGAAACTGTTTACCGAATTATTACACAAATCACTAACCTTTTCAAAAAGTTGTTAACCCGTCAACGGCAAAGGAGCTTTATCTTCTTCTGAGTTATCGCTAAATGCCTTTCTCCACCATCAGTAACAATGTGTTTGAGGCAAAAATATATGGTGCGCTAGGAAGACATTCTTCTTACAATGTTCCAATCACATCCAATGTGTATCATCTTCACATATAAGGCATGCACACTGACCTTTGATATTGTATCCTGACAGATTTACATACGCCGGGAAATCATTGATTGTGCCAAACAACATAGAACTCAAAGTGAAATTTCATTTCTAAACCCATTGTACATCTCCACACTCGTCTCCCACATTTGCTTCAAGTCTTCGATTAAAGGAGCCAAGTACATGTCTATATCATTTCCTGGTTGTGTGGTCACGGAGAGTAATAGAGACAACACCATATGCCTGTGCTTCATGCATAGCCATGGAGGTAGGTTATAAATCACCAAAATCATCGACCATGTACTGTGAGTGCTACTTTGAACACCATGTGGGTTAAATCCGTCAGTAGACAACACAAGGCATAGATTTCTTGCTTCTTCCCCAAAATCAAGATAATCATGATCAATTTTCGACCATTGAGGAGAATCTACCGAGTGTCAAAGCTTATCATCTTGAATCCTTTCATCCTTATGCCATGTCAACTGCTTTGCAACTTTTGCACTACGATACATGCACCTAAATCTGAGTATAATGGGAAAATACCATACAACCTTCTCTAGACTCGATTATTTCAATGGCTTATATCACGGGACATTACATTTTGGACACTCTCTTAACAATGCAAATTCATTCCGAAATAAAATTCAATCGTTAGGACATGCAAGTATCCTCGCATAGGTCATACCAATAGAGAATAACATTTGTTTAGCATTATAGGCTTGACTATGAAGCACATTATCCTCTGGCAACATTTCTTTCAAAAGTGTAAGTGACTCTGTAAAGCTCTTGTCAGTCCACCCATTGCGCGATTTCAGGTTGTACAACCTTAACACCGCTGAAAATCTTTTGAACTTAGTACAACCAGGATACAATGGTGTCTTTGTATCACTTATCAACCTCTCAAACATTTAAGGGCAATGATGAAGATATTCTTCAACCACATTTTCCATGTCTTCAAAACGGTCACCCCATATGTAATATTGGTGTCATTATCATTTGATGCATTATTGTCTTTGAAACAGTTAACCTCATCTCTTGTCTCACCATGCATTGTCCAACATGTATAACTTTGGTCATTTCCATGACAGACTAAATGTTCTTCCAGCTTGTCTGCACTAATTCGCGTTGAATAACAACACTCTAAACATGGGCATATGATTCTACTACGGTTGCCTGCTTGCTCAAGAAATGCTAGCAACACACTCTCTAACACACTATTTCCACCACACTCCCTCTTATTAGTTGAAATTCATGTGGGTCCCACTATTTTGGAAACAGGTCCCATTAATTCATGTGGGTCTCACTTGAATTTTGTAGGACCCACATGAATTCCAACCAATAGGAGAGTGCGTGTTGGAAAGAGTTTGTTAGAGAGTATGTTGTTAGCACTCCTCACCCTAATAAACTCATTGACTCTGCCCTCATACTTGCAGCCATCCGATCCAGACTTTCCCAATCTACATATTAAATGCATGTCTAGGGATTTAAACAAGCACATCTAAAAGTAGAGGATGAAAAAAAAATACCTGAAAGCGTAACGCTTATGAACACCAGAGTGCTTAGAAGGTCCAAAGAGCGTGCAACTAGTTGTTTGGAAGCCTAACGCAATTGAGTTCCTTTGACGCTTTCGTGGTGCATAACACATTCAAATATTTAGATACCTGACAGAGTTTCCTTTCAACACCTGACAGTCACCATAAACCCTAAACTAAAGAATGAAAGTAAGGGAAATACCTAAGAAGAGCTTCCTTTCATGCTCTCGTGGTGTTGAACACATTCGGAGATACTGTTTCCTTCGCTAAGCGCTATTAAACTAAGACTTTAATAGTGTTTGGTTAAGGAAACATTATTATATTGAATATTTATAATAGTGCATGTACAAACAAACGCTATTATATATTTACACCGTATATTAAAAGAAATGATGTGCAAAAATTTATCCTTTAATAGCAGTTTGTTGGATAAGCGCTATCGAAACTCTTTTTTAAAAAACATTTTGCCTTGATTTAATTTCTAATGAAAGCAGAACATTCTGTTCACTACAATGTAATAATTTTTCCAAGTGGGTACTTTTTCTATATATCATTATCAGATTATAGTGCGTACAACGTTAAATAAAAGAGAATTCAAATAACATATTTCTATTTTATTTCTTATGTTTCAAATTTATACATGCCTTGTGTTTGAATACATTATTACAGTGACTGAGAGGCAATAAAAAATAGAATACATAGTTACAGAGACAATAAAATTGAATACATTGCTTTTTAGGCACTGATTTGCTCAAGGTTCTTTTCTGCAGCGTGTTGATGTAACAAAAGACCGCTTATTGATTCTTTGTTCGAAAACATTAGTGTATCTATAGACTCCTTTAGACTCCACTAATGCCAGAAGCCTTCGTTTCTCATCCCACAATCTGGTGTTCTCAGTCAGAAGCTATCAACTTGAAGCATTGGGAGAACACCCAACGTTGGGTCCTCTATATATCTTTTTCTCGTATGTCATGACATTTAGGATAGAAAATTTAAGCCAAAGCCTCTTGTGTGCTCCATGAATGTGGCTCATAAACCATAAGAGAGCTCCAGAAATGAAGAATATAGAGAAGAAGGGGAGTGATAACTCTTAGAAATGAGAGTTATCTACTCTTTCTTAGCTTGAACTTTTGTAATCTTCAAGTGTTTTATGTGTGCATTTTAATTGTTATAAGTTAGTTTAGTGAAATGTGTGTCATTGTACAAAGATCATGAATTTTCTGTTTTGGAATATCTAGGAATGTGCTTAATTTGATTAATGATTTTGTTTAGGTTTTTGTTGAAGTTTAGACATGCTGCTGGAAAATGTTCTGAACATGCTGCAGCATCTGGGAGCAAGCTCCTCTTCAGAAAAGGACAAAAGTTGAGCACTTTCTCTATCATGCTGGGTGCCCTAAAAGTTGAGGACGTGTCCTCAGCACGTTCCTAGGGTTTCGTGCTACTACACTCTGGGAAATGGGCCAAGACATTTATTCTAATGTTAATTTTGCCATCCCAAAAAGTAGGAGAGAGAAAAGGTCCCTTGTAAATCCCTGAATAGGGGACACTCTCTTAAAATTTAGTACACCTCATTCCCAATATTCTGACCTAAGGACAGCAGTAGCCGTATCACCTCCTTTTTTGTCTCTATTGTCTATTTTTGTTTTCCTCCCTTGTAATGACTTCTTTCTCCATTTTCAATTTAATTTAAATTTTTTATAATGTTATGTGATGTTTTTCTATTACATTTTCTTTTAATCTGCGTTTTATTGATGTTTTATTTTATCCTAATCACCTTAAGTAAAACTTGAGCTTACTGAACTTGGAAAAGTTAAGTGGATTTGGTTAAGAGATAAAGGTTGAGTTTCTAATTTGAAAATTAGTAGATGTTGAATGGATTAGGAATAATCATTCAAGTCCTTAAGCTACCTGGAACGTACTCATTAATAAGGTCTAATTAATATGAATCTTGGAATAAAACGCATTTAATGAACCTTATTTTTTAAGTGTTGGAAAACACAACTTTCATTTCCTGAAGCTAAATGCTGTAGCATCGCAGAGCATAACTGAAGCTAAACTGAAATTACAAAGAATCATACTAGTTGTTTTATCACCTCTGTTCACAAACCATTTTCATTATCTCGCTCTTTTAAGTCTGCTCTTTATTATTTTCCTTTTTAAATTCTGAAAATCAAACACTTTCACACACTAGTTGGTTGCCTTTTAATCTTAGCTCAATAGAACCATTAATTTGAGTTTGGCTATTCTCATACCATTATAATCCTCATGGGAACGATCTTTCTTTCACTTTACTACTTTGTACGATTATGTGCACTTGCACATTTCATTACACCAGTTTTATAAGGCAACAAGGAGTTTATAAAATTTGTAGGGTGAAGGATAAGAAGACGGAGGAGAGTTATTTATAGTAGAGTTTGGTTCAATAGATATTAAGGGAAAATTTATTGCGAACAGTTTTCTATGTGTTGAAGGTTAAATATCTGGTTATTTGTACAGGGTTTTATTGTACGTTCATGAACTGTGTCAACTAACATGCAATGAGTTCAGTTGGTCATCTGGATCGTTTTTGTTTTTAATACGGGGTGAAACATAGTGTTTCCCCAAGCAGAAGTGATCACAGTTACACGTTTTATAATGCTTATTCGAATAAGCACTGTAAAAAGTGGTGCATTTTTTAAAGGACAAAAGGATGAGGTAAAGATATATATTTTAATAGCATTTCCATGGGGAAGCTCTATTAAAAACCGTCATGCATATTATTTTTTTCCTTCAGATACCCAAATTTCTTTTCATTGAAACAAAAACAAGTAGCAGTATTATATTTTTGAGAATATTACAGCATAAATTTCTTTCATCATTGGCAATAAGAGTTACAATTTGTGACACAATTTGGGAAATTGACATGGAAAACTAGAAATTCAAAGAGAAATTGCATATTACATTATATATACAAATACAAAGCTGAATCTTCCAATACAAATTACACAATCTCATTCTAGATCGACAACAAGAGCTTGCTGATTCTTCCAAGAGCTGTTGAAAGTTAATGAGCTGTGGAATCTTATAATAGAAAATCTTCCTGCCCTTCAAAAGATCCAAAGAGAAGCAACTTGACTGCTTTGGCACAAACCACATTCTGGCTTTTATTACGACTCACATTTATCTTGTTGGTTTTATTACGACTAACATTATAAATTTTATTGAGTCGGATTTCTTCCATCTTTCCCACATAGGAAAGGGAACTTCCTCAATGAAGAACATGACGGATTGAGAATGAGAGTTGATAAAATTTGGAGTGTGAAGGATAAAAAATAGAGGACAATTATTTATAGGAGAGATATTATTGAGTTACGAAGCAACAAAATTGATGAATTGTGAAAATTGTGCATTCAATATCTCGTTTTGTGTGTAGAGATATTATTGTTCATTAACTTCATGGAATGTTTCTACTAAACGTGGGAGAGAGTTGGTCGCCTTACCTTGTGGGTTTGACGTTTTGTTTTGAATCGGATGAAACATAGCATCTCTTCAAGCAAGTGCTATTATAGCTATTCCTTTAATAGCGTTTATTGGATAAAACATTATTAACATTATAACGTATAATAGCATGTCTTCGATGAAGCACTGGAAAGGGTGGACCGCCTTTTTTTAAAAAAAAAAAAAAGGTATTGGGTAAAGATAATGTTTATTTAAGAAAACAATATTAAAGGTTTATATGTTAATAGCGAATCCTCAGGTCAATGCTATTAAATACTGTGACACTCTCTACCTCGCATGTATTTATAAAGCAAATAACATAGGATAAAAGAAATATAAAGAATAAACACAATATATCATTTATAAAATGAAAACAACATGCAGAAGATACCACATTGTAAACAATGTCATAACGCGGAAATAAAACATATAATAAAAACGCAACTGAAAACAAAACCCAACCCCGATGTCGCATTACAGAGCTGGTAACCAACAATCCAGAAACACCACAGATAAACAACTAAAACTAGAAAGATAAATCCGAACTACGAGAAAGCGGCTCCTCGGAGTCACTCCTCAACTGGCTGCTCACCATCCTCTGCATAAAGATGAGGTACATGCAAACAACAACAGAAAGATGGGGAGTAAGAAACATGTATTAAGCAGAATAGCAAAGCAAGCAGTTAGTAAAACGAACATGCATCATATAAACATAGCATATCAAACATCATAACATTTCAACATATTAACGTATCAACGTCATTCATATCATTTCAAACATGTATGCTATGCGATGCAACGCTACTCCACTGCTCCGTTATGTACTTGGATCCAATCTACCTCTGGAAGTCAACTTTGGAGTTACATATCCACATTGGCCATTAAACACCAACGTCGATAGTCCCCCAACATGGGTGAATCCCTTGGATAGCCGACGCACCTTACTCTCGGATGTGTCACCACGGTTGTACATGATTCATTTGAATCGTCGTGGACGACCAGATCGCCTTACTCTCGGACGACCTCCCATGTGTTGAATATCCCCCACTAACGTCTCCGTTGAATGTATGCGTGAGGAACATCAACGCACAAATAACAAAACACCACCTCCGCTTGGGCCACTTGGCTACCCAAGTTTTATCACCATCAACACCTCGACCACTTGGCTATCGAGGCCCACTTGGCCGCTAGGCTAGTAAAGGTTGCAACATTAACTTTTAATTAATACTCTGGCCAAAAAGCACCAGAGCTCAACACCTTGACCATTAAGTATCAAGGCTCCCTTGGCCACTCGGCTACCAAGGTAAAATATTATCTTTTCACTTGTATTTAGTTATACTTGTTAAGTCGTTAGTAAATTATCTAACTTGTCTTTACTGCGTTCGGTGTCTTATTATCATTATTGGGAACGTTTGGGGTGAAACACCCCTGTTTTGTTTCTGGGTTTCTGTTCTGCAAGGGGAGCACGGTCATGCTTACTGTTAAGCACGGCTGTGCTCAATGGAGCATGGCTACGCTGTCTCTGGGCAGAAGGGTTGAAGAACCCTGGCCAAGCTTCCTAAGGCATTCTAAGATCAAACCTATTGGCTTAAACTACTCCACCAAGCTTCAGTTTCATTATTCTTATTTAATTCCATGTCTTACACTTATTGGGGATTAAACCTTTAATTCCAGTTTCATTGTTAATGTCCCTAAAACACTAAAGAATCCATCCTAGGGTCTTAACTAAGCCTTTGAACATAACCTTGCCTCTCATACTATATTCATGTCTTATGAACAACTGGGAAAGCATCCCTTAATCATTATTAATATTTTCAAAGTCTTATTAACATCTTCATCGTTCGTTTCACAATATCAACCAAACAGTTAAGTCATGCATTTATGACAACAACATCAACAACATTCATTCATACATATGAATAGACCAGAAACATCATTCATTCATACAACAACCTCATCATAATCAGTTTGCAATTAAAGCATGCCAACAAGTAAAGAATCATCAATAATGGTCATATAACAACAGTTATCATTTAATCAATTAGCAAGCAAATAGGGTCATGGGTTACCCCTTCATCTTACGCTACCCACAATGCCTACATTTTTATACTATCCCTTCTTTTCATACATGGTATGAATATCTAAGCTCCTTTGCTAAGTGTAAACGAAACTGATGTTATTCCCTCAAGCGGCTTGACGAACTCCTCAAGCCTTGGCTAAACACAAACAATGTAACCAATTAATCTCCAATTAACTGAACGAGAAAAGGAGATTAAAGAGAGGGATAAATTGTTACCTTTCTAATGGCACTAGCGTGTGACTTTCTCTCCCAAACTAGAGCAAGAACCCCAAGAACTTGGTTGGCTTCAAAGGAAGAGAAAGTGGAGGGGTTTCTGTCACACTAGGATTGCCCAAAGTGCCAAAATAGGGTTTACACTATACGAAGCACAGCCGTGCTCCCCATTAAGCACGGTCGTGCTTAACTTCGAGCACGGGGTCGTGCTGACCTGAGCACGGCCTCGCAACATCTGCGTCACGAGTCAGGGTTTTTGGCACGACCGTGCTCTCTTCAAGCACGGCCGTGCTTGTGGCCCAGATAGCCACCAAGCATGCAACTAAGCACGGGCGTGCTGATATATGAGCACGGTCATGCTCATGCATCAGGATGGGATTTTCACTTAAAATCCCACTTAGCCACTTCCTAACACTTCTAAGGCAAAACATAAAGCATGCATAAACACTTATAACGAAAAACGGGGTGTTACAAATACTTCCGTATATTTTTTCAGAGTGCCTCCTGCTAAAACTGCTATTAAGTGTGTGCTATTAAATTTCGAATATGGCAGTGATTTTTTATTCCAATCTTAAGTTCTTTATGCGGAAACCAAATTACTCATCATCAAACAATCAAGAACAAAATCGTATGTTGAAAACTTGTAGCAATCAATCACAAATAAGAACAATGGCCTTATGATTCTTCCTCAACCAAATCACTGCAGTTCCTCAATGGGACCTTAGCCTCTCTTCAGATGAGGAGAAGGGAGAGTGAGTTTCTGATTTGGTGTATTCGGGACCATACTCGTTCCCTAGCATATTTAACCTATTAGGGTTCCCATTATCCCCTAATAGGCCAACATTGTCATCTACCCATTAAATCAATATTAGGTTACTTGATAATCTAATGGGCTGCCTTTCCATACAAATTAAACCCTTTAATAATAAACTATAATTGTTATTTACAATATAAGCCACATAATTATTGGAAATATACATTTCCATCAATATCTACTAATTTCTGGCCTTAATTTCTTATTTGGTTACACATCTTCGCAATATAGATATATTTTCAATTCCATAGACCAAAGCTATATATAATGGATATGTGACATAGACAGGTGAGGCCTTGATGAGAAGAATCAAATCCACACTATCATAACTCAGTGCATTATACTTTTGTACTTTTTGTATTGGAAAAAAAATGTCCGAGCAATTTTGCTACCCTTAAGTGGAGTGAGTTGTTCCATATATTAAGTGTTTAAACTTTAGTCAAAGAAAGGAAAATTTGTGTTTTGTTGATTATGTGTTTTTCCATCGGTTAGTGACAAGCTAAACCACTCTTCTAGATTATTTCTGTTGCTCTTTCAGATATGTAGGAAGTGATGTTGGGAAGCCTCTCGTTTTATATGTCTTGTTTGGAACTTTATCTTCAATTTTATTTATCAATAAATTACGTCATGAATACCAAACAAGAATGAATTAAAGTAGTATGCACTGTCAGTATAAAAAGTTTTACAGTGACATCCACTAACATTTTGACATGTGTGCTTTTATTTTAATAACTAAGAGAAAGAAATAACAATAATGCTGATTTGTCTTGTTATTATAGATGTCTGTGTAAAAGTTCTTTACATGATAGTTTATAAAAATTAAACTCAACAAGAATTAGGATAAACTAGTTATATGACTCAATCTTAAATAGTTTTATGAGTAATTTTTAGTTAGACATGATACACCATAAGTCTTTTAAGTTATTATGTGACATAAGTAAGGTTGTGATCACTTACACAACAATATATCCCTTTCAAGAAAAGCATGATGGTGAGTGTTTCCGCCGCCAACTCATAGGTGCGACACGATATTACCACATTGATGTTTTGTGAGTTGCTATCTCTGGTCTAGAGCATCATCGTGATCTGTTTGAGTTTGGCGCTTTTAGATGCTCCCATGTTAGGTGTTTGCAAGTTGATTGCAGGACCTCTGATTCGATCTGTCATAGGAGCAATGAACAGAGATGATGACACTTCTTCTTCTCCTCTTCGAAAGACCTTGCACAAGCTCTGAGTAATGTTTGTGATAACCATTTGAATCAATTGTCGCGACCTTTCCTGAAAGGTTATGCGTCATCGATCAAAATTTCTGAGGAAGAATACAAAGCTTTCTTGGACGGATGTAAAAACAATCTTCATGGACGATTAACCCTCTAAAAAGATGATTCACATGTCAAGTATGAAGACTTGCGCTCCAAATTATCCAAGCTATGGAAACTTCTTGGTCAATGGAGGATGGTTCCTCTTGGCAAAGGATTATATGAGTTCGAATTTGCCTCCTTAGAAGACGCATTTGGATGATGGGTTCTTGGAATCTCACACCAGGATTCCTTCGGTTGTTTTGTTGGTCCCCTGACAAAGGCAGACACACACATAGTGTTGGGTTCGCATTCATAGACTACCTCAAGAATATTGGAGGTCGAAAGTCTTGTTTGAAATTGCATGAAGCAACTAAAAATAGAACTTTGGGCCACTTTGCTAGAATTCTTGTGGACATTGATCTTACTGGGCAATTGCATGACCAAATTCTGGTGGAAAGAAAGGGATATATTTTCTTTATGGGAGTAGAGTATGAAAAGTTGCGTCTTTTCTACCCTGCTTGGAAAACAATTGGTCATTCTTTGGCTAACTGTAAAGCGACTGTTACCTTTGTTCCTAATTCTAGTAAAGTGGTTCAGAAGGAGAAACCTCTAGTACCTCGTAAGACTGCTCCTAAATATGTTCCTAAGAATAAAGAAGTGCCTGCCCCAATGATGGCTCATAATGAAGACACTAGTGGTTCCTCTTCTCTTATTGTAGTTCAAGTTATTCAATAAGCTCCTGTTGTGAACGCAACCAACAATGGAACCCAGAAACAGATTTATCAGGATGACTCTAACCCTTTGTTTGGGTTTGTGCATGCCAATAAGGAGATTGTAGGTGATAATAGTTTGAATGATGGTGACATTAATATGACTGATAAGGGTGGTAATAGTCCTTCTTTGGATAAGGATAATAATTTGCTTGACAAGGATGATGACAATGAATCGATTGATGACAATAATTTGCTATTGTGCTTGATCCTGTCTTAAATATATTGCACTTCATGGTTACATGTGATTTAACAGTTAGTGGTAAGAATTTTGAGACTCTCGTGATTAATTCAACGCATATGCATCCTAATGTTGTTCATGATATGAAAGTTTTTGCCAAGTTTTTGGTAGATGGAGAAGAGGAAGATCAAGAGAATGACTCTCTTTCATCAGAGCAGAAAAATGATACTGCTGTGAGAGGATGAGTCTAATTTCATAATGGTTACGTCTAAATCTCAGAAGTATCATATGAGAAAGAATAGAAAGCTTAGTTTTAGATTTACTTGATACTTGTTTTTTGTCTGGGTTTTGGTTTATGTCCCCCATGATTTTGTTTTCTTTGTTTTTTTTATCAATGAATTTATAGTGACATATGATCACCCTGCTTAAAAAAAATAAGGTTGTGAGGATGATCATAGAATTATATTATATTAAACTTTAAAAGAATAAATTTTGTATGGACACACCATGCCTATTAGGCACCAATCAGATATTCATTAGTCATTACAACAATAATTTAAAAAGACAACAAAGTCCAGACTATAATTATTTTAAAATTATTTTAAATTTTGGTTTATTGTTTCCATCGGGTACATACCCATGTAAGAATTTGTCTCTTTTAAAAAAAAAATTACATGTATCAAATAATGATTCGAGCATCTAGAAGATAACGTGGTAAACCATACCTAATTAACTTAGAATTTTTCTTGTTTAATTTATTGAAAACTTCTCTTTGCATCAATGTAATTCATCATGTACACTAAATGAGTGGAATAAAACTTATTTTCTGTACATGTACTTAATGAAACAGAACTCGATTGTTGTTGCTTGTTTAAAAAATTGAATAAATGTTAGGATACAATAGGATAAAAAAATTGAATTAGGTTCTTCAGTTATGATTTTGGGGATCTAAATGCGGACTTCACTTTGAATCCGTTAGTTCACTGAATCTAGTTATTGTTTGAAGATTGATCTTCTAAGCAATCAGAATTCAGAAGTTACAATGTGCTAGATGCAGTTATTGGGCCCAATCCTTGTCTGCTTCTCAGTGAATAAAATAATGGCATGTAATTCGAGTGGGCATTATAAAAAGACCTTTCAAGCTCTATATGCCCTTCTAACACCACAATATATTGTAATCTAAAATCTTATAAAATATGTTGGCAGCATATTTTAAAAAAAAATGCAACTAACTCCCTAACTGTAATAACTGAAATAGTATATCTAGGATATAGTATTTAGTCAAAATGTTCCCTGATGGGAGAGAGAATCAGACGAAACATGGGGACACATGTGATCACATGAATGTTTGGAGAAGGAATAGGACAAGGGGTTGAGACCTTGGGTGAGGAAATGGTCATGAGCTTTAAATGAAACAAATAACTTATCGCGGAGAATACCATGTGCTTCGCAAACCGCCAATATACACCAAGCTAAATAATTTAAATAAGGAGAACCTAGCTACCTCCAAAACTTCTATTATAAAAGTTTGCATGCATATAATTGGTAGATACTTGAGTTTCTTAAATATGATATCAGAGATTTGACTCCTGTCGTGTATATGAAAAATGTTTTGTTGGGAGAGATAAAATTAATTTAAAAAATCTTTACATCTCGAAAGAGATTAGTCTTTGACTATCGGTTGAAGGATATATATATACACATCATTGATGCACCAAAAACTAAAGTTATAGCGATGAATATCTTAGTTAGGGGATATATATATAACAAAATATTTAATTTCTTGAATGCAAATAAAATGGTATGAAGCATAAAACTCGGGTTTGATTTGAGATGCAGAAAAAAAGAGACAAAATAATGGTTTATACATAAGGGTTGACCATAAAAAAAACGCAAGTAAAAACCAAGATCATTTGTGTATTATACTGTTTTTTCATTTCCTATTTTAAAAAATAATTACAAAAAAATAATTATAAAACTGTTACATTATTTTATTCTATTTTTTGTTTCTAAAGATTTGTACAGGAAACAATAAAAACATTTTTTTTATTTATTTTCTCTGTTTCCTGTACAAATATTTGTAAACTAGAAATAAAATGAAAAAAAATAACAATTTTATAATTATTTTTGTTGTAATTATTTTTGAAATTAAAAAATAAAAATAGAAAACTAAAAATAAACCCCAAAGGGTCTGTTTGGTTTATTTTTAGTTTCTTGTTTTCATTTCCTGATTTCAAAGATAATTACAACAAATATAATTATAAAATTTGTTACATTGTTTTCGTCTTGTTTCTTATTTCCATAGATTTGCACAGATAACAGTGAAAACAAACAAAAAGTTGTTTTCAGTGTTTCTTGTACAAATTTTTTAAAATAGAAAACAAAATGAAAATAATGTGACAATTTTATAATTATTTTTATTGTAGTTATTATTAAAATTAGGAAATGAAAATAGAGGAAAAAACATAAAGCGGGCCCTAAATTTCTAACAACTTCAATTGAACACTGCAAGGGACACCATTTTTTATGTCTTCGAAAGTGATAATAGGAGAAAAAGAAAAATATAAAGGGAGTTAAAATATAAAAATATGTGTGGAAGAGTTGATTTTTCTTTAAGTATAATGGTTGTGCATTTTACCCTTTTTTATGATTGGGAAAAGGGAGTGTCGAAGATTGAACCATGTCTTCGATTCAAAGTTCAACTTCCTTAAATAGAGAAACATTCGGATTACAAATGCTTTGGAATCCACAGACTTGATCAAATGTGAAATCTATGAATTTAATTGATCTTCAATTCCGGGTACATGTACTTTTTAACCGTAGAACTTTTGACTTCTTGAATTATTATAGTCTTCTAGTCTTATATATATATATATATTAATTCTTGAACATATAAGTGGTTTATTACTCATTACTTCTTCTAACAATTACCCTTATATTTAGCTGTTTAAAACTATTTGTTTATACCCGTACCTTGAAAGTGTTTCTTTAATTTTTACTTGTTGATAATACATAGTATTTTCAGTTAATAATAAAAAATTATACCATATATATATATATATATATATATATATATATATATATATATATATATATATATATATATATATATATGTCTAATATAATTTCATTAGGCTGATTCATCATATAGAATTTGAATTTCTCCCTTCCATTCGTGAGGATTTTTCAGAATTTGGTGCTATTATTTATTTTTGTAGGGATTTGCTTTTATCCCATTGTCAAAACAATAGATGTAAGGATATGCCTCCATCAAAGACAAAAATAAATAAATAAATAAAAATAAAAATAAAAATATAAATGAAACTCCTTTATTTTTTACTTATTTTACCAATTGAGACACCTATAAAAATGTTCTTCTAAAATGAGTAAGAAAGATATTTTGACCCTTAAATCATTTAGTGCTTCTGTGGATACAAGTCCAAGGGACATTTGACCAGAGTTTCGACACAAAAATAAAGTTGTTGCACAGTAACTGGGGGTGTTTTGATTCAAAAGTGAGTCCAATAGAGTCAAATTTGGGGCAAGTATAATTGATTTTCAGATAAATGATGATTTCTACATTTCCTATTGAGTATAATTGACTCTAGGCATGAGACACAAAATTCATTATATTTATACCTCAGAAATGATTTTACTTTATCATCCAAACAAAATCAATTCTTCTAAACTCACTTTTAAATATCATTACCAAATACAAATCATTTTTTAATCTTAATTTTTTAAGTCAATTCTTTTAAAATTGTTTCTATCAAAGTCTAAAATAAACAAACCCTTGATGAGTTAAGATCATATGCATTTTCATCAAACTAATAGTGAATACATCTTTACTTACTCGTTTTACAAGCAAATTCGCTTCAGAGGAGTCTTATTTATAAATTTAATCATGTTTTACTTTTTTCCTCTTTGTCACATTGACAATGTCCAATAAATATATATATATATATATATAGTTTAATTGCTATATACTGACAGTGTAAAACTCTTTTACACAGACGTCCAATCATAAACTGCTATGTTAGTAAGTTTTTTTGACTTCTATTTTAACTATCTTAAAAGTCATTCATCTTGATTAGTGATTGGATTAGTGATTGGTTGACAATATAAATTTTTTTACACTATCAGTGTATAACAATTAAACTCATATATATATATATATATACTAGTTGAATCTCCCGTGCGTTGCACGGGTGCGTAAAAAAAAATTATTCACTTTAATTTTGTCTATTAATATTAATTTAATATAGAAATTATCTTATTAATATTTTAAAATTAAAATGCCTATATTAATTATAATATCATAATAGAAGGTGCATAACATAATATATCATTATAATTCTTCTCAACTATCACAATACACTTGAATGACAAATGCATCTTAGAATAATAAGGATAAAGCTCTATCACAATCAACTTTGTCACATTTTTATCCTTTTTATTATATTCATTTCTCATTTGACACAACGGTCAATAATAATCCCATAAAATCTCCACACCAGTTTGCCAGAGCAGCAACCAAAGTGACCAGTAAGCATGACAAAAACCAAAGTAATTAATAGAATAAGTTAGCAAGAATAATTGGTGGTGAAAATAGGAGTTTATGCTTGGCCTCCTTCAAGTCCAGGAATCATTATTAAGTGTGAGTATGAGCAATGAGATTGAAAATTAACTTGGTATTGGATGTGGCACTACTTAGAATGTGAGTGTGAGTGTACATTCTTTCTTGGTGTTTCAGTTTTGAAACTATGCAATAGTAAGGAACATGTTTTTAACAGTAATAAATAAAAAGAAATATCAAATCTATTGAGTGTATGATTAGAATGCTCCCACATAAAAGAGCATACACTATATCTATTATGACCTTAACCTACACTTCTTTATCTCCATTAATAATGGCATGTTTGAGGAACTCAGACAATATATATTGAAGATGAGAAATTTGACTTGCAACAATGTAAGTGCTAAGTGTCCCATTTGAAGCATACTCAAAAACCAAAATTCTGGTAAAAGGAATGTTGCTTCTAATATAGACCTATAAGGAGAAAAAAAAAAGGTTAAGCACAAAAGCTACTTAGATATCCACTGTCTTAGATATTTAAAAATACGAAAACATATATTATAAACTATAATAGATACATAGATACATAACTAAAATTGAAAGCATAAAATTAGAATTTAAAAGAAAAGAAGTCTTTATAGCAGTAACGCTTTCCACAAATGCTAGTCCAAGTGCAAGTGTAAATAAGCATATTATATAGAATTAATGGCAACAGTTAAAATATGACACTCCTAATAGATAAATGGTTATGTCAAAACTATATATTTGGAATTTGTAAGATTCAGTGTTGTTAATATCGTTTATCGGAAAATATCGGAAGGCATAAAATCCGATATGTAAAAAATCGGATATCGTATCGGACAAATATCGGAAGCCAAATATCGGTTGAAATAAATAAATTATATATAAAAATATATGCTGTATAGTGTATACAACAAATAAAAAATGAGCCACTCAAAAGCCAAAATTCATCTGGAGTGCAGTAGGAACAGAACATTATATATCTTCAAGACAGCAAAATGTGCATCATACGGTTGGGCAAGAATATGTCTAGCAACCCAATAAAAGCCAAAACAAAATACTGATAAAGTTTAATACTTAAAAAATCAAAAGTCAAAACAAAATACTGATAAAGTGATAATATTGAGTCATTGACTAGGGAATACTAAAAAGTAAAAACAATAGAAAGATTAAACATAAAAGACAAGATCCATTCATTCCTCTGCCCCTTGCTCAATATAATCATCATTCTCATTGTCGGATAGTGAGGCATATCCTTCAACTTCTTCTACTTCTGAATCCTCAAAATCAATGTCTTCTAATTCTTCTTCTAGTTCTTCATCTTCCACTTCAACCACTATCTCTTTTCCCTTTCTGGATGAAGAACCATTAGCCAAACCCTTCTTTGTTTTAGATGCAGCACCAGCAACACTAGGGGCTTCCTTTCTCTTTTTAGTTCTTTGCCTAGTATATACCCTAGGCTCTCCAACTCCTGAAGCCCTACAAACAGCTTCCCAATTAAGGGCATCATCTCCATCTTCATCCCCAAAGACCCCTTCATTCCCAGCATCATCTTCATCACCATCCATCTTCCCAACTAGCCACTCGTTACAATCATCAATATCATTAAGTGAAATTGTGTCAATTTCATCCTTAATGCTGTATCTCCTGACCAATGCTTGATTATATTTGACATACACTAAGTCGTGTAGTCTTTTATGCTCAAGCCTATTCCTTTTTTTAGAATGAATCTGCCACAATAAAATTATATAAATAACTATACAAGTTATATAACTATTTATAATAAATTAACTAATAAATATTAACAAATAAATATTAACACGAAATTGTTTACTTGCTCAAAGACGCTCCAGTTGCGTTCACATCCCGCGCACTACATGTCAAGCTCAAGATTTTTTACAGCCAATAGTTGTAGATTTGGAGTTGATTGTCCATAACTTCACCACCATTGAGCTACAAATCCAAAGAAATGTCATGCTAGGCATATGTAACAAATTTTAAAATTTAGAAGTTGAGACTTGAGAACTACATTATTTCTCACCTGGTGCAGTTGTTTTCCTCGATGAAATTGCAAATGGATTTGCAAACATACCAGCAGCGCCTTTATATAACGGTAGCTCATCAATAATCTTTTGTCTAACTTCTGGGATAGGCACCAACTTTTGAATGCATGCATACAACCCATTTGTCACCTCAAAATCAAATTCCATTGAGGGATTGTCATAAAAGAATTCTGGGTTTAGAAAGTGGCCAGCTGCATGTAAGGGGCGATGAAGTTGGCTAGTCCATCTTTTATCAATAATTTCAAAAACCTCCTTGTACTTGCTGTCATTCTCCTCAAAAGACTTCATGATAGCTTCTTTAGCCTTCTCCATTGCCTTATAGATATAACCCATGGCTGGTTTTTTCTCACTATCTACAAGGCGAAGCACACGCACAAGAGGAGCCATCACCTTCAGTGTATACAGTATATTACTCCAAAAAGATGGCATGAGGACAATTTTTGTAGCTTCCCTCCCTTTGGCCTCCTTGGACAATTTGTTATTTGTCCAATCATCTGATACAAAAAATTTTCTCAGATTCCCTTTCTCTTTATGAATCCTTTCCAATGTGAGGAAAGATGTGGCAAATCGAGTTACTGCATGCCTCACTAATTCTCTTTTGTTGGTGAAGTACCTCAATAGGCTCAAGGTGCTTGAATGGTTGTAGATGAATCCAACAAGAAATATTGCCTTTTGCATTGTCTTCTTTATAGAAGGGAGCTTCCCAATGTCCTCCAACATCAAATCTATGCAGTGGGCTGCACAAGGAGTCCAAAACAAATGTGGCCTCTTTTCTTCTAGTAACTTACCAGCAAGAACATAATTGCTTCCATTGTCCGTTATAAGTTGAACAACCTTTTCTTCTCCAATCTCTTTCACAATGGAGTCAAGCAACTCAAATATTTTCTCTCCAGTCTTCACAATGTCAGACTCATGAATAGATTTAATGAACATCGTCCCCGATGGACAGTTCACCAAGAAGTTGATTAAGGATCTTTGTTTTCTATCCGTCCAGGCATCAGACATAATGGAGCATCCAAATCCCCCCCCATTGCTCCCTTTGTTTTTTAACAAATCTTCGGTGTAAGCCAACTCCTTGTTAGGGAGTGGAACTCTCATTTCATGGTAAGATGGAGCTTCCAACAGCAGTAAGCATTTCATGAAAGCTTTCCAACTTAACCATGTTGAAAGACAAGCCAGCTTGGTACCAAAATCGAGCTATATGTTGATGAACGTCTGCAGTAGCCTCCTTTACACATTTCTCCCTTATGCTTGTTTGCCTTGGTTTCCCTTTCTTCTTTTCCTCAATTGCTGTTTTGGGTCTTCCATAATAGAGATCCATAGGCCCCTTTAAAGCAATATTCTGTCTACTAGTGTCAGCAAGCCTAGTTGCAATGGGGGCTATCTTTTCTCTTTTTATTCTTCGCATACTGAATCAACTCTTCTTTTACCTCTTTTGGGCATTTAGTACAAGCTTTGCAATTACCCTTCTTTCCAGTCAAGTGCTCTTTCATTCTAGTAATTCCACCCCACATTGCCTTCCCACAAAAATTGCACACATAGCTACTGGTACCATTGTCTTGTGATTGATGACAGTACTTCCATCCAGGGTCAGTCCTAATACTGTTGAAGGATTGGATGAATCTTCACTTGCCATACTACAGACAGGGGAAAAGAAGGGATATGTAAGAAACAAAACATAAACAGAGGAAGAGAAGGGAGAATGTCAGAGAAAAGCAAACGAAAAAAACAGAGGAAGAGAAAGGGAGAATGGGAGAGGAAAGAAACGAAAAAACCAAGGTTTACAAAACCGGACCGGCCATTGAACCGGTGAAGGCAGCGGTTCAAGGTTCGATGGTCCAACCGAGGTTGAACCGTGGTTGAACCGGTTATAATTAAATAATATTATTTTAATTTTTAATATAATATTTGTAACAATATTAAACAAAAAAACAACATAACTAAAAATTAAACTAAATAAATGTATAGATATATGTTAAAATCATCTCCATAGGCAAAGTCAACCCAAAATCTACAACCAGCCCACATATGTTAGAAGACAAAAGAATTGGGTTTTGACTAGGATGACCCAAATCCTTTTTTAATATTATTTTTTTAATTTTTTAATTTTTTTTTGGCAAACCGGTCCAGGCCGGTTCACAACCGGTTATGACCGGTTTTACCGGTTTTGAACCGGTTCGACAGTTCTGAGGCCGGTTTCAAGCAAGGCCGGTTCAGGGGGCCAACCGAACCGGCCTAGGTCCTGGTTCCCGATCGGACCGGTCGAACCGGCCGGTCCTGTCCGGTTTTGACTACCTTGGAAAAAACTGAGAGAATGGGAGAGGAAAAAAACGAAAAACAGAGGAAGAAGTAGTAGAAAAAGAGGCAGAAGCTCGAATATAAAAAACAGAGAAGAAAAGTCGAAATTCCAAAAACGAAATAATAGAAAGGAGGAGAAAGAAGAGAACAAGGAAGAGAAAGGAGAAAACAGAGGAGAAGAAGTTACCTGAGAGGCCGAGACCGCCGGCCGGAGGCAGTGAACGTGAGGAGGCAGAGAGGCGCATGCAGAGCTGTGAGTGCTATGTGAGGAGGCAGAGGGTCGAAGGCTTGAAAGAATGAAAGTTGAAATTGAAAAAAGATACTTTAATATCTCAAAATTAAATTTGTTGCGTATAACAAGGAGTCCATTACTCCAGTCGGTGCTAAAAATGGGCCAATCGGTTGTGCTGACCCTTCATTTCATTAAAAAAAAATGAAAAAAGCCTAAAATTCCCTAACTTCCGATATTTGCCATATCGCCGATATATCGATTTGCACCATATCGGCCAAAATCTCTCCCAAAATCGGAATTAGCATATCATATCAGATTTCGTATCGTCCCTTCAAATTTCCGAGACGATATCTCGATATATCGACCGATATGCCGATATTTGACAACACTGGTAAGATTCCTTTCGGTTCCTAACTTATGATGAGTAAGACATAATATATTTAACCCTTGCAAATAGAAATATACAAAATGAAGATAAATATAATTTAATCCTTTCAATTTCACTATATGTCTTTTCAATGTAGTAGCTAGAATCAAAATTTCCGCTAAATACATCATATGAACCCATGCTGTAACACCATATTTTATTTAAGACTGATTAACTTAATAAAATAAGGATTTTTAGAATTATTTTCGAAATAACCTCTTTAAAAATTGAAACTTTGCATGACGTCAAAATATTACCTGATAAACAATTGATAAATCCAAAACTTCTTCAAATAAAAATTTGATCACTGATCTTATATCAATTGCCAGGATGAAAAAAAGAATAAAATTCCATTTATACACTAGAAACTTAAAATAGATAAATACAACAGTTCCAAATGAATTTTTAAAAGTACATGAAATAATAACATACAATGAGTTTTCGAAAACTAAGTTTATAAATTTTCTCATGATTGCCAAAATAAAACATAATAACATTTTTCAAATACTTTAAACACACACAACTCCAAATATATAACATATTACACACAATACCAAAGCTCTGAATCTTCATAATTCTCTTCTGTCACCTTCTCAGCATCTTTCAGTCATTCCTTATCTCCTTTAGGCTCACCGGATGAACTAATTGTTGCCAACCAGGAACAAAGATAAGAAAAGATACAAATAGAGGAGGTAAGATTCTATAATATGCTAGGAATGTAGATATGGGCATGCAGGTAAACAAACAAGCATTTAAGTGGATATATATATATACATCAAAGGGTATTTATAAAATATATATAGTTTCAGAAAAAGGCTGAGACTCGAATGCATGCCTAGGACTAAACCTAACTCTGCTCCATGGAGACTATTGTTGTCATAGTGTTCTGTCAGGATAGCATTCAGGTAATATGTGTAAACAACTCGGTGCACAAGTCCTAACTAGAGTATGCTAACAGCCATCTCCGCGGTCCTTTCACATGAGTACTTAACATCTGAATAATATTTAGTTCAGTGGAGTGTCAAGATAGCCCTGCTGTCCAGGTCTCCACCGGCGCAGTGCAGCTGTACACTGAACCATTGGCAGGATCCATGCCTGACTATCCCCAAGGTCTCCGTGGCCCCCACACAGTCCCCTAATATCCTATGAATAGGTGTCTATGCTTTCAGAACGACAACGACTATGATTAGGTTGGAATGTTGTCCGAAGACAAACAAAGCAGGAACTAAAAGTTCCAAAGCGCTGGTATCGATTTAAAAAGAGTTATTGTTAAGAATTGGGCTCGAATTGACCATTAACCAAAATATTATTCATGATTCAAAAATACTTTTGACACTTCAAATTCATTTGAGCGTACTTAGGCTAAAATTAAGTATATAATCATATTTAGAATTAACATTTGATACTTAAGATCAAATACAAATCGAAGGATAAAATCATCAAAAAACAAGATTTTGAAAGTCTAACTTCTCAATATTTGGTCTATTCATTTCATTCTTAAATATCATATATAATATCATATATCATAATAACTTCGAGCCCAAAACAACAAAATATAAATAAGGATAAACCTTAAGATTGAATTTACAAATTCAATAAATAAGAAATTGATATCAACTAATAATAACATTCCAACACCTCCCGAATCAAGTTCAGAAACAAATGCACTTCACACAAGTCCCTAAGCGACTTAACGATTATACTGATAGGCTTACACTTAGAGCCTAATTATAACGAGATCGAATTGATGCTCAACGTCCAAACATTACGAATAAGGAAGGTTCTCGAATTCGAACCTTATCCAAAAATTCGCAAGGCAGACCGCGTCATAAAACAAGATAATTACTTGCTAAAATAATATAGCAAATGGAGGTGTGAAGTCCATTTAAATATGCCATCGGCAAACAATTAAGAGCAAGCAATCATACTAAGAACTCTTTCAATATAAGATCTTAAGCAATTATACTAAAATCAATCTTCACTTATATGTCATATTTATGAACAACCTTCTTTAACCTTTAATTACTCAAATATTTCTTAGAAACAACTTAGAGTTTTATGCTTCATTCTAAATCCGAATTCAACATCATCAAGGTACGATCCTAAACTCATCTTCAATCAATCCCAACTTAATGTACATCAACAACTAAATCTCAAACAACTTATTTCCCTAGTTTCTCGTATATTGACAATTCCTTAAAACTACTCTAGGTCACTCTAGAATTTATCCAATTTAACTTAAGAAGCTTAATGTCCTTCAAAAATTAGAATTTGACGTCATAACTAATCTAAGCCATGTCATATCTCCATCAATCATCAACTATTGCATAAAGTTGTCAGAATTAGAAGCATCATACATACCTTATATTATATCTAAACTTAATTCCTCATTTAATAATTATGTTCTGATTCCTTTTGATAATTCCTTCATCCATAAAATTCATTTTCCACAATGGCATAACTTATCATCAGTAAACACCTATGATTACTACTCTCCACCTTATTGTCTTATCGTGATGAATATATACCCACTTACGTCATTCAGTCTCTAAAGGAAACGCCTAACCTTTCAACCCTCCAAAAGACTCCTATGGTTTCAATCCTCCAACATTCTTTATTTCTTAAACCAGAATATACGAAATCAAGACAAAGATCTCCACATCATGAAATTCTTCTATGCTATCAAACTCAAACACCTAACAGAATTTCTTCAATATTTCCTCCATTACAATCTAATCCCAACAATTATTATAACGTACGGGATAAGCACCAACAAAGAAAACAGATAATAGTCATACAATAATTCACACTCATACAATCAAACAAGGAACTCACAAGAATCATTCACACCACATCAGATAATGTCCTCAATACACAACAATATAATTCACATATGTGATCAACACAACTATAATCAATCAATTCATAACGATAAACCCCATATAATTTCCTAAGCAGATATACTAAAACCCACATTAAAACGCACACTACACCTAAAGTATTATCTTCCCCCACCTGGAATGACGTTCCGGTTCCTTTGGCGCTTCAGAGCACGCACATGTAACTCTTGTCAGTTCCTAGAAAGCAATTCTTGCTTCCCCAGAGCCAGCACGAACATGCAAAACATCCCAAGGAAACAATCCAAACATAGAAACAACCAGACAAATCACCAAATTAATTACTCAACATCAACACTATAAATATAGCTCACTAACATGCTTAATTTCTCAAAAACCTCACTGATTTAAATCAAAACAGATTTGAGGGTTTTTAGGTTCATGAATAAAATTTGGGGAAAATCGATTTAATCAAGGATTGATAAAATTAGTTTAGCGAATCACTAATTTACAACCCCAATTGCACTAAAAACACTAATTAATTTCAAAATCAAAATCTGAAATCAAAACCTATGGTTAGGGTTTGAGGGACAATTGGGATTCTTAAAAATAGACAAGGAAAGTGAGAGAAACACTCACCCACAAGGAAGGAGGAACTCGTGGTGGTGCTGACAATGGCGGTGGACGGCGGCAACAGCGGTGGCAGCGGTGGCGACCACGTTTCCTAGCTGCCATGAACCAAAATAGAGAGGGTAAGCTCAAGGGGGAGAGGAAGAAGCTTAAAAGTGGACATAAATGGTGGAAACCACCATAGAGGCGGCGGCTGAACCCTTACCGCGGTGGAGATGGCGAGTTCGCGCTGCGGAGAACGCGACCCACGGCACAGGGACGCGTGGTCGTCTTCCTCGAGCGCCGGCCGGAGCTTTCCCACGGCGGCACGCGACTCCGAGCGGCGATGCAGGCGGCTCGACGCGAGACAGGCGGCGCGGTCTTCTCCTTGCAGTGGCGAGCGGCGATCGGGCGGCACTGCCGTGTAGGGTGGCGGCGGTGTGGTCTGGTGTAGCAAGGAGGGAGGAGGAAGTGAGGAGAAGAGAAGAGAAAGAGAGAGAGATGAGTCTGAGAGAGAAGAAGAAAAAGAAAAGAAGAAAGAAGGAAAGGTGTCGTGGAGCGTGTGAGACCAGAGAAAGAGAGGGAGCATTTTCGTTTATTTAGTGCGTAGGTACAAAAATGAGTTATTGAGATTGACTCCGGAAAAAGAAAATAAGACTGTCCTTGTATCTAAAAATAATGAATGATAAGTATATGATTTCAGAATTTGAATTAGAGTAAAGATTGATGGTTGAATTTATCAATCAAGGAAATCAATGATCCAAAATTAATTTCTGATTATTTTTAAATTAATATATTTTCAAATCTAAAATTTAATAGAGTAAGATCTAAAAATAAATTTCTTTCATTCATACTATTTAAAATATTTTTCTAAACAAATAATAATAGTGATAATAGAATAACATTATTGTCTAACAAGTATGCATACACTATAATAACACAGTGTTAACGCACCAAACAAAATAGTTTGATAAGTAAATAAAATCAAATAAGTTAAAACACATAAAAATAAATATCTAACTGATTAATAAAACTAGTTATCCAATAAACACATATATAATTTTCGGGATGTTACACATGTACTCAATACACATAAAGTTAATTACAATCCTAATGCAATCACAGCTGCAGGGACATGCAACCAAAAACATCTTTAAATAGTCAATAAATAGGTTGCTGTCAACCTGTAAAAGGATGTCAAATATAAGGAATAAATTATAAATATTAAAAGACAGCAGATCCAAAACAGTCATCATCCATTTCGTAGAAGCCTAAAGCTGAATTTTAATTCTAGTAAATAATTAAACATTTGAGCTGTAAAGCTCATGTTATACCAGAACGGATTCGCTCCTGCGAATCCGTTGTCCAGCGCTCCTGCTACGGGGATCCAACGGCGCTGGGTTGTTTTGGGAGGGTGGGACCAGCTGCGAATCCGTGTGGGGCCACGATCGGACGGTTGGAGCAGCGGCAGGATGGAGCGGATCCGAGTCCATGTTATACATCAAGATACATGATACAATAAAACCCAATACATCTACAATAAAACCCAGAACTGAACCAACACAATCGCAAAAAAGTAGCAGAAAAAAACTCAAACCGTAACCAACATAACATCAATAAAGCAGAGAAAACCATTGCCGATAAAACAACTAATAATACAGCAGCCACCAGAACAAAGAAAAATCCAGCAAAACAGCAGACCTTCTAATCGATGAGTAGAGCCTCGCCCAACTCAGAAGCTAATAGATTGCATGTTTTAACCCACAAAATTTAGCCAAACTTCCTGCACATAGCATAACATATCACTTTACTTGAAACACTAAACATTCAGATTACATGAAACACATAGGGTATCACCCAAACTGACAAAGAAGGAACTTACGATGTAAAAAGCATTAATTTTTCAGAATGAGTCATTACTTCAAAAAGTCATATTCTTAGGCAATGCCCTTGCAGCATCAACTATGAACATCATATTTTCAGGGGAAGGCTAGAAATTACCAAACATTTATTTGATGATTCCCATAAAGATAGGAGATGAGACAGAAAAATGGGTGTTTGTGCAAATAGGGGAATGGATCTTCCTTGCACAAAAAATTGAAATTGAAAAATTAGAAAATCAAAAAGAAAAAACACATTTTTGTTTCTTCAAAAGTCAATTGAACTTTCCTAGATATATCATTATAGTTACATAATATGAAATAATTCAACATAACAACCAAAAAATCAAGTAGAAAAAACACTAAAAGATAAATCAACTATACCCATTTGTAATTTGAAGCATTGCCTATGGATTATCACTTGCTTGTCATTCTACAAATTCTAAACATTACCAGATAAAAATAGAATTAGATAAAATGAGAAGAAACTTGTGAAAAGAAAAAATTGTTTTGGTCATTTCTTAAACACCTTGTGTGCATAACAAAAGAAACATTTGGATAACAATTACACACCTAACATGGCTTCATTATAAAGGTTGTTGAAGATGCGGAACTTAATTTTTTCTAACAAAAAAGGGGAGCCATTCAGATATGCATGTGTGTGGAAGAAAAGAAAAAACAACAAGTTCATTAATTTGACCCAGAAATGAACCGCTAAGTACTTCACTAAAAATCAAACACAAGAAACCATAAGGAGTTAAGCTAGGAAATTTAAATCACATTAAAAGAAAAATGAGACGCAATATAATTTTCAAGACCAACAATTTCGTCTCCTTTTCTAGAAATCAAAAGAAAACGTTTGTGGGATCCGACCCAAATACATTATAGGATTATGAAGAAAAAAGTTTTATCCCTGGAACTAGAAAGTGTTGACTATTGCCATTAAATTTTCATTATCTATGCAAAGTGCGAATACCCCCCCCCCCCCCCCCCCCCCCATATGATGATCAACAATTACCTTCCATAACCTTATCATCTATTGTTTCAAAAAAAAAAAAACTCGTCATCTGTAATGTTAGCATATAATGCTAGAAGCCATTTAATTCACACTTGCAGCTATAAAAAAAATTGGGCTAGCTCGGTCTTTGATTAGGTATAACGCGCCTAGAGGCCCTCATCCAAGATACATTTTATAAGGAAAAATTTGATTACAGCTGTCCAATAATAATTAATGGGTGGTGCTTTTTACACCACATATCTTTCTATTACACCACAAATTTTTTAACATACTTTTAATATCCCTAAAATATCCCCATTGTCTCTTCCTCCTCCCTCTCCCTCATGCTTCACTTCCGGTTCCCCACTTATTTCATCGCCGTCCCTTTCCTCTTCTAAGTTCTGGTCCCCCATTTCTGTCTTCTTCTTCCATTTCCTCTTCCCAAGTACCGGCGTCTTCTTCCTCTTCTTTCATCTTTGTCATCCACCAGAAAGGGAGTGCTCCAGCTTCTGCTGTTCCAGCGTCTCCTATTCTTACCGGGATTACATTTCCGGAAAATTTAATTTTAACAGTTGAGCACACCGGAACCATAGATCCGGTATTTTAGTTTTTTTCTTTAATGGTCACCGGAAGTATATACATCCTGAATGTATATTTTAGCGCTTGGAAGATTCGTAATTCCGGTACTTTTTTTGAAACAATTGATCAAGTATCCATCTCACAGAACCATTAAGAGTCAATTAAGTTATTAGAAAACATGTGTAACATAAAACCAACCACTGCAAGGGAAGAAATGCCTTTCCAATGTGTGAATGTGAGGTGTTGTCAGTGGTGTGTCGTTGACATAAAAATAGGACGATTCTTCCAATGAGGAACATGCTAAATGACCTGGGGTTTTGGTTTTTCTCACTTTCTGCTTTTTGTTAAATTGGACGTGCTGGAATTGCGCCCATGGATCTCTCAAAGTTAAAGGAAAGAGGGAGAAGAAGGAAAGAGGAAGAAGAGGGGAGGAGAGTGGTGTATTTCTAAATATTATGGGTTATTAAGAAGTAGGGGTATTTTAGGGATATTAAAGTGTTTTTAAAAAATTTGTGGTTTATGTGAAATATTTGTGGTGTAAAAAGTAACACCCATAATTAATTTAACCTAAATTATAGGTCTAAATGGGTTGACTCATCCAAATTACTGAACTAAAGCTTCTTTTCACACCACAAATACTCCAATACACCACAAAAATTTTTAAAATCAATTTAATATCCCTAAGATACCCCCACCTATCTTAATACACCTCCAAACCTATATTGAGAAATACACCACTCCTCTGCCTCTTCTTCCTCTTCTCCCTCCTCACCCTAACTCATTCAATAATTTCCCTTTGATAGCTTTATAGGTTATTTTTTGTCTATTTCGTTCTTTTCCTTTGTTCCTTCTTCTTTTTGTTTTATGTATGAATACTACCCCTTCCTCAGGGGCGAAGTGTTTTGCATATTTAGACTACCGGAAGTTATGAATCAGAATTATACATCTGATAGTCTTTTGCATATCGGAAATATACATCCGGTAGACACAAAAATTTGGTGGCAAAAAATTGAAGCAAACCCAACAATCCACTCTGACATTACTTTACTGTTCATTATTTATTTGTTATTATTTTTCAAATCCGTTGATTGGTTTCATTTTATTTATTATTATTATTTTCACTTTAATTTCCAACATGTGTTCTTTGTGTGGGTTAAACTAAACAAAGACGACAGAGGTTTATATATTATGCATACCGGATGTGTATTTCCGATATGCATCCTAAACTAAAAAAGACTACAGGATGTATAATTCTGGTTTATAAAAATAGTGTATCAGGAGTTAACTTCTGGCAGTATAAATATGCTGACCTATGAATGTGAACACTTCGTACCTGAGGAAGGAGCAAAATTCATACAAAAAACAAAAAGAAGGTGCATAGGGAAATTATTGAATGGATTGGGGTGAGGAGGGAGAAGAGGGGAAAAGGAATAAGTGGCATGGGAGTGGTGCATTTCTCAATATAGGTTTAGGGGTGTATTAAGATAGGTGGGGGTATTTTAGGAATACTGAAATGATTTCAAAAAATTTGTGGTGTATTGGAGATTTTTGTGGTGTAAAAAGATGCTCCTGAACCAAATGTGTTAGTTAAGAAAATTTATTTCTGAATTTATTTTATGGGTGTTACTTTTTGTACCCAAAAGAATCTCTAATACACCCCAACTTATATGGGCACGCACCTAACACGTCAAATTTAGGCACATACAATAAAAAATTAATAGCTCTACAAAAGTGGGTCCCATTAACATTAAAAGTTATCACTGCTAGCTCCCTAAAAATAATTATATTAACTCTTTTCAACTCCTAGCAACAAAACCGACGGCCACCACCCAATCCAAGTCACAACCGACATCGATAACCTTCCCAAGATGTTTTAACATCCATGAAATTTTTTGTAACAAGATTGTGTACATAGAGCCTCACCAGCCCAGATTGTATAGTTCTTCCCATTCTCTGGCCATATATTGCTGATAACTCTACCATTCCCAAAGCAAGTCCTCCCGCCAACAAGGTCCCTAAAGTATTAGCATGCGCAAATACCCACCATGCCAACCTCTCCTTCTTCAGGTTGGATTGGGTGGTGGCCGTTGATTTTGTTGCTTGAAGTTGACAAAAGTAAATGTACTTTTGACTTTAATTATCTTTTTAGGAAGCCGGTAGTAATAACTTTTAATGTTGATGTGACCCACTTTTTTTGAGCTATTAATTTTTTATTGGGTCTGCCTAGATTTGACGTGCTAGGTGTGTGCCTATGGAAGATTTACTCGTCTCTTTCATTCCCCCAATCCTTGTACTCCTCTCCCTTTCCGCAACCTCTCATTTCCTACTCCCTGTAAACTCCAGCCCTTTTTCTTCCTCTTTTTCTGCTCCTTTCTTCTCCCCAAAAATCCTCCCTCTTTATGCCAATGTTTTAAAAACCAGACCGATGAAGGTAATGGTTCACGATTCACTGATCCAACCATGATACAAACATATTGTGTTATTCTGGTTTTTCATCAAACAACTAGCATGCAAACCACAACCTTCATACCACAAAATCTCTTCATAATCACAAATATGAATAAATTAATAGATTAAGATAAGTTTTTTTTTTTTGGTACAATATGAAATTTCCAATTGCACAAAAGACAAAAGAAAAAGAATTGTCTAAATCCTCACAAAAGACAACACGAGAAAATATAATTCTTAGAGATTAGCTCTCCGATCTATGTTTAGCAGAGAAAAAGGAAGTTAGTTGGAACTATTTACATTTAAAATAACATTTAAATTAGATTCGAGGTGGGAAGAGAACACATTGCATTCAAGTGGCAATGCTGGTGATGGGTCTTCCCGAGAGCTTTTCAAAACCAACCTGCAATCGCCAAAGTAGACCTTCCAATTTTGATAGTAATATTTGGACGCTTCGTGTAATTGCTGGTGGCCCCAGTTTCAGTCCACATCAGGTATATGTGTACAATATCTATCATGTACCCGAGATTATTGCAATCCGGAAATTAAACTCCAGAACTATGAGGTTAAGCTTCCAGAATTTAAATTCCGGAGAATAACAAAATTAAAACACGTGTTCTAAACATCTAGGTTTTAATTTTCAGATTTTTTAAATATTCTTTTACCGTTCCCATACATGCTTGCAACTTATTTTGTGTGTTTGTGTTGCTCACTTGCATAAATTGACATGGAAGAGTATGTATCCAAGGTGTCTAAAGAAGTGGAGATGCCAATTAAGATTGTGGATTTTATTGATGCATTCACCACTAAAGAGGTTGGTGAATGAGAAATTGTTCTTGTTTAGTCATACCTGTGTGAACATTATAACATGATTTTTTGTTTTAAATTTCAGGTCTTTCCTACCCAAGATGATCTTTCGAATTGGGCTCAAGCCGTTGGGAGAGAGAATAGATTTGTTGTTGTCATTGCGATAGACAGGTGGTATAGGAAGGAAGACATTTGTAATCTTGGGTTGCGAAAGGAGTGGAAAGTATAGACGATACAAGTATATATTAGCTTGCAAGGCGACAGGAACTAAAAAAATCTGAGTGTCCCTTCAGGTTAAGAGGAAAGATAGTGAAATATGGTGATGGATGGAAGGTCAATGTCGTGTGTGCATTTCATAACCACGAGGTAGCTGAAACATTGGTGGATCATCCATATGCTGGTCAGCTAAGTGGCGAAGAGAAGTCTTTGATTGCTGATATGACAAAGAACATGGTAAAGAAGCGTATTACTGAAATTTAAAGATCGTGACAAGGATAAGGTCACTACTATCAAACAAATATATAATGCACGCCATGCGTTTTGAAAATCTTTGAGAGATTCCAGAACATAAATATAACATCTAATGAAACTAATGGAATGAGATCACTATGTTTATTGGCATAGAAGGGTCGACATGTCTGCTGTTGTGAGAGATATAGTCTGGACACATCCACATTATTTGGAGTCCGAGAGAGCTGATAACTTCAACTAGGCATTACATAAGTTAAGAGGACTGGTTCTAAAAGATGATGTGACAACTCAAGTCATTGTGGCTCATAGAGACATTGTATTGATGAATGTAGTTGAAACTATTTTTCCGAGTCCAATACATTTATTATGTCAATTTTCATATCTCTATGAATGTGAAAGCTAAATGCAATTTGCTAGTGCATCTGAAAGAGGAATGAGACCAAGTGCATGGGGTAGTATTTTGGATTCTCATAATGAGGGTGAGTATGGGGAGAGATTTGTGGTGAATATGTGAAAAATTAAGGTGTTGGTTCCATATAAGGAGAAATTTGTCCTCGCATGGACAGATCGGGTGATGCACCTTGGGAATACAACGTCTAATAGGTATGCTCATCTTTAAGCAATATTCATATTTATTAATATCTACTTCCATTCATGCTGAATTAATGGTTGCAATGTCAGCCATTGAGTTGGCTTACAAGAAAGGTCGGAGTAAGCTTTGGTTGGAGACTGACTCTATGCATGTGGTGAATGCTTTTAGATTAGTAGATTTGGTTCCCTGGAAGTTTAGGAATAGATGGAAAAACCGTCTTACTATTTCTAAAAATTTGCAATTTATTATCTCACATTTATAGAGAAGGTAATAATTGTGCTGATAAGTTGGCAGCTTTTGGGATTGCTAATAGAGGTTTCACTTGGTGGGATTTACCCCCTAGCTTTATTAGGGATGATTTTAACCGCAATAGGTTAGGCCTCTCTAATTATAGATTCATATGATTTTGCAATTTTTTTGGCATGAGTTTTGATTTATGTCCCCTATGTTTTTGTATTCTTTTTGCTATTTTTATTAATATTTTTTTTGGTGTATTGCAGATGGTTGGTAGCGGTTATGGTGCCAACATAGTTAGGATCACCTATTCTTTTGTGACACTTTTGCATGCTAATTTTTGCTTTAATAAATTATGTTATCCGGTATTATATATTTATATGCCCTTTTATGTTTGTTAATATGGTTAAGTCTACACATGAAAGGTTAAAGAGGTTGCTTCAAGAATACCAAAGGCAGCTAGCCCATCTGTACAAGTATTACCCTCCCTATAAATATGAGGATCAAATTCACAATAAAACCACTTATGCCTCGTAGATACTGATGACTCCTGACCACTTGGTATCTACACATTCCAAAAATTAACCAAAATAAATTAAACAAAAACATAATCAATGAGAAGAAATGAACATGATAAGAATGAAACTACATTAAAAGATTTAAGACAACTAATTAGTGAGAAAAATTACCTTATGTTTATGTTGAATCAACACTGAGGCACGCCTTTCTCTTTATGATTCACAAATGCACTAAAAATGAAATAAAAAATATTATGAAGCAATCCATAGGGCGAATCATGAATGAACTTCAAACAATTTTTTTTATATATATAAGAAAAAATTAATTTTTTTATACTATCGATGTAAAGTCACCTTTTATGAGGCTAAACCATCAGCACATGAGTTACCCTCTCTAAAAATGTGAGAGACCATAAACCTCATTTTGCTACAAAGTACTTTACAGTTTAACCACCTAGTCCTTAACTTCCAAGGCATGAACAACAAGCATGGAGTCAGTCTCCAACCAAATATTCAACCAATTTTTGTAAAAGGCAATCTTGATTGAAGTCATGGCTGCACAGAGTTCAGCTTCCAAAGATGATCCCGGGTCAATAGCTTCTGAAAAACAACCAATGATAGCTCCTCTACTATCTCGAAAAATCCCTCCACCAGCTGCTCTATTCTAATTAGAAGCTCCATCCGAGTTTATTTTGAACCAAGTGCAGGGAGGTGGCTGCCAAACAACCTCAATAACCTTTGGAGCTTTAGGAGGCCGAATTATGACACTGAAGGATTTGACAATGGAAAAATCCTCCTCAATAGAAGGAAACATGGTCCCTTTAGAACAGACACCAGACATGTGAACAGCTGCCTTAATCTTGGAAATTACATTTTTGTTATGGAATCGAGCTTGATTCCTAGCAAACCAAAAAACATGAATAATAGAAGAGATCAATAAATCTTTGACCTGAGAACTCCAATTACCACTAACTTTAGGAAAAAAAAAGCAGCAAAGGCAGTTAAATCAAACTGAATATGGAAAACAGAAGCCAGCCATGACCAAATTTTCAAAGCAAAACTGCAGTTCAAAAACAGGTGCATAGAGGATTCACAAGAACTACCACATAGGCTGCAAATAGAAACAATAATACACCCTCTAGAATGTAAATTCTCAAGTACTCAAGATTGAATCTGCTACAAAAGAAACAGATCCTCTATTTCCAGAAGCAGAATCATCTTTATTCAAATTATTCTCCACTGAGTTATCCTTTGAAACCACATCTGCCCGAAAATCAACAGATTCATCAAAGATAGTTTCTATTGAATTAGAGTCCTCAACTTCTTGATTAACAATTTGATCCCCATTAATCACCTCTAAAATATGAGGGACTGAGTTGGACAAGAATTTATTCTTTTCTACCACCGAGGGCTGCTGATCATCCTTCTCATCATTTAAAACAATAACTTGATCCTCAAGATTGAGTGTTGGGTCAATATTTGCTTCAACAATTGCTTTTGCCTGAAGATCCTCAGCTACTTTTCCTTGATCACTGCCAACATTAGGATTCTTCTCTTGCTCCACAGGCCCTTTTGGAACATAAACTCTTCTAAATATGGCTTTATTTCTTATCGGTAAAACACCTTTATTCTTATTCACCTGATCCTGCTCCTTTTTCCTGCAATTCTCTACCGAATGGCCGACTATCTTGCAAAGAGAACAAAAACTTGGAAGCCTCTCATATTCTATATAAACATAGAATGCAAAGTCTTTTCTTTCAACAAGAACTTTGTCTCGCAGTTGTCCTGCTAAGTCTAAATCAACCAAAATTCTAGCATAATGTCCAAAAGATTTATTGACAGTCGCATCATTCAAAGAGAGGTGAATGCCAATGCCTCTTGCTATAGCTAATAAAATCTTTGGCCTCCAGTACTCCTGAGGCAAACCAGTGATACCTATCCAACACTGTACGTTGGTATGCTTCACTAGCTCCGGCTTAAAATCTTTAGACCAAGAGAATAAACGTAAGATACCAGGGTTAAGGCTCCAAGATCCCACAGCTAGTACCTTCTGCATATCCTCTGTTGATGAGAATGCAAATTCAAAATAACCTTTTTTCAATAGGGATTACTTTCCATTGAGATAACGGCTGCCACAATCGCGAAAGCTTTTCCCTCAAGTCATTGATCTTTAATGGTGTATCACCCTTTGAAAGAATAATGCGGCCATGTAAGTTATTTTTTGATGCCTCTAAGCCGGCCAAATATTCCTCTTCTGGAATTATTACCGAAATCTGATTATCTTTCAAGTAAGGCACTGTTAATTGGCTGAGAGGGATAGTGCAGGAGTTGCTCAAGGCTTGAGCAAAAGTGCGCTGCTGAAGAGGTTGAAGACCATTGGGAGATTTGTGTGTGTGGGGGGCGGGGCGCAAGGAATTTCCATGGACAATGAGGATTCGACGTGGCTGCCATCATCAACCATGCAAACCCTAACCAACCATGCAGAGCCAAACCCTAGCAGAGCATTAGCCAAGACTCGCTCAATACAGAGTTCAAAAAAATTGGGTTATAGATCCACCTAGAATGTGGGTACCCTTAACTGTATGTGTTGTAACAAGAAAGCCTGAAGGTGGTTCCCGTCCCTGTCAGGGGAGATGCCAACCGTCTCTCCTTTTCACGAACACTGATACCAACTTAAAATACTAGAATATAGACTAGACCAAATGATTGTGAATTGCTTGAGTGATTAGCATTCAACCAACAGAATATTTATATACACTAGGAATTGACTACAACTTACATTTACAAGATAATAATTAAGGACCTATTTCCTAATTATGTTATTTTCTATGTACATGAACATACAATTAACTAGTTCCAACACTTCTACTAATTCCATCAGTATATATTCATTTATTTTCTTATAATATTGAATTTAGAAAATAATCTTGTGCAAAAATAAATTTATGTTTTATTTATAATTTATCCTATTATTATTGTTATAAAAAAGCATTTTAATTATTTCATCATTTTTTTACTTTAAATTAATATTACTTCGTACATTGTATGAGTGCAAAGAAAACTCTAGTCTACCAAAAAACAGTTGTATTATTGGAACATCAAAATGAGACAACAAAATTCGATAACAATTTTCATGGTTAATGTGGTTAGTGAAGTGTTGCGTTTGGTTAATGGATCGATATACACAGGTGTCAATTCATTAACCATCAATTGAACTTCATTAACCATGATTGTCATTAACCACGATTATCATGTGTTCAAATATAATCTATTATATGTATATTTGAACACTTGAAAATCGTGGTTAATGACGTTTAGGGGATGGTTAATGAGTTGTGACACCTTGATATATCCATTAACTAAACTTAATACTTCATTAACCACTTTTTGGAATTGCACTAATCATGAAAATTATTGTTGAATTTTGATGTTTAAATAACATTTCTATATAAAAAAAAAAAACAAACTCTAGTTTTCATAAAAGTTTTTTTTTTTGACTGATTTTTTCATAAAAAGTTAAAAATTCAACTTGTAGTATAATAGGAAAAATATCCAAAAGTTCAGCACGCCCAAACCTTTTTCATTTATATTTTTTTTTGTTACAAAACCTTTTTCATTTAAGTTCATATAACTTTTTCTAAGTAAATGATAACATAATTTAATCCAAAATAAGCATATATATATATATATATATATATATATATATATATATATTGACTTGCAAAATAAGCATATTTAGTTACTAGGAAAGAAGATCCTTAAAGAATCAAATATCATAGACGAAACACTTACTTATTATACATAAATACATAAATTAATGGAACACTTCTTTGATTTGATCTTTCTCTCTACCAAGCCGCACAAAATTGTCATTTCTCCTTGATTGACTTGCTTGTAGTCGTCGGATCCCATTGGCACCAAACCAGACCGCCCACCAGACAACAAACAATCTTTGGTTTGTCCATCGCCTTCTCTCTGTCGTTTCTTATTTTCTAAGTTTGATAACAAAAACCCCTATTTTGGTCTATGCTTTCTTCTTCCCCTTTGCATTTCTGATCCCACACTCACATGGGTCTTCCACCTTTTCCTTCAACACACTTGGTTTCTTCATCTGATTCTACTTCCATGTGCTAAGGGAAGTGCAAAGTTTTGTTCTTTAGTTCCAACTCCAACTGGGTTTTAATTGCCCCTCCTTAAATCTCAACATCAACACCATCATAGGTTTTTCATTTTTTCTTTGCTCTAAATCCCTTTTTTATCACACTCTATTAGTTTAATGCTTTGTTATGATTTATGTAATTATGTAATTAGTAAATCAATTTAGAATTTTTGTTGATGCTTTGTGTATTACTATATGGCTGCTTCCAAGAAACCCCGCCTTAGAAGTGCGGCTCTGCGCCGTTTGTTATGTGTGGTGTTTGTTACTTTATGTGGGGTTTTGTTACTGATATTTATTGTTGGATCAAATTCAACAACATCATCAACCATTTTGACTCATGATTTAAACAATGGTGATGATGATTCTTCTGCTTATCATCATGACTTGAAGGTTAGAGTTAGAGAGAGGCATAGCCTTCCTAAACAGAATGAATTGTCACTTAGATTGGAAAAGCTAAATGGGTTGCCTCCAAGAAACTTGGATCTGTATCCAATTCTTGCTAAGGATCGCATAGTCGTCGTTCTGTATGTTCACAACCGGCCTATGTATCTGAAATTAGTTGTTGACAGCCTTTCACATGTGGTAGGAATTAATGAGACTTTGCTAATTGTTAGTCATGATGGTTACTTTGAGGATATGAACAAGATTATTGATGGTATCAGATTTTGCCAAGTTAAACAGATATATGCTCCGTATTCGCCGCATCTGTTTTCTAATAGTTTTCCCGGGGTTTCACCTGGTGACTGCAAGGACAAAGATGATGCTAGAGGGAAGCATTGTGAGGGGAATCCTGATCAGTATGGAAACCACCGCTCGCCAAAGATTGTGTCATTGAAGCATCATTGGTGGTGGATGATGAACACGGTATGGGATGGATTGAGAGAGACAAGGGAGCATTCTGGTCATATTCTTTTCATTGAAGAGGACCACTTCATATTTCCGAATGCATATCGCAATCTACAAGTTCTAACTTCACTGAAACCTCAAAAATGCCCTGATTGTTATGCTGCAAATTTAGCACCTTCTGATGTGAACTCGAGAGGTGAAGAGTGGGAAAGTTTAGTTGCAGAGAGAATGGGAAATGTGGGTTACTCTTTCAACCGAACTGTTTGGAGGAAAATACACAATAAAGCTAGAGAATTTTGTTTCTTTGATGACTATAATTGGGATATCACAATGTGGGCTACTGTTTATCCCTCATTTGGTCGCCCTGTTTACACATTGCGAGGTCCCAGGACCAGTGCAGTTCACTTTGGGAGATGTGGTTTGCATCAGGGTCAGGGCGAGAAAAAGGCTTGCATTGATAATGGCATGGTGAACATTCAAGTAGAAGATCCTGACAAGGTTGCTAACATTGAATCAGACTGGGAAGTCCACATGTATAAAAATCAGCCTGGTTACAAGGCTGGGTTTAAGGGTTGGGGAGGCTGGGGCGATGACAGAGACCGCCGCTTATGTTTGAGTTTCGCCAGCATGTATCATTCTGTAGGCCCTGCATCTCCATCGTAAGAGTTGAGTTTCTGGCTTCTTCTAGTTTCTTCCTTTCTCCCTTTTTCTTTTGATTTGTTCTAATATATCCCAATTTGAGTAGATTAGTTTCTTCAATACAGGAATTCATAGTAGTCCATTACAAATGGTGTTAAGGTCCATAATACTTTGATAGCATTTCTAAATCTTATGTATTTGTAAGTTGTAGCATTGAATGGATATTCATATTGGTTCTCCTACATGAAAGATTTTGTATTATGTTAACTAATCTCTCTCTCTCTCTCTCTCTCTCCATGTGTGCATCCTCAAGGCTTTGGTGTGAGGAACTGCATGTTAAGGGGCCTTTCAGACCTATAATTTTCTGCATCAATGTTTTCCCATGTATCATTCAATGCATAAGAAGACTTTCGTTGGTTAGACTAATGGAGAGTTACATTGTTCTGTGCTTCTATGTTTCTGTCTGTGCACCTTTGCTGTAAGCTTAAGGGTAGTGCCAAATATTAGATTCTGCTTTTATTGTTAACCAAAATATATTGATTATCACTAATCAAATTTGAAAGGAAGAAATAACATAAATTAATCATTAATGAAGTTGGTGCATAGTATGGTAAATATGCAATACAGCAAACATGAAACTAGTTTTAGTTTAGAATTTACTATTTAAAGGCTAGATGGAAATAATCGTAGGCCCGAGGAACATAACCTATCTTTAGCTTTGGTTTTGGCCTACTATGGCTTTTTAGTTGTGAACTTACTTTTCCTTTCCTGTTGTTGGACAAATGAGGAAGTGCATTTGGGGGTTGATCTTGTGCAATATCAAATAAAATTTCAAGCAATTGGTAAAATTTTCTAAATTTTTGTACTCAGATGGAAATAATTTTGGATGTGTGATTGAAATTTTTATTAGAAATTTGTAAGTTTTGATCTTGGGCTACAACATTTAGGAGAGGAATGGCTGAGCTTATGTTCAAGGAACTTGAAAGTGAGTGCAAATCTATGAAGAAACAGGCTGAGCTAATATCTGCTTACTTGTTTAGAAATGGTGAAGATGGTGCTATTAAAGACAGAATAATGTTGACAATAACACACAACTTAATCTCTGTTTTCTCCATGAAGGTGCTCCAAGTAAACAATACATAGAACTAGGGATTGGGGTGAAGGACTAGTGATGCTGGAACTTTTCATTGGAATAAAGGTGTTTTTTGGGTGCTATGGAACAGTATCTGCAAGTGGTAAATTTAGTTTTTTTTCTTTTTTCTTTAATGTAAATTAGGGAAAATTTGAAGCTAAATGGTTTTAGGTTTCAGCAATCAGCAATTGGATGAAATAAAACTCTCTGGTCAAATGTACAGAGATCTGTGGGAGTTTAATCAGTAGAAATCAGAGTGAAGAAGGTAATGAAAAAGGAAAAAAGTGAACCATTGAAAGGTACCACGTCCTTTTGGCTACAGTTTCTTTTAAGTTAAAATTGTCATTCCCTTCTGTATTGTAGCTGATAAATCACTTAAATCGGACCAGTCAAAACATGAGGTCTGGGTAGTACAAAACTTAGGTCTAAATTTTATAACTGGTCATTTTTAAATCAACATAGATTAAAGCAAATAACTGTATTTGGAAAAGCCTACAGAACTAGATACCATAGTACATGATTAAATTTCTGATCAAGGGTATCCTCCAATAGAAGGAAAAATAAAAAATTCTAAGGTTCAGACAGCAGGGTACTAAAATGTCTATTTCTGAGGATATAATTAAAAAGTTAACGGAAGTAACAAATTCTAAGCTGATTAACTTATAAAATTATTATCTGATAAAGCTGTGGTATATTCATATTATTACAATCAGCTTTGTGCCATTTTGGATTGTCCAGTTGCTAGCATGCCATCTGCATCTTTCTCCCTAATTGTGTGTTGGAAAGAACTCAATCTTGACTTTTGTAGCATTTGAATACCTACACTTACTTTTGTGAATATTAGGGGTGAGCGTGGGATGGGTTGGGACGGCTTTTGCTTGTCCTTTACCCAGCCCTAAACATTGATATGACCAATTCTTTGAACCCAAACCCGTCCCTAAACTCGAAGGAATCCGATCAAATGCGGATTGGTTTAAGACCAGGTCTAAATGCGACGGAATCGGGTTGACCCGAAGTTAAATAGATTCTTTGCAAACTAAATTTCTGTGAGTGAGAAAAAATATTTTTTTTATAAGCCAAAATATTGGCAGAAGATACTACCTAAAAGCCACCAATTGATCTTGTGTCACCAAATAGATCCAAAATTGGATGTTACAAAATATCAACAAATAGATCTTTTTGCTGGATGCTTCTTTGACGCTCGTGTTACCAAAGTCACATTGTTAAAAATAGGATACTTTCATCAAACATGATTGTTTCAATATTACAAAAGCCACAAAATATATCAAACATGAAACGTAAGCTAGGGAGGGATAAAAATAAAAGTAGATTTTTATTATATGGGACGGGTTGGATAACCCGAAGGTCAACCCGGACCCGCCCCTGACTCGACACTGGGTCACTAAATGGGATACGGGTTCGTCCTTTCTCTTCTGCGGGTTAGCGTCAGACCCGACCCAAACACTATGGGTTGGGATGAGTTTTAGGGCTGGGCAGGGAGCATCTTTCTTGAGATCAAAAGACTTTGAGCTTGATGATGCTTTTAACTTTGGGTGGGTAAATGATAACACTAAAAGGTAGCTACATTTGTTGCCAAGATGAAACTTCATAAGCCTATCCAAAAGAAGAAAGAAAGAAAGAAAGAAAGATGAAACTTCATAAGAATAGTGGAGGTCCGATGACCTGTTCAAGGCAAGCGTGCGGTGGTTCCAACGTTGGGAAGGTGGCATGTTAGTTACACGTGCCAAGGATGTGTTCGAGTGGTGGCACGTGAGATAGCTTCCGCCAACGAGACTTCGTGGGCTGGCCGGATAGTGACTCCTAAGGACATTTCCGGCGACAGTGTGTGATGGGTAGACCGGTGGAGTGACTTTTAACTGAGTGACTTATGGACTTTCTAGGTTTGACAGGACATGGACTTGTGATGGGAAAAGGACAGATCAGAAGCGGGACGAACCCACTCTGATACCAACTTAAAATACTAGTATATAGATTAGACCAAATGATTATGAATTGCTAGAGTGGTTAGCACTCGGCCAGCAAAATATTTATATACACTAGGAATTGATTACAACTAACATTTACAAGATAATAATTAAGGACTTATTTCCTAAGTATGTTATTTTCTATGTACATGAACCAAGTACATGAACGTACGATTAACTACTACTAATTCCAACACTTCCACTAATTCCAACAGTATATATTTGTTTATTTATTTTCATGTAATATTGGATTTAGAAAATAATTTTGTGAAAAATAAATTTTTGTTTTATTTATAATTTATCCTATTATTGTTGTTATAAAATAGCATTTCAATGAAATTAAATTTTATTTTATAACTTTAATTATTTCATAATTTTTTTACTTTAAATTAATATTACTTCATACATTGTATGAGTGCAAAGCAAACTCTAGTCAAACCAAAAAAACAGTTATATTATTTGAACAACAAAATGATACAACAAAATTCGACAACAATTTTCATGGTTAATGCAGTTCAAAAAATGTGGTTAATGAAGTGTTGCGTTTGGTTAATGGGATATATCTAGATGTCACAACTCATTAATCATCAACTGAAATTCATTAACCATAATTTTGAACGTCATTAACCATGATTATCAGATGTTCAAATATAATATATTACATGTATATTTGAACACCTGAAAATCGTACTTAATGACGTTCAATAAATGATTAATGAGTTGCGACATCTTGATATATTCATTAACTAAACTTAATACTTCATTAACCATGTTTTTGAAATGCACTGATCATAAAAATCATTGTCGAATTTTGTTGTCTCATTTTGATGTTCAAATAATATTTCTAAAAAAAAAAAAAAAAAAAAAACTCTGGTTTTCATAAAAAGTTAAAATTTCAACTTGTAGTATAATAGGAAAAATATCCAAAAGTTCAGCACGTCCAAACCTTTTTCATTTAAGTCCATACACCTTTACAAATGGTGTTACGGTCCATAATACTTTAGTAGCATCTCTAAATCTTATGTATTTGTAAGTTGTAGCATTGAATGGATATTCATATTGGTTCTCCCACATGAAAGATTTTGTATTATGTTAACTAAACTCTCCCCCCCCCCCCCCCCCATATGTGCATCCTCAAGGCTTTGGTGTGAGGAACTGCATGTTAAGGGGCCTTTCAGATCTATAATTTTCTGTATCAATGTTTTCCTGTGTATCATTCATTGCATAAGAAGACTTTTGCGGTTAGGCTAATGGAGAGTAACATTATTCTGTGCTTCTTTGTTTCTGTCTGTGCACCTTTGCTGTAAGCTTAAGGGTAGGGCCAAATATTAGATTCTGCTTTTGTTGTTGACCAAAATATATGTATTATCACTAATTAAATTTGAACAGAAGAAATAACATATTAATCATTAATGAAGTTGGTGCATAGCATGTTAAATACTTGTCAAATGTTTAAATATGCATTTAGAATTTTACTATTTAAAGGCTACATGGAAATAATAGTAGGCCAGAGGAACACAACCTATCTTTAGTTTTGGTTTTGGGGCGTACTATGGCTTTTTAGTTGTGATCTTACTTTTCCTTTCCTGTTGTCGGACAAATGAGGAAGTGCATTTGGGGGTTGATCTTGTGCAATATCAAATTAAAGTTCAAGCAATTGGTAAAATTTTCTAAACTTTCATACTAAGATGGAAATAGTTTTGGATGTGTGATTGAAATTTTAACTAGAAGTTTGTAAGTTTTGATCTTGGGCCACACCATTTAGGAGAGGAATCACTGAGCTTATGTTGAAGGAACTTGAAAGTGAGTGCAAATCTATGAAGAAACAGGCTGGGCTAATATCTGCTTACTTGTTTAGAAATGGAAAAGATGGTGCTATTAAAGACAGAATAATATTGACAATAACACACAATTTAATCTCTGTTGTCTCAATGAAGGTGCTCCAAATAAACAATACATGGAATTAGGGATTGGGGTGAAGGGGAACTTTTCAATGGAATAAAGGTGTTTTTCTGGGGCTATGGAACAGTATTTGCAAGTGGTAAATTTAGTGTTTTTCTTTTTTCTTTTTTCTTTAATGTAAATTAGCGGAAATTTGAAGCTAAATGGTTTTAGGTCCACGTCCTTTTGGCTACAGTTTCTGTCATTCCCTTCTGTATTAGCTGATAAATCACTTATATCAGACCAGTCAAAACACGAGGCCTGAGTAGTACAAAACTTAGGTCTAAATTGATAACTGATCACTGTTAGACTGACATGGATGAAAGCCTAATTAACTGTATTTGGAAAAGCTTACAGAACTAGATACCATAGCACATGATTAAATTTCTGATCAAGGGTATCCTCCAATAGAAACCAAAAAATAAAAAATAAAAAATTCTAAGGTTCAGACAGCAGAGTACTAAAATGTCTATTTCTGAGGATATTATTAAAAAGTTAACGGAAGTAACAACTTCTAAGCTGATTAACTTATAAAATTATTATCTGATAAAGCTGTGGTATATTCATATTACAATCAGCTTTGTGCCATTTTGGATTGTCCAGTTGCTAGCATCTGCATCTTTCTTCCTGATTGTGTTGGAAAGAACTCAATCTTGACTTTTGTAGCATTTGAATACCTACACTTACTTTTGTGAACATCTTTCCTGAGATCAAAAGACTTTTGAGCTTGATGATGCTTTTAACTTTGGGTGGGTAAATGATTAGCTACATTTGTTGCCAATATGAAACTTCATAAGAATAGTGAGTATCTGTTCTAAGGATGATTGCAATACTGATCTTTCAGAGTTAAGGAAAGCACAAGTGTTTTCCTTAATGCTTTTCATTTAGCTTTTCCTTCTTGCAGGAATGGGATACGAGAGAACGTTCTTGTTGCAATTCATTTGATGCTCATTAGGATTATATTTCAGACGTGACTTTTGTGTATGCTATACCAGAAAATTGTATTGGGAATATTGAAAACAACTAGTTATTTTCACTCTTTTTGTTAAAAAAAATTGGAAATATGAAATAAAATGAAAATGGGTGGCAATTTTGTAATTAATTTTTTAAAATAGAAAACGAAAATAGGATACTAAAAACAAAGTAAGCAATAAAATAAATGGGTTTAATTTTGATACACTACGAAAAAAATTTATTACTTTTAAGATAATTATGATAAAATTCAAATGATTGAATGTCAATATACTATTGATAATGTAAACCAATTAAATCCAAAAAAAAAAAACATTATAAAAAAAAAGGTGAGTCTGTTTTCCAATTATCGAGTTCTTTATATATTCACGCTTGTTTAGCCCAGATTATACAAAGCTGGGTCAATCCATAGCATATACGGGGAGGGTTTCAAGAATAAATTTGCTTATTTCTTAATTGAAGTTTGAACAATTCAGCATTAGCATCGCTGAATCATTTTACTTTTTGCATTTATTGTACTGAAGCATAACCTAGCTGTGCTTTAACTTTTTTATTTTATTTTATAAAAGCCAAATTATGGCAATTCATTCATAATAATATCAGCAATACAACTAGGAACAATGGAAAAACAACAGGAGCTAGCATACAATAAAGATGCCCCAGCTAAATAGTGAGCTACTTTGTTTGCTTGTCTTCTAATAAACTTTGTTGAGAAGTTTGTAAAATAAGAAGTAAGACTATTGCAACATTTGACAAAGACACCATGTTAAGTCTCTAAAATGTCTGTGTGCATTTCCCTAAGTTTTGATGAAAACGAAACATTGGTTAATGATTTAATTAACCTACTTTGTGGTTGCTAACCTGTCTACTTAGTGTACAGATCAGAAGATTACAAAACTCACCTGTCTGTCTACCTAAGTATCAACTTGTCCGTTTAAGCCAAAAAGTCAACCTGTCTGCTGACTAGGATTGTTGACTATATGCAAACTGGTTTACAACCTGTCTCTGCTCTAACACTTCAACTTGTCTATGGTTCTTTGTTAAAGAACTCGAAGTACAGGAAGCTTTTGCAAGCTGTCCCCTCATGAAGAATACTCTGAGAACTCTCTCTCATGCTTATCAAGAAACTCAGAAATGCTCTCTCTCAAGCAACCTAGGAAGTCAGAGATAAACTTCCAGTTAAAGAATGTTTCCAACATGCTTTATTCCCTAGTACTTTCAGTCATTACACAGAAAGGGAAATGTACTCTGCAAAAGTACAAAAGCACTCTGCACAACTCTGAGTTGGCGTCTACACGATGCATAAAGCTATTATCCTTCATGTTAGAGTACAACCAACGTCTCCATTGCATTAATGGCTGCCCAGAACGACTATATTGCATTTAATGAAGCTCTGCTTGAAGCCATCGTTGCAAGGAATGTCTCTAACGGATATTAAATGTTTGAAGGCTATAAATACAGAAGTCATTGAAGATGAACATATCAGAGTTTACAAAGCATTAAAGAGCCATTACTCTGTTCATTTATTTTACTCTGTATTCATCAATCATTTGAAGTTATTACATTTAAAACCACTCTCTGAGTGTTAGTGAAAGATCTGTCTGTCTGTAAGTGTATTTATTACAAACCAAACTCTCAAACAAATCTGAGTGAGCCTGAAGAGGCTAGGTGTGCAAAGAATACTTGTGTTGGAGCCTGAAGAGGCTAGGTGTGCAAACAATACTTGGAGTCTGTAACCTGATCAGTTATAGTGGATAAATCTTGGTGCTGCCAAGGACTGGACGTAGCTCTTTGTGTTAAAGAGTGAACCAGGATAAATCTGTGTTAATCTCTCTTCCCTTAATCTCTTTAGTTGTTTTGATTATATATCATCTGCTTTCTAACTAAGGGGTTAAAACTGTTTTTATCAAGACTGTTTTTCATCTATACGTGTGTTGTTTTCTGAGAAAACTACAACAGACAGGTGACCTGTCTGTGTAACCTTTTTACACCCGTCTGTGCTTAGCTTCTGCATGCAAAAAGTTTTTAACTTTATTTTAATTTCTGATAAACACAATTCAACCCCCCTTCTCGTGTTTATAGTTGTCTATTTCAGTTGGTATCAGAGCTCAGCCTCTGGGTTGAGCATCTAACAGTGTAGAGGTAAAAGATCCTGAAGAATAGACATGACTGCTGGAGCTAGTGGAAGTAACCAGACTGAAGGAGCCTCCTTAACCAGACCTCCATTCTTCAATGGAGAAAACTACAACTATTGGAAAGACAGATTTCAATGGTTCATTCTATCTACAAACTCTGATCTCTGGGATGTCATCACTGATGGTCCTTTCATTCCTAAAAACGATGACAACACTGATAAGCCAAAAGCTCAGTGGACCCCTGCAGAAAAGGCAAAGTGGGAGCTGAATCACAAAGCCAGATACAACATTATTTGTGCTCTCAGTCCTGATGAATTTGAGAAGGTCTGTGCCTGTGATTCTGCCAAAGAAATATGGGACACCTTAGCTGTCACACATGAAGGAACAGCCAAAGTCAAAGAATCAAAAATTGCCATACTTGTCAGAAAGTATGAACTGTTTCTCATGGAGGAAGGAGAATCTGTTGCTCAAATGATTGGGAGATTCCAAACTATCATCAATGGTCTAAAGTCTCTTGGCAAAGTTTACTCTAATGCTGAGAAGGTTGGAAAGATACTTAGGAGTCTACCTAAGCAGTGGAGACCTCTGGTAACTGCTATCTCTCAAGCCAAAGATCTTACCACCTTGACCATGGATGAACTCCTTGGAACACTTACTGTTCATGAGCAAGAACTTGGAGATGAAGTCTCAACAAAGAAGGGCAGGTCAATTGCTCTGAAGGCTGATCAAAAGTCTTCCAAAGCTTCTAAAGCTTTGAAGGCAGACGAGTCATCCAGTGATGATGACCTGTCTGAATCTGAGGATTCTGAAAGTGATGAAGAACTATCTCTCCTAACCAGAAAGATAAAGCTTCTCTTACAGAAAAAGAAGTTCAGAAAGGATAAACCATTCAGAAGATTCAACAAGGACAAGAACTTCAAGGATTCCACTTCAACAGACAAGAACTCAATTGTCTGCTATGAGTGCAAGAAACCAGGTCACATCAAAGCAGAATGTCCTCAACTCAAGAAAGCCTCGTTTAAGAAGTTCTTCAAAAAGAAGAAGAAAGGAATGATGGCTACTTGGAAGATCTAGAGTCAACATCTACTGATGAGGAGACAGAGGAAGAAGCAAATCTCTGTCTAATGGCTAACACTGACTCTGATTCAGATAATGAGGTAAATTCTGATTATGAGGAATTACTTGATGCCTATGAAGAACTGTTGGATGAATCCAACTGTTTATCCAAGGCTTTCAAATCTCTAGAGTGTGAGAAATTTGCCAAGGAGAATAGTGAGCTGAAGACTGAAAAGTCTAATGAAGCTAAGATCTCTAGTGATACATCACAGTCTGAAGAAGTTGAAAAACTTCAACAGAAAGTGGAAGAGCTCACTTCTGATCTTGCCAAATTTGTTAATGGTAGAGAAAATCTGACCAAGCTGCTTGGCTGTCAGAGGCACTCCCTTAACAAAGAAGGTATAGGATATGTCCATCAGATACATCATAAAGTATCAACTAAGCACTCTAAAGTGTCTGCAACATCTACTTCTATTAATTCCATACCTGTCTGTAATTTCGCTGGAAAGACTGGACATGTTATGTCTAAGTGTCTTCATAAGAAAAGAAGGAAGTCTTCACAGACTCCTAGAACTAACAGAAAAGGACCCAGAAAACTATGGGTACCTAAAGATCAAATAATCTCTGTTGCAGATGTCCTCAACAGCACAAAGAAAACACCACTGCTGGTACCTGGACAGTGGCTGCTCGCGACGCATGACAGGAGAAAGGTCTATGTTCCCAGAGCTCCAACTTAAAAAAGGAGGACATGTGGCATTTGGTGGAAATCAGAAAGGGAAGGTTATAGGTATTGGTACTATTGGTGGTAAACCTCATCTTCCCTCTATATCAAATGTTCTTATGGTTAAAGGATTAAAACACAATTTGCTTAGCATAAGTCAATTATGTGACAGTGGATTTGATGTCTCCTTTACCAAAGATTTCTGTATAGTTAAGGATCTAAGTGACAAAACCCTCTTTTCAGCTAAAAGGCAACAAAATCTGTATAAGATTGAACTGACTGATCTCTCAGATCAAAGTGTAACCTGTCTGATGTCTAAAGAGGATGAAAGATGGTCGTGGCACAAGAAACTAGGACATGCTAGTATGAAATTAATTTCAAAACTAAAAAGGGATAACCTTGTGAGAGGATTGCCTGATATTAGTTTTAAGAAAGATGTTTTGTGTGATGCATGTCAGAGAGGTAAACAGATAAAATCAAGTTTCAAATCTAAAAACCAAGTATCAACCTCTAGACCTCTTCAGTTGTTACACATGGATCTGTTTGGACCAGTTAGTGTTGCTAGCTTAGCTGGAAGGAAATATGGATTTGTCATAGTTGATGACTATTCTAGATATACATGGGTACTCTTCTTAACTCACAAGGATGAGTCTTTTAAGGCTTTCTCAGTATTCTGTAAAAGAGTACAAAATGAGCAGGGTTTCTGCATTTCTACTCTTAGAAGTGACCATGGGGGAGAATTTGAAAATGAGCAGTTTAGTCAGTTCTGTGAGGAGAATGGGATCTCTCACAATTTCTCTGCACCTAGAACTCCTCAACAAAATGGAGTGGTTGAGAGAAAGAACAGATCTCTGCAAGAGATGGCTAGATCTATGCTCAATGAGAATAATCTCCCTAAGTACTTCTGGGCAGAAGCAGTAAACACGGCCTGTTATGTACAAAACAGAATACTCATTAGGCCTTTTCTAAAGAAGACTCCCTATGAACTGTGGAAAGGAAAAAGCCCCAACATTTCTTACTTTCATGCATTTGGTTGTGAATGCTTCATCTTAAATACCAAGGATCAACTTGGAAAATTTGACTCTAAGACAGACAAAGGTATCTTTTTGGGATACTCTGAAATGTCTAAAGCTTTTAGAATTTACAATTCTAGAACATCTGTTATTGAAGAATCTGTTCATGTCAAATTTAATGATAACTTAAAGACTGATAAGGAATTGTCAGATCTAGAAGATGATCTTGCAGGTCTTGATATAAACAAGTCAGAAGATCAACAACCTGACTTAACCAAATCAGAACCTGAAGCAGAACCAGACAGACAAGTGGAGCAGACAAGTCAACAGACAAGTCAAGATCCTCTTGAAAGAGACTGGAAATTCAAAACTCATCATCCTAAGGATCTCATCATTGGACATCCCTCAGAAGGAGTGAGAACCAGATCTACCTTAAGAGAATCAAGCAATGTGGCCTTTTTGTCAGAAATAGAGCCAAAGCACATTGAAGAAGCTCTTGATGATGAAAGCTGGATTCTTGCTATGCAAGAAGAACTCAACCAGTTCACCAGAAATGATGTCTGGACGCTTGTCTCCAAGCCCAAAAACAAGTCTGTCATTGGAACAAGATGGGTCTTCAGAAACAAGTTAGATGAAGATGGCAAAGTTGTCAGAAACAAGGCAAGGTTAGTAGCTCAAGGCTATAACCAACAAGAAGGTATTGACTATACTGAAACCTTTGCACCTGTAGCTAGAATAGAAGCTATTCGCATACTAATGTCATATGCTGCACAACACCAAATCACTCTTTTTCAAATGGATGTGAAAAGTGTGTTTCTCAATGGAATAATTGAAGAAGAAGTTTATGTTAAACAACCCCCTGGTTTTGAAGATATTGATAAACCAGATCATGTTTTTAAACTTAAAAAGGCATTATATGGTTTAAACCAAGCACCTAGGGCATGGTATGATAGACTAAGCTCTTTTCTCATGCATAATGGTTTTACAAGAGGTCAAGTAGATACTACTCTGTTTAAGAAAAGCCATAAAGAAAATTTCATTATAGTCCAAATATATGTTGATGATATTATTTTTGGAGCAACTAATGAAAAGCTGTGCAAGGATTTTTCAAAGCTGATGCAAGCAGAATTTGAGATGAGCATGATGGGAGAATTGAAATTCTTCCTTGGTCTACAAATCAAACAGACAAGTGATGGAATCTACATCCATCAACAAAAGTATATCAAGGAAATGCTCAAGAAATACAAAATGGAAAGTGCTAAACTTATGAAAACTCCCATGGAAACCAATGCAAAACTCAGTAAAGATGATGAAGGTAAAAAGGTAGACCAAACTGTCTACAGAGGTATGATTGGATCTTTACTGTACTTAACCTCAAGCAGACCTGATATTCAATTTAGTGTCTTCATGTGTGCTAGATTTCAATCTGACCCAAGAGAATCTCATCTTAAAGCTGTTAAGAGAATATTTAGATATTTGCTTGGTACTACTAATCTTGGTTTGCTGTATTTAAGAACTAAAGAATACAGATTAGTGGGATTCTGTGATGCTGACTTTGCTGGAGACAGAATAGAAAGAAAAAGCACCAGTGGAGGATGCCACTTCATTGGAGCAAATTTTGTCTCTTGGTCAAGCAAAAGGCAGACAACTATTGCTCTATCTACTGCTGAAGCAGAATATATCTCAGCTGCTAGTTGTTGCTCTCAACTCTTATGGGTAAAACATCAACTTGAGGATTACTCTATTTTTGAGCATAATATATCTGTATGGTGTGATAATTCTAGTGCTATCTGCTTAACTAAAAATCCAATTCAGCATTCTAAGGCTAAGCATATAGAGATCAAACATCACTTCATTAGAGATTATGTTCAGAAAGGTATCTTTGATATTAAGTTTGTTAAAACTGAAAATCAATGGGCTGATATCTTCACTAAGCCTTTAGCAGAAGAAAGATTTCTATTTATTAGAGATAATTTAAACATGCATTGTATTGTTGAATAAAATGTCTGAGTTTTTGAACTGTCTGTGATCACCTGTCTGACTCTGCCGAGTCAATATGATGAAACCCAACAGTTTTATTAAAATGGTTATTATTTATTTATCTATTTATTTAATACCATTTGTTAATCTGAAGCTAATCATGGACACGGCAGTTTTTACCTCGAAACCATGTTTTCATTATGTCTAAGTGGGCGCTACAGTTCCCCACATAAATCGTGCCATTCTTAATTTATTTTTTTTTCTCTCTCCTGCTTTTACTGCTTTAAAAGGCAAATCTTCAGAAAGTTTCAAACTTTATCCTTCTCTAAAGCCCTAAGTCTTTTCGTCTTCGTCTTCCTCTCGTTCAAACCCTTCTCTCTTCCAAAACTTTCTTTTTCTCTCTTCTCTGAAAAATGGCATCTTCAAAGCGCCTGTCTCCAAAAGAGATTGCTGAGCAATACGAAATGAGAATAGCTGATGTAGAGAAGATTCTACCTGGAAAGTCTGTTGATCTTCAACAGATGAAGAAATGGGGAATGGATGTCACTGAAGAGTTGGAATACTCTAAGTGGACAGCCTTCTTTGATATCAAGGAGTTGGTCCATCCCAAGCTTGTCAGAGACTTCTGGAGAAATGCTGTGGTCATCACCAATGTGATTGATGGAACCAAGAGCTTCAAGGCTCAAATGTCAGCTGATGTGACTCTCCAGTTTCCTATCAGCTCTCTGGAATTGGCAACCAGATGCCCAAGGATTGGAACTGCTTTCAGACCTGACTGGGAAGATCAGGTGGGAACTGAAAGTGTCAATATTGCTATATATGGAGTTCCCAACCCTGAGAACAAGAAGCCTGTCAGCATGGTGCCCAAGTGCAGGTTCTTGCACAAGCTGCTTCTGGAGTGTGTGATGCCCAGAAAAGGGTCAAGAGACAATGTGACCAAGTTGGACAGATTTGCTCTGTACCACTTGATTCGCAAAATCAAGATAGACATCAATGATCTCATCTACATGTATCTTGAGTCTCTGATCAGAAGGACAAATATGCCTACCTACCCTTATGGAATGCTGCTGACAAGGGTTTTTAGGAACAAGATATTTGTTCCAACTGATGTCCACTTTGTGGACATGGCTCTGCCCATAGACAAGAAGGTCTTGTCTATGATGGGGATTGAGGGAATCCCTCTGGAGGATGAAGAAGAGGAGAAGAAGAAGAAGAAGAAGAAGAAGCCTGCTGTTGAGCAGAAGCTGAAGGAAAAAGCAGAAGAACCTGCTGATTCCACTGGTGAATCAGAGTTTCCAATCTCTGAAAGAATTTGGAAAGCTGCTGGAAAGGTTGCCAGACAGGATCAGAGGCCTGAGGAACCCACAGCTTCTGAAGGATCTGCTGAGACAGTTGAGCCTCTCAGATTCAAGCTGAAGAAGCCCTCTCCCAAGAGGAAGACCAGTGAGGCTGGAAAATCTGGTGTGGTTTCTGTACAACCCACCAAGAGAAGATGACTGGTGAAGACCTTTACCAAGGTCAGACAAGTGGAGTCTGTGCCTAGTAAAGAGGAAGCACCTGCTCAGGGGGAGCAGATATCTCCACCCTCAGAGGAGCCTAGGGAAATCAAATCTCTTGATTTGGAATTCATACCCATAAAAAGAAGGTCAGGCTACCCTATGCCTGTAGTGGCTGTTGTTGAAAGGGAAGCAGTCCCTGCAGAAGAGCCTGCTGCTGCTGCTGCTACTGCACCCTCTGCTGACCTGTCTGCTGGAACACAGATAGTTGGTCATCATGAAGAAGCTTCTCTGTCCCCTTCAAGGAAGAAAACAAGGCACTTTGAAGATCAGCTCTTCACCTTCCCTTCTGCACCATCCTCTCCCCTTCATCTAGGTATTCTAGATTCTGTTGTTTCTTCCCCTCTGCTCTCTGTGTCAACCTTTATCTGTTGCCTCCCCTTTTCATTCACCTGTCTCCTCTCACCCCACTCAAACATCTTTTGATGTCGTGTCTGATGTATGTCAGTACACAGTTGTTCACAGGGACTCAACTCCCAGAGAACAATCTGGCATATCATCTAGACTGTTTGTGAGTGATTTGCAATCTCTGATGACTGCAAGTATATCTCACTTATTTGTCATCCCTTCTCCTCCACCTCACATTCTAAACCCATGTAGGGAGATTTTATTTTATCCCTCTATTGTGTTGTTCATTAGAACATTGGAAGGATCTCACTATCCTGCCTCTATTGTAATGTTACCTTCTAGGTCTAGATACTTTTTTCTTTTAGTCACAGGATCTAATTCATTCTTTTCCCACATAGACTCTCTCTTACCCCCTACCTCCATCTGTCTTAGCCAATCAACCTCTTCCCCCTCCTATTCCAATAAGAGTCACTCGTCTGTCTTTTTGTGAAAGACTCTCCTGTGTCTTTCCCTCTCCTGATTTTGACCCAGTCAGAATCACCCCTCTGTTTAAAATAGCATTTCTTCCTTTATTTTATTTCAGAACCATTCATCAACTTTTCTTTCCCCGTGTCTCCTCACCTTTCTCTGTACCTAAGGCACCCCCAGTTTTAGCCTTACCCTGGTATCCATCCCTGTCTGCTGCTTCAACCAGCTTGTCTACAGAAGTCTCCTCCTCTCAGATGGTGGATTCAGATAGCTTCAATCTTCTTAAGACTGAGCTAGAAGAAGTCAGAAGACAATTGGATGCAGAAAGGCATGCTAGGCTGCTGTTAGAACAGAAAGTTGATTCCCTGTATCTTCTTTTTAATCAGCCTAGATGAGTAGCTGTAGGAACTGCCTTGTAATTGAAATGCTTATGAAGAATACAAATCAATTTTACTTTATTATTTTCTCTTTATTGTCTCTTTTTCTCTCCACTGTTATATGTTTACTCTTTTTGTTGCTGACAAAAGGGGGAGAAAAATGTAATGTAAGATGATTAATGTAAAATGTTTGGAGAAAAATATGTGATATATGCTAAGTGTTCTGGAGAATATAAACATTTACTCTGATATTTTGAACTTAAACCTGCTGCATATTACTCTGATGCTCTCTATTGAACACCAATACATCTGTTTGCACATATAGAAAATATCAACTTGTCTACTGTCTGTCATTCTGTACTATGATATTTTCAAAGGTTCATTAAATCATCTGAATGTTTGTCATCATCAAAAAGGGGGAGATTGTTAAGTCTCTAAAATGTCTGTGTGCATTTCCCTAAGTTTTGATGAAAACGAAACATTGGTTAATGATTTAATTAACCTACTTTGTGGTTGCTAACCTGTCTACTTAGTGTACAGATCAGAAGATTACAAAACTCACCTGTCTGTCTACCTAAGTATCAACCTGTCCGTTTAAGCCAAAAAGTCAACCTGTCTGCTGACTAGGATTGTTGACTATATGCAAACTGGTTTACAACCTGTCTCTGCTCTAACACTTCAACTTGTCTATGGTTCTTTGTTAAAGAACTCGAAGTACAGGAAGCTTTTGCAAGCTGTCCCCTCATGAAGAATACTCTGAGAACTCTCTCTCACGCTTATCAAGAAACTCAGAAATGCTCTCTCTCAAGCAACCTAGGAAGTCAGAGATAAACTTCCAGTTAAAGAATGTTTCCAACATGCTTTATTCCCTAGTACTTTCAGTCATTACACAGAAAGGGAAATGTACTCTGCAAAAGTACAAAAGCACTCTGCACAACTCTGAGTTGGCGTCTACACGATGCATAAAGCTATTATCCTTCATGTTAGAGTACAACCAACGTCTCCATTGCATTAATGGCTGCCCAGAACGACTATATTGCATTTAATGAAGCTCTGCTTCAAGCCATCGTTGCAAGGAATGTCTCTAACGGATATTAAATGTTTGAAGGCTATAAATACAGAAGTCATTTAAGATGAACATATCAGAGTTTAGAAAGCATTAAAGAGCCATTACTCTGTTCATTTATTTTACTCTGTATTCTTCAATCATTTGAAGTTATTACGCAGACTTTCCTAAGCTTTACATTTAAAACCACTCTCTGAGTGTTAGTGAAAGATCTGTCTGTCTGTAAGTGTATTTATTACAAACCAAACTCTCAAACAAATCTGAGTGAGCCTGAAGAGGCTAGGTGTGCAAAGAATACTTGTGTTGGAGCCTGAAGAGGCTAGGTGTGCAAACAATACTTGGAGTCTGTAACCTGATCAGTTATAGTGGATAAATCTTGGTGCTGCCAAGGACTGGACGTAGCTCTTTGTGTTAAAGAGTGAACCAGGATAAATCTCTGTGTTAATCTCTCTTCCCTTAATCTCTTTAGTTGTTTCGATTATATATCATCTGCTTTCTAACTAAGGGGTTAAAACTGTTTTTATCAAGACTGTTTTTCATCTATACGTGTGTTGTTTTCTGAGAAAACTACAACAGACAGGTCACCTGTCTGTGTAACCTTTTTACACCCGTCTGTGCTTAGCTTCTGCATGCAAAAAGTTTTTAACTTTATTTTAATTTCTGATAAACACAATTCAACCCCCCTTCTCGTGTTTATAGTTGTCTATTTCACACCAAACTCAGTAATATTCTCCTTTGATGAAGATAACACATCCACTACCCTTTTACTATCAACTTCAAAGTGAAAGTTGGTGAAACCCAGCTCAATGGACCATTTAATGGGAAACAAGAGACCCATAGCTTCCCCCACCTTCACATCCAAATTTGATTCAACCCACATTGTTTTAGCTTGAACAAAATTGCCTTCATGATCACGGATGCACATGCCAAACTCGGTTAAGTTTATAGCCTTAAAGAAAGCTGCATCAACATTGCATTTCAAGGAACCAAAAGGAGGAGGTGACCATCTAGCCTGAGAACTGCCAGGACCAACTGTCACCCGAGGGGGTCTCCTTTTCCTAGTTAAAATCCAACTAGACAACATCTCTTTTGCACAGCTAAGGACTTGAGTTACAGTCATATCCTCATTGTTCCACAATTTCTGGTTCATGGCCTTCCATATGCACCACAATATCATCACAAAACCAGCCCTCTTATTCGAGTCAATAACACCACTGACCAAGAAATATAACTCAAAAAGAGTTCACCTGGTTTAGGAAAGGATTAGTGATGTGCCAAAGTCTAGCTTGAATCCAAATATCTCTACTTTTGTCACACTGCAGTAACGCATGGCACTAAGATTCAACACCATTTTCGCAGCTCACACACAAGCTTGGACAGTCCACCCCATGGCTCTGCAGGTTTATTCTAGTGGGAAGTACATCCCTGCACGCGCGCCAAATGAAGGACTTCACTTTGGAGGGGACTTCCAAATTGCATATACTTAGCCAATCTCCATCCTGTTTCAAATGAGACGTATTCAATAAGGATTCAACGCAAAGTCTATAAGAAGATCGAACTGTATATAGGCCGTCCTTACTATATTTCCAGAGGCGCATATCATCCACCCCTTCGTCAACTAAGGGCGTGGCTAATATATTAGCAGCATCACAAGGAGTAAAAGTCTGACGCACAAGATCTTCATGCCATCTTTTGGTACCATGGATAATAAAATCGCTGATCACCCAATTATGAGCCAATTGGGTTAAATTAAAATGGTGGGTCAGCCTTTGACCATAGCCAATCCAAGGTTCATTTAGGATTGGAATATTGTGACCATTGCCAATTCTCCACCTAGAGCCCTCCTTCAACAAAACCCGGGAATTCCAGATGCTATGCCAAATAAAACTTGGATTATGACCAAGAATGTATTCCAAGAACTGACCTTTTCGGTAGTATTTAGCTTTGAAAATCCTTGAAACAATTGCTTATGGGTTAGAAACAAATTTCCAACCTTGCTTCCTTAGCAATGCCAAATTAAAAGCTCCCAAATTTCTGAAGCCGAGGCCACCAAATTCCTTCCTAATAGACAATTTGTCCCATTCAACCAATTAATGCCTTGTGTAACTCCCTTCTTGGATCCCCACCAAAAAGAGTTCATCATCCTTTCAATCTCTTCCGCCAACGAAGGAGGTAGCAGAAAGACACTCATACAATAAGCTGGAATTGCTTGGAGCACAGACTTCACCAAAACCTCCCTGCCAGCCTTAGAAAGATATCTGCCACTCCAGGAATTAATTTTCTTCCACACCCTATCCTTCAGATAATTAAACGTAGCTTTCTTTTTCTGCCTATCAAAGAGGGAAGCCCCGAATATTTTCCTGACCCAAGACAAGTCTGGACTCCCAAGATATTAGATAAAGCCAAGCGAGTATCATCATCCACATTCTTACTATAAAAAAAATCTCAGATTTACTGAAATTAATTGCTTGACCTGATGCAGCTTCAGAAGTAGCAAGAATTGACTTCATCACATTACATTCTCTCTCATTAGCTCTAAAAAACAGAAAGCTATCATTTGCAAAAAAAGGTGACTAACAGAAGGAGCACCCCGACAAATTTGAATACCATGAATGTCACCCCTCCCCTCAGCTCTCCTGATTAGGCTAGTAAGGCCCTGAGCACATAAAATAAAGAGATAAGGGGAGATAGGGTCACCTTGCCTTATGCCTCTTCTTGGAACAATCAGTCCAACAGAATCATTATTAACCAAAACCGAGTAGCTAACTGAGGAAACACACAACATAATCCATCTGATCCATCAATCACAGAAACCCATCTTCTCCATCATAGCAGTTGTGCTTTAACTTAGACAAATGCTAATCAATGCTTTAAGGACACGGTTTATTGAAATAAAGATAAAAATTATATATTTGGAAGTGGTGTATTCAATTTTTTTCAAAGTTTAAAAGTTGCAATTCTCCATACAAAGTTTCTATTTTTTTGATTCCTTAACCAATATCCTTTGGACACTGGTTAGCAAGACTGTTTAACTTATTACTTTTTTTTTTCAAGCATTTTGTATTATGCATAATATATTGTATATATTGAAAAATGTTACATGTAACAAGATTGTTCTTCCTTGTATATAAAGGTATTTACTAGAGAGAAAATCTGGCCGTTCGACCGCGTATTCGTGATCAGGGCAACGAGCATGTCATGTAGCTAGCTTCGATTCTTTGATCAGCTAAAGTAATGCTCGAATCCCTAACTCGTCGACATGTCGACATTTTCATTTCCCTTCTTTCTCGATTCTTGCTTCGATTCTGGTTCTGTTTGTAAAATTGTTGCAATATTAGGGTTTGTGACATTGTCAGGACTCTGTCCATATGCTAGGGCAAATTTCAGAGCAGGGAGCTTTAAAGGACGCGTGGCAGCAATGAGGATAATAGGAAGGATGAGTTTACGAGGTTCGAGGCATCGGCGAATGACTGTACCAGTAGTGGCAGTAGTACTTACCAAGGACATCACTATAAAAGAGGCCCCAAAACCTGAAACCAAGGTAAATAACCTCATTATCACATATACATGTTATCTGCAACACCCTTACTTACTTAAGCATCAAAGTGTCATCACAGATACACCCTCAGTCGGTCCAACCAGTGGAGCCACGAAGGAGATGAAGTCAGACACCACCCAAAGCCTTGAAGCCAAGTATTGGGCCAATCCTGCACATGCCCAATATCAAACACAACCCTTTGGGGACAATGTTCTGGACCTCTCTCAGAGAAAAACATATTTTAAAAAAGGCACCATTTTTTTAACCCCAAAAATAACAAAATAAAAGGCACCATTGAACGTAATTGTAAATTACATACTCAGACCAAAATTCATCACAATTTTTCAAATCAGAGGCTTCCCTTACCGTATGGTGTGTGGTATCCAAAGGGTTGGTGTAGCTCCCATATTATGTGATGTTTGGGTCAAAGGTGATGTAGGGTGATGAGGATGGTGATTAGAGGGGTCACGTGTGCTAGGGGCGGTCCATCCTGATGGCACTGTTGGGTTGGTAGGTGGTCTTTCCTGAGGCAAAGTAGGTCAACTCCTTCCTTTTGTGAGTTTTGACCTTTTAGGTCATAGTGATTCACTCGGTTGAGGGCGACTCATCCGGTCCCTAGATTCTTTGGGCTCTTATTGGGTCGCATCTTTATGTGGGTCAGAGATCGAGATGTGGGCCAAGATAATTCGGTACACAACATGTTTTTTTATTGTAAACTTTGTTTTCCAAGGTATCATCCGCGTGAAATTGCGGAGACTAAACCCTCGAGCCGGGTAGGACCACAAGGGCGGCAAAGCTCCCCCTCAAGAGTTTTAACGTTGCTGCATTCCTAGGGCCACAAGGGCGGCAAAGCTCTCCCTCATCCAAGTGCTCTTGGGTTTTGTACATAGTATGTGCCTATGTCAAGATATACATCCTTTTGCAATAATATGCTTCATGAATAATAAATTATTTTTTCAAATTCAGTTTGTAACACCTCACCTTTATTACATTATCACACAGTAATTAAACGCATCTAATTCCTGTATGGTATCAAGTACATATGAAAAACATCCAACACTATATATATATATATATATATATATATATTACTAGGGGTTTCAACACAAAAGGACTATTTACATATTTAGTAAATCAAAAGAGATGTGTTATCTATACATGAAACATGTCTCTGGGCATTTATACTCTATTGTCTACATACATGAACTCCCCTATTTCAAAATACATCACTAAGCTTCTAAAGGTCCTTAACACTTCTAATTCTTCTTTGCCTCTTGAGTTGGACCTGCAGTTGAACCTGAACACACCACTATGATGAGAATAAATCTCAATAAGGAATCATAACAAAAATTCTTAAAGATAAATGGTGTGTCCAGCCGGTAAGCTAGAAAATCCCTTCTTAAGCTGTACAATAATACATCAAAATAGTCCAAACACACACACACACACACACACACATATATATATATAAAGTTACTCAAATCATACAAAATAGGTGAAACTTCTACACTAACTGAATAGCAAAACAATCAATTTAAGGGACCTTATAAGAAACCTTATAAATAAATGGTACATGAGCTCACTACCTAGCAGGGCGTCACACTGTTTTACCTCAATAACTTCCTTTCTTAAAAGTACCCTTAATGGTTCAAATAAAATAGATCATAGTTGATCATCATCAAAGTAAATAGCTCAATAATAAAGAATTCTTAGTTCAAGCATTTCATCAAACACCTTAGTTGCTATTCATTTATGATTTTTCATTCTTGCATGTCATCAAGAAAGATGAACTTCCAAGAATCTAAATAACTAATCAAAACTCATTTAAGGTTTTTCATTCTTGCTTGTCATTAAGAAAATCAAAAGGAAAGAAGAAGAAGGGTTTAGTTATTATGAGTTCCTTACCTTATCAAGTTCTTCTTCCTCTCCTAACTCTTCTATTCCTTTCTTTTGATTTCTACTCCACCTCTTGGATTCTCCTCTTGTATTAGCTTTTCCCTTATCTAGATTTAATCCTTGATGTTTCCTAGGTAGAAGAAGGTTTAGGATGATTCCCCATGAGTTTCTCTCGCAAAGTATGAAGTTCTTGCCCTAGGAGAGCTGTTTTCCACCGTCAAACTCGATTAAGTGTGGCTATATGTTACTTGGAGACTTTTTCATAATAAGATTCCTACTAATGACTATCTAAGAGCTAGAGGCTGCATTGCAGTTTCCATGGGTGATCTTTGTTGTTCAGCCTTTGAATCCTCTGATCACCTTTTTTTTTTCAGGTGTAATTTTGCTATAGCAATTTGGTCTTGGCTCTCCTCAATGCTGAAGTGTGTAATTGACTTAACATTTTTGTGATCTACTTTATCTGGCATTGCAGAAATCAATTCAGATTCAATAATGTTAGAATTCCAATTGCAAGAGCCATTAGTCTCATAATTAGCTCAGTCAGGCTTTCGGGTATGCAATCTAAAGGATTCATGTCCTCTTATATGGAGGACTTTATGATTTTAAAGGCCTTGGTGTGGATGCTCATCCGAATAAAGCTCCATCTATTAAGTATGTTGATTGGATTCCTCTTCTTTGCTACTGGTTTAAATGCAATACATATGGTTCGGCTAGAGGGTCTCCAGGTCATGCTGCTAGTGCTGGTATTTTTTGAGACTATAGAGGTGCTATTCTGGGTTGCTTTACTTGTTATATTGGAATTTCTTTTGCTCTTCATACTGAGTTGACTGCTGCAATGATTGCTATAGAAACTGCTTTTGAGAGGGGTTGGATCAGATTATGGCTTGAATGTGACTCCCAGTTGGTTGTGCAAGCCTTTACTTCTACTAATATCGTGCCTTGGTCCCTAAGAAATAGATGGAAAAACTGTTTGGTGCAGGTCTCTAAAATGCAATTCAGAGTTTCCCATATTTATAGAGAGGGAAATACTTGTGCAGATAAGCTAGCAGCTTTTGGAGTTGAGAATCATGATTCTTTTTGGTGGGATTTGCCTCCTATTTTTATTAGAGAGGATTTCTTTAGAAATAAATTAGGCTTGCGTAATTATAGATTTAGAGATTCATTTTGATTCATTTTGATTTCTTTCATGGGTCTTGGCTTTAGTCCCCCATGCTTTTGTATTTTCTCTTTTTCCTTCTTTTTTAATATATTGTAGGTGTGCTGTAGATGATGAGTAGGGTCTTTGGTGCCAACCTAGTTGGGATCAATTTCTCTATTGTGATGCCTTTGTATGCCTTAGCCTTTTATCAATATATATATATATTTTAAAAACTTCATTTTTGTAAAAAGCATATAATTATCTTTATTATATCTATATAATAGGGAGAATAAAAAAAATTGTTTTTCATTTAGTATGCCTTTGTTTGTTTTTTTATTTAAGTGCACACCTTAATCGAAATGAACGGTTGGATTTATTCATAGTTATTGATATAATTGGAAATTATTAGAAGGATTGATTTTACCAATAGTAAGAATTTAAATGGTTAATTAGGACAAACAAATAGTTGAAAGATTGATTTTACTAAAAGTAAAAGTTTAAGGACTAATTAGAAAGAAAAATAGTTAGAGGTGCCTATTTGCAAATGGGTTAAAGTTGAGGGGTGCGTATGCACTTTTCCCTATTATATTTTATCATTCTACTATTACTTTTTAGGAATAATTATTTTTATTGGTAAAAAGTTAATTATATAAATTTTTTATTTAATATCTATATATACTGTATAATATTTTTCCTACTATTTGGCACCCCAAAAAAAATCGGGCCCTGGGCGATTTTTTCCTACTAAATTCGTCTACGCTAGAGATAGAAACTATTTCACATCTCTAAAATCCATCTCTAGATCGAATTTTCCCGTAGTTTGTTTTGTATTACCAAACATTTCTGGAATTTAGAAATAAATTTTATATTTGATTAATGTTTAATTTCTAATTAGAATGCTTTTAAAGATATTATTTTGGATTTGTATAAGATCAACGTTATTCTTTGATTTTTAATCACATATTCATTTATGGTGCCATCTATGCTACACCACCCCTTTTCTACACCTTTGTCTACCCCACCCAAGTGGGTGCTTGGGAACCAACGAATTTGACAAGCTGGACGTTGACTTTTCAACTTGTCAGCCTTTTCAACATGAAGCCTAAGTTAGCATGAAACCCATAATCAATGGTACATGGGTGTACTTCTTTTGTATTTTATATATTTCATACTACTTTTTTTTTTATCAATTGTTCCAGTAGAAAAAAAAATATTTTATTTTATTTTTTAGAAAGGTGATTTTCTTCAACATTGACACGGAAACCCTAAAACCACATCAGTGGAATGCACCGTCGTCGACCCCCTCGCCTTCCTCCTCCTCCTGCCGCCGACTATCATCTCAAGCCTGTGTGCATCGACCTTCAGACAAAACGACAATGCCATCGTCAAAATCATTTTCTAACCACAACAAAATCACAACGGCTCCGCCGCTATCACCTCAGATCTGCAGCGGTTGTGTGTCCAAGGATGATGGTGGTTGGTCGATAGCTGAAGGTTGACTCAGATCTGCAACGGTTTGAGTTTGGTGAGGGCAGAGAGTGTGGTTGGGGTGGGAATGATGTGAGTTGATGCTTATGCCACCACCGTGCCAGTGACCGTAAAGAGGTCTGGGTCCGGCGGCGGCACACGCTCTCCACCGATTACCCTCTCCACCAAGATACCTCAGCCTCCACCCTCGCAGCGGTCATCGATGTAGCGTGGAGCTGTTACAGATCTGGTCATCTGAACATTGTCGGTGGTGCGAGACTCGCTAGAGGGAGGCGGAGGCGAGGTTAGCTTTCAAGTAGCCAGCATTTCTGGGTTGCGGCGGCGGCGGATCCTCCGGCCAGTGGTGGTTGTGGGGAGGAGGCAGATTGGTGGGTGGTGGGGAAGAAGGGTATGAATGGAAATTGAAAATAAAAATAAATATAAATAAAAATAAAAATATTATCTGTATTAAGAAATTGAGAATAAAAAAAATAAAAAAATAAAAAAATTATCTGTGTTAAAAATGGTGGTGCATGCATGTACCACATCTTGATGCTTCATGGTAGTCTTTAATCCTTTAAAGTTTGAAAAGTAAAAAAAAAAAAAAAAAAACTAAGTGGCAAATTCATTGGCACACACATAGCCATGTGGGTGGTGCATCGACTGGTGCAAAAGCAGGGTGGTGTATCTTAGCCGGCACCTTCATTTATGCCTTGTTTCTAAAAAAATTTAAAAATCATCTTTTGGGCATTTTTGTTTTTACAAGAAAAATCTTCTTTTGGGCATTGAATTGTCCTTTTAGTAAAAGTTGTAGCTTATACTGTATTTCTTAAATTCTTTATGGAGTTATGATATTTGAACACAAATTTTGGACATCGTATGTGACACCGTATATATTTATCTCTATCTCTCACTTACTTTTTATCATCTTTGTATACACGGTTTTCCAAAATACACTCAAAAAACAAAAAGGACACCTTATGGTATCTCAAATTTGTGTACAAAAATCATTTCTCATCTTTATGTCCGTTTTAAAGATGAAAATACGAGAGAGTTAATGAAAAATACTTTTGTATAGGTGAATTTGACATTTTCCGAACTTATTCTTCACTTGATGGCAAACATAAATGTACATCTAAGGATATGGACAAAGGACGGTAGCTATTGTAACATTTAAATGCCATACCAAAGAGGATGAGGTAACACACAAGCCAATTTAATGAGATTGGACCTTCCAGGGAAAAACTAAGCTGCAAGGCAATAATAGCAGAAATGTACAAGTCCCTTTCAAGCAGGGAATCCAAAGGTAGCAACCCAATAACCATTATTAATGTATTTGTACCAACATGATAATGTCGTTTAGGGAAATATACAAAGATCACGCATTGAAATTTGTTTCAATTGAATCATATGACAATCAATAACAGCAAAAATAGGATGTTATATATCCCACCATAGCTATGGCAGAACTTGAGAATATTGTTGTCACACTCTCTGAATATGCTTCCCAAGAATAATACCCTTGCTGTAGGGCAAATATACCATCTCTCTGCCTTGGTCTAATTGGCATGGACCAGCAGGAGTTGCTAGCAAACTGTTACAAGAATAGGTGTTAGATATATGTAAGACAACTTGACAGTTGTTCCAATGTACATTTTCGTAGTTTAATTAATGTTTCTTTTGGCATCTAAAATATGTAGGGTTTGAGTGTAACTCATGTGACTTATGGGGCAGGGTTTACTCTATTGATTGGAAACGAATATTTTATTCCCTACTAATAATTGAAGGGAAATTTTACTATTAATAAAGGTAAGCATACGTGAGTTTCCCTTTTTTTTTTTTTTTGAATTTGATTGAAATGACTTATCGTTTCTAAAAATTGTCACTTAATATGCACAAACAACTTTTTTTAATTATTTATTTTTGAGTAAACCCTTAATAATCCACTATTCGAATGATTATCATGTCGCTAGATAAACTCTTAAAAGCTTTTTATCATCAATTAAGTCCTTAAAAAATTTATAACATCACCATGTTAGTCGTTTTTAGGAACTTAATAGGCCCAAATATTTTTCTTTTTCTTTTTCCTTCTTGTCACTGAAATTATGTCCTAAACTATGTTGTTATTGCAAAACTTCACGAGAATTATGTTCATATGTACTATACTCCCATGTGTGAATGAATACTGTGCAGGGATGCTCAGGTACATCCCAACTTTATTTCAAGGCAAAATTTGATGTTGGAGGAGGACCAAATAGAAGCATTCAATATTTTGTCCAATAATTGGGGTCATAAATCTACCCCACGCTCCCAAGAAAATATTCACATGTAAATATGTGGTATTTCTATTTATATTTGCCAGATCATGTGATGTCCATATGTCAAGTGTAAAATCCTAGTGAGCAAGTGGTATTCACGAGCCTCATTTCACCCCTTCTATTATTGAATTATAAGTACAACCATTGACCCTTATCTGAGTTCATAAATAATTAGGCTAAAAATTCTTGGTGGGTTTTCTGTCACAGTGTGAGGAGCCTAGTCTGTACCCCAAGTTTTATGCCATCCACACCCCTTATTCATTATTATCTTTTCTTTTTCCTCTCTCACTATAAGAACAATAACCTATACCCTTCTTCACTCTTATAGTCATAACCACAAGTCATAAGGGGTTTTTCAATTTTCAAAGATGGGTGGCAGTGTTAGCAAGAGAGAGAGAAACTTCTCTGAAAAATATGTTATGCATTTGAAAGAGAAAGTGAAAGCTATGCAGGAGGAGATAAGGGAGATTATGTATGAGAGGGAGAAGGAGAGTAGGAGCTATGAGAGGGACATAATGGTTTTCACTTTTAAGGAGGCAGATTGGAAGCAAGAGGGGAAGAGGATGAGGGAAGAGGTGAAGCAGCTGAGGAAGCTGGTGGAAGAGAAGGAAGGGAAGATAAGAGAGATGGAAGAGGTTGGGTTAATGGTTGAGAAGAACAGTGAGAAAGAGTGGGAATTAATGGGGACTAAGCTCTTGGTTGAGCAGATGAAGGAGGAGAGAGCAAGGAGAGATGAAGCTGTGGAGAAGTGGAAGCAACTTTATCTTGCAATTAAGAGTGAACTGGATGACCTCATTCAGAGGACAATTGATGGTCTCTCTCTCTCTCACACACACACACTTCTTTTTGGGAATAGAATGTGCACCATAGAACATTATTAGCAAATCATATTATTATGCAAAACAAGTACTTTTGGTGATTTTGCCTTGTGCTTTTTTCCTCTTATGTCCACTAAAAAATAGTTTGTGGTTAGTGGGGTTCAATCCCCTACCCTTCTAACTAACCCAATTGAGATATTTAATAGTTTGGGTGATTATTTTTACATTCTTCTTCAGAAATTTTCATACCACTATGATTAACATATAAGCCTTGTTTTGTGTTAACAGGGGATGGCCTATATTGGAAGGCAGAGGAAAATGACATCCAAATGGAAAATCTGAAGTGGGAACTGCAAGATAAGGAAGAAACCATCAAATCCTTAAAAGCTCAGTTAGCTTCAATGGAGCAAGAAAAGAACAAAAAAGAGAGGGAGTTTGACTTGTTAAGGCAAAGCTTGAGGATCATGAATGGCAAGAAGAATTCAATTCAAAAGAAAGAGAAGCTCTTGAAAAGCAAATTGGGAAGATAAAATGCAAAGATGGTGCATAAAGATTAGGTTAATATCCAAAATTCAACAGTGGTGATAGTATGCCTTGTTGTATACCGGGTTGGTTTGTATCTTGCAACAGCACCCGTTTTCCTATGAATATTGTTTTCTCCTTTTCTGCAGGATAATAAGCAAGCCAATACTTCCACAGAAGAAAAGGCTCTTTCTTGGAAATAGACAAAGGAAATATGAAGGAAGATAGCAATTTATATATTTGGACTTGGTTACTGATATGCTAGGTCTAGGGAAGGGAATTAAGAAGAAATTTCCCATTTTATTTTTCCTTTCCTAACTTCCATCATGTAGATCCAAACAAAGTTCATTTCTAAAAGAAGTTTCTGTTCTACTTCATGAATTTTGGCATATCCCCATTCAAAGGCAAAGGGGTGAGGTGGCCACCTAGCCAGTGAAACTTCACATTCCCTAGGTTTCCTTTGGAAAAGGGAAAAGAGGAAGTAACCCCTTGCAACCTCCTGTATTAGAAAAAACAAACCGATTTACTCACATGTGACAATGATTTTTAACGGAATATTCCCTCCGAACTCAACTACAAAGAAAATTAAAATTAATTAACATCATATTTATTAAGGATGTTAGTTAATACTTTAATTCTCTTGATTTATATAAAAAAAATGAGTTACAATTACTATACTACTCTTAATTATCTCGGGGTGTACAATGTTCTTGAAAAAGTAAAAGTAGAATTAATCAATGGTATTTTTGGAACACTAACATCGAATAAAGTTGAATTGGTCAGATTTCGCTTATATTGAAGTCCACAAAATATAAGCATTTTTTTTCTTATTGAGTCTGAAGAGAATACACATGAACACATCACAAAGAGAATAGCAAAAGGATACAACAATTAATGTGGTTCGACACCCAGAGCCGTGTGTAGAAATTTTGGGGTCTTAGACAAAACTATTAAAGAGACTTAATGTAATGTAAATTATTAATTCTCACATTATTTTTCTAACCTTTTGAATTGCAAAATAATTATAAAAGTTTTATAATCAAGTAATTCTAACATTTCACTCTCAATAGATAACATGGCCAACTCATTCAAGCTTTTCTTGTAACATTGTTGATTTAAGCAATTTTAATTCTTTTTTTTTTTTTTGAGGCAATATAAGCAATTTTAATTATGAAAACTTCCTTTCAGCATTAGCAATTATTACATGTATAAGCAATACATACATTTGGAAAAAAATAATAATAATCTTTTGATATAGTTTAAATTTCTATTGGACTACTATTAATTTCTTTGATGAACGCTTCTCTCAATACTTTTAATTTTGAAAATGAATTAAGACCATCAATATTAGAGTTTTCATTAAATCTAAAAAAAAAAAACAGAGAGATTAATACAATAATTTTTTGTAATTCATCCTCATCTAAAGTTCTAAAAGAAATTGGATTCAAATAAAAAAATGAAAATGGTTTCACATTGTAAAAAATTGTTTCAAATTGAGTCTCATTAAAATGTACACTCTCATTATGTATCCAAATTAATAAGCATTGCTTTAGTCTCAATTGCTTACTGGGGATTCTATATATTTTTTAATCTCTTTAATTACCAATTGCCAATAAAGAGTGGAAGAAAGTGAGTTCTAACGCAACTGACTTAGTAGTCTTACCATTTACACGGCCATGTTGACACTTCTTATCTACGTACATGGAAATGTCTCAACAAAAGCATTTCACTATCTCAAATATGATTACAAGTTTTAATTCTTATCGATTTTGATTTTATTTTTAAATTTTTTGAGTTATAAAATTATTTATCAAAATTTATAATCAAGTAATAATTTTAACATTTTAGGGTTAATTCATTCAATCAAATCTTTTAGCATTTTTTTGTTTTTTTGCTTTTTGGTTTCTCATGATACTGCGGAAACTAATCCCCGAGTTATTAGACGGCATTGAAGGGCTGACCTCTCCCAACCAGGTTTTTTTTTCTATATCTAAGAGTCAGAAATCGAACCCCTGACTACTTGCTTAAGCGGCACGAACCCGTTACCACTAGTACCAGCCACATGTTGGGAACAAATTATTGATTCTAAAAACATTTAAGCAATTTTGATTCTAAAAAAGTTGGGAGCAATCACATGTATTGTCAATAAAAATTTATAAGCAAAGCATGTATTTGAAAAAGAATTTAATTTATTGATATAGTTTAACATTTTAATTAAATTATTAATTTCTTGTGTCGATATTTCTTTAAATAGTTTTAATTTTGGGAAATATTAGAATGTGCACCAAAACTTTTTTTTTTTTTTTTGACAAGGGGAAGCTACTGCATTTCAATAAAAATCAAGGGTCCAATACATGTAGGAACATCATAAAAGAAATGAGGACTAGCATGAGAGATAGCCACCCTAGCTAAGTTATGAGCAACCATGTTAGATTGCCTCCTAGCGAACTCAACATAAGAGTTTTGAAAAAAAGAAAAGAGCAACTCCTTACAGGAGGAAATAACCGAGACAAACTCCGAAAGATCAGTAACAGAAGATTCTAATCCATCTACAACCAACTTGGAGTCTAGCTCAAAAATAACCTTGGTATACTGAAGATCATTCATCTAGTTTAATGCAAAATAGAGACCAGTAGCTTCTCCCATATGAACATCAATAATAGGCTTGAACCAACAACTTTTAGCACCAAGAAATACACCATTCTCATCCCTAAGGCACATACCAATGCCTACTTGATTACTATCTTTAAAGAAAGAGGCATCTATATTGCACTTAACAAAGCCATGTTGAGGCTCTTCCTAGCAAAGTCTCGGTTCAGGTGTAGCACTAACAAAACGAGAGGAGGAACTTTCATGAACTTGAGTCCACTCATGAAGAACCGAAGAACCACGAAGGATAATGGTGGTTATTGAATCATCCACCTCATCCCAGACCATGCAGTTCCTGCTTCACTAAAGAATACTATCCAAACACACCTGCAATCACAAGGAATACTATCCAGTAACACAAAAATCAGCTCAACAAAACTGGATACTCGGTCCATGCATGCAGAAATTACGTCCCACAGCTGAAGACGTTTCCCAACCTCCACCACCTTAGAGCAAGACAAAAAAATGTGCCAGCTGTTTTCTAAGTTATTTCCACACCAAGCACACAATGGAGAGCAAAGACCACCTTTATCATTGAGTCTCCCTCTTGTTGGAAGGCAATCTCTAGCTGCTCTCCAAATGAAATTTTTAACCTTGGGAGGAACTTTAAGATCCCAGATTTTATTCCATTCACCCTCCACCTTTAGATGGTCAAGCTCCAAAAGCCTATTCACACAAAGCCAATAAGCAAAACACATTATAAAAGTAGCTTTCTTGCCAGGCCACCAAACACGACCATTGCTACAAACATAGCCCAACAAAGGAGTGTTGAAAACCAAATGAGCATTAGCGGCAGACATTATACTTGAAATCAAATTGACATTCCACTCCTTCTGCCCATCCACCCATAAGTCACGCACTACGAGATTAGCATCATAGGAATCCAAATTTTCCGGACTAAGAACATCATCCTCTTTGGTCCAATTATCCACCCAAACTCTAATACTGGAACCATCCCCAATTTTCCATCTAGTGCCAGTCTTCAAAATAACTCTAGCTTCACATATACTTCGCCATACATAACTTGAGTTTCTACCTATGTTAGCATCCAGAAAATCACAATGTGGACAATATTTAGCTTTGAAAGGCTTCGTCACAAAGGAGTCTGGTTGAGATATTAACCTCCACCCTTGTTTACCAAGAAGCGCACATTGAAAGCATACAAATTTCTGAAGCCTATACCACCATCTTTTTTATGCTTAGCAAGCTTATCCCAAGAGAGCCATTTTATACCTTTACCACGCTCACCTCCGCTACCCTATCAAAAAGAGTTCATGAGCTTCTAAGTTTCATCTCCAAGGGAGGTGGGGATAATAAAAATGCTCATAAAATAAGTAGGAATAGATTGGAGTACTGACTTAATCATAACCTCCTTGCCTGCCTTAGATAAAGACCTACCACTCCAAGAATTTATTTTCTGCCACACACGGTCTTTTATAAAATGAAACAAAGCTTTCTTACTCCTACCAATCATAGAGGGGAGCCCCAAATATTTACCTGTCCCCAAACAAACTCTAACACCCAACAAATTTGCAATAGAATCACGTACCTCTCCATCAACATTCCTACTATAAAAAGTTTCTGACTTCTGGAAATTGATCTCCTGACCTAAAGCTGCCTCATATGTAGAGAGAATGTCTTTCATGCAACTAGCCTCACTATTATTCGCTTTAAAGAATAAGAAACATCATCCGCAAATAATAAGTGACAAACTATAGGCGCCCGCCTACAAATTTTAGCCCCATGAAGATCACCTCCACCCTCTGCATGGTTAATAAGAGCTGTCAAACCCTCAGAGCAGAGAATAAATAAATATAGGGATAGTGGGTCCCCTTTCCTCAACCCTCTACCTGGATGGATTGGACCTACAAGATCCTGATTAATCAAAACTGATTAGTTAACTGACTCCACACAAAGCATAATCAAATCCACCCATTTATCAACAAAACCCATATGCTTCATAACTGCCCAAAGGTAACCCCAATCAACCTGATCATAAGCCTTGCTCGTATCAACCTTCAAAGCCACACCGCCCAATTTTCCTTTCGTTTTACTCTTCATACAATGAATTATCTCAACAGCCACCATAGCATTATCTGGAATGCTACGCCCTAGAACAAAGGCTGGTTGAACAAGAAAAACACATTTATGAAGCACCAACTTTAACCTGTTAGCCAGAACCTTGGAAAGGATTTTATAGATAACATTACACAAAGAAATCGGGCGCCAATCCTTCATAGATTCCGAACTATCCTTCTTGGGAATAAGAGCAATGTTGGTATAATTAATGGAAAGGGGGAAGTAGTGTAACATCACTGACTGCTTGATGGATTGACGACTGTCCCCACAAACCAACACGGGTCTTTTCAGCGTGCTTTATCCTCACTCACACGCTTCCTAGGAAAATTTCCCACGAGGTCACCCATCCCAGAATTGCTCCAAGTCAAGCACGCTTAACTTTGGAGTTCATAGGTGATGGGCTACCGGAAAAAAGATGCATCTTGTTGATATAGGTAGTATCAATCAATTCTTATAAGTCATCCTTAACTGTATAATCCCATACCTACATAGTCTCAGGATCACTCTCATTCCGGTGTGTTACCAGTTCATTCATGTGGCCCTCCGCCTAGAAGCCTGCTAGGAGCCGCTTCTTGTCTGTGCCTTCTTGCACCGACGACCACTCCCAGTCCTCGTCAGCCCTGGGTGTCACATGCCCACCAGCTTCCGGCTGGTTTGTCCCTGAACCACACCATACTAGGAGAGGTGCCTCTCTGATACCATTTGTAACATCCCCGGTTACTCTATGGATTGACGAACCAGGAAGTGTGTGAGTGAGGACAAAGCACGCTGAAAAGGCCCGTGTTGGTTTGTGGGGATAGTCGTCAAACTATATAGCAGCCAAGGATGTTACAAATAGCCTCTATCCAACCAAGAGCAACAAGCATAAAAAATTTCATCACCGCAGAGATCCTAGGCCCTCTTGTAGAAAGCTGGATTAAATCCATCAGGACCCGGAGATTTATCAGAGTGCATTTGGCTAAGAGTTGTAAATGTGACACCCTCTACCCCGCATGTATTCAAAAGCGATAACACAGATATAAAAAGAGCAAGAACACATGCATATAATATCGTAATATTAAAAACTGGGCAGAGACTGCCGCATTGTAACGTAAAGCAGAAATAACCAAAACATGTTTATAAAGAAACATAACATAAAAACAAAACCATAAACAAACCCAACCCCGATGTCACACTACAGAGCTGGTATAACCAATCCGATAAACAACTCTGATAAACAAACTGAAACATAACTAAACTATAATTACTGAAACAACTAAACATCCTAGCTAGAGTCGCGGCTCCTCAGAGTCACTCCTCCACTGGCTGCTCACCGTCCTCTGCATAAAAGATACATGCCACAAACAAGAAACATATAGATAGGGAGTAAGAAACATGTATATGAATATAACGGCAAGGAAGTAGTTAGCAAGACGATCATACATCAAACAAGTATGTTATAACAATCAACAAATATAACATAACAATTATCATCATTGTAAACGTGTATGATATGCAATGCAACTCTGCTCCACTACTTCGTTATGCACGTGGATCCAAACTATACCAGGAAGTCAACATCAGAGTTACATCTCCACATTGGCCAATAAGGATCAATGCCGAGGCAATCCACTAAACCATGGGTGGACCCCTAGGATAGCTGATGCACCTTATTCTCGGATGTGCCACCACTGGTGTACATGATCCTCTAAGTCTCAGATGAATCACTGTGGATGGCCAGATCGCCTTACACGCAGACGACCTCCCCTTAACTATCGAAGTTCCCCCTAAAACTCCATGCATGATGCATGCACACAACAAACAACCGTTATCCACCACCTCCATCAACACCATTTATTATGGCTTAACCTCTTTGGCCAACAAGCACCAAAGGTAACATCATCTTTAATCTTTTAACTTTAGACGTTAAACAACACTCTGGCCGAAAAGCTCCGAGCCTCAACACCTTGACCATCATGCATCAAGGCCCCATTGGCCACTAGGCTACCAGGGTACAACATCTTATCACTTGTCTTTTGGTCTTCATGTTTCGTTGGTATCTTATTAAGTCTTTTAAGCATTTGGGGTGAAAATCCTTATTTCAGCATTCTGGTTCTGTTCTAGTCAGGTGAGCACTGGTGTGCTCACCCTCAGCACGGGCGTGCTGGACCTGCAGTTAAGCACGGGCTTGCTTCCAGTTAAGCACGGGTATGCTCAGATGCGTGTCCTGCTCTGGATTTCAAACTAGAGCACGAGCGTGCTCCTTGTTAAGCACGATCGTGCTCAATGGAGCGTGGTCGTACTGATCTGGGCAGAAAGAATCTGAAACCCTTTCCCAAATCCATGGGACGATTCACAGATTCAACTTATTGACTTTTACTAATCCATTGAACATCAGCTTCGTTAATCTTAACTGTTCTTCGTTAATATTCATGTCTTATCATCGTGAGGAATTAATCCTTTAATCATGCCTTCATTATTAATGACCCTAGAACACTCAATAACCAATCCTAGAGTCTTTAACTAAGCCCTATGAACATAACCTCACCTCTCATACTACATTCATGTCTTATGAACAACTGGGAAAGCATCCCTTAACTCTCATTATCATTATTAACGTATTTTAATGTCTTAACATCATTGTTGGCATTAACATCCTTAACAATCAACATCCATTTAGAGCACAACATCAAACAACAGCCAATAACATCATAGCTCATCATAATCATGGCATCATGACATTAACATATTCATAATAGACAACATCAATTAATAATAACAGTCATACCAATCATAACAGTTAAACATCATACAACAAACAGGCATAAGGCATATAGACATGTTATCAAAGGAAAGGGTCATGGGTAACCCTTTGTCTTACGCTACCCCCAAGCCTACATACTCATACTATTCATTCTCCCCATACCTGGTATGAGGATTTCTAGTTAAACTGAAGACGATCCTAAACCGGTTCCCTCGAACAACTCGACGAACGATCCCAACCCTTGGTCAACACAAACAGGGTTAACCCATTGGTTCCCAATTTATAACAAGAAGAAGGAACTAAGAAAGGGAAGAACAATACCTTTGCTAGTTGGCACTAATGCATGATTAACTCTCGCAAACAATGCAAGAACACCCCAAATGATCCGGGTTCAAAGGGGAAGAATGAGAGAGGCTGCCGTCACACTTAGGGTTGCCTAAAGTGCCAATTTAGAGGGTTTAACTCGTAACCCTCGCCGCTAGCAACGCATATATAGACTCTACACTGAGCAGGGCCCTGGACCCCCTTAAGCACGGTCGTGCTTACATCAGTGTCACCAAGACGCAGTAATGCTGTGAGCACGGTCGTTCTCCCTATTGAGCACGGTCGTGTTTGTGACTCAGACAGTCACAAGACGCGCCTTCCAAGCACGGGCGTACTGGACATAAGCATGGTCGTGCTCATGTGCCAAAGGGATTTTATTCTTAGAAATCCCACTTAGCCCTCAACAACAACTCTAAGCTAGGCCCTAAGGCTTAACCAAACAAACAAGGCACACACATGAGCACTTAACGAAAAACGGGATGTTACATTAGAGAATTCCAAACGAGTAAAGGGCCTGATCAACACCTCATTATCATCATTAGAAATTCAAGGAGAAATAGCGCTAACAACCGGATCATACATATCTACACGGCTTGAAAAATATTTTCAAAATAATCCTTGGCAATAACTTTTATCTGATTTTGATCATCAGTAACAATGCCATGCTATCCCTGAATATTTTGAATTATGTTAACCTTTGCTCTAGATGTTGCCGAGGCATGAAAAAAGCGAGTATTAAGATCACCATCCCGAAGCCAGAAGGTTGCGGCTCTCTGACGCCAAAAGATTTTTACATTGAACCATTTCCACTTTAAATTCAACATGCAAATTCCTACTCCATACCTGGAGATTTTCAGTGCAAGATTGCAGTTTTGGCACTATAATACCATCCAAGCCTTGCTCCCAGCCCACGCAGACCACCTCCAAAATGTCATGCTCAGAAAGCCATGAATTTTCAAACCTGAACCGCTTGAAGTGAACAGATATAGAAACCGAGTCACTGTGGAGAAGAATGGGTATATGATCGGATACTAGAACTATCAAATTTATTAAATGAGTATGAGGACAAAATTCTAACCAGTCATTATTAGCCATTGCTCTGTCAAGACGCTCCTCAATTGCATGATCCGAGCCTTTACTGACACTCCAAGTGTAAGGATAACCTTCCAATCTAATATCCACAAGACCAGCTGCTTGGACTGCATCACGAAAACCATTCAGCAAATAACCAGGATGAGCAACCCAACCAAGCTTATCTTTTGAGGATAAAAGGTCATTAAAATCACCAATGACATACCACGGTAATGAAGACACTTCAGTGAGACATCTCAGAAGGGACCAGGATTCTCTCCTACGAGAACGATAAGGAAAACCATAAAAACCAGCAACTCTCCACGTGCCTTTAATATTTCAATGAATTAAGCCAGAAAAAAGCCATACCACCACTACGACCTTCCTTATCCACAACAAAACAACCATCAAAACCAATCCTCCTCCTAACCTCCTCAATTTTATTAGCATTAACCAAAGTTTCAAACAGAAAAACAAAATCCAGTTTGTGAGACCGGATAAGGTTCTTCAAGGCGGGAACTGCACTCAGGTGACTCAGGCCTTTGCAATTCCAACTTAGTGTTGTCATTGCTCCCGGTAGGCCTGGGCACCTAACCCACCGATAAAAAATGATCTGAGTTTCCTTCAGAAATGCTACCATACTCGCCATCCTGCAAAACATTCTCCCTTTTACGTTTAATTTTTCCATTCAGATCGTGCAACATATCCTCATCAAAGTTGGACGTGTCCAATGAATTGATGGCAAGGATATTATGATTGTTACGGTTGACCTCCACCATATCAGGAAAAGATACAATTTGTTTTCCTTTATCCAATAATTCCAGCCCCATACGCACATGGCCCTCATGAATATGCGAAAATTTCGGCCCCTCCATAACTCCTTTATTTGAATTCGAAAAACTCATATGATTAGCGTAAACTGGATCCCGCATATCTCTATCTCCACCTAATTGAGTATCATGGAAATCACAGCTATTATTTTTAGGGTTAGACGTAAAGTTCTCCCTTTGGGGAAACCCATCATCACCCAACCATCTGTTGCCAGCGCCGCCTCCTTGCCTCCTTGCCCCCACCCTCAGCTCCGGCCCCTACCCCCTTATACCATCATCTCTTCCTGCATCCGGTAACTTATCACAGTATTGATCAGTATGACAAATAAGGCCACAGACAAAAACAAAAAATGCCAAGCTTCTCATATTTGAATTGAACCGTTTTCCACTCTCCACCAGGTTTCTTGACTTGCTTATCCTTCTTCAATGGAATTCTGACATCAATTTTCACTCTTATCCGCATGAAGGTCCTCCAGACACCAGTGTTACTCTTTGCTTTATACTCCAGAAATTCACCGATGAAGTTTCCAAGAATGACACCAACAGTTTGAGACATAAAACCAATGGGGGAGTTCATGGACTTGCACCCGCATAGAAGCATGATAAAGAGGTATCTGATTTGGAGAGACTCCCGCTTGCACCCTGTTCAACACCAGCATATAGTTATCAAAGGACCAAGGCCCCCCTCTAACACATGATCCATAGCACCTTCTCCTCCTCCTTAATCGTAATTACCCTAGCAGGACGCCATAGCTCCAATATTATTTTCCTCGTGACATGAGTTTGTATAGATCTATCAGTAAGGAATCTCCCTATCAAGCAAAGCTCCACATCCACCACCCCTTCTTTTCCACCTTCTACATCAATAACAAAGCCACCATTATCCTCCTCATCAAAAGACAACCCTTGAAGATTAGGCTCCATCACACCAACTCCCTTCCCTCACACAATAAAAAGCAACAAAAAAGCAAAGACCAAAACACTCACAGAGATCGAGAGAGAAGACATTCACAGAGAGCGAGTAATGAAATTATTGAATATTTATAGAATGTGCACCAAAACTTAAAAACTTATCATGATTATTACAAAATTAATTTTTCCTATTTATCCTTATCCAAAGTTGCAAGTTTCTCGGATTGAAATTATCAAAAACTAAAAAATGGCAACTAATACCGTTAATAGGGGATAAAATTGATTGGAAAAGTTATGGTAATGATTTAGAGATAACAACGAGAATTGATAGCAATTATTACATTGACAATCAATTTGTTTTAAAGTGGAATAAGAAACTGAATAAACTAAAAAAACTAATATTCTAAATTTATCATATGTAAAACTTATTAATAATGATATATAAAAGATACTTTGGTTATTAATAAATGATTTAATTGATATACACTGTCAATGTAAAGACTTTTTACACTATCAACCAATTAAAATTGACCAATCATTAAAAATCTTTGACTCTTAACCTAACTACCTTAATATATTGATTTTTGATTGATTGACATTTTAAAAAAATTTACACTGACAATGTACATCAGTTAAACTCAATGATAAATCTAGATGTTTTTATTTAGTTTAATACTTTGGTTTTTGTAATGTTTTATCGATTGAAAGATTTTTGAATTTTTTTAATTGCATTATTATGTTTTTTTTTTTGTTATTTATTGCTTTTTCTTTGTTAAGGTGCGAGTAATGGGTGCAGGTATTGGTAATTAGGTACATAGATGGTACGAGTAAGGATACTGAAGTTGCTACCCACACGGGCATGAATCCAGGTATGGGTATTTTTTTCAAGCGTGAGTATGGGTGGGTACTATAGTACCCTACCCAGACCATACTTGTTGACATCCTTGCTTTCTTTACTCGTTCGTTGAGCTCTTAGCTTTGCGGCTGGATTGGTTACGCTGTGCTTTATGTCTACTATAGTATGCTAGAGCTTGCAGGCCGAGCCTCCTCATTCTGCTATGCCCGGTGGTCTAAAGCACGGTTCAACTGCGGTGTGTAATGTTACTTTGAGGGCCTTAAGCTACCACCTAAATGGCCTAAAACCCCAAAGCCCTGCCCAATTTTCATCTCCATCATAACTCGTCTTGGCTTAACAACCTATCTTTTATAAGATCAAGATATCCTTATAATCATTCTAGAATGCACCTTTCAGTGAACAACGTAGATTCATTATTATAAAAATTGAATGACTTAGATTAAGATGGGTAATTTTCACATCAGGTAAAGCACATCTCTCCCCACCAACACCCACGTGCTACCTCTCTCTCTCTCATTCACTTTCTTTCTCGACATCTGAACTCTCAACAACTACCGTGAGACAAGGTTGAGAGTTGCTACACCCCAACTGCTCATGAGGATCTCCATCTCGATCTAGCAGCATCTTGAGCTATTTTTCGAATTGATGACTATCCCCATAAACCAACATGGATCTTTTCAGCAAAAGCATGTTTTGTTCTCACTTACATGCTCCCCAAGAAAACTTTTCTTTTTCCGCATTTGAACTCTCAGCAACCACCATGAGACAAGGTTGAGAGTTGCTACACCCTAATTACTCATGAGGATCTCCATCTCGATCTGGTAGCATCTCGAGCTGTGTTTTGGATTGATGACTATATCTAGAAACCAACAAGAATCTTTTAAATGTGCTTTATTCTCACTCACACGCTCCCAGGAAAACTTCCTAGAAGGTCATCCATCTCAGAATTGCTCCAAGTTAAGCACGCTTAACTTTGGAGTTATTAAGTAATTAACTCTCAAAAAGATTATGTATCTATTGGTATAGGTACTACCAAACAATTCTTTTTAAGCATTTCCTTAACTGCACAGTCTCATGCACAATCTCAGGATCCCTCAATTGTGTTGTCTCATACCTGCAGTCTCGGGTTCCCTCTTATTCTGATGTGGAATCGATTCATTTATGTGTTCCTCCGCCTAGAATCCTGTCAGGAGTCATTCCTTGTCTCCTTGTTTGTGCTTCATCTTTTGCACGGATCAATACGAGTCCTTTCAACGTGTTTTATCCTCACTAACACTCCATAGAAAAACTTCCTATCTAGGAGGTCGCTCATCCAAAAATTACTCCAAGCCAAGCACGCTTAACTTTATAGTTCATGATTGATGAGCTATGAAATTCTTTTTATGAGAAAAACATATGCATAATGTATTTTAGTGATACTTTTTCAAAACAGTTAAACTTGCGCACAAAATGAAAGATCGAAAATGGAATCCATGATGCATGGTATATTACCAAGAACTTTTTGCTAAGAGAAAACGAAAATTTTACTACAGTTTCATCAATATGGTGGACGAAAATATATTTTAGTTTAAGGGAAAAAAAAATTCAATAAGCGAGCATATATTTTGTTAAGAGACAGTAAAGTTGAAGGCCAAAATTTAAAAAAAAAAAAAAAAAAAACACTGTCTAGGAAAAAAAAAAGTCTTTATGTATAATCATTAAATTAAATCATAAAAGCATATTAATATGAAAAATATAATTTAACATCGAACAAATTTTGACTTTAATTGGAATGCATTATGGTGTAAAAAAAAAATATTCTCAATTTTTGACAGCAATTTTATATAGACAATTAATCATATATTAATATATATTTAAAATTATTTAATTCTTATAATAATTAACTTTTTTTTGGACCAATTATAATAATTAATTAATTAGTTAAAAATCATGCATAAGATATTTTGTAATTGATAAAAAAAAAAACTTTATATAGATAATATATCAAAATTAATTATTATTTTTTTGAAGAAATATCAAAATTAATATGAAACTTTAAATTGTCACGAACTTTAACAAATTTATGCAAACATCAATTTTTGACAGACACAAGCAAACCGTATTTTGGAGCCAGATCCTAACACAATTATTGCAACAAAGCTCTCGTCTCATCAATCCTATTTGATTCTGTTAGGTGGATTCCTTCGCAAAGTGAATCCAATAATTAGGTGGATTCTAGCATGAAGTTTGTAAAATATTGTCTACATGAGTATACCCAAAAAATAATAACTGTGGATTCTAGCATGGAGTTATTCTTCTATGGGTATACTGATGTAGATAATATTGTAATTCATTTTGGCCGTCTGATATAATATTATTTTAATGGAGGGTCCAGATTTGACTCTTCAAAAAAAAAAAGTTAATCGGTTAACTGAAGGGGACATTTATTTCAGAAATTATAATTTAGTCCCTTCTTTATTGCATATGGGTCCCTGTCTTCAGTGTCTTGATCTCACAAGACTTCTCCCCAACTCTCCCACTGAACTCCTGCGATGCCACCCCCCACCGCCGTCGCCGTCACCGCCTTCAACCTTCCAACCACCGAATCTCCGGCCCCTTCGCCACCTCGTCCTATCACTGCCACCAACAATTCTTCCATCCTAAGCGTAGAAGAACTCAAGGGTTTCAGCCATGTGGGGTTTGGAAGTTCGTACCATCCATGGGTTAGGAATTTGAGAGAAATTAAAACCAGCGCCAGTAACAGTGTAATGTGCGATGAGCTCTTCCGTGATGGCGGTGCCTCCGATAACGTGGCGACGCTCAATGACGGGGAGACATCCGCGGGCGAGATAGGCTGCGACTAAGAGCGGGGTTGCAATCGCGAAGTAGAGACCCGCGACGACGGCGACGGATGCTCGCGAAGCGGAGGCGCGCGACGACTGCGGTGGATGTTCTGCCCTCCTCCACCTCTGTCTATGGTTGCCTTGCGTGTGGGTGCTTGATGCTTATTTTGGTTTTCCTGGTTTCTAGGTTTCTTGGATAAGGTGGGGTTTATATTTTCACTTTTCCTTTTATTTGCGTTTTTGGGTTTTGAAAATTGTTTTCACTTGAATTTATCAATTTTTACTTGGTTGCGTTGGTTTCTGAATGCAAAGAGCATATATAATTTTTGAAGGAAAATTAGTATTATCTTATGTGTTGTTGCAGGTAGGTGGAAGAGGGGTGGGGTAGGGATGAAGGTGGCGGCGATGGCTGGTTGGAATTTCCTTCACGGTGGAAAACGCTAGTGATGGAGTTAAGCTCTGTACAAGGCTGTTCAAGCCAGCAACAGGAAGACGTGAGATGCAAATATTCTTGTTTGTCTTTGTTTGTTGTTTTGGTGACACTCTGCACGTACTAAGTAAGACGTGAAAGGATGCATTTGTCCTTTTTTTTTAAAAGGACAGACCCTTAACTGCAAATACCGAAAATTAGGTGACACATTAAATTTAACGGACAAATGCGAGAAAACCGATTGGTGTAAGTAGAAATTTGTAAAATATTGTCTACATGAGTATACCCATAAAACAATAACTCCATGCTAGAATCCACCAATTAGTGTTAAATATGTTCTTCTTACTTGCATTCAAATCCTCTCCAGTCACTGAAAATTTCCAGTAGGAGAGAGATAGACCCATAGAATAAAATAATATTATTTTATAAATATTATTATTTTAATTCATGAGTCTATCTCTCTCCTACCGGAAATTTCCAGTAACTGGAGAGGATCCCATTCCTTTGTACTTGTAAAATGAGTGAATTTTAGTTTTGGTCCATATAAAAGTTTTTCTTTGGTTTTCATCCCTTCAAAATCTGAAATCATTATTTTTGGACCCTACTATCATATGATATTCATTAACTACTTATGTGTCTAACAGAAGGTCATCCGTTTATCTCAAGTGACACCCATTAACATCTGTGGTGTCATGTTAACATGTGATTCTATTAAAAAATTTCTTGAACCCTAAAATGAATTCTATTTATCCACCCTAAAATGAATGTTAAAAACAATGATATCAAATTTTAGAGGGATTAAAACCAAAAACAAAAGATTTATAGGGACCAAAATCAAAATTTCCTCATTTTATAAAGACCAAAATTAGTAATTTCATATTTTGGAGGGATGAAAACCAAAGAAAAATTTTATAGGGACCAAAACCAAAATCTACTCATTTTCTAGAGAGTAAAAATATGTTACACCCTTACTATTTTGTTTTAAAAAAATAGGAGCATCTCTAATGGTATAATTTATTAGAATATCATAACCTTTTTTATGGGTATTACCATGCTACTTTCTTATTTTACTTTATACAATTTCAAGGGTCCATTTGTTATATATTAACAAAAGTGATTTTAATTTTTTATTTCTAGAGATTTTCTTTTTTAAAAAAAAAGTATAAACCAATTTGGTGACCTTTTTAATTTAGTCCACGCACCCTGTCTTCCTAGTTATATCGCGAATCTTTTAGATAAAACTCTTAAAGAATTAGAAGGTCTAGTATAAATCTCTCTTATTTTTAATGGTGGTTCTTATATAAGAATTAGTTGCTTTAACAAGTAATTGTTCAAACATGTGACATCAACATCAATTTCCTTCAACGGTACAATCTAACAAGAATATGTCATTAATTTTAAGAATCTATTAAGCAATTCATATCGCCTATTAAATTAAGTTGTTCAAACAAACCGAAAACAAAAAAACAACAAAAACGAGAGTGTGCGTGTTTAAAAAGAAAAAGAGAATATGGAGAAAAGGAAGATTGAGATTTTAACCTTCTAGTAAAATGGTAAACTACTTCCATTTTTAATAAAATTTTCGTACATTATTTTGGTTGTATTTATCAATTGGGTAATCTATTATCTATTATAAATTATAATATATAATTTCTGAAGCGTAGGCTCTATCGTAAATGTTTGATACAAATAGCTAATAAGCTAGCTTTCAATTTATAATCTATCTTATAGATGATAAGCTATATTTTAGCTTAAAGTTTATAGTTGATACATGAAAAACTAATTAATTGAATTTGAAACATTTGATATAATTAGTTGTTAAACTTTTTTTTTTCTTTTTTTTTTTGCAGCATTGTTAAACTATATCATAAATATAAAATGACATAAAAATACATGTTTATATTGTAAAACTCTCTTCCCCGCATGTATTCATAACACGTAAGAGCGATATAAAATAAAAGAAAGAGAACTCACGCATATTATATCATAATTATAAAAGCATGATAGAGGTTACCATATTGTAACAACATTTCAAACGTAGAAAATAAAACATGTTTTAAAAAGAAACACATAACAAACATAACGAAACCCAACCCCGATGTCACATTACAAAGCTGGTATAACCAGAGTCCGAAACATTTCGTATAAACAACATAAACTAAGAAATCCTAGACTACGAGCAGCGGCTCTTCAGAGTCACTCCTCAGCAAGCTGGTCACCATCCTCTGCATAACCAAAAAGATACATCCAAAGCAAATAACAAAGAAGGGGAGTAAGAAACATGTATAAAACATAATGGCATGGAAGCAGTTAGCAAGATGAGCATGCATCATATATACACATATACATAGCATATCAAAACATAATAACATCTAGCATATCAACGTCATTCACATCATCTCAAACAAAGTATGTTATGCGATGCAGCACTACTCCACTACTCCGTTATGCACTTGGATCCAATCTACCTCAAATGTCAACTTCAGAGTTACATATCCACATTGGCCATTAAGAACGAACGTCGGCAGTCCACCAAACCATGGTGAACCCCTTGGATAGCCGACGTACCTTACTCTCAGAAACGTCACCGTGGTGGCCAGATTCACCTAACTGTAGGATGAAACACTGCGGACGGCCAGGTCGCCTTATTCTCAGACGACCTGCCCTATGCTGAACATCCCCCACTAACATCTCTGATGCGTGAATGCATGAGCAACACAGCACACAATCAAACAATCACCACCTCCGCTTGGGCCACTAGGCTACCCAAGTTTTATCACCATCAACACCTCGAATACATGGCATCGAGGTCCCCTTGGCCACTAGGCTACCAAGGTTCAACATTACCTTTCAATCTTTAATCTTTTAATTTCATTTAACACTCTGACCAATAAGCGCCAGATCAACACCTCGACCACTTGGCATCAGGGCCCACTTGGCCACTAGGCTACCAAGGTACAACATCAACAACACCTTGACCATTAAGCATGAAGGCCCCCTTGGCCACTAGGCTACCAAGGTACAACAACATGTGGTAACACATCGTTCCATCTTAACATCTTATCGCTTGCTATTTATTTTTCTTCATTAAGTCTTTATTGAGCTATCTAGCTTGTCTTTACTTCATTTGGTGTCTTATTACCTCATTGAGGATATTTTGGGTGAAACACCCCTGTTTCTGTTTCTGCGTTATGTTCTGTCTAGGGGAACACAGTCGTGCTTCCCCTAGCACGGGCGTGCTGACTGTTGAAGCATGGCCGTATTGTTTCTGGGCAGAAGGGTTGAAGAACCCTTGCTAAGTTTCCTAAGGCATTCAAAGATCAATCCTATTAGCTTTTACTAAATCCACATCCAACTTCATTATTAATGCCCCTAAACACTCAAGAATCAATCCTAGGGTCTTAACTAAGCCTTTGAGCAATAATCTCACTTCTCTATACTACGGTTCATATCTTATGAACATTAGGGAAACATCCTTTACTTTCATTCATCATTGTTAACATCTTTTAATGTCTTAACATCATTAATATGCCCTATTATTTAATTAGAGTCTTATTAACATCAACGTTGGCATAACAGCATTAACAACCAAACACTCATTCATAACATAACAACATCATCATTCATACATGGCAATAACATCATCATACATGGCAATAGATATAGATAATTCAAACAAGAGCTCACAGAAAACTCATAACAGACTCATACCACGGTCTGATAAAACAGACCTGCTCTGATACCACTAAATGTGACACCCTCTACCCCGCATATATTCATAACACGTAAGAGCGATAGAAAATAAAAGAAAGAGAACACACACATATTATATCATAATAATAAAAGCATAGTAGAGGTTACCACATTGTAACTAAATCTCAAACGTGGAAAATAAAATAAGTTTTAAAATGAAACACATAACAAACATAACGAAACCCAACCCCGATGTCACATTACAAAGCTGGTATAACCATAGTCCGAAAACTCTCGAATAAACAACATAAACTAAGAAGTCCTAGACTATGGGTAGCGGCTCCTCAGAGACACTACTCACCAATCTGCTCACCATCATCTACATAACCAAAAAGATATATGCAAAGCAAACAACAAAGACGGAGAGTAAGACACATGTATAAAACATAATGGCATGGAAGCAGTTTGCAAGATGAGCATATGCTATGCAATGCAGCACTACTCCACTACTCCGTTATGCACTTGGATCCAATCTACCTCAGAATGTCAATTTCGAAGTTACATATCCACATTGGCCATTAAGCATCAACGCCGGCAGTCCACCAAACCATGGTGAACCCCTTGGATAGCCGACACACCTTACTCTCGGATGCGTCACCGCGGGGAGCCAGATTCACCTAACTCTCGGATGAATCACCGCGGACGACCCAATCGCCTTACTCTTGGATGACCTCCCCTATGCTGAACATCCCCCACTAACATCTCCGATGCGTGGATGCATGAGCAACACAGCACACAATCAAACAATCACCACCTCCGCTTAGGCTACCCAAGTTTTATCACCATCAACACCTCGACCACTTGGCACCGAGGCCCCCTTGGCACTAGGCTACCAAGGTTCAACATTACCTTTTAATCGTTAGTCTTTTAATTTGATTTAATACTCTGGCCAATAAGCACCAGATCAACACCTCGACCACTTGGCATCGAGGCCCCCTGGCCACTAGGCTACCAAGGTACAGCATCAACAACACCTTGACCATTAAGCATCAAGGCCCCCTTGGCCACTAGGCTACCAAGGTACAACAATGTGCGGTAACACATCGTTACCGTCTTAACATCTTATCGCTTGTTATCCATTTATATTCATTGAGTTATCTAGCTTGTCTTTATTTCAATTGGTGTCTTATTACATCATTGAAGACATTTGGGGTGAAACACTCCTGTTTCTGTTTCTGCGCTCTGTTCTGTCTATGGGAGCACGATCATGCTTCCCCCAGCACGGGCGTGCTGACTTTTAAGTTAAGCACGGTCGTGCTGACTATTGAGCATGGCCGTGCTTACTGGAGCATGACCGTACTGTTTCTGGGCAAAAGGGTTGAAGAACCCTTGCTAAGTTTCATAGGGCATTCAAAGATCAATCCTATTGGCTTTTACTAATCATGCACATCAGTTTCATTACTCTTAATTAATCTCCATGTTTTGTACTTTTTAATGTCCCTAAACACTCAAGAATCAATCATAGGGTCTTAACTAAGCCTTTGAGCAATAATCTCACTTCTCTTTACTATGGTTCATGTCTTATGAACATTGAGGAAACATCTCATACTTTCATTCATCAGTGTTAACATCTTTTAATATCTTGACATCATTAATAAGCCATATTATTTAATTAGAGTCTTATTAACATCAACGTTGGCATAACAACCTTAACAACCAAACACTCATTCATAACATAACAACATCATCATTCATTCATGGCAATAACATTATCATAACAGTTTGCAATTAAAGCATGCCCAGGGGCGGAGCCAGGAAATATATGTGAGAGGGGCCAAAATTAAATCTATAGTTAAATATGTTTTTTATCCCTATAAAATTAGTAAAATTTGTTTTTGGTCCTTAACTATAAAAATCTAATACATTTTTAGCCTCTAAATTTAACAAAAGAAGTGTATTTTTTGTCTCTCACCAGGGATTAAAAACATACAATATTTGAAGAAATAAATTATATTAAACAAATTTGATATATAATAAAAAATTTAATATAATATAAATTTGATATAAATTACTCAAACTAATAATTTAATATGGATTAAAGTAGTATGCACTGTCAGTGTAAAAAGTTTTATACTAACATCCACTAACATTTTAATATGTGTGTTTTTTTTATAATATTTAAAAGAGAAAAATAACAATTGTGCTTATTTTTCAAGATAATTTGATGTCAATGTAAAAATCATTTACACTGAAAGTATATAAAAATTAAACTTATTTAATATATATAAAGTTCATCAAACTGTTCAGAAAAAAATTGATGAAATCTTACGAATTTCTCTTAGAATGTTGGACTATCAGCAGAAATTTAGTCTTTTTTCAAGTCTCATACTATTGTTATTTGTTCAAGCCTCAAATCTATAGGTATGTGGAACAAAAAAAATATGAAAACATGGGGGAGGCCATGGCCTACATAGGCCTCCCCCTCCCTCCACCCCTGGGCATGCCAACAAGTAGATAACATTGACAATAGTCATATAACAACATCATTTAAGAAAATAGCAAACAAATAAGGTCATGGGTTAACCGTTTATCTTACGCTACCCCCAATGCCAACATGTTCATAATACCCCTTCTCCCCATACCTGATATGAAGATTCCCAACAACGATGACGCAAGCAAACTAAACACGTTCCCTCGAGCGGCTCAACGAGTTCCTCAAGCCTTGGTCAACACTAAAAGGGCAAACATTAATCTCATATTCAACAATAATGAATAAGAGATTAATAGAGGGATGAACACGTTACCTTAATGGCACTAGCGCGCGTGACTTCTCTCCCAAACGGACTTACGAACACCAAGAACTTCAAAGGGTTCAAGGGAAAGGAAAGGGGAGAGGTTTCTGTCACACTAGGATTGCCCAAAGTGCCAATTTGAGGGTTTGGCTAGCAACACTCACGGAACTCTTCTATTTACAAACTTCCTGACCCGAGCACGGCTGTGCTCCCCTCTAAGCACGGTCATGCTTAACATGAGCACGGGGTGTGCTCACTTAAGCACGGGCTTGCAACATCAACATCAGACTTGCGCGTTTCCGACACGGCCGTGCTCCCCCTGAGCACGGCCGTGCTGATACATGAGCACGACCGTGCTCATGCACCAGAGACGGATTTTCCACTTTAAAATCTCACTTAGCCCCTTTCTAATGTTGCCTAGGCATATTCCTAATAACTACCTAACAAACAAACAAACAAACAAGGCATATAGAAGCGTTTAAAGACTTTACGAAAAACGTGGTGTTACATATATGATTTTTATATAATTTTGTCGAGCTAACTTATCAATATGCAATGACATAAAAGTAAATATTTATATGATTTTTATATAAATCCTTTTAAAATCTAATTAAAACTTGATGAATGTTTATATAATATCATATTATAAAAATTATTTAAAACTGAGTATTAAATTAATCAGATAACTTGCTGATATGTATTGGTAAATTTTATCTAATAAGTTATATATATATATATATATATATATATATATATATAATTAGATACAAATTTAATAATTTTTAATGATGAGATGTAAAAAATATTTTGTATATGTTATAAATGTGACACCCTCTACCCCACATACGTATAAAGCATTAAAAGATAAGGTAATTTTAGAATAAACATCATTTATTGAAAATAATCAAAACTAAGGTAAAAGGCACCACATTGTATCGAGTCTCAAAACGCGGAAAATAAAAACATAACATAAACAAAACCCAACCCTTGATGTCACATACAGATTTGGTATAACCAATCCGGAAAATATCCTCGGATACAAACTGAACAACTAACTAACTACTGAAAACTAGAAATCCTAACTAAAGAGTCACGGCTCCTCGGAGTCACATCCAACTGGCTGCTCGCCGTCCTCTGCATAAAAGATACATACCACACAAGAAACATAGAAATAAGGAGTAAGAAACATGAATATGAATATAATGGCAAGGAAGCAGTTAGCAAGACGAGCATACATCAACAAGCATGTCATATCTACAACAATATACATAACAACATCATCATACAAACATGTATGCTATGCAATGCAACTCTGCTCCACTACTCCATTATGCACTTAGATCCATTCTATCCCAGGAAGTCAACTTCGGAGTTACATTTCCACATTGGCCAATAAGCATCAAGGCCCCTTTGGCCACTAGGCTACCAAGGTACCACATTATCTTTAATTTTCACTCTAGCCATTAAGCACTAGAGATTACCACCTTGACCATCATGCATCAAGGCCCCCTTGGCCACTAGGCTACCAAGGTACCACATTATCTTATCACTTGTATTTGGTCTTCATGTTCCATTGGTATTTTATTAAGTCTTTTAGAGCATTTGGGGTGAAACCCCTGCTTCAGCACTGTTCTGCATTCCGATTTGCATAGGTGACCACGGGCGTGCTCACCCCTCAGCACGATCATGTTGAGCTCACAGTCAAGCACGGTCGTGCTGACTATTGAGCACGAGCGTGCTTAATCAGCGCGCCCAGTTCTGGGTTTTAGTGGGAGCACGAGCATGCTCCCTGTTAAGAATGGGCGTGTTTGAGTGCGCGCCCTGCTGGTCTGGGCAGAAGGGTCACAGACCCTTTGCCAATTCATTGGGAACAATTCATATTCAATCCTAAGGGTTCTTACTAATCCATTGATCATCAGTTTCATTAGTATTGATTAAATGTTTATGTCTTATAATTAATAAGGAATTAATCCTTTAGTTTCATTCCATTAATTGTCCCTAGTCGCTTAAGATCAATCCCTAAGGTCCTTGACTAAGCCATTGGCATAATCCTCGCTCATTACTAACATTCAGTCTTATGAACAAGGGGAACAACCTCCCTTAACATTGTTTAACTGTTTTATTGTATTTATGACACGCGTTCACAATACCAAACAACAGCCAATATATCACAACATCATAATTATGATAAAAACACTCAATCATGGCATCGTTACATCAACATGAACATAACAGACATCAATAAACAATTAATAACAGTCATGCTAATATCATAACAACAAATAGTTTAACATCAGATAACAATTAGGATTATAGGCATATAACATGTTATCAAACATAAAGTGTTATGGGAACCCTTCGTCTTACGCTACCCCCTAGCTTACATACTTATACTATTCATTCTCCCCATACCTTGTATGAAGAATTCCCGTTAAACCGAAGACGCTCCTAGATCGGTTCCCTCGAATGGCTCGAGGAACGATCCCAAGCCTTGGTCAACACAAATAGGGTTAACCCATTAGTTCCCAATTCATGAAACAGAAAAGGGAAAACCATTACCTCTGCTAATTGGCACTAGCGCGTAATTGTACTCTCTCAACTACGAACATAACACCAAACAAGGATTGGGTTCAAAGGGGAAGAATGAGAAAGGTTGCCGTCACACTTAGGATTGCCTAAAGTGCCAATTTTGAGTGTTTCACTCGTAACCCTCGCTGCTCACTTGTCTATATATAGACTCTGACCCAAGCACGGTCGTGCTCTTTGTTGAGCATGGTCGTGCTCCACTTAGCGTCAGCGAGACGTGTTCCCCCTTGAGCACGGTTGTACTTCCTATTGAGCACGGTCGTGCTTGTGGCTCAAGCAGCCACAAGACACGTGCATCAAGCACGAGCGTGCTGACACATGAACACGGGCGTGCTCATGCGTCAGGAAGGGATTTTTAACTTAAAAACCTCACTTAGCCCACTCTAAACCTCCGTAACAAACAAGGCACACACACAAAAGTACTTGTACGGAAAACGGGGTGTTACAATAAATATTTTATTAATCACTTTCATCCTAAACAACAATCTTACCAGACAATCTCTTCAAAAAAATAAAGCAAGTAGTCAAAACCCAAATTTTAAACAATTCATCATTGTTTATACTAACCACAACAACTAATGATTATCCTTATACTATAACAATGAGCCAATTTCACTACCGCAAATATCATCAGATAAAGAAACAACATTATCCGACAAAGAATGAACCAAGTTTCAAAATAAAAACAAACAAACATTCATTCAAAAGCAAGTAGTTGACACAACATCATCGGCTGAAATTCCAATCCTTAAGCAATAATTAAGGGGAAAAGATCGAAAGAGACAAAATATATTCTTGATATGAAGAATGAATCTTGATACAAGTCTTAAGGAGAAAAGCTTCAGAGAAAACAAAACTCACGGGACAACACAACATGAGTTTATGACTGAAAAGGAAGGTTTACAAATTGGTCAATTGTCATATCACTGTAGGATCCTTGGTGGAATGTTAAGATTTATCAATATGGACTATTTTAATATTCCGCAAAAGTTTACATAATGTAACCAAAGTTATTGTTTTCAAACTAAAATTATATACTTTTATGTCACATGTTTAAACAATATTCAAAAGGTTATGAGCAAAAAGAATTTATTGTCTGGTTGACAATTTAACAATCATACTTTCTCCGGTCCACAATATAAGCAAAAATTTCCAAATCTTTTGATCCAAAATATAAGTAAATTTCAACTACTTCCATCCTATTTAATGAAGTTATTCTCAAAATACCCTTCATTTAATACAAATTTTGTTTTCCAATGACTCCTTTTATTCTCAACAACACAAGCTTAATAAATAAGAGAAAGGGTAATTTAGGTAACAAACTTAATTTTTTTTATTCACAATGACTCTTTTAAATGATATTAACTAACCACCTTAATATGTGTGTTTTATTCAATTTTTGCTTATAATAGAAACTAAAGAGAGTATATCATATGATAAATAAGAAAAATTTAAAATAAATATTATATAAAAAAAATCGATTCAAACAATTTATCCCACCTCACAACCCGTGAGTTCATCTAGTGTATTATTGATAAGAAATGTTATTTGCACATCCAAATGGGATACCCATTTGGGATACCTTGGTTAATCATATATAAATATTTGGTTAATTGGTTAATTCAATTCATTATATGGTTAATCACGTATAAATATGTGATTAATTCATGATGACCCATTAGTCATATAAAGAACTGAATTAACTAGATATTTGTATGTGATAAACCAAATATTTACATGGTTATGAAAAATAAACCCATTAACCATATAATGAACTGAATTAACCAAATATTTATACGTGATTAACCAAGTTGTCCCAAATGAGTGTCTCGTTTAGGTATGGAAATAACATAACTGATTATTGATTTCGACCTGTCCTATAGCTGGCAGCTGCTACGAGAAAGACTCTTTATATACCCATTCATATTTTTATCGAAAGCTTTTGTTAAACTTTAGTACCATGTGTTTGTGGTGTCTCTAACAATTAGGGAAGATTTTTTGTAGTATCTATTTATCTATACGGAAACTTAAAATTGTGTTTAAATTATAACTGAATAATAATTTTACGAAACACATTATTTCTAAATGAAATTCAGTTTACAAACCCCTAACTAAAATTTTAATGTACAAGTTATAATCAAAACGTTCTATATAAGGTCTCAAGCTATTTCCTTTTCATGATAGGGGCTTACTCGTCTATCACAAAACAACGAACTTCCTCACATTCAAGTCCCATATTGGGAATCTAAAGCTTGACTACGATCACTTTCTGTCAATCTAAAGCAATAAAGTTTGCACCTGGACCCAATTAGGATCAACGCCCATTTTTGGAAGTTAATGTATCCAGAAATTTTTTAATTGTCTCATATAAACTGGCACCCCTGTTTAATTGCAGCTTATTATTTAAATGCTGAGAATCTTAATAAAGTGTCATGTAAACTTTTTATTTTGTCTCATATAAAGCGGTGTTTAAAGCATTCAACATAAAGCGATCTCTTGATTCAAAAAAAAAAAAAAAACATAAAGCGATTGCTCTATGAATACATGACGTCATTGAGTATTTGAGTGCTTGCTAATTCTAATTATTAAAAATAATTGTAAGTACTCCTGCAACATCCTGCTACTTACAATAAGAAACTATTGAATATTTTTTATGTTTTTACAACATTGAATATATTTATCGATTGAATTTGACTCCTCTAAAATAAGAAAATAAGAGTATATTTATTTTTAAATCATTTTTAGTGGGCTATGCACAGGGACGGTCCTACTCTCATGAGTGTGGGAGCAAATGCCCCCATTTGAATGTGAAAAACTTTTATAAATAAATTATACATGTGTTTTATTGAATTAAATTACTTAAAAGCAACATAGAGTCCTATAAAAAGCATTAAGATTTGCCCCCACAACATAAAATTCCTGGGTAATTATGATATATATATTTATACTTTCAAAAATAATATTTTATGTTTTTCATGTTGCAAATTTATATGAGTCTTGCTTCCACAACATAAAATTTCTGGGTCTGTCCCTGGCTATGCATCTATAAAATGATTAAAATCAATAGTGAATGTAACCTCAATTTCTTACTTTTGAGACTTTCTCACTTTAATCAAGTCAATCAGTCAAATCCTTACCCATAAGTGTTACTTAACTTAAAAAATTTTATCATACATTTAATGTGTAGAATGTGGAACAAAACTCAGAAAACCTCCCCCATTGAACCCGTAACTCCTAATGAATGTGATTTTAAATTTGCAACCAATGAAAAGAAAGAAAAAAAGAAACACGGGGGAAATTCTAGCAGCCCTTGCAATAAAGTCCTTATGGCCAATTAAGGAGGTTTACTTTGAAATTGAAGAACTAAATGCTCTAGCCTTTCACCAAAGGAGAAGGACAAGAGACTTGGGAGTTCTATAAATTGAGCAAGCGCTGTGCCAAGTGTGGGAAAAGGTGGGAACAAAGCCCAGAAATAGAGAAATAGGTCCATGTTGTAGGAAGAGTTTCTTTTCTATATTCTTGATTATTTTCTGCAAATTAGCCATGTGCTAATCTTCTTGTTAAGGTCGTGATGATGTAGCCACTCTCTTTTGTAGTATTTTTTTTTCTGAGCATTTTATCCCTGCTGTCGCATGAATGAATTTTCTACCTAATTTTATATTGATTAGTGTTCTTTGAAAGAAAAAAAAAACTGAGTTGGTGAACCCAAAGCCTTAGCTTCTATATTTTGATAACGAAAAATTCTTTTCCATTTTTCTTCTTCTTTTTAATTTACTTTACAGTTAATTTATTTTCAATAATCATCGAATTCGAGTTTTTAAATAAAGTAAGGATTTTTCATATTTTAGTAATTGTCCACTCATTTTTTTGTTTTCTTTTATAGAGTAGTTGTCCACTCATTTTTTTTTTTGGATTGGCCATTGCCATAGTTTTACAAAGCATCATTTACCTTTTTATTTATTACATCTTTTATTTAGTAGTAGGAGAATTATTAATAAGATTTCATAGAAAAATATAACAAATCTACATTAAAAATGGAAATCGAGTGTAATTAAATAACTTCTTTGTTCATGAATAGCAAAAAGTGGTACTATTCATTACTTGTGCCCATATAGGTGTAACACCCTGCTTATTATGTAGTCTGTATTACCGGTAATGATATATCTATTTATATTTTTATGGTTAAATTTTCGGTTCAAAATTCAGACGAAAATCGATCTGTGTTTTCGCTGACAGTACATTTGTATTTGGTCAGAAAAATCCTAATTTGACCTGAAACTGAGTAATTTTATATTTTTATCGCTTTTTAATGATATGATCTATTTTAAAAAATTTCGCTAAAAAATAAAATATTATTTTTTATTAGGGCAAATTTTCGAAGAAAATGCAGAAAAACTTAAATCGAGTAAACAACGGAACCAGATCCGAAACCGCAGAAATAGGCCAGGAGGATGAGACAAACGAGTCACCATGACAACTCACATAGGTGAGTCATCATGGTGGTTTACACCATGACTCACCACTTGTAATTATGATTTTAGATATTTTATAAATATCTACACATTTAAATGTTCATACTATCCTTAAGCTTTTAAGTAATTCTCCTTATGTCCTAAAACTAATCCAACTACCCCTCCCATTTACCCCAAGTTCGGAAGCCCCCTTCACACCCACAAACTCCATTTATTTTTTAAATTTAGAGCATGTTTGGGAAAGATTAATTCTTTCTCATTCAGCTATTTTTAGATGATTCAGCTATTTTGTAAAATAATTTTGATGTTTGGATAAAAAAAATTATTTTTAAAAATGCTTTTTATACCAATTTAAGCTGTTTTGTAACAAGCTTAAGGACCCAACTATTTTTCTTAAATTTATTTCGATTATTCACAACATTCCCATTATAACCCCCGTCGGCTTGTCATGTGCGTCTGTACTCTCTCCCCTACCCTAGTTGTAGCTGAACTTGGTGAACCATCTTCTTCTCTGATATAATTCTCTGGTCTGTCTCTCTTATGCATCTTTGCAAAACTTTTCATCGCGGCAACAACAACAGAGCTGCGCGGAGCATGGTGGCTCTGTTTCTGCTCACTGCTCAACCTTTTTAAAATGCTCCAAATTATGTTTTATTTAATGGCTTGCCGCTTGAGCCTCTATTCTCTTATGTGGATTTCTGGTTCATGATAAATGATGTCGGTTGGATTTTCTGCCTGTGATTGAGTTCTATTTCCTTACTTCTCTTTAATTTTTATTACTAGTTCATTGTGATTGATATTTATGTCGTAAAACAATGCAATATTTTTTTTTTTTTTTTTTAGAATTTACCTCTTAAATTCTCTTTGTTATTAAACTGAAATATATATTTTTTTAAAAATTAACTATTACAAAATATAATATATTTTCACATGTTTTCTATAATCATGAAAAAATTTAGAAATTTTATTCAATTTTTATAAATAGATAAAATTTTGATGACAAGATATAAAAAAATAAAAGAAAAACAAACATTATAAGCAAATATCTTCATATCCTTTTTCGTAATTTACGATGTAAATGTAATTATTTTTGCATCACCCGAACAAAGTAGATTATCTTAAAATCGCTTTTCAGTAAACATTTCCAAACAAAAACAGATTATGATTATAATCGATTATCACAATAATCGATTATTTGAAAATAGATTATCAGCATAATCTTTTTTTTTAGTTTTCCCAACCACACTCTTATTTACATTTAATCATCAAGAGCTTAAGTTCAATACCATTACACTCAAGGAAAATTCTTTTGCTTGCTCTCTTCACTGTCTTCACGCCAACTTCTCACCCCCACACAATCATTCAATTTCATCATTTTCACTCTTTTGTTCACACAAAAACCTTAAGAAAATTCATAGTTAAAGTTCCAAAATCTCCATTCATTTCATCATTCTTGATCATCAACATAAAATATTCACAACTCAAGCTCTTCAAGGTTTCTTGCTTTCTTCCTCAAGGATCAACACTTAGGGGTAATTTTCCTCCAACCTTGCCTCACCAAAGTTGACGTTGGGTTGATTAACTTCATGCTTGTTCTTATTTTTCTTTTTCCAAAAAGAATTAAACTTGAAAATGAGTAGAAAAATCATAACTCCTTGTAACCGTTGATTTAAGTCTTGAAAATTGATACTTAAGCTTACATGGTCATACTCTTCATATTTGCCAAGTGATTTGATAAACAAAAATTTCTTCCCTATTTCTCCCCTCTTGGCGGAACCATACCCTTTGGTTTTACTCTTGGATTTTTTTTAAAAAAAAATTGTAACCCTTTGAACCATGAGAAACAAATCTCTAAAGTTGATTTTTGAACTTGACTATGATCAATGAACATTAACTAAGAAGGATTGGAAAAAAATAAATGATCCTTGCCATTTTACCCCTCTTGGCCGTGAACTTCATTTGGGGTGGATCATGGATTTTCTTACTTGTTTAACTTGTTGTTGTTGATTGTTGAAGGTTAAGTGTGGTTGAGCGTTTGTGGCTTTGGTTGAAAGAAAAAGGAAGATTCAAGGACAAGGAAATCTTTTGTCTTCAAGAGGTAATGAGAGCTTACCTGAGAAGTTTTGGTAGTCATATACAATGTTGTCTAGTGTTGTCCATGTATGTTTATTCATGTGACTATGTGTGGGATTGTGTTGATCGAAAAACATGACGATGGTCATGGCTTGAATAACGAGAATTAAGTCACTAAAAATCCTAAACAAAAAATTTAAGGACTTTTAAATTCTCGTAAGTGGAAGAATATTAAGAAAAAAGAGAAATAATTATATTCTTGAAATAAAGGAATGACAAATTTGAGAAAAATCAAGATGATATCAGAATAATGCTTAAGAAATGAGTGTTAGTGAGGGCAAATTGTGAAAAATTGTATTATATTTATTTTTCAAAAAAAAAAGTTTCAATAAAGAAAAGAGAAAGAAAAGATCAAAAATATTTTGACATCGTTCATTAAAAAGTCTTTTAGATAGAAAATTCATTGGTTTGCGAAAAGTTTGTTTTTAGATGAAAATATTTAAGAAAATGCTTTTATGGCGGAAGCTGTTGAGATTTTTTTTTATGGTTTAATCAAAAGTTTTTAAAAAATGATTCTAAACGATTTGATGTTTTCGAAAATGAATTACAAAGGAAAAGGATTTATGAAAAATGTTGTTAAAAAGAGCGAAAATGTCCTTTTTGACAAGAGTTGTTAAACTCTTGTATTTGGATTTTCAGATGAGTTTTCACTAAACGAAAATCTGTATTTGAATGTTTTTGGAAACTAGCTAACGAAACGTTAGACTAGAATTCCTGTGAATGTTTTTGAAAGATAAGGATCTAACAACTGAGACGTCGGACTAGAATTCCTGTGAGTAAAGTATTGTGGTCACGGATTAAAAATCCTACGTTGGTGACTTGACTTCGTGTCAAAGTGTTGATGAACCTAGGACCGGTGCATCTGCCTAAGGTTTCGTAAATGCGTACTTGGATTGCGTGTCCTGTGTTGAGAATAATTGGGCTTTATGCCTTTAGTCGTGTGCTTTAAGCCTCGACAAGAAAGAACGAACGAAAAAGAAAACAGCAAAATAACTGTTTTGCTGCATGAAAAGCTGGCAGACAAGCCATTGTGTTACGAGCATACCGTTCCATAATTGGACTGACAAATTTGGTAAGTTCGGACCAGCGGGTCTTTAGGGACATCTAGGTTCGAATGCCATAGAAGGTCGGGGCCTCGCGACCCCGAGTCGTGATAATCGACTGCCAAACATGGATGTGCTCAACCAGGAACTGTTCAACATTACTTAGGTTATGACGTTATACCCTTGAACAATTGGAGCTTGGACCTCAATTAATAGGCCGACCTTATGGAAACAATTGTGTTATGGGGATATTGCGGCATATATTGCTTGACGAAGGGAAGTTAGGATCTGCAGAGATTAAGAAATAGATAGTGATATTGAAGTGTCATGTATTTTTACAACTCACGATGGTTGTTGGGTATGAATCCGCTTGTTCATATGTCATTATTGTTGATGATTTATTTTACCATTATATATGTTGTCGTAATTATATATTATTGTCTATGTGTCGCGTATGTGACTATCGCGATAAAATTTACATGTCGGTATCTCACCCTTGCGATATATCTGTTTTTGGTTTTGCGGTTGTACCTTGGTACACGAGTATAGATGGTGCATAGGAGTTTCCAGCTTCACTCGGGGATATTAGTCCCGATCTTTGAAGAGGTCGATGATAGTAGGGAGGACCATGGGAGTCTTCCTAGTGGATATCTTATAGAGTGACCAGCTTAGGATTTCTTTGTGTTGTTTGTTTTTAGAAGGTCTGTACATGGCTTGAGAACCTTCATTTTTTCTTGATTTCAGTTTTGCATATTGAAACATTTTCTGGAAAACTTGTATGTTGTGGCGGACTTGTTATGTATATGACCAGGATATGTATTTTGATATGTAAAATGTGGTTTTATAACTTTTTGATGAGTGCTTAAGTTTTCCGTATTTAGAAGGAAAAAAAAAACTTTTTACACCCGTTTCTCTGACTTATAAAAAAAAAGTATGTGAATTATTTTCCGAAAGCAACCAGCAAATTTTTTTCATCTAATATGTTTTCCGCAATTGAGTTAGACATGTAGCACCGAGGGGGTGTTACATTAGTGGTATTAAAGCTGGTCGAGTCTTTCGGGAACCTTGGGGAATATGCCTGTTATGTTTTTGTTGTGTGATTTCTGGTTGGACCTTGTTTGAATTGTTTCCTTGTTGAAGTAAAGTGTATTGATATACAAGTATGTGATTTCTTTATGGGTTCTAACTGGTTGTGGCCCTGTGAGAACCCATGGGTAATAGATGGTGCTATTGGTTTATATTAATACGTTTGTTTATCCTTTTGGATTGCGTCAAACATTTGAACAATGTACCCATTGTGGAAGATTTTCTAGGAGTATTCCCTGAGAATATTTTAGGTCTATACTTGCAAAGAATATTGGGTTTTTGATCAATCTAGTTCCTAGATTTTGTCGGATCTCCATCGCTTTCGTGTAGGATGTCGCCTATAAAGTTAGTCGAGTTAGACGACTCGACTTAACAGGAAGATCTGCTGTGAAAGCAGTTTAGAAGAGTGAGTGTATTCCCGTGGAGAGCACCAGTTTTGTTATTAATAAAGAAAGACGGAGGTTCGAGACTCTGCATGGATTTCCGACAACTTAACAAAGTGACGATCAAGAACAAGTACTCTCTGCGTGCTGATAGATCAATTGCGAGGAGCTGTTGTCTTCTCAAAGAACGACTTGAGGACGAGTTATCACCAGATTAGAGTGAGGACCTACCAAAGATTGTTGCATCGTTGACTTAGCTTGCAAGGAAAGACCAACTCTTTGTATGACTGGAGGAACTGACTAAGTTTCCCGTGATCATGCACGATTCAGAGGAGAACATAGGAAACAACAATCCACCAGACTAAGTGAGTCTGGAAGGACCTTGTGCTTGTTGAGACCGAGGAGAGCCGATTTGAATCTGCTACTTGGATAATGTCACATGACTAAGAAAACTTTTAACTGTATTATTCAACTATTTTATTGGTCATAGTTTCACTTTCCGCCCTGAGTGAGAATATTCGACTTCTCTATTTCTGTAAATTTTCATACAAGTTCATTCATTTCTATCATTCAGAGCTAATTTGTACTGCTTTATTCCGTTTAAAGCATTCTCTACGAGCTCGTGTATTGACCATTGTATTTCTAATCCCTATGGTTGTATTAGACAATCACAGCGATCAATTTTGTATGTGTCGAACTGACTTTTCTGATCTTGATTTAAAGTCTATCATGACTCCTCAATTGGACATGCTAGTCTGTAATTTTAATTTACTCCAATGGACTCCTTGTAAGTGAAAATTTATACTCACACTTCTCAAATACCCGCCAGTATATTAGACATTTGGGTGGATTGATTTGATCGTATCCATTGGTCTGGATATTTTCAGATTTTGTTGAAAAATTTGTTATGACTACTTCTTGAGTTGTAACACAGATGACTTCTTGGTAACATAAGTTTCTTGATGAAACTTACACTATTCACTTTTGCTTTTGGTAAATGTGACCTAGTCTGAAATTTTTTTTTGTCAGACTGTTTCCCTTTTTAAATTGTTGTTTTGTCAATTCCTTGAAGTAAGAATGAATCCTCTTGGGATTAGGAACTGTTCGTCTTTTGATTTCCTAATCCACTGGAAGTTCTTGTGAAAGAAGGAACTTTAGTAGAGTCATGTCTGTAAGAATGTACCGGGCATTTTTACGCTCACGGACTATTGAAGAATCATTTTACATACTGGATATTCCTATATCTTTCCGATTGGTAAAATTCTTCTATATGCTTTCTTATGAGGGTAAGACCAAGAAATTTCCTTTCTTGAAAATTTCTTTCCTTAATCTTCAATGCCATGTCTTATTGCAGTTCGATAGAACTTATCACTTTTTGATCAATTTTACCATATATCTTTTCTAAGCGTCATTCACATGTGACCTATCTCATAAGTCATGAGGATGTTTATATGATCCATATCACGATGTCAGATTTAGTCTAGTACAGTAAAAAGATAACTAGACGTTTGAGACCTTCCTTATTAAGATGATAACGTCGCAATGAATTTTGTCGTGGGTTTACCGAGGACCTCTAAGAGTATTGAATTGTTTCGAGTGATTGTGGACGGGCTAATGAAGTCGACACTGTTCTTACCTGTTTAGATCCACTATGTAGTGGAGAAGCTAAACGAAGTATGAATCAGAGGACTAAACAAGTTTCATGGAGTATCTTCCAGTGTCGTTCCAAATAAAGACCCGAAACTTACCTCCCATTTTTGGCAAAGTCTGCATCAAGCTTTCAGAACCAAGTTGAGGCTGAGTTTGGTTTATCACCCTCAATTCGATGGACAAGAAAGAAACGATCTAATCCCTAGAATGTTGGCTGGGAGTAAGTATAGTACTTAAGTACGGTCGCCCCTATAGCAGGATAGACAAGAGGTGATAGGAGTTTTGTTGAGGTGTAGATGTGACTGGTAAGATGAGAACCCCGAAGCTCAACATCATTAAGTAAGACGATTACGATAGATCTTATTATGATCGAGGCAGAATATCACTAAAGGAATCTAGAGTAATGATCAAATACTTGTAGCTAAGATTGATTGTAGGAATTTGGAAGATTAAAAGGAAAATGCCTATTGTAGTTTCACTAAGTTGAATGTGAATGGAAAAGATGATTTCTTGCGTAAAACTAAGTTTTCTAGAGTAGTTCAAAGTTGATGAGTTAGATAATCCTAACCGATGTGGTTTCTTTTGGTTTCAGTTATATTCAGAGGTGTAATAATTTTTTTTTTTAAGGTTGAGATGTGTGATTTTGATATATTATGGAATGGTGGACTACGTTCAAAGGGGACTACAATTGGATATCTTGAGTAGGAAACAGATGCGTGTACTGGGAAGGTAGTGTGAATCTTAGTGTTAACAGAGAAAGTTAAAAATGTTAAAGGAGGTGTTTCTAGAAGACCAATATCAAGAAGAAAAGTGATTAAGTTTTGATTATGTCCTTCAAGTGTAACAGACTAAGGTGAAATTGTTGAGGATAGTGACAATAATGTGGTGGTGGAATGTTTCGAGGATAAATAGAATGACATAAGGATGGATTATGTTATGGAGTTATCAATAGGAGAAATGAAGCGACTGGAAAAACAACGTAGAATCTTGGGGTTAAGATGCGATAACAAGATCCTGTCAAATTTCGAGTTACGAAATTTTGAGGACGAATTTTTTTTTTAGTGGGGTAGTAATGTAAGACACTGCTTTTTATCTACGTTGTATTACCGGTAACGATATATCTAGTTATATTTTTACCTGAGACCAAGAAAATGATTTTGGAGAAAACAAAATCATAGCTAGAACCTACTATATTGTAGGAAGTTATGGTTAAATTTTGGGTTCAAAAATCAGACAGAAACCGATATGCATTTTCGCTGACAGTACATTTGTATTTGGTCGGAAAAACCCTAATTTGACCCAAAACTGAGTAATTTTAGATTTTTATCGCTTTTTAGTGATATGACCTATTTTAAAACTTTTCGCTCAAAAATACAATATTATATTTTATTCGGCCGAATTTTCGAAGAAAACGTGCAAAAACTTAAATCGATAAACGACGGAGCCAGATCAGGAACCGTAGAAATAGGCCGAGATGATGAGACTGGTGCGTCACCATGACAACTCACATAGGTGAGTCATCATGGTAAGTCACACGATGACTCACCACTTGTAATTATGATTTTAGATATTTTACAAATATCTACACATGTAAATGTCTATACTACCCTTAAGCTTTTAAGTATTTCCCCTTATGTCCTAAAACTAGTCGAACTACCCCTCCCATTTACCCCAAATTCGGCAGCCCCCTTCTCACCCACAAACTCTATTTCTTTTTCACATTTATTTACATTTAATCATCAAGAGCTTAAGTCTAATATCATTACACTCAAGAAAAATTCTTTTGCTTGCCCTCTTCACTGTCTTCACGCCAACTTCTCACCCCCACACAACCATTCAATTTCATCATTTTCACTCTTTTGTTCACACAAAAACCTTAAGAAAATTCATAGTTAAAGCTCCAAAATCTCCATTCATTTCATCATCCTTGATCATCAACATAAAATATTCACAACTCAAGTTCTTCAAGGTTTCTTGCTTTCTTCCTCAAGGATCATCACTTAGGAGTAATTTTCCTCCAACCTTGCTTCACTAAAGTTGATGTTGGGTTGATTGACTTCATGCTTGTTCTTATTTTTATTTTTTTTCAAAAAGAATTGAGCTTGAAAATGAGTATAAAAATCATAACTCCTTGTAACCGTTGACTTAAGTCTTGAAATTTGATACTTTTGCTTACATGGTCATACTCTTCATATTTTCCAAGTGATTTGATAAACAAAAATTTCTTCCCTATTTCTCCCCACTTGGTCGAACCATACCCTTTGGTTTTACTCTTGGATTTAGAAAATAAAATAAAATCTGTAACCCTTTGAACCATGAGAAACAAATCTCTAAAGTTGATTTTCGAACTTGACTATGGTCAATGAACATTAACTAAGAAGGATTGGAAAAAAATAAATGATCCTTGCCATTTTACCCCTCTTAGCCGTGATTTTCTTGCTTGTTTAACTTGTTGTTGGTTGTTGAAGGTTAAGTGTGGTTGAGTGTTTGTGGCTTTGTTTGAAAGAAAAAGTAAGATTCAAGGACAAGGAAATCTTTTGTCTTCAAGAGGTAAGGGGAGCTTACCTTAGAAGTTTTGGTAGTCATATACTATGTTGTTTGGTGTGTGTAAACTACTTTTAGTTATTATGTGATATTTATTTGATGATCTTGTGATACTTGTGTTGTTGATTGATAAGTTTGAGAATGATATTTGATTTTTGATGAATATATGATTTAAAGTTTGTCCATGTATGTTTATTCATGTGACTATGTGTGGGATTGTGTTGATCGAAAAACATGAGAATGGTCATGGCTTGAATAATGAGAATTAAGTCACTAAAAATCCAAAACAAAAAATTTAAGGACTTTTAATTCTCGTAAGAGGAAGTATATTAAGAAAAATGAGAAATAATTATATTCATGAAAAAAAAGTAATGACAAAATTGAGAAAAATCAAGATGATTTCGGAATAATGTTTAAGAAATGAGTGTTAGTGACAAATTGTGAAAAGTTGTATTATATTTATTTTTCAAAAGAAAATAGTTTCAATAAAGAAAAGAGAAAGCAAAGATCAAAAATATTTTGACATCATTCGTTAAAAAATCTTTTAGATAGAAAAGTCGTTGGTTTACGAAAAGTTTTATTTTTAGATAAAAATATTTAAGAAAATGCCTTTATGGCGTAAATTGCTGTTGAGATTTTTTTTTTATGGTTAAATCAAAAGTTTTTAAAAATGATTCTAAACGATTTGATGTTTTCGGAAATGAATTTCAAAGGAAAATGATTTCTGAAAATGTTGTTAAAAGAGCAAAAATGTCCTTTTTTACAAGAGTTGTTAAACTCTTGTATTTGGATTTTCAGATGAGTTTTCACTAAACTAAAATCTGTATTTGAATATTTTTGGAATCTAGTTAACGAATCGTTAGACTAAAATTCCTGTGAATGTTTTTGAAAGATAAGGACCTAGCAACCAAGACGTCGGACTAGAGTTCCTGTGAGTAAAGTATTGTGGTCACGGATTAAAAATCCTACTTTGGCGACTTGACTTTGTGTCAAAGTGTGGACGAACCTAAGACTGGTGCGTCGGCCTATGGTTTCGTAAATGAGTACTTGGACTGCGTGTCCTGTGTTGAGAATAATTGGGCTTTATGTCTTTAGTCGTGTGCTTTAAGCCTCAACAAGAAAGAACGAACGAAAAAGAAAACAGCAAAATAACTATTTTACATGCATGAAAAGCTGGCTGACGTGCCATTGCGTTACGAGCATATCGTTCCATAATTGAACTGACAAATTAGGTAAGTTTGGACCAATGGGTCTTTAGGGATATCTGGGTTCGAATGCCACAGAAGGCCAGGGCCTCACGACCCCGAGTCGTGGTAATCGACTGCCATATACGGATGTACTCAATCAGGAACTGTTCAATATTACTTAGGTTTTGACGTGATACCCTTGAACAATTGGAACTCGGACCTCAATTAATTAATAGGCCGACCTCATGGAAAAAATTGTGTTATGGGGATATTGTGGCCTATACTGCTCGACGAAGGGAAGTTAGGATCTCCGGAGATTATGAAATTGACTGGCGTTGGATATGTTGGAATTGAAATCTTCATGTGCACATTAACTAGCTATTTGAATTGGGTGCTGCTTTTTACCCCACAAATTCTTCTCATTCACCACAAATTTTAAAAAATATTTTAATTTTCCCATAATACTCTTGCAACCTGCTGTACATTTTCTGTTCACTTCATCTTCTTCCTCGTTTCCATACACACCTTCTTCTTCCTTTTGTTTTTCTCTGCTCACCTTCATCTCTATTTTCCTCTCGTTCTCTGCCTAGTTTTCTTCCATATGGACGCCAGATAACCTTGCTGAAGAACCCTTGCTCCCCTTCATCCACAAAGACTGATTTTAGCCTCCCATTCCTCTTCCAGATCTCCAATGCACGATTCATAGTCTCCCAAACCACCTTGACCTGTAATAACATATCGACGACCACGCTTCTGATCAGCACCTGCACCGCCGCCTTCGTCTAGCACGCATCGCTCTTAGCAAGCTTCCCCAGTCTCGGAAGTGCGTTACGCCTAATGCCTTCACGTCCGGGTCCGACACCGCCTCAACCATCGCGGCAAGGCATAGCATGGCGCCCATCTGCGAGTTTGCGTCCTGCTCCTGCGCGAGCACGCCCATGAGAATGATAGTAAACAAGGAAATTAAAAATAAATTAAGTAAATTTGAAAAATAATTAGGTACAATTTATTTGTAGCTTATTCAAACAAAAAATGGGATAAGTGATAGTAGATATAGTTATATAGAGAATTAACATAAAAAAATTATCATAGAAGTTCAATTAACACAAACAGTTGCTGCCTTTCATAAAGATTCAATTGTTCTAGTATAGAGATTAAAATAAATGTTAGGCACCTTAAACTAGATTCCTTAAATAAAGATTATCCTTTGTCCAATATTAAATCAGTAGAAAGGATACTTGACAGTAGGGTTGTAAACGAGTTGAGCCAAGCCGAGCACTTAAAGCTTTGGCATGTAAAGAAAATGGGTAGCTCAAGCTTGGCTCATTTAGATAATCGAGCCTAACTAAAAGCCTGAATTTGGCTTGTTAAAAAAATATGAAGATTCAGCTTGGCTTGTATAGCTTATTTATAACTTAATTATTTTAGGATTTATGAAATTTTTCATGAAATTATATTTTAAGTTTATCAATTTAGTATTTAATAAAGATTTTAGCAAAAAAGAAACTTCAAAATTAACTTTAATACTCTTAATAATGGTCTACATATTTTCATAATATAGATAACAAAAGCTAACAAAATCTTCATAATCAATTTATTGTGCTGCTATGCTGTCCACTTGAGTATGTATAGCATACCAGCAACATTTCTCCATCTCCTTTGTGTCAGTTTCTCACCTTTTGGTGCCCGTTTCTCTCCTTTTGGTGTTTTTTTTTTTTTTTTTTTTTGTGCTCCATAGGTTACAAATTGTTTTCGTTTTATATAATTTTAGATTTACAGGTTTGCCACCGCCTTTTCATTAATTTTTATTTTAATTACAAGTTTGTCACCGCATAGGATTAATATATATATATATATATATATATATATATATATATAATATATATATATATATATATATACACGCGCGCACACACGCGCGCAAGCTATTCACAAGTCCTTAATGTCGAGCCTGTAAGGCTTGGACTTGGCTCATTTAAATAATTGAGCTCATTCTCAAGCTTGGGTTTGTTTATTTAATTAAACAAACGAGCTTTGCCAAGCATTTAACGAGCTGAGCCTGGATAGTTCACGAATAGCTCAACTCATTTACACCCCTACTTGACAGAAGAAAAAATAAAATATGATAAAAACTAAATTATCCAATCCAACCAAACCACATTTGATTGGATTGGATTGGACAAATTTTTTATAGGAAGGCAAACTGATCCAATTCAAACCGCACATCAATTCCATCATTAGATCCGATGACTTTTTGGCTCAAAATCGATTAAATCCAATATGTGAATACCCTTATTAAAAGTGTAGTTATATATATATATATATTTTGGTGTGTAAATATCATTTTTTAAATAATCTGATAAATTACATATGTTTAGGCAGAATTAATAAGTATTTCGTGCATTATACTTGTTTCTTTAGATAAAGTTAAAATTTTCAATAAAATATACATTAATAAAATAATTAGTTGAATGAGAATTTAAATTAAAAATTAAAAAGGATAATAATAATAATAATAAATATCCTTTTTTGAAAAATTAAAAATAATATACATAACATTTTTAGTGAAAGTAAAGCAAGAGATTAATCTACTCTCTAGTATATATATATATATATATATATATATATATATATTTTATGTTAACTTAATATATACTGATGGATTACTTTCAAAACAAACAACATAAAAAAGAAAAAACAACAATGATGATGATGATTATAATAATAATTCAATCCATAGGTCTCTGAATTATTTGAGAATTTTCAAAAATGTTTATACTTTAAAAGTTTGTTATTTGATTAATCTTGAACACAATTTTTGTAACTGAATCCCTCCTACATTTTTTTGTTAGGGTTCCAAAAGGTACATGGACCTAAGTGAACTTTCCTAAAATTATAAGGACTTATTTATTTATTTAGAGACCCACAATTGACGAGTGAATGAATCACTTAACATTATCCTAACGAATACTTAGTGAAACCCTAGTAGAAAAGTATCTGAATGACGTGATTATAATTTATTTTATTTTTTGTCGTAGAAGACCCAAATACAAACATTTAAAATATAAAAAATTATTTGAAAATTCTCAAATGTACCTAAAAGCTAATTTAACTTAATGTGTGGGTGGTGTGGAGCTTGTTGGGGGAATACCCTTTATCAAGTGTTGAGTTGGTTTTTACTGGGTCAGGTAGTAATTGTTGTGTATTTATATAGAGTAATGATAGGTGAACACCTGGGTTTGACACCCATGTGGACACCTTGGTTAATCATGTATAAATTTTTGGTTAATTCAGTTCATTATATGGTTAATGGGTTATATGAAGCTTATTTTCTATAATCATGTAAATATTTGGTTAATCACATGCAAATATCTAGTTAATTCAGTTTTTTATATCATTAATGAGTCATCATGAATTAACCAAATATTTACATATGATTAACCATATAATGAACTGAATTAACCAAATATTTGTACCGATTAACCAAGATGTCAACTTTGGGTGTCAAGTTTGGGTGTACAAATATCATTACTCTTTATATATGGGTTTTGTACCCCTTTTACCATTTCAATGATATTTTTCTTATAAAAAAAACTTAATAATAACATGGTAAGTAGAACACTAGAACTTAGGGAGATGCGCGATACTCTCACTTTAGAGGCTCATACATAATTCTCATCCAAAGCCCATTTCAAAAGCAGAAATATGCGCCCATGATCCTACCTCTACGCATCTCACATTTGGATGCAGACCAAACCTCTATATATACCTTTAAACAAGATCAATAACACCCACACCAATAACACCAACCAATTACATCTATTGTTCTTGTATTGTTTTCAAAGCCAACAATCATGAATCAGCAGAACTTCAATGCAGGCCAAACCCATGGCCAGACTCAGGTGAAAGCATAAATTTTCATTGTGAATTTGCACCATACATACATTTTGTCTTTGCAATTTGGAGATGATAGCTAATAAATAATTAATATATTTGGTTAATTATGGTTAGACTAGGGCCGAAGATTGTATGCAATCCACGAAGGAGACAGCCACGGCAGCTGCAGACAGGGCTCATGCAGCTGCTAACACAACAGGACAGACTGCTCAACAAAGCAAGGAGGAAGCTGCTGGTTTGATGCAGCAGGTTACTAATTAATTCCTCAATATGATTCACAATTTTGGGACAATTTTTTTATTCTAAGGCCTTTTGTTGAAGGACAAAACTTAGGTTCAATTCTGTAGATATATTAGTTGTTGTTTTCTAATGACAATAGAAAATGTGTAACAGCTGCTACACATATTATGTTTTTATTGATGAGATGTTACACATGTCCTATTATTATCATTATAAAACAATACCTAATATACCTAGTCAATTGTATCTAAGTTTTGCCTTTGTTGAATTGTGTTTATTTTGGGATTTAAAAGTGTCAATTGTTGCCTCAATAAAAAAAAAAAAAAAAAAAGTGTCAATTGTTAAAACTATATCTTGTTGTTGCAGACTGGGGAGCAAGTGAAGAACATGGCTCAAGGTGCTGTGGATAGTGTGAAGAAGACACTTGGGATGGACAAAAAGTGAAATGACCTCATCTTGGTTCATTTGTGAAAGTGTCAAGCTACTCCTTTTTTTAGAACTTGCATGGTTTTTCCTAGTTGTTAGGGATTAGCAAAATAAGTATCTCATTCGCATGATTATGTATTTTTTAGTTGAAGAAAGCCAATGTCAGTAATAATAAACAGTTTCTTTCTCTTTTTCTTATTGTAGAGTTAAGCTTCCTGCCTATTCGTTGATGCCAAATAAAGGTACCATTTGAAACTAGCAATTTAGAATTCAGAATAGAAAGAATCCAATCAAAATTCCAAAATAATAATAATAATAATAATAATAATAATATTTTAAAAACCAATATTCAAACATCAGAAAGCAAAAGCAAAAATGGAAAGAATCCTGTGCCAAGTATACTAACATAAAAAATATGAAAATAAAACCTTTTTACTAAGTGTCTCAGCTTAATAAAACATGAAAAGTCTTATAACAACGAAGGCGTACCTAAAGGGAAGAAAATTCGTAACAAAAATTGAAATTTTCACATGATGTAAGTAATACAAACAGTATAGATGCCTTCCCATTCATTCTTATACATTACTTAACAATTTTTAAAATTTAATTGAAATTACTTACTAGTCTTTTTATGATTGTGGATTTGTGTATTTGGGGTGGCTAGGATATCTGTCCAGGTTGGTTTCTATGTGAATGTTGGGTGCTTTTTAGGGGTTGATTCTGCCAAGTTCTTTGTTTGGGTTTATGTGGGTTGTCTAATGTAATTTTGATTCTAGTCCTTCCTTTTAGGTCCTGTATCAATTTTACATAGATCTTTCCCACTATCTTTGTATACTGGTTGGAGTACTCCTTGTACTCTCTATCAATGTACCTTTGCTTATAAAAAAAATAAAATTACTTACTAGTCTTTTGTTGTGTTCTATTGAAGTAATGAATCCTCCAGTATGCAATGGACCTCCGCCATCTTCTATTATCACATTTTTCTTTTTCTTTCCATTCAAGAGTATTCCAAACCTTCTCTAATCGCTCATGAATTGGTTGAAGAATCCATGTCTAGTTGTTCTTCTTGTTTCTTACACTGTACAAGGCTTCTCAGAGCAAGTTAGATGCCCTGTGGCAAATGTTTTCTTCATCTGATACCCTTGCTTAGGAAGCCACTTATACTTCTTCTGCATTACCAATATAATGACTTTATCAAGAAAAAATACGATTAATAAAGGTGCATTTGAAAAATAATACATGTAACACCCTTCTCAGGTGCTACATTCTCTGTGACATTTTCTCAAAATCGTTTAACGCGGAAAATAAATTTTCTGAAGATACGAGTTTATTTTTCGCTATTCATTTTCGCAAATAAGAAATTAGATAATACTTAACAATTATTAACATTGCTCCCAACCACTAACAGACCTAAAACATATACATCCAGAAAATGAGAAAATAAGTAGTAAATAATCATACATTCTTCGTGTCTACATAGTACCTTCATAAATTCTTTCAAAAAATAAAAGTCGTATAAAGACAGAAACAACAACAGGCGGAAATAACAACACCATTAAAATAACATGACTAAGAAAAACATAAATAACCTTGGAGACACAGCTCCATAAAACTAGTCTTAAACACAAGGACTCATTATGCTGGCCTGTACAAAACGACGACGAGGTGTCATCATTGTACAACGATAACAACTGATGACGATACATCATCACACTGGGGTTGAGCTCTCACATCTCCCATACACTGATCCCTGAAGATTCATCCTCATGACCTGTCCGTCTCATATCCAAAGCTGGTTATGATGGTGAAGCAATCTACCGTTTTCGTTGAAGAATATAAAATAAAGTAGAAGACCAGAAAACATAGAAAATGAAGTGAGATCCCCATTCATCATACAGATAAAGCAAGCATGCAGTGGCACGACTCACATACATATCGCCATATCATCACCCATTCTCAGTCCACAGATCATAACTCCAAGGATAAACAATACTAAAATAAATGGTAAGCTTATCAAAGCGTACCAGACACGGTATGTTCACCAAGGCACGAGAATAGAGAGAAAACTGACTGAAACTGCATAGTCTCATACCTACACAACTTCGAAGAATATTTGATCATAACTCCGGAGCTAATTTTCATTTTGAAAAGGAAATGGTCAGTATAGGTTTCACATCCGCCCACCTCAGGCACCATGTGTGACTAGTATACTAGGCACACAAGGCTTAAATCATAACATACATACAATCATAATCACATGTGATCTCAAACTCTCTGTGAAACATCGTGCTCTTTATGAAACCTCTACAACCGAGAAACTCGGCTTTCTAGGCACAACGACCTCACCGAACATAGTATCAACTATGTGTTTGAGCAAAATTGCTAGGATACGTCCAATTTGTCTATCCACCGGATAAATCTCGTGATTCCACCGGAATCCATTTAATGTTAATCTCTGACAGACGATATCCTCGGGTCCGAGACTTTCCATGTTGTGTAAAGATGTTTTGAGGCACTTGCTTACAAGTCCTAACACATTATGAAATTGTATCGACAGTCCAACCATTTATTTCTTTACACTTTTCTAATGGAGCCTTTTGCTTGGCTTCCAAAAAATCAAATTATTCTGAGTCCATTAAGTCTTATGGATGTATGGATATTGAATTATCCACACTTTAGGACAAATGTTTGCTTCACTATAAGCCATAAATCATTAAGTTCATATTTTCACTAAGTCATCTATGACTCGGGTTTTCGCACTTTGCTGTAAATACTTGTCTTTGAAGACTAAAATCCTTTTTGGATTAAAACCAAAACCTTTAGATAAAATCAAATCATTTTGCCCATAAGTCAATCAATGGTACGTAGCTACTAAATTTCTCGAAACAAGTTCGTGATGATATTTGAAATTCTACTCTTTAAAGACAAAAGTCTCTTTGGCATAAAATCAAAACTCTTTGGCGGGAACTAAACCATTTTGAAGTATGATTTGAACTTAGGTACATTAGTTCCAATTTTCTCAAAATAGTTTCCCGAAAATACTTGAAATACTTAAAAGATGGTTTTTCCCCTTTTTACTGTATTTAGGGCCTAAACTTCGTATTTTCAAAAGTCTAACTTTTTTTCTCGAATCTTTCACTTCACTAAGTTCCAATAGCCATGTCAAGGTATTAAAATACTGTTTTCAAGTTTTACGCTACGGTTTACACAAAAACCCTAGTACTCGACCGAACGTCGCTAAGTTCGAAAATCTCGTAACTCATTTTTCAACGATTTTTAAACCTAATGGTCCAAAAAATTATTTTGGAGTCTTAGGACCCTCAAATAGACCTCAAAAACAGTTTCAAACTGTCTAAAACAGTTTGGGGCAAAATTGAAACCGTAATTCATTTTACGTGTCCGATTTCGTGAAAATTCTGTTTTTAAGTCCGCTAAAATTTGATTTTTGTTCTCTTAAGACCTAAACTCAAATTAAAGCTATTTTGGGGTCATTGAAACCTCCAAAGTCAGATTTCAACACTATGAAAACAGTTTTTGTAAAACATTATTTTCTTCTTGGTTTTATTCCTTTTCAAACCTTTAAACAAGCTTAGAATTACATACATTGATGAAATTAAGGTTGTCACAACCATTTCTTCTAGCCTTGGCTGAACCAAGCATCAACAAAGTGAAGGTTCTCACTTCACTAAACAAGTTCACAATCATATATACATATCCAATATCAATACATAAGTTCATGGCATATACTTTAACATTTTAAGCATACTTTCCTATTCATGATTCAAGAAAGCCAAACATGAATTTTCAACAAATAAGCATGTTTCAATCAAGCATATACTTTACTAATTATAACCACACAACCACACAACAACCACAATCATGACATCCATTCCTCCAAGAGGATCACATAACACATATACATAACCCTTTGACTTAGGGTTTCAAAACAAGCCAATAATCAAATAAACCACACACACATCCACAATATGGTAGATGAAGGTTATTCTTCCCCATACCTCTTGTAGTTCACTTGTAGATCAAGCAAAAACAAGCTAAAAGGCCAAGGTAAGCTCTCGGTTTTGTGCTTGAAAACCTAGCAAAATCACACAAAATTTACCAAGGAAGTAAAATCAAGACTTGAATCACTTAACTTAGGCCAAAAGGTTGATGATCAAGTGATTGGTGTTCTTGACCAAGAAATATCCATTTTTGTAGAAGGCTCAAAAGGGATTTTTGTGTGACATAGCTTATGTCTAGAATGGCTAGAGGATGATGGATATGGTCTTAGTTTTGTGAAACAAGTGAATGGTTGATGATCTAGAGGTGTTGGCTGAATTCTAGGTCTAGGAAATCCATTGTTCAAGCTTGCTCCAAATGAATTTTCTTGTGACATAAGAGAGGCTTAGAATGATGAGAGGATTAAGGATCTAGTCTTAGTTTTTCTAAGCAAGTAGATGGATCGTGATTTATAGTTGTTGGTCGAAACTTAGAGGAAAGGAAAGGAAGAACTTTTGTTCATGGAAATGATACTAAGTAGAAAAATGAAATGAAGGTGAGGTGTGATGGAGGTATGGCCGAAATTACTAACCATGAAGTGATCAATCATGGTTGAAGTCAAGTTAGAAATAACATATAATAAGCTAGATATTTTATAACCATCATGATAGGATAAGAATGAAAGAAATGTGTGGTGGAGGTGTGTGGCCATGTGTCACCTAAGAGAGGAGAGGACGAAGATATTTTAAGTTGGAATCATAGTTGGTTAAGTGAAACCCTGGATAGGTAAGGTATTAAGACAAAAGAACTTAGATATTTATCACAAATTATCATGATAAGTGAGGATAGAAATGTAAGGATGGCCATCTAAGAGGCTTGGCCGAAATCATACATGGTAGAAGGGAGGGAAATTTTGTCAAAATACTTGTTGGACATCAAAGGAATTCATAAAATGATCAAACGGTATTTTGGTCATTTCGCAAGGATCTTAAGATATTTTGTTAAGTAGTCATGATGACTAGGTGACTTATGTGTGGCTAGGAAGACTTGGTCGACTTTCATGGACCATGGAGCAAGAGGAAGAAAATTTGAACTCAAACACTTCACATGTGCAAGATATGATGATTCACCATATTGCATTAATGATTTTGGGTGATTCACCACATTACATTTATAATCATTTATGATTATAGTGAGTCATTGCAATGACTCACCATGGTGACTCATGGAATGAGTCATCATTGATGACTCTTAGTCCTTATCCCCTCAGTATATCTCTGCAGTTCCGTATCCGGCTCCATCGTTTACCCGATCAGGGTTTCCGATCGTTTTTCGTCAAGATTCACCCTAATAAAATAATAATATTTTATTTTTTAGGCGAATATTTTGAAAATATACTTTATCACTGAAATAATGATAAAATCTAAAATTTCTCATTTCAAGTCAAATTAGGGTTTCTGCCAGTACCAAATTATACTGTCAGCGAAAACGCAGACCGGTTTCCGTCTAAGTTTTTAAACCCAAAATTTTAGTCGTAACTTCCTTTCGATATAGAAGGTCTCAACTATGATTTTGTTTTCCACAAAATCATTTTCTAGATCTCCGATAATAATATAAAATATAATTACCGGTCAAGAGACGAGAAAACGGGGTGTTACAATACATACTATGTTTAAATTTGTGGGGCATTTATAATTCATCTATGTACTTTGGAACTCTTCATACCACATGTGGTGCACATCGTCATCAACCTCTGCATAACTTTGCCAATCCCCCCTCAAACTTAGATTTATTATCTTGGTAATATCACATGTGGGCCCAACATCATGCTCAGACTTGTGAAAACACAGTTTGGTAAATTATGTTGTTTGTGTAGTTTCAATAACTAGTTTCTTTTCGAAAAGTATGTATGCCAAATTTCTAAGGAAGCTCCAACCCGACATTTCGGATGCTCCAATTGATTGAGATTGCATCAAGTCTCCTACATGGTTCAAAGAACATGTAGGTTAATGCCTTGTAAGTTATTAGAATTCTTCTTTGTTACTTAACATGGTGTATAACATTAGTTGTTAAAATTATTAGGTTCTAAATTCACAAAATAATTTTGCAGGATCCATTCTGGATTAATTTGGCATGGGGGCCTAAGAGAGAAGTTGAATTATGGCCAATTTATTTTGTAAATGGATATAAATTACACAATCATCTCGTTACAAAATAATATTGCTTTAATTGAAGGCATGCATATCGTGAAACTATGGTATGAGTGTACGAGGCACCAATTGTCAATTAGAAGACGATTTTTACATAATGGTAAGTGAAATTATCAAATCGGAGTATACCAACGTTTCGGTGATGAAGTTAGTTTCTCTACAAGTATGAATGGTTTCTTAATAATCCTATATTAGGGATAATAAGACTTATAAATTATTCATATTTTCACAACAAACGGATTAGGTTTATTGCACGCAATAACTTGAGGGCCATCAAGGCTCGTAGTATAATCGCAAATATATAGCCAGACAGACTGAGAAGAAAATCCACTCCAAGATGATATCATTGCAGGGCTTCACGTAGTTCTACATAATGAGCCTGATAGAGAGTTGACGAATCGAACTGACTTGGACGAATCTAGCGAGGGTACACACACACACACACACACACACACACACACACACATACATATGAAAACATACATATATCAAGTGAGAGTGAGAGTGATTTCACTGATACGGATACAACTTAGGTGATTTGTGTATAAAGATTTACAGCAAATTGATTTGTTTTTGTTTTTTTTAAAGGTAGTAAACATGATACGTAAACAATTTTTTTCATACAGATGGCAGACTAGTCAAGAGGTAGAAGTTACCACAGAGGTCGGGGCAAAGGTCGTGGTGGGAGGGATTCTCCCACTACTAGGTCACCTACTTCTATTTGCATCATTTCTACCATAAAGTTAGCAACTAATCCCACGATACCCACTATCCCAACCACAGATGTTGGGACATCGACAGGACTATCATCTTTTGCACCATGGGCACCACCATCATCGTCATCGTCATCGTCACACCATGGACCGAGATCCAGTTGATCGGAGGGTGTGGAATGTCATAGGGGTCACCAAGTTAGAATAATTTAATTTCATTTTAACACTTACTTTTTTTATAACTTTATTTAAATTTGAAGGTGACGATATTTTTCACATAGCTTTCACCCTAATGTAGGGCTCAGGTGATGTTATATCACAAATCATTAGGGAGAAAGTTTGAGAATCCATTTCCCACATTGAAGTTGGTCCTTGATGACGTTAGACTCATGTGGTAATAAGAGTTCCAGGTAATTTAAATAATAAATTAATTTTAATTTATATTTTGTACATATTTTATTTGTTTCCTAATATGTTTTTCATGCATAAATCGTTGTTAACACCAAAAAAAAATTTACTTGATAGCCGATTGTGGTATTTAGCTGATTTTTGTAGCTGACGTTGTTAATAGATGATTGGAAAAAGATAGAATCTGCTGGCTATAATTACTCATGGCTAATTAGCTGATAATGAATTAGCTGACAGACGACTGACTGATTAAATTAGCTGACAAACGGCTGACTGATTAAGTCATCTGACAGTGGTGAATTGCCATAGAAAGACAGTGGTGAAGGTATCCCAATTGGGCTCTGGATGACCGTGAGACCACCAGAGCCACCAGTGGAGAGCACAGGCCTCGGAAAGCCGTCACTTGCTTCGTTCATCTTCTGCTCCTTTGGTGTTCCCTTTGCATTGAAGTATTTCTCAGTGCAAAGCATCCACCAGTAGGCATCTTTCTTCTCCATCAAACACCGATATTTGCATTGCCGACCTCGGTTCAGCGAGAATGAGATCGAGAATGAAAGCACCAATGATAGGCATTCAATCGCAGAAGGGGTTCCTATTTGAGAGAGGAATCAGCTCTCCAGAAAATAAGAATAAGTTAGGAAATTTCTTAATATTCTCTTCTATCCTTCATTCATTTTATCATTCCTTATATAAAGGAATTAATTACAAAAGAGGTGGTTGCTCTAGCCACCTGGTGTTCTCGAAGCATCAATATAACACTACTAACAACTTTAAAATAAAAGGATTGCATAATTAAAAGGGTTACAACTAAAAGTCTTTCATTGGGTTTAATTATAACGCTTTTGGGCTTCTTATTTGGGCTGTAGTTGTTGCAGCTATTTGGGTCGTATCAAGCAGCCTCCAAGACCCATCTCCCTGACTTTCGTCTCCTTCATATTCTCAAGTTTTCTCCTTTCCACCGAAAGCCTCCAACTTTAACACTCGACGACACCTCCCTTTCGTCCAATTATATTATATATCTTGCACAAATGAATAGTGATTCAATTCAAAATTCATAAACCGAGAAACTACCGTTATCACACAAATCTAGCACCCAACCCTTACAAATCTTACTTGTACAATAAAACAACACAACAACCACCACCTACCTTCCATGTATCTGTGATCTGACCCGAGTTGTCCTATTTCTGCTATACGAATTTCAAGAACCACTAATATTGTTCACTACCATCGGAGCCGTCATCCACCGCTGCCGTTATTTGCCATCGCCGTCGTTACTCTCTCAGTTGCATTGTAGCGAGGGTTTTTTCTTAACTTCCTGTAGGTGGGTTCTGTTACTATGTCTTCTTATGTGCTAAGTTTTCTTTCAATCGACATGTGTTCCATTGAAGTATCTTGAATGCAATTTTTAATTTATTTTATCTTTGTACCAAAATAAAGTTAATTTTGATTTTGGGGTTTGTATTTATGTTGCATTGGAATCTAGATTTGTGTTAAAAATTGCATGTTTGATTTTAGGATGTTTTGTTGGTTACTAATGAATAGATATGGTTATGTAATTGATGGAAGCTGTGGATTTTACTAAGTCTGGATTAACATCTATGGTAGTGGCAATATGATGAAGATATGCTTGATTGAAATATTTCATGTTTATTAGTTTTTTGTGGTATGATTGAAATATGATGAAGCTGTGGATTTCCTGTTATTGTGCTATTGAATTAAAGCTTGTCTTATTGAAAATTGAAAATGCATGTAGAATATGACAAGCATCTGTTCTTTATGATTGAGTCAATACTGAGATTTTTTTTTTTTTATATTTCTAAACATGCTACATTTTATAATCCTTTTTAAAGATATTAAATATAATAAATGTTTTTTGTCTAAGTTTCTTAGCTCTTCTTGTGATCTCAAGTAGTTGCTCTGCCTCTAATTGAACGCGGATAATGAGAACTCACTTTTTATCAACAGCACACTGGTCTTGGTTCTCTTCTCCCTTGTCCCCACCATAGTTACCAGGAACACAATATGCTTTGGTTCGTGGTACGGGTTCGGGAACGTGGTACGCCGCTTGGTTGAATATGTGGTACGTAGGGGGTAGACTTAGTTGGTACGCTATTTCGGGACATGGTATGTATAAAATTATTGTTCGGGGACGTTCTTCATATTATGATGTATATATATTATGTAAGACTATATTAATTGAAATGCTGATCTAAATTGTAAAATAACTTTAATTTAATAAAATATAAAATTAGCTTGCATTCTTTGGAATTTTAAATCCACCTACATTGATAGTATGTTACTCTCAATATTTTCAAAACCGGACCGGTCATTGAACTGGTGAAGGCACCGGTTCAAGATTCAATGATTCAACCATGGTTGAACCGGTAACTATTAAATGATATTTTTTTAGAAATTTTAATATGACATGTTAAGTAATACTAACATAAATTTTAACACCTCATATATTTTAAACAATATAAAATATTTTTACATTGGTAAGTTTATAAATATAATTTTTGTATTTGCTCCTACAAATGTAAAAAAAAAGCTTTCTTATATGTTTTTAATCCAATTTTTCAGAAAAATAAAATCAAAGCTTAATTTTAGCTTATTTATAAGCCCATTTTGCTTCAAAATGAAATCTGGGTTGGACACCCTCAAGCCCATCTCGTTTTTGAAAAGAAGGAAAGCAACCCTCAGTAGCTCATTTTCGTGTTCTTTCTCAGCTGCCGCCTCTACCCCTCCCACTCGTCTGTCATTTACTTTCTTCCTAACGCGATCTACCCCTCTGCGGAACCGACGGAGAAGAAAGATGGCGCCGTCCCCTCGTCCCCTCGACGCAGCTGAAGGATCAAGAAACACAAAAGCTTGAAGTTGAGCGCTGTTAAGTGCTGTTGCACCCTTGATACGTCTTCCGTTTCGGTCCAAATTTTCCACGAACCCCAACCCATTCCGGGTGCACCGCACAGACTCTAGAGGCACCTGCTTCTTCTCACTCTACACTTTAGTCCAATTTTCTGTTTGGATGCTGGTAAGTTTTTTTGTTTTTGTTTTTTTTAATAGGTAAATGTTAGTGTTTTAATGTTAGTATTTTTTGTTAGAACCCTCAACGGAAAGGAAAGTGGGTAAGAATTCAATAGAACTTGGCAGTAATATGGAACGATTTCATTTCCCGCAGTCGCTCACTCATCAATTGTCAAGCTCATTATTAAGCCTCCAATGTCTCTGTGTTTATTTTGGCATTTCTCTTTGAATGTTGCTCGGAATGATGTTCGGCCTCATTGTTTTGCTATGTAAGCTTGTATTCATTCCTCATGGTATGATGCTCGTTAGCTGTTGTGATCACAGAAGTTGGCCTCATTGTGATCACAGAAGTTGTGCACGAATGGTTTTAGCTAGGTTGATAGTCCATTATAAGATTCTTGTGTGCTTAATTAGTTATATTAGCAGACTGTAGTGAAGTGTGATTGTGTAAAAATTTGACCAATTTGTTTAGCATGTTCTTGTCTATGCATTAGAGGTTACGTGATGATGTTAATGTAGTCAACTCTACTTTGGAATTCTCTTACAACAACAACAACTATGCCTTATCCCACTAGGTGGTGCCGGCTACATAGATCCAACGATGCCATAATGTTCTATCATAAATCATGTTTATAGCTAAACCATTGGAATTCTCATAGATGAAAAATTTATTTATGTTGCAGGGACTGGATAGTTTATGCTGCATTAGTCTTTGAAATGGAAGATCCATCATTTTTTGATCGGATGATCAATCATCTTCGTTCAACATGCAAGTATGACTTCCTCCATGTGGTTCTTAATTGAAAATGTTGGCATGACAACACCTGGTGTCACTGTGTTGTAGATGACTACATTTTATTAATCTTCACTGCCACTTATATTTTTCTATCTCTAAATAGTAACTATTTTTTTCTTGGGCTTGGAATCATTTTGCCAATGGTAACTTCATGCATTATAGTTCTTATTTTTCTTTAGCCCTTTTCTATTGTGTAGCCATTTGATTGAAGAATCATTCAATCATATAGATACACATCTTTGGAAGCTAAGTTCAAGTCTTTGTATATATTACTAATAAAGCTGAGTAGGGATTACTATGTAGCATAGTTTTCATAATTCAAATGATAGGTTTGAAATGGCACAAGCCCCAACTAAATAGATATGGACTTTTGCATTATTCTAGGGGGCAGTTTCTCCTCATCTGATTCTCTGTTGTCTGTATATTATTGTGAAGTGTCAAACTTGTCTGATTTTTTTGTGATAACATTAGGTACTATACCGGTTATCCAAAGGATCTTGGACCATCACGGGTAATTCATTTTACCTCTGAGCGTGAGTTTGTCAAACTCCTCCATGATGGTTTTCCAGTGGTTGTTGCATTTACTATCAGGTGATCTGGAGTCATGCTCTGAATTCTCATTTGGTTCCCCTTTGATGTTGACTTTATGTCTGAATGGAAGGGACAAGAGACCAGTGAAATGATTTAGGAATAAATACTAACTATTAAATAATGCAGGGGTAATTACACACAACATCTTGACAAAGTATTAGAGGAAGCTGCTGTCAAGTTTTATCCACATGTGAAATTTATGCGGGTAAGTTATTTTTCATTGCTGCACACTTGCAAGTGTTGATACTCATATCAATGATATCACACATTATGAAGCCTATCATTCCTGCCTGGTTAGATAGAATCACTAAAACGTATACACACATGAGTTTAGTTTTGACTTTTGAGGATTGTATGCTCTAGGCACACCGTACAATCCATCCCTTTATCAGGTTTCCCTTCTTTGTATTTTATTTGTCTTTGGAGCGAAGAAAGTCTGATTGTTATTTTGGGGGGCTGGGGGAGAGGAAGTGAAATTTTTTGAAGAGATAAGTCGTAAAAAAAAAAAAAAAACAGAGCTATGATATTGTTGAAGGATGGAAGAAATAGGTGAATAGAAACAGAGCTATATAGGTCTAAATATTGTCACTTAATAATAATTTTGTTTGTTTGCACTAGCTGAGTGGGAATGATTATGAAATTGGACAAATTTGTTGTGAGAAGTGGAAGGGATACCACTACTAGTTAACAATACCACAACATTTTGACCCTAGCTATGTTTTCCCTCAGTAAAAACTATAACTGATTTCATACAAAATATAAAGCTTCAAAAATTTTTGGTTGGCTCAAATAATACTAAGATATACTCCTGATTCATATTACTTACTTTCTGCCTATTCTGTAGCATTGTTATTGCACCCTGATGAACCAGTTATTGTTTGCCACTTTTCAGGTTGAATGCCCGAAGTATCCTGGGTTTTGTTTAACTCGGCAGAAAAAGGAGTATCCATTCATTGAAATATTTCATAGTCCAGAACAAGTACAGTGTTACTTACCTATTCACTGAAGTCTCATTGTCCCATTGCTCATGAGAAGAAATTGTAATAAATTCTTTGATGATGTTAGGATCCTCGGCTAGAATTTTGAATATTGAGAGAAAAAGAAGAATTGAGAGGGTCTCCCTATTAGGAATGCTTTCTGGAAATCAATATATATTATATATTATATATTAGTATATAAAGGAAACACAGAGAAGGTAAGAGCAGTGCTCCCCAAGCCAGAGAAGACTCCTGCCTCCAACAATCCTAACAACATACATGCATAACCCTCCCTCACTCACATCTACTCCTATATAACAAACTCCTCCCCACTTTCTCTGTCTGTAACTAACTATTATTTCCCATAATGCTTCTTGTCCCTGCCTCAGGGCTGAGGAGGCTTTGGGGTCTTGGGCCTTCGGGTGTAAACCTGAAGGGGCTTGGGATAGGGAATTGTTGAATTCCTATCACTCCCCTTATACTGAGCTGCTGCACAAGGTCACTCACCTCAGGGAGCCACTGCTCAAGGTCACACTTTCCACCAAAATGACTTACTGCCTCCCTAATGCCATTCTCTCTCTTTATTCAGCTAGCTAGCTAACTCCCTAAACTAACTAACTAACTATTACAATTATTCGTAATTGGGTTGGGCCCTAACAATACTGCCCTCCCTAAAACAACTTTGTCCTCAAGGTTGGAAGCTCTTTCCACTACCTTCTACAGGGAGCAATGCCAGTTTGCTCTAGGACCAAATAGGAAACATCTATTTTCAGTTTGTAGCTGTTTTGCTCATAGATTTGTGCTTGGCCCATTTGTTCCAAAAATGAGCTCACTTCACAAAATTTCTGATTCACCTCTCCTTCATTAGATCCATTGTGGGTCTAGCCCATTAGGTCTAATTCTTCCTTTCTCTCTTTTTCCTTACTAGCTCTTTGTTCCCTTATCCTGTTGCTCTCTCTTTCTCCATATGCAGGTCTTTGTTCCTCACTCATGGTTGGCTCAACTGGCATTTTCTTGGTGGCAGCACGGCAGGTGGATCTGGCGACGGTGAGTTTGGTGGTTCTGACGGTGGCGTATTTGGTGGTTTCGGGGATGATGAATCAGATGGGTCAGAGGTGCAAATCTGGTGGTTTCGGCAGTGGCTGCAGTCTGGCCGTCATCCTCCAAACCCAACTCGTGGTAACTGAGGGGTACTTCCATCTTTGCTTAGCCACCGGGTGTAGATAGTCCTTGCAATCCGGTGGTTTTGGTAGTGGCAGTTGGCTAATTAGTGTTTCCCAAACCCAAAGGTTTCTTACCATTGAGGGATACTGCTGCCCCTATTCAATGGCCGTATCTCAAAGTGTTTCTCCACCTCTGCATCTTTTCTGATGGCCACTCTGCTCTTGCCTTTCTTGTTCTTCCTCAACCTTCTTGGATTGCTTTGTTGGCTCTCTTGAATAGCTTCCCTGTGCCAGCAACGCAACCCACTTGATGACCGCCATTGGGTGATCCACCTTCATTCGACTCGATTCCTTGCTTTCTCATCCATGGACCTAACATTTGCTTGAACACTCCCATCCCTTTGATGCTTTTCTTGGTCTAAGTGGGCAGCGCCTCCTTTTGTTTATACTCACAATCGAGTTTCATCAACTGATGCATCATTTGTTTAATCTTCAAAATGTTGGAATCCCACGGACAATGAACGCTGGTTTCCTCTTTCAAGAACAGTTTCGATTCCTCCATTTCCTTCCCAACAAGAGATCCAGAAGGTCGGACCAATTGTTAGTATCCTAGGCTAGAATATTGAATTATAGATAAAAAGAATTGAGAGAAAGATAGAGAGAAATTTTATAATTGAAAATAGGAGATGAATCTCCCCAAGAGTCTCCCCTTACACTGAGCCACTGCTCAAGGTCACTCTCTCATGCCAGTGCTTAAGGTCACTACTTACCACCAAAATGACTAACTGCCTCCCTAATGCCATTTGCTCCCTATTTATTCAGCTAGCTGACAACTCCCTGAACTAACTATTACAATCATCCCTAAGTGGGCTGGGCCCTAACAGATGACTTGATTAACCAGAAAGCAATTATTCTGCTGCTATAATATAGTTTTTATTAACAGGTTAATCATTTTCAGTGATTACTTGCACGTGTAAATCTTTATTGAAGTTTGAGACTTGTTCTTCTATACAGGCAGGTAACCAGGGAAGGGTAGCTGATGCAAATATTACTAAATACAATGTGAAGGTGTTGCCTGTAAGGTTTTTTTTTTTTTAATGTTTTATGTTTTACTTTTTCTTTTTAGTTTTTGCTTTTGTTTCTCTTTTTTTTTGGTTCTCCTTGGGTCTAGATGCACATTAGGACTATTTGTCTTCTGAACTCTTCTCAAACAAATATGTAAAATGAATCGATACCTAGGTAGTAAATATAGTAAATCTACTATTAAGTGACTGGACACCGTTTGAACTTGCCTAAAGAACTTTCATGGCTCCAACTTTGAAATATTGAAATGTTCATTTCGTTTATTTGTGCGCTTGCAGTTCAACTACGACGTTAGTGCATATGGATTTAGAGAATTCTTCAAGCGCCATGGTGTGCAGGCATCAGATCCAAAGTAAAGATCCTGTGGAAAGGTTTTATCTTTAATATGTTGAAGAGAGCCATACCTGATCATTCTGCTTATCATCACAAGTTCACAGCTTAAGGCCAATGTATAATGGACTACTATATTTATGGTTGATGTCCAAACCTGTAGTTAAATTCTTGTCAGGGTCATCTTTTCTTCTTTCCTTCATTTTGGAATTGTTAATTTCTCCATGTTAAATTCTTGTCTTCCAATAGTAGAATCTAGAATACATTTCTCACCAAACTGTATTATGATGTCTTAGCATTCAACTAAATCTAATACTAAATGTTGGATATATCATACGCTCTTGCGCTTGCTTATGATTAGTGGGCGAATTAAGTGGTTTGGGAAACCTTGAGTTTTTCCTATAAAAGCTTTTTTTTTTCTTTGGATAAAAGCTGTTTAAAAATAAATATTTGGATACTCTTGTTAGAGTTGATTATAATTAATTATTATAATCTTTACTCTAAGAAAAACTTTTTTTTTTTTTACTTTCTAAAAGCATCCTTTCAGCATTATAGTTATAATTAAAAACTTATCATATTAGTATTGTGATGTTTTTACAAAAGTAATCGTAAAATATCAAATAGTATGCAAATAAATCATCCATTTTTTTTTTCAGTGAATAATTAGGTAAAAGCATTTTATCTTAATTTTTATTTCTTTTATAGGCAAATGTTAGTTTGTTAATATTAATATTTTAGGTAGTGGGTGGGGTTTGAACCCTCAACCTCTTTATCACTCCACTCCTTAAAATTGCTTTTGTCCACCCTCTTAAAATTGCTTTTCCTTTAACACAAAGCAAATTATACTTCACTCTTGAAATTTTGTTAAAAGATACTCCATCCTAAACTTATTTCAAAAATACACTTCAGTACAATTGACTTGTTGATTATTAGCTAAGCTAACATATTCTAATGTCGTATACTATTTAATAATGGTAAATGCCTACTAACTAAATGGTGTGGTTAATAAATTAAAGCTAACGATGTAGATTATATAACATTTTCTTAAAATATTTCTCTTTATTGTTGTAAATTTTGTCTTTTCTAATTTTTGTTTTGGAAATTATCTGACATACACAAACTCATATACACACGGAAAAAGTGCATTTGATCCAATTGCAGCACTTAGCAAACTTGGATCCTCTTACATAACCCATTACACTTATTCAATTAAAACAAAACATGTAGATCTCCTCATAACTAGTGCACGCCCACTTTATCAAGATCATGGGTCTTCTAGTTGAATGAGATAAGTCACCAACTTGGGCTTCATGTCATCAAGACTTGCATTAGGACTTGCTTCCATTATAAGAGCCAACATTTGAATTAGAGCTTGTTAGGCTTTCTTGGTTCTAGCTCTTGTCATAAGCCCACCAAGTCCTTGTATTGCTTCTTAGTCCATGCTCTTTAGTGGGCTCATATCATCCCCTCCTTCTTTAAGTGAATTCGACTTCGAATTGAAATCTTCATCACCTACATAAAAAAGAGATAAATCAGCCACATTGAAAGTTGCACTAATTCCACCATACTCACTTGGAAGATCTATCTTGTAAGCATTATCATTGATCTTGACCACCACTTGGAATGGCCCATCTCCTCTTGGTTGAAGCTTGGATTTCCTTTGAGAAGGAAACTTTTCCTTTCTCATGTGCATCCAAACCCAATCTCCGGGTTCAAACACCACCTTCCTCCTCCCTTTGTTGGCTTGCCTAACATAGTTTTCTATCCTCTTTTCAATATGAGCCTTCACTTGCTCATGTAATTTCCTCACATATTCAGCTTTAGCCTTGCCATCTTTATGCTTTAAAATTAAAGAGTTAGGAATGACAATAAATCAAGAGGAGTTAAAGGGTTAAATCTATAAACAACCTCAAAAGGAGAAAATTGAGTAGCACTATGAACAGTCCTAATATAAGCAAATTCTACATGAGGCAAACACTCCTCCCAAGACTTAATGTTCTTTTTAATCACAGCCCTTGGAAGGGAAGAAAGTCTCCTATTTACTACCTCAGTTTGCCCATCCGTTTGGGGATGGCAAGTAGTGGAGAAGAGAAGCTTTGTACCTAGCTGTCCCCACAATGTCCTCCAAAAGTGACTTAGGAACTTTGTGTCCCTATCACTAACAATACTCCTTGGAACGCCATGAAGCCTTACCACTTCTTTAAAGAACAAATCAGCAACATGAAAAGCATCATTAATCTTTTTGCATGGTATAAAATGTGCCATTTTTGAAAATCTATCCACCATAACAAAAATTGAATCCTTACCACTCCTTGTCCTAGGTAGTCCCACAACAAAATCCATTGATAAATCAATCCAAGGAAAATCAGGAATAGGCAAAGGAGTGTAAAGACCATGAGACATCACTTTAGATTTCGACTTTTTTCAAACAATGCATTTTTTCACAAAACTTTTGCACTTCATGTTTTATGTGTGGCCAATGAAAATGCTCATGCAACATATCTGAAGTCTTTTGAACCCCAAAATGCCCAATTAGGCCCCCTTTGATTCGTGAAGGGCGACGTGCACGTCAAGTACCTACCTTTGATTCGTGAAACAATGGAGGTAATGCTCGAGTCCCTAACTTGTCGACACATCGACATTGTCATTTACTTTGTTTTGTGAATCTTGCTTCAATTCTGGCTTTGTCTGTGAAACTGTTGCAAGATTAGGGTTTATGACATTGTCGGGACTATGTCCATGCGTTCAGGACGAATTTCGGAGCACCGGGGAGATATTTGGGACACGTGGCAGTAGCTGGTTGGTTCGTGAGGGCGTGGATTTCGAGGCTCGAGGCTTCTCGTTACGACTGTCTAAGGTGGGTAGAAAGTATCTGACACGCCAGGGAGGCAAGTGTAGCATTGTATATTATGCTGTATGCGTTGGGTACCCCAGACCCACTAGTTGTCGAGTAGCTTGCGATAATTAAATCCCTATTGAAACTGATTTTTTAAAACTGTATACGGCATGCTTATCGATGTTAGGACTGCTTTATCGTTTTAAGTGCATATGCTGATGTTGTCTGTTTTGCTGTTTATTGTTGTTGATGGTTTTGCTGCTGGTTAACGTGTATTGATTGCTACCATGACCAGACCTCCCTTCTTTGATGGAGAAAACTACCTCTACTGGAAGGAAAGATTTCAATGGTTCATTATGTCCGCAAACTCTGATCTATGGGAAATCATTACTGAAGGTCCCTACATTCCAAAGAATGCTGACAACACTGACAAACCTAAAGTCGAGTGGACTACTGCAGAAAAGACCAAATGGGAGCTAAATCATAAAGCAAGGTATTCCTTTATGTGTGCCTTAAGTCAGGAAGAATTCGAAAAGGTCCATGCATGTAGATTTGCTAAGGAAATCTGGAATACTCTTCAAGTAACTCATGAAGGAACGACAAAGGTGAAAGAAACAAAGATAAATATGCTTGTACGAAAGTATGAGCTATTCACCATGGAAGATGGAAAAAGCATTGCTCAAATGATAGATAGATTTCATACTATCACAAATAATCTGAAATCTCTGGGAAAAATTTACACCAATTCTGAGAAGGTAGGCAAGATTCTAATAAGTCTGTCCAAACAATGGAGACCTCTAGTTACAGCAATAACTCAGGCCAAAGATCTCACAACTTTTCAAATGAGTGATCTTCTTGGAACTTTACAAGTTCATGAGCAAGAGCTGAATGAAGATAGCTCAACAAAGAAAGGAAAGTCCATTGCTCTCAAAGCTGAGAAGACTTCCTCAAAGGCTCTCAAGGTTGAAGAATCAGATTCAGAATCAGATGCTTTTGAAGAAGATTATGACAGTGGTGATGAAATGTCACTGTTGACCAGAAAAATGAGGAAGCTGTGGGAAAATTTTTTTCAGAAAGGATAAACCATCTTTCAAAAAGTTCAACAAAGAAAAATACTTCAAGGAAAGTAACAATTCTGATAAAAGTCCTATAGTACTATGAATGCAATAAACAGGGACACATCAAATCTGAATGTCCTTAGTTGATAAAGCAACCCTTCAAAAAGTTCTATAAAAAGAAAAAGAAAGGAATGATGGCTACATGGGAAGATCTAGATGGCAGTTCATCAAATGCAGATGTAGAAAGTGAAGAAGCAAACTTGTGTCTTATGAAACAACCAAAGTTAACACAAGAAGGGGGGTTGAATTGTGTTTACCAACTTTTTAGGAAACTTTGAAAATTATTTTCGCAGGCACCGCAAGCAAAAATAAAGCTGAGGAAAATTAGATGGATGACTTATCTAATCTCAGAACATAACACATGAGCACACAGAGAAGGTTTTAAAACAGGATTTGATATTCACAAGATAACTCTCCAAGTTAAAAGCTTAAACAAATTAAAGAGATAAGGGAAGAGGAATATCATTCAAGAGTTTTAAACTGGTTCACCTCGAAATCAACAGGGCTACGTCGAGTTCTTGGCAGCACCTGAGCAGTTGTTGTTTTAGAGTTGTAGTAGCAGAGTTATTGTCTTTGCAGTAGAGAGCTTTCCATTTCAGTGCAACACTCACTTCACTTTCTGGAAAGTACTTTTACTTTGCACTAAAACAGCTAAAAGCTACTGACTTGGTGCAGAGGTAGCGTGTTTAATTCCTTAAACAATTGAAATAATGAATTCTTTATTCTTTGACCTTGGTGCTTTTATCCAGAGGTCTTCGAGATCCTTAAGGAAGGCATCTTTATCAAATAAAGTTGACTTGGACTATCTTCTGACAGTCTGACAATAAAAGTGGTGCAGCAGAGTCTGAAAAAATAGATGGGTGCTGTACAGTCTAAAACTTAGACGTGTGAGATGATCCAAAACTTAGACGTGTGAGAGAGAGCCTTTTTCAGAAGGGTGATCCACTGAAGCGTCTTCAGACTTTTGATCCTTGCCACGTCATCAACTAGATCAGAACTTTGACTGAGAGTTGACTTGGTCTCTGTCTAAGTTGACTAACTTTCAGACGGGTGGTTTTTCAGACGAGTCTGAAAAACTGCTTCTCAGGGAAATTTAGATGGGTCAGATTTAGACGAGTGACCTTAAGTCTATTTTCCTACACACCTAACAGACTTATCAGTAATTTCATATGGTTCAATATTACCATACTTAATATATTTGGAATCATCAAAACTTAGAGAATTTACACATTGAATGTGTTTCCAGACTTATGAGGTCTCAACATTCTCCCCCCTTTTTTATGATGACAAATAATTTTTCTGATTTTATAGAACATCAAAAAGTAATAACATAAATTAGACAAATAGATATAAGTATGAAAATATGCTCCCCTTAATTTATGCATCAGATAAAAACAAGTATCAGAGCAAAACAAACTATAACTTTTAAGGCTTAAACAGGGGTACACTTATATTTCTATTACTTTTACTTTCTCCCCCTTTTGGCATCAATCAAAAAGATAAACAACAATTATAGATGATAAAGAATAAAGAGCCAAAAGAGATAACAACATTTTCATTTCATTAAGAGTCAGAACAAATGTTTACACAAGGTGATAATAATATCACTGACAGTACATTGCATGACTCTAGACAAAATGAAAAACTAGGTCCTCCTTGACTTTTTAAGAAAGCTTCCAACATCTTCTGCATTGTTGCTTGCTGGGCTAACACAGTGGCTTGAAATGAAGCTTGTTGTTCCATTGCCTCATCTTGTTTCTGCATAACAGATTGCAAACAAGTGGCCATTTCATCCAGTCTTTGATGTGCACAGGGTCATATGCAACAACAGGAGCAGTGGAGTCTGTTGTAGCCAAAGAGGTTGAGGGATCAGCAGGTGTAGATGGAGGAGGGGTAGGAGGCAACTCTTCAACCATGTTTTCATCTTGAGGCTCAGGATCCATATAGACACCAGTTGAGAGTGCGGTTTCAAAATCAGTGTTAGGAAAGAAATTATCCAAAAACCATTCGATTCTTTCATGATGGGGGGGTGACTCAATTTGGGTAAGCATGAACTCATAAGATCTCCTAATGAGATTTATGGGGGTTACAGGGGTGGACTCAGGAAAGTTTAAAATAAAGAAGGGTAAAACTACAAAGAAGGGATGGAAAGTGTAGACAGAGGGTACAAAGGGGTAAAGAGCATAAGCTGGGTTACCTCTAGTGGGAATATCCTTCTTTTCTTCATCAGACAACCCAGAGCAAGAACCACATCTTAAGTAGATGTCTCCAACCTTCAGGTACTTGGAGGAGGTGGTAGTGTTGACTATCCTCTTTCTGAACTTCAATCTGTCATCATCCAGATCAATGAGACAGTCTATCTGTTTACCAAACATGTAGACAACCTTTTGCTTTCCTTTCAGCACCATTGAGTCTGGGATGACTTTAATCACAGTGGAGGGCTTCATGACGACATGTGGATTGGGCTTCCATCTTGCTGAGAACTTCTATTTCTCAGCCAGCTTGACCAGCTGTCTCTCTGCTTCCAGAGAAGCAATCATATCCAGATCCTTGCTGAAGAGCATATCAGAGCTACAAGCATCTGAGACAGAAAAGGGAGTGGTTCTGGTGGAGGTGGAGGTGTGGTAGGTGAGTCAAAATAGTCAAAATCATTGAAGGTTTCATCATGATGAGACTCAAAAGAGTGAGTGGAGTGAGGTGTGGATGGTTCAGACATGTGAGGTTCGGTTTCAGACACATGTGGTTCTGAAACAGAAGTGTATGGTTCAGAGACATTTGGTTCAGGTTCAGGAATATGTGGTTCTGGAACAGAAATAGGTGAAGGTTATGGTGGTGGTGTGGGAGCTTTTTGTGGTGAGGGTACTGGCAATGGTGATGTAGGTGGAGGTGTAGGTGTTTTGTTCTTTGGTGATGGTAAAGGTGATGGTGATTTAGGTGGTGGTGAGGGGGTTTTGTCTTTGGATGGTGGAGGAGTTGGCAGTTTGGTTTGGGAAGGCGAGGATGGGGGTGTTTCCTGCAAAATCAATCTCCTATTCATTCTGGATGGCTGTCTCAAAGGCTCAATAGCCTTCCTCTTTGTAGTAGAGGTCCCCTTCTTCTTAGGGATCACAGTCTCATCAGCTTGAGACTCCCCCTCTGCCTGCACAGTAGGTTTAGCAACCCTCTTCCTCTTGAGCAGCAACTGGGGCTCTTCTTCTTCAACAGGCTCAACCTTAACAACAGGGACAGTAGGTGCTTGTTCGGTAAGGGTTCTCTAGCAGGTGCTTGTTGAGGTTCCTCTACAGCAGGTTCCTCAAATGGTATCAGTGGCACCTTCATCAGAGGCAGAGTCTTAGTGGTGATCTCAGTGTAGAGATGCACACTGAAAGCATTCCTAAGATCTTTCAGAGAGTTTGCCCTAAACACTCTGGTCATGATCATGCCATAGGGATAATCCTTGTTTTTTCCCTTTGGTAGCCTTCTCCGTGTGTCTAAAAATGAGATCAGTGATATCTATCTTAATCTTTTGGACAAGATGATAGATAGCAAATTTCTCAGTTCTACTCACATGGTTCCTAGATCCAACTCTAGGCATCACACAGTTTATGATGAGTACATGGAGAAATCTTGCCTTAGCAGTCAGATACTTGGAGTCCTGATCTTCAGGTTGAGGAACTCCATAGATGGCAATGTTGACAGCCTCTTCCCCAATAGACTTCATCCAATCAGCAGCATACCCAACACCTTCCTTTGGGCATTTTGTCATTTCAGCTAGTGACTCATGGGTGATGATGACATGATAATCCCCAACATCCTCATAAATCATGGAGGTAATGTTGTCCTTGGTTATCTTGGCTATTTTCCAGAAATCCCTAAACGGTGAGGCGTAGACAACCTCACGAAGATGGAAGAAAGGTATCCATCCAACAGCAGCAATCTCGGGTTGGACATCCATGCCCTTGATTTTTAGTTCCTCCAAGTTTGGAACTCTTCCTGGGTGAACCTTCTTCATCTCACTCACAGATTCCAGCTTGTCCAACAAACAGTTTCCAAGAAACTTTTGGGTGCCATTGATTCAGAAAAGAAGAGATTTTTATGGTTTGGAAACGAAAGGTTTTAAGAGGTTGAAGATGAAGAGAGAATCAGAGAGATAGAGACACAAGGATTCTGAGTGGAGAGATTGTGAAACGACTAAAGTTTGTTTTTAGGATAAGAAAAGAAAACACTTGAGTGCTTTTTGTGTTGGGAACAATGAGAGAGATTATGCCATAAAGAGTAATAAATTTGAAGTGACAGTTGTGAAAAGACAGAACATTTTTTAGAAAAAGGAGGGAAATTTTGTAATGTACATGTGTCTCAGTCAGGGTCAGCACTTTGAGAGTGCTTTCAGCCACGTCATAAGACGCTTGGCTAAAGTAGACTAGTGAAGCATAAAAACTAGACAAGTAAATTTTCAGACATATGAGCATACAATCACTCAGATACGTTATGCATATTAAGATTCCTTCTAATAAAAACAAATCTATCTTCACTTAAAGGTTTAGTAAAGATGTCAGCTCACTGATTTTCAGTGTTTACAAACTTAATTTCAAAAACACCTTTTTGCACATAATCTCTAATAAAATGATGCTTTATTTCTATATGCTTTGCTCTAGAATGTTGTATGGGATTTTTAAATAAGTTAATAGCACTGGTGTTATCATACCAAACAGGAATGTTATGCTCAAACATTGAATAATCCTCAAGTTGATATTTTACCCAAAGCAGTTGTGAACAACAACTTGCTGCAGATATATATTCAACTTCAGCACTTAAGAGAGCAATGGTACTTTGCCTTTTGCTGGACCAGGAAATCATGTTTGCTCCACTGAAGTGACATCCTTCACTGGTACTTTTTCTGTCTATTCTATCTCCAACAAAGTCAGCATCACATAATCCAGCTAATCTGAAATCTCTAGATTTCTTATACAACAGACCAAGGTTAGTGGTTCCAAATTGATATCTAAAAATTCTTTTAACAGCCTTATAATGAGATTCTTTAGAATCTGATTGAAATCTAGTACAGAGACAAACACTGAACTAAATGTTAGGTCTGCTAGCAGTTAAGTATAGAAGAGATCCAATCATACCTCAGTAGACAGTTTGATCTACCTTTTTACCTTCACCATCCTTGCTTAGAACTATTGATGGATGCATAGGAGTACTTATAGGCTTTGAATTTTCATCTTATACTTTTTTAGAAGTTCCTTAGTGTATTTTTGCTGATGGATATAGATTCCATTACTCGTCGGTTTTATTTGCAGACCAAAAAAGAACTTCAATTCTCCCATCATGCTCATCTCAAACTCATTTTACATCAACTCAGAGAACTCTTTATAGAGCTTTTCATTAGTAGCACCAAAGATAATATCATCCATATATATTTGTACTACAATGAAATCTTTCTTTGAGCATTTCTTGAAAAGTGTAGTGTCTACTTTTCCTCCAATGAAGTTATTTTCCATTAGATATGTGCTTAACATATTATACCAAGCTCTAGGAGCTTATTTGAGTCCATATAAAGCTATCTTAAGCTTATAGACATGGTGAGGATTTTCATAATCCTCAAACCCAGGAGGTTGCTTAACATAAACTTCCTTCTCAATTATCCCATTTAGAAATGCACTTTTAACATCCATTTGATAAAGAGTTATATCATGTTTTGCAGCATAAGACACAATAATTCTAATTGTTTCTAATCTAGCTACAGGTGCAAAGGTTTCAGTGAAATCAATACCTTCCTATTGATTATACCCTTGAGCAACTAGTCTTACTTTGTTTCTTACCACTTTTCCATCTTCATCCAGTTTGTTTCAAAATACCCTCCTGGTTCCAATAATGGATTTGTCTTTGGGTCTAGAAACTATAAAAGAATTTCATTGCTTCTTTGAAAGTAGATCTGGTTCTAACACCTTGAGATGGACTTCCAATGATAAGATCTTCTGGATGATAAGTCTTGAATTTCCAGTCTCTCTTCTCATCCTGTTTTTCAAATGTTTGAGTACTCATCTGATTTTCTGGAATTTCAGACACGTCTACTTTTGACTTGTCTGAAGAATTTTCCTCAGAGAGACTTAGATCAATACATGCAATATCATCTTCTAGATCTGATAGTTCTTTATCAGCCTTTAAACCATCATTAAAGTTCACATGTATTGATTCTTCTACTACAGAAGTTCTAGAATTAAAATTCTAAAAGCTTTATACAATTCAGAATAACTAATGAATATGCCTTTATCTACTTTATAGTCAAATTTTCCCAAATGATCTTTTGTATTTAGAATATAACATTCACATCCTATGATATGTTGGGTTTTCTACCTTTCCACAATTCATAAGGAGTCTTATTTAGGATAGGTCTAACCAGTATTCTGTTTTGCACATAATAAGCAGTGTTAATGGCTTCTGCCCAGAAGTACTTAGGGAGATTATTTTCATTGAGCATTGTTCTACCCATCTCTTGAAGAGATCTGTTCTTTCTCTCAACCACTCCATTTGGCTGTGGTGTTCTAGGTGCATAGAAATTGTGAGAAATACCATTTTCCTCACAGAACAGTTTAAACTGCTCATTTTCAAATTCACCCCCATGGTCGCTTCTAATAGCAGAGATACAAAAACCTCCTCATTTTGAACTCTCTTACTGAATACTGTAAAGACCTTATAAGACTCATCCTTGTGGGTTAAGAAGAGTGCACATGTGAATCTAGAACAGTCATCAACTATGACAAAACTATACTTCTTTCCACCTAGGCTAGCTATACTGACTGGTCCAAACAGATCCATGTGTAACAGTTGCAAAAGTCTAGAGGAGGTGACTTCTTTCTTAGACTTGAAACTTGATTTTACTTGTCTACCTCTCTGACATGCATCACACAAAACATCTTTCTTAAAAGAAATATTAGGCAATCCTCTAACAAGGTTATGTTTTATCAATTTAGAAATTTGTTTTATACTAACATGTCCTAGTTTCTTATGCCATAGCCACTTCTTATCCTCTTTAGACATAAAACATGTTACACTTTGATCTGAAAATTCAGACAGGTCAATCTTATACAGATTATGTTGCCTTTTAGCAGAAAAGTTGGGTTAAGGGAATTTTTCCTTATTTGTATTGTTTGTTTTTAGATTTTATGTAAGTGGTATTAAGGCTCCTAATATTAACTTAATCACACATACACATAAAATCAATTTTTAAATAAAGGACTTAAAAAGCATTTAATTGGTTTTTATTAAAAAATATTCCTTAGCTTTTTAAAGTCTTTCAAAAATCAAATTCTTTCGAGGAATAATCGATTACGGTAATCGATTATGCAGCTCGTAATTACGCTTAAATGAGTCTTTAAACATTAGAGTTGTTGCCTTTTGAAATTCAAATTTTTGATTTAGTATAATCGATTATGGTAATTGATTATACATATTTTGAACACGTTTTAAACTTAGCTTAAAAGGCTTTCAATGATATTTAATGAGTTTAATTATGTTTGAGCCGTTGAGTTTGAAAATTCAAATTGTATAATCAATTATGGGTTCCCCAAAATTGATTATTGCTTTCCAGATCAAAAGTCAGAGTTCATAATAGATTAGTATAATCGATTATGCTTATTTGAACAGTCTTTGAACTTAAATAGAGAACATGTAATCGATTAGTATAATCGATTATGACCTGACTGTTTCAAAATGTGCTTTGTGAATTTACTTAAATAATCGATTATGCGCCTTGGGTAATCGACTATTGCTCGAGAAAAATCAGTTTTCAAGAGTGTAACACCCCGATTTTCACTGCTTTCTAATATCGGTAATATATATATATATATATATATATATATATATATATATATATATATATATATATATATATATATTGATTATATTTTTATCCGAGACATAGAAAATGATTTTGTATAAACCAAAGTCATTTCCACGATATACTTGATATTATAAGGTTACGATGAAATTTTGGGTTGAAAATTCAGATGGAGCCCGATCTGCGTTTTTCACTGACAGTAAAAGTTTACTGCTCAAAAACCTAATTTTAATTCGTGAACGAGATGAAAATATTTTTATCATATTTGCTACGATCTTGGAAGTTTTGAAAATTTTCGTGAAAAAAATAAAATATTATATTTGCTGCGGGCGATAACGTCGAAATATCTCTAGGAAAACCTGAGTCAGATGAACCAGGGGGTCAGCAACGGAGCTGAGATGACTGATGTGACTGATGTGACAAGCATTAATGACAATCCTATCTGAATCATAATGGCCATAATGGCATATAAATGCCATTAGATATTTTTATGGTGAAATGACCATTTTACCCTTGGTTTCCTATGGAAATTACAAGGCTTGCCATTGAAATTTTGGGACCATTTTACCCTCCCCTACACGGCTCTACCCCTTTTTCCCTACACTTAGACAATTTTCAACTCACTTATATCATCTTCATGAATCAAGACTCATTTCTCTCAAAAACCCTAATCAGGAATCAGGTACATTTGCGTAGAGATATATCGGGAAATAGACCGATAAGCCTCTATGATGACTCAAGAGGAATGAATCATCATGGTGATAATTTACTCTAGTCAGACAAAGAAAATATCTAGATATTTTGAACGTTAACCTAACCTACGTCTGGTTAAATCTAACCAAGGTTAACTAGCCATGATTTGCAACACAAAATATCTTCTCCCTAATATGTGGTATAGGAGGCGACCAAATCACCTAAACAGCCTCATCCACATCATTTGTAAGGCCTAAGGCTGCCCACCCTTCTCCATTTGTAGCCAAGTATCCATCTTCCATTTCAACCACAAAATTAACATGACTACATGGTTCACTTCCTACCACACATCATCATTTAATTTCACTTAACATAGTAATCCTTTTGTTCATTCTCCTCTTCTCCCTTGTTTGTGCGCCAGCCTTCATTCCTCCTCCCAAAACCATTTTCTCTTCATCATTCAAGAACACCAAAAACACTAAGACAAACTCTCCTTACTCACCCGAAAGTTCATCGAAGTTCTGACCTTTTTATGTTCTGAAACTAGAAAACCTTTCTACATGAAAGTTGTTCCTATTTCTCTCTTCTTTCCAACGAGCTAAAGATCATCAAAAAACGGATGAGTATTCTGAGAGATATGCCCAAATTACCAAAATAGCTCGACATCCACAGCACCACACTAGAACAGAGGAAAGAAGGCTCTTTTCTCCCACGTTGTGATCTGAATCGAACCAAACCTTCAACATCAAAGTTGTTCCTCCTCTTCTTACCTTTATAACAAGCCAAATTTCGTAATTTTTAGATAAGTGGATTGTGAGATACACTCATAAAACCACCACACCCTCAAAACTGTCCCAAAAGCTTCCATTTCTACCTAAGCTTGATTTGATCACTCTCTTCATTTCTTCAATCAACAAGAGGTAAAACCTCATCTATCATGATCATATTGTCTTCTCCTTCATTTATTTTACAAGTTTATGCCATGAGTCATCATCATCCAATTTCATGAAGTTTTCTTCAAAAGTCTCTAGAAGATTGTAGAAAAATCCCTTTGATTTAAAACAAATTTCTATGAACTCACTATGATCTCTATATTCATGATCCAAGAGCATGAATCAAGAGAAAATTTCTTTCCTATTCTTCCATAGTGGGCCGAATCTAAGTCTTAGAGAGACTAGATGAGTTTGTTTCAATTTCCATGATTTAACACTTGATTTCATCTCTCTAATACCTATGATTATTGAATCCAAGAGATGGAAATCAAGTGAAATTCCTAACTCAAATTTCTTGTCAAGGCCGAAACTCTAACTCATTGAGTTAGATGAGTTTTTGTTCAAGTTCTTGGTTTATGATCATTGATCATGTCTTCATCATGTTTAAGGATTATTAATCCATGAGTTAGAAAATTTTTAAACATCCTTAGCCTAATGATCTTGAGTGGGCCGAACCATTAGTATATGGTTTATGAAGTTTTGTTGATTGATTGTTATTAATTTTTGTAATGATTTGTTGTGAAGAATAAATCGTTGTTGATAATCCTGAGTGTGCGAAGGAAACAGAGATCGAATCGGAAAACAGTTCGTGAAACGAACACTTGAATCTTCAAGAGGTAAGGGGAGACAGCCTGAGGAGTTTAAGATAATCGTATGCTATTTTGTTGAGTCATCTGTGAATTATCTGTAATGATTTTCTGTGATTTTTGAATCATTCATTGTTTAAGTGATTATATGATTACTTGATTTTTTGTGATATGCTGATTTACATTATTATAATTGAATTGTTTAATTGTAATTGTGATGCATGCCATGATTTGGATATATGTCATGCTATATTGTTCTGAACTTATTTGCTGTTGAGTGATGGATTGAGAAACCTGACATTGATCAGTGTTTAAAATTAATTTGAGGATAAAAGCTTGATAAGCTTGGATAATTAATCAGAGTGATTAATTTATGAGAATTTGAGAAAAAGGTAGAAAAATATTATTTTAATAATATTTTTGTGGAAATTGTGTCAATAAAGTGACAGTAAGGGCGAAACTGTGAAAATTTTTTACAGGCGCTAGTTTTTCCAAAATAAATTCAATTTTATTATGACATGTTATCTAAAGTGATTAAGTTACGAAAATAACGTAATATAGCCGTCAGAATAATTACTTGTGACAGAAAAGTCATTTAACTTATAAAAAGATTTTTATGAAAATTTTGAGAAAAAGGTTTTATTTTATTATTATAAATTTTATTTAGAAAGGACATATTAAAAGTTGATGTTTATTGAGAACGAAATTTAGAAATAAAGAATTTAGACGGAAAAGAATTTATCTATGATTTTACGTTTTATAAACATTTTAACAGAAAAGAATTTCGGTAAAGAAGTTTTATTTAGTGAAGAAAATTCCGTTAAACTTGGATAAGTTTTCGGAGATTTGGTTTTGGTATTTGTTTTTCACTGAGTGAAATGTTTTAAAAAGGATAAACGAACCTAGGAATCGAGGCGTCGGGATTCTAGTGTTCTGTGGACACGTAGATCAGGGATCTGTGTCATTGGACTGAGTGTCCTGAAAAGGTTGTGTGGACTGTATGTCCTAACTTTGATGTGGAAAATGTGAGTTCCATATCCGCTAGCCTAAGACTGGTGCATCAGTTTAGGGCTTTGCGATTGAGCACATCGGACTGTGTGTCCTGTGTTGAGTTTAAAACATTTGGACTGTGTGTCCTGTGGTTGTTTAAAGTGAAAAGTCTTAATATAAAATTAAGCATGGTCGTAAGCTTTGGGCTTCGACAAGGAAAGATTATTGCGACAAAGAAAACGAAACGAGAATAAAAGTTTTCTCATGCATTTTTGGCAGACGTGCCATGTGTTATGATCATTGAGTCCTGAGTGGATCAATGTATCTTTTATGGACTATGTTTCCATTTGATCATTGGGTTTCTGTGTGAACCAATGTATTTTACTGGACTGAGTGTCCAACTTTATGCGATAACTATTGAGGTTCTGAGTGATGCAATAGGTTATGGACAATAAACTCCATTGTTCGCAGTGAGCATTGGGTTCTGTGTGTATAGACCAATGAGTTACATTTTTTAACAATAACCTTGGTACGTTGGAGAGTTACCAGTGTGTTCTGTGTTCTCTTGGACATTATTTTATTTCGTTTTTACAATGTGCCATGTGCGAGCTTGATCTGCTCAAAATGAAACAGAAAGTTGTGGGATCTCCGGAGATTAGGTATCAAATTAGAGCCTGAATATTGAAGTGTCATGCATTTTTATAAAATGACGATGACTGTCGGGTATGAAACCCTTTTGGTAGAATTATTCTGTTGTTTGAATAATTTCTTTATATATTGTGAATATCTGATATATGATGTTTTGTGTGTCGTGCATGCGGTTGTCTTATCAAAACTCATATATTGGTATCTCACCCTTGCATATTTGTTTGTTGTTTCCTCTACTGTGTAAAATATATATTTGAGTAGAGATGAACTCCGAGGAGACGAATCCGTCGTACTCAAGGATTATATCCTTGACCTGTGTGAATGCCGACAAGAATGAGGCTTGGGTGATCAATACTGTAGCTCGGAGTGCCACTTACACCGGACCAGTTTGGATCGTTGAAGGTACTAATTCAGGACCTACGTCACGTACGTATCAGAGGTTGACGGTGGAGATGCCCTTACCACCTCTCTGGTTATTTACCAGTTTTCTTGCAGATTAGGAACTGTTAAGTTCTGATACTTCCATAGTTCTGGAAGTAGAGATATCCTCACTGGATATTCCGATAGAAAGGGAAAACCAGGGTGGTCTCTCTAACAGTGATTAGTAGTATTGACCAGCTATAGGACTTTTTGTGAAGTAGTGGTACTTTGTTAGTCTGGATGTTTGGCTATTGAGAGCCATCCTTTTAAGTTGAGATTCCAGATTACCGCTACGTTATAATTATGTCTTTATTTTCTTATGTTATGACTTTGGGAGATGACCTGTTATGTGAAGGTCTAAGTGTAAAACTTTTATGATACCTATATATGATATATAGTTGTATATTATGTTGATAGTGTTTGATTGTATGTGAAGTAAAATAAAAAGAAAAAATTTTATCACCATTTTTAAATAAGGATAAGCAATTTGAAGATATTATTTTCCGAAAGCAAACAGCAATATCTTATTGAGTGTATTTCCGCAACAAGTTACTTAAATGTGATGTCGCAAAGAGATTTTGACCTAAGCTTCAATGTTCTATTTAAAGGTCATTTTGAGAGAAAGCTAAGCACGAAATACCTAAGCATTATTCTGAACTTTCTCATCTTGAAAGTTACTCTCTATTTTCTCTCTAATTCATACACTTGCAAAGTTAATCTTTGTGAGCCATATACACCACATAGGTGTTGATTGTTATTGAGCTTCAATTTGTATTCATCTATTGTACTTTTGAGTGCTTCTCTATTGTAATCATTTTCTGATTTCTTAGTGAGTGTAATCTCACGAAAACGTTTTGGAGGCTCTTGCACAAGGGAGAGTATATCCTGTGATTTGTGTAAGGGTTCTCTGAATTGTAAATATTCTGTTTGATCCTGTTTAAAAACTAGAGTTGATTGGAAACCCTTGGTGGTATTTCCTTGGGGACTGGACGTAGGCCATAGGATAGTTTTGTGGCCGAACCAGGATATTTCGCTTGTGTTCATCTTCTCATCCTTATCTCTTTTATTTCTGCCTTAGTCCTTTTGCCTAAACGATTTTACTTGCACGTGACGTTTATCAACTGTTTTTCAACTGTTTTTCAAAGTGTCTTAAAAACAAAAATAATTTTATTTTGCTAAAGCTTTTGAAAAACACAATTCACCCCTCTCTTATGTTTGAGGTCACTTGTCTCCAATCAGGGGTAGCCCTCTCTGCCCTCCTTCGACAACACCACCATATTTTTTGAGGTTGCTGGAGGAAAAAATAGGGGCACGTGTATGGGCTTGGCCAACTGGGCGATCATTTCGTGGCCTCGTGGTCTAGTTTGTCTGACATACCCAACGCCCCTCCAAATAACCAGACGAGGGAAACAATCACAGAGTTGAATAGCCAGCTCCTCGAATCTAGTACCAGAGAGTGGTCAATCCAGGAAAATATTGATCAATTTGATAGGAGAGGAGTCGAGTGGAGCAGGAGGCAAAGTTCGAGACTTTATTTCGTCACTTGAACATCCATCCTCTAGTTGTGCCACCACCTTCACCTCCTCCATCGACGTCTCATCTCGAGGATGACGCCAACGAGGACCACGACAAGGCGCTGCTATTCGACCCATAACTAGCTAGTGTGATTGTCAATTGTATTTTTTTGTGTAATTTTCATTTCATTTATGTTTTTATAATTGTAAAACAAATTGTATTTTATTTTAATAAAATATGTGTTTCCTTATCATTTGAGTTACATTTTTATATATTTAATATAAATTATTTTTGTATTAATAATAAATAAGAATAGCAATAATCTTAATAATATTATTGTTATTAATATTAATAAAACATTACTAGCAAGAGAATTTTTTTTTTAAAAAAAAAACAATAAACCTTAGCGACCAAATTGGAGACCAAAAATTCGATCACCATATTAGGAACAATATTAATTATTAATACTAATATTTTTTAAAATATTAATATTAATTATTAATATTAATATTAGTAATACTTATAATGTTAATATTTAATAATGTTAAAAACCTAGCAACCGAAACAGTGACCGATGTATTGGTCACTAAGTTGGTCTTCATGTATAATGTGAAATCTTTGCGACGAAATTATTTTTGTTGGCTATCAGATTCTTCAGTTGTGATTAGCTATCGGTGTATAGATTCGGTCGCTAAGTACCTAGTGACTGAGCTTTTTGCAACCGCACATTTTCAGTCACAAATTTTGTTGCTAAATTGTGTAGCGATAGAAATTTCATGGTTAGCGATGGATATAAACAATGTACACTTCTTGTCGTGCATGATACATGTTATTTTAAAAAATAAGATTAAATAGGGTACATATTATGTTTATGGTGAGAACAAAATGGAAGATTAATTCACTCTCCAGTAGATATATATTAAGTAATTTTACAAAGGCGGATTAATTTCAAGACAAACAATATAAAAAGTCAAAAATTATAATAATAATGATTACAGGTATTCAAATCCAGTCTTATAAAAAAAAAAATCAAAAACCAATTTTAATACTGAAATTTACTACATTGTTTGTATTGGTTTTTCTAATGAACCAATAGATTCACATTTCACTTTTATATTTCATTTTTTTTTAAAACAGAACCAAATCAAATCGAATCACACATGTCATACTAAATCATTAATATACTCTAAAATTATACATATGCTCTTAGGGCTCGTTTTGATGGTCAGGGTAGGATATGGGCGGATAGGATAAGAGAACAATATAAGAGTAGGAAATATGAGGAACATAAGCTGCTATTCTATCCGATCTTTGATGTCTACCAGATAACCAACTGGATAACATTATAAATTTAATATGAATTTTAAAATTTTAATTTTTATTCTAAATGTTTGCATATTTTATTAGATTTTTTTTTATTTATAATTTTCACTTTTTTAATTATATACAAGACAAAATTATCTTGTAATAAAATTAGATCTAATTTTTTAAATTTTAAAAATACTTTTTACTTAAATTAATTTTTTTATAATTTAAATATTCCTTTTTAGTTTTAATTTAAATATAATTAAAATACTAGAATAAGTTTTTTATTTTTAGTTTTTAAAATAATATAAAATGACAAAGTTAGCCTTGTGACAAAATAAAAAATAATTTTTAAAAATAATTATCAATATTTTATTAATTTAAATTAATTTTATATTTTTTACATTAATATTATATTTTTTTTTACTTATATGCTTTTATATTTTAATATATTTTAAATTATTAGTTTTTATTTTAGTAGATTTTACAAGACAAATTTAGCCTTTTTCCAAAATTAGGTATAGTTTTTAAAAATTAATTTTATTTTTAGATATTTCTATTAATTGAAATTTATTTTTATATTTTATAATTTTAAATATTAATTTTTTTTAATTTTAAATATTTTTTTTATATTTTATTATCCTTTGAACCACTCTATCCTATCATGTTGATTTCTAACTCAGCCCTTCTCTGAGGATAAAACTTTAACTAGATGAACATGATATGATAGGTAACACGATTGATTTATCATATCCTGATAGCTCACCAAACAATGGTTTAAGATAAGATATGACATTTTATCATAACTTATCACTCTTATTCTGATTACGAAACGAGCGCTTATATGATAACCCTAACTTAGTAACTCTCCTTTTTCCTCTCTATATTATGTGTCACTCTATCCTCTAAAGTCTCAAACTCGTTCTTTACTCTGTTACCCTCTCAAGTCTCGAACTCGTTCTTCGCCTTTATAAGTGAGTTTCTTATTATTTTGTAATTTATAATCAACATGATCAATTAACTTCTTAATTTGAATAACCAAGCCCCTTGGCCCAGTGGTTGTAAAGCATGCCCTGAGACAGTTTAGGGGTTGACTCCGTTTGCTCCCGGGTTCGATGCCTGGCGGTGTTAAAATAATGCTTGGCAAGTGGAAGCTACGCCCCGCGAACAGTGATTAGTCCTTCGTTGATAGCGTTGGGATACACTGGAATGAACATGCTAATTATTTATGTCCGCCAAAGTGTCTGTTTGGTTTGCCAAATCCGCTAGCGTATAGCGGATAGCTTATAGCGGATGAAAAAGTAGCCCCGTTTGGTAAACGATTTAAAATTAGCGTATAACTTTTTTTCACTAGGGTATAGCGTTTTTTCCAGACGCTACTTGAAGTAGCGTTTGAGCTTATAGCGTATAGCTTATCATTTTCTCTTCCATTTTTATCCCCACTATCTTAATTAAATTCCTCATTTATCCTTAGCTAATAAAATAAAATACGAATTATTTAACATAGTATATAAATAATAATTAATTTCACTATTTAGATTTATATTTAAGATAAAAAATAGAAAATATATTTTTTATCTATAAAAAAATAAAATTTATATAAAAATCATATCATAAATATATTTTTATTTTTATTATTCCAATTTATTTATTAAAAATAATTAAAACTAAATTAACATTAAAATTAAAAAATATTTTATTTTTTAAAATGATAAATAATTTAAAATAAATTAAAGTGTTAAAAGTGATAATTATTTCAAAATAAATAATATATATATATATATATATATATATAAACAAGCAAACATATCCTTTTATGTCATTTTACATTTATCAGCTAGTCTAACCGCTAGTTTTACCAAACACTTCAAATCCAATCCGCTAGCTAATCCGTTATCCACTATCAACTAGCTTATCCGCGAACTACTATCCGCTCGCTTATCCGCTAGTTTTTACCAAACAGAGCCAAAGTCTCCGGATTATGAATAGTACATATGACCTATAAATGGTTTGGAGTTTGGACTTCTTTTTTTTTTTTTTTGGTAAAGGAGTTTGGACTTTAATGTTATATTTTTGTTGTTGTTATTTAAACTTAATTATATTTTAGCTATTTTGTTGGTAAAAAAATTGAATCATCAAATCCAACCCAAACTGTTTGATTTGCTTTTTGATAAAATAATCCATACAATCCAAATTGAACTGCAGCTAATTAACATATTTGGATTGAATGATTTTTGCCTCAAAATCAATCACAACCAAATGAATAATAATAATAATAATAATAATAATAATAATAATAATAATAATAATAATAATAATCAGTAAATAAAACTTGGAGATGCGTGATAATCTCTCACTGTAGAGGCTCATATTTCCTCCAAAGCCCATGTCAAAAGCAGAAAAATGCGCCCATCACTAACTGAGTGATCCTACCTATATGCTCTCTCACATTTGGATGTAGACCAAAACACTATATATCCCTTTCAAACAACATCATTAAGACACCAACTGATTACATCTATTGTTCTTGTATTGTTTTCAAAGCCAACAATCATGAATCAGCAGAACTTCAATGCAGGCCAAACCCATGGCCAGACTCAGGTGAAAGCATAAATTTTCATTGTGAATTTGCACCATACATACATTTTGTCTTTGCAATTTGGAGATGATAGCTAATAAATAATTAATATATTTGGTTAATTATGGTTAGACTAGGGCCGAAGATTGTATGCAATCCACGAAGGAGACAGCCACGGCAGCTGCAGACAGGGCTCATGCAGCTGCTAACACAACAGGACAGACTGCTCAACAAAACAAGGAGGAAGCTGCTGGTTTTATGCAGCAGGTTGCTAATTTCTTGATATGATTCACAATTTTGGGACAATCTTTTTCTTCAAAGACTGTTTTTTTTATCAACCAAATAAAAAATAACATTTAAGGGAGTAAAGGGGTACTCCAGCCCTCACATTTCAAAGACTTTGTTGAATTGTGTTTATTTTGGAATTTGGAAGTGTCAATTGTTAAAATTATTTTTTGTTGTTGCAGACTGGGGAGCAAGTGAAGAACATGGCTCAAGGTGCTGTGGATAGTGTGAAGCAGACACTTGGGATGGACAAAAAGTGAAACAACCTCATCTTGGTTCATTTGTGAGAGTGTCAAGCTACTCCTTGCAATGGAAGATAATTATATAAGTTTCGTTTTTCAGAGCTTGCTTTTTCCTAGTTGTTAGGGATTAGCAAAATAAGTATCTTTTACTTGTGTTGTTTAGTTGAAGAAAGCCAGTGTCAGTTGTAATAAAACACAGTTTCTTTATCTTGTAAGCTTCCGGCCTATTGGTTGATGTAATAATAGCTCAAGACATGCAACTCAAAGATTAGCCCGTTTCTATGAGCTTTTAAAAAAAGTACTTTTATGATATAGATGTATAAACATAAGTTATTACTAGAAGTAAAAGCTATTTTGTGTTTGGATGCAATGATCCATAATTACTTTTAAATCGTAAAAGACGTTTGAATGCAACTGTGTAAAAGCACTTTAATTGATTAAAATTACTGAAAATGACATTCAGAAGCACTTTTTTTTTATATTTTTTGGATGAAAAAACACTTATTATAAATTTTGAAAATTTTAACTATTTTCTAAATTAAATTGAAAATTTTGAAATAACCTTTTATTAAAACTTGTGTAACATATTATGAAAGCTACATTATTTGTTTAAATTTTTTTTCCTTTTATAATTTTTTCTTAGTTTCGTTATATAAAAAAAGTTACAAATTTGTTAAATAAAAGTTTCATATGTTTCTATGAAAGTTAGATTTTTTTCCACCATATTAAAATTCAATCCCATATTAAAATTTAACATTTCAATACTAACTGCTATGGTGTCAAATATTTGCCACACACATACACATATATCATAATTGTTGCACCATAGAGAAAATAATCAACGCACCAACATATTGCAAGTTATAAACTTGAACAAAAATTGATGTTTGAAACAGCCTGTGAACGAAAAAAAATATAAAATGAATAGTACCAAAATTGTATAAAATGAGATAGAAATAAAGAACAAATTAATGGTTCTCTACACGTCATTCTTATAAATTCTAATGATGCACATAATTATGTAATTGATCTCTGATAACATCTTTTGTTTCTTCTGTCAATCTGGTGGATTCTGGAGTTGGCTCTTTCTATTCATTTTCTTCATCATCATCTTCACATTCGGAATCATCAATGTTCTCAAACTGTTTAAGAATATCTATATCGGAATCCATTCTTCTTAAATAATTGTGGAGAGTAAAGCATGTCCATATAATAGCAAACTGAGTTTCAAGGTTAAAATTTTCCATTGATTTTAGTACCTTCCGCCTTGCTTTGCAAACTCCAAAGGTTCTTTCAATCACACACCTCAAACTTGAATGGTAAAAGTTAAACACCTCATTTTGTGATCTGAAAGCTGAGGCTAACCTGAATTGAGCAAGATGAAACCTTGTGTTTCTATATGGTCCTAAGAATCCTTTGGATATAGGATATCCATAATCAAGGTAGTATTTTCCTACAGGTGGAAGAGAAAATTGTAATTCCGGTTTCCTAATGGTATCCATGAAGATTCTTGAGTCATGTACTGAACCTTCCCAACCTATTAATGCAAATGTAAAACACATTAAAATCACATGCAACAAGAACATTTGTGGTTGTTACACCTTTTCTTCCAGTGAAAGGTGTCTTTTTATCAGAAGAAACATGATTAGTACTATGAGTGACATCTATAGCCTCTATGCAATCCTTAAAGTATGGTCAATCCTGATCATCATCCTTAATAAATTCTGGAGCATCTCTAAATTGATGATCAGCAGGTTTAATAATAACTTGAGTTCCTAATTTTGTAACAGATTTCAATACACGATGAAATTGTCTCCATATTGTTTCTCCAGAACATTGAAATCTCTCTTTAGCATCCTTGTAAGAAGCTCCATGACCAATCATATACAAAAATATAGCAACAGCCTCATCTTAGCCTACATGTGATGTCGGTTTCAATCAAAACTTATCAGTCAAGTCTCTCACCAATGTCATACAGAGGGTCTTTCTCATTCGAAATTGCTCAAAAAATTGATTGTAATTTTCTCTTTTCATTTCTTCCACCCAATAGTAGCTAACAATCCTACAATTTTCAATCGCTTCACAATCATACTCTCCATGAAGAATTTTCATTTTCAAGACTTTCACTATCAGAGGTGACTCAACTGTCAGACATCCTGTGCAATAAAGATAAATTAAATCAATGATCAATCATATCTCAACCACAACAATTATATAGACACTTTTAAAAAATAAAGTGATCACAATATTCAAGGACGCTAATAGTTATCATTTTAAAATTCTACAACTTCAAGTTCAACATAAAATAAAAATTGAAGCGATTAATTACAAGTTCAAAAGGCACAAGACATAAATCAAAATACAACTTCAAGTTCAACATAAAATAAAAATTCAACATCAATCAAAGTCCTATTGGAGCTTAATCACTTGTAGTTTTTCACATCTTCCAAGGTAAACATGCTCAACCATGCAAGAACATGTTCATGTGAATCTTTCATGAGATCAACAAATGTCTCTCTATTTTTGTCGTTCACGAAAATTTGTGTGGCCAACAAGTATTGAGAGCTGCCTTCTCTAAGCATGGCACATCTTTTAGTAAAGTGAGACATCTACTAATACTAAAAAAAAATCTTTTCATCTTGTTGTCACTAGTGTTTCTGATACTTGATCAATACTTAAAAGGATACGATCAAGCGATTGTTGTAGTTGTTGACCCAAGCCACTTCTTTTATCTCCTTATTCCTTTTTTTCTTGTATTCTTAACACTTTTTTTGCTCACCTGGTCCCTCAATAATGTTATCAATAGATTGTTCATCAATATCCTCATCACACTACCCCACAGGAACTCCTTTAGGACTCTCATCTTGGTCATTTGTTGATGAAAGATCTTTGTTTAGGATAAAAACTGCATAACCAGTAGCAACACCCTTGAAGCATTTTTCTATCAAACTAAGGAATTTCGGACCTTATTCCTTCCGGAACAAATATTTTGGGTTCTCCTATAAATTAAGTAAATAAATAATTAGTAAATAAATTATCAATTAATTCATATATGACTAGCAAACAATTTATAGAATAATCTCAATACATACCTTGGTTTTCGTAACCCACCACTCAGGCCTTAGCTTCTATGGTTTGCTTGATTTGATCCCATCCAAGACATGTCTCCTTTTTCAACCAACTTTGCCCACATGCCAAATTCTTGTTTCAAAGCATCTCATTTATTTTTTAGTTGTTTCTTATCATAACTTTTACCTGTTTGCTTATGAAATTTTTCGACTATGTTAGCCCGCCCTTCTTTGGTAAAATGTGTGTGAGGTCGATTACCAACTTCAATTTCCTCAACACACACTCTCAAGATATCTCGGTGTTCACATCATTCCATTTTGCCTTTGCTAGTCCTTCCCTTACATTCTCAATTTCAGCAACAACTTTTCTAGCTTTTTTTATAGCTAACTTTGATTGCATTCTAAACAAAATACATGCTCAATTAAGTTTTTTAAATTAAGTCAAAATTTTCTAATGCACTGCAAAAATGTTTTACAATAAATCAATATAATTTAGAATTGGAATTTGCCTATTAAATGAAACCAGATTACCACCGCATTAACAAACAATTCTATTTTCCTTCTTTTGTCATTGAAACGAATTCACGTGCTCCTATATCATAATTTTTCTATGCTATTCTTGATAATTTTTTCACGCATTGTAAACATCAAGAGCATTAAAGAAGGCTCTACAGCTTCTCTTGTGATAAGTGGGTGGGGCCTGGGTGGACCACCATACATCATCACCATCAAAGTGAAAAGAAAAACATACAGGGATATGACGTGAACAGAAGATGTGTGCCTTAACATGGGAGAGAGAGGTGGCACGACGTGATGTTGATATTGGAGAAGAAAAAGAGGAGGAAAGAACCGGGTGGGCTACGTGAAAAGGTGTGCTACCTTCTGAAAGTGGAGCAGTGGAGCATGAATAGGATGAAGAAAAAGAGGGTTGTAAATTGAAATGTTAACAGGCATACATGTCCCAAATTTTCATTAAAGTTGAGCGCCTCTATCCCGCACATGTTTCTATCTCATCTTTTCCAGATGCTTATTTTCATAAGCTAACATTTGTTGCTTCTTAAAAAAAAGGTTTAATTACTCTGTAGGTCCCTGAACTTTTTGGGAATTTTCAAATAGGTCCCTATACTTTTAAAATTTGTAATCAGGTCCCTGAATTTTTATTTTATTTGTAATTAGGTCCCTATACTAAAACCATTTTTAATTGGGTCCTCGAACTTTTATAAAGTTTTCAATTGGGTCCCTGAACTTATATAGGGGCCCAATTAAAACTTTTTTAGTTCAGGGACCCAATTGAAAACTTTATAAAAGTTCGAGGATCCAATTGAAAACGGTTTTAGTATAAGGACCTAATTACAAATAAAATAAAAGTTCAGGGACCTGATTACAAATTTTAAAAGTATAGGGACCTATTTGAAAATTCCCAAAAAGTTCAGGGACCTACAGAGTAATTAAACCTAAAAAGAATCACATTTTTTACTTTCACTAATGCTGATTTTTGTTTGTCCCAATTGATGGAACGCTAATTTTATTTAATGGAGAACTAGACGATGGACCCGTGCGATGCACATGTGAAATATGGGTGGACAATATAATTTCATATTATTTGAAAAGACAATACATGATTATGTTAAACTAGAAAAAAATAAATAGGTGCATGAATGACATAATGCATTTGATATAGCTAGGGTTTGCAACATACACTAATGAAATTCAAAACATAAATGAAATTTTGAAATGAAATACATATGTCCCTTATAAAAAGAAAATTTCAGTAAAGAGTTTGCAGTCTATAGAACCTGTCAACTATCTCGCACGGTAAATTATATGTAGGAATAATATTTTTTTTGTTTATTTTAAAAGACAATTTATATTTGGAACATAAAAATAATGTTAGAATATACAGACAAATAATTTAAGCATCATAGAACAAAATCTAGCTCGTCTAACACTTACTATAAAGTTTGTGGTAAAAATGGTCACATCACATCTAGATGCATACATAATAAACATGTTAAACATGTTCGTCCAGTGACCACTAACAAGAAAGGACCCAAGTCAATCTGGGTACACTACTAGAAACACATGGATTTTCAGACGGAATTTTCGGACGGAAATGATTCTGTCTGAAATGACATCAAGGTTTCAGATGGAATTATATATGTAAATGTATTGGTCATTTTAGATGTCAAGTAGAGGTACAAATAGAGGTGGAAGGACTTTGTCCTCTAGAGGTCGTCGCTCATCTGGTAGAGGTGGAATTGCTGTACAAGTTGCACCTATATTACCACCAACCATACCATCTACGCAAGTACCAACAAATCCATCACCATCACCATCACCAACCCCAACCCCAACCCCAACCCAAATACCATCACCATCATCTATTCTACCTCAAACTTCTGAACAAACTTTGCCAAATACTCAATCATCCACCATCGAATCTCAGGCTGATGGACATGTTGATCAAGAATGTCTTCTAGAAATAAAGCTTTATGGAGATGAGTAAGTACAAAAATATTATTAAGCGAAAGCTATCAACATATAGTTTTACAAAGTATGATTAACGTGCATATATGCATATTACAATGTCTTTTACACTAATAGGTTTAATCCATCATCTACTGTTCGTTTCTTAACTGCTGCCATTAAGAGCAAGTTTGATTGGTTTTGTCCTACTTGGGGACATTCAACTACTGATATGCGAGATTTATGGTTTAAAGAATTTAAGGTAAATATGATATTAGATTATTAATATATGTCATTAATATATTGTATCAAAGATGGTTTGCAGAATTTAAAGTTTCTTACATATCATATCAATTTTATTTTCTTTTGTAGAAGAACTGTAGATGGGAACTAAAATATGATGCAAGGATTCGTCAAATTTTTGACATCAAGGGAGAAGCTCGATTTAGGGGTATTATGTATGAAGAGAGGCAAAAATATGAAAAAAGTCAAGAATACAAGCCAAAGTACATTCCTATACCAATATGGAATCAACTAATACATTATTGGGCATCAGATAAGAAGTTTAAGAATTTGTCTGTGGCAAACACTGCAAATCGTGCTTCAAATGAAGGTAGCTCTATGCATACTGGTGGTTCTATATCTATGGATGAGCATGCACGTAGAATGGTAAGACACTTGAAATTGTTTGCTTGAGTATTTAATTTATGAACAAACTATTGTGAATTTTCTCATTGAAGTTATGACAAAGTGTAGGAGGTAGCTACAAAAGTCAAACCTTCCATAGAAGAAGTGTTTGCTAAATGCCATTTGAAAAAGGATAACTCTTGGGTTGATAATAGATCTGAGACTGCTATGGTATGTGGTGTTAACTTTAATTTCTCTATGACTTTTGTCACATGCATAGTTTAAAATTGTTTGTTAGTGAAATGACTAACAAAAGACAAACTGAAATGTTTTGTAGGGAGAATTTAAAAAGAGAAAAATAGAGATTTCAGAATTATCATTGTCTCAAGATGAGGATGGTGATGGGTTGTCTTGTGAAAGCCAAAATAAGCCAGATGACTTGACTATTTGGAAAGAAGTAGTTCCTAAAGGCAAAAAAGGGACATTGTATGGTCTAGGTTCTATAGGAACAAATATGTCTTCAAAGTATGCTGCCAGCTCATCCTCAAGTGCATCTAAGGACACAAACACGGAACAAGAGCTAGTAAAGTGGCAAGAAAAGGTTAAAGTGCAAGAACTTATAAATCAAGAGCAAAAACGTAAGTTGGAGGAGCAACAAAAGAGGATTGAATCAACTGAAAGTTTGGTTGTTGCTTTATTTGGAAAGTTAAATATGCCACTACCTCCAAACTTTGCTTCTGCGACAACTATGCAAGACGGATCGAATGAGATTAGTGAGCCCTCTAATGGCGACAATGATGATAATTTTGATGTTGATTGATGGCTTTGATCTAGATTCGTGAGTCCTTAAAGGTCTATAGTTTGTTTTGATTTAATATAGATTGATGAGCACCATGATGACACTAGTTAGTTTTATGTTGTTTTAGATCTATAAACATATTACTCTAGTTTGTGTTACTTTGTTATTGACTAATGAGTACTTTGATCATAGTGTGGTTTGTTTTATTGTGCTAGAATGATGGAACACTTATATGAATTTAGTTTATGTGATTTTTCTTCATTGTTAGGTAAAAGCATTATTAGGTATACTTGATTGTTCTTTACAGGTTAATGTCTTGTTTGAAATTTGTTCAAATATGTCAAAATTTTCAATTCAGTTTCGTCTCAAATCTGTGTGAACTAAAACTTGAATAATGATTTTGATATTTCATCTCAATGTTGTTTCAAAAAAAATTAAGCCAATTTATAAATTTGTGTCAATTTCCTTCATAAAAAAAATATTTTTTTATTAAATTTGACCAAAATCCGTCTCTAAAGGATAAACGTTTCTGTCTTAAATCCGTGTGAAAAACTGAATTTTTAAATTTATTTATTTAATCCGTGGGAAATCCGTCCCAACAAAAATCATAACATCCGTCCCAAATCCGTTGGAAAACAATAATAAATCTGTCCGAAATTCGTCTGAACAATAACCAAAATCCGGAATTGTGTGTTGTCCGGATTTCGTCTACAATCCGTCTGTAAATATTTTCGGACGGAATTTGGGACGGAATTTATAATTTCCAACGAGGCTTTTTCGGACGAGTGACGTTCCGTCTGAAATCCGTCCAGAATTAATTATCCGTCCGTAATCCGTAGGAAAATTGTCCATTTTTTCGTCCGAAATCCGTCTGTAAATCGATCCGAAAAAGACGGATTTCTAGTAGTGGTACCTAAAAATAAGATTATACCTGTTGCAGATTTGCATAACAACAGGAAAGAAACACGCTTCTTGTTACTTGGACAGTGAACGGTCACGTCACATGACGGGAGAAAAGTGTATGTTCTAAGATCTTAGACATAAAGATGAGACTGATTGATCGACACGTGGATAACAAATTCCTGCATACATTTTCCTTTGTATATATTATAGATTATAGATTACAGATTATGAAATAGACAACTATAAACACGAGAAGGGGGGTTGAATTGTGTTTATTAGAATTTAAAATAAAGTTAAAAACTTTTTGCATGCAGAAGCTAAGCACAGACGGGTGTAAAAAGATACACAGACAGGTCACCTGTCTGTTGTAGTTTTCTCAGAAAAACAACACACGTAGAGATAAGAAAACAGACTTGACAGAAACAGTTTTAACCCCTTTGTTAGAAAGCAGATGATATATATAATCAAAGTAACTAAAGAGATTAAGGGAAGAGAGATTAACACAGAGATTTATCCTGGTTCACTCTTTAACACAAAGAGCTACGTCCAGTCCTTGGCAGCACCAAGATTTATCCACTATAACTGATCAGGTTACAGACTCCAAGTATTGTTTGCACACCTAGCCTCTTCAGGCTCCAACACAAGTATTCTTTGCACACCTAGCCTCTTCAGGCTCACTCAGATTTGTTTGAGAGTTTGGTTTGTAATAAATACACTTACAGACCTTTCACTAACACTCAGAGAGTGGTTTAAATATAAAGCTTTAGGAAAGTCTGCGTAATAACTTCAAATGATTGAAGAATACAGAATGAATAAATGAACAGAGTAATGGCTCTTTAATGCTTTGTAAAACTCTGATTGTGTTCATCTTCATTGACTTCTGTATTTATAGCCTTCAAACATTTAATATCCGTTAGAGACATTCCTTGCAACTATGGCTTCAAGCAGAGCTTCATTAAATGCAATATAGTCGTTCTGGGCAGCCATTAATGCAATGAAGACGTTGGTTGTACTCTAACTTGAGGGATAATAGCTTTATGCATCGTGTAGACGCCAACTCAGAGTTGTGCAGAGTGCTTTTGTACTTTTGCAGAGTACATTTCCCTTTGTGTAATGACTGAAAGTACTAGGGAATAAAGCATGTTGGAAATGTTCTTTAACTGGAAGTTTATCTCTGACTTCCTAGTTTGCTTGAGAGAGAGCACTTCTGAGTTTCTTGATAAGCGTGAGAGAGTTCTCAGAGTATTCTTCATGAGGGGACAGCTTGCAAAAGCTTCCTGTACTTCGAGTTCTTTAACGAAGAACCTTAGACAAGTTGAAGAGTAGAGACAGGTTGCAAAACCAGTTTGCACATAGTCAACAATCCTAGTCAGCAGACAGGTTGACTTCTTGGCTAATACGGACAGGTGAGACTTAGGTAGACAGACAGGTGAGTTTTGTAATCTTCTGATCTGTACACTAAGTAGACGGGTTAGCAACCACAAAATAGGTTAATTAAATCATTACCCAATGTTTAGTTTTCATCAAAACTTAGGGAAATGCACACAGACATTTTAGAGACTTAACAATCTCCCCCTTTTTGATGATGACAAACATTCAGATGATTTAATGAACCTTTGAAAATATCAGAGTACAGAAGTACAGACAGTAGATAAGTTGATATTTTCTATATGTGCAGACAGATGCATTAGTGTTCAATAAAGAGCATCAGAGTAATATGCAGCAGGTTTAAGTTCATAGTATCAGAGTATATCAGAGAATGAACACTTAGCATATATTGTTTACATTAAACATCTTAACATTTTTCTCCCCCTTTTGTCAGCAACAAAAAGAGTTAAATAGATAACAGTGGAGAGAAAAAGAAAAAATAAAGAGAATAATAAAGTAAAATTTGATTTGTATTCATCATAAGCAATTCAATTACAAGGCAGTTCCTACAACTACTTATTTAGGCTGATTAAACATAAGATACAGGGAATCAACTTTCTGTTCTAACAGCAGCCTAGCATGCCTCTCTGCATCCAATTGTCTTCTGACTTCTTCTAGCTCAGTCTTAAGGAGATTGAAGCTCACTGAATCCACCATTTGAGAGGAGGAGACTTCTGTAGACAGGCTGGTTGAAGCATCAGACAGGGATGGATACCAGGGTAAGGCTAAAACTGGGGGTGCCTTAGGTACAGAGAAGGGTGAGGAGACACGGGGAAAGAAAAGTTGATGAATGGTTCTGAAATAAAATAAAGGAAGAAACGCTATTTTAAACAGAGGGGTGATTCTGACTATGTCAAAATCAGGAGAGGGAAAGACATAAGAGAGTCTTTCACAAAGAGACAGTCGAGTGACTCTTATTGGAATAGGAGGGGGAAGAGGTTGATTGGCTAAGACAGATGGAGGTAGGGGTAGGAGAGAGTCTATGTGGGAAAAGAACGAATTAGACCCTGTGACTAAAAGAAAGAAATATCTAGACCTAGAGGGTAACATTACAACAGAGGCAGGATAGTTAGATCCTTCCAATGTTCTAATGAACAACACAATAGGGGGATAAAAGAAGATCTCCCTACATGGGTTCAGAATGTGAGGTGGTGGAGAAGGGATGACAGATAAGTGAGATATACTTGCAGTCATCAGAGATTGCAAATCACTCATAAACAGTCTAGATGATATGCCAGATTGTTCTCTGGGAGTTGAGTCCCTGTGAACAACTGTGTATTGACATACATCAGACACGACATCAAAAGATGGTTGAGAGGGGTGAGAGGAGACAGGTGAGTGAAAAGGGGAGGCAACAGATAAGGGGTTGACACAGAGAGCAGAGGGGGAAGAAACAGCAGAATCTGGAATACCTAGATGAAGGGGAGAGGATGGTGCAGAAGGGAAGGTGAAGAGTGGTTCTTCAAAAAGCCTTGCTTTCTTCCTTGAAGGAGACAGAGAAGCTTCTTCATAATGACCAACTGTCTGTGTTCCAGCAGACAGGTCAGTTGAGGGTAGCAGCAGCAGTAGCAGCAGCAGGCTCTTCTGCAGGGACAGCTTCCCTTTCAGCAACAGCCACTACAGGCATAGGGTAGCCTGACCTTCTTTTTCTGGGAATGAAACCCAGATCAAGAGATTTGATCTCCCTAAGCTCTTCTGTAGGTGGAGAAGTCTGCTCCCCCTGAGCAGGTGCTTCCTCTTTACTAGGCACAGACTTCACTTGTCTGTCCTTGGTAAAGGTCTTCACCAGTCTTCTTCTCTTGGTGGGTTGTGTAGAAACCACACCTGATTTTCCAGCCTCACTGGTCTTCCTCTTGGGAGAGGGCTTCTTCAGCTTGAATCTGAGAGGCTCTACTGTCTCAGCAGATCCTTCAGAAGCTGTGGGTTCCTCAGGCCTTTGATCCTGTCTGGCAACCTTTCCAGCATCTTTCCAAATCCTTTCAGAGATAGGATACTCTGATTCACCAGTGGAATCAGCAGGCTCCTCTGCTATTTCCTTCAGTTTCTGCTCAACAGCAGGCTTCTTCTTCTTCTTTTTCTCTTCTTCCTCATCCTCCAGAGGGATTCCTTCAATCCCCATCATAGACAAGACCTTCTTGTCTATGGGCAGAGCCATGTCCACAAAGTGGACATCAGTTGGAACAAATATCTTGTTCCTAAACACCCTTGTCAGCAACATTCCATAAGGGTAGGTAGGCATATTTGTCCTTCTGATTAGAGACTCAAGATACATGTAGATGAGATCATTGATGTCTATCTTGATTTTGTGAATCAAGTGGTACAGAGCAAATCTGTCCAACTGGGTCACATTGTCTCTTGACCCTCTTCTGGGCATCACACACTCCAGAAGCAGCTTGTGCAAGAATCTGCACTTAGGCACCATGCAGACAGGCTTCTTGTTCTCAGGGTTGGGAACACCATAAACAGCAATGTTGATATTTTCAGTTCCCACCTGATCTTCCCAGTCAGGTCTGAAGGCAGTTCCAATCCTTGGACATCTGGTTGCCAGTTCCAGAGAGCTTATAGGGAACTGAAGAGTTACATCAGCTGACATTTGAGCCTTGAAGCTCTTGGTTCCATCAACCACATTGGTGATGACCACAGCATTCCTCCAGAAATCTCTGACAAGCTTGGGATGGACCAGCTCCTTGATATCAAAGAAGGCTGTCCACTTAGAGTATTCCAACTCCTCAGTGACATCCATTCCCCATCTCTTCATCTGTTGAAGATCAACAGTCTTTCCAGGTAGAATCTTCTCTACATCAGTTAGTCTCATCTCGTATTTCTCAGCAATCTCTTTTGGAGACAGGCGTTTTGAAGATGCCATTTTTCAGAAAAGAGAGAAAGTGAAAGTTTTGGAAGAGAGAAGGGTTTGAACGAGAGGAAGACGAAGACGAAAAGACTTAGGGCTTTTTGAGAAGGATAAAGTTTGAAACTTTCTGAAGATTTGCCTTTTAAAGAAGTAAAAGCAGGAGAGAGAAAAAAGACATTTTTAATTAAGAATGGCACGATTTATGTGGGGAACTGTAGCGCCCACTTAGACATAAAGAAAACATGGTTTCGAGGTAAAAACTGCCGTGTTCATGATTAGCTTCAGATTAACAAATGGTATTAAAATAAATGAATAAATAATAACCATTTTAATAAAACTGTTGGGTTTCAGCATAGTGACTCAGCAGAGTCAGACAGGTAATCACAGACAGTTTTAAAAACTCAGACATGTCATTCAACAATACAATGCATGTTTAAATTATCTCTAATAAATAAAAATCTTTCTTCTGCTAAGGGCTTAGTGAAGATATCAGCCCATTGATATTCAGTTTTAAAAAACTTAATATCAAAAATACCTTTCTGAACATAATCTCTAATGAAGTGATGTTTGATTTCTATATGCTTAGCCTTAGAATGCTAAATTGGATTTTTAGTTAAGCAGATAGCACTAGAATTATCACACCATACAGATATATTATGCTAAAAAATAGAGTAATCCTCAAGTTGATGTTTTACCCATAGAAGCTGAGAGCAACAACTAGCAGCTGAGATATATTCTGCTTCAGCTGTAGATAGAGCTATAGTTGTCTGTCTTTTGCTTGACCAAGAGACCAAGTTTGCTCCAATGAAGTGGCATCCTCCACTGGTGCTTTTTCTTTCTATTCTGTCTCCAGCAAAGTCAGCATCACAGAATCCCACTAATCTGTATTCATTAGTTCTTAAATACAGCAAACCAAGATTAGTAGTACCAAGCAAATATCTAAATATTCTCTTAACAGCTTTAAGATGAGATTCTCTTGGGTCAGATTGAAATCTAGCACACATACAGACACTAAACTGAATATCAGGTCTGCTTGAAGTTAAGTACAGCAAAGATCCAATCATACCTCTGTAGACAGTTTGGTCTACCTTTTTACCTTCATCATCTTTACTGAGTTTTGCATTGGTTTCCATGGGAGTTTTCATAAGTTTAGCATTTTCCATTTTGTATTTCTTGAGCATTTCCTTGATATACTTTTGTTGATGGATGTAGATTCCATCACTTGTCTGTTCGATTTGTAGACCAAGGAAGAACTTCAATTCTCCCATCATGCTCATCTCAAATTCTGCTTGCATCATCTTTGAAAAATCCTTGCACAGCTTTTCATTAGTTGCTCCAAAAATAATATCATCAACATATATTTGGACTACAATGAAATTTTCTTTATAGCTTTTCTTAAACAGAGTAGTATCTACTTGACCTCTTGTAAAGCCGTTATGCATGAGAAAAGAGCTTAGTCTATCATACCATGCCCTAGGTGCTTGCTTTAAACCATATAATGCCCTTTTAAGTTTAAAAACATGATCTGGTTTATCAGTATCTTCAAAACCAGGGGGTTGCTTAACATAAACTTCTTCTTCAATTATTCCATTGAGAAAAGCACTTTTCACATCCATTTGAAAAAGAGTGATTTGGTGTTGTGCAGCATATGACATTAGTATGCGAATAGCTTCTATTCTAGCTACAGGTGCAAAGGTTTCAGTATAGTCAATACCTTCTTGTTGGTTATAGCCTTGAGCTACTAACCTTGCCTTGTTTCTGACCACTTTGCCATCTTCATCTAACTTGTTTCTGAAGACCCACCTTGTTCCAATGACAGACTTGTTTTTGGGCTTGGAGACAAGTGTCCAGACATCATTTCTGGTGAACTGGTTGAGTTCTTCTTGCATAGCAAGAATCCAGCTTTCATCATCAAGAGCTTCTTCAATGTGCTTTGGCTCTATTTCTGACAAAAAGGCCACATTGCTTGATTCTCTTAAGGTAGATCTGGTTCTTACTCCTTCTGAGGGATGACCAATGATGAGATCCTTAGGATGATGAGTTTTGAATTTCCAGTCTCTTTCAAGAGGACCTTGACTTGTCTGTGTCTGTTGACTTGTCTGTTCCACTTGTCTGTCTGGTTCTGCTTCAGGTTCTGGTTTGGTTAAGTCAGGTTGTTGATCTTCTGACTTGTTTATATCAAGACCTGCAAGATCATCTTCTAGATCTGACAATTCCTTATCAGTCTTTAGGTTATCATTAAATTTGACATGAACAGATTCTTCAATAACAGATGTTCTAGAATTGTAAATTCTAAAAGCTTTAGACATTTCAGAGTATCCCAAAAAGATACCTTTGTCTGTCTTAGAGTCAAATTTTCCAAGTTGATCCTTGGTATTTAATATGTAGCATTCACAACCAAATGCATGAAAGTAAGAGATGTTGGGGCTTTTTCCTTTCCACAGTTCATAGGGAGTCTTCTTTAGAAAAGGCCTAATGAGTATTCTGTTTTGTACATAACAGGCTGTGTTTACTGCTTCTGCCCAGAAGTACTTAGGGAGATTATTCTCATTGAGCATAGATCTAGCCATCTCTTGCAGAGATCTGTTCTTTCTCTCAACCACTCCATTTTGTTGAGGAGTTCTAGGTGCAGAGAAATTGTGAGAGATCCCATTCTCCTCACAGAACTGACTAAACTGCTCATTTTCAAATTCTCCCCCATGGTCACTTCTTAGAGTAGAAATGCAGAAACCCTGCTCATTTTGTACTCTTTTACAGAATACTGAGAAAGCCTTAAAAGACTCATCCTTGTGGGTTAAGAAGAGTACCCATGTAAATCTAGAATAGTCATCAACTATGACAAATCCATATTTCCTTCCACCCAAGCTAGCAACACTAACTGGTCCAAACAGATCCATGTGTAACAACTGAAGAGGTCTAGAGGTTGATATTTGGTTTTTAGATTTGAAACTTGATTTTATCTGTTTACCTCTCTGACATGCATCACACAAAATATCTTTCTTAAAACTAATATCAGGCAATCCTCTCACAAGGTTATCCCTTTTTAGTTTTGAAATTAATTTCATACTAGCATGTCCTAGTTTCTTATGCCACAACCATCTTTCATCCTCTTTAGACATCAGACATGTTACACTTTGATCTGAGAGATCAGTCAGTTCAATCTTATACAGATTTTGTTGCCTTTTAGCTGAAAAGAGGGTTTTGCCACTAAGATCTTTAACTATACAGAAATCTTTGGTAAAGGAGACATCAAATCCACTGTCACATAATTGACTTATGCTAAGCAAATTGTGTTTTAATCCTTTAACCATAAGAACATTTGATATAGAGGGAAGAGGAGGTTTACCACCAATAGTACCAATTCCTATAACCTTCCCTTTCTGATTTCCACCAAATGCCACATGTCCTCCTTTCTTAAGTTGGAGGTCTAGGAACATAGACCTTTCTCCTGTCATGTGTCGCGAGCAGCCACTGTCCAGGTACCAGCAGTGGTGTTTTCTTTGTGCTGTTGAGGACATCTGCAACAGAGATTATTTGATCTTTAGGTACCCATAGTTTTCTGGGTCCTTTTCTGTTAGTTCTAGGAGTCTGTGAAGACTTCCTTCTTTTCTTATGGAGACACTTAGACATAACATGTCCAGTCTTTCCACAGAAATTACAGACAGGTATGGATTTAATAGAAGTAGATGTAGCAGACACTTTAGAGTGCTTAGTTGATACTTTATGATGTATCTGATGGACATATCCTATACCTTCTTTGTTAAGGGAGTGCCTCTGACAGCCAAGCAGCTTTGTCAGATTATCTCTACCATTAACAAATTTGGCAAGATCAGAAGTGAGCTCTTCCACTTTCTGTTGAAGTTTTTCAACTTCTTCAGACTGTGATGTATCACTAGAGATCTTAGCTTCATTAGACTTTTCAGTCTTCAGCTCACTGTTCTCCTTGGCAAATTTCTCACACTCTAGAGATTTCTGTTTATGCTCACTGAGGAGCTTAACATGATCTCTCTTGAGAGATTTGAAAGCCTTAGACAAACAGTTGGATTCCTCCAACAATTCTTCATAGGCATCAAGTAATTCCTCATAATCAGAATTTACCTCATTATCTGAATCAGAGTCAGTGTTAGCCATTAGACAGAGATTTGCTTCTTCCTCTGTCTCCTCATCAGTAGATGTTGACTCTAGATCTTCCCAAGTGGCCATCATTCCTTTCTTCTTCTTTTTGAAGAACTTCTTAAATGGGGCTTTCTTGAGTTGAGGACATTCTGCTTTGATGTGTCCTGGTTTCTTGCACTCATAGCAGACAATTGAGTTTTTGTCTGTTGAGGTGGAATCCTTGAAATTTTTGTCCTTGTTGAATCTTCTGAATGGCTTATCCCTTCTGAACTTCTTTTTCTGTAGGAGAAGCTTTATCTTTCTGGTTAGGAGAGATAGTTCTTCATCACTTTCAGAATCCTCAGATTCAGACAGGTCAGCATCACTGGATGACTCGTCTGCCTTTAAAGCTTTAGAGGCTTTGGAAGACTTTTGATCAGCCTTCAAAGCAATTGACTTGCCCTTCTTTGTTGAGACTTCATCTCCAAGTTCTTGCTCATGAACAGTAAGTGTTCCAAGGAGTTCATCCATAGTCAAGGTGGAAAGATCTTTGGCTTGAGAGATAGCAGTTACCAGAGGTCTCCACTGCTTAGGTAGACTCCTAAGTATCTTTCCAACCTTCTCAGCATTGGAGTAAACTTTGCCAAGAGACTTTAGACCATTGATGATAGTTTGAAATCTCCCAATCATTTGAGCAACAGATTCTCCTTCTTCCATGAGAAATAGTTCATACTTTCTGACAAGTATGGCAATTTTTGATTCTTTGACCTTGGCGGTTCCTTCATGTGTGACAGCTAAGGTGTCCCATATTTCTTTGGCAGAATCACAGGCACAGACCTTCTCAAACTCATCAGGACTGAGTGCACAAATGATGTTGTATCTGGCTTTGTGATTCAGCTCCCATTTTGCCTTTTCTGCAGGGGTCCACTGAGCTTTTGGTTTGTCAGTGTTGTCATCATTTTTAGGGATGAAAGGACCATCTGTGATGACATCCCAGAGATCTGAGTTTGTAGATAGAATGAACCATTGAAATCTATCTTTCCAATAGTTGTAGTTTTCTCCATTGAAGAATGGAGGTCTGGTTAAGGAGGCTCCTTCGGTCTGGTTACTTCCACTAGCTCCAGCAGTCATGTCTATTCTTCAGGATCTTTTACCTCAACACTGTTAGATGCTCAACCCAGAGGCTGAGCTCTGATACCAACTGAAATAGACAACTATAAACACGAGAAGGGGGGTTGAATTGTGTTTATCAGAAATTTAAAATAAAGTTAAAAACTTTTGCATGCAGAAGCCAAGCACAGACGGGTGTAAAAAGGTTACACAGACAGGTCACCTGTCTGTTGTAGTTTTCTCAGAAAAACAACACACGTATAAAACAAAAAACAGTCTTGATAAAAACAGTTTTAACCCCTTAGTTAGAAAGCAGATGATATATAATCTAAACAACTAAAGAGATTAAGGGAAGAGAGATTAACACGGAGATTTATCCTGGTTCACTCTTCAACACAAAGAGCTACGTCCAGTCCTTGGCAGCACCAAGATTTATCCACTATAACTGATCAGGTTACAGACTCCAAGTATTGTTTGCACACCTAGCCTCTTCAGGCTCCAACACAAGTATTCTTTGCACACCTAGCCTCTTCAGGCTCACTCAGATTTGTTTGAGAGTTTTGTTTGTAATAAATACACTTACAGACCTTTCACTAACACTCAGAGAGTGGTTTAAATATAAGGCTTTAGGAAAGTCTGCGTAATAACTTCAAATGATTGAAGAATACAGAATGAATAAATGAACAGAGTAATGGCTCTTTAATGCTTTGTAAAACTCTGATCGTGTTCATCTTCAATGACTTCTGTATTTATAGCCTTCAAACATTTAATATCCGTTAGAGACATTCCTTGCAACTATGGCTTCAGGCAGAGCTTCATTAAATGCAATATAGTCGTTCTGGGCAGCCATTAATGCAATGAAGACGTTGGTTGTACTCTAACATGAGGGATAATAGCTTTATGCATCGTGTAGACGCCAACTCAGAGTTGTGCAGAGTGCTTTTGTACTTTTGCAGAGTACATTTCCCTTTTTTGTGTAATGACTGAAAGTACTTGGGAATAAAGCATGTTGGAAATGTTCTTTAACTGGAAGTTTATCTCTGACTTCCTAGTTTGCTTGAGAGAGAGCACTTCTGAGTTTCTTGATAAGCCTGAGAGAGTTCTCAGAGTATTCTTCATGAGGGGACAGCTTGCAAAAGCTTCCTGTACTTCGAGTTCTTTTAACGAAGAACCTTAGACAAGTTGAAGAGTAGAGACAGGTTGTAAAATCAGTTTGCACATAATCAACAATCCTAGTCAGCAGACAGGTTGACTTCTTGGCTACTACAGACAGGTGAGACTTAGGTAGACAGACAGGTGAGTTTTGTAATCTTCTGATCTGTACACTAAGTAGACAGGTTAGCAACCACAAAATAGGTTAATTAAATCATTACCCAATGTTTAGTTTTCATCAAAACTTAGGAAAATGCACACAGACATTTTAGAGACTTAACAATCTCCCCCTTTTTGATGATGACAAACATTCAGATGATTTAATGAACCTTTGAAAATATCAGAGTACAGAAGTACAGACAGTAGACAATTTGATATTTTCTATATGTGCAGACAGATGCATTAGAGTTCAAAAAAGAGCATCAGAGTAATATGCAGCAGGTTTAAGTTCATAGTATCAGAGTATATTAGAGAACGAACACTTATCATAACACTTAGCATATATTGTTTAAACATTCAATCATTAAACATCTTAACATTTTTCTCCCCCTTTTGTCAGCAACAAAAAGTGTAAAGATATAACAGTGGAGAGAAAAAGAGACAATAAAGAAAATGATAAGGCAAAAATGATTTGTATTCATCATAAGCATTTTGATTACAGGGCAGTTCCTACAACTACTTATCTAGGCTGATTAAAAAGAAGATACAGGGAGTCAACTTTCTGTTCTAACAGCAGCCTAGCATGCCTTTCTGCAGCCAATTGTCTTCTGACTTCTTCTAGCTCAGTCTTAAGGAGATTGAAGCTCACTGAATCCACCATTGGAGAGGAGGAGACTTCTGCAGACAAGCTGGTTGAAGCAGCAGACAGAGATGGATACCAGGGTAAGGCTAAAACTGGGGGTGCCTTAGGTACAGAGAAGGGTGAGGAGACACGGGGAAAGAAAAGTTGATGAATGGTTCTGAAATAAAATAAAGGAAGAAAAACTATTTTAAACAGAGGGGTGATTTTGACTATGTCAAAATCAGGAGAGGGAAAGACATAAGAGAGTCTTTCACAAAGAGACAGTCGAGTGACTCTTATTGGAATAGGAGGGGGAATAGGTTGTTGGGCTAAGACAGATGGAGGTAGGGGTAGGAGAGAGTCTATGTGGGAAAAGAACGAATTAGACCCTGTGATTAAAAGAAAGAAAAATCTAGACCTAGAGGGTAACATTACAACAGAGGCAGGATAGTGAGATCCTTCCAGTGTTCTAATGAACAACACAATAGGGGGATAAAAGAAGATCTCCCTACATGGGTTCAGAATGTGAGGTGGTGGAGGAGGGATGACAGATAAGTGAGATATACTTGCAGTCATTAGAGATTGCAAATCACTCACAAACAGTCTAGATGATATGCCAGATTGTTCTCTGGGAGTTGAGTCCCTGTGAACAACTGTGTATTGACATACATCAGACAAGACATCAAAAGATGGTGGAGAGGGGAGAGAGGAGACAGGTGAGTGAAAAGGGGAGGCAACAGATAAGGGGTTGACACAGAGAGCAGAAGGGGAAGAGACAACAGAATCTGGAATACCTAGATGAAGGGGAGAGGATGGTGCAGAAGGGAAGGTGAAGAGTGGTTCTTCAAAAAGCCTTGCTTTCTTCCTTGAAGGAGACAGAGAGGCTTCTTCAAGATGACCAACTGTCTGTGTTCCAGCAGACAGGTCAGTGGAGGGTGCAGAAGCAGTAGCAGCAGCAGGTTCTTCTGTAGGGACAGCTTCCCTTTCAGCAGCAGCCATAACAGGCATAGGGTAGCCTGACCTTCTTTTTCTAGGAATGAAACCCAGATCAAGAGATTTGATCTCCCTAAGCTCTTCTGCATGTGGAGAAGTCTGCTCCCCCTGAGCAGGTGCTTCCTCTTTACTAGGCACAGACTTCACTTGTCTGTCCTTGGCAAAGGTCTTCACCAGTCTTCTTCTCTTGGTGGGTTGTGTAGAAACCACACCTGATTTTTCAGCCTCACTGGTCTTCCTCTTGGGAGAGGGTTTCTTCAGCTTGAATTTGAGAGGCTCTACTGTCTCAGCAGATGCTTCAGAAGCTGTGGGTTCCTCAGGCTTTTGATCCTGTCTGGCAACCTTTCCATCAGCTTTCCAAATCCTTTCAGAGATAGGATACTCTGATTCACCAGTGGAATCAGCAGGCTCCTCTGCTATTTCCTTCAGTTTCTGCTCAACAGCAGGCTTCTTCTTCTTCTTCTTCTCTTCTTCCTCATCCTCGAGAGGGATTCCTTCAATCCCCATCATAGACAAGACCTTCTTGTCTATGGGCAGAGCCATGTCCACAAAGTGGACATCAGTTGGAACAAATATCTTGTTCCTAAAAACCCTTGTCAGCAGCATTCCATAAGGGTAGGTAGGCATATTCGTCCTTCTGATCAGAGACTCAAGATACATGTAGATGAGGTCATTGATGTCTATCTTGATTTTGTGAATCAAGTGGTACAGAGCAAATCTGTCCAACTTGGTCACATTGTCTCTTGACCCTCTTCTGGGCATCACACACTCCAGAAGCAGCTTGTGCAAGAACCTGCACTTGGGCACCATGCAGACAGGCTTCTTATTCTCAGGGTTGGGAACACCATAAACAGCAATATTGATATTTTCAGTTCCCACCTGATCTTCCCAGTCAGGTCTGAAGGCAGTTCCAATCCTTGGACATCTGGTTGCCAGTTCCAGAGAGCTTATAGGGAACAGAAGAGTTACATCAGCTGACATTTGAGCCTTGAAGCTCTTGGTTCCATCAACCACATTGGTGATGACCACAGCATTCCTCCAGAAATCTCTGACAAGCTTGGGATGGACCAGCTCCTTGATATCAAAGAAGGCTGTCCACTTAGAGTATTCCAACTCCTCAGTGACATCCATTCCCCATTTCTTCATCTGTTGAAGATCAACAGTCTTTCCAGGTAGAATCTTCTCTACATCAGTTAGTCTCATCTCGTATTTCTCAGCAATCTCTTTTGGAGACAGGCGTTTTGAAGATGCCATTTTTCAGAAAAGAGAGAAAGTGAAAGTTTTGGAAGGGAGAAGGGTTTGAACGAGAGGAAGACGAAGACGAAAAGACTTAGGGCTTTTTTGAGAAGGATAAAGTTTGAAACTTTCTGAAGATTTGCCTTTTAAAGAAGTGAAAGCAGGAGAGATAAAAAAGACATTTTTAATTAAGAATGGCACGATTTGTGTGGGGAACTGTAGCGCCCACTTAGACATAATGAAAACATGGTTTCGAGGTAGAAACTGCCGTGTTTATGATTAGCTTCAGATTAACAAATGGTATTTAAATAAATGAATAAATAATAACCATTTTAATAAAACTGTTGGGTTTCAGCATAGTGACTCAGCAGAGTCAGACAGGTGATCACAGACAGTTTTAAACACTCAGACATGTCATTCAACAATACAATGCATGTTTAAATTATCTCTAATAAATAAAAATCTTTCTTCTGCTAAGGGCTTAGTGAAGATATCAGCCCATTGATTTTCAGTTTTAACAAACTTAATATCAAAAATACCTTTCTGAACATAATCTCTAATGAAGTGATGTTTGATTTCTATATGCTTAGCCTTAGAATGCTGAATTGGATTTTTAGTTAAGCAGATAGCACTAGAATTATCACACCATACAGATATATTATGCTAAAAAATAGAGTAATCCTCAAGTTGATATTTTACCCATAAAAGCTGAGAGCAACAACTAGCAGCTGAGATATATTCTGCTTCAGCTGTAGATAGAGCTATAGTTGTTTGTCTTTTGCTTGACCAAGAGACCAAGTTTGCTCCAATGAAGTGGCATCCTCCACTGGTGCTCTTTCTTTCTATTCTGTCTCCAGCAAAGTCAGCATCACAGAATCCCACTAATCTGTATTCATTAGTTCTTAAATATAGCAAACCAAGATTAGTAGTACCAAGCAAATATCTAAATATTCTCTTAACAGCTTTAAGATGAGATTCTTTTGGGTCAGATTGAAATCTAGCACACATACAGACACTAAACTGAATATCAGGTCTGCTTGAAGTTAAGTACAGCAACGATCCAATCATACCTCTGTAGACAGTTTGGTCTACCTTTTTACCTTCATCATCTTTACTGAGTTTTGCATTGGTTTCCATGGGAGTTTTCATAAGTTTAGCATTTTCCATTTTGTATTTCTTGAGCATTTCCTTGATATACTTTTGTTGATGGATGTAGATTCCATCACTTGTCTGTTTGATTTGTAGACCAAGGAAGAACTTCAATTCTCCCATCATGCTCATCTCAAATTCTGCTTGCATCATCTTTGAAAAATCCTTGCACAGCTTTTCATTAGTTGCTCCAAAAATAATATCATCAACATATATTTGGACTACAATGAAATTTTCTGTAGCTTTTCTTAAACAGAGTAGTATCTACTTGACCTTTTGTAAAGCCGTTATGCATGAGAAAAGAGCTTAGTCTATCATACCATGCCCTAGGTGCTTGCTTTAAACCTTATAATGCCCTTTTAAGTTTAAAAACATGATCTGGTTTATCAGTATCTTCAAAACCAGGGGGTTGTTTAACATAAACTTCTTCTTCAATTATTCCATTGAGAAAAGCACTTTTCACATCCATTTGAAAAAGAGTGATTTGGTGTTGTGCAGCATATGACATTAGTATTCGTATAGCTTCTATTCTAGCTACAGGTGCAAATGTTTCAGTATAGTCAATACCTTCTTGTTGGTTATAGCCTTGAGCTACTAACCTTGCCTTATTTTCCAATGTGCTTTGGCTCTATTTCTGACAAAAAGGCCACATTGCTTGATTCTCTTAAGGTAGATCTGGTTCTTACTCCTTCTGAGGGATGACCAATGATGAGATCCTTAGGATGATGAGTTTTGAATATCCAGTCTCTTTCAAGAGGACCTTGACTTGTCTGTGTCTGTTGACTTGTCTGTTCCACTAGTCTGTCTGGTTCTGCTTCAGGTTCTGGTTTGGTTAAGTTAGGTTGTTGATCTTCTGACTTGTTTATATCAAGACCTGCAAGATCATCTTCTAGATCTGGCAATTCCTTATCAGTCTTTAAGTTATCATTAAATTTGACATGAACAGATTCTTCAATAACAGATGTTCTAGAATTGTAAATTCTAAAAGCTTTAGACATTTCAGAGTATCCCAAAAAGATACCTTTGTCTGTCTTAGAGTCAAATTTTCCAAGTTGATCCTTGGTATTTAATATGTAGCATTCACAACCAAATGCATGAAAGTAAGAGATGTTGGGGCTTTTTCCTTTCCACAGTTCATAGGGAGTCTTCTTTAGAAAAGGCCTAATGAGTATTCTGTTTTGTACATAACAAGCTGTGTTTACTGCTTCTGCCCAGAAGTACTTAGGGAGATTATTCTCATTGAGCATAGATCTAGCCATCTCTTGCAGAGATCTGTTCTTTCTCTCAACCACTCCATTTTGTTGAGGAGTTCTAGGTGCAGAGAAATTGTGAGAGATCTCATTCTCCTCACAGAACTGACTAAACTGCTCATTTTCAAATTCTCCCCCATGGTCACTTCTTAGAGTAGAAATGCAGAAACCCTGCTCATTTTGTACTCTTTTACAGAATACTGAGAAGCCTTAAAAGACTCATCCTTGTGGGTTAAGAAGAGTACCCATGTAAATCTAGAATAGTCATCAACTATGACAAATCCATATTTCCTTCCACCCAAGCTAGCAACACTAACTGGTCCAAACAGATCCATGTGTAACAACTGAAGAGGTCTAGGGGTTGATATTTGGTTTTTAGATTTGAAACTTGATTTTATCTGTTTACCTCTCTGACATGCATCACACAAAATATCTTTCTTAAAACTAATATCAGGCAATCCTCTCACAAGGTTATCCCTTTTTAGTTTTGAAATTAATTTCATACTAGCATGTCCTAGTTTCTTATGCCACAACCATCTTTCATCCTCTTTAGACATCAGACATGTTACACTTTGATCTGAGAGATCAGTCAGTTCAATCTTATACAGATTTTGTTGCCTTTTGGCTGAAAAGAGGGTTTTGCCACTAAGATCTTTAACTATACAGAAATCTTTGGTAAAGGAGACATCAAATCCACTGTCACATAATTGACTTATGCTAAGCAAATTGTGTTTTAATCCTTTAACCATAAGAACATTTGATATAGAGGGAAGAGGAGGTTTACCACCAATAGTACCAATTCCTATAACCTTCCCTTTCTGATTTCCACCAAATGCCACATGTCCTCCTTTCTTAAGTTGGAGGTCTAGGAACATAGACCTTTCTCCTGTCATGTGTCGCGAGCAGCCACTGTCCAGGTACCAGCAGTGGTGTTTTCTTTGTGCTGTTGAGGACATCTGCAACAGAGATTATTTGATCTTTAGGTACCCATAGTTTTCTGGGTCCTTTTCTGTTAGTTCTAGGAGTCTGTGAAGACTTCCTTCTTTTCTTGTGGAACACTTAGACATAACATGTCCAGTCTTTCCACAGAAGTTACAGACAGGTATGGATTTAATAGAAATAGATGTAGCAGACACTTTAGAGTGCTTAGTTGATACTTTATGATGTATCTGATGGACATATCCTATACCTTCTTTGTTAAGGGAGTGCCTCTGACAGCCAAGCAGCTTTGTCAGATTATCTCTACCATTAACAAATTTGGCAAGATCAGAAGTGAGCTCTTCCACTTTCTGTTGAAGTTTTTCAACTTCTTCAGACTGTGATGTATCACTAGAGATCTTAGCTTCATTAGACTTTTCAGTCTTCAGCTCACTGTTCTCCTTGGCAAATTTCTCACACTCTAGAGATTTCTGTTTATGCTCACTGAGGAGCTTAACATGATCTCTCTTGAGAGATTTGAGAGCCTTAGACAAACAGTTGGATTCCTCCAACAATTCTTCATAGGCATCAAGTAATTCCTCATAATCAGAATTTACCTCATTATCTGAATTAGAGTCAGTGTTAGCCATTAGACAGAGATTGGCTTCTTCCTCTGTCTCCTCATCAGTAGATGTTGACTCTAGATCTTCCCAAGTGGCCATCATTCCTTTCTTCTTCTTTTTGAAGAACTTCTTAAATGGGGCTTTCTTGAGTTGAGGACATTCTGCTTTGATGTGTCCTGGTTTCTTGCACTCATAGCAGACAATTGAGTTTTTGTCTGTTGAGGTGGAATCCTTGAAATTTTTGTCCTTGTTGAATCTTCTGAATGGCTTATCCCTTCTGAACTTCTTTTTCTGTAGGAGAAGCTTTATCTTTCTGGTTAGGAGAGATAGTTCTTCATCACTTTCAGAATCCTCAGATTCAGACAGGTCAGCATCACTAGATGACTCGTCTGCCTTTAAAGCTTTAGAGGCTTTGGAAGACTTTTGATCAGCCTTCAAAGCAATTGACTTGCCCTTCTTTGTTGAGACTTCATCTCCAAGTTCTTGCTCATGAACAGTAAGTGTTCCAAGGAGTTCATCCATAGTCAAGGTGGAAAGATCTTTGGCTTGAGAGATAGCAGTTACCAGAGGTCTCCACTGCTTAGGTAGACTCCTAAGTATCTTTCCAACCTTCTCAGCATTGGAGTAAACTTTGCCAAGAGACTTTAGACCATTGATGATAGTTTGAAATCTCCCAATCATTTGAGCAACAGATTCTCCTTCTTCCATGAGAAATAGTTCATACTTTCTGACAAGTATGGCAACTTTTGATTCTTTGACCTTGGTGGTTCCTTCATGTGTGACAGCTAAGGTGTCCCATATTTCTTTGGCAGAATCACAGGCACAGACCTTCTCAAACTCATCAGGACTGAGTGCACAAATGATGTTGTATCTGGCTTTGTGATTCAGCTCCCATTTTGCCTTTTCTGCAGAGGTCCACTGAGCTTTTGGTTTGTCAGTGTTGTCATCATTTTTAGGGATGAAAGGACCATCTGTGATGACATCCCAGAGATCTGAGTTTGTGGATAGAATGAACCATTGAAATCTATCTTTCCAATAGTTGTAGTTTTCTCCATTGAAGAATGGAGGTCTGGTTAAGGAGGCTCCTTCGGTCTGGTTACTTCCACTAGCTCCAGCATTCATGTCTATTCTTCAGGATCTTTTACCTCAACACTGTTACATGCTCAACCTAGAGGCTGAGCTCTGATACCAACTGAAATAGACAACTATAAACACGAGAAGGGGGGTTGAATTGTGTTTATCAGAAATTAAAATAAAGTTAAAAACTTTTGCATGCAGAAGCCAAGCACAGACGGGTGTAAAAAGGTTACATAGACAAGTCACCTGTCTGTTATAGTTTTCTCAGAAAACAACACACGTATAAAACAAAAACAGTCTTGATAAAAACAGTTTTAACCCCTTAGTTAGAAAGCAGATGATATATAATCTAAACAACTAAAGAGATTAAGGGAAGAGAGATTAACACGGAGATTTATCCTAGTTCACTCTTCAACACAAAGAGCTACGTCCAGTCCTTGGCAGCACCAAGATTTATCCACTATAACTGATCAGGTTACAGACTCCAAGTATTGTTTGCACACCTAGCCTCTTCAGGCTCCAACACAAGTATTCTTTGCACACCTAGCCTCTTCAGGCTCACTCAGATTTGTTTGAGAGTTTTGTTTGTAATAAATACACTTACAGACCTTTCACTAACACTCAGAGAGTGGTTTAAATATAAGGCTTTAGGAAAGTCTGCGTAATAACTTCAAATGATTGAAGAATACAGAATGAATAAATGAACAGAGTAATGGCTCTTTAATGCTTTGTAAAACTCTGATCGTGTTCATCTTCAATGACTTCTGTATTTATAGCCTTCAAACATTTAATATCCGTTAGAGACATTCCTTGCAACTATGGCTTCAGGCAGAGCTTCATTAAATGCAATATAGTCGTTCTGGGCAGCCATTAATGCAATGAAGACGTTGGTTGTACTCTAACATGAGGGATAATAGCTTTATGCATCGTGTAGACGCCAACTCAGAGTTGTGCAGAGTGCTTTTGTACTTTTGCAGAGTACATTTCCCTTTTTTGTGTAATGACTGAAAGTACTTGGGAATAAAGCATGTTGGAAATGTTCTTTAACTGGAAGTTTATCTCTGACTTCCTAGTTTGCTTGAGAGAGAGCACTTCTGAGTTTCTTGATAAGCCTGAGAGAGTTCTCAGAGTATTCTTCATGAGGGGACAGCTTGCAAAAGCTTCCTGTACTTCGAGTTCTTTTAACGAAGAACCTTAGACAAGTTGAAGAGTAGAGACAGGTTGTAAAATCAGTTTGCACATAATCAACAATCCTAGTCAGCAGACAGGTTGACTTCTTGGCTACTACAGACAGGTGAGACTTAGGTAGACAGACAGGTGAGTTTTGTAATCTTCTGATCTGTACACTAAGTAGACAGGTTAGCAACCACAAAATAGGTTAATTAAATCATTACCCAATGTTTAGTTTTCATCAAAACTTAGGAAAATGCACACAGACATTTTAGAGACTTATCACCTACACAAGGGTGGTTTGATTAACCATATGCAACATGCCGTTAACATGGTATGCATATATAAATAATTTTATTTATAAACTTTATATTTTTATTAATAATTTATTTTATAATTAATTGATTTTATTTGTGTGTCATTTGCAGGCAGGAGAACTTGCGCGAACGGTTGATGTCCCTACGGTCTTTACACAGACTCATGTATGCGCGGACACCGACGAGTTTGTTGATGAGAGGTCCAGGAGGATTGTGGTGAGCTTTAGTGTTTTTTAACATTTTACTTATATGCTATTATTAAAATTTAATAATATAATGTTTTTAATGTATTGATCGCAGGAGGAGTTCACTACCAGGTTTAGTCAGGTAACGTCTGAGGCTGCCTCTTGCTCCGGTGCCTCGGATCCTTCGCAGCTAGACCCCGCCGAGGCTGAGAGACTACAGACCCAGGTGTGGGTTCATGTGGCCGGCGTGAAGAAGAAGGGGTGGATTTACAGTACTGGGAGTCTAGCTCGTACCATCCGTCAGGGGATGCCAAGCTTGACCATTCGGGAGCCTACATCCTCTAGGTCACAGGACGCAGAGGAGGTACAGCGGCTGAGGCAGGGGTGCAGCAACAGAAGGAGGCGAACGAGCACATGAGGCAGCAGATGAAGGCCTTCTCATTAATGCCCCGATTTATATATCTTTCTGTAACAGTAAATACATGTGCGTATGTGTTTATTTTTAATAAAATCCAAAGAATGATTTTGTATAAAATTAAAATCATTATCTTGTTATACCTTACTTTAGAAAGTCACGGTTAAATTTACAGTTGAAAATTCAGACGAAAGTCGATCTGCGTTTTCACTGACGGTAAGAGTTTATTGAGCAGAAAACCTAATTTTGACCCATGAATGAAACAGTTAGTGTTTTTATCGTGTTTCCTTCAACCTTGGTCATTTTGAAAATTTTCGTTCGAAAATAAAATATAATATTTTATTCGGGCGAGATCGTTGGAAACTACGATCGAAAAACCTTAACCGGGTACACAACGAAGCAAGATGGGGAGTTGAGATGACCAATGTGACATGTTGGAAAAGGAGTGACATGTTGATGTGAGTCAAATGTCACATCCTAAAGAAACCATCATTACACCTTTTTGAATATATCATATTATAAACAAAAATCACTTTTCTCTCACTTTTTCCAACCAAACACCTCCCTAAACCAAACTTGCTCTCCAAGCTCACTCTTCCTCTCCCCTTCACACCACTTTCTCTCTCTCCCTCTATATAAAAACTTCTTTCTTTCATTTTCACACTTTACACTCACATAACCAAGTTCTTCACTTCAAGCTCCATTGTTTCCACTCCTTCAAGTGTTCATGCTCATCATTTTCTTCAAGCTTCAAGGGTAATGCTCTATAATCTTACTCACCTAAGTATTCTTTTCATTCATTTTGAGAGTTATGCCATAGTTACTCATTTTTATTCTTAGATCTAGAAACTTCAAAAATCTCTAGAAATTAGTAGAAAAATCCTTTTCAGTTGAAACTAATTTCTATGGACTCACAATGATCTCTATATTCATTATCTAAGAGCATGCATCAAGCAAAATTTTCTTTCCCTATTTTTCCAATAAGGCCGAACCTATGTTGTTGTTGGACAAGGAAGTTTGTTTCAACTTTTGTTAAATAATCATTGATTTGAACTCTTTTGTACCTTTAGTTGTTAAATCCAAGAGCTTGAAAGTTTGAAAATTTATAGCCTATTTTGGAGGTCAAGGCCGAAACCCTAAGCTAATAGCTTAGAGGAGTTTTTGTTCAATCCTTGTTAAGTGATCATTGTTATTGAATCTCTAATACTTAAGGATCATTAATCCATGAGTTGTATAATTTTGTGAAGGCTGAACCTATACCTAGATGGTTTAGTGTTCTTGGTTGTTTTTTTTTTTAACTTGTGGTATTGTGTTGATATCCTTAGACTTTTATCGCGAAACAAGCAAGGACGTTCGTGGTTTGTTACTCCAAACATCAAGCACTTTTACCTTCACCAAAGGTAAGAGGGGACAGTTTGAGGGATGCTCAATAATTGTGTGCATGTGTTTATGTGAATTGTCTGATTTGTTTGAATCCTGTTATAATTTTGGAATCAATGTTTGAATGACTTGTATACTTGAGCCGTTGTGGTGACTGTTTGAAAGTTGATTATCTACATGATTTAAAGTGTTATGAATTATCATAGATGATATGAACTGTATTAACTGTCATGATGTTGATGTGCAAATTTTACTGTTGATTGATTGATGTCTGAGAAGCCCAACACTCGTCGGTGCTCAATTAATTATGATGGTAAAAGCCCTAAAAAGCCTTATGAGAATTTTGGAACAAAAATATTTATTTGATGATTTCTTGATAAAAGAATGAATATAAAGTTGAAATATTTTAGAGTGAGAGGAAAATCATTTTTCTTAAAATAATTTTAGTATAGGTGAAAATAATTTTAAAAGTATGTTTTATGACGAAAAACTTTGGGAAATGTTTGGCAATATTTTAGAAAAGAATTTGAAAGGATTTTGCAACGTTCTAAGGATGGTTTGGAAGAAAAAGAAAAAAAGATGGATTTCTTTATAACTTAATATTTTATAAATGAATTTCCAATAAAAAGGATTCTTGGTATAATACTTCTGAAAATATTCCGGCAAGCTTGGATAAGTTGCTGAGGTTTCGTTTTGTATTTGTGTTTACCTGAACGAAAAAGAATAATCACGTTGGGATGTGAACCTAGTATACGATACGTTGGAATACTAGTTTTCTGTAATATACATGTAGATCTTGGATCCGTATCACGTTGTTGTGGACTTGTGTCCTAATCACGTTGTTGTGGACTTTATATATGTCTTAACCACGTTGTGAATAACGTTGTTAAAGATGAATGTTGTTTTCTATGACCACAAGCCTAAGACTGGTGCATCGGTCTAAGGTGTTGTGATTGAGCACTCGGACTGTGTGTCCCGTGTTGATGTTGATGATTTCAAAACGTTAAAATTTATGAAAAGTCGTTAGCTTTTGAGCTTCGACAACGAAAGAGAATGAACACAAAGAAAACGTTGAGAATAATTGTTTTACATGCATTTCAGGCAGACGTGCCTCACGTTGATAGGAGTGATGCCTTGATGATCAGGTATTCACAATACGATGTATCACTGCATCCTGGGATGGGACAGTGTGTTATTAAATCCATTAGCATGGAATAGTACATCCTGGGATGGGACAGTATGCTATGGATGTTTAGTCACTTAACATGGTGCCAAAGTGGTGGCGATTTGAGTTTGATCAGCTCTTAGAATGATGAAGGGATCTCATGAGATTAAGCTTAGAGCCCCAATATTGAAGTGTCATGCATACTTTCATCAAAACTGACCGTGCGGGCATGAGACCCCTTGACTTTATACATGTTTATTTCTGATAAATTATTTGGAAATATCTGATATATGCTTATGTGATGTATGTATCATGCATATGGTTATTGTGTCCAATCCATATATTGGTATCTCACTCTTGCATGTTTTCTTGTTGTTCCTTCTCCCTATGGAATTGTTTGTATATATATATATATATATATATATATATATATATATATATATATATATATATATATATATATATATATATATATATATATATATATATTCAGGTTTAGATGGATCCCGACGCGTCTCTGGCACCGACGGGAATGAGGACACTAACTTTTGATGATGCGGGAGATCCGAGGGCGTGGAACATACTCCCCGGATCCTATGCGGCCATCTATCGCGGGCTGGTTACTGAACTGAAAGGAAACGGGGAAGAGGGACCACATCAGCGAGTGTAGACAGTAGAAATGGTCCGAGTGTCACTACCACCCCCTTGGTACTATCTACAAGTGTTGGCGCAGAGGGGACAACTTCACGAGCACCCACCCTTAGGAGTGCCACTTCCGGGAGTTGAACCAGCTTCACCTATTGAAAAGGATCTGGAGGAAGATCCTGAGGAGTACCCTGAAGACGAGCCGGAGGATCACGTCCATTACGACGACAACATTGACGATGTGCTGGAGTATATGCCTGACAACGATCCTGATTTTGATGATTCTGACTCCCCCGATGAGGGCGGAGAAGTGGTGGATGCGTCGCCAGGGAACTCCTCAGGGAGCGGGAGTGTTCAGACTGGCCCTTTTCACGGCTATTAGTTGTAGACCAGCTTAGGGGTGTCCTGTTTGGTAATAATGTATCCTGGCCCGACTATATTTTTGGCTTCATAGAACCACGGTATTTTGATATGTGATTCCGGACCTTCCCCCATTTTGCTTTATCTTGCTTATTTTGTTTAGTATTATCAATGGCCTACTCTTATAAAGGCCCTAAGTTATTTTGTAATTAAGGCCTGATGCTCCAACTATTGATGCTTATATATATATATATATATATATATATATATATGCTGATGTTGTTCATCTAAAGAAAAAAAAAATTATTACTATTTTGAGAATACTTATTTATTAAGAGAATTTTATTTTCCGAAAGTAACCTACAATTTAATAAGTTTTATTTTTCTGCAACGGGTAATCATGTGACGCCCAAGTTAGGGTGTTACATTCTCTACGGTGATGACCTTTATGCTCGATTTGCTCCTGAGAGGCGCAACACTCTGCAGGTGGTCCTCCAGACCAGCCAGCCCTCCACTTGTACCGGTCCACCTCCGCAGTAGCAGGATGCCGACGTGTCTTCTCAGCCGCAGCCTGATGGTTATCTTACGCCGGTGAACTCCCCCCGCCAGGACGACGGTGAGGGCTATTGTGATGATCATTATTAGGATAGTTATAGTTGTAGGGTTTTGTAGCTGTAGGGTTATTTATGTATGGATCGATATTGTATTTTTTTATGTTTTATATTATTTTAATTTTAATTTCATTACTTTTTAATATTTATTTGTATTTTAAATTTAAATTTAAATTAATAAATTAATAAATTAATTAAAACAAAATAAAGTAATAATTAAAATTAAAATAATTTTTAATATTAAAAAAGAAATAATTAATCATTAAAATAATATAAAATTAATTATTAATAATAAAAAAAATAAAAATAAAAATCAATTAAAAATAATAATTTACAATTAAAATAAAATTAATTAATTTTAATATAAAAAAATAAATTGCAATTACCGATGGACTTTTCCATCGGTAAGTTTGGATCCCTATTACCGACGGACATTGTCGTCGGTAAATCCCTCAGACATTTACTAACGGACAATTTTGTCGGTAGTTGGGCAACCCCTCTGACAAGTTACCGACGGAAATGTCCGTCAGTAATTACCGACGGACAGCCGAAATCCATCACAAACCCATACCGACGAGCTCATAACCGACGGACACGTGGTCGTCGGAAATCCGTCGGTAATCACCCATTATTGACGGCTTTTTGGCCTTTTTGACTGCCAAAAGCCGTCGGTAATAATGCTTTTTTTTGTAGTGGATATTGGGCCCATTTATGATTACACGTCTACTCGGGAATCGAAAAATAAATAACTGAATATAACAAGAATGACACTCTTATGCCTTGTATTCAATTAAGACATATGGACGAAGGGAAATTTGCTGCACAGTAAATTTTTGGCACGGTAAGGATAAAATCGGATCATCGATACTCTCGCTAGTTGGGTAGTAATGATGCATTGCTAGATGCGGCTCATTATTTATAATCTTTGATTTTATAATTAATATTTAATATTATCATAATATTTAATATTATTATAATATGTAATATTATTGCCTACTTAGTGAGAGCCTACAAGGTCACACGCATAGAGCAAATGCGGAGCGGGTCAATTAATTAAATATGATTTATATGATATAAAGGTTATTGGACTTGTAGCGTACAACGCCCAATAAGTAAGTAAGTAGCTGGTCAAGAGGAGCATGTGGCTTATAAATAGACTATTAGTCTTGCTCTAAACCTAGTCTTGCTAACCGTGCCTCCCTATAGCCGTCAGCTAGCACAACAAGCATAGCTCTGACGCCCATTTGCTCACGTGGACTAAGTAGAGGTACCACACCTTCGTGTCACTAGTGATCCAAACGAAAAGCATGCTTCAAGAGGTAAACACTAATAGCCCTTATGTGATTCATGTTTTGTAATGCGTGATCCATAGGGATGGTTTTCTTCCTCCTTGAGATATGATTTTAAAAGAGGATTATCTCATGAAAAACCAATACTCAACACACTTCAGAGTGAAGAACTAATGAAGATGCTTAGACTAGATCTTAGGCTTTAGTGTGTTTGTTTGTTGTTTCGATGCATATTGTTTTGATGCATCTAAAGTCTTATTATGGATTAATACAATGCTATGAAAATGATGCTATGCTATACTTTTTATCCTATACATGTTTTAGAACTGTTTATTAGACTGGGGGGAGTAATATGAAAAGCTGCTGCACTTAACTCTGATAAATCCTGTGGATGCTATGTACTTTCAGGAAATTAATTTTGATGATGAACAGCAAAAGCAAAACAATTTATTGAGAAAATGAAAGTGCAAGATCAAAGAAAGATCATCCAAGACCGAGAGAACAACTTCAAGGGTTTATAGTTTAAGTTTGGTCTTAGGATTATTTGTAAGATTCAAGTGTAGGATTGGCCATTAAAATTGAAATAACAAAAATTGGATTTGAAATTGAATAAGGTTTTTCAAAGACTTGGAAAAATGATTTTAATAATTTATGAAGCGAGCTAAATGTCAAAAATGTTTTTCATAAGTGTTAAGAATGTTCTTAAGTTTGAAAAACATCATTTTTATGATAAAAGAATTGAACTAAGAACTGTAAACAGAAAGCCCATTGTAACACCTCCCCTTGGGCATTACTTTGTAACACGTGCGGAAATAGATTAAAACATTAATTCGCTGGTTGCTTTCGGAAAATAAAATTTTCTTAATTTATAATCTTCTCTCAAAATGGTAATAAAATTTTTTCTTTATCTTTTCTTTTTCGTCAGCCACAACAACAACGTAAGTATAACCTTATAGGAATAAATATGTATATAGCATCTTATAACTATATTGGGTCATACTGTTTTCACACCTAGACCTTTATAAGTATAGGTCCCCTTATTGAAAAACAACAACATACTAGAAACAAAACCTAAGCTGGTCACACCTATAATACAGACATAATAGTAGCAAGTATGCGTCGGCATGCTCCGAACTAAGGGAACTTCTTCTTATAGTCATCACATCCCTTGAGTGGTTCATCTGGACTCGAATATAAATATATGCACAAGTAGAGAAACCAACAATAAAACTTGCAAAAGTGAGAAACCAATATATGGATTTAACACGACAACTACATGCGCGACCCAAAAGAAAGCATATACACATACATTTCCATAAATAAACAAGTAGTCTATCACTGGGTTTCATACACAACATAGCATATAATACCATACTTAACAACGTAGCACAGAATACCTTATTTATTTAGGCACCGTACATATCAATGTGGCATGAATACCTTATCATCAAGGCATCATACATAAAACGTGGGTACGTCTGCAAATGAATGCATATAAAATATTTTGTTCTTGACACTTTTCTTTGTGTTCATTCTTCTTTTTTCGAAGCTCAAGATGGCTTACGACTATTCGTATTTTTCAATGCGTTAGACTTTTTGACGTTAGCATAGGACACGAAGTCCGAGTGCTCAATCACAAAACCTCAGACCTTGCAATCAGTCTTGGGTTCGTGGTGATAGAAAACAACATTCACCATTAACAATGTTCATTACAATGTGAATAGGACACAAAGTCCACAATAACGTAACACGGATCAAAGATCTTCGTGCTTTTATTTCGGAACGCCAGTATCACGACGTCTCGGATACTAGGTTTAAATTTCTATGTTAACACCGTTTTCGTTCTGTGAAATACAAAATCAAAACAAAACTTCCGAAACTTATGCAAGTTGTCAGAAATAACCCGTTGTATAAAACTATTTTACGAAAAATACGTTTACATTGGACATTCGTTTTACAAAATCATCAAAATCACTTGAAACTCATTTTCTTTCATAAAAATCAATATTTTGAACTTGAAAATATTGCTTGATACAAATTCTCTATTTTAACTAATATTACCGTTTTTAGTAATCCTACCGTAAATATTATCGGAATTGTCCGACGTTTGACGTTTTAAAAACATTTTAAGTCTAAATATGACTTTTCTAGCTAAAATAATTTTTTCAACACTGTAATAAAATTATTTTGGAAAATTATTTTCTTAAAACAACATTTTATAATATTTGGAAATTTCTTACATATAAACTAGCAGTACAAAAATATTTTCAAGGTTACGTTCTCACTATGACTCATAAATTGGTTTTACACAAATAAATCATTAAAATAATAATATTCCTCAACATTTCTTATTTTTCCCAAATAAGTTTTTTCATCAATATTATATTCCAACATTTCTCCATTAAACATTGAATATAATTTTTAAAGCTTCTTAAAGCTTTTATTTGATTACTTGATTGGGCACTGAGACACCCCGCTATGCCCCTTGTGCCATTAGTTATTTATTTAGATTCCTCGTGTTATTAACATTGATTATAATTCGAAAATGCGAAGGAATTAAAATTTGACCAACAATGAAAGATAACATCAAAGTCATATTTAAATACACACTTAAATACAATACCAAAACACTGTCTAGGGCATCCTCTCAGCAATATCCCTAGCAGGTACATCATTATACAAACACTTATTTGCGGAAACATAAACATATAGTTCTAGACTCACTGGCCCTATTTACTTAAACTCTATTACTACCATCAACAGCTCGTCCTCCTGCGTCTGGCTCATAAGGAGTCTCGTCCAACTCCTCCACATAGAAATTCTCAGTGAAGTCCTCAGCTGGTTCCTCCACATAGTCATCACCCGGATCTTCCGTAAAATCTTCTAGTATCCACATAAGCAAAACATATACGAATATAGAAATAGAGGATAAGACTCATTTCTATCATCAAAGGTGAAAAATGAACATAGTATATAAATATAATAACCATTAACACAAACATCTCTCAAAACTCCAAGTCAACCTTAAACCACTATATGGTTCCTCTACCCTTACTCTCATGCAAACTTGGCCATCTATATTCCTGTCATTAGTCATTAGTCCAATCGGTCCGGTGCAATTAACTTAGTGCCCTGGTGCCCATACACCAGTACAGTAGTTCCAAACTACTCATGCCGTTGTGCGGCGATAGAACCCATGCAGTTGTGCCACTCATCAGGGACTCAAGGACTATCCCGACCTCGTGTGTTCCTTCACACACGGCCATGAACCTCAACGCATCTATATTTATGAATCTCACCAACCCGCATTCATTATAGTCTAATGCCTCAACCTTCCACCACAAGTCTCAATACTCATTCAATATCTCATCTCTTCTATATACTAAGGCTAGGCATCACTAATTCATCATAATTCACTCACCCAAATACATTTCTTAAATCACCCATATCATGCCTTAACATCAACTAAACAGTTTATCATCACAGGCAGATCATACATACTACATTATCAATCAACTACTCAAGTATCACAACATCATAATAAACAATTTATCATAACATAATTCAATAATCAATAAATTCAATCAACCTCGAATATCATAAGATTATCCTAACGGCGATAAACCTACAATCCCCAAATCATCATTGGTTTCACGAAAAAGCTTTCAATGTGATTTTGGTCTTGTCGATTACTCGACCACTAGTAGGGTTTAGGTGGCCCCACACAATTATTATAATTTCAATACTACTTATCCGTTTCCGATGGTAGATTGGTTCTTTCCCCCACCTGATTGATGTGCGCGCTTTCCCGTAGAAGCTCCGAATGCGTCCACCCTACTGGCAAGAACCTCAGCACACTGTCCAACAACATCCACAAATCTGCCTCCTATTAAGTCTAAAAATGTCTGTGTGCATTTCCCTAAGTTTTGATGAAAACTAAACATTGGTTAATGATTTAATTAACCTACTTTGTGGTTGCTAACCTGTCTATTTAGTGTACAGATCAGAAAAATTGCAAAACTCACCTGTCTGTCTACTTAAGTAACAACCTGTCCGGATAAGCAAAAAGTCAACCTGTCTGCTGACTAGGATTGTTGACTTTGTACAAATTGGTTTCAACCTGTATCTGCTCTCATACTCGTCTAAGGTTCTTTGTTAAGAACTCGAAGTACATGAAGCTTTTGGAATCTGTCCCCTCATGCAGAAGACTTTGAATCTCTCTCTCTCACGCTTATCAAGAAACTCAGGATTTCTCTCTCAAGCAACCTAGGAAGTCAGAGACAAACTTCCATATTAAAGAATGTTTCCAACATGCTTTATTCCCTAGTACTTTCGGTTATTACACAAGAAGGGAAATGTACTCTGCAAAGTACAAAAGCATTCTGCACAACTCTGATTTGGCTACTGCACGATGCATAAAGCCATGATCCTTCATGTTAGAGTACAACCAACGTCTCCATTGCATTAATGGCTGCCCAGAATGACTCTATTGCATTTAATGAAGCTCTGCTTGAAGCCATCATTGCAAGGAATGTCTCTAACGGATATTAAATGTTTGAAGGCTATAAATACAGAAGTCATTGAAGATGAACATATCAGAGATTACAAAGCATTAAAGAGCCACTACTCTGTTCATTTATTCTATCTGTATTTTTCAATCATTTGAAGTTATTATGTAGACTTTCCTGAGTGTTAGTGAAAGATCTGTCTGTCTGAAATTGTATTTATTACAAACCAAATTTCTCAAACAAATCTAAGTGAGCCTGAAGAGGCTATGTGTGCAAAGAATACTTGTCTTGGAGCCTGAAGAGGCTAGGTGTGCAAACAATACTTGGAGTTTGTAACCTAATCAGTTATAGTGGATAAATCTTGGTGCTGTCAAGGACTGGACATAGCTCTTTGTGTTAAAGAGTGAACCAGGATAAATCACTGCGTTAATCTCTCTTCCCTTAAACTCTTTAGTTGTTTTGATTATATATCATCTGCATTCTAACTAAAGGGTTAAAAGTATTTTTATCAAGCTTATTTTCATATGTATGCTTGTGTGGTTTTCTGTGAAAATACAACTGACAGGTGACCTGTCTGTGTAACTTATTTTACATCTGTCCGAACCTAGCTTCTGTGTGTGAAAATTTTTCAACTTTATTTCAATTTCTGACAAACATAATTCAACCCCCCTTCTCGTGTTTATAGTTGTCTATTTCAGTTGGTATCAGAGCTCAGCCTTTGGGTTGAGCATCTAACAGTGTAGAGGTAAAAGGTCCTGAAGAATAGACATGACTGCTGGAGCTAGTGGGAGTCATCAGACTGAAGGAGCTTCCTTAACCAGACCTCCATTCTTCAATGGAGAAAACTACAACTATTGGAAAGATAGATTTCAATGGTTCATTCTATCTACAAACTCTGATCTCTGGGGTGTCATCACAGATGGTCCTTTCATTCCTAAAAATGATGACAACACTGACAAGCCAAAAGCTCAGTGGACCCCTTGTAGAAAAGACAAAGTGGGAGCTGAATCACAAAGCCAGATACAATATCATTTGTGCTCTCAGTCCTAATGAATTTGAAAAGGTCTGTGCCTGTGATTCTGCCAAAGAAATATGGGACACCTTAGCTGTCACACATGAAGGAACAGCCAAAGTCAAAGAATAAAAAATTGTCATACTTGTCAGAAAGTATGAACTGTTTCTCATGGAGGAAGGAGAATCTGTTGCTCAGATGATAGGAAGATTCCAAACTATCATCAATGGCCTAAAGTCTCTTAGCAAAGTTTACTCTAATGCTGAGAAGGTTGGAAAGATATTGAGGAGTCTACCTAAGCAGTGGAGACCCTTGGTGACTGCTATCTCTCAAGCCAAGGATCTTACCACCTTGACTATGGATGAACTTCTTGGTACACTTACTGTTCATGAGCAAGAACTTGGAGATGAAGTCACAACAAAGAAGGGCAAGTCAATCGCTCTGAAGGCTGATCAAAAGTCTTCAAAAGCTTCTAAAGCTTTGAAGACAGATGAGTCATCCAGTGATGCTGACCTGTCTGAACCCGAGGATTCTGAAAGTGATGAAGAATTATCTCTCCTAACCAGAAAGATAAAACTTCTTTTACAGAAAAAGAAGTTCAGAAAATATAAGCCATTCAGAAGGTTCAACAAGGACAAGAACTTCAAAGAATCCATTTCAACAGACAAGAACTCAATTGTCTGCTATGAGTGCAAGAAGCCAGGTCACATCAAAGCAGAATGTTCTCAACTCAAGAAAGCCCCTTTTAAGAAGTTCTTCAAAAAGAAGAAGAAAGGGATGATGGATACTTGGGAAGATCTGGAGTCAACATCCTCTGATGAAGAGACAGAGGAAGAAGCTAATCTCTGTCTGATGGCCAACACTGACTCAGATTCAGATAATGAGGTAAATTCTGACTATGAGGAATTACTTGATGCTTATGAGGAATTGCTGGAGGAATCCAACTGCTTATCTAAGGCTTTCAAATCCCTCAAGAGAGATCATGTTAAGCTCCTCAGTGAGCATAAACAGAAATCTCTAGAGTGTGAGAAATTTGCCAAAGAGAACAGTGAGCTGAAGACTAAAAAGTCTAATGAAGCTAAGATCTCTAGTGATACACCACAGTCTGAAGAAGTTGAAAAACTTCAACAAAAAGTAGAAGAGCTCACTTCTGATCTTGCCAAATTTGTTAATGGTAGAGATAATCTGACCAAGCTGCTTGACTGTCAGAGGCACTCTCTTAACAAAGAAGGTATTGGATATGTCCATCAGACACATCATAAAGTATCAACTAAAAACTCTAAAGTGTCTGCTACATCTACTTCTATTAAATTCATACCTGTCTGTAATTTCTGTGGAAAGACCGGATATGTTATGTCCAAGTGTCTTCATAAGAAAAGAAGGAAGTCTTCACAAACTCCTAGAACTAACAGAAAAGGACCCAGAAAACTATGGGTACCTAAAGATCAAATAATCTCTGTTGCAGATGTCCTCAATAACACAAAGAAAACACCACTGCTGGTACCTGGACAGTGGTTACTAACGACATATGACAGGAGAAAGGTCTATGTTCCTAGACCTCCAACTTAAGAAAGGAGGACATGTGGCATTTGGTGGAAATCAGAAAGGGAAGGTTATAGGAATTGGTACTATTGGTGGTAAACCTCATTTTCCCTCTATATCTAATGTTCTTATGGTTAAAGGATTAAAACACAATTTGCTTAGCATAAGTCAATTATGTGACAGTGGATTTGATGTCTCCTTTACCAATGATATATGTATAGTTAAAGATCTCAGTGACAAAACCCTCTTTTCAGCTAAAAGGCAACAAAATCTGTATAAGATTGAACTGAATGATCTCTCAGATCAAAGTGTAACCTGTCTGATGTTTAAAGAGGATGAAAGATGGTTATGGCATAAGAAACTAGGACATGCTAGTATGAAACTAATTTCAAAATTAAAAAAGGGATAATCTTGTGAGAGGATTGCCTGATATTAGTTTTAAGAAAGGTGTTTTGTGTGATGCATGTCAGAGAGGTAAACAAGTAAAATCAAGTTTCAAATCTAAAAACCAAGTATCAACCTCTAGACCTCTTCAGTTGTTACACATGGATCTGTTTGGACCAGTTAGTATTGCTAGCTTGGCTGGAAGAAAATATGGATTTGTCATAGTTGATGATTATTCTAGATATACATGGGTACTCTTCTTAACCCACAAGGATGAGTCTTTTAAGGCTTTCTTAGTATTATGTAAGAGAGTACAAAATGAGCAGGGTTTCTGTATTTCTACTCTTAGAAGTGACCATGGGAGAGAATTTGAAAATGAGCAGTTTAGACAGTTCTGTGAGGAGAATGGAATCTCTCACAATTTCTCTGCACCTAGAACTCCTCAACAAAATGGAGTGGTTGAGAGAAAGAACAGATCTCTGCAAGAGATGGCTAGATCTATGCTATATGAGAATAATCTCCTTAAGTACTTCTGGGCAGAAGCAGTAAACACAGCTTGTTATGTACAAAACAGAATACTCATTAGGCCTTTTCTAATGAAGACACCCTATGAATTGTGAAAAGGAAAAAGCCCCAACATTTCTTACTTCCATGCATTCGGTTGTGAGTGCTTCATTCTAAATACTAAGGATCAACTTGGAAAGTTTGACTCTAAAATAGACAAAGGTATCTTTTTAGGATATTTTGAAATGTCTAAAGCTTTCAGAATTTATAATTCCAGAACATCTGTTATTAAAGAATCTGTTCATGTCAAATTTAATGATAGCTTAAAGAATGATGAGGAATTATCAGATCTAGAAGATGATCTTGGAGGTCTTGATATAAACAAGTCAGAAAATCAACAACATGACTTAACCAAATCAGAACCTGAAACTGAACTAGACAGACAAGTGGAGCAGACAAGCCATCAGACAAGTCAACAGACAAGTCAAGATCTTCATGATGATCTTCAAAGAGACTGGAAATTCAAAACTCATCATCCTAAGGATCTCATTATTGGAAATCCCTCAGAAGGAGTGAGAACCAGATCTACTTTAAGAGAATCAAGCAATGTGGCCTTCATGTCAGAAATAGAGCCAAAGCACATTGAAGAAGCTCTTGATGATGAAAGCTATATTCTTGCTATGCAAGAAGAACTCAACCAGTTCACCAGAAATGGTGTCTGGACACTTGTCTCCAGGCCCAAAAACAAGTCTGCCATTGGAACAAGATGGGTCTTTAGAAACAAGTTGGATGAGGATGGCAAAGTTGTCAGAAATAAGGCAAGGTTAGTAGCTCAAGGCTATAACCAACAAGAAGGTATTGACTATACTGAAACTTTTGCACCTGTAGCTAGAATAGAAGCTATTCGCATTCTAATGTCATATGCTGCACAACACCAAATCACTCTTTTTCAAATGGATGTGAAAAGTGCTTTTCTCAATGGAATAATTGAAGAAGAAGTGTATGTTAAACAACCCCCTGGTTTTGAGGATACTGATAAACCAGATCATGTTTTTAAACTTAAAAAGACATTATATGGTTTAAAACAAGCACCTAGGGCATGGTATGATAGATTAAGTTCTTTTCTCATGCATAATGGTTTTACTAGAGGACAAGTGAATACTACTCTGTTTAAGAAAAGTTCTAAAGAGAACTTCATTATAGTCCAAATATATGTTGATGATATTATTTTTGGAGCAACTAATGAAAAGCTGTGCAAGGACTTTTCAAAGCTGATGCAAGCAGAATTTGAGATGAGCATGATGGGAGAGTTAAAGTTCTTCCTTGGTTGACAAATCAAACAGACAAGTGATGGAATCTACATTCATCAACAAAAGTATATCAAAGAAATGCTTAAGAAGTACAAAATGGAAAGTGCTAAACTTATGAAAACTCCCATGGAAGCCAATGCAAAACTAAGTAAAGATGATGAAGGTAAAAAGGTAGACCAAACTGTCTACAGAGGTATGATTAGATCTCTACTATACTTAACTTCAAGCAGACCTGATGTTCAATTTAGTGTCTGTATGTGTGCTAGATTTCAATCTGACCCAAGAGAATCTCATCTTAAAGCTGTTAAAAGAATATTTAGATATTTGCTTGGGACTACTAATCTTGGTGTGCTATATTTGAGAACTAAAGAATACAGATTAGTGGGATTCTATGATGCTGACTTTGCTGGAGACAGAATTGAAAGGAAAAACACCAGTGGAGGATGCCACTTCATTGGAGCAAACTTAGTCTCTTGGCCAAGCAAAAGACAGACAACTATTACTCTATCTACTGCTGAAGCAGAATACATCTCAGCTGCTAGTTCTTGCTCTCAACTTTTATGGGTAAAACATCAACTTGAGGATTACTCTATTTTTGAGCATAATATACCTGTATGGTGTGATAACTCTAGTGCTATTTGCTTAACTAAAAATCCTATTCAGCATTCTAAGGCTAAGCATATAGAAATCAAACATCACTTTATAAGGGATTATGTTCAGAAAGGCATCTTTGATATTAAGTTTGTTAAAACTGAAAATCAATGAGCTGATATTTTCACTAAACCTCTAGCAGAAGAAATTTTTTATTTATTAGAGATAATTTATGCATGCATTGCATTGTTGAATGAAATGTCTGAATTTTTGAACTATCTATGCTACCTGTCTTATAGCTTTATATCACCTGTCCGTGATTACCTGTCTGACTCTGCTGAGTCACTTTGCTGAATCTCAACAGTTTTATTAAAATGGTTATTATTTATTTAATACCATTCACTAATCTGAAACTAATCATGGGCACGGCAGTTTTTATCTCGAAACCATGTTTTATTTATGTCTTAAGTGGGCGCTACAGTTCCCTACATAAATCGTGTCGTTTTGAATTAAAAATGTTTTATTTCTCTCTCCTGCCTTTATTGCTATAAAAGGCAATTTTTCAGAAAGGTTCAAACTTTATCTTTTTCAAAATCCCTAAAGTCTTTCTATCTTCGTCTTCTCCTCTCTCAAACCCTTCACTCTTCCAAAACCCTCGTAACCTCTTCTCTGAAAAATGGCATCTTCAAAGCGTCTGTCCTCAAAAGAAATTGCTGAGCAATACGAGATGAGAGTAGTTGATGTTGAGAAGATTCTTCCTGGTAAGACTGTTGATCTTCAACAGATGAAGAAATGGGGTATGGATGTCACTGAAGAGTTGGAATACTCTAAGTGGACTGCCTTCTTTGATATCAAGGAGCTTGTTCATCCCAAGCTTGTCAGAGACTTCTGGAGGAATTCTGTGGTCATCATCAGTGTGCTTGATGGAACCAAGAGCTTTAAGGCTCAAATGTCGTCTGACAAACCCTCCTTTTCCCTATTAGATCTTTGGAGTTAGCAACAAGATGTCCAAGGATTAGAACTGCCTTCAGACCTGACTGGGAAGATCAGGTAGGAGCTAAAAATGTGAACATTGCTGTGTATAGAGTTCCCAACCCTGAGAACAAGAAGCCTGTCAGCATGGTACCCAAGTGCAGGTTCTTGCACAAGTTGCTGCTGGAGTGTGTGATGCCAAGAAAAGGATCACGAGACAATGTGACCAAGATGGACAGATTTGCTCTGTACCACTTGATTCACAAAATCAAGATAGACATCAATGATCTCATCTACATGTATCTTGAATCTCTGATCAGAAGGACCAACATGCAGACCTATCCCTATGGAATGCTATTGACAAGAGTTTTCAGGAACAAGCTGTTTATTCCAACTGATGTTTACTTTGGACATGTCTCTTCCCATAGACAAGAAGGTCCTGTCTATGATAGGGATTGAAGGAATCCCTCTGGAGGATGAAGAGGAAGACAAGAAGAAGAAGAAGAAGAAGAAGAAGAAGAAGAAGAAGAAGAAGAAGAAGAAGCCTGCTGCTGAGCAGAAGCAAAAGGAGAAAGTAGAAGAACCAGTGGATTCTACTGGTGAATCAGAGGTTATCATCTCTGAAAGAATCTGGAAACCTGCTGGAAAGGTGGCCAGACAAGACCAGAAGCCTGAGGAACCCTCAACTTCTGAAGAATCTGCTGAGACAGTTGAGCCTCTCAGGTTCAAGCTGAAGAAACCCTCTCCCAAGAGGAAGACAAGTGAGGCTGGGAAATCTGGTGCTGCTCCTGCACAACCCAGTAAAAAGAGAAGACTGGTGAAGACCTTTACCAAGGTCAGACAAGTGGAGTCTGAACCTAGTAAAGAGGAAGCATCTGCTCAGGGGGAGTAGACAACTCCACTTTTAGAGGAGCCAAAAGAAAAGAAACCTCTTGATTTGGGAATCATTCCCAGAAAAAGAAGGTCAGGCTACTCAACACCTTTAGTGGCTCAAGCTGGAAGGGAAGAAATCCCTGCAGAAGAACCTGTTGTTACTGCTGCTGCAACTTCTGCTGACCTGTCTGATGGGACTCAGAGAGTTGATCATCCTGAAGCTGCTGCTTTGTCCCCTTCAAGGAAGAAGACAAGACTCTTTGAAGATCAGTTTTTCACCTTCCCTTCAGCACCAACCTCTCCCCTTCACCAAAGTATCCCTAGTTCTGTTGTTTCCTCCCCTTCTGCCCCTTTTATTAAACCTTTGTTAGTTGCCTCTCCTTTTCATTCACCTGTCTCCTCTCACCCCACCCAAACATCTTTTGATGTTGTGTCTGATATATGTCAGTACACAGTTGTTCACAGGGACTCAACTCCTAGAGAACAATCTAGCATATCATCAAGACTGTTTGTGAGTGATCTGCAATATTTGATGACTGCAAGTGTCTCTCACTTATCTGTCATTCCTTCTCCTCCACCTCACATTCTGAACCCATGTAGGGAGATTTTCTTCTATCCCCCTATAGTTCTGTTCATTAGAACATTGGAAGGATCTCACTATCCTGCCTCTGTTGTAATGTTACCTTCCGGGTCTAGGTATTTCTTTCTCTTAGTCATAGGGTCAAATTCGTTTTTCTGTCATATAGACTCTCTCTTACCCTTACCTCCATCTGTCTTAGCTAATCAACCTCTTCCCCCTCCTATTCAAATTAGAGTCACTCTTCTGTCTCGATGTGAAAGACTCTCATGTGTCTTTCCCTCTCTTGATACTGACCTAGTCAGAATCAAACCTTTGTTTAAATTAGCTTTTCTTCCTTTCTTTTTTTTTAGAACCATTCATCAGTACATCTTTCCCCCTGTCTCCTCACCTTTCTCTGTACCTAAGGCACCCCCAGTATTAGCCTTACCTTGGTATCCAAATCTGTTTGCTGCATCAAACAGCCTGTCTTCAGAAGCCTCCTCTTCTCAAATTGTGGATTTAACTAGCTTCAATCTACTTAAAGCTAAGCTAGAAGAAGTCAAAAGACAATTGGATGAAGAAAGGCATGCTAGGCTGCTGTTAGAAAAGAAAGTTGATTCCTTGTATCTTTCTTTTAATCAGTCTAGGTAGATGTTTTTGTAGAAACTGCCTTGTAAATGAGAAGCTTATGATGAATGAAAATCAGTTTTTACTTTATCTCTTTTCTCTTTACTGTTTTTCTGTCTGTCCCTTTTTGTTGTTGACAAAAGGGGAGAAAAATGTAAGATGATTAAGATAAGTAAGTGTTAAGTGTCAAATCTGGAGAAAATATAAGATGGTTCAGATAAAGTTAAAATTGAACTTTTGATCTCTGATATTTGTTTTGAACTTAAGCTGCTGCATATTTCTCTGATACTGTTATTTGAAATCAAATGCACCTGTCTGCACGTATAGAAAATTTTAACTTGTCTACAATATGTCATTCTCTATGTTGATATTTTCTAAGGTTTATTAAATCATCTAAATGTTTGTCATCATCAAAAAGGGGGAGATTGTTAAGTCTCTAAAATGTCTGTGTGCATTTCCCTAAGTTTTGATGAAAACTAAACATTGGTTAATGATTTAATTAACCTACTTTGTGGTTGCTAACCTGTCTACTTAGTGTACAGATCAGAAAAATAGCAAAACTCACCTATCTGTCTACTTAAGTAACAACCTGTCTGGATAAGCAAAAAGTCAACCTGTCTGCTGACTAGGATTGTTGACTTTGTACAAATTGGTTTCAACCTGTCTCTGCTCTCATACTCGTCTAAGGTTCTTTGTTAAGAACTCGAAGTACATGAAGCTTTTGGAAGCTGTCCCCTCATGCAGAAGACTTTGAATCTCTCTCTCTCACACTTATCAAGAAACTCAGAGGATTTCTCTCTCAAGCAACCTAGGAAGTCAGAGACAAACTTCCAGTTAAAGAATGTTTCCAACATGCTTTATTCTCTAGTACTTTCGGTTATTACACAAGAAGGGAAATGTACTCTGCAAAGTATAAAAGCATTCTGCACAACTCTGATTTGGCTATTGCACGATGCATAAAGCCATGATCCTTCATGTTAGAGTACAACCAATGTCTCCATTGCATTAATGGCTGCCCAGAACGACTCTATTGCATTTAATGAAGCTCTGCTTGAAGCCATCGTTGCAAGGAATGTCTCTAACGAATATTAAATGTTTGAAGGCTATAAATACAGAAGTCATTGAAGATGAACATATCAGAGATTACAAAGCATTAAAGAGCCATTACTCTGTTCATTTATTCTATCTGTATTCTTCAATCATTTGAAGTTATTACGCAGACTTTCCTAAATTTTACATTTAAACCACTCTCTGAGTGTTAGTGAAAGATCTGTCTGTCTGAAATTGTATTTATTACAAACCAAATTTCTCAAACAAATCTGAGTGAGCCTGAAGAGGCTAGGTGTGCAAAGAATACTTGTCTTGGAGCCTGAAGAGGCTAGGTGTGCAAATAATACTTGGAGTCTGTAACCTGATCAGTTATAGTGGATAAATCTTGGTGCTGCCAAGGACTGGACGTAGCTCTTTGTGTTAAAGAGTGAACCAGGATAAATAACTGCGTTAATCTCTCTTCCCTTAAACTCTTTAGTTGTTCTAATTATATATCATCTGCATTCTAACTAAGGGGTTAAAAGTGTTTTTATCAAGCTTATTTTCATCTGTATGCTTGTGTGGTTTTCTGTGAAAAGAGACCTGTCTGTGTAACTTATTTTACACCTATCCGAACCTAGCTTCTGTGTGCGAAAAGTTTTTAACTTTATTTCAATTTCTGATAAACACAATTCAACCCCCCTTCTCATGTTTATAGTTGTCTATTTCACATCCATCCTTACACATCCACCGTTCGGCTTTGCGTCCCGATTACACGTACGAGTAACACAATTCGCCGGAAACACCAAATACCAACCGAATCAACAATAGGGTTTCAAATAACTAAATCTATTTGAATAAAGAGACCAAATTGATGGAAAAACTTACGAGAGCAACGGCTGGACTTAGGGAAAATCGGATTCAAAATAAGCTCATGAATCCTAGGGAAAAGCTACCAAAACAGGGCTACTGTTAGAACTCCATATCTCTGGCCAAAGATCTTTGTTTACGAAAATGAACGGTGAAAATGAATAACTATCCTTCATAAACCTTCTCACAAAGTTTAAGCCCGATCCAACGGTTAACGAATCTCATATCACAATTCTATGATGACAGGTTAGATGGTATCCGGGTTGAGTTTCTCACCTCCTAGGCCTACTGTCCGAGCTTCATATCTCACACTCTGGTGGTTTGTTCAAATTATGACCGTTCGATATGAAGGACCACATGTGTTGAACCTTCTTATAAAATTTTGGAATGATCCAACGGTTGAAGAGTGTTTTCCGACTCCCTCACTGCGACTGCTCCAACTAGGTTTCATAGCTTCCAACAAAGGCTTCTTGCAACTATTGAGGTTTCTCTCTCAATTCTTCTCCTCTAATACGAAGTAGTGGTTGTTAGAGAGAGTTAAGGGGATGAAGAAGATAACTAATATCATAGAAGTGAGGGTTTACCTTTAGATAATAAAAGAAAGTGAAAGAATGATCAAGTTGTGCATGAACAACAATGGAGTTTTTGAAGAAAAAGTGAAGAAGAAATGGAAGAGATGAAGAAGTGAGTGAAGGGGGAGGGAGGCCACAGTTTTGAGGAGCATTTATAGGCTAGATTTAGGCTTTGTTTGGTTATAAGGAATTGGTTTAATGGGTTTTGTGAATATTTAATTAATATATGCTTAACCATAGTTAATAGTTAACTTAACTAGGGTTATGTTACTAACTAGGGTTAAAAAGTATGTGGCTAACAATTAATGTAGGTGTGGCTGATTTTGGGCCACATCTAATGAGTCATCCTTGACTCATTGATCCCATCCATTTGCGGTTCCCGGAAATCCCGTACACAGCTTCGTTATTTACCCGATTTCGGTTTTTTAGAGCAAAATGATGAAACGAAAGCAAAATGAAATAGGTATGACTTATTATATATGGCTGCACGAAATTGAGGAGGTATGGGAGGTTTACAACCTTGTAAAATGAGTGGTTAAGAGTGCATAGATGTGTCTTGTTAATAACCGCGAAAGCTAGGGGTATTTTGGTCATTTTACCTAAAAGTCATGATTACTAGCATTTAATGCTCATAAATGCTTGGTGACTCATCCTCCATGAGTCATCATGTTTGACTCGTTGTCCCGATCTCTTGACGGGTCTCTACAGTTATGTTTTCGACTCCGTCAGTTTCCCGATTAGGGTTTCTGTCTGTTTTTGATCGAAAATTTTCAAACTAACCAGACTCGTTGGAAATATGATTTAATCATAAACCATTTTGTTCACGATTCAAAATTAGGTTTTCTGATCATTAAAATCTTACTGTCAGTGAAAACACCGACTGTTTTATGTCCGAACTTTTGCCAAAATTCGTCCGAAAACACATAATATTTTATTTCTGATCAGAAATTTGGAAAGTAGAATTCCTCAGGGACAAAATATAAAAAAATCTACAAATTTCAGTTTTCGAGTCAAATTAGAGTTTTCTGTCAGTATAAAATTATACTGTCAGTAAAAAAACGCAGACCGGTTTCCGTCTGAGTTTTAAACCCAAATTTTAACTAGAGCTTCCTACCATAAGAGAGACTATGAATATGATTTCATTTTATTAAAAATCACTTTCTAACTCTCATATTAAAATATAATTAATTATATTTTAACCGGTTAAACAATGTAATTAAAATCAGGCTGTTACAGGCACTGACCACTGTCAGGCTTCTCAAATCTCAAACAAACATTCCATAACAATATCATAGCAATATTCTCAGGCAGATCATGCATCATAACATCATTATATAACTGCAAGCAAACACTTAACTGCAAACAAATAAACACAGATATAACTAACACAACTTAAAACAAGTCAAGCAAAACCCACAACCACAAATAAGTATATAGACCAACCACAGATAGCACGTAACCATTGGATAAATCCCTCAGGCAATCCCCTCTTACCTCTCGAAGAACTTAAACTTCCGATTAAAACTTTGCTGCAAATCCGAAACCGTCAATGCACGTACACGATACAATTCTTTATCGTTTAATGAACCACAATTCAACCAATCAAAATCAAACAAATACAATCACCTAAACACTAAGGTTAGGTCACGGCCTCAATAGGGTTTTGTGACTAAAATTTCTAAAAATGCTTAAATCTTTGGATTTATGATCCTTTAATACTTAAGGCTTTAGACAAGTGATTAACATAAAAGATTGAATCAAAACTTCCAAGTTTCTCAATTTATAAATTCGTCCAAGGCACAAAAACATGCCATGATATTTTGATTTGATATAAGAACTTGGATTCAATATCATTACACACTAAAAGGATGAAATACAAGATCATTTTCTAAAAATTGAACAAAACTTCATTTATCCAAATATACCTAGTTTCGGCCTCCACAAGAAAATAGGGAAGGAAGATGTTTTTGATTACATACTCTTGGATAATAAAATTAGGGATCATAACTAGATCATAGAAATCGGTTTCACATTAAAATGATTTTTCTACAATTTTCTAGAAATATTTGAAGTTCCAGATCCAGAAATGGAAAATTCATGAAATAGGAAGAAAATGAATTCAATAAGACAGGAGATGATAATGGATTGATCATGTTACCTCAAGTGTGAGAAGGAAATGAAGAAATGATGATGATCTTGGCAAGTTCTTCAATGGAAACACTTAAAGCTCTTGAAGAAGAAAATGAAGTTTATGTGAAGAAAAGTGAAGAAAATGAAATGAAAGAGATGAAGAGTGAAGATGGGGAGGGAGGCCACGGTTTTGAGGATTTTATAGGGAAAATATTAGGCCTTGTTTGGTTTTTAGCTTTTAGATTTAATAGGTTTTAGGAATATTTAATTAATATAGGCTTAACCATAGTTAATAGTTAACTAGGGTTATGTTACTAACTAGGGTTAAAATTCATGTGGCTCATAATTAATGTAGGTGTGACTGATTTTGGTCCACATCTAATGAGTCATCCATGACTCATCGATCCAATCCATTAGCGGTTCCCGGAAATCCTGTACGCAGCTCCGTTATTTACCCGATTTAGGTTTTTTTTTAGAGGAAAATGATGAAACGAAAGCAAAATAAAACAGGTATGGTTTAGTATATATGGCTGCACGAAATTGGGGAGATGTGGGAGGTTTACAACCACGTAAAATGAGTGGTTATGAGTGCGTAGATGTGTCTTGTTAATAACCGCGAAAGCTTGGGGGTATTTTGGTCATTTTACCTAAAGTCATGATTACTAGCATTTAATGCTCATAAATGCTTGGTGACTCATCCTCCATGAGTCATCATGTGCGACTCGTTGTCCCGATCTCTTGACGGGTCTCTGCAGTTCCGTTTTCGACTCCGTGGGTTTCCCGATTAGGGTTTCTGTCTATTTTTCAATCAAAAATTTTCAAACTAACCAGACTCGTTGGAAATATGATTTAATCATAAACCATTTCGTTCACGACTCAAAATTAGGTTTGATGATCATTAAAATCTTACTGTCAGTGAAAACACCGACTGTTTTCCGTTCGAATATTCACCAAAATTCGTCCGAATAAACATAATATTTTATTTCTGATCAAAAATTTGGAAAATAGGATTCCTTACATACATAATAAAAAAGAAATACAAATTTTAAGTTTCGGGTCAAATTAGGGTTTTCTGCTGGTATAAAATTATACTGTCAGTAAAAACGCAGACTAGTTTCCGTCTGAGTTTTAAACCCAAAATTTCACCGTATACTTATCAAAATAAGTATAATATGAATATGACATTGGTTTTCCCAAAATCATTTTCTAAGTTTCAAATAAAAATATAAACATATTTATTTAATTTCTGATATTAGAAAGTAACGAAAAGTCGGGGTGTTACACCCATAGTCGATTATCTGGATGGCCATAGTCGATTATCTTTTGAATTTATCAGTTCTAGTAGAAAGCTGATAATCGATTTTGTTCAGGGCATAACAGATTATTTTTTGTCCAAATAATCGATTATAGACAAATCCATAATCGATTATCTATCACTAAAAAGTTATTTCTGGTGCAGAAAATGCGTGACAGCTGTGTAAAACGGTCATATTTTCACCCCTCACTATAAAAACACTACAGTAGCTCGAAAAACCTTAGGTTACTACTCTTAAAACATTTGCCCAACAACTCTGACCTCATTATTCACTCTTCTACTCTTGTAATCAAAATTTGAGCCAACCCTACACAAGAGTCATAGTGCTTCAACTTGTATTTGTTCAACCTTTTGAGGTATTCTTCTCTGTAATCCTTTTTGCTTGATTTTTTTGGTTAAAGAGAGTGGGGAATCTCTCTAGTTTGTGATTGTAACAAAGGTGAGGTATCCCTTGGTTTGATTTAGAGGCTTGCACAAGGGTGGGAGATCCCAAGTGAAGAGTGCTCAAGTATTGTAAAGGTTGTTTTTGTTTTAGTGGAAAATACTCACAAATGTATTGTGGGGACTGGATGTAGGTCACTCAAACCACAAGAGGGGGGTGAATTGTGTGTATATTGATTTTTGAAATCTTTTGCTAATTTAAATAACACTTAAAAACGATTTTTGGGAAGCGATAAATTAATGATAAAGCGTTTATGAAGTAAAGCTTAAAAAGTAGAAATCGTTGCGGAAAAGTAAAGAGATGAGAGAAGAAGATGGCACAACGATGTATCCTGGTTCGGCCACACTACTACCCACGTGGCCTACGTCTAGTCCCCAAGGCAATACGACCAAGGGTTTTCAATCAACTCTAGTTTTTAAAACAGGCTAAACTAGAACCTTTACAAATCAGAGCACTCTTAACATAAATCACAGGACGTACTATCCCTTGTGTAAGAGTCTCAAAAACAGTCCATGAGATCACACTCACTTAGAGAAACTATAAATGATTTACATTGAGCAAGCACTCAAATGTACAGATATGAAATACAATTTGAAGCACAAATACAGCAACACCTATATGGTGTATAAGATTGTCAAGGTAATATGATCAAGTGTAAGTGCAAGCGATGAAATAGTATATTGAAAATCAATCAAAGTTTTAGCACAGAGTAAAATAGAGGAGAGTAGTATGTTGTGTATTGGACAAGGCTGGCAGGTCTCCTATTTATAGAAAACAGGTGAGGGTTCAAAATGAAATTAGGTCAAGCCTCTTAAAATGCATTTCTGTCGCATAATAATCGATTATTTAAAGGCCATAATCGATTATATAAAGTGTTTTCAGGAAGCGTGCAAATGGACAGAATAGGTATAATCGATTACCATAATCGATTATGTGGTCACTGAATTTTTCACAAAATATTATAATCGATTTCATTAATCAATTATGATGTTACTGACTTTTCCATAAAAGGCTATAATTGATTACATAATCGATTATAGGGTTTCTGTTGACGCTTATAGAAAGTCAGTAAGGTCATAATCGATTATTTAATTGTAATAATCGATTATTTAATTTTAAAATTTGAATTCAACGACTTTAATATCATAATTGCTCATTAACACTCATTAAAACCATTTAACCACGACTCATAATCAATTATAGTATTTCCATAATCGATTATGGTGCGTATCAGATTGGATTTCAAAAACTTGACAATTAAGAAATTGATTACCCAATTAAACTTAATTAATTGTCAGTTTTAAACACATGTTAGAAAACATTTAATCATATGATAAGCCTTTTAAGCACATGTTAAATGTGTATGTGTGTGTGACCATTATTAATTTGAGAACCCTACTTACCATTTACAAATAATTCTAAAACAGACAATACAAATAGTAATTAGAGACCTAGATCTTTCATTCAAGTGGATGATAAACACATCATTTCCACAATTTGAATTTCATGAAGATCCATTAGGTTCTAAAAGTTTGAAATCATTGAAGCACTTTTGATTAAAATTTGAATCAATCTTACTATTGTGAATTGAAATTTGATTTTGAATTTTTCAATTTGTTCAAAATCACAAAGTAAGGAAAATAGATCTATGCTTGAATTTTCAAGAAGCAACCAAAATCACATGTGATGGAAGAGCACATGCAAGAATTGGAGCCTAAAATTTGAAAGTGAAAATGTGGAGGGAAAAAAATTTCACCAAAAATTCAAGCAAGATCAATTCAAACTCATTTCAAATTCTAGATCCATGACGACAATTGGATTCAAATTACTTTTCATCATCCAATTCTTGTGGTAAATGGTGCCACTAGCATGTGAAATTTTCAACATGAATTTGGCTCCAACTCAAAGATCATCATAGAATTTGAAAATTTTGATCAAAAATTCAAAACAACTGAAGATTCAAAGAACTAGCTCTAGATACCACATGATGTGATCTAGGATATAGATCACTAACATTTTAGGATCATTCTTTGATTTCAATTGTTAAAAATTCAAGATCAAACACAAACAAGAACAATTGATATGAAGCTTGATCTTCAAGTGAAGAATCAAGAGAGACAAAAGGAGTAGAGGAGAATAACAATTGATATATGAACTAGAAAGTAAATTGCAAGAAGTAAATAACAAGAATTAAAGTGCAAGAATTAAAGAACAAAGTAGAAAATGGAATAGGAAGAAGATGAAGGGGAAGGCGCCACAAATGCATTCTTCTTGGAGAAGAAGATTGAATTTGATAAGCCAAAGGAGGATTCACCACTTGAATATGGAAATTCAAGATAAGAATCAATGGTTCAACTCTTGAACCAAGAAGAGGAGAACTCTCTCTCTCTAGAAATCTCAAGTATGAGAAAACCTTCCAAATGAATTCAAAACTTCTAAAATGATTTACATGAAGCCTATTTGTAGGCTCATCCTACTTAAGGTGCAAGCTACTCTTACTTAAGGTGCAAGTAGCTTTGTTTTGGGCCTAATACCTCCTACTCTTATGCTATGGCCCAATAGGCCTAATTCCTAAACTAGTCCTAAGTGCTTTTTGAATAAGCACTTTTATTACATGAATTCTACTCTATACAAGGGTCCTAATCCCTACCTTTATTACATGAATTCTACTCTATACAAAGGTCCTAAGCCCTATCCCTAACTAGATATCTTGGACTCTTCTTGGCTTTGACCTTGTTTTGGGTCCATCTGAGTCTTCAATGCTTGGTCCTTTGCTTTGTGAATCCATGTCCATATCAGACTTGAATACCTTTTGTCATTCATCAAAATACATATACCTGTCAAGACATACATCCACAAACTCCCCATTTTTTATGATGACAAACATCTCAGGAGGGATTTCTTAAAAGTTGAAGTTAGAGCAACAAGTATATATATCAGAGTTTTTTAAACGTTTGCTCTACTCCCCCTCACTTCATGCAGTATTTAAAATTCTCTCCCCCTTAAGCATACAATCCAATATCTCTCCCCCTTTTGGCATTATCAAAAAGCGGGAAAAGCAATTTAAACATTTCATGGCATATATCCACCAAAATTTAAATATTTCAAGCATGAGATATACTTAGCCATGGCATGCAAATAAATGTTTAACCACACATCATAGTCATAGATAATAAAAAGTGTGCGTGCGGAAGCTAAAGTGCCAGGAATACGAAAAATATACAGTCATCCAAAAATAGTAATTAAAGACATAAACTAAAAGTGAAAATAGTACTACATATAGTACTCATTAGCATCATCTCCATCCCCATCATCACCACCATCATCAGTGTCATTATTCGTGCTGCTGCTGTCTAAGTCATCCTGAGGCTGTGGTGCTTCTCGGAGTGGAGTGGCCTCAGATGCAGTGACTCTACGCTCCAAGGATTTCACTTCCAATGAGAGCTCACGAATAGCCGTAGAGTTTGCTCAGATCTCCGTGGGAATGCTCTCAAGTAAAGCCATCATTTCTGGTGAGGCTGCAGCAGGAGGTGCTTGTGAAGATGATGCTCTATCGGTGCTAGTTGGCTGATTTGCACGCCATTTCCATCCTTTGGGTTTGTATTCCCAATCATCAACATAATATTCAATGCCCATCTGATTTATAGTGCCCTCCTTCATCACAGCATGAAACTTCTTATAATCCAACTTAACCTCTCCAGTGAGGTCCCTAACATGCTTAATGATGTGAGTCACTAGATGACCATAGGGCAACTCAGCACCACCCCGATTGTCATGCATATGCTGCATAACCAAGCCAGCCCAGTTCACTTTCTTTTTCTTTTCCAGCAGCCACAGAATAACAACATCCATTCTTAATAACTATGAAAAATTATGGTGTCTAGGAAATAAAGGCCTAGCTACCACATAGTGCAACAACCTGCTTTGCACTTTGATCTGACCAGCAGTTATTTCCTTATCAGTTGCATTGGTAGGATCGGTTAAGACATCCCTAATCTCCTGGGTTCTAGCAAATTCATTTACCAAGGGTTCCGCAGCAGGACCCTCGACAGTGGCATAGGTGCCTTCAGAAGGCAAGCCAACTATTCTTCCAAACGCCTCATCATTAAGACGAATGGGTTTCCCACAAACTTCAGAAATTAAGACTCCATCAACTAGCCTAAGGTTGCAATAAAATACCTTAACCATGTCTGGGTAGATATCCTCTGATTGAGACAAGAACTCAGTGATTTGAGCAAAGTCTAGATACTCCAAAAATTTGAAGTTGCTCTTTCTTATCCACTCTATGTCCAGAAAACGAGGTTTCTGAATTTCTTTGCCAATGTATGTGCTCATGAAGTTTGCCAACTGATCCCCACTAGTAAACCATTTATCCACTTGTTCTTGTGTAAGTGGACCAGGATTGATTGCTGCTGTTCTTTGGAGCAGAAAACCAGAGAGAACTCAAAATAGGAGGCGCAAAACAGTGATATTCATGCAAAATGACGCTAGGGTTTCGGATTTGACCTTATAAACTCGCGCAATAATCGATTATCTTACCCTAATAATCGATTATTTTGATGATGTGGCAGCTCCTGATTGGCTGGATCCTACCCGTGTGGTTTTGGTGCCAACCCTTCAGCTTCGAATAATCGATTACGTAATCGATTATTTTCTGAGTTCTTCATCAGCAAATCGATTATGGATGAATATTGATGAACACTAATCGATTATATAATCGATTAGTCACCTTCTGGAATTCTGAAATTGTTGTGTAATCGATTTTACTGATCGATTACTACTCTTTTATCCACGCTGCTCAAAAGTCAGTGAATGCATAATTGATTATGACCTCTGTGTTGTGGACTGAAATTTTCATTTTGGAATAATCGATTATTCTAATCGATTATGCTCTTTCTGCCTACACACTTAATAAACACATTAGCAAATAACAAGGTATGTTATGCAGAAATTAATTGATGCATGACTGGTTCAAAATCCCTAATTCAGTTCTTATGAAAATGATGCTTTCTTTCGGTAGGGGTTTTGTAAAAATATCTGCGAGTTGTTTAGATGTTTCAACAAATTCAATCATGCAATCCCCTTTTTGAACATGATCCCTAATAAAATGGTGTCTAATTTCAATGTGTTTAGTCCTTGAGTGATACACAGGATTCTTAGTGAGGTTTATGGCACTTGTGTTGTCACATTTTATGGGAACAGTGTTAAGACTAATTCCATAATCATTTAACTGTTGCTTCATCCAAATGATTTGTGCACAACAACTACCCGCCGCAACGTATTCCGCTTCGGTGGTGGATAAAGCCACACTTGCTTGCTTCTTGCTATGCCAAGAAACTAAAGCATTTCCTAGCAAGTGGCAAGTTCCACTAGTGCTCTTTTGGTCTAATTTGCAACCCGCAAAATCAAAGTCCGAATATCCAATTAGGGTACAATCTGCCCCTTTAGGGTACCATAAACCCATGTTTTGTGTGCCAATGAGGTATCTCATGATGGGTTTTACCGCGGCGAGATGTGATTCTTTTGGGTTCGATTGAAACCATGCACACATGCAAACACTAAACATGATGTCAGGGTGACTAGCAGTAAGATAAAGGAGAGAACCTATCATACCTCTATACTTACTTATGTTGACGGATTTACCATTTTCATCCTTGTCAAGGTAACAGGATGTGCTCATGGGAGTGGATAGCTCTTTTGAATTGTTCATCCCAAACTTCTTAAGAAGCTCTTTGCAATATTTTGATTGATTGATGAAGATTCCTTCCTTTGATTGCTTTATTTGCAACCCAAGAAAGTAGTTGAGCTCCCCCATCATTGACATTTCAAATTCGCTTTGCATAATTTTTGAAAAATCTTTGCACAAGGTTTCATTAGTTGCACTAAAAATTATATTGTCCACATATATTTGCACAAGTAAAATGTCATGCTTTTTGTTTTTAATAAACAGTGTGGTATCAACTTTTCCTCTTTGAAAGCCATTCTCAAGTAAGAATTTGCTTAGACGTTCATACCATGCCCTAGGGACTTGCTTTAAACCATACAAAGCCTTTTTCAGTTTGAAAACATGGTTTGGAAATTCAAAATTTGTAAAACCAGGAGGTTGATCCACATAAACCTCTTCTTGAATAAAACCGTCTAAGAAGGCGCTTTTGATATCCATTTGAAAAAGTTTAAAATCCATGATGCAAGCAAAAGCAAGAAGCATAGGGATAGCCTCTAGTCTAGCTACGAGAGCATAGGTTTCATCAAAGTCTATGCCTTCTTGTTGGTTATACCCCTTAGCAGCAAGTCTAGCTTTGTTTCTAGTTATTATTCCATTTTCATCTAGCTTGTTACGAAAAACCCACTTAGTTCCAATTACTTGATGGTTTTTAGGTTTAGGGACTAATTCCCAAACATCATTTCTTTCAAATTGGTTTAATTCTTCTTGCAGGGCAAGTGTCCAATGTTCATCTACTATGGTTTCATCAACATTTTTAGGTTCAATTTGAGAAACGAAAGCCATGTAATGACATATTTGATTAAGAGAGTTTCGAGTTGTTACCCCTTTTGATATATCACCTATAATGTTGTCAAAAGGATGGTATCTTGATGTTCTCCATTCTCTTGGAAGATCGGAATGGGGTGTCTCTTCTTCTTGTAGAGGTGGTTGATCAATAATGTCCTTCTCTTGAGTGCTTTTCTCCTCAAGGTAGGTATTTCCCAAAATTTCTGCAACATCATCAACACTTTCCTCTACTACAATTTTAGGGCTAGTCTCATCAAAAGACACATGCACAGATTCTTCGATGGTCATGGTTGTGACACCCTAAATCGTGGCGCCACATTTCGTTACCCGTTACAGAAAAATATAAAATAAAAGAATTAAACTGCTAGTCGCTTTCGGTAAAAGATATTGTCTTGATAATTAAGTAGCCTCAAAATGGTGGTATTTTTTTTTCTTAAAGACAAAGGAAAAACAAAAGGAAATTGATGAACACTCAGAACATGAAATATAAACATCATCTATATATATATATATCCCAGTGGGATTCAGAGTTACAGAACATAATGTTAACAACTGTAAAATAAATAAAGCAAAATAAGGGGAGTCCGGAACCGCACATCAACAGGATGGCTCTAAGAAGCCAGATACAGTCGGATCGAGACATACTACTCACAAAATATACACCCCTAAGTTGGTCACTACAAACAACTAGAAGGAAGACTCTCCACGAATACTCTCACAAGAAGAAACCCCAGGTGATGGGTCCACGACATCTCCGCCCTCATCAGGAGAGTTGGAATTATCAAAATCTGGATCGTCATCAAGTACGTACTCCGGTAACTCATCAGTATCGTCGTCGTGATCCAAAACATGGTATACGGGTTCCTCCTCGAAGTGCTCCTCGGGGTCCTCCTCCGGGTCCTCCTCAATCGGTGAAGCAGGCTCGACTCTAGGTAAAGGTACCCCTAGAGGTGGGTGCATCTGCAACTGTCCATTCATCTGAAGCATGTGTAAGTAGTACCAAGGTGGTGGGAGAGCAATCCTCCTCGTCTCAACTGTCTGCACTTTGCTGTATGGTTCGCTGATAAGCCTCTGGCTCATCTAGTTTTATAGCTAGTGAGGCCACGGTTTTTGTGCTAAATGTTCAAGTTTAATCTCGTTTTCGCCCAAATTTAGCTTTAATTGTCCCTAAGCAATGTTTTGAGTCTTTTAAGTAGTTTTTAGTAATTTATAATATTTTTTAGTCAAATAAAGCGTTTAATACTATCTTTATTTTCAGATTAAAAGTGAAGCTCAAGAGAACTTGGAAAATAAAGAAAACAAGCTAAAAGAAGGATTTTAAGGTCTCGCCCCGCGAGATAGTGCTCGCCCTGTGAGCCAGAGCTAATACTGAGCAAGGAATTTGAGTCTTTCAGTCTCGCCTCGCGATCAAGAACTCGCCTCGCGAGGACTAAAAGTCAAATTGGCAAAGGGTCCCACGTGAATTGAAGGCAAGATGAAAGAATAGAATGGATTTTTCTCATTTGGAGCATGGTCAACATGAAGCAAGGTGAAATAAAGTGGCTGGAGAGTAAATTGAAGACTTGGCCCACGTGAATAATGGCGCCAAAAACTTGATGGGCTCCGGCAAGTGTACCGGATCGAAGCAAGTAATAATTAAAACGGTAAGTAATTATTGAGTATCGAACACAAGGATTGGGTGACCAATTTATCTAGATTTTAAGAAGACAACTAATTATTTGATCAAGTCCAAGATGAAAGAGAAAGTTATTGGGAAAAAAAATCAATTATCTAAAACAAATAACAAATTAAATCAAGAGAAAAAGAGTTATCTAATTAATTATTTAGATTATGATAGTGTGCTCTAAGATCACGAATCCACCTTCCCTATCAAGCAAATTGCCCAAGTGTTTATCTCCTTATCCCTATGTTCAATTTAATTTCTTTGTCAATCAGGAACCCTCAATTATCCTAATGTCTCTGCCGATTTTCAAAAGGAAATTTCTACAATTGCAAGTTGTCAATCTGCCAATCTATTCAACCTACAATTAGATTTATTAAGTTATTGGTTCCCTATAGCAATTGCACCGCTTTCCTATTCTATGCCTAGCAATATTCAAACGATATTCTTAATTCAAGTCCTAAGCACGAATTGCCTACCAGTCTCAACGCACTAGACTAGTTAACCACAGGCCTTTATGATTAACGCAAACAAATCAGAATTAAGAAACAAGAAAAGATATAAGGGTATAAGAAAATATTACTTGAATTCACTATGCCATCAAAGATGGCTTCATCGTTCCCTCAGAGAAAGAGGATTAGCTCCTCATCACGTTCATAACAAAATAAATTAAAAGAGAATAGAAAATAATCTTAAAACTAATAGAGATACAACTCCAAGAGAAACAAGGAAGAAAAAGAAATCTAAACTACACTACTGAGACTGTGTTGTGCGCTACTCGGTTACTGCGCTCGGTACCCTCTAACTTGCTGATGCTGTGCTCTATTATATATTGCAAGCCTCCAATCTCCTAATTTAATTAGGATTCTTCACGTGGCATTATCTTTTTCAATCTTATCATATCTTTTCCTTTATTTCTGTTTGACATTGTAATTACCAATTTCATTCTAATAGCTATCTTTTAATTGAAATCATAATTGAAATCAATTGAAATCTTGTATGCACGGTAGATTCCTACACGTGACATAGAAATCTTGCCCAAGTCCTATTCATTGCTTCCTCCTTTTTTAATTGGACGTGCACCCACTAGCAAATCAAGTTGCTGTACAACTTTTATCATATCAAATTATCAATTTGCAAATCTTCTTTTAATTTTAATTGATTCACGTGGGCCAAGTCTTCAATTTACTCTCCAGCCACTTTATTTCACCTTGCTTCATGTTGACCATGCTCCAAATGAGAAAAATCCATTCTATTCTTTCATCTTGCCTTCAATTCACGTGGGACCCTTTGGCAATTTGACTTTTAGTCCTCGCGGGGCGAGTTCTTGATCGCGAGGCGAGACTGAAAGACTCAAATTCCTTGCTCAGTATTAGCTCTGGCTTACAAGGCGAGCACTGTCTCGCGGGGCGAGACCCTAAAATTCTTCTTTTAGCTGGTTTTCTTTATTTTCCAAGTTCTCTTGAGCTTCACTTTTAATCTGAAAATAAAGATAGCATTAAACGTTTTATTTGACTCAAAAATATCATAAATTACTAAAAACTACTTAAAAGACTCAAAACATTGCTTAGGGACAATTAAAGCTAAATTTGGGTGAAAACGAGATTAAACTCGAATATTTAGCACAAAAACCGTGGTCTCACTAGCTATAAAACTAGATGAGCCAGAGGTTTATCAAAATACCCCAAACTTAAACTTAGCTTGTCCCCAAGCAAACTAAAACTCAAAAAGACTCCAAACTGGGGAAGCTCAATGGACTCAATTATTTTGTACAAATTTCATGCAATTTTAACAATTCAATTTTCTAATTCAATGTTCCCCCCTTTCAGCAATGTAATCCCCATAATCATTTACTTTAAACAATTGAAAAATTCATCATTCATGCAATCATCAATCTAAGCAAAGGATCCAAGTTACAGATAAGAGGGAGATCACCAATTTCAAACAACTGCCTTCCTCACAAGGGCATATAGTAATTCACTCATTCGCTCAGTTTTGTCAAGGTTTTCAACTTTCACTCAATTTCACATTTTAAGAGCACTTTCCATGAATTTGATTTTCATCTAAACAAAGTTCCCACAAAAACATGTTTGCGACATCAAAAGGTCTTTTAAAGGTTGTAATGTGGCCTGGCTAAGGGTAGGATATTCAAAGGTACAAGGCTAAGACCTTAGGAACTAAGAGAGCATGGAACATTTTACACTTTTATTTTCACTCTAATTCCTTTTTCCATTTTTTTTAATTCATTTTTTTTTCTTTGGGTGGCTACAACCTTTTCCTTTTAATACCCTTTTTGACATTTTTGTACTTTTCTTCTTTTTCTTTTTGCCTTTGGCTTCAACCATTACTTTTCTTTTTCTCAACCCAAAACAACATATCAAACCGTTGTAGCCGCCCCAAACTTAGTTTCCAAACAACACTTACATTGTTATGCTTCCATGCTCTCCTAAATCCTAAGATTGGGTTAACATGGTTTTTCCGGATTTATGGCTTGTATTGTAAGGTCATTAAGAATAATAGGCTTTAAGGCTCAATGTGGCTAACTAGGGAACATGCATTAGGGATGGTTCTTTTTAGGCCAAGTAGCTATTTCAAAGAAAATTGCCTAAATCATTTGATGCAAACATATAAACATGCAAACCATGAAGAGATTCAAGTAAATTCGGGAAAGTGCAACATAAAAGTGATTCACACAATTAAAAAAAATAATGTTGGAGGCTCAAATTCCTCACCTGGACATTTTTAGCAAATTATTTGACCGAGATACATCCCTAGTTTGTGCACCCCTTCACCCCAAACTTGTCATAAATCATGCAATCACAATAAAATTCTCAAAGTTCAATCTTCAATTTTTCATGGGGATCAATTTTCAAAATTTCAAATCATTAGGGGAAATCACCAAAAATCAATATTTTTCATTCCAACCATTTATGCAAAATTAATAAAATCCCATCAAGCTTCCCAACACAAGACTCACACATATGACTCAACCAAAGAAAAGAAAGCTAATTAAAAAGAGAAGGGTTTAGAAAAACTCATTGAAGACATTTCCACCCGGATCCCATAGCCTGTGGTACAACGGCCAAGGGATGCTCAAAATGTCAAATCTCCCTCCTGGATCCCATGGCTTGTGGAGTGGGGATGGAATAAATAAGTGGGAGGACATTCCATTGACCTCTTTAATTGCTATAATGAGCTCACTTCCTCCCGGGTCAAATGGTAATTCACCTTCTCCAAGAATGGCCTTTATGTAAATAGATCCTTCATGAAGCACTAGGACCATAGCTTTTTGAGGCGACCTTAGAGGCTTTGCCACTATTGATGAAAACTCCCAATGCGTAGGCAATGACTCGAACTCCAAAGTTGGTATTTTCACAAAGTACTGTGATAGACAAATAGAAGGCACCAACTTTGTTATATCCACACATGCATGCAAACCAACATATTTTTCCAATTCTGGATTTTGATGCTCCTCGGTAGGAATGGTGAGAGAGGTATTTTCTTCATGATTAGTCTCATTTGTCCCTTGCAAAGGAACTATAGGAGATATTTCCTCCTTGCACTCCTCTTTATGATCCTCTCCTCTTGAATCATCTTCCACCACAACTTCATCTTCAATAAAGTCCACGCTAGCAAAAACATTTTCTTTAATTTGGGTCTCTTTGCACTTTTCCTCTAGTAATTTGTAATTTTCACTAGCTTGCTCTTCTAACCTCTGAAGTTGGTCAATTAGCGTTGTCGTTATCTCTCTAACACGTTCCCCAACTCACTTTTTACCCTTTTGAATTATAGGACTAATTTTCTCCATGTGACGCTCTATGCTCAGGCCCAAAATAATAGCTTCTGCATCCCAAAGAAACTTTAGCAAATCGGGATCATACTCGAAGTGTGGTGGTGGTTCCAAATTTTCTCCATGTGACGCTCTATGCTCAGGCCCAAAATAATAGCTTCTGCATCCCAAAGAAACTTTAGCAAATCGGGATCATACTCGAAGTGTGGTGGTGGTTCCAAAGATGACAAATGGGAATTCCATTCCTCTTTTAAGTATATCTTCACATTTTTGGCAATCCCATCATACACGATCCAATCAAGTTGATCTTTCCAGCATGCATTGATACGATAGTCCATGAGTGGCTTCTCTTCCTTTTTTTTTTTTTTTGGGTCCTACGACTTTCTGGGTTGTATAGCAAATCTCCCGGCTAAAAGAGTACCTTGCATACATAAAAACTCACAAGACCAAGTGAAATCAAAGAAATTAAAGAGAAAGGATAATAATAAATACAAAAAAAAATTTTGACTTGTTCAAAGATAATTATTTCCTTCAAATAAAGAAAATTGGCTAAGCCAATCCCCGGCAACGGCGCCAAAAACTTGATGGGCTCCGGTAAGTGTACCGGATCGAAGTAAGTAATAATTAAAACGGTAAGTAATTACCGAGTATCGAACACAAGGATTGGGTGACCAATTTATCTAAATTTGAAAAAGATAACAAATAATTGATTAAGTCAAAGATGAGAGAGAAGGAGAGAGAGAGTTTGTTAGGGTAAATCAATTATCTAAACAAATATCTAATTAAAGCAAGATAAAAAGAAGAGTTATCTAATTAATTATTTAGATTATGATAGTGTGCTCTAAGATCACGAATCCATCCACCCCATCAAGCAAATTGCCCAAGTGTTTATCTCCTTATCCCTATGTTTAATTTAATTTCTTTGTCAATCAGGAACCCTCAATTATCCTAATGTCACTGTTGATTTTCAAAAGGAAATTTCTACAATTGCAAGTTGTCAATCTGCCAATCTATTCAACCTACAATTAGATTTATTAAGTTCTTGGTTCCCTATAGCAATTCATATTCAAACGATGTTCTTAATTCAAGTCCTAAGCACGAATTGCCTGCCAGCTCAATGCAGTAGACTAGTTAACCACAGGCCTTTATGATTAACGCAAACAAATCAGAATTAAGAAACAAGAAAAGATACAAAGGTATAAGAAACTATTACTTGAATTCACTATGCCATCAAAGGTGGCATCATCGTTCCCTCAGAGAAAGAAGATTAGCTCCTCATCTTGTTCATAACAAAATAAATGAAAAAAGAACAGAAAATAATCCTAAAACTAATGGAGATACAGCTCCAAGAGAAACAAGGAAGAAAAAGAAATCTAAACTACACTACTGAGACTATGTTGTGCGCTACTCGGTTACTGCGCTCGGTACCTTCTAACTTGCTGACCCTGTGCTCTATTATATATTGTAACCCTCCAATCTCCTAATTTAATTAGGATTCTTCACGTGGCTTTATCTTTTTCAATCTTATCATATCTTTTCCTTTATTTCTGTTTGACATTGTAATTATCAATTTCATTCTAATAGCTATCTTTTAATTGAAATCATAATTGAAATCAATTGCCATTTAGTATGCACGGTAGATTCCTGCACGTGACATAGAAATCTTGCCCAAGTCCTATTCATTGCTTCCTCCTTTTTTAATTGGACGTGGACCCACTAGCAAATCAAGTTGCTGGACAACTTTTATCATATCATTCGCCCTCGGCATCCTTCTCCAGCATGGTTATCGGTCCATGATAAGTAGTCGATGTAGATCCGGGGTGAATCTGCCACGCCCCAGCATTCCCCACATCATCCAATCTTCGACTTCGGCGGTACCAGTGGGATGTTCGGATCCATCTAAACCATGGATATACAGCGATGTCGAAAAACAAAGAGAAGTAATAAGAAGATATGCAAGAGTGAGATACCAATATATGGATAGATTACAATAACCACATGCATGATACATACATCACGTCAACATGTTAACATTTTCCAAATATTAATAGTTAAAATCAAATATTGTATCAATGGGTGTCATACCCGTATAATCAGCTTTTATAAAGATTATGCATGACACTTCAATATTCTGGCTCTATAAACTTAATCTCATGAGATCCCTTCATCTTTCTAGATTTGATCAAAACTCAAAGCCCCCACTTGGGCATCACCGTCGTGACTACAGTCCCTGTTTGGACATCACCGAAGTGACTAAAAAGTCCTTGCTTGGACATCACCGAAGTGACCAATAGCCCCTGCTTGGGCATCACCGAAGTGACTAAACTATAAGGCATGTCTGCCTAAATGCATGAATAAAACATTTGTTCAAGAGGTTTTCTTTGTGTTCAATCTCATTCGTTGTCGAAGCTCAAAGCTAACGACCATTCATAAATTTTCATTACTCAATCATCAACACATGACACATAATCCGAGTGCTCAATCACAACACCTAAGACCGATGCCTCAGTCAAGGTTTGTGGTCATAGAAAGATTTATTATCTTATTTCAGCATGATTAGGACTCTTAGTCCACAACAACGAAATTAGGACACTTGATCCATAATAACGAGATTAGGACTCTTAGCCCACAACATCATGATTAGGACTCTTGGTCCACAATATTTAACACGGATCAAACACATTACAGAATACTAGAGGTGATGTCTCGCGAACTAGATTCGATTTCACCTATTCTTACTTCTCGCTCAGTGAAAATCAAATACCAAAATAAAACCTCGGTAACCCATCCAAGTTACCGGAACATTTTCGAAAGTATTTCTTTACGAGAAATCTATTCATTTGGAAAATTATTTGTAAACTATTATAATAAATCCATTTTCTCTTGAAATCTTTTTCTTAAAAGCATCTCTATTCATGCTCAAATATTTTCCAAGGCTTTTCCCTCCGTAAAACATATATTTTCCTAAAGGAATTTTTTTTTTAAAAATAAACATCATTACTTTAAAAATTCTCTTTGTAGCTTATTTAGGCTTTTAATCATATTATTAGTTGAGCGCTGACTAATGTCAGGCTTTCCAGACATCAATCAATATCATCATAATCTCAGTCAACAATATGACAGTTAATATCAGTTCATAACATATATGATTCACAATACTTTAAATCAAGTAAGGATCAACTTCAAACAGTTATCACAACATTTCAAGTATACAATTCATTCAAACTTTGATTTAATATAATAACCATATTCAAGTAAACCAAGTAACCCACATACACACATGCACATAGCTATTAAATATCCCTCTGGCTATCCCCTCTTACCTTTTGTGAAGGTAAAGGTACGTGAGGCTTGAGGAAGTGCACTACGAATGACCTTGTCTACTCCGCGACGAAAGTCTAAGTTTAAGAAAACAAAACCATAAGTTAAAAGTTAACCAAGAACACTAAACCAAGAAGGTAAGGTTCGGCCATGGCATGAAATAGGGTTAGAGGTTTTCAAACAAGAATACAACTCATGGATTAATGATCCTTAAGTGTTAGAAGTTCATAACCAAGGTTCACTTCACAAAGCTAGAACAAAATTCCGACTAATCTATGCTTAGGGTTTCGGCCTCTTTAGTATAAGTAGGCTAGGAATTTCCAACCCTTCTAAGCTCTTAGATTGAGTGTTAAAGGATATCAAGAAGTCTAAATTCATGACCATATTGAGAAGATGAAACAAAACATCCTAGGTTCACAACCATCATAGGATAAATAGGCTAGACAATCTTTAAACTTTCCAATCTCTTAGACTTAGAATCCAAAGGTATTAAGGAGCTCTAGTCCATGATCATTTTGGAAAATGAAAACAAAACATCCTAGGTCCTAAACCATCATAGGTTCGGCCTTCATTGGATTTATAGGCTAGAAATCTTTAAACTTTCCAATCTCTTAGACTTAGCATCCAAAGGTATTAAGGAGCTCAAGTCCATGATCATTTTGGAAAAATGAAAACAAAACATCCTAGGTCCTAAACCATCATAGGTTCGGCCTTCATTGGATTTATAGGCTAGAAATCTTTAAACTTTCCAATCTCTTAGACTTAGCATCCAAAGGTTTTAAGGAGCTCAAGTCCATGATCATTTTGGAAAAATGAAAACAATACATCCTAGGTTCACAACCATCATAGGATAAATAGACTATACAATCTTTAAACTTTCCAATCTCTTAGACTTAGCATCCAAATGTATTAAGGAGCTCAAGTCCATGATCATTTTGGAAAAATGAAAACAACACATCCTAGGTTCACAACCATCATAAGATAAATAGGCTATACAATCTTTAAACTTTCCAATCTCTTAGACTTAGCATCCAAATGTATTAAGGAGCTCAAGTCCATGATCATTTTGGAAAAATGAAAACAACACATCCTAGGTTCACAACCATCATAGGATAAATAGGCTATACAATCTTTAAACTTTCCAAACCCTTAGACTTAGCATCCAAATGTATTAAGGAGCTCTAGTCCATGATCATTTTGGAAAATGAAAACAAATCATCCTAGGTCCTAAACCATCATAGGTTCGGTCTTCATTGGATTAATGGGCTAGAAATCTTTAAAATTTTCAGTCTCTTAGACTTAGCATCCAAAGGTATTAAGGAACTCAAGTCCATGATCATTTTGGAAAAATGAAAACAAAACCTTCCTAGGCCACTAATGCATAGTTTCGGCCATCCTTGGAAGAATAGGTTAGAAATATTTGTTTGATACAAGCTCTTAGAATATGAAAGTAGAGATCAATAGAAGATCATAGAAATTGGTTTCAACTCAAATGAGTGTCCTATGATTTTCTAGAGATTTTAGAAGTTAAAAACTCAATAAGAAACACATAGTATAAACTCATGAAATAAAGTAGAGAACTTGAAAAAGAAGCATATGAGAGTATTACCCTTGCAACTAGAAAGAAAAAGTATGAAGAACTTGAAACTTGAAAGTAAATAAAAATGCAAACTTTAAGTGTTAGAACTTTGAAGTAGGAATAGAGAAGAAGAAGAAGAAGAAGAAGAAGAAGAAGAGAAGAAGAAGAAGAAGAAGAGAAGAAGAAGAAGAAGAAAAATGAAATAGATGAAATGAAGTGGGTATTTATAGAAAGAGAGTGAGGGAGTGGCGTGAAGGAGGGGAAGAAGTGAGCTTGGAGAGCAAGTTTGGAGTTTAGGAGGTGTTTGGTTGGAGGAAGTGAAGAAAATGGGTTTTATGATTAGAATATGATATAATTTGAAAAGTGTAATGATGACACTTTTTGAGTGTGTCATAACCCTTGTCAATCACATCCCTCATGTCACTTCACTCCTTTGGTGCTCACTAATCTGCTTCATTTCGTATCCGGTTACACTTCCGATCGTAATTTTAGACGTTTTCGCCCGAATAAAATATTATATTTTATTTTCGAACAAAAATTTTCAAAATAACCTAAGTTGAAGAATACATGATAAAAACACTAACCATCTCGTTCATGGGTCATAATTAGGTTTTCTGCTCTGTAAGCTTTTACTGTCAGTGAAAATGCAGACTGGCTTCCGTCTGAGTTTTCAATCGAAATTTTAACTGTGACCTTATACGGTAGGATAACACAAGAAAATGATTTTATTTTAAATAAAATCATCCTCTTGATTTTAATAAAAATAAACACATATAAATATATATTTACTGATATAGAATGACACAGAAATCGGGGGGTTACAATAGTTCTTTTATTATAGATTTGAAAAGCTTTACTAAAATTGGAATATCTAAGAAATATACCTTCATCAGCTTTAACATCGAACTTACCGAGGCTTTCTTTATCATTATTTAAAACAAACCACTTACATCCGAATACGTGAAAGTGGGAAATGTTAGGCTTCCTTCCCTTGTAAATTTCATAGGGCGTTTGTTTCATAATAGGTCTTATAAGGACTTTATTCATCATATAGGCGGTGCTTACTGCGTCTGCCTAGAAATACTTAGGAAGGTTGGTCTCATTGAGCATCGTCCTTGCTAGCTCTACTAGAGACCTATTTTTCCTTTCCACCACCCCATTTTGTTCGGGAGTCCTTGGTGAGAAGAAATTATGCCCGATTCCATTTTCAGTAAAAAAAGGCCTCAAATGCCTCATTTTGGAACTCACCACCATGATCACTTCGGATAGTTACAATGTTTAATCCCATCTTGTTTTGAATAACCTTGGCAAGTTTACGAAAGGCACCGAAAGCATCATTTTTATGAGGAATAAACAATGTCCATGTATAACGAGAATAGTCATCCACAATAACAAGCGCATAGTAATTACCACCAAAGCTCATGGTTCTAGATGGACCAAACAAATCCATATGTAAAAGCTGTAAAGGCCGGTTTGTAGAAACAACATTTTTAGTTTTGAAAGAGGCCTTTACTTGTTTTCCTTTTTTACAAGCATCACACATCTTGTCTTTTTCAAAACGGAGCTTTGGTAAACCAATTACTAAGTCTTTACGAACCAACTTATCAAGATGGTCCATGTAAATATGGGCCATCCTCCTATGCCATAGCCAAGTTTCATCCTATTTGTTAATTAGACAGCATACATCATTTGAAGGTAGGTCATCCAAGCATACCATATAGATATTTCCAATTCTTTGTCCAATCAATTTAGTTTGATCACTAGAATCTATGACCGTGCATTTCAAGTTATCAAAAACAACATTGAAGTTTTTATCACAAAGTTGGCTAATACTCAAAAGATTGTGTTTTAGACCTTCAACATACAAAACATTTTCAATGATGAGATTTGGACTCTTACCAACCGTTCCAATTCCCAAGATTCTACCTTTGTTGTTATCACCATAGAAAACAAATCCACCCTTTTTGGGTGTGAGATAGGAGAACTTGTTTTTATCTCCCGTCATGTGCTTGGAGCATCCGCTGTGAAGATACCAATTTGTGTTCCTTGCTTTCAAGCACACCTACAAAACAATTTCAAGTTTTAACTTTTGGTACCCAAATCATGTTGGGTCCTTGAGAGTTAGCTTTGGGCGCATTGCCCTTTTGAACCCATACTTTCTTGCCTTTGATATTCACATTCTTTCTAGTATTGCAAATAGATGTGGTATGTCCATTTCTACCACAATAAAAGCATTTTACGAAAGGACTAGTAGAAGTATTGGTTTGGCTAAAGAATTTCTTAAAGGATTTTTCATGTAATTTGGGGTGATAACCCAAACCAGATTTATCATAAGTTATTTTTTGGTTTCCTAACAGAACATTGAGATTGTCTATCCCATTTGTGAATTTTGCAAGAATATCATATAAGTCCTCAATTTTGTTTTTCAAAATATTACATTCATTGCATTTTGAAACTTCATTTATTTTGTTTTCACATGATAAGCATGATGAGGTTTTGTTTGAAAGAACTTGCTTTTCCTTGATGACCTCCATTTCTTTATTTAATAAATCTATTTTTGTTTCAAGACTAGAAATAGTTTTCTTTCAAGATAAATGATTTTTCGAAGACGCATGCTTTCATTATTCAATTCTTCATATGCACAAAGTAAATCATCATATGACAATTCATTTTCAATTTCATTATCAGTTACCTCATCCTCGTCGTCCTCATGATTGGCCATGAGGCAAAGGTTTGCTTCCTCGTTGTCGGATTCATCGGAGGAGTCCATGTCATTGTCTTCCCAAGCAATGTATGCTCTCCTTCCTCTTTTATCCTTTTGTGGTCTCTTTTCAAATTTGTCATTCTTCTTTTGACTTAGAGGACACTCGGACCTTATATGACCTTTCTTTTTACAGTTGAAGCATGTTGGCACGTAAGTGGTTCCCTCTCCATCAACTTTCTTTTGAGGGTTGAAGGTTGGTTGTGTTTTACCTTTGTTCCTCATAAATCTCTTAAATTTACGTACCATTAAACTCATGTTCTCATCTCCTTCACCAAGCTCATCAAGTTCATCAAAGTCATTATCTTCCTCATTTGTTTCACTTATACTTGCTTTGAGAGCAAGCCCTTTCTTTTTCTTGTCACTTTCCTTACTTTCTATAAGGCGGTTCAACTCAAGTTCATGTTCCTGCAATTTACCAAATAGAGTTGCCAAAGACATAGACGTTAGATCACGTGATTCAGAAATCGCAGTTACTTTGGGTTGCCAACTTCTATTTAAACATCTAAGAACTTTATTTATTAAATCTTCATTATTAAACATCTTCCCAAGAGCCCTAAGATGATTTATTATATGGGTGAAATGTTTTTGCATATCTTGTATGCTTTCACCCTGTTTCATCCTAAATAGCTTATACTCATGGGTTAATGTGTTCATCCTAGCCCTTTTGACCTCGGTAGTACCTTCATGGGTCAATTCAAGGGTGCCCCACATTTCCTTAGTAGTCTTGCAATTTGAGACCCTATAGAACTCATCGTAGCTTAAAGCTGAGGTGATGATGTTCTTAGCTTTCAAATTGTATTGGACCTTTTTTCTTTTCCTCGTCGGTCCAAAGAGTTTTTGGTTTATCCACCGAAGCACCACTAACTTCGTGCTTGGGGACAAATGGACCATTTTCCATAGCATCTCAAATATCAATATCAGAGGCTTCCAAAAAGATTTGCATTCTTTCTTTCCAATAACCATACCCCTCACCATCAAACGATGGAGGTCTGTTTACGGAATTACCCTCATTACGAAAACTGTTTGAAGTCATCTTTCCTCTTGAGATGGTTTCGTCCTTTATATCCAAGAGTTAAGCTCTGATGCCATTTGTTGACAAGTGACCTCAAACACAAGAGGGGGATGGGGGTGAATTATGTGTGTATTGATTTTTGAAAACTTTTGCTAATTTAAATAACACTTAAAAATGACTTTTGCGAAGCGATAAATTAATGATAAAGCGTTTATGAAGTAAAGCTTAAAAAGTAGAAATCGTTGCGGAAAAGTAAAGAGATGAGAGAAGAAGATGACACAACGATGTATCCTGGTTCGGCCACACTACTACCCACGTGGCCTACGTCTAGTCCCCAAGGCAATATGACCAAGGGTTTTCAATCAACTCTAGTTTTTAAAACAGGCTAAACTAGAACCTTTACAAATCAGAGCACTCTTAACACAAATCACAGGATGTACTATCTCTTGTGCAAGAGTCTCAAAAACAGTTCGTGAGATCACACTCACTTAGAGAAACTATAAATGAATTACAATGAGAAAGCACTCAAAAGTGCAGATATGAAATACAATTTGAAGCACAAATACAGCAACACCTATATGGTGTATAAGATTCTCAAAGTAATATGATCAAGTGTAAGTGCAAGAGATGAAATAGTATATTGAAAATCAATCAGAGTTTTAGCACAGAGTAAAATAGAGTAGAGTAGTATGTTGTGTATTGGACAAGGCTGGCAGGTCTCCTATTTATAGAAAACAGGTGAGGGTTTAAAATGAAATTAGGTCAAGCCTCTTAAAATGCATTTCTGTCGCATAATAATCGATTATTTAAAGGCCATAATCGATTATTTAAAGTGTTTTCAGGAAGCGCGCAAATGGACCGAATAGGCATAATCGATTACCATAATCGATTATGTGGTCACTGACTTTTTCACAAAAGATTATAATCGATTTCATTAATCGATTATGATGTTACTGACTTTTACATAAAAGGCTATAATCGATTACATAATTGATTACAGGGTTTCTGTTGAAGCTTATAGAAAGTCAGTAAGGTCATAATCGATTATTTAATTATAATAATCGATTATTTAATTTCAAAATTTGAATTCAATGGCTTTAATATCATAATTGCTCATTAACACTCATTAAAGCCATTTAACCACGACTCATAATCGATTATAGTATTTCCATAATCGATTATGGTGCGTATCAGGTTGGATTTCAAAAACTTGACAATTAAGGAATTGATTACCCAATTAAACTTAATTAATTGTCAGTTTTAAACACATGTTAGAAAACATTTAATCATATGATAAGCCTTTTAAGCACATGTTAAATGTGTGTGTGTGTGTGTGACCATTATTAATTTGAGAACCCTACTTACCATTTACAAATAATTCTAAAACAGACAATACAAATAGTAAAATTCCCTTTTTACCCCTCTTGACTACTTTGCCTATCTTGACTGCTTGTTTGATATTTTTCACGCTTTTTGCAAATAAGTCCTTAGACTTGAATACCTTTGGTCATTCATCAAAATACATGTACCTGTCAAGGCATACATCCACAACTTGGTAACAAGTGGTATCAGAGCTAGACTCTTATCTAAAGATCCTAGCAGCTTCAAAAGAAAGAAGGCTTCAATTCGGCAACTCCAAGAGGGAGCTTCTCTTAGCCGTCCTCCGGCCATCAATGGTGAAGGCTATCCCTATTGGAAAGAGAGAATGAAGATTTTAATTAAGGCAGTAGATATGGATGTCTGGTATGCTGTAGAAAATGGGCTTTTCGTTCCTACTCATATGGTAAATGGGTTTTTGCTCAACAAGAATAGAGATGAATAGGCGGAAGAAGAAAAGAAGAAGGTTCAATATAATCTCCGTGCAAAGAACATCATCACTTCGGCGTTGAGTTCGGATGAGTTCTTTAGAGTTTCTAATTGCAAGACAGCTTAAGAAATGTGGGACACTCTTCAAGTCACACATGAAGGCACAAGTGAAGTCAAGAGAGCAAGAACAAACACTTTGATATGGGAATATGAGCTTTTTTGAATGAATCAAGGAGAAAGTGTTCAAGAGATGCAAAAGAGGTTCACTCACATAGTGAATCAACTTGCTTCAATGGAGAAAACATTTCCAAATGAAGATTTGATCAACAAGATCCTTAGGTGCTTAAGTAGAGAATGGCAACCCAAAGTCACTGCAATAGCGGAATCAAGAAATCTAACAACTATGACTTTGGCCACTCTCTTTGGAAAGTTGCAAGAGCATGAGTTGGAGCTTAATTGCTTAGCGGAGCATGAAGAGAAAGACAAGAAGAAGAAGGGTTTAGCCCTTAAAGCATCAACCTCTAATGAAAATGATTAAAATGTTGATGAGGATGAGTTAGATGAGGATGATGAGAACATGGCTCTATTGGTGAGAAAGTTCAAGAAGTTTATGAAGAAAAATAATTTTCAAAGAAGGAACTTTCCACCAAAAAGTTCTCAAGCAAAGAAGGTCCTTCAGCTCCTCCAACATGCTATGAATGTGGCAAGCCGGGACACATGAAGATGGAGTCCCCCAACTTGCAAAAGAAATAATCAAAGTTTGAAAAGAAGTATTCCAAATAAAAAGAAAGGCAAGAGAGCTTACATAGCTTGGGAGGACAATGACATGGACTCATCGGATAGCTCCGATAGTGAAGAAGCCCAACTATGTCTCATGACCAATCATGAGAGCGAAAGTGAGGTAGAATCTAACTCTTCCACTAATTCTTATGATGAGAATTGAATAATGCATTTTTAGAATTGCATAAGGATTCTATGAGATTAGCTAAGGCTTTAGATAACTCAAAGAGAACCGTTAGTTATTTGAAAAATCAAGTGATTGCCTTAACTAAGGAAAGACTAGAGCTTAATTAAAAAGGAAAATTATAGCCTTGGATACATTAAAGAAAATTATGTTTGTGAAAAATGCATAAAGTATGAGAAGGAAGTTAAAGACCTTCAATGCATGATAGAAAAGTTCACTAATGGTAGAGATAACCTAAATGCATTGCTTGGAAACCAAAAGGCATGTTATGATAAAGCGGGTTTAGGTTACAAACCTCTTGTGCATGAAAAGCCAATTAAGAACATGTTTGTAAAACCTAAGGTTTCTACTAGTCGTTTTACTAGATGTTATTATTGTGCTAAAAAGGGACATACGGCATCCATTTGCATGGCTAGAAAGAAAACAAGTGAGAAAGAGATATAGGTTCCTAAGGGAACATTTTATCATGCTAACCAACAAGGACCCGACAAGATTTGGGTAGCTAAACAATCACAATGAATTTGTTTTGTAGGTGTGCTTCAAGGTACATGGAGCCGATTGGTACCTTGATAAACTAAAAAAAAAATTGTTTAGCAACCGAAGAATTCGATCGCTAAACATGCTAATTCGGTCGCTATCCTGACCGAATTAACGACCGAATCAAGGGGTAGCAGAAACCCTGGTCGTTAAACGTTTAGCAACGGGACTTGTATTTCGGTCGCAAAATGACGATCGGTAATTAGGTTGCGAAAATATATATTTCGGTCGCTGAGGAGTTGGTCGCATGATCAAATAACCGAATTTGGTGATTGATATTTGGTCGCTATTCATGAGAATAAAATTTTTTCCTTTTTTTGATTTTCTTGTAACTTAAGCCTAGCGACCGAATTTTGTTTTTCAAAAAAATAACACCATTGATTTTTAATTTCTGATATAAACAGAGTACAACAATTTTTTTTTGGATAAATAGAATACATAAATATAATAATGTACTAACGATCCAAAACACCACAGTCAATATGGCCAAGAAAACACATAGATTAATTAACGCAAGCTTAATAATGTTTATCAAAACAAAAGTTCAATAACTAACGATCAAAACATCAAAGCACCACAGTCAATAATGTACTAATGATCCAAAACACATAGATAAATTATTGGACATATCAAAACATCAAAACATTAAAACTTCTTCAGTTCAGCTTCTTCAGTTCATCAATCTGCCATCGGGATGAACATGCAGAAGCGAGAACCCCCAAGGTACTTAAACTTTGCCAATGCACTAGTGGACAACAAATACAACTCCCTGATACCCTGTGTGTCTGTTGCAAAATATGGGCGATCCTCATAGATTACTATCATCCCATTGAACAGATTTCCGCATTTGTCTTCAATAGTCATTGCATGTGGTATTCCTTTTCCCCAACGACGATAGAATGATCGCAGAATTGAAATTAAATCCTGCAAATACACACGAACAATTTAGTAATGATTAGTTTATGCCTTAATCATCTTAATTTTTCTTCGATCGTTATTCTTCACTTGATGAGATACTATACCTGGTCCAAATGGATGGTTGTCTCAAAACATTTAGTCGGATCCATTTTCTGATAAAACGATAAGGAATACAAACAAACACGGTTAGGAAAGATCCATGTAGCAGACTAGCATATTAAATAGAACAAAGAAATGCAACTTCACATGCAACTCTGTAGCAAAGTTATAAAATGCGCTGGATGTCAAGGCAAGAAAGCTAATAATTTCAATCTATCCACACATACATGCTTTTACATAATAGCAGACATAATATTTTTCAGGAAAACAGATGCTTTTACGTTGTTTTAAAGGATGGTCATAGAGAGGACTTTTCCTACCGGAAGTGCCTTGATAACCTATTAAGGGATAAGTATCCAGATATCACTGAATCGTTCATCAACAAGTATTTCTGGAAACCTCAGGGAAGGGGAGACCGTGCTCCAACGCCAACTCCAACACTCCAGCTCCATTGCCTAGTGAGACAAATGAGTAGACCACCAGAGCTTCTTTCATAATGCATTAGGACTTGTGTATAATGCGTTGTGTATAGTTCGTGTATTTAATTTAATGTTGGGACTTGTTTTTACATATTAGCAGACATATATTTTCAGGAAAGCAGTTGCTTTTACGTGGTTTTGAAGGATGCTCATAGAGAGGACTTTTCCTACCGGAAGTGCCTTGATAACCTATAACGTGATTTCATAATATTGTGTACAGAGTTGCTTTCTAATGTGAATGAAGATAGCAAACTTGTGCATAATGTTTGATTTTTTGTTAGTAAATCATTTCATTAGAGATTATGTTCAGAAAGGTATTTTTGATATTAAGTTTGTTAAAACTGAAAATCAATGGGCTGATATCTTCACTAAACCCTTAGAAGCCAACAAATCATACGAACTAAATGGGTATTTAGAAATAAGCTAGATGAAACCGGAATAGTTGTTAGGAATAAGGCTAGACTAGTAGCTAAGGGATAAAACCAAGAAGCAGGAATTGATTATAAGGAAACTTATGCCTACGTAGCTAGATTAGAAGTAATTGGCATGTTGCTTGCATTTGCATCTATCATGGATTTCAAACTTTACCAAATGGATGTTAAAAGTGCTTTCTTAAATGGCTTTATCCAAGAATAAGTGTATCTTGAACAACCACCCGGATTTGAAAGTTACGAAGTTACGAAAAGCCTAATCATGTTTATAAACTTATAAAGGCACTTTATGGGTTGAAACAAGCTCCTAGAACTTGGTATGAAAGATTAAGCAAGTTCTTATTAAATCAAGGTTTTGAAAGAGGCAAAGTTGACACAACTCTTTTTATCAAAACCTCAAAAGATGATATCTTGCTTATTCAAATTTATGTGGATGACATAATATTCGGTGCTACTAGTGACTTGCTTTGCAAGGAGTTTGCTAATATTATGCATAATGAATTTGAGATGTCCATGATGGGTGAACTCAACTTCTTTCTCGAGTTGCAAATCAAGCAAACAAGAGAGGGAACCTTCATCAACCAATCCAAATATTGCAAGGAGTTGTTCAAGCACTTTGACATGGATAAGGCAAAGGAAATGGCCACCCCAATGAGCACTTCATGTTATCTTGACAAAGATGAAGGAGGTAAACCCATAGAATTAAGCAAATATAGAGGTATGATTTGTTAAGTCTCTAAAATGTCTGCGTGCATTTTCCTAAGTTTTGATGAAAACTAAACATTGGGTAATGATTTAATTAACCTATTTTGTGGTTGCTAACCTGTCTACTTAGTGTACAGATCAGAAGAATTCAAGACTCACCTGTCTGTCTACCTAAGTCTCACCTGTCTGTAGTAGCCAAGAAGTCAACCTGTCTGCTGACTAGGATTGTTGATTATGTGCAAACTGATTTTACAACCTGTCTATCCTTCAACTTGTCTAAGGTTCTTCGTTAAAGGAACTCGAAGTACAGGAAGCTTTTGCAAGCTGTCCCCTCATGAAGAATACTCTGAGTACTTTCTCACGCTTATCAAGAAACTCAGATGTGCTCTCTCTCAAGCAAACAAGGAAGTCAGAGACAAACTTCCAGTTAAAGAACATTTCCAACATGCTTTATTCCCTAGTACTTTCAGTCATTACACAAAAAGGGAAATGTACTCTGCAAAAGTACAAAAGCACTCTGCACAACTCTGAGTTGGCGTCTACACGATACATAAAGCTATTATCCCTCATGTAGAGTACAACCAACGTCTTCATTGCATTAATGGCTGCCCAGAACGACTATATTGCATTTAATGAAGCTCTACCTGTAGCCATAGTTGCAAAGAATGTCTCTAACGGATATTAAATGTTTGAAGGCTATAAATACAGAAGTCATTGAAGATGAACATCATCAGAGTTTTTACAAAGTATTAAAGAGCCATTACTCTGTTCATTTATTCATTCTGTATTCTTCAATCATTTGAAGTTATTACGCAGACTTTCCTAAAGCCTTATATTTAAACCACTCTCTGAGTGTTAGTGAAAGGTCTGTAAGTGTATTTATTACAAACAAAACTCTCAAACAAATCTGTGTGAGCCTGAAGAGGCTAGGTGTGCAAAGAATACTTGTGTTGGAGCCTGAAGAGGCTAGGTGTGCAAACAATACTTGGAGTCTGTAACCTGATCAGTTATAGTGGATAAATCTTGGTGCTGCCAAGGACTGGACGTAGCTCTTTGTGTTGAAGAGTGAACCAGGATAAATCTCCGTGTTAATCTCTCTTCCCTTAATCTCTTTAGTTGTTTAGACTATATATCATCTGCTTTCTAACTTAGGGGTTAAAACTGCTTTTATCAAGACTGTTTCTGTTTTATACGTGTGTTGTTTTATACAAAAACTACAACAGACAGGTGACCCGTCTGTGTAACCCTTTTCACCCGTCTGTGCTTAGCTTCTGCATGCAAAAGTTTTTAACTTTATTTTAATTTCTGATAAACACAATTCAACCCCCCTTCTCGTGTTTATAGCTGTCTATTTCATGATTGGCTCACTCCTTTATTTAACTGCAAGTAGACTGGATATCATGTTTAGTGTGTGTATATGTGCTAGATATCAAGCTAATCCTAAAGAATCACACTTAGCTGCTGCAAAAATGATAATGAGATACCTAATAGGAACATAAAATGTGGGCTTATGTACCCCAAGGGAGCCACTTGTAGTTTAGTTGGTTATTTCGACTTCGATTTTTCCAGATGCAAATTGGATAGGAAAAGTACTAGTGGGACATGCCACTTGTTAGGAAATGCATTAGTATGTTGGCATAGCGCGGAATATGTTGCAGCAGGGAGTTGTTATGCACAAATCCTATGGATGAAGCAACAACTTCTAGATTATGGAGTAGTTCTTTATCACATTTCCATTAAATGTGACAATACTAGTGCAATCAACCTCACTAAGAACCCAATTCAACACTCTAGGACTAAGCACATAGAAATTAGGCACTATTTTATTATAGATCAAGTTTTAAAAGGTGATTGTGTTATTGGAAAGTAATGAATGACTTTCTCATTGATTAATTTTTGTGTAACAGTGTTTATATACATGATGAGTGTAGCTAACAATCTAACTTACTTGATAACTAACTTCAACTAACTTTACAGCTGTAATTAAACTGATCTTAACTAACTAGTCCTAACACCCCCCCCCCTCCTCTCTCAAGCTGGAGAGTGGATGTTTAGAACTCCCAACTTGGAAATGAAGCTGGAAAGCATAGTTGGTTCAAGAGGCTTAGTGAAGCAATCAGCTCGCTGTTGAGCAGATGCAATGGGAAGCAGGTGAAATAGATTTGCCTGGAGTTTTTCTCTGATTATATGGCAGTCAATGTCTACATGCTTTGTGGGCTTGTGAAAACTAGGATTGGAAGTGATATGCCTAGCGGATTGGCTATCGCAATACAATAGTGCAAGAGTAATGAAAGGCACAGTAAAGTCCTTGAGAAGATAGGTCAACCAATGAATTTCACATGTGGTAGAGGCAAGAGCGCGATAGTCTGCTTCTGATAAGGAGCGGGACACGGTTGTTTGTTTCTTGGAACGCCATGAAACCAACGAAGTACCAAGGAATATACAAAAACCTGTTAGACTTGCGAGTAGAGGGCAGGATGTCCAATCTGAATCGCTAAAGGCCTTCAACTGCAGCTCGATTGGCAGGAAAAGAACAAGCCATGAGCAGGTGCCTTTTTGATGTAACGAAGAATCCGCATAGCTACCTTAAAATGATGGATTGTAGGAGCTTGCATAAACTGACTTAACTGCTGAACCGCGAAAGTAATGTCAGGCCTTGTAGTGGTGAGGTACAAGAGGCGCCCAATTAAGCGCCTGTAGGAAGTAGGATTGTGCCGGGCATCATCTGTTTCGAAGAGGAGCTTGTTATCCTTCATCATTGGAGTGCTAACTGGTTTGGCAGCAAGCAATCCAGCGTCGGAGAGGATGTCAAGGGCATATTTTCGTTGACAAAGATGGATGCCAAGCTTGGAACGAGACACCTCAAGGCCCAAAAATATTTTAGGTCAACCAGGTCCTTGATTCTAAAGGCTGAGTGAAGAAATTGTTTTACGGAATCAATCTCAGTCAAGCAATTACCCGTAAGAATCACATCATCAACATAAATGAGTAATGCTGTAAATGAATCAGCCTGGCGCTTGATAAACAAGGAATGATCATGCTGAGAATGAATGAAACCAATGGTGAACAGAGCAGAAGAGAGTTTAGTAAACCATTGGTGGCTGGCCTGCTTCAAACCATACAAGGATTTTGTTAATCTGCACACCTGATTGGATTTGGTAGAATTAAGGCCTGGAGGAAGCTCCATGTATACCTCTTCATGAGGATCCCCATGAAGAAATGCATTATCTATGTCCAATTGTTTCAAGTGCCAATTTTGAGTTGCAGCAATGACAAGCAACATTCGAACAGTGGTGACCTTGGCAACGGGTGAGAAGGTATCAAAGAAATCTACACCTTCTTGTTGAGTGTAGCCTTTGGCTACAAGTCTCGCTTTGTAACGCTCAAGTGATCCATCAGCTTTGTATTTGATGCCAGACCCACCTACAACCGATAGGGACTTTCCTTGTGGTAAATCAGTGAGTTGCAAAGTATGGTTAGCTTCAAGAACTCTCAGTTCAGCATTTGTGGCATTAAATCCAATCAATTGATTTAATTGCTTCAACATAAGAATGAGGTTCATAATTGACAAAAACAACAAGTGTATATTTCAAATGAGAAAAGGAAAGGGAATGATAGGAAAGGACTGAAGATAAAGGGTAAGAAGTGTTACCAGAAGTACCATGAATTGAGAGATGATTGTTGCTTGCTGGCAGTGAAAATCCTACAAGTATGCAGGAGCTGTTTTGGTTCTAGTGGAAAGTCTTAGAGGTGGATTGGGGTCAGTAAGCAAGGGTGGAGTTGATGCATTGGGTGAAGTTGAGGTTGTGGTTGAAGGATTAGTGGTGCAGGTTTTAAAGGGTTGAGGTGATGGTTCAATAAGAAAGTTAAAGGTTTCAGTTTCAGTGTCATTGGTGTAGGAAAGTTGAGGATTTTGGTCATGTGGGGTTGATGCATAAGGGAAGATATGTTCATGAAAAATAACATTTCGTGAAATGAATAATTCTCTGGAGTGAAGATCATACAACACATATCCTTTAGTACCAAATTTGAAACTAAGAAAGATGCATTTTCTAGATCTCGGGTCAAGTTTTGTTCTATGTTGCTCCAATGTGGAAGTAAAACATAGTGAGCCAAAGACCTTAAGGTCAATGATTACAGGAGGTTGCTTGTGCAGCTTCTCATAGGGAGATTTGTTACCAATGGAGGGTGAGGGTATTCTATTAATGAGATGGATAGCATGTGTTACAGCATATGACCAAAAGCATTTAGGTAGATTAGAGTGAAATAAAAGACTACGTGCCACATTGAGAATATGAAGATGTTTTCTTTCCACAATAGAATTTTGTTGTGGAGTCTCAATGCAAGAAGTTTGGTGTATGATTCCAAACTGAGAAAACAGTTTAGGGTAAAGGAATTCAGCTCCATTGTCAGATCTTATAACTTTGATGCAGAGATTAAATTGAGTTTTAACAAAAACAACAAAGTTATGCATAAGTTTCCTAGTTTCAGATTTGGTTCTCATAAAAAACAATCAAGTATGGCGTGTATGATCATCCACAACAGTGAGAAAATATTTGTGACCATGCAAAGATGAAACAGCAAGAGGTCTCCATATATCCATATGAACTAGGTCAAAATGGTTGGAAGATACAGTATTACTAGAGGAAAATGGCAATCTGGCTTGTTTAGCTAAGTGATAGAAGTCACACACTTTATTTGCATTGTATTTTACAAAAGAGAAATTTGTACAAATTGTATCAAGTACTTTATTTGAGGGGTGGCCTAATCTATAGTGCCAAAGATCAAAAACAGAATTTGTAAATGTAGTGTGAAGATTGTACAAGGTTGTTATAAAGAATTGGTTTAAGGGCAGGCTCTTTGAGATGGTACAATCATCTTTGGAGTTCAGCAAGCCCAATCATCTTCAATGTGTTGGTATCCTGGATTTGACAAATAGAGTTGGCAAACATAAGTTGACAATTCAAGGAAGAGATGAGCTGTTGGACAGAAATGATGTTAATGATGAACTCAGAAATGTATAGAACATTATAAAGTTTAAGATGATTGGAAAAGGAAACTAAACCTGAATACCTAGCAATTACTACAGCACCATTAGGTAAAGTGACAAGAATAGGTCTAATAGCATGGTAAGTAACAAAATGAGACATGGAATTGGTGACATGGTCAGTAGCACTAATGTCAAAAATCCACATATTTAAAAGAGAATCTGTTTTACCTGAGTTAGGGGTTGGATTTGGTTAGTGAGTAGAGGACTCAATAACAAAGGATTTACCAGTTTGGTTAACACTATGTGTTTTGGAAAGTTGGGATTGTTGCAGCAAAGAACCCGCCTGAAGCAGATAACCTGAGTCTCCTTGCACAGAGACGAGTAGTGATCCGTAGCACCACACTTACCACACCTCATGGGCCTAGAGACACTAGAGAACTCGCCTCTAAACCCATCCTGCTGAAACTGTGGCTTCTTGCCACTCTGCTTGAAATCTCTGCCGGTCGGAGCATACCTCTGTTTACCCTTGTCTCTCTGATCGGTCCTCTTGCCACTCTGGCTATCTGACCCTCTGGAACTGGCAACTCTGAATTGGCTGGCATCCTCATAGATCCTGCACTTGTTGACCAGAATAGGGAAGACTCTGATCTCCTGGTAGCTGATGGCCTGCTTGATCTCAGGTCGGAGTCCAGCCTCAAACTTGACACACTTCGAACGGTCATCTGTCTCATGCTGGTAAGGAGTTTAGTACCTCGCCAGCTCCTCAAACTTAGCCGCATAGTCACCGACTGATAGCGACCCTTGCCTCAAAGACAAGAATTCCATATCCTTCTTGTCCCTGATGTCCGCTGGAAAGTACTTCTCCAGGAACCTCTGCCTGAACACAGCCCATGTAACCGTTGTGCCCTCAGCCTGCATCCTCTGCCTGCAGTTATCCCACCAGTGCTCTACCTCCTCGGTCAGCATGAAGGTAGCAAAGATGAGCTTCTGCTGATCGTTACAATCCATGGCTCGAAAGATCTTCTCTGTCTCCCTCAGCCACAACAAAGCTCCTTCCGGATCGTACGCGCCCTTGAACGATGGAGGGTTGTTCCTCTGGAACTTATCCAGTCCCTGGAACTCAGCTGGCCCACCATTGTTAGGGTTGACCTGACCAATAGCATTGGCTAGGAGTGCCAATGCGTCAGCAATCGCCAGATCGTTGCGTCCTCTACCGGCCATTAGTTCCTGTACAAGTCCAACACAACTCTTAATACAGAAACTTAAGCGCGTAAAAGCTACAGGCAACTAACTTAAAACATCATTATCTATACGAGTATAGACAATTCACACAAGAGTCACACAACAGACTCACAACAGACTCATACCATGTCCGAACAAGGTCGAACTGCTCTGATACCACTAAATGTGACACCCTACTACCCAGCATGTTATAAGGCAGTTAATATAAATAATTTAAATTAAAAACATGCAATCATTTAATAAGTTTAAAACAATTGTCCATGGGTAGAAAAGTCCCACATGAACCAGTTACAACGCGGAAAATAAACCAAGTTCATAATCAATAAAACATGAAGAAATAACTACCCAACCCCGATGTCATAACTCGGAGCTGGTATAACCGTTCCGGAAAATAATATCCTCGGAAGACAACAGAAAATCAACTAAACAATAAACAGGCCCTAACTATGAGTGGCGGCTCCTCAAAGTCACTCCTCTCCGGGCTGCTCGTCATCCTCTGCAAATGTCGATCAGGCCAAACACAAACAATAACAGGGAGTAAGATTCATGTAATCATATAAACAGCAGGGGAATAGTACGCGAGGTAAACATACACATAAGCATACATCAACATCCAACAGTATCATCACAACCAAGTATGCTATGTTATGCAATGCATCAACTACTCTGCTACTCCAACTATGCATGTGGATCCAAACTAACTCAGGATGAACGACTTTAGAGTTACATATCCGTATTGGCCATAAAAGCACCAACACCGGCAGTTCACCAAACTTTGGGTGAACCCGTTGGATAGCCAACGCACCAAACCGTGGATGCCTCATCACGGGGGGCCTCGGTCACCAACCTTGGGTGACCTACCGTGGATGGCCAGATCACCGTACTCTCGGGCGATCTCCCCTTTGTCGAACCTCCCCCATCAACAACTCCAATGCTCTATGCAAATGGCACAACAACAAACAATCTCAACCACCTCCTTGCTTGGGCCATGAAGCTCCCAAGACTTCAACTTCAACATTCAACATAACCTTAGACCCAAACCGTGGGGTCAAGGCTCCCATGGCTAATAAGCACCAAGGTTCAACTCAACGTGCTTGGGTCAATAAGCACCCAAGACTTAACTTAGCAACGTGCGGTAACCCAACGGATACCGACTTAACACCTTGTTGTCTTAATTATCTTATATAATTAATAACCAGGTTGTCTCATCTTTATCTTTGATTAGTTCTCTCAACTTATCATCATAGGGAAATAGGGTTTAAAACCCCTTAAGTCCTTTAATTGTATTACTGTCCAGGAGGGGTCAGCACGGTCATGCTTAGACCCTAGCACGGTCGTGCTTGGACACGTGAGGGCGTGCTGCCCTTATAAGTGAAGCACGGTCGTACTTCACACTCAGCACGGTCGTGCTCAGCAGTACGGTCGTGCTATTTGACCTGCACGACCGTGCTGAACAGCGCGGCCATTTTCCAAAATTTAAATGGGAGCACGGTCGTGCTCCCTGTTCAGCACGGTCGTGCTCATCGCGCGACAGTGCTGTTCTGGGCAGGAACAGTGACCGAATTTTAACCAAACCATTTAGGGATCAAACACCTAACTTAACACGTTTATTAAACCTATTTATTCCATTCAACAGTTTTATCAACATACTAATCATCACAGCCACAACATCAATCAACCAATATCATATTAATAACAATAACCAACATATCATCATACTCATTAAACAACCAACATGAACATAAAATACATATTATGAACATATAACTAGAAACAATCATTTATCAACCACAACATCATAATCATATGTATACAACGACACCGGGGTTATGGAAAACCCCGTTACCTTACACTAACCCACTGCCTAAAGAGTATATTACCCTTCCCCCCATACCTGGATTGAAGGTTGCTCTACTGACGGCTCCCAACGGTAATCCGATCCCGAATCCTCAAACGGCTCACTCCGAAGTCAAGCCTTAGACAACCAACATAATCTTAATTAGTTTCTCTAATCAACATAAAAAGAAACTAAAAAGAAAAGGGACTATTACCTCTAACAAGACGGACGTATACGGCTTCCCCAACGGTTCCCAAGACTCCACTATAGCAAGGAATGGAGAGGGAATAAGGAGAGAAACACTGTAACCCGTAACTGTGGCTGCCCCAAATAGGAATTAGGGTTTCACATTAACCCTCGGTTCCTGTGCCAAGCATATATAGCTCGGACTTGAGCACGGTCGTGCTCCACTTAGCGTCAGCGAGACGCGGTCAGCACATTGAGCACGGGCGTGCTCACTATTGAGCACGGCCGTGCTCAACTTAAAATCAGAAACACGCTTCTGACTTTAAGCACGGGCTTGCTGGATCATGTACCAGAAAGGGACTTTTAGGCTAAAATCCCACTTAGCCCTTAACCAACATTTTTTTAAAATAATAAAACTAGCTTTATAAAAGCATTTTAAGAAAAACGGGGTGTTACAATTCCACCGCCCTTATAAAAATTTCGTCCTCGAAATTTCTACGTACCTCAAACGAAAAGATGCAGATACCCTTCCATCATCGGACTCTCGAGCTCCCAGGTAGTGCTTTCCTCAGTTGCCCCGCTCCAAACTACTTTAACCAAGGGAATCTCCTTGCCTCTTAGCTGCTTCACCCTCCTATCCTAGACTCGAAGGGGTAACACCTCAAATGTCAAGTTCTCTTTTAACTGTATTGTATCGGGAACTATCACGTGACTAGGGTCATGAATGTACTTCCTGAGTTGAGACACTTGAAAAACATTGTGGAGATTTGACAAAAACGTTGGTAAGGCTATTTGGTAGGCGACTTTGCCAACTCTTTTAAGGATTTGGTAAGGACCAATAAATCTCGGAGTAAGTTTCCTCTAAGTTTCCTCTCCTTCATCACTCTACCAACCCCAGTCGTCGGGGTAACTCTCAAGAATACATGATCGCCTTCCTGGAATTCGAGCGCCTTCCTCCATTTATCATGATAACTCTTCTGCCTACTCTGTGCAACTCTCATCTTTTCCTGAACTAACCTGATCTTTTCTGCTGTTTCCTGGACTATCTCTAGCCCTAGCACCACACTATCACTAGGTTCACTCCAACACAAGGGTGTCCTACATCTCCTCCCATATAGAGCTTCATAAGGTGCCATCCCAATGCTGGAATGGAAACTGTTGTTGTAGGTGAACTCTATCAGGGGCAAAAACTTGTCCCAACTACCAGACTGTTCTAACACACAAGCCCTCAACAAGTCCTCTAAGGACTGGATGGTCCGCTCAGACTGCCCATCAGTCTGTGGGTGGTAAGCTGAACTAAGCCTAAGCTTTGTCCCTAAAGCCTCTTGCAAACTATTCCAAAACCTAGAGGTAAACCTCGGGTCTCTATCTGAAACTATGCTAGAGGGTACACCATGAAGCCTAACTATCTCTTTGATGTACAGCTTAGCTAACTTCTCCAATGGATACTCCATATTCATCGAAATGAAATGGGCAGACTTAGTCAGTCTATCCACAATAACCCATATAGCCTCAAAACCAGCTGGAGTCCTAGGGAGTCCTGACACAAAATCCATGGAGATGCTATCCCATTTCCACTCTGGGATACTCAAAGGTTGCAACTTACCTGAAGGCCTTTGATGCTCAATCTTAACCTTCTGACAAACTAGGCATACATACACAAACTCTGCCACATCCTTTTTCATCCTAGGCCACCAAAACATTCTCTTAAGGTCCTGATACATCTTGGTGGCACCTGGGTGCACACTCAGTCCACTCCTATGACCTTCTTCTATGATCAACTTCCTAAGCTCAGGAATATTAGGTATGCATACTCTATCTTTGAACCTCAAGATACCATCACTGCCATCCTTAAAACTTAGGTCTCTACCCTGAGCGAGTAACTCTCGCTGGTCTAAGAGAAACTTGTCTAACTTCTGACCATCTCTAATATGATCCATCAAACTGTTGGTAACCTTCAAGGTACCAAGCCTAATACTCTTAGGGGTAAACTAGCAAGCTAGACTAAGGTCTCTAAACTCCTCAATCAGATCCATCTCCCTAACCATCAAAGCGGAGACATGCAAGGTTTTCCTACTCAAGGCATGGGCCACCACATTGGCCTTTCCTAGGTGATAGGTCAGCTCGAAGTCATAATCCTTTAAGAACTCCATCCACCTACGCTGCCTCATGTTCAACTCCTTTTGATCAAAGAGATACTTCAAACTCTTATGATCACTAAAAACCTCAAACCTCGCTCCATACAGGTAATGCCTCCATATCTTTAAGGCAAATACCACAGCTCCTAGTTCTAGGTCATGGGTAGGGTAGTTCTTCTCATGTGTTTTCAACTGCCTAGAAGCGTAAGCAACTACCTTACCATTCTGCATCAGCACACCACCTAACCCTTGCTTAGAAGCATCGCAGTAAACTACGAAGGGTTCACTAGGATCTGGCAAAACTAAAACTGGTGCTGATGTCAACCTATTCTTAAGGGTTTGATTCACACTTAGAGTCCCACACAAACAACTGTCCCTTCTTGGTGAGACAGGTTAAGGGTAAAGCTATCTTAGAGAAACCTTCTATAAACCGTCTATAATACCCGGCTAACCCCAAGAAACTCCTAATCTCGGTTACAGACTTTGGCGCTTCCCACTGGAGCACCATCCACTACAAGAAAACATCGATTTACCGACAGACAGTTACCGACGGATGGATTTCCGACGGAATTTTTGGCATTACCGACGGAAAAACCCGTCGGAAAGTTAGATAACGAACAAACCCAAATATTTCCGACGGAAATACCGTCGGTAACGTTACCGAGACGGAAATTCTGTTGGTAGTTCCGTCGGAAACTACGCGAGAAATTCGCGCGGGACTTAATACTGACGGAAATTGCCGTCGGTAAATTACAGACAGAAATTTTCGTAGGTAAACGGACGCGGTTCGGAAATGCGGGCGGCTTACTGACGGAATTTTCCTTCGGTAAATTACCGACGAAAAATTCCGTCGGTAACGGAGGGGCTCGGAACGGGGTTACCGACGGAAATTTTCGTCGGTAAGGAGCGGCGGCGCGGGAATCGGGAAGGATTACGGACGGAAATTTCCGTCGATAATGGAAATTTCCGTCGATAATTTACCGATGGAAATTTCCGTCTGTAAGGGGCGGCGGCAAGGGAATCAGGGCGCGTTACTGAAGGAAAAGACGGAAATTTCCGTCGGTAAGGGGCGGCGACGTGGGAATCGGGGCGCGTTACCGACGGAAATTTCCGTAGGTAATTTACCGACGGAAATTTCCGTCGGTAAGGGGCGGCGGCACGGAAATCGGGGCGCGTTATCGACGGAAATTTCCGTCGGTAACGAAAGGCGGGAAAACGGGTAGCGGTACCGACGGCGGATCCGTCGGAAATTCGGATCCCGGCGTTGGTAATTTAAATTGGTCCCTTCATTACCGACGGCTCGGTCCGTCGGTAATGCCTCCTCCCCATAAAACCACCGGATTTTCCCCCTCCCTCATTTTCATGTTTCATTTTCTCTTTTCTCCTCTCTTCTCCCTCTCTTCACCGCCGGATTTGCCCCTTTCTTCCTCCTTCCTCTTCCCCATCTTCTTCCTTTCTCCTTCGCTTTCCTTTCTCCTCTCCTTTCTCCTCTCCTTTCTTCTTCATTCGACCGAACCACAAGTCCCAGCCCCGGCCGCTGCCCGCCTGCCCCGACCACCTGCGCCGACCCCCGCCCTCCTGCGCCGACCCGTCGCCGCCTGCACCGACCACGCCAACCCGCCGCCCGCCTGCGCCGCCGCCTACACCTCAGCTTTCACCACCGCAGACACTACATTAAGGTGAGCAACCACCTTCTCCTTCAACTCTGTTCTTTGTTTGTGCATTATACTTACTCAATGTTTGTCTTCTCCAGAAAACAACCACCAGTTTGGAGCACCAGTCACCGTGCCTGAGGAATTCCGGCTACCAATTTGGTTTTTTCAGGTGAGTTTCCAATTTTATTTGTTAATATTTTTAGTATATTAATTAAATGTTGTATGGATAGTTGTTAATTATAAGATGTTGTAAATTGTTAGGACAAGTAAAAAATGTGTTGGATTGTTATGTTGGATTTTTTTTTTTTAAGTGTGTTAGATAGTTTTGGTGGAGTGTAATTAGGTGGACTGTTATGTTGGATTATTTTTTTTAAGTGTGTTGGACAGTTTTCTTGGAGTGTAATAAGGTGTACTGTAATGTTATGTTGTATATTGTTAAATGTGTTGGACTGTTATGTTGGATCAATTTGGTGTGCTGTACAGTTATGTTGTAATTAGCAGTGTTGTACAGTAATAATTTATGTTTTTTATCATTTGGTATGCTTTATTGCTTTTTAATTAACAAAAAATAACAATATAAATTTATTTTGATTTTGATGTAGAGAAATGCAAAAAGCACCTGAAATTATTCCTTATCTAATCTCGTAATTAAGCTAGATTGTGAGATGTCATAACCAAACTTTAGTTGTAAATAAAGTATATTCTGTATCTTGGATTTGTTTTTTATTTAAATATGTATGTTATTTATTTTTACTTTTATTCTTAACATAATATTATTAATGCAATGATTAAGTGTATAATGTGTGTTTACATTAATAGGTCACATTGTAAAGTTGAAGAAATTTACACGATAAAGATGCGTGAAAGCATTAGATCGAAATGCCGCCAGACTGGTTGCCACTAGTACTAATAATAGAATTTAAAATAAATTTTAGATTTTAAAATTCAAGTATACAAATTAACATAATTACTTTACTATATCAATAAAATGTTTTATTAATTATATTAAATTTAAAAATACATGATTTAATAAAACGTAAGACAAATTATTGTGGGCTGATATATGTTTATGCTGGTTGCTTAATTATGTGTTATATAGTTTGTTGCTGGTATCAAACTTTACGTAAATTATCTGTGTTACGTAAAGTTTAATTTTATCGTAAAGTATATATATTTAATACGTAATTGAAAAAAACCGTAGCTTCCCGTTTAAGGTTCAATATTATTGAGCATGTGTACTCGTGGTCATGGTATCGCTCATTTTATTGAATCTTGAATTGTCCAATTGGGACAGTTTGGAAAAAAACTTTTTCTCCACTAATATACTAATTACTCGTTGATTCTCATCTGTTATATAGTTGATGAGATTTCGGGTCGAAGTATTTCCTTTTGTTCTCCGGGTCCATGCTTGATTGCGGCATCTTATCGCGGTCAAGTCGTGTACTTGGAGACCAATGGGAAATGCTGCTGAATATTCGTCAGCTATAAGACATGAGAAGCGATGAGTAACTAGTATAATACAGTGGTGAAAAAGTTTTTCCTCGAATGGGATAGGGCCACACCTTTGAAGGAAAGGGAACGATTCGAGGTTATAGTATCATGTTTAGAAATACGTCAATTTATCTGGATATGCAGAAGGATGGAATATTATCTCCCGAGCCGTAGTTGGGTATATGATAGGAACGAGTCTGGGAGACGGCTTCTAAAACAATCCTTTGTAATTGGAGTTGAGGAGTTTATATCGAAAGCCAAACAACATTGTGATTATGCAGAAGAAGGGGGGATTCGATGTCCGTGCATAAAGTGCAATTGTATGAAAGTTTTGAGTGAGGATGACGTGAAGTTACATCTATATCGACGTGGGTTCAAGCCTAATTATTGGATATGGACTGATCATGGTGAGGAGTTGCCGGATATTAATCTGAATGATGTCGGTGTTGACGATCTTCACATGGGTGCATCTAGCAGTGGCTTACATGATGACTATGTCGAACAACTCCAGTCAATGCATATGATGGTGGACGATTGTCTTGGGCAACATGGGAACTTCGAGTTATAATACAATACTACTACTTATCCTAAAAAAGTAGTATTATTTTATTGTAACTGGTTTGATCAATCGAAGACAGGCACAAAGGTGGATCCCAAGTATGGCACTGTGGACATTCGCATGGATAGAAGATATCAACAATTTGATCCGTTTATCATTGCTCACAATGCCAAACAAGTTTACTATGTCCCTTTTCCAGCAATGCGAGCGGACAAACGAGGTTGGTGTGTTGCTATCACTACCAAACCTAGGGGTCGCATAGAAATCGATAATGCAGAGGATGATATACCCTTCCAGGCGGATGAATCGTCACATGTCAATGAAGTAATTGAGGTCGAGCGTATTACTGGCATGTTGGGATCTGCTGATGATGGGGAAGAAGTGGCCATTGCTAATCCATCGGTATCGATTAATGCATCATCAGAGGAAGAAATCCAAAGTGATGACTCAATGCAAGAAGAAGAAGAGTCAGACTTACAATCAAAAGATGATACCGAGTCTGAATAGGAATTTTAATGCTAAGTTACAGTATCATATATTTTGTATTTTTTTTTCCATTTAAATGTAAGACTTTTGTAATTTAGTTGTATTTTAAAATTTTGCTTATTAGATTATGCTGTTAAATGTCGATTGATTTATTGTTTTTACATTGACTTATAATTGTGATAAAAAAATAGATATGTCAGCATCAGGAGGAGAGCCGCCCCGCCCCCCATCGCCTAGCGGTGATAAGGGGAAGGGGAAGGCTAAGCGAGGTCGATACACCATTAAGTCTCAGGTGCTTGCCCGCCTCGGTGCAGGTTCCTCTGCACCCACCGCACCCACTCCAGCTACAGGAGCCTCCCCCGACCGTTCTACACCCTCCCCCACTCATTCTACACCCTCTCCGACCCATACTACACCATCCCCTGCCCATACACCATCCCCGACGCACCCTACACCATCCTCCACACATATTCCACCCACTCGATTTGCCCCACGAGGCTTACTAGCCGGCTACTCGCCGCCCCCTACTGGACTTGCACCACACCCACACCCAGCACCACCATCATCAGCTGCGTATGCCACACAGGCAACAGGATTATCATTTATGCCGACTCCTGGTATGTCGGCACAGCCTAACCCGACCATTCCACCCTCATCATCCGGGGCCGCATACCCTCACGGCATGGACATTCCATCCACATCGTCCGGCCAGCACTCGGTCGCACCTGAGAACTTGCCTGAGTGGGCCAGGATTCCCAGACCTGAGGATCGACCATGGGTCACGCCTGTTTCTGGATCGTAAGAAATTTTTAAACTTTGACTATTTCATATTTATCCGATAAGTATATATTTGTTGATATGCATATTGTTGAATTAATAAAATTTTAACTTTTGCAGCTTCATCCCATCGAAAGTGGGATCGAAGAACGTTACCTACGCCCTCAAGGCACAATATCGTCGCTTCTGGCCATCGTGGGGGAGGATACCGAAGGAAGACCGCGATCGTATCTTCACACGATTCGGGGTAACTTGTTTCATTTTTTCCTATATTTTATATATTTATTTTTCACGCAGTTTATATATTTTTTATTTTTTGTATAAAATTGATATTTCTTCTTTGTTAACAGGCCCTTGTGCGCTGGTTACCGGAGCATGCTGCACAGATACGCGTCATATTTGACGAAAGAGCATCTAATCGACTGAGGGACATGCTCGCGACGGCTAGGGAATCTCGGGTGCGCCCAAATTACATAGGCCCCAGAATTTGGCCCCAGCTTTGTGCATACTAGGACACTCCAGAGTACAAGGCGAAGTGTGAGCAGGCAAAGAGAAATCGGGCTTCCGAGAAGGGTGGGAGCATGCACACTGGTGGCTCGATTAGCCATATGCAGCATGCCATTAACATGGTATGCACATTTAAATAGTAGTATTTTTTAATTTTTTTATATGATTTATTTTATAATTAAGTGATTATATTTCTTTGTCGGTTGCAGGTAGGACAGCTTACCCACTCGGTTGATGTCCCTACCATGTTTGAGCAGACACATATTCACGCAGACACTGGCGAGTTTGTTGATGAGAGGTCGAGGCAGACAGTGGTGAGCTAATTTAAGTATCTCTTTACATTTGATTTATTTTTCATTATTATAGTCTAATAATATAGTTTTTTGTAACGCAGGCAGAGTACAATGCCAGGTTCAGTCAGGTAGTGTCTGAGGTCGCCTCCTGCTCTGGTGCCTCGGATCCTTCCCAGCTGGACCCCGCCGAGGTCGAACGACTACAGACCCAGGTCTGGATGGAAGTGGCGGGTGGGAAGAAGAAGGGTCGCATTTACGGTACCGCGACTATGGCTCGTTCCATCACTCGGGCCTCGATGCCGAGCTTGACCATTCGGGAGCCTACATCCTCCGGCTCACAGGACACGGAGGAGATGCGGCAGCTGAGGCAGCAGATGCAGGAGCAGAGGCAGCATGCACAGCGCATGCAGCAGCATGCATAGCGCATGGAGCAGCAGATGGAGACTTGGTCTACGGTGATGACCTCTCTGCTCGAGCTGCTTCCACCAGAGAGGCGCAGCGCTCTAGAGGGGGTCATCCATGACAGCCAGCCATCCACTACTTCTACCATGGCACCACCGCAGCCGCATGATGCCGGTGTGGCTTCTGCACCGCAACATGATGGTCTGACGCCGGTGAACTCCCCCCTACATAATGATGATGATGATGAGTACTATAATGATGATGATGATTAGGATAGTTTTATATTTATTTACTTGTGTTTTCTAGACTGAAGGATATTGTATGTGTGGAATATTAATGTTAATTTAAATTTAATTGTCTTTTTAATTATTTGTGATTTCTTTTTTTGATCTATATACCAAATTATTTATAATAAAAAAAACTAAATTTTATTAACAAAATTGATTTAATAATTAATATTTAAAATAAAAAATTAATTAAAAAAATAATAAATTAAAAAACGTTACCGACGGAATTTCTGACGGAAAAATCCGTCGGTAACTTTCCGACGGAAATTTCCGTCGAAAACGTTACCGACGGAATTTCCGACTGAAACAGCCGTCGGTAATTTTCCGACGGAAATTTCCGTCGGAAATTCCGTCTGTAACGTTTCCGACGGATCCTACTCGTCCGTCGGAAACCGTTTCCTACGAGCCGGATACCGACGGAATTTGGTCCGTCGGAAAATCCGTCAGAAAAGCGCATTACCGACGGATTTTTTGCATTACCGTCGGATTTTGGCCGTCGGTAATCACGCCTTTTTTTGTAGTGGTCTCTACCTTAGCTGGGTCCACTGCTACGCCACCCTTAGAGATGACATGTCCTAAGAAGCTCACTTCCTCTAACTAGGACTCACACTTAGACAACTTAGCATACAACTGCTTTTCCTTAAGGGTCTGTAAGACAACCCTCAGGTGTTCCTGTTCATGTAGTCCATGAAGACCGCAGTAGCATTGGTCACACCGAAGGGCATAACCAAGTACTCATAGTGACCATATCACGTCCTAAACGCTGTCTTCGAGATGTCCTCAGACTTAACCCAAATCTGATGGTACCCTGATCTCAGATCTATCTTTGAAAATACGCAAGCGCCCATCAACTGGTCCATAAGATCATCAATCCTAGGGAGGGGATACCGATTCTTTATGGTCACCTTGTTGAGCTGCCGAAAGTCAACACACAACCTCATACTACCATCCTTCTTCTTCACCAACAACACAGGTGCTCCCCACGGAGACACACTGGGCCTAATGAACTGCTTCTTCATCAGGTTCTCCAACTGTTCCTTTAACTTAGCTAGCTCTAGAGGAGACATTCTATAGGGTGCTACGGAGATTGGCCTGGTGCCAGGTTCTAAGTCTATGGTAAACTCAACATCTCACTCTGGGGGTAAGTTATAAACATCCCCCGGGAACACTTCAGGAAATTCTCGCACAACAGGCAAGCTGGCGACATCAGGAAGGCTGCACTCTACTCCCAGGGAAGCTAACATCATGTACACTTGGGCTTCGTCTTTCATCGAAGCTTGAACTTGGCTGGTAGAGAGAAGGTTTGGATTCTTAGACTCCCTTGGAGTTCCAAAAATCAGGGTTTTGTCAAAACAATTCAGGAGGACATGGTTGGAAGATAACCAGTCCATACCCAGAATAATATCCAGGTCTTTCAAAGGCAAGCATACAAGATCAGCAATGAATGTCCTATCATTTATAACTATATGACAGTTCTTGCATGCATAAGAAGTAGAAACAGGTTTATTTGTAGGTGTAGAAACCAACAAATCATACTCAAGGAAAGCAACAGGCAATTCAAGACTCTTGACCCTATCATGCGATATAAATGAGTGAGTAGCACCCGAATCATACAACACAGTTAATTGAGTTCCGTCAATAAGACATGTACCTTGAATCAAGTCATCAGACTCGGAGGCTTCAGCTCCACTAAGAGTAAAGACTCTTCCAGTGGTCTTCAGTCGGTTGGCCTGGGACTTCTGATTCTTGCTGGTGCTGGGAGGCTCGGCCTTGGCTCCTTCACACTCTCTGCTGATATGTCCTGGCTTGCCACACCTGAAACAGATAACCTAAGTCTCCTTGCACTGAGATGAGTAGTGATCCGTAGCACCACACTTACCGCACCTCATAGGCCTAGAGACATTAGAGAACCCGCCTCTAAACCCATCCTGCTGAAACTGTGGCTTCTTGCCACTCTGCTTGAAATCTCTGCCGGTCGGAGCATACCTCTGTTTACCCTTGTCTCTCTGATCGGTCCTCTTGCCACTCTGACTATCTGACCCTCTGGAACTTGTAACACCCTGTTTTTCAGAATTAATTTTGATTAAGCTGGTTGTATTAAGTTGAATTTATGCTTCAAGGGCTTAGTGGGATTTTTGGTTAAAAGTCCCTTTCTGGTACATGAGCACACCCGTGCTCATTAGCCAGCAAGCCCGTGCTTAAAGTCAGAAGCGTGTTTCTGATTTTAAGTTGAGCACGACCGTGCTCAACAGGTAGCACGCCCGTGCTCAACGTGTTGAGCGCGTCTCGTAACGTTAAGTTGAGCACGACCTTGCTCAAGGACGAGCACGACCGTGCTCAAGTCCGGGCCTATATACGTTGAGCAGACTCAGGGTTGCGCCGTACACTCTATCTTGCTACTAAAAACCCTAGTACGGCTGCAACCTCCCTTCTTCCCTTTTTCCTTCATACTCAGTGTGGTTTTGAGTATTGGAGACACTAGGGAAATGTGGTCTCGTCTGCACTTCGTGTATAGGTAAGGTTTCGTTCCTTTTCTTTAGTTTCCTTTCGTTTTTGGTTGGGAAACTAACACCGTTTCAACCTGTTTGTTTAAGGCTCGTCCGTGCGTGAGCCGCCTAAAGGAGAGGAACCGGTTGCTGTTGGGAAATCTTAGAGAGCTACCTTCAATCCAGGTATGGGGAGAAGGGTAGTATCTACATAGGTTTGGGTTTAGGGTAAAGTAAAGGGGTTCCCATAACCCCGGTTGTTGCATGTTATGTATGTATGATTGGTTAGTTACTATGATAACATGTTAGTGATTGTGAATATGCTATGTTTATGTTTATAAACTGTTGGTTGAGTTACGTTGTTGTAATTGGTATGAACATGATGTTATCGTTGTTGGTTGATGCCACTGTTGAATTGGTTGTTGTTATATTGATGAGTTTAATGCCTAAAAAGTCTGATAACCGGTTTAGGACGTTTAATGGATTACATTATGAAATTTGGTTAAGTATCAGCCTCTGTTCCTCCCCAGAACAGCACTGTCGCGCGTTGAGCACGACCGTGCTGAACAGGGAGCACGACCGTGCTCCCAGTTGAATTCTGGGAAGATGGCCGCGCTGTTGAGCACGGCCATATAGGACAAAGAGCACGATCGTGCTGCTGAGCACGACCGTGCTCATTAAGAATCACGACCGTGCTTCACTTACAGGGGAGCACTCCCCTCACGTGCTTAAGCACGACCGTGCTGGGTTACGAGCACGACCGTGCTCAACCCACTGAGACAGAATACAATTAAAGGACTTAAGGGGTTTTTAAACCCCACTTCCCCATGATGATAACTGATTAGACAACTTGGTAAATGTTAATAAAGATAAATAAAGATGATGAGATGGTGAGATGCTACGTCGATACCCTTTGGGGTGCCGCAAGCTGATGAGTTGTGCCTTGGTGCTTTTTGGCCAAGGAGGCCTTGACCCCACGGTTTGGGTCTAAGGTCTTGTTGTTACGTACCTTGGTGGCCGAGAGTTTGCCCCAAGTATTGCGGTTGATTCCGCTTAAGTCCTCAGGTAGATTCCGCGAGGCAAGTTGGTGCGGTTGATCCCGCTGTTACCTTCGGTCGATCCCGTTGGAGTTATGGAGGTGGTGTTGCCGTTGTTGTCATGTTGCATACGCATTGCATCGGAGTTGTTGTTTAGGGATGTTCGACATAGGGGAGATCGTCCTAGAGTACGGCGATCCGGCCATCCACGGTTGGAGTAGATTCTCCTAGCGCCCCCGTGACGAGGCATTCGTTGGTTTGATGCGTTGGCTATCCAAGGAGTAGATTCTCCGGCGTTGAGTAGATTCTCAATGTGGATATGTAACTCCGAAGTCGTTCATCCCGAGTTTAGTGGATCCACATGCATTGATGGTTTAGCGGAGTAGGACTGCATTGCACTGCATAGCATAATGATGATGTTGATGTCTGATGTGATGCTGCTATGCTTGCTGTTTACTTTACTACCTATCTCCATGCTATTATGTTTATACGATTCTTACTCCCTATATATGTTTGTTGTTTGTGTTTGGCCTGATTGGCACATTGCAGAGGATGACGAGCAGCTCGGAGAGGAGTGACTTTGAGGAGCCGCCACTCATCGTAGGGCTAGTTTATGTTTCGTAGTTGTTAGTTTCAGTTGTAATTCCGTGGATTTTATTCCGGAACGGTTATACCAGCTCTGTATGTGACATCGGGGTTGGGTTATATTATTTTTTGGTTTGGTTATGTTTTTATTATTTAAAACTTATTTCATTTCCGCGTTGTAAACGGTTCATGTGGGACTTTTCTACCCATGGACAATTGTTTATTTTATTCAATAATTGCATGTTTTCCTTTAATTGTTTTTAAATTAATTGGCTTTTAACATGCGGGGTAGAAGGGTGTTACATTTAGTGGTATCATAACAGTTCGACCTTGTTCGGACGTGGTATGAGTCTGTTGTGAGTCTGTTGTGTGACTCTTGTTTGAATTGTCTATACTTGCTATAGATAATGATGTTTTAAGTTAGTTGCCTGTAGCTTTTACTCGCTAAGTTTCTGTATTAAAGGCTGTTTTGGGCATGTACAGGAACTAATGGCCGGTAGAGGACGCAACGATTAGGCGATTGCTGACGCGTTGGCACTTTTGGCCAATGCTATCGGACAGGTCAACCCTAACAACGGTGGGCCAGCTGAGTTCCAGGGACTGGATAAGTTCCAGAGGAACAACCCTCCGTCATTCAAGGGAGCGTATGACCCAGAAGGAGCATTGTTGTGGCTGAGGGAGACAGAGAAGATCTTCCGTACGATGGACTGCAATGATCAGCAGAAGCTCATCTTCGCCACCTTCATGTTGACTGAGGAGGCGGAGCACTGGTGGGATAACTGCAGGTAGAGGATGCAGGCAAAGGGCACAGCGGTGACTTGGGCTGTGTTCAGGCAGAGGTTTCTGGAGAAGTATTTTCCAGCGGACATCAGAGACAAGAAGGAGATGGAATTCTTGTCTTTGAGGCAGGGGTCGCTGTCAGTCGGTGACTATGCGGCTAAGTTCGAGGAGCTGGCTAGGTACTACACTCCTTACCAGCACGAGACGGACGATCGTTCCAAATGTGTGAAGTTTGAAGCGGGACTCCGGCCTGAGATCAAACAGGCCATTAGTTACCAGGAGATCAGAGTCTTCCCTATTCTGGTCAACAAGTGCAGGATCTATGAGGATGCCAGCCAGTTCAGAGCTGCTAGTTCCAGAGGGTCGGACAATCAAAGTGGCAAGAGGGTTGATCAGAGGGATAAAGGTAAGCAGCGGTATGCCCCTTCGGGCAAGGACTTCAAGCAGAGCGGCAGAAAACCCCAGTTTTAGCAGAGTAGCTTCAGGGGTGGGTTTTCTGATGCCCCTAGAGCTATGAGGTGTGGAAAGTGTGGAGCACAGGACCACTATTCGTCTCAGTGCAAGGAAACACAGGTTATCAGTTTCAAGTGTGGCAAGCCAGGCCACATCAGTCGCGAGTGTGATGGATCTAAGGCCGAGCCTCCCAGCGCTAGCAAGAATCAGAAGTCCCAGGCCAACAGACTGAAGACCACTGGAAGAGTCTTTACTCTTAGTGGAGCCGAAGCCTCCGAGTCTGATGACTTGATCCAAGGTACGTGTTTAATTGATGGAACTCGTTTGACTGTATTGTATGATTCGGGTGCTACTCACTCGTTTATATCGCATGATAGGGTCATGAGTCTAAAATTGCCTGTTACCTTCCTTGAGTTTGATTTGTTGGTTTCTACGCCTACAAATAAACCTGTTTCTACTTCTTATGCATGCAAGAACTGTCATATTGTTATAAATGATAAAACTTTCCTTGCTGATCTTGTATGCTTACCCTTGAAAGACCTGGATATTATTCTGGGTATGGACTGGTTATCTTCCAACCATGTCCTTCTGAATTGTTTCGATAAGACCCTGATTTTTGGAACTCCAAAGGAGTCTAAGAATCCAGACCTTCTCTCTGCCAGCCAAGTACGAGCTTCGATGAAAGACGAAGCCCAAGTGTACATGATGTTAGCTTCCCTGGATGTAGAGAGCAGCCCTCCTGATGTCGCCAGCTTGCCTGTTGTGCAAGAGTTTCCTGAAGTGTTTCCGGGGGATGTTTATAACTTGCCCCCAGAAAGAGATGTTGAGTTTACCATAGACTTAGTGCCTGGCACCGGGCCAATTTCCATAGCACCCTATAGAATGTCTCCTCTAGAGCTAGCTAAGTTGAAAGAACAGTTGGAGGACCTGATGGAGAAGCAGTTCATTAGGCCGAGTGTGTCTCCGTGGGGAGCACCTGTGTTGTTGGTGAAGAAGAAGGATGGTAGTATGAGGTTGTGTGTCGACTTTCGACAGCTCAACAAGGTGACCATAAAGAATCGGTATCCCCTCCCTAGGATTGATGATCTTATGGATCAGTTGATGGGTGCTTGCGTCTTTTCAAAGATAGATTTGAGGTCAGGGTACCATCAGATTCGGGTTAAGTCTGAGGACATCCCGAAGACAGCGTTTAGAACGCGATATGGTCACTATGAGTATTTGGTTATGCCTTTCGGTGTGACCAACACTCCTGCGGTCTTCATGGACTACATGAACAAGACCTTTCACCCTTACTTGGATAAGTTCGTGGTGGTGTTTATAGATGACATCTTAGTGTACTCCAAGAGTAAGGAGGAACATGAGGAACACCTAAGGGTTGTCTTGCAGACCGTTAAGGAGAAACAGTTGTATGCTAAGTTGTCTAAGTGTGAGTTCTGGTTAGAGGAAGTGAGCTTCTTAGGACATGTCATCTCTAAGGGTGGCATAGCAGTGGACCCAGCTAAGGTAGAGACGGTGCTCCAGTGGGAAGCGCCAAAGTCTATAACCGAGATTAGGAGTTTCTTGGGGTTAGCCGGGTATTATAGGCGGTTTATAGAAGGTTTCTCTAAGATAGCTTTACCCTTAACCCGTCTCACCAAGAAGGGACAGTTGTTTGTGTGGGACTCTAAGTGTGAAGAGAGTTTCCAAACCCTTAAGAATAGGTTGACATCAGCACCAGTGTTAGTTTTGCCAGATCCTAGTGCACCCTTCGTAGTTTACTGCGATGCTTCTAAGCAAGGGTTAGGTGGTGTGCTGATGCAGAATGGTAAGGTAGTCGCTTACGCTTCTAGGCAGTTGAAAACCCATGAGAAGAACTACCTTACCCATGACCTAGAGTTAGGAGCTGTGGTATTTGCCTTGAAGATCTGGAGGCATTACCTGTATGGAGCGAGGTTTGAGGTCTTTAGTGATCATAAAAGTTTGAAGTATCTCTTTGATCAAAAGGAGTTGAATATGAGGCAGCGTAGGTGGATGGAGTTCTTAAAGGATTATGACTTCGAGCTGACCTATCACCCAGGAAAGGCCAATGTGGTGGCCGATGCCTTGAGTAGGAAAACCCTACATATCTCCGCTTTGATGATCAGGGAGATGGACCTGATTGAGGAGTTTAGAGACCTTAGTCTAGCTTGCGAGTTTACCCCTAAGAGTATTAGGCTTGGTACCTTGAAGGTTACCAATAGTTTGATGGATCAGATTAGAGAGGGTCAGAAGTTAGATAAGTACCTCTTAGACCAGCGAGAGTTGCTCGCTCAGGGTAGAGACCTAAGTTTTAAGGATGGCAGTGATGGTATTTTGAGGTTTAAAGATAGAGTTTGTGTGCCAAATGTTCCTGAGCTTAAGAGGTTGATCTTAGAAGAAGGTCATAGGAGTGGATTGAGTGTGCACCCAGGTGCCACTAAGATGTATCAGGACCTTAAAAGAATGTTTTGGTGGCCTAGGATGAAAAAGGACGTAGCTGAGTTTGTTTATGCGTGCCTAGTTTGCCAGAAGGCTAAGATCGAGCATCAGAGGCCTTCGGGTAAGTTGCAACCTTTAAGTGTCCCAGAATGGAAATGGGATAGTATCTCCATGGATTTTGTGTCTGGACTCCCTAGGACTGCAGCTGGTTTTGAGGCAATTTGGGTTGTCGTGGATAGACTGACTAAGTCTGCCCATTTCATTCCGATGAACATGGAGTATCCTTTAGAGAAGTTGGCAAAGTTGTACATCAAGGAGATAGTTAGGCTTCATGGTGTACCCTCTAGCATAGTTTCGGATAGAGACCCGAGGTTTACCTCTAGGTTTTGGAATAGTTTGCAAGAGGCTTTAGGAACAAAGCTTAGGCTTAGTTCAGCTTACCACCCACAGACTGATGGGCAGTCTGAGCGGACAATCCAGTCCTTAGAGGACTTGTTGAGGGCTTGTGTGTTAGAACAGTCTGGAAGTTGGGACAAGTTTTTGCCCCTGATAGAGTTCACCTACAACAACAGCTTCCATTCCAGCATTGGGATGGCACCTTATGAAGCTCTGTATGGGAGGAGATGTAGGACACCCTTGTGATGGAGCGAACCTAGTGATAGTGTGGTGCTAGGGCCAGAGATAGTCCAGGAAACAACAGAAAAGATTAAGTTAGTTCAGGAGAAGATGAGAGTTGCACAGAGTAGGCAGAAGAGCTACCATGATAAAAGGAGGAAGGCGCTCGAATTCCAGGAAGGCGATCATGTATTCTTGAGAGTTACCCCGATGACTGGGGTTGGTAGAGTGATGAAGGCGAGGAAACTTACTCCGAGGTTCATTGGTCCTTACCAAATCCTCAAAAGAGTCGGCGAAGTCGCCTACCAAATAGCCTTACCCACGTTCTTGTCAAATCTCCACAATGTTTTTCATGTGTCACAACTCAGGAAGTATGTTCATGACCCTAGTCACGTGATAGTACCCGACGCTATACATTGAAAGAGAACCTGACGTTTGAGGTGTTACCTCTTCGAGTCGAGGATAGGAGGGTGAAGCAGCTAAGAGACAAGGAAATTCCTTTGGTTAAAGTGGTTTGGAGTGGGGCAACTGAGGAAAGTGCTACCTGGGAGCTGGAGAGCAAGATGATGGAAGCATACCCGCATCTTTTCCCTTGAGGTACGTGTAAATTTCGAGGACGAAATTTTTATAAGGTTGGTGGAATTGTAACACCCTGTTTTTCAGAATTAATTTTGATTAAGCTGGTTGTATTAAGTTGAATTTATGCTTCAAGGGCTTAGTGGGATTTTTGGTTAAAAGTCCCTTTCTGGTACATGAGCACACCCGTGCTCATTAGCCAGCAAGCCCGTGCTTAAAGTCAGAAGCGTGTTTCTGATTTTAAGTTGAGCACGACCGTGCTCAACAGGTAGCACGCCCGTGCTCAACGTGTTGACCGTGTCTCGTAACGTTAAGTTGAGCACGACCTTGCTCAAGGACGAGCACGACCGTGCTCAAGTCCGGGCCTATATACGTTGAGCAGACTCAGGGTTGCGCCGTACACTCTATCTTGCTACTAAAAACCCTAGTACGGCTGCAACCTCCCTTCTTCCCTTTTTCCTTCATACTCAGTGTGGTTTTGAGTATTGGAGACACTAGGGAAATGTGGTCTCGTCTGCACTTCGTGTATAGGTAAGGTTTCGTTCCTTTTCTTTAGTTTCCTTTCGTTTTTGGTTGGGAAACTAACACCGTTTCAACCTGTTTGTTTAAGGCTCGTCCGTGCGTGAGCCGCCTAAAGGAGAGGAACCGGTTGATGTTGGGAAATCTTAGAGAGCTACCTTCAATCCAGGTATGGGGAGAAGGGTAGTATCTACATAGGTTTGGGTTTAGGGTAAAGTAAAGGGGTTCCCATAACCCCGGTTGTTGCATGTTATGTATGTATGATTGGTTAGTTACTATGATAACATGTTAGTGATTGTGAATATGCTATGTTTATGTTTATAAACTGTTGGTTGAGTTACGTTGTTGCAATTGGTATGAACATGATGTTATCGTTGTTGGTTGATGCCACTGTTGAATTGGTTGTTGTTATATTGATGAGTTTAATGCCTAAAAAGTCTGATAACCGGTTTAGGACGTTTAATGGATTACATTATGAAATTTGGTTAAGTATCAGCCTCTGTTCCTGCCCAGAACAGCACTGTCGCGCGTTGAGCATGACCGTGCTGAACAGGGAGCACGACCGTGCTCCCAGTTGAATTCTGGGAAGATGGCCGCGCTGTTGAGCACGGCCATACAGGACAAAGAGCACGATCGTGCTGCTGAGCACGACCGTGCTCATTAAGAAGCACGACCGTGCTTCACTTACAGGGGAGCACGCCCCTCACGTGCTTAAGCACGACCGTGCTGGGTTACGAGCACGACCGTGCTCAACCCACTGAGACAGAATACAATTAAAGGACTTAAGGGGTTTTTAAACCCCACTTCCCCATGATGATAACTGATTAGACAACTTGGTAAATGTTAATAAAGATAAATAAAGATGATGAGATGGTGAGATGCTAAGTCGATACCCTTTGGGGTGCCGCAAGCTGATGAGTTGTGCCTTGGTGCTTTTTGGCCAAAGAGGCCTTGACCCCACGGTTTGGGTCTAAGGTGTTGTTGTTACGTACCTTGATGACCGAGAGTTTGCCCCAAGTACTGCGGTTGATTCCGCTTAAGTCCTCAGGTAGATTCCACTAGGCAAGTTGGTACGGTTGATCCCGCTGTTACCTTCGGTCGATCCCGTTGGAGTTATGGAGGTGGTGTTGCCGTTGTTGTCGTGTTGCATACGCATTGCATCAGAGTTGTTGTTTAGGGATGTTCGACATAGGGGAGATCGTCCTAGAGTACGGCGATCCGGCCATCCACGGTTGGAGTAGATTCTCCTAGCGCCCCCGTGACGAGGCATTCGTTGGTTTGATGCGTTGGCTATCCAAGGAGTAGATTCTCCGGCGTTGAGTAGATTCTCAATGTGGATATGTAACTCCGAAGTCGTTCATCCCGAGTTTAGTGGATCCACATGCATTGATAGTTTAGCGGAGTAGGACTGCATTACACTGCATAGCATAATGATGATGTTGATGTCTGATGTGATGCTGCTATGCTTGCTGTTTACTTTACTGCCTATCTCCATGCTATTATGTTTATACGATTCTTACTCCCTATATATGTTTGTTGTTTGTGTTTGGCCTGATTGGCACATTGCAGAGGATGACGAGCAGCCCGGAGTGGAGTGACTCTGAGGAGCCGCCACTCATCGTAGGGCTAGTTTATGTTTCGTAGTTGTTAGTTTCAGTTGTAATTCCGTGGATTTTATTCCGGAACGGTTATACCAGCTCTGTATGTGACATCGGGGTTGGGTTATATTATTTTTTTTGGTTTGTTATGTTTTCGTTATTTAAAACTTATTTCATTTCCGCGTTGTAAACGGTTCATGTGGGACTTTTCTACCCATGGACAATTGTTTATTTTATTCAATAATTGCATGTTTTCCTTTAATTGTTTTTAAATTAATTGGCTTTTAACATGCGGGGTAGAAGGGTGTCACAGAACTAGCAACACTGAACTGGCTGGCATCCTCATAGATCCTGTACTTGTTGACCAGAATAGGGAAGACTCTGATCTCCTGGTAGCTGATGGCCTGCTTAATCTCAGGTCGGAGTCCAGCCTCAAACTTGACACACTTCGAAAGGTCATCTGTCTCATGCTGGTAAGGAGTATAGTACCTCGCCAGCTCCTCAAACTTAGCCGCATAGTCACCGACTGAGAGCAACCCTTGCCTCAAAGACAAGAATTCCATCTCCTTCTTGTCCCTGATGTCCGCTGGAAAGTACTTCTCCAGGAACCTCTGCCTGAACACAGCCCATGTAACCGCTGTGCCCTCAGCCTGCATCCTCTGCCTACAGTTATCCCACCAGTGCTCTGCCTCCTCAGTCAGCATGAAGGTAGCAAAGATGAGCTTCTGCTAATCGTTGCAATCCATGGTTCGGAAGATCTTCTCTGTCTCCCTCAGCCACAACAAAGCTCCTTCCGGATCGTACGCGCCCTTGAACGATGGAGGGTTGTTCCTCTGGAACTTATCCAGTCCCTGGAACTCAGCTGGCTCACCATTGTTAGGGTTGACCTGACCAAAAGCATTGGCTAGGAGTGCCAATACGTCAGCAATCGCTTGATCGTTGCGTCCTCTACCGGGCATTAGTTCCTGTACAAGTCCAACACAACTCTTAATACAGAAACTTAAGCGAGAAAAAGCTACAGGCAACAAACTTAAAACATCATTATCTATACGAGTATAGACAATTCACACAAGAGTCACACAACAGACTCATACCATGTCCGAACAAGGTCGAACTGCTCTGATACCACTAAATGTGACACCCTACTACCCAGCATGTTATAAGGCAGTTAATATAAATAATTTAAATTAAAAACATGCAATCATTTAATAAGTTTAAAACAATTGTCCATGGGTAGAAAAGTCCCACATGAACCAGTTACAACGCGAAAAATAAACCAAGTTCATAATCAATAAAACATGAAGAAATAACTACCCAACCCCGATGTCATAACTCGGAGCTGGTATAACCGTTCCGGAAAATAATATCCTCGGAAGACAACAGAAAATAAACTAAACAATAAACAGGCCCTAACTATGAGCGGCGGCTCCTCAGAGTCACTCCTCTCCGAGCTGCTCGTCATCCTCTGCAAATGTCGATCAGGCCAAACACAAACAATAACAGGGAGTAAGATTCATGTAATCATATAAACAGCAGGGGAATAGTACGCGAGGTAAACATACACATAAGCATACATCAACATCCAACAGTATCATAACAACCAAGTATGCTATGTTATGCAATGCATCAACTACTCTGCTACTCCAACTATGCATGTGGATCCAAACTAACTCAGGATGAACGACTTTGGAGTTACATATCCGTATTGGCCATAAAAGTACCAACACCGGCAATTCACCAAACTTTGGGTGAACCCGTTGGATAGCCAACGCACCAAACCGTGGATGCCTCATCACGGGGGGCCTCGGTCACCAACCTTGGGTGACCTACCGTGGATGGCCAGATCACCGTACTCTCTGGCGATCTCCCCTTTGTCGAACCTCTCCCATCAACAACTCCAATGCTCTATGCAAATGGCACAACAACAAACAATCTCAACCACCTCCTTGCTTGGGCCATGAAGCTCCCAAGACTTCAACTTCAACATTCAACATAACCTTAGACCCAAACCGTGGGGTCAAGGCTCCCATGGCTAATAAGCACCAAGGTTCAACTCAACGTGCTTGGGTCAATAAGCACCTAAGACTTAACTTAGCAACGTGCGGTAACCCAACGGATACCGACTTAACACCTTGTTGTCTTAATTATCTTATATAATTAATAACCAGGTTGTCTCATCTTTATCTTTGATTAGTTCTCTCAACTTATCATCATAGGGAAATAGGGTTTAAAACCCCTTAAGTCCTTTAATTGTATTACTGTCCAGGAGGGGTCAGCACGGTCATGCTTAGACCCTAGCACGGTCGTGCTTGGACACGTGAGGGCGTGCTGCCCTTATAAGTGAAGCATGGTCGTGCTTCACACTCAGCACGGTCGTGCTCAGCAGTACGGTCGTGCTATTTGACCTGCACGGCCGTGCTGAACAGCGCGGCCATTTTCCAAAATTTAAATGGGAGCACGGTCGTGCTCCCTGTTCAGCACGGTCGTGCTCATCACGCGACAGTGCTGTTCTGGGCAGGAACAGTGACCGAATTCTAACCAAACCATTTAGGGATCAAACACCTAACTTAACACGTTTATTAAACCTATTTATTCCATTCAACAGTTTTATCAACATACTAATCATCACAGCCACAACATCAATCAACCAATATCATATTAATAACAATAACCAACATATCATCATACTCATTAAACAACCAACATGAACATAAAATACATATTATAAACATATAACTAGAAACAATCATTTATCAACCAAAACATCATAATCATATGCATACAACGACACCGGGGTTATGGAAAACCCCGTTACCTTACACTAACCCACTGCCTAACGAGTACATTACCCTTCTCCCCATACCTGGATTGAAGGTTGCTCTACTGACGGCTCCCAACGGTAATCCGATCTTGAATCCTCAAACGGTTCACTCCGAAGTCAAGCCTTAGACAACCAACATAATCTTAATTAGTTTCTCTAATCAACATAAAAAGAAACTAAAAAGAAAAGGGACTATTACCTCTAACAAGACGGACGTATACGGCTTCCCCAACGGTTCCCAAGACTCCACTTTAGCAAGGAATGGAGAGGGAATAAGGAGAGAAACACTGTAACCCGTAACTGTGGCTGCCACAAATAGGAATTAGGGTTTCACGTTAACCCTCGGTTCCTGCGCCAAGCATATATAGCTCGGACTTGAGCACGATCGTGCTTGCACTTGAGCACGGTCGTAGTCCACTTAGCGTCAGCAAGACATGGTCAGCACATTGAGCACGGGCGTGCTCACTATTGAGCACAGTCGTGCTCAACTTAAAATCAGAAACATGCTTCTGACTTTAAGCACGGGCTTGCTGGCTGATGAGCACGAGCGTGCTCATGTACCAAAAAGGGACTTTTAGGCTAAAATCCCACTTAGCCCTTAACCAACATTTTTTAAAATAATAAAACTAGCTTTATAAAAACATTTTACGAAAAACTGGGTGCTATAAGGCACGATCAAGGAGTGGCTCTTGGCAGGCTTCTAGGCGGAGGGACACATGAATGAACCGATTACACACCAGAATGAGAGGGATCTTGAGACAATGTAGGTATGGGACTATACTGTTGAGGATGACTTATATGAATTGACTGGTACTACCTATACTAACAAGATGCATCTTCTTTTCGGTAGCTCATTACTTAAGAACTCCATAGTTAAGCGTGCTTGACTTGGAGCAATTCTGGGATGGGTGACCTCCTGGGAAGTTTTCCCAGGAAGCGTGTGAGTGAGGACAAAGCACGCTGAAAAGACCCGTGTTGGTTTGTGGGGACAATCGTCAATCTATAAAGCAGCCAGGGATGTTACAATCATCACTATGCCTCCCAAACGCCAAAGAACCGCAGTAATCAATCCTGGTCCACTTACACAAGAACAAGTGGATAAATGGTTTACAAATGGGGAACAATTGGTAACCTTCATAAGCACCTACATCAACAAGAGATTCAGAAACCTCATTTCCTGGACATCGAATGGATGAGAAAGAGCAACTTCAAGTTTCTGGAATACTTGGACTTTGCTGAAATCACTGAGTTTCTATCTCAATCTGAGGATATCTATCCGGACATGGTAAAGGTATTTTATTGCAACCTTAGGCTAGTTGATGTAGTCTTAATTTCTGAAGTTTGTGGGAAACCCATTCATCTAACTGATGAGACGTTTGGAAGAATTGTTGGATTGCCTTCTGATGACACCTATGCCACTGCCGAGGGTCCTGCTGTGGAACCCTTGGTAAATGTGTTTGCTAGAATTCAGGCCATTAAGGATGCCTTAATTGATCCTTCAGATGCAAATGACAAAGAAATAACTGGTGGTCAAATGAAAGTGCAAAGTAGGTTGTTGCACTATGTGGTAGCTAGGCTTTTATTTCCTAGACGTGATAATTTTTCACGGTTATTAAGAATGGATGTTGTTGTATTATGGCTGCTGGAAAAGAAAAAGAAAGTAAACTGGGCTGGCTTGGTCATGCAGCATATGTATGACAATCGGGGTAGTGCTGATTTGCTCTGTGGTCACCTGGTGACCCGCATCATTAGGCATGTTAGGGTTAACCTTGTAACACCCCAATTTTTATCGCTTTCTTATATCTGTTGATATATTTAAATGTGGGTATTTTATCCGAAACCTAGAAAATAATTTTGGCTAAAACAAAATCATTTCTGAATTCGATATAATAGAACGAAGTTCCAGTTAAATTTTAGGGTTGAAACCCAAACAAAAACCGGTCTGTGTTTTCCTTGTCAATAAGAATTTACTGGTCAAAGAACCTAATTTTGACTCATGAAAAAAAAAAGGACTTTTACTCTAATCCCAAGTGATAGGAGTTATTTCGAAATAATTAGTGAAAGCGCGTAGAGGAAGTTTGAGACGGGTAAATAACAGAACGAGATGTAGCGCAAAAATTAATGTGGAGCAGAGATGATGAAAGTGATAACTCATGAAAATTGATCACATCATAACTTTTTATCTATAATTATACTTAGATATATATTATTATATAGTTAAAACCCATTAATCCTATTTTTTAGACTAAACAAACAACCCCTTAAAATATCCTAAATATCTACCCCTTATAAACCCCAAACCCAGTGTCAGTACCCCCTTCTCTCACACTCTCAATTTTTCATGCTACCAACTTGTAAGCTAAGTCATTTGAAGAGAACTCCAACCAATATCACCAAGCTTTCTTCATCTTCATCTTCAACCTTCATTCACTTAAGGTAATCTCACAACCTTGAACTTCTCTAACTCTTGTCAATCACTATACCCATTTTATGTTCTTGAGTTAAAGCCCTTTCTTTTTGTATAAACTTAAATCATTTTTGCTTGGAATGATCAAAGTTATGAAACTAAACTCACCTCATGATTCTTATAGTTGTTGTTGTTGTAAAAAGAATAATGAAACCCCAAACCCTTACCTTGGAGGCCGAAACTGTGATGATGGAGGGTTTGGTGGTTTTGTTCTTCTTTTTCCTTTCAATTCTAGCACTTGATTTAGGCTCCCTAGGACCTATATGATCAAGCTCTAAGAGTTTAAGTTAAACCAAAATTCCTAGCCAATTTTCCTAGTTATGGCCTCAATCACCCTAGGAGGAATTAATAGGATTTCTTCAATTTTTAACTTGTAATCTATTGGTTTGTGAAGGATTCACTGAGTAACTAGTTACTAAGGCGGTACTGAAGGAAACTGAAGCTCGTTTGATTCCTTCCTAGGCAAGAAACTTGATTTTCTGAGATAAAGGCAGTCAACCAAAGGAGTTCCTAATAGTTATATATTTAATGTTATGAACTTTTTATGATGTTTCATAAATATGTTGATTAACTGTGGAACATATATATATATACATATATATATATATTTCATGATGCTGAGTTATTAGAATTCAAATATTTGATGAATATATATGTGTTTATCTGTATCTTTGAATTATTGAGACTAGTTGGGGCATTATATTCGTCATAGCTTATGGGTTGGAAAATTATTTATTGAAAACATATGAACATGGAAAAGTAATTGTTGGCTTTCTTTGGAAAGTGGAAAGGAAATAGAAAATGACTAGATATCCGTGCTAAGATAAGAAAAAGTTATAAATAAATATATTTTCTACAATTGGTTAACTTACATGAGAAAATATGATAAATAAATCAAACATATTTTTAAGAGAGAAAGGGGGAAAAAATAGTATGATAGATAAATATATTTTCTAAAAATAGTCAACTTGTATGGGAACAAAGGAAAATTAAATTTAATAGATTTTCAGGAGAAAATAATTAAAAAATAATATGATAGATAAATATATTTTTCACAATATTATTGTTATCCACTTCTACGGTCTTATCTACCAATACCAATTTGGTTCAGCACGTTGGCTAACTCAATTCTATCATTTTCTGCTTTACCCTGACCCATATCATACATAATTTAATTAGCCATAGTATCCTCTCTTTGTCTCTCACGGTAAAGTTGACATTAGTGCATCTTACGTCAAGTTTGAAAGTTGATATGATAGCAATGGCAAAAGAAACATAAAAAAGAAAAAAAAAAAAAAAGTTGATATGATATATCTTCTCTTTGTACATTATGCGATTTAATGGTTTACTGTATTTGTGTCTACTAGACTTTTCTACCAATCATTCCTTCCATAAACTCCAGCGGACTGAAGATTGTATCATTGCAAGAATTATTCTTTGGGAAGTGCATGTATTTAATATTTTTCCTTTAATTATCTCATAATATCATTCTTTTCCTTTTCGATAATATGTGATTTATTGTCCCATCTCATGCATTACCGGTCATGAGAGCTGCATATCTCAAGAGACAACAGTTTCGGAAAAGTGAAAAGTTAGTAAATTATTGTTTGCTGTCCAGCCACTTTACACAAATTCTTAAAAAGCAATTTTTCGAAGTTGCTTAATTACTTATTATAAATAAGAATTGATTCCGGTTGGTTTATCTTATTGCAATAAAATGATATGGCATTCACATATACGAAAAGTTGCTTATATATTATGGCGTAGCAAGAAATTTCTTAGGAGGGGGCCAAGAAAATAATACACATCCATAACAAATTAATATGATCCAAACTTTATATATGTCTTATAAATTTCATCTTGTTGATTAATAGGATAATCACAAATTTGTGGACGCTTTCCGGGATTAAAAAAAATTATTGAATAAGCACTTAATTAAACTACTTATTCAAATGCACCATTAGCTGTTGATATTATTTGTTAAATTTAGAAACCAACTAATGTAGTATGACCATCTGCAAACTAATTTTGAATCTATTGCTTGCCTGTAAGAATGACAATTATCAAAGTATCAACATTAGTTTTTCTTTCTTCAATTCTAATATAATGGAAGGAGCCAAGGAAGTGACTCAATCAATTGCTCAAAAACATTTTTAATATTACTTTCTGAATTCTAAATTGGTGTACTAAATTATTTTAAATAATTTATTCTCTTTCCTTTTGAAAAATAAGTCAATAGTTTTGTTTTTAAATAACACTTTGACTCAATCAATAAACCTAAAAAAAAAATTTTATAAAAAAAAAATTGTAAAAAATAATAATTGAAAACAAGCTCAATAAAAACAATAAAAAGATAACCAAAGAAACGGAAAACATGAAAAGGAGCGAAAATAAAAATAATAATAAATGAATAGAAACACCACCTCACCTTGAGTAATAGCAAAAGCAACGTAGACAGAGAATAGTAGATGGCTTTGAGAAATATTATATATATATATATATGTTTTTGAAGAAAAAGTATTTTGTATAATCTTGTAAAGAAAAAGCTATTTTTTGAACTATCAAAATAAAATAAATTATCTTAAAATCGTTTTTTCAGCAAACATACTCAAATAAAAATATATTTTTATTATAAACAATTTTCACAATAATTAATTATCAGTATAATCTATTTTCTCAATTTTTCCAAAAAATGTTTGTACAGTTACACTTACACAGATTTCTCTTTTCTTAGTCAACAGGTTTGGTAAATGGAATTCAGTACAATATTTTCAAGTTTCTGGACCTGTTGTTATTTGATTGTGATATGAGAATAGTAGATTGTTTGAAATTCGACTTTGGGGAGTAGCGCTTTTATATATATATATATATATATATATATATATATTTTTGTTGAAAAGTTGGGGGAGGCCATAGCAACCAAAGGGCCCCATCCCTCCGCCACTGCTTCTATAAGCAATTAGTCCCTGTATAAGAGCTCGTTAAAAATAGAGAAAATAATAGAAAATATTATAAATAAAGATGTGAGATAACTTTCGAGATATATTAAAAGGAGAAACTTTTAGAGTTACATCATTGAAATAGAGAATTGCTTAAAATAATATAATATAAAATTTGGTGAGGATGACATGAATGATAGGACTCACTCCTCCAATTAGTTGCAAGTTGTTAGGCTTAATTATTCTCCACTCTTGTAATAATCTGTTCTTTAAATAAAATAGAAGGTTTAAATAACCAAGAAGAAGAGAATAAAGTAAGCAGCTGGCATCGCATATATGAAATCTTGTAAAGCACAGTATTCAATTCAAAGTGGTGGAATGGATTCAAAGTGGTGAAAATCCATGGAGAGAGAGGCAAATGGGAATAACATTTAGAATCTGTATCATATATTATAGAAATCTGCACAATATTTCCTCGTGATGAATGCTTCTTGTATAATCTAATACAACTTTGTACATGATATACTTGTTAAGAAAATTGGAATAGCAAGTTTTAAATAAAATATATTTTTTAATTTGAAACTTGCAATATTTTTGATTTTTTTCTAACAAAATAATTAATACTCACACGATAACTTGTAATTATTTGTGAAATTTTCTAACATAAATTATGAGTTTTTAATTAGACCCTTGATATTCATATCATATATTGGAGTTAATCTAATCTTAGTCGAGCTAGGAAGACTACTTAAGAGAGGAAAGCTTTATCAGTGTTTATTTTTTCCGTTCATAAGGCTTAAGCTGGAAACCTTGCTTAAAAGGGACCAAATTCCTCACCACTTGCACCAACCGAAGTTGGTACATAAATTATGAATTAAGTCAATCATATTATTTTTAAGAAATAATACATATAATTAATTAAAATTTAATTATTATAACGTTTAGTGTTATTAGAAACAGACCAATCATCAACTCAGTCAAGGAACTAGATCATTGGGTCACCAGTCGAACCAGTGAGTCACTAGTCGAACCGCATGAACCAGTATATATCAGATTTATAAATTTTATAATAAAGAAATCTATATATAATATATTTGTCAATAGTATACCAGGTATGCTCTGCAGCTCAGTGGTTGAGTCGCTTCGTCGGTGCTATCAGGTCTCGAGTTTGATCCACAACTGGTGTTTTTGGTGCTGTGTTTTCCGTGTGAGTGAGTGTCAAACGTGCATGAGAAGCATTGGCCGTGAGCGAGCTTGGATCATTCAAGCGGTTAAAGCGCGACCCGCGTGCCTAGTAACTGGTTCAACCACAATCCGATGATGTCAACATCAGCTTAACAACATACCTGATCTAATATGCTGACAAGATTGGCCATAGGTCTGGCTTCTGATCCAACTGGTTAGATCGTCCGGTCCAGTTCTAATAACACTTTATATAATGATAATATAGCTAATATAATAGTTTAATTTAAATACATTGTCAGCATAAATTTTTTTGCATTGTCAACTAATAAAAAATCATCATATATGTGACTTTTAATGTAATTATGATAAGAGTCAAATTAGTTCAAAATAATTACCAAAGTGTTGGTAGACAGCTTAACATCGTTGTCCCCAAACAGTTTCTGATATACCTTCTTCAGTGAAAGGCTAGGGTTTTCCAATATCCAATCAAGGCTTCTGAAACTATCCAGGCCCTTGTTTGGAGCTTCCGTTAAATCAACAACAATGGTCTATGTGATGGTCACTGGTAAACCACCACTTATGTGCGTAGTGAAGGGATCCATCATCGTTTAAGCTCTTCAATATCCATTTTGGAGAGTGAAAGGTTACTAGGGGTTCACCCATAGTTTGGTGGACTGCGGTGTTGGTGCTTATTGGCCAATGTGGATATGTAACTCCGAAGTCGTCTTCCTATGGATCTACATGCATATGGAATAGTGGAGTAGCACTACATCGCATAGCATAAATTAGTCGATATGTTGTAAGGAATGATGTTATGATATAAACTGTTATACTGTGATATAATACTTGTTGTGTGAATATCTTGCTAACTATTCCATTGCCGTTTATGTTAATAAATACGATTTCTTACTCCCTATTGTTGTTGATCCTTTACATGTACCTTGGTTTATGCAGAGGATGTTGAGCAACCTGTTGAGGAGTGATCCCGAGGAGATCGCTTGCTCGTAGTTTAGGATTTTATGTTAATTGTTTCCAATGTATTATCGGTATTGGTTACCAGCTCTGATGTGTGGTATCGGGATTTGAGTTTTTTGGTTATTTATGTTTTTCCACAATTGTACGTTATCTTTTATCTACTTCTTTGGTTTAATTCGAGTTTTATGATGTAATGCACTCAACTATGTTTTGTGAAAAGGTTTTCAAGCATCCACGTCTTCTGTGACACCCTTCTACCCCGCATGATATAAAACATTTAATATAAAAGCAATTAAATGAAAAAAATGCATTTTACTGAATAATTAAAACATTTGTCCATGGGTAGAAAAGTCCCACATGAGCGAGTTCACAACACGGAAAATATAACAAATTTAGAACAAATAAAACATAACAAATAAACTACCCAACCCCGATATCACACTCAGAGCTGGTATAACCGTTCCATAAACATGTCCTTGGATTACAACTGAAATAATCTAACTAACATAAAAACAAGCCCAAACTATGAGTAGCGGCTCCTCAGAGTCACTCCTTTCTGAGCTGCTCATCATCCTCTGCAAGGTGTCAATCAGGCCAAACAAACAAACAAATAATGGGGAGTAAGAATCATGTAAACATAATAGCAAGGAAGTAGGAAGTAAAGTAAAACATACAAGCATGGACGTAAGCATACATCAACAACATGTATAAACATACATCAACCTCATCAACATCAACATCAAGCATGCTATGTAGTGCAATGCAGTCCTACTCCGCTAAACCAACAATGCATGTAGATCCACTAAACTTGTGATAGATGACTTCAAAGTTAAATAGCCATATTGAGAATTGATGTGATCCTGATCCGGACCTCCTTGAAATTTCAGACACAAGAAGGATATTGACGCCACACTCAAGATACAGGTGGGAAGGTGAGTGATAAGTCATGGGTTTGATCGCCACAAGTTGCCTTGATAAGATCGGATTTAGTTCTTTTACCTAAGAACCAAAGGGAAGCTCTCACAATAGATAAAACTCTTCATATTTCATTATCATCAAATCTGATTTGTGTAGTACAAGAGTTCCCTATTTATAGGCTAACTAGGAAATACAAGAAATAAAGAAATACAAGAAATAAAACTCCCACTAGCATGCATTTACCACAAATGGATAAATGCATTTACATTACCTAGTAAATAAGCATAAACATGATAATAAATTCCCACTAGCCATTATTATGACTTAGAGCACTACTAGGAAGCATTTAGTGAGGCTAGGATAAAACAAAAGGTCACCAGAAAATTCAACCCAAAAATAATACGAAAATTATAAATAAAAATTGTAAAAATAGAATAATCTAAATATGCTTCTTTCCACATGCTCAAGCCATCCATTTTCCTATCAAGAATCGACTCAATGCCGGAGAATCGACCCAACGAATGCCTCGTCACGGGGGCGCAAGGAGAATCTACTCCAACCGTGGATGGCCAGATTGCCGTACTCTAGGAAGACCTCCTCTATGTTGAACATCCCTCAACAACAACATCTCCAATGATGCATGCAGCATACAACAAACAACGGGCAAATGCCACCTCCTTCACTTCAACGGAATCAACCGAAGACATTTAACCAATGGAATCTACCGCAATACCTTTAACCCAATAGGGTCAAGGCCCCCTTGGAGCAAACTCTCGGCCGCCAAGGTACAACGTCAACAACACCTTAGACCCATACCACGGGGTCAAGGCTTCCTTGGCCAAAAAGTACCAAGGCACAACTCATCAGCTTGCAGTAACCCAAAGGGTACCGACTTATCAAATTCAAAACCTCGCCATCTCATCATCTTAATTATCTTTGGTAATCATTAACCAAGTTGTCTAATCTTTATCTTTGATTAGCTACGTCAACTGATCATCATTTGGGAAATGGGGTTTGAAACCCCTTAAAGTCTTTTAATTACATCTTTGCCTGTTAGGGGAGCACGGTCGTGCTTGTCCCCTGCACGGTCATGCTGTCACATAAGTGAAGCACGGTTGTGCTTCCTATTGGGCACGGTCGTGCTCAGCAGCACGATCGTGCTCCTTGTCCTGCATGGTCGTGCTTATTGCGAGGCCATTTTCTAGAACTCAAACTGGGAGCACGGTCGTGCTCCCTATTCAGCAGGGTCGTGTTCATCTCGCGACAGTGCTATTCTGGGCAGAGTTCTAACACAGATTTTAACCAATTGATTTGGGGATTAAATCCATTAATTATCAAGTCATTTAATAACCTAATTATTCAATTAACATCTTAGCATCAAACTGATTATAACAACAACATCAACTAACCAACATCATGCTAATAATAACGATCAACACATTATCATACTCATACGCAACCAATCATGAACATGAACAGATAACCATGGCATCCCAAAACAACTAAGACAGGCTATCATAGAACATAACTAAATCAAATAATCATGTTATCAACAGAAACATCTTAACATATAGGCATACAACTTAATATAACAACCGGGTTATGGGAACCCCTTTACTTTACACTAACCCCATGCCTATGAATACACTACCCTTCTCCCTATACCTGGATTAAAGGTAGCTCTAACAACGGTCCTAACGGAAAACTGGTCCCAAATCCTCGAACGGCTTACACTGGTACTAAACCTTGGATCAACAGAACACACCAACGATTAGTTCCCAATTCAATATAATGAAAGGAAACTTAGAAAGGGAAGAAACGTTACCTATATACTTGATACAGATAAGCTAAAGGTCTCCCAAGAGTCTCCAACACTTAAGAATTGATTGTGTTAGTGGAAAAGGGAAGAGGAACTCTTCTGGCCGCAACAGGGTAGCAACAGCCGTCAACAATAGGGTTATGACGTTAACCCTCGATTCTGTACCAAAAATATATAGCCTAGACCTGAGCACGGTCGTGCTCAACTTAGCGTCACCGAGACGCGGTCAGCATATTGAGCACAGGCGTGCTCACTATTGAGCACGGGCGTGCTCAACTTAAAATCAGAAACACGCTTCTGACTTTAAGCATGGGCGTGCTGACTAATGAGCACAGACGTGCTCATGTACCAGAAAGGGACTTTTAAGCCAAAAATCCTACTAAGCCTTTAGCCAACAATTCCAAATTAACAAAACAACTTAAGGTAAGCACTTAACAAAAAGGGGGGGTGTTACAATTCCACCCCCCTTATAAAAATTTTGTCCTCGAAATTTTCTACGTACCTCAAACAAAAAGATGCGAGTACGCCTCCATCATCTTGCTCTCCACCTCCCAGGTAGTACCTTCCTCAGTTGCCCCACTCCAAACTACTTAGACTAAAGGAATCTCACGTGACTAGGGACATGAATGTACTTTCTGAGTTGAGACACATGAAAAACATTGTGGAGGTTCGACAAGAACGGTAGCAAGGCTATTTGGTAGGTGACTTCGCCGACTCTTTTGAGGATTTGGTAAGGACCAATGAACCTTGGACTAAGTTTCCTCGTCTTTATCACTCTACCAACCCCAATCGTCGGGGTAACTCTCAAGAATACATAATCGCCTTATTGGAATTCGAGGGCCTTCCTCCTTTTATCATGATAGCTCTTTTGCCTACTCTGTGCAACTCTCATCTTTTCCTGAACCAACCTGATCTTTTCTGTTGTTTCCTAGACTATCTCTGGTCCTAGCACCACACTATCACTAGGTTCACTCCAACACAAGGGTGTCCTACATCTCCTCCCATACAGAGCCTCATAAGGTGTCATCCCAATGCTGGAATGGAAACTGTTGTTGTAGGTGAACTTTATCAGAGGCAAAAACATGTCCCAACTACCAGACTGTTCTAACACACAAGCCATCAACAAGTCCTCTAAGGATTGGATGGTTCTCTCAGACTGACCATCAGTCTGTGGGTGATAAGCTGAACTAAGCTTAAGCTTTGTCCCTAAAGCATTCTGCAAACTCTACCAAAACTTATAGGTAAACCTCGGGCCTCTGTCTGATACTATACTAGAGGGTACATCATGAAGCCTAACTATATCTTTGATGTACAGCTTTACTAACTTCTCTAAAGGATACTCCATGTTCATCAGGATGAAATGGGCAGACTTAGTCAGTCTATCCACCATAACCCATATAGCCTCAAAACCAGCTGGAGTCCTAAGGAGTCCAGACACAAAATCCATGGAGATGCTATCCCATTTCCATTCTAGGATGCTTAAAGGTTGCAACTTACCCGATGGCCTTTGGTGTTCTATCTTGGCCTTCTGACAAACTAGGCACACATACACAAACTCAGCTACATCCTTTTTCATCCTAGGCCACTAAAACGTCCTCTTAAGGTCCTAATACATCTTAGTGGCACCAGGGTGCACACTCAATCCACTCCTATGCCCTTCTTCGAGGATCAATTTTCTAAGCTCAGGAACATCTGGCACATAAACTCTATCCTTAAACCTCAAGACACCATCACTTCCATCCTTAAAGCTAAGGTTTCTACCCTGAGAGAACAATTCTCGTTGGTCCAAGAGAAACTGGTCTAACTTCTGACCCTCTCTAATCTGATCCATCAAACTGGTGGTAACCTTCAAGATACCAAGCCTAATACTCTTAGGAGTAACCTCACAAACCAAACTAAGGTCTCTAAACTCCTCAATCAGATCCATCTCCCTAACCATCAAAGCGGAGAAGTGTAAGGTTTTCCTACTCAAGGCATCAGCCACCACATTGGCCTTTCCTGGATGATAGGTCAGCTCGAAGTCAAAATCCTTTAAGAACTCCATCCACCTACGCTGCCTCATGTTCAACTCCTTTTGATCAAAGAGATACCTCAAACTCTTATGATCACTAAAAACCTCAAACCTTGCCCCATACAGGTAATGCCTCCAGATCTTTAAGGCAAATACCACAGCTCCTAGCTCTAGGTCATGGGTAGGGTAGTTCTTCTCATGGGTTTTCAACTGCCTAGAAGCGTAAGCAACTACCTTACCATTCTGCATCAAAATACCACCTAACCCTTGCTTAGAAGCATCGCAGTAAACTACGAAGGGTTCACTAGGATCTGGCAAAACTAACACTGGTGTTGATGTCAACCTATCCTTACGGGTTTGGAAACTCTCTTCACACTTAGAGTCCCACATAAACAACTGTCCCTTCTTGGTGAGATAGGTTAAGGGTAAAGCTATCTTAGAGAAACCTTCTATGAACCACCTATAATACCCAACTCACCCCAAGAAACTCCTAATCTCAGTTACAGACTTTGGCGCTTCCCACTGGAGCACCGTCTCTACCTTAGCTGGGTCCACTGCTATGTCACCCTTAGAGATGACATGTCCTAAGAAGCTCACTTCTTCTAACCAGAACTCACACTTAGACAACTTAGCATACAACGGCTTTTCCTTAAGGGTCTGTAAGACAACCCTCATGTGTTCCTCATGTTCCTCCTTACTCTTGGAGTACACTAAGATGTCATCTATAAATACCACCACAAACTTATCCAAGTAAGGGTGAAAGGTCTTGCTCATGTAGTCCATGAAGACCGCAAGAGCATTGGTCACACCAAAGGGCATAACCAAGTACTCATAGTGACCGTATCGCGTCCTAAACGCTGTCTTCGGGATGTCCTCGGACTTAACCCGAATCTGATGGTACCCTGACCTCAAATATATCTTTGAAAAGACGCAAGCGCCCATCAACTGGTCGATAAGATCATCAATCCTTGGGAGGGGATACCGATTCTTTATGGTCACCTTGTTGAGCTGCCGATAATTGACAGACAAGCTCATACTACCATCCTTCTTCTTCACCAACAACACAGGTGCTCCCCACGGAGACACACTCGGCCTAATGAACTGCTTCTTCATCCGGTCCTCCAACTGTTCCTTCAACTTAGCAAGCTCTAGAGGAGACATTCTATAGGGTGCTATGGATATTGGCCCGGTGCCAGGCACTAAGTATATACTAAACTCAACATCTCTCTCTGGGGGTAAGTTATAAACATCCCCCAGGAACACTTCAGGAAATTCCCGCACAACAGGCACGCTGGTGACATCAAGAGGTCCGGATTCTTAGACTCCGTTGGAGTTCCAAAAATCAGGGTTTTATCGAAACAATTCAAAAGGACATGGTTGGAAGATAACCTGTCCATGCCAAAAATAATATCAAGGTCTTTTAGAGGTAAGCATACAAGATCGACAACAGAGGTTTTATCATTTATGACTATATGATAGTTCTTGCATGCATAAGAAGTGGAAACAGGTTTATTTGTGGGTGTAGACACAAGCAAATCAAACTCAAGAAAGGTAATAGGCAATTTAAGACTCTTGACCCTATCATGCGATATAAACGAGTGAGTAGCACCCGAATCATACAATACAGTCAATTGAGTCCCATCAATAAAACATGTACCTTGGATCAAGTCATCAGACTCGGAGGATTTGGCCCCACTAAGAGTAAAGACTCTTCCAGTGATCTTCAGTCTGTTGGCCAGGGACTTCTGATTCTTGCTAGCGCTGGGAGGCTTGGCCTTGGCTTCTTCACACTCGCGGCTGATATGACCTGACTTGCCACACCTGAAGCAAATCACATCTGATTCCTTGCATTGGGACAAGTAATGATCATGTGCCCTGCACTTACCACACCTCATAGCCCTGGGTACATTAGAGAACACACCTCTGAATCTATCCTGCTGAAATTGTGGCTTCTTGCCACTCTGCTTGAAGTCCTTGCCGGTCGGAGCATATTGCTGCTTACCCTTGTCTCTCTGGTTGGTCTTCTTTCCACTCTGACTATCCAATCCTCTGGAACTGGCAACTCTGAACTGACTGGTATCCTCATAAATTCTGCACTTTTTTGACCAGAATCGGAAAGATTCTGATCTCCTGGTAGTTGATTGCCTGCTTGATCTCAGGCCGGAGTCCAGCTTCAAACTTGGCGTACTTGGAGCGATCATCTGTCTCATGCTGATACGGAGTGTAGTACCTCACCAGCTCCTCAAACTTGGCTGCATACTCGCCAATTGACAACGATCCCTGCCTCAAGGATAACTCCATCTCTTTCTTGTCCCTGATATCTACTGGGAAGTACTTCTCCAGAAACCCCTGTCTGAACACAGCCCATGTAACCGCTGTGCCTTCAGCCTGCATCCTCTGCCTGTAGTCGTCCCACCAATGATCAGCCTCCTCAGTCAACATGAAAGTAGCAAAGATAAGCTTCTGCTAATCGTTGCAATCCGTCACATGGAAGATCTTCTCTCTCTCCCTCAACCACAGCAAAGCTCCTTCCGGATCATACGCTCCCTTGAACGATTGAAGGTTGTTCCTCTAGAACTTATCCAATCCTTAGAACTCAGGTGGCCCACCGTTGTTGTTATGGTTGACCTATCCAATAGTATTGGCCAGAAGTGCCAATACGTCCGCAATCGCCTGATCGTTGCATCCTCTACCTGCAATTAGTTCCTGTACACGTCCAACACAACTCTTAGATACAGAAACTTAAGCGGGTAAAAGCTACAGGCAACTAACTTAAAGCATCATTATCTATAACAAGTATAGACAATTCAAACTAGAGCACACAACAGACTCACAATAGACTCATACCATGTCCAAACAGGGGCGAACTGTTCTGATACCACTAAATGTGACACCCTTCTACCCCGCATGATATAAAGCATTTAATATAAAAGCAATTAAATGAAAAATAAGCATTTTACTGGATAATTAAAACATTTGTCCACGGGTAGAAAAGTCCAACATGAACGAGTTCACAACGCGGAAAATAAAACAAGTTTAGAACAAATAAAACATAACAAATAAACTACCCAACCCCGATGTCACACTCAGGGCTGGTATAATCGTTCCGGAAACATGTCCTCGAATTACAATTGAAACAATCTAACTAACATAAAAACAAGCCGTAACTATGAGTAGCCGCTCCTCAGAGTCACTCCTCTCCAGCCTGCTCGTCATCCTCTGCAAGGTGCCAATCAGGCCAAACAAACAAACAAATAATGGGGAGTAAGAATCATGTAAACATAATAGCAAGGAAGTAAGAAGTAAAGTAAAACTACAAGCATGGCACCAACGAAAGCATACATCAATAACATGTATAAACAGACATCAACCTCATCAACATCAAGCATGCTATGTAGTGCAATGCAGTCCTACTCCGTTAAACCAACAATGCATGTGGATCCACTAAACTCGAGATGGATGACTTTGCAGTTAAATATCCACATTGAGAATCGACTCAACGCCAGAGAATCTACTCCTTGGATAGCCAACGCATCAAACCAACCAATGCCTCATCACGAGGAAGCGAGGAGAATCTACTCCAATCGTGGATGGCCAGATCACCGTACTCTAGGACGACCTCTCCTATGTTTAACATCCCTCAACAACAACATCTCCCATGATGCAAGCAGCATACAACAAACAACGGGCAAACGCCACCTCTTTCACTTCAACGGAATCAACCGAAGACATTTAACCAGTGGAATCGACCGCAGCAGAATCTACCATAATACCTTTAACCCAACCGGGTCAAGGCCCCCTTGGAGCAAACTCTCGGCCGCCAAGGTACAACGTCAACAACACCTTAGACCCAAACCACGGGGTCAAGGCTTCCTTGGCCAAAAAGTACCAAGGCACAACTCATCAGCTTGTGGTAACCCAATGGGTACCGACTTATCAAATTCAACACCTCGCCATCTCATCATCTTAATTATCTTTGGTAATCATTAACCAAGTTTTCTAATCTTTATCTTTGACTAGCTACGTCAACTTATCATCATTGGGGAAATGGGGTTTGAAACCCCTTAAAGTCCTTTAATTACATCTCTGTCTGTTAGGGGAGCACGGTCGTGCTTGTCCCCTGCACGGTCGTGCTGTCACATAAGTGAAGCACGGTCGTGCTTCCTATTGGGCACGGTTGTGCTCAGCAGCATGGTCGTGCTCCTTGTCAAAGCACGGCCATTTTCCAGAATTCAAACTGGGAGCACGGTCGTGCTCCCTATTCAGCAGGGTCGTGCTCATCGCTCGATAGTGCTGTTCTGGGCATAGTTCTAACATAGATTTTAACCAATTGATTTGGGGATTAAATCCATTAATTATCAAGTCATTTAATAACCTAATTATTCAATTAACATCTTAGCATCAAACTGATTATAACAACAACATCAACTGACCAACATCATGCAAATAACAACGGTCAACACATTATCATACACATACGCAACCAATCATGAACATGAACAGATAACAATGGCATCCCATGACAACTAAGACAGGTTATCATAGAACATAACTAAATCAAATAATCATGTTATCACCAGAAACATCTTAACATATAGGCATACAACTTAAGATAACAACCGGAGTTATGGGAACCCCTTTACTTTACACTAACCCTATGCCTATGAGTACACTACCCTTCTCCCCATACCTACATTGAATGTAGCTTTAATAACGGTCCTAACGGCAAACTGGTCCCAAATCCTCGAACGGCTTACACCAGTACTAAACCATGGATCAACAGAACACACCAACGATTAGTTCCCAATTCAGTATAATGAAAGGAAACTTAGAAAGGGAAGAAACGTTACCTATATACTTGACACAGATAAGCTAAAGGTCTCCCAAGAGTCTCCAACACTCAAGAATTGATTGTGTTAGTGGAAAAGGGGATAGGAACTCTTCTGCCCGCAACAGGGTAGCAGCAGTCATCAAAAATAGGGTTATGACGTTAACCCTCGGTTCTGTGCCAAAAATATATAGCCTGGATCTGAGCACGATCATGCTCACCCTCGAACAGGGTCGTGCTCAACTTAGCGTCACCGAGACGCGGTCAGCATATTGAGCACGGGTGTGCTCACTGTTGAGCACAGGCGTGCTCAACTTAAACTTGGCAACGCTCTTCAGACTTTAAGCACGGGCATGCTGGCTAATGAGCACGGGCGTGCTCATGTACCAGAAAGGGACTTTTAAGCCAAAAATCCTACTAAGCCCTTAGCCAACAATTCCAACTTAACAAAACAGCTTAAGGTAAGCACTTAACAAAAAGCAGGGTGTTACATCTTCATTTCGCAAAATTATAATTTTTTTTATCTATTATTTATATAATGCACGTTTCGGCGAGCATGACTGTGCTTGTGTCAGAGTTTATAAATACGCGTCAGGCAGCGAGGGTTACGAGTTAAAACCCTCAAATTGGCACTTTATGCAACCCTAAGTGTGACGACAGCCTCTCCCTCTCTTTCCCTTAGAACCCAATCAGTTCTTGGAGTTCTTGCTCTAGTTGGGAGAGGTAATGACCCTTCCCTCTTTTATTTCCTTTCCCTTTTCTTGAATTGGGGACTAATTTGGTTAACCTTTTTGTGTTGGCCAAGGCTTGAGACGTTCATCAAGCCAATCGAGGGAACCAGTTTAGAGCTTCGTAGGTAAGGGGGAACTCTTCATATCAACTATGGGGATAAGGAATAGTATGAGTATGTAGGCTTGGGGGTAGCATAAGACGAAGGGTTTCCCATGACCCTAAGGTTTGATAACATGCCTAAATTATTATTGGTTGATAACATGAATATGTATGTCTATTTGTTAGGGTATGAATGTTCAACATGCTTATCTTCGTATATTTGATGATGATGTTGTTGCTATAACAAGTTGAATTGTTGATGCTATGACTGGATGATTTACAATTTTATTGGTTGTTGCCTGTTCGTTGTGAACGCGTTAATGTTGAAAACGATGAAAAACTGTTAATGATGTTAAGGGAGGTTTTTTTTCCCCTTTTGTTCATAAAATTGAATGATAATAATGAGGGGCAATGATTATGCCAAAAGGTTTAGTCAAAGACCCTAGAGATTGATCCATGAGTGTTTAGGAATAATTAAGTGAAACTGAAATAAAGGATTATTTCCCCTAATTATAAGACACGAATACTAAGCCAAGAGTAATGAAATTAATGTTTAAGGACTTAGTGAAAGCCAATATGTTTAATCCACGAATTACCCCAAGAGGTTTGGGAAAGGGTCCCTGACCCTTTCTGCCTAGACCAGTACAGCCATTCTCCAGGCAGCACGGCCATGGTTAATAAGGAGCACGCCCGTGCTCCACTTTAAATTCAAAAAGGCCGCGCTGCATAAGCATGGCCGTGCTTAATAGTTAGCACGACGGTGTGCTCCCCCTGCCTAGAACAGAAGACAGAGCTGAAACAGGGGTGTTTCACCCCAAACATCTTAAAATGATTTAATAAGACACCAAACGAACATGAAGATCAAAGACAAGTTATAAGATGTTGTACCTTGGCAGCCGAGTGGCCAAGGGGCCTTGATGCATGATGCTCAAGGTGGTAATCTCTGGTGCTTAATGGCCAAAGTGTTAATTAAAGATGGTGACGATGTACCTTGGTAGCCTAGTGGCCAAGGGGGCCTCGATAGCCGAGTGGTCGAAGTGTTAATCTCTGGTATAGAACAACTAGAGTGTTAAAAGACTAAACGATGAAACGATAACGTTAAATCCTCGATAGCCAAGTTGTCGAGGTGTTGAGGGTAATAAAACTTGGGTAGCCTAGTGGTCCAAGCAGAGGTGGTGGTTGTGTTTTTGTGTTGTGTTGATCATGTATTCACGCATCGAAGATGTTAGTGGGGGATGTTCAACATAGGAGAGGTCGTCTGAGAGTAAGGCGATATGGCCGTCCGCGGTGATTCATCCGAATCGTGCTCCCCCGTGGTGGCACATGTTAGAGTAAGGTGCGTCGTGTAACAGCCCGATTTTCGAATAAGCTGTATTAACGGTAAATATATATTTATTTATATTTTTATCTGAGATTTAGGAAATGATTTTGGAGAAAAAAAAATCATATATAGAACCTACTCTATGGTAGGAAGCTTTGGTTAAAATTTAGGTTTAAAACTCAGACGAAAACCAGTCTGCGTTTTTTTTACTGACAGTATAATTTTATACCGGCAGAAAACCCTAATTTGACCCAAAAACTGAAATTTGTAGAATTTTTATATTTTGTCCGTGAGGAAGTCTACTTTCCAAATTTATGATCAGAAATAAAAAATTAGGTGTATTCGGACGAATTTTGGTGAAAGTTCGAACGAAAAACAGTCGGTGTTTTCACTGACAGTAAGATTTTAATGATCAGAAAATCTAATTTTAACTCGTGAACGAAATGGGTTATGATTAAATCATATTTCCAACAAGTCTGGTTAGTTTGAAAATTTTCGATCGAAAAATAGACAGAAACCCTAATCGGGAAACCGACGGAGTCGAAAACGGAACTGCAGAGGCCCGTCAAGAGATCGGGACAACGAGTCATACATGATGACTCATTGAGGATGAGTCACCAAACAGTTATGAGCATTAAATGCTAGTAGTCATGACTTTTGGGTAAAATGACCAAAGTACCCCCAAGCTTTCGCGGGTATTAACAAGACACATCTACGCACTCTTAACCACTCATTTTACATGGTTGTAAACCTCCCACATCTCCTCAATTTCGTGCAGCCATATATACTAAACCATACCTATTTCATTTTGCTCCTGTTTCATCATTTTCCTCTCAAAAACCGAAATCGGGTAACTGACGGAGCTGCGTACAGAATTTCCGGGAACCGCTAACGGATAGGATCAATGACTCATTGGTGAGTCATTATGTGTGGCCCAAAATCAGCCACGTCTACCTTAATTGTGATCCACATATTATTAACCATGATTAGCCAAAATAACCTTAGTTAAGTTAACTATTAACTATGGTTAATCATATATTAATTAATCACAAAACCCATTAATCTAAAAGCTAACAAACCAAACAAAGCCTAAGATCTACCCTATAAATACCCCCAAAACCGTGGCCTCCGTCCCCCTTCACTCACTTCTTCATCTCTTCCATTTCTTCTTCACTTTTTCTTCAAAAACTCCATTGTTGTTCTTGCACAACTTGATCATTCTTTCACTTTCTTTTAGAGGTATACCCTCACTTCTATGATCTTAGTTATCTTCCTTATCTCCTTAAATCTCTTTATCAACCACTACTTCGGATTAGAGGAGAAGAATTGAGAGAGAAATCTCAATAGTTGCAAGAAGCCTTTGATGGAAGCTTTGAAACCAAGTTGGAGCAGTTGCAGTGAGGGTGTCTCCAAACACTCTTCAACCGTTGGATCATTCCCAAATTTTATAATAAGGTTCAATACTTGTGATTCTTAATATCCAACGGTCAGAATTTGGAAAAAACATCCATAGTGTGAGATATGAAGCTCGGACAGTAGGCCTAGGAGGTGAGAAACCCAACCCGGGTACCACCAAACCTGTCACAATATAATTACGATCTTAGATTCGTTAACCGTTGGATCGAGCTGAAACGTTGTGATATTGTTTCTGAAGGATAGTTCTAAAGTCTCACCGTTCAGTTTTATAAATAAAGATCTGTGTCAAGAGGAATGAAGCTCTAACAGTAGCCCTGTTTTGGTAGCTTTTCACTAGGATTCATGAGCTTATTTTGAATCCGATTTCTCCTAAGTCCAGCCGTTGTTCTCGTAAGTTTTTCCATCGATTCTATCTCTTGATTCAAATAGATTTATTTATTTGAAACCCTATTGTTGATTCGGTTGGTATTTGGTGTTTCCGGCGAATTGTGTTACTCGTATGTGTAATCGGGACGGAAAGCGGAACGGTGGATGTGTAAGGATGGATGGTGGCAGATTTGTGGATGTTGTTGGACAGCGTGATGAGGTTCGTGGCAGTAACGTGGACCCATTCGGAGCTTGTACGGGAAAGCGTGCATGTCAATCAGGTGGGGGAAAGAACCAATCTACCATCGGAAACGGATAAGTAGTATTTAAATTATAATAATTGTGTAGGGCGACCTAAACCCTACTAGTGGTCGAGTAATCGACAAGACCAAAATCACATTGGAAGCTTTTTCGTGAAACCAATGATGATTTGGGGATTGTGGGTTTATCGCCGTTAGGATAATCTTATGATATTCGAGGTTGATTGAATTTATTGATTATTGAATTATGTTGTGATAAATTGTTTATTATTATGTCTTGTGATACTTGAGTAGTTGATTGATAATATAGTATGATCTGCCTGGGATGATAAATTGTTTAGTTAATGTTAAGGGCACGAGATGTGTGATTTAAGAGATGTATTTGGGTGAGTGAATTATGATGCATTAGTGATGCCTAGCCTTAGTGTATAGATGAGATGAGATATTGAATGAGTATTGAGACTTGTGGTGGAAGGTTGAGGCATTAGGTTATAATGAATGCGGGTTGGTGAGATTCATAATATAGATGTGTTAAGGTTCATGGCCGTGTGTGATGAAACGCACGAGGTCGGGATAGTCCTTGAGTCCCTGAGGGATCGCGTTGCTCAAAGGTTACTAAAATGGTGTATGGGCACCATGGCACTAATTGCGCAATAGCATGAGTAGTTCGGGTACTACTGGGTTCTATCGTCGCACAACGGCATGAGTAGTTTGAAACTACTATACTGGTGTATGGGCACCAGGGCACTAAGTTACTGGCACCGGACCGATTGGACTACTGACTAATGATAGGAATATAGATGGCCAAGTTTGCATGAGAGTAAGGGTAGAGGAACCATACAGTGGTTTAAGGTTGATTTGGAGTTTTGAGAGATGTTGGTGTTAATGATTATTATATTTCGATACTATGTCCATTTTTCCACCTTTGATGATAGACATGTGTCTTATCCCCTATTTCTGTATTTGTATATGTTTTGCTTATATGGATATGAGAAGATTTTATGGAAGATCCGGGTGATGACTATGTGGAGGAACCAGCTGAGGACTTCACCGAGGACTTTAATGTGTAGGAGTTGGACGGGACTCCTTATGAGCCAGACGCAGGAGGACGAGCTGTAGATGGTAGTAATAGCGATTAAGTAAATAGGGCCAGTGAGCCTAGAACTATGTGTTTATGTTTCTGCAACTAAGGGTTTGTATAAGAATGTACCTGCTAGGGATGTTACTGAGAAAATGCCCTAGACAGTGTTTTGGTATTGTATTAAGTATGTATTTATAATATGACTTTGATGTTATCTTTCATTGTTGGTCAAATTTTAATTCCTTCGCATTTTCGATTTATAATCAATGTTAATCACACGAGGAATCTAAATAACTAATTAAAGGCATAAGGGGCACAGCGGGGTGTCTCACGTCGGCTATCCAATGGGTCCACCCAAGGTTTGGTGGATTGCCCCGGCATTGGTGCTTGTTGGCTCATGTGGATATGTAACTCCGAAGTTGACTTGTTGAGGTAGATTGGATCCAAACGCATAAGAGAGTAGTGGAGTAGCAGTGCATCGCATAGCATACTGTTGACGATCCGACAAGTGTACTGTTTCGTTGCAAGTAATGAAACACGATAAGAAAATATTGAGGTCTAACACAAGGATTGGAAAACCAATTTAACCAATTTAATAAGGAAATTCAAAGCGTTTGACCAAGTCAAAGGGAAATAGTTATGAAGAGAGAGAAAATTAAAGCAAAGATTAAATCCAAAACAATTAATTAAAGATGCTAAAAGATTATGATGAGATTTGATTATGACTAAGGCTCTAAGGTCACGAATCCATCTACCCTATCATGCAAGTTACCCAAGTGTTTATCTCCTTATCCCTATGTTCAATTTAATTTCTTTGTCAACCAGGAACCCTCAATTATCCTAATGTTTATCCACAATTGCAAGTTGTCAATCTGCCAATCTATTTAACCCACAATTAGTTTCATTAAGTTCTTGGTTCCCTATAGCGATTGCACCGCTTTCCTATTCTATGCCTAGCAATATTCAAACGGTGTTCTTAATTCAAGTCCTAAGTACGAATTTCCTGTCAGCCTCAACGCACTAGACTAATTAACCATGCGCGCATATGATTAACTCAAACAATTCAGAATTAAGAAACAAGAAAAGAGACAATGGTATAAGAAAATATTACTTGGATTCACTATGCCATCAAAGGTGGCTTCATCGTTCCCTTAGAATAGAGGATTAGTTCCTCATAGAGACGAAAACAACGATCAAAGTATGGACAACCTTCATCCTCAAAGAAACTGAAATAAAACTCACTACACTGCCATAAGCAAACTAGGATTACAATCACCATTTAAAAACTCCCTTCAATTGACCTAAAACAAGCTATTTATAATATTTGGAAACTGCGTGTGCTCGCGGGGCGAACAGGGATTCGCGAGGCAAATCTTAAGTTGGCGCTAGTTCAAATTTGGATCTTTCGCGAGGCAAGCCAATGCTCGCGAGGCGAGACAGAATGTCGAGCACTGCCTCATGAGGCGAGCCTGAGTGGCTGCCTTTCCTTGCTTAATCTGCTCCTCTGGCTCGCAGGGCGAGCTTCAGTTCGCGAGGCGAATGACCAATTTTGCCTTTTTGCTTGTTTTCTTCATTTTTCCTAGCTTCCTCGAGCTTCACTTTTAACCTGAAAACATAAAATAGCATTAAATGCTTTATTTGACTCAAAAATAGCATAAATTACTAAAAACTACTTAAAAGACTCAAAACATTGCCTAGGGACAGTTATAGCTAAATTTGGGCGAAAACGATATTACACTCGAACAATTAGCACAAAAACCGTGGCCTCACTAGCTATAAAACTAGATGAGCCAGAGGCTTATCAAAATACCCCAAACTTAAACTTTGCTTGTCCCCAAGCAAACTAAAATTCAAAAAGACTCCAAATTGGGTAAGCTCAAAGAACTCAATTATTTTCGCACAAATTTCATGCAATTTTAACAATTCAATTTTTTAATTCAATGTTCCCCCTTTTCATCAATGTAATCCCCGCATTCATTTACTTTAAACAAAGAAAAATTCTATCATTCATTCAATCATTAATCTAAGTCAAAGATCCAAGATACACACAAAAGGGAGATCACCAATTTCAAACAATTGCCTTCCTCACAAGGGCATATAGTAATTCACTCATTCGCTCAGTTTTGTCAAGGTTTTCAACTTTCACTCAATTTCACATTTTAAGAGCACTTTCCATGAATTTGATTTTCATCTCAAAAATAGTTCCCACGAAAACATGTATGCAACATCAAAAGGTCTTTTAAGGGTTGTAATGAGGCCTGGCTAAAGGTGGGATATTCAAAGGTATAAGGTTAAGACCCTAGGAACTAAGAGAGCATGAAACATTTTACACTTTTATTTTCACTCTAATTCCTTTTTCGTTTTTTTTTTTAATACTTGGGTGGCTACAACCTTTTCCTTTTAATACCTTTTTTCACATTTTTGTACTTTTCTTCTTTTTTCTTTTTGCCTTTGGTTTCAACCTTTATTTTTCTTTTTCTCAACCCAAAATGACATATCAAACCCTTATAGCCACCCCAAAATTAGTTTCCTAACAACACTTGCATTGCTAAGTTTCCATGCTCTCTTAAATCCTACGATTTGGTTAACATGGTTTTTCCGGATTTATGGCTTGTATTGTAAGGTTATTAAGAACAATAGGCTATTAGGCTCAATGTGGCTAACTAGGAAACATGCATTAGGATGGCTAAAAACCATTTTCCTTTGATAACCTTTTTATTTGCCCTTTTTGGCATTTTAGTATTTTTCTTCCTTTTTCTTTTTCTCTTTTGGCTTCAACCTTTATTTTTTTTCTTTTTCTCGAGCCAAAATAACATATCAAACCCTTGTAGCCACCCCAAACTTAGCTTCCAAACAACACTTATATTGTTAAGTTTTCATGCTCTCCTAAATCCTAAGATTGGGTTAACATAGTTTTTCCGGATTTTTGGCTTATAACATAAGGTCATCAAGAAATAATAGGCTATTAGGCTCAATGTGGCTAACTAGGGAACATGCATTAGGGGTGGTTCTTTTTAGGCCAAGTAGCTATTTCAAAGAAAATTGCCTAAATCATTTGATGCAAACATATAAACATGCAAACCATGAAGAGATTCAAGCAAATTCGGGAAAGTGCAACTTAAAAGTCATTCACACAATTCAAAAATAATGTTGGAGGCTCAAATTCCTCACCTGGACATTTTTAGAAAATTATTTGACCGAGATACATCCCTAGTGTGTGCACCCCTTCACCCCAAACTTATCATAAATCATGCAATCACAATAAAATTTCTCAAAGTCTATTTTTCAATTTTTCACATGGAGATCAATTTTCAAATTTTCAAATCATTAGGGGAAATCATCAAAAATCAACATATATCATACAATCCATCTATGCTAAATTCAATAAAATCCCTTCAAGCTTACCAACACAAGACTCAACACACATATGACTGTACATGACCAATTAGCAAAAAGAGAAGAAACAGAAAAGAAAAAAGAGTAAGGTTTTAGAAATTGTTATCAGACCCCAAACTTTCGTTGGTACTCACCATTTCTTCATTCTCTTCCTCTCCTTCCAGCTCACTAGTCTTTGTGGCCTCCTCCTTAGGAGTTTCATCCACCTAAAAATCATCAAATCTTTGCCTCGGACTCACCCCTTCCTGGATGAGGATCTTGGTCCCCAGGATTAACAAACCAGACGAACCGAGGCATCAAAACAGTTCATTTTTTTTCTTTTTTCTTTTTTTAAGAAACATCCCTTCGTGAGGCGAGGGTGACTTCGTGGGGCAAAACAGAGGACCTCTGTTTTCGATCACTCTGTTTAGCGGGGCTAGCAGCTTCTCGCGGGGCGAGAAAGAGACTTCCCAGAATTGGGGTCTCTGTCTCGCGAGGCGAATACATGCTTGCGAGGCGAACCAGATAGTGAATTCTGCCCCTGTTTTCCATGCAATCTAAGTCTTACATGCTTTTCTAATGCAGTTTTCTAACTAAGGACCCTATATGAAGACACTTTGTATTTTTTTTTTTTGACTCTTTTTAAAAGTAACAAAGGATATAACCCTTGGGTTGCCTCCCAAGAAGTGCTTGTTTAACGTCCCGAGCCTGACGGTCATAGTCCCAAAGGGCTAAGTCACTGCGAACTCAACAAGATGGCCTCCAACTCCTTCCACAAAAAGCAGCTTCAACCCTTGGTCATTATCATCAAATGTCTCCCCGTGCTCTTTGTATCCTTCCTTAAAAGCATTATAAGGAAGAGTTGTTTTCTTCCTAACCTTCACTCGCCCACAAGACTTCAATTGATTTGGAAATAACTTCTTAATAGGGATAATTGGATCATCGAGCCGAACCTTAGGTTGCCCCTTCTTGCCTTGATCTTTCTCATAAGCTCTCAAGCGGATTTCATTGAGCTTGATTGGATCTAGCATCCTTTTTGCTCCAGCCACTTTAGTTAGTGACTCATGATGCTCTTGTGGCTTCCCTTCCAACTTGCTTGGGTCGTCCTTAATGGATCTATGCAACACATCTTTATGGCCCAAGTGCGCTGGTTCATCCTTTTCCATGCCATCCTCGAAAGGGTGGGATTTCACCAACGCCCCTTCTAGTGTTGAACCATTTACTTCATGTGTAGGAGTTGGTTTGACAAGAGGCCTCACCACATCTACACTATAGCATTTAGCCTTCTCCACTGGATGCTTCATAGCTTCAAAGACATCAAATTCCTCATTTTCATCTTGCGCCCAAAGTGTGAGCTTACCTAGTTGCACATCAATCAATGCTCGCCCGGTAGCCAAGAATGGTCTACCCAATATGAGAGGAATATTGGCATCTTCATCCATGTCAAGTACCACAAAATCCACAGGAAAAATAAACTAGCCCACCTTTACTAGCAAATCTTCTACCACCCCATAAGGGTATTTGATTGATCGGTCCGCAAGTTGGAGTGACATCTTTGTGCCCTTGACCTCTTTAGTTCCAAGCCTCTTCATCATGGATAGGGGCATTAAGTTGATGCTCGCCCCTAGATCACATAGTGCCTTCTCAATAGTTATCTCTCCAATGGTGCATGGTATACTAAAAGAGCCCGGATCCTTCAACTTTGGAGGTAGTTTCCTTTGGAGAATTGCACTACACTCCTTGGTCAAAGCAATCATTTCCTCATCCACTATCTTCCGCTTCTTGGAGAGAAGCTCCTTCATGAACTTAGCATAGAATGGTATTTGTTTCTAAGCTTCCGCAAAAGGAATGTTGATTTGAAGCTTGCAGAAAACATCAAGGAACTTGTTGAATTGCTTGTCTTGCAAGGGTTTCTTCAATCTCTCTGGATATGGTACCTTCATGAAGGGAGGAAGGTCTTGGGGCTCAACCCACTTCTTCTTTCGAAATTCTTCATCTACTAATTTCAACCTTACCCCTTGCTCCGGCACCTTTTCACTATCTACCTTATCTTCCTTAGCTTGCTCCTTCTCCTCTTGTGGTTGTTCGGGAGTTTCACCTTCATTAGCCTTCAAGGGATTCCCCTTTGGTTCCAACACCTTACCACTTCTAATGGATATGGCATTGCATTGAGCCTTGGGGTTGTTCTCTGTGTTGCTCGGAAAAGTGCCTGGAAGACGCTCATTCATTTGTTTGGCTAGCTGAGATACTTGAGTTTCCAGGAGTTGGATTGCCGATCCTGTGTGAGTTGCTAGCTTCTCAATGGAGGTATCAATGTGCACTGTCAGCTTCTCAATGGTCGTGCTAGTATGACTGGCTAATTTCTCAAAGGCCACTTCCCAAGTCTGCTTCCCACCATCTGTGATTTGCAATTGAGAAGGTTGAGAGAGAGCCTATTGGGTGTTGTGATGTTGAATTCCATAGTTTGGCCTCTGATTCTGTTGTTGTTGCCCGGCTAGACCACCACTAGTGTTGCTCCAAGTGAAACTCGGATGGTCTCTCCTAATGTATCCCCGATTCTGATTGTAGTCATTCTGCCTATTCCTCTGATAGTTGTTCTATGGCACCGTGTCATAAAAGTTGTGACACGAGTCCACATGTTCCTGAGAGAAATTAATGGGGCAACTCTCACTGGCATGTTCACCATTACAAAAATCACAACCCGGAGGCAAGCCTTCTTGCACTGCATTAACCCTCATCTTGCTAGAAAGTGCCTCACATTGCCTTTTCAGCAGTGTGTTTTGTTCAAGAATAGCTTCCAGTGATGCGGTACTGATTCCGGAGGCATTAGCAGTGCCTGTACTGTGGTTATAATCATTCCTGGACATCTTCTCTAATAAAGCCCAATCGTCCTCTGCTGATTTGTAAGAGAAAGAACCGCCAGCTGCGGCATCACAATTCATTTGGTAGCGACCCTTCAACCCATTAAAGAAGTGTTGTACCTTTGTTACCAAGTCAAGGTAGGATCAAGGGCATCTTCTCAAAAGCATATTGTACCTTTCCCAAGCTTTATTGTAGGACTCATCATCATGTTGCTTGAAGGAAGTGACAGCTATCTTCAACTGTGTCGCTTTCTGAGGAGGAAAAAATCTAGTGAGGAACTTATAAGCCATTTGTTCCCAAGTAGTGATGCTAGCACGATCCAAGTGCAAGTCTAACCAATCACGAGCTTTATCCTGAAGAGAGAAAGGGAATAGCCGCAAATGAAAGGCGACATCTGAAACTCCTAGAGTTTTGAACATGTCGCAAATCTCCAAGAAGTGAGTAATATGCCTGTGAGGATCTTGGTATGCACTTCCATCAAATTGATTTTCTTGCACCCCACGCAGTGCACCGTCCTTTATTTGAAAATAAGCGGCCGTGATGGGAGGCCTAACAACACTTGAAGCACAATTATCCAAGTGAGGAAGATTGTACTCATAAAGAGGCTTGTAGGGTGGAGGATCTCCTTCTGCCATCCCTTCAAGATTGATGAGTTGGTTTGCTTCAAGCCTCGTTTTCTCTCTAAGTTCCTTCCTGTACCTCTTCTTGGTCCTTGTAATCTCTGGATCGTATAGTAAGTCTTCCTGTGAAAGGGTACCTCACATACACAAAAACAAGGTAAGACCAAGCGGGATCAAAGAAGTAAAAAGAGATAAAAATTGCAGAAAAATATAAATAAAATTAAAAATTGCTCAATCAAGAGAATTGAATTTCCTAAAAATTAGGAAATTTGGTTGTGCCAATCCCCGGCAACGGTGCCAAAAACTTATTGACAATCCGGCAAGTGTACCGTTTCGTTGCAAGTAATAAAACACAGTAAGAAAATACCAAGGTCGAACACAAGGATTGGAAGACCAATTTAACCAATTTAATAAGGAAATTCAAAGCGTTTGACCAAGTCAAAGGGAAATAGTTATGAAGAAAGAGAAAATTAAAGCAAAGATTAAATCAAAAACAATTAATTAAAGATGCTAAAAGATTATGATGAGATTTGATTATGACTAAGGCTCTAAGGTCACGAATCCGCCTACCTTATCAAGCAAGTTACCCAAGTGTTTATCTCCTTATCCCTATGTTCAATTTAATTTCTTTGTCAACCAGGGACCCTCAATTATCCTAATGTCACTGCCGATTTTCAAAAGGAATTATCTATAATTGCATGTTGTTAATGTGTCAATCTATTCAACCCACAATTAGTTTCATTAAGTTCTTGGTTCCCTATAGCGATTGCACAGCTTTCCTATTCTATGCCTAGCAATATTCAAACGGTGTTCTTAATTCAAGTCCTAAGTACGAATTTCCTGCCAGTTCAAATTTAGATCTTTCGCGAGGCGAGCCAATGCTCGCGAGGCGAGACAGAATGATCTTCAATTCCCTGAGTCTGGCTCGTGAGGCGAGAACTGCCTTGCTAGGCGAGGCAGAGTGGCTGCCTTTTCTTGCTTAATCTGCTCCTCTGACTCGTGGGGCGAGCTTCAGTTCGCGAGGTGAATGACCAATTTTGCCTTTTTACTTGTTTTCTTCATTTTTCCTAGCTTCCTCAAGCTTCACTTTTAACCTGAAAATATAAAATAGCATTAAATGCTTTATTTGACTTAAAAATAGTATAAATTACTAAAAACTAGTTAAAAGACTCAAAACATTGCCTAGAGACAGTTAAAGCTAAGTTTGGGCGAAAACGAGATTAAAATCGAACAATTAGCACATAAATCGTGGCTTCACTAGCTATAAAACTAGATGAGCCAGAGGCTTACCACATACATTATTGTATGATGAGAATGATTGTTTATGTTATATGTTGTTGTTGTGATAACATGATCGTTGTGATGCATGCTCATCTTGCTAACTGCCTCCTTGCCAGTATATTCATATGCATGTTTCTTACTCCCCATTTCTATGCCTTGTGTTTTGTGGCATGTATCTTTTATGCAGAGGACGGCAAGCAATCATTTGAGGAGTGACTATGAGGAGCCGCAACTCATAGTTAAGATTTCCAACTTTTTGATAATTTAGTTTAGTTCAGTTTGTTATTCCGATGATTTATTCCAGATTGGCTATACCAGCTCTGCATGTAACATCAGGGGTTGGGTTATGTTTTCTTGTTATCGTTTTAAAACTTATGTTATTTCCACATTGAGACTTGTTACAATGTGGCATTCTCTACCCATTGTTTTTTGTTATTAAATAAATGATGCAAGTTTTTTAAATTTATCTTATCTTTTAAATGCTTATATATGTATGCGAGGTAGAGGATCTTTTAAATGCTTATATATGTATGCGAGGTAGAGGATGTTACATTTAGTGGTATCAGAGCAGGCCTGTCCTATCAGGCCGTGGTATAAGTCTATTGCGAGTCTTTTGTGTGCTCTTGTTTGAATTATCTATATTTATTATAGATAATGATGCTTAGTGTTAAAGACCGTTAGCTTTTCCTACTTTAAGTTCTCGGTATTTAACAAGTTGTCTTGGGCATTTACAGGAACTTATGGCAGGAGGAGGCAGAAACGACCATGCTATCACGGACGCTTTGGCACTCCTTGCCAACGCGATAGACCAGAATTAGAAAGCCAACAACAATGGGGGACCAGGTGAGTTTCAGGATCTTGACAAGTTCCATCGGAACAATCCGTGGTCCTTCAAGGGGGCTTACGACCCTGAAGGTGCCCTGTTGTAGATGAGGGAGATTGAGAAGATCTTCCGAGCTATGGGATGCAACGACCAGCAGAAGGTCATCTTTGGAACCTTTATGCTGATAGAGGAGGCTGAGTACTGGTGGGAGAACTGTCGCCAGTGAATGTAGGCTGAGGGTACTTTGGTTACATGGTATGTCTTAAAGGACAGATTTCTAGAGAAGTACTTTCCGGCAGACATCCGCGATAGAAAGGAGATGGAATTCTTGGTGCTGAAGCAGGGTAACATGCCAGTGGAAGAGTATGCGGCTAAGTTTGAGGAGCTCGCTTGTTACTATACTCTATATTAGTATGTTATGGATGACCGCTCCAAGTGCGTGAAGTTTGAGGATGGTCTGCGTCCAGAGATTAAGCAGGCTATCAGCTACTAGGAGATCCGAGTCTTTCCATTTTTAGTGAAAAAGTGTAGGATCTTTGAAGATGCCTACAAGTCTGAAGAGTTAGGCTCCAAGGGATTAGATAACCAGAGCGGCAAGAACGGTGATCAGGGAAACAACTGGAAGCAGCGTCTCTGTAACACCCTGTTTTTCATAAATATGATTAATGCATTTATATATGTTATATATATGTTTGCATATGCTTGTTAGGTTTGTTTTTTATGTCTAAGTTCTTGTTAGGAAGGTTTAGCCTTAGGAAGGTTTAATTGTCTTAGAAGTTCTAGTAACTTGTTTTACCGTTTTGGCCATATCTTGAGTTCTAGATGTCCGATCGAGGTGATCTTTATGGCATTGGAAAGCTAAGAGGAATTAGCTACAAATCTTATTTCATGTGTTTTGGTCAAATTCGACTATTTCGGCCTCGTCCTGCGAGCCTTTTTTCGCCTCGCGAAAACCCAAAATTCAGCTTTGCGCTTTCGGGTTCGCCCCGCGAATCCAGCTGATAGAAATAGGTTCCCTAGCTAGCCCCGCGAATGGGAGTTCGCCCCGCGAATAAGTGCAGAACCAGAAAACGGGATTTAGGTTCTTTTTTAGCCCAAAACGCATTCCAACCCGTTTTTAACCCCTAAAACACGATCTAAACCCTAGTCTATCACGTCCCAACACTCAGCTGCCTCCCTTCTCTTTTTCTCTCAATTTCCATCAACCGTCTGTAGAAAACTCTCTCAAGGGATCCGTTCTTACACCATTCTTCACCATTTGTTGATAGGAGAGCATCGCTGCGAAAACGTGATCATCGTATTCGCTGTTTAAACCTTCAAACAAGGAAAGATTCGTACACCTCGTCCTTTTCGTTCTTTTCCATTTGATTTCTTGGCCTAAGATTCTAATTAAGGTGTTTCCTTGTTGTTCTTGAGGTCGTAGATAAGTGCTTGTGAGACGAGACCCTAGAGGACCCTCTTTCTTCTTTTGAAATGCGAACCGCATACCAGGTATGGGGAGAAGAAAGTATAATCTCTAGGCTAGGGGTATAGTAAGATGAGGGTTTCCCATAACCCCGTTATATTGTTGTCGTATGATAATATTATGTGTTGGTAATATGGTTGTTTAATACTATGTCTCTAACATGTTTAATATGTTAATTGATGCTATGATAAGTTCTCTGTTGGTTGTACTGTTGGCTATATTAACATGTTTAATGTGCCTATGATGTTGTGCTTATTACACCGTTGAGTGGTCGATGATATGTCATGATAAATGTGTTGGAGTTGTGGTCATTGTGACTGTTTTGGTTGGCTCATGTTGTGGGAGATGATATGTTAGTTAAAGGACCCTAAATGATTAATTTAGGACCCCTAATTGATTTAGTAATTAAGGATTAATTCCTCAGACTGTAAATTGATTATGAATAATTAGTAAGGTGAGATTTATGTTGATGGATTAGCCCAAGAACTCTAGGTTATGATTTAAGAGTGTTTAGGGAGTTTTTCCCAAAGAATTAGGCTCTGTTTCCTGCCCAGAACAATACTGTCGTGCATTGAGCACGACCGTACTGAATAGGGAGCATGCCCGTTCTCCCAATCGAATTCTGGAAAAACGGCTGCGCGTTTAGCACGGCCGTGCAGCGATTAAGCACGACCGTGCCTGATAGTTAGCACGCCTGTGCTCCACTTAAGTGGCAGCACGACCATGCAGGGAAACGAGCACGACCGTGCTCTTCCTCCTGACAGAAACTGGATTAAAGGCATTTAACCCCAATTATCCCCAATAGTACCTTGATAGTGTAATAAACAATTAATGAGACTTAGATAACTTGGCTAACGATTAACCAAGAGGATTGTAGCGATGAATTGGTTAAGTCGGTACCTAATGGGCTATCGTCAGCTATTAGACTTTGGTGCTTTTTTGCCAAAGTGGCCTCGATGCTTTTCGGTCGAGGTAATGTTAAGTTGGACCTTGGTGCTTTTTGGGCCAAGGGGGCCTTGACCTCACGGTTTGGGTCTAAGGTGTTGATGTTGATGTTGATGTGAATGATAAGTCTTGGGAGCTGAGTTGGCCCAAGTGTAGGAGGTGGATGTCTTGTTCGTTGTTATGTCATTTGCATAGAGCATTGGAGTTGTTGTTGAGGGAGGGATGTCTACATAGGGGAGGTCACCGTTATGTGATCTGGCCCAAGTCTCGGGTGTTCACCGTGCTATGGTGAAACCGTACGCATCCAAGGTGTCGTATTCGTTATGATACGTAGGCTATCCATGGGGTCCACTAGTTAGTGGACTGCCGGTGTTGGTGCTTTTATGGCCAATACGGATATGTGTCTCCGAAGTAGCATCCTGAGTTAGCTGGATCCACATGCATTGATGGAGTAGCGGAGTAGCGTTGCATTGCATTGCATAGCATATGTTGAATGATTAATCAGTTGATGATGTTGGATGATAATACGTCGTTATATTGCTATGCCATGTCATCTTGCTTCCTATTCCTATGTTGTTATGATTATATGTTTCTTACTCTCTTTCTTTGTTGTTTGTGTTTGGCCTGATCGACATTTTGCAGAGGACGGTGAGCAGCCAGTTGAGGAGTGACTCCGAGGAGCCACGACTTGTTAGGGTGCTTAGTTATCAGTTTTAGTTTGTTAGTGGTTGTATTCCGTTGATGTATTCGAGAACTTTTTATACCAACTCTGAATGTGACATCGGGGTTGGGGTTTATGCTTTTGTCTTATGTTTTACGTTTTGAACTTTCTAAACTTATGATTTATTTCCGCGTTGTTTTTGGAACTTGTACATGTGAACCTTTCTATCAGTAGATTTTTATTCCTATTAAATGAATATGCATGATTACGTCGTTGCCATTATATGTTTAATGCTTTACAAAACATGCGGGGTAGAAGGGTGTCACAGTCTCGCTCCAGCTGACTGGGACTTCAAGCTGGATGGCAAGAAGCCTCAGTTTTCTTCAGACAGGTCCAGGAGGTGGGATTCTTCTACTCTTAAACCTCTTCGGTGCGGAAAGTGTGGATGGGATCACTTTACTACCCAGTGCAAGGAGACAGACATCATCTGCTTCAAGTGTGGCAAGTATAGCCACATCAGCCGGGACTGCGGAGGAGCAAAGTCAGAACCACAAAGTCCTAGAAAGAGTCAGAAGCCTCAAGCCAACCGACTGAAGACCACGGGGAGAGTCTTTACTCTCAGTGGAGCCGAGGCCTCTGAGTTTGAAGACTTGATTCAAGGTATGTGCCTCATTAATGGTATTTGTTTAGCTTTATTGTTTGACTCGGGTGCAACTCACTCGTTCGTATCGCATGAATGTGTTAAGCATCTTAAATTGCCTGTGACACTTCTTGAGTGTGATTTGATTGTTGCCACACCCACGAATAAACCTGTTCTTACTTCACATGCATGCAAGAATATTCTGATTACCCTTGAAGGTATAGATTTTATTGTTGATCTTGTATGCTTACCTCTAAAGGACCTTGATGTTATTCTTGGCATGGACTGGTTATCTTCCAACCATGACCTTTTGAATTGTTTTAATAAAACCATAGTTTTTGGAACTCCTGTGGAGTCTAAGGATCCTAGGTTTCTCCCTGCCAGCCAAGTTAAGCCTTCGATGAAAGAAGAAGCCCAAGTGTACATGATGATATCTTCCATGGAAGTAAAGAGCCCTCCTGATGTTGAAAGCGTGCCTGTTGTGCGAGAATTTCCTGAAGTATTTCTAGGGGATGTTTATGAACTACCCCCAGAGAGAGATATGGAGTTCACTATAGATTTAGTACCTCGCACCGGGCCTATATCCATAGCACCTTATAGGATGTCTCCTCTAGAGCTAACTGAGTTGAAGAAACAGATAGAGGACCTGATGCAGAAGGAGTTCATTAGGCCTAGCGTATCCCCATGGGGAGCGCCAGTGTTGTTGGTGAAGAAGAAAGATGGTAGTATAAGGTTGTGTGTCGACTATCAGTAACTCCACAAAGTGACCGTTAAGAAGAGATATCCCCTCCCAAGGATTGATGATCTTATGGACCAGTTGATAGGAGCTTGTGTCTTCTCAAAGACAGATTTGAGGTCAGGATACCATCAGATTCGGGTTAAATTTGAGGACATCCTGAAGATGGCATTTAGGACGTGTTCTGGTCGCTATGAGCATTTGGTTATGCCCAATGGCGTGACCAATGCTCCTGCTGTGTTCATGAACTACATGAACAAGACCTTTCACCCTTACTTGGATAAGTTTATGGTGGTTTTCATAGATGACATCTTAGTGTACTCCAAGACCAAGGAGGAACATGAGGTGCACTTGAGGGTTGTCTTGCAGACCCTTAAGGAAAAGCAGTTGTATGCTAAGTTGTCTAAGTGCGAATTTTGGCTCAAAGAGGTGAGTTTCTTAGGACACGTCATCTCTAAAGGTGGGATAGTCGTGGATCTGGCTAAGGTAGAGACGGTGCTCCACTTGGAAGCGCCGAAGTCAGTGACCGAGATTAGCAGTTTCTTGGGTTTAGCAGGGTAATATAGGAGGTTCATAGAAGGTTTCTCTAAGATAGCCTTACCCTTGACCCGTCTCACCAAGAAGGGGCAGTTCTTTGTATGGGACTTTAAGTGTGAGGAGAGTTTCCAAACCTTGAAGGATAAGTTGACACCAGCACCAGTTCTAGTTTTACCCGATCCTAGTAAGCCTTTCGTAGTGTACTACGATGCTTCTAAGCAAGGTTTAGGTGGAGAGCTGATGCAGGACGGCGTGGCTTATGCTTCTGGGCAGTTAAAAACCCATGAGAAGAACTACCCTAACCATGATCTAGAGTTAGGAGCTGTGGTGTTTGCCTTAAAGATCTGGAGGCATTACCTTTATGGAGCTAAGTTTGAGGTTTTTAGTGATCATAAGAGTTTGAAATATCGATCAGAAAGAGCTCAATAGAAGGCAACGTAGATGGATGGAGTTTCTTAAGGACTACAAGTTTGATCTAACCTACCACCTAGGAAAAGCCAATGTAGTGGCCGATGCCTTAAGTAGAAAAACCTTGCACGTCTCTGCTTTGATGGTTAAGGAGATGGATCTGATAGAAGAGTTTAGAGATCTGAGTTTAGCTTGGGAAGTTACCCCTAAGAGTATTAGGCTTGGAACCTTGAAGGTTACCAACAGTTTGATGGATCAAGTGAGAGAAGGCCAACAGATAGATAAGTTTCTCTTAGACCAGAGGGAGTTGCTTGCCCAGGGTAAAGACCTTAGTTTTAAAGAAAGAAGTGATGGAGTTTTGAGGTTCAAGGATAGAGTTTGTATACAGATGTTCCTGAGCTTAGGAAGTTGATCCTCGAGGAAGGACATATGAGTGGTTTGAGTGTGCACCCAGGTGCCACCAAGATGTATCAGCACCTAAAAGCGGATGTTTTGGTGGCCTAGAAAGAAAAAGGATGTAGCCGAGTTTGTGTATGCTTGCTTAGTGTACCAAAAGCCTTAGATAGAACACCAAAAGCCTTCAGGAAAGTTGCAACCGTTAAGTATCCCAGAATGGAAATGGGATAGTATCTCCATGGATTTTGTGTCTGGACTCCCTAGGACTCTAGCTGGTTGTGATGCAATATGGGTTGATGTGGATAGATTAACTAAGTCTTCCCATTTCATCCCTATGAACATGGAATACCCCTTAGAAAAGTTGACTAGGTTGTACATCAAAGAGATAGTTCGGTTACATGGTGTACCTTCTAGCTTAGTGTCAGTTAGAGACCCTAGATTTACCTCTAGGTTCTGGAATAGTTTACACAAGGCTTTAGGGACCAAGCTTAGGCTAAGTTTAGCTTACCACCCACAGACTGATAGATAGTCTGAGAGGACCATCCAGTCCTTAGAGGACTTGTTGAGAGCGTGTGTGCTAGAACAGTCTGGTAGTTGGGACAAGTTTTTACCCGTAATAGAGTTCACCTACAACAATGGCTTCCATTCTAGTATTGGGATGGCACCTTATGAGGCTCTTTATGGGAGGAGATGTAGGACACCCTTGTGTTGGAATGAACCTGGTGATAATGTGGTGCTAGGACCTGAGTTAGTGCAAGAAACCACAGAAAAAGTGAGGATGATTTAGGAAAAGATGAAATTGGCACAGAGTATGCAAAAGAGCTACCATGACAAAAGGAGGAAGGCGCTCGAATTCCAGGAAGGTGATCATGTATTCTTGAGAGTTACTCCAACAACTGGGATTGGTAGAGTGATGAAAGTGAAGAAACTTACTCCCAAATTCATAGGCCCTTACCAAATTCTTAAAAGAGTCGGTGAAGTTGCATATCAAATAGCCTTACCACCATTCTTGTCCAAACTTCATAATATGTTCCATGTGTCACAACTTAGAAAATACATTCATGATCCGAGCCATGCGATAGTACCCGACACAATCCATTTAAAAAAGAAATTGACATTCGAGGTATAACCCCTTCGAGTTGAGGAGTGATCAGAGGAGATCGCTTGCTCGTAGTTTAGGATTTTATGTTTAGTTGTTTCCGATGTATTATCGGTAATGGTTACCAACTCTGATATGTGACATCGGGATTTGGGTTTTTGTTTATTTATGTTTTTCCGCAATTGTACGCTATCTTTTATTTACTTCTTTAGTTTAATTAGAGTTTTATGATAGGATGCTCTCAAATATGTTTTGTGAAAAGGTGTTAAAGCATCCACGTCTTCATTCCACAAAATCATTAAAAAAATTATCTATTATTTATATAATGCACGTTTTGGGGTAGAGGGTGTCACATTAAGTGGTATTAGAGCAGTTCGGTTCTGACCGGACTGTGTGGCTGCATTTGTTGTGTTTTGTCTTATCTTCAGACCATGCATTGCATTTTTGGTGCAATCTTTTGTGTGCTCTTGTATGATTGTCTATACTTGATATAGATGACGATATGGGATGGTAGGAGCTCAGACTAGTCTATACGAAGCCTTCGATGTTAAGTGATTTTTATAGCTATCTCTAGACAAGAAGATATGGCAAGTGGGAGTTATCGCATGCTTATATACGACTGACTACTGTAATGGAGCGAAACCAAAGTCATCATGTGGAGGTTGTAACACCCCGTTTTTCGTTAAGTGCTTATGTGTATGCCTTGTTTGCCTAGGAATGTTTAGAAAGGGCTAAGAGGGATTTTAAGCTGAAAATTCCTTTCCTGATGCATGAGCATGGTTGTGCTCATGTATCAGCATGCCCGTGCTTAAGGCGCGTGCTTGGTGGCTGTCTGGGCCACAAGCACGGTCGTGCATAGTGGAGAGCACAACCGTGCTCAACGTGCTCGTTGATGGTCTTTCTATCTGACCGTGCTAACTTAAGCACGGCCGTGCATAAGGGGGAGCACACCCGTGCTCATGTTAGAGTTTATAAATACGCTTCAGGCAACGAGGGTTACGAGTTAAAACCCTCAAATTGGAACTTTAGGCAACCCTAAGTGTGACGGTAGCCTCTCCCTCTCTTTCCCTTGGAACCCAATCAGTTCTTGGAGTTCTTGCTCTAGTTGGCGGAGTAGAATCACGCGCCAGTGCCAATTAGAAAAGGTAATGGTCCTTCCTTCTTCTGTTTCCTTTCCCTTTTCTTGAATTGGAAACTAATTTGGTTAACCTTTTTGTGTTGGCCAAGGCTTGAGACGTTGATCGAGCCAATCGAGGGAACCAGTTTAGAGCTTCGTTGGAAAAAGGGATCTCTTCATATCAGGTATGAGGAGAAGGAATAGTATGAGTATGTAGGCTTGGGGGTAGCATAAGACGAAGGGTTTCCCATGACCCTAATGTTTGATAACATGCCTAAATGATTATTGGTTAATAACATGAATATGTATGTCTATTTGTTATGGTATGAATGTTCAACATGCTTATCTTGGTATATTTGATGATGATGTTGTTGCTACAACATGTTGAATTGTTGATGCTATGACTGGATGATTTATAATGTTATTGGTTGTTGATTGTTCGTTGTGAACGCGTGAATGATGAAAATGAATAAAAACTGTTAATGATGTTAAGGGAGGTTTTTTTTTTCCCTTTTGTTCATAAAATTGAATGATAGTAATGAGGGGCAAGGATTATGCCAAAAGGTTTAGTCAAAGACCCTAGGGATTGATCCATGAGTGTTTAGGATTAATTCCTCTAATTATAAGACATCAAGATTAAGCCAAGAGTAATGAAATTAATGTTCAAACACTTAGTCAAAGCCAATAAGTTTAATCCATGAATTACCCCAAGAGGTTTGGGAAAGGGTCTATGACCCTTTCTGCCCAGACCAGTACGGCCAGGCTCCAGGTAGCATGGTCGTGCTTAATAAAAAGCACGCCTGTGCTCCACTTTCAAATTCAAAAAGGTCGCGCTGCATAAGCACAGTCGTGCTTAATTGTCAGCATGATCGTGCTTAACTAAAGTGTCAGCACGCCCGTACTGAAAAGGGAGCACGGGCATGCTCCCCTGCCCAAAACAGAAGACATAGCTATAACAGGGGTGTTTCACCCCAAATATGTTAAAATGATTTAATAAGACACCCAACGAACATGAAGATCAAAGACAAGTGATAAGATGTTGTACCTTGGTAGCCGAGTGGCCAAGGGGACCTTGATGCATGATGGTCAAGGTGATAATCTCTGGTGCTTAATGGCCAGAGTGTTAATTAAAGATGATGACGATGTACCTTAGTAGCCTAGTGGCCAAGGGGACCTCGATAGCCGAGTGGTTGAGGTGGTAATCTTTGGTGCAGAACGGCCAAAGTGTTAAAAGACTAAATGATGAAACGATAACGTTAAATCCTCGATAGCCAAGTGGTCGAGGTGTTGATGGTGATAAAACTGGGTTGCCTAGTGGCCCAAGCGGAGGTGGTGGTTGTGTTTGTGTGTTGTGTTGATCATGCATTCATGCATCGGAGATGTTAGTGGGGGATATTCAACAAAGGGGAGGTCGTCCGAGTGTAAGGATATTTGGCCGTCCGCGGTGATTCATCCGAGAGTTAGGTGAATCGTGCGCCCCCGCGATGGCACATCCGCGAGTAAGGTGCATTGGCTATCCAAGGGGTCCACCCAAGGTTTGGTGGATTGCCCCGGCGTTGGTGCTTATTGGCCAATGTGGATATGTAACTTCGAAATTGACTTCTTGAGGTAGATTGGATCCAAGCGCATAAGGGAGTAGTGGAGTAGCAGTGCATCGCGTAGCATACATTATTGTATGATGAGAATGATTGTTTTGTATGATGAGAATGATTGTTTATGTTATATGTTGTTGCTGTGATAACATGATTGTTGAGATGCATGCTTGTCTTGCTAACTGCTTCCTTGCCATTATATTCATATACATGTTTCTTACTCCCCGTTTCTATGTTTTGTGTTTTATGTCATGTATCTTTTATGCAGAGGACGGCGAGCAGCCACTTGAGGAGTGACTCTGAGGAGCCGCGACTCGTATTTAGGATTTCCAGCTATAGTTTAGTTTAGTTCAATTTGTTTATCCGAGGATTTATTCCATATTGGTTATACCAGCTCTGTATGTGACATCAGGGGTTGGGTTACGTTTTCTTGTTATTGTTTTAAAACTTATGTTATTTCCGCGTTGAGACTTGTTACAATGTAGTATTCTCTACCCGTTTTTTTTTTTTGTTAATAAATAAATGATGCAAGTTTTTTAAATATATCTTATCTTTTAAATGCTTATATATGTATGTGGGGTAGAGGGTGTCACAGGGGTAGTTGAACTTCAGAACTCTGTCGGGCTTCAGAGAAGCAACCTGTTACCCTCCTTAGAAGCTTATAATCTCGTTGGTGCTCAACACCAGATTTGCAAACTCGAAGAGGTTGACCACTAACAGGGAATTTGCCATCAACGCATAGAGGCCGGAGGTACAGGTATCACTTGGAATGCTTTCAGAAACAAATAAAGAGCTGAAGTTTTTGGATCCGTCACAAGGAGACATGATTACCGAAGAGTACGCTGGAAGTTTGACGAGCCCTCTCATTACTACACATTGCACCAGCACTACACCGACAATCATTCTAAGTAAATCAAGTTCGAAAGCATACATCTCCTAGAGATCAAACAAGTTGTTGCTCGTCAAAGGAATCGTGTCTTTTCTACTCTGGTCAACGAGTGCATAATCTTAGTGGAAGTTTACAAGGCTGGAGTTATGTTTATATATATGGTTCTTACTCCCCGTTATGTTTATATATATGGTTCTTACTCCCCGTCTTTTGTTGTTTGCTTTGCATGTATCTTTTTGCTTATGCAGAGGACGGTGATCAGCTTGCTGAGGAGTGACTCCAAGGAGCCGCTACTCGTAGTTTAGTTTATGTTTACTTTTAGTTTATTTATCCGAGTTGTTTATCGGATTGGTTATACCAACTCTATAATGTGAAATCGGGGTTGGGTTTCGTTTATATCTTTTGTTTATGTTTATGTTAAGTCTTTCTTTTTAAACATGTTTTATTTTCCGCGTTAAGACCTTGTTACAATGTGGTATCCTTTACCCGTTGTTTTATATATATATATATATATATATATATATATATATATATATATATATATATATATATATATATATATAAAGAATAAGCATGTGTTTATCTTATCTTGAAACGTATAATTAATTCCTTCTATGTTATCGCTTTATAAATACATGCAGGGTAAAAGGTGTCACATTTAGTGGTATCAGAGTAGGTTTTTCCTATCAGGCCGTGGTATAAGTCTGTCATGAATCTTCTGTGTGTTCTTGTTTGGATTATCTATATTTACTATAGATAATGATGCTTAGTGCTAAGAACCTTTAGTTCTTCCTGCTTGGTTGGAGCCTCCAAGTCCAAGGACTCAACCCAAGGTACGAGCCTAATTGGTGGAAATTTAACTAGTTGAGGTGATAGAAATTTTGAGGACGAAATTTTTATAAGAGAGGTGGAATTGTAACACCCCGTTTTTCGTAAATAAGCTAAATGCATTTATATATGCTATATATATATTTGTATATGCTTGTTATTTTTTTTATTTTTTTGCCTAAGTTCATGTTTGGGGAAGTTTAGCCTTAGAAATGTTCAATCCTTTTAGAGTCCTAGTAACCTGTTTCACCATTTTGGCCATATCTTGAGCTCTAGATGCCAGATTAAGATGATCTTTGATGCGTTGGAAAGCTAAGAGAATTATCTACAAGTCTTATTTCATGTTTTTTTCCCAATTCAGCTTTTTAAGCCTTGCACCGAGAGCATTTGTTCGCCCTATGAATCTGATAGACAGTTTTTGGAACTCTCGGGTTCGTCCCGCGAATCGACGCGCATCAGAAACGTGTTTTTGGGCTTCTAAACAGCCCTTAATAACCCAAACTCATATATATACCATTAGACTCGACCTAAACCTAATTTACACGACCCCAGCACTTAGGAAACTGCCTCCATCCTTCCTTTTTTAATCCTTATGGTTTTTCTCCTTAAAACTCTTTCTAGGGAACCCGTTTTGCATCGTTCTTCACCGCTTCTTGATAGGATAACATCGCTACGAATAGGGGTTCGTTGTGCTTGCTATTTGGGACTTTAGAAATGGTTGTAGACAAGCGCTAATGAGACGGGACCCTAGTGGATCTTCTTTCTCTCTTTTGAATCAGAATCTTCATACCAAGTATGGGGAGAAGGGCTAGTATAAATATGTAGGCTATGGGGTAGCGTAAAATGAAGGGTTAACCCATGACCCTGGTGTTTGATTAAATGACTATATGACTGTTTGCTTGATAACATGTTTATATTTGCCTATTTGATATATGTATGTTTAATTGTTTATGTTTGGCATGTTTAAACTTGTTACTATGATGATGATGTTGTTTTGATGAGAATGCTGCAATGATAATGATGATGATGTTGTGCTCTTAATGAGTGTTTGATTGTTGAGGATGTTAATGCCAACAACGATGTTAATAAGTCTCTAATTAATTAATAGGGCTTGTTAATGATGTTAAGACATTAAAATATGTTAACCAAAGATAAATGAGATTTAAGGGATGTTGTCCCAGTTGATCATAAGACATGAATATAGTAGTATGAGAGGTAATGTTATGTTCATAGGGCTTAGTTAAAGACCCTAGGATTGATTAGTGAGCGTTCTAGGGACATTAATAATGAAGCTGTGATTAAAGGATTAATTCCCCATAATGATAAGACATGAAGAACAGTTAAGAATAATGAATCTGATGTTCAATGGATTTGTAAAAGCCAATAGGTTGAATCTATGAACTGTCCCGAGGATTTGGCAAAGGGTTTGTGAGCCTTCTGCCCAGATCAGTAGGGCCACGCTCCATTGAGCACGGTCGTGCTTAACAAGGAGCACGCCCGTGCTCTAGTTTGAATCATAGAATAGGGCATGCTACTTAAGCACGCTCATGCTCAACAGTCAGCGCAATCGTGCTTGACTGTGAGCTCAACAAGCCCATGCTGAAGGGTGAGCACGCCCGTGCTCACCTGTGCTGACCAGAACGTAGAATGCTAGACAGATGTGGTTCACCCCAGTTGTTCCTAATAATAATAAAAGAAGACACCAAACAAAGTGATGACAAGCTAGATAACTTAAAGAGGATAATGTACCTTGGTAGCCGAGTGGCTAAGGGGGCCTTAATGCTTAATGGTCAAGGTGTTGAGCTCTAGTGCTCGAGAACCAGAGTGGTAATAACTAAAGTGAGAAGGTAGCGTTGTTGATGTTGTACCTTGGTAGCCTAGTGGTCAAGGGGGCCTTGATGCTTAGTGGTCAAGGTGTTGATGCTCTGGTGCTTTTTGGCCAGAGTGTTGAGGCTCTGTTGCTTTTTGTCCAGAGTGTTGAGGCTCTGGTGCTTTTTGGCCAGAGTGTTGTTTAACGTTTAAAGTTAAAAGATTAAAGATGATGTTATCTTTGGTGCTTGCTGGCCAAAGACGTTAAGCCATAAATGGTGTTGATGGAGGTGGTGGATAAACGGTTGTTGTTTGTGTGCATGCATCATGCATGAAGTTAATAAGGGGAGGTATTGACATAGGGGAGGTCGTCCGAGAGTAAGGCGATCTGGCCATCCGCGGTGATCTAAGTGATCTGGCCTCCCATGGTGGCACATTCGAGAGTAAGGTGCGTCGGCTGTCCTAGGGGTCCCACCCAAGGTTTGGTGGATTGCCTGGCATTGGTGCCTTTTGGCCAACTTGGAAATGTAACTCTGAAGTCGTGTGCTTGGTGTAGATGGATCCACATGCATTCGGAGCGATGAGTTACATTGCATTATATGATTGATGTTATATTGTGATATGCTTGTGGTGTTGGTATGATGACTATGTTATGATTGCTATGTGTTGTATGTTCATCTTTCCAACTATCTTGTTGTCGTTATGTTTATATATATATGGTTCTTACTCCCTGTCTTTTGTTATTTGCTTTGCATGTATCTTTTTGATTATGCAGAGGACGGTGAGCAGCTTGCTGAGGAGTGACTCCGAGGAGCCTCTACTCGTAGTTTAGTTTATGTTTACTTTTAGTTTGTTTATCCGAGTTGTTTATCGGATTGGTTATACCAGCTCTGTAATGTGACATCGGGGTTGGGTTTCGTTTATATCTTTTGTTTATGCTTATGTTAAGTCTTTCCTTTTACAATGTTTTATTTTCCGTGTTGAGACCTTTTTTTTTATATAAAGAATAAGCATGTGTTTATCTTATCTTGAAATATATAATTAATTCCTTCTATGTTATCGCTTTATAAATACATGCAGGATAGAGGGTGTCACAAATAGGGCTATGCTTGCAATTGAAATAGCTCATAAGCATGGATGAAATTGTCTTTGGCTGGAGTGTGATTCTAAAATTATGGTTGATGCTTTCCAAAATTCAGATTTAGTGCCATGGAGACTTAGGAACCAATGGATCAATTGCTTGGAGATTACTTGGAAGAAGTTTGTAGTCGGTCATATCTATAGAGAAGGCAATAGCTGTGCAGATAAATTAGCAACCTTTGGAGTTTGTGTTTCTGGTTTCTTTTGGTGGGATTTAATTCCAGATTTTATAAAGGAAGACTTTTTTATAAATAGATTAAGTCTTCCTTTTTATAGGTTTAGATGACTTTTTCATGGGTTTAGTAAATGTCCCACATGCTGATTTTGTATTTTTCCATTCTTTTTTAATAAAATTATTGTGTGTTGCAGATGAATGGAATTGGTTGGGGTACCAACCTTGTTGGGATGCCTTTCTATTTAGTAATGCTTTTGCACTCCATTTTGATTAAAAAAAAATTTAAGCACAGAGAAATATGTGTTTTGATGCATCTTGGGAGGGAGCGTACGTGGGTCAAATGCATTGTGTTTCCGCACATGCCAGAGGTAAGTTTTTCATTTCTTTCTTTATTTTTACTTTTTAGCTTAATAAGTTTGTTATTATTTTTTAGAATTAGTAAGTTTTTTTTTTCCTTTTCTTATATTTAGAAGTAGTATCTTTGTTTTATTTTTAAGGATTAAGATTTTGACAATATAATACCCTCTTTGTTTTATAATTGAACTTGTCATATTTAGGGATTCCCTATGGACTTGAGTTCCATGTTCAATCTCTTAAAATCAAGGTTGCCCTGTGGACTTGTGTGTCCTGTTTAACTTGGTTTAGGTTTTTTTACAATTAAGGGTTAAAATAGAGTCTTTTTATTCTGATAATTTATCTTTGTAAATAATTTTGGGATAGCTTTGTAAAATGTATCACGCTCAATTCCTTAGATTCGGGATCGCTCTATGGACACATGTACCGTGTTCTATTTTGCTTAGCATTTTTCAATATTTAAATTTATGCAATAAAGAAAACAAAAAAAAAATCAAAATCCTTATAAATAAAAATATTTTCATAAAAATTAAAATTAACCAATGGACCAAATATATTTCATTAAGAACTACGTGGTTTTGAATTTCCCATCGCAACAGGGAATACGTAGGAGCATGATTAATCATTCTGTCAAGCCAAAACTAAATATTCCCTTTTTTTGTGTTTCTTTTTATTTTTGAACATCTAATTGAAATAGTTGAACTTGTAATATTTTGGATTGCTCAATCCCTTAGACTCGAGGCTGCCCTGTGGACTTATGTGCCATGTTCAACCGCACTTAGGACTTGTCAATATTAAATTTTTAAACTATGAGAAAAAATAAAAACAAAAAATGACTCTTCTTCATTTCAAAATCCTTGGGCATTTTTGTAAATATCAATTCATAAATTTTTTTTTGTAAATAATTTTTGGGGTTAAAATAAATAATTTTTGAAGCTATAAAGTGTGCGCAATTAATTTAAGGTACCATTCGTAGAATTGGTAATGTAGGGTGTTAACACATTCCCTACTCGTAATCGACTCCCGAGCTTGATATCGTTTTCTCTTAAGACCAGTTTCCTTAAACTAATGGGTTTTCCAAAGTTTTCCTATTTAAATAAATTTTGGTGACGACTCCACTTTTTTCGCGGCATCCGGACAGGACAGTCGCGACATCTATATATACATGCATCCTTTGGTGAAGGAGACATCATATCCACTATCACATAATCGACTTATGCTAAGCAAATTGTGTCTTAAGCAACCACTATCCAGCTACCAGTAGAGGTGTTTTCATTGTCCTATTAAGGACATCTGCAATAAGAATTATTTGGTCTTTAGGTACCCACATTTTTATGGGTCCTTTTTCTGTTAGTTCCAGGAGTCTGTGAAGACTTTCTTTTCTTCTTGTGAATACACTTAGACATAACATGTCCATCTTTTCCACAGAAGTTACAGATAGGTTCGGATTTAATGGAAACAGATTCAACAAACACTTTTGAGATTTTCGTTGATACTTTATGATATGTCTGATGGACATATCAATACCTTCTTTTTTAAGAGAGTGTCTCTAACAGCCAAGCAGCTTAGTCAGATTATCTCTTTCATAACAAATCTAGCAAGATCAGAAGTGAGCTCTTCCACTTTCTGTGAAAGTTTAACAACTTCTTCAGACTGTGATGTTTCACTAGTGATCTTAGCTTCATCAAACTTTTCAGTCTTCGTCTTACTGTTCTCTTTGGTCATCATTTCATACTCTTGAGATTTTTGTTTATGCTCACTAAGGAGCTTTACATACTCTCTCTTGAGGGATTTGAAGGCCCTAGATAAGCAGTTGGATTCCTCCAGCAACTCCTCATAAGCATCAAGTAATTCCTCAAAGTCAGGATGTACCGCAGGTTCTGAATTTGAATCTGTGTTGGCCATCAAACACAGATTGGCTTCCTCCCTTGTCTCTTCATCTTCAGAAGATGTTGACTCCAGATCTTCCCTAGTGACCATCATCACTTTCTTCTTCTTTCTAAAGAACTTCTTTTGAGGGACCTTTTTCAGTTGAGGGCACTAAGCTTTAATGTGACCAGGCTTCTTGCACTCATAGCAGACAATTGGACTCTTGTCTATTGATGTGGACTCTTTGAAGTTCTTTTCTTTGTGGAATCTTCTGAAAAGCATCTCCTTTCTGAAAATTTTATTTTTCCAGAGCTTTCTCATCTTTCTGGTCATGAGAGATAGCTCTTCATCACTTTCTGAATCCTCATTTTCAAACTCGTCTATGTTGAGACACCCCGATGTCCCATTAAATAAAAACCTAATTAACTAAGCCTTAATTGTGATATTAGAAATTAAATATACATAAAATAAAAATGGATATATTAAAAACATAAAACATATAAACATAAACATCGTGCGCACGCGCGCACACACACACACACACACACATATAGATATATATATATATATATATGTCTAGGGTACCCCATCAGTAGGGTCCCATAAAATACAAATTGGCGCACAAACTGAAAGAAAGAAAATACATCAAAAGATCAAAGACATAAAACATCCTCACCACACTCCTCTCAGAGACAGTTCCGACTCAAAATACATCAGAAATGGCTCACCACACACACCTATGTAAAACAGACGCTCTAGCCTACCCACAGAAGCTAACGTGGATATATAGTGCTACCCTAACTCTCTCCACATCTGTGTTGGTAAACTCTCCACGGTGGTCGCTGTGGTGGTGCCGATGGTGTCGCCTCGCAACTACCGGATATGAACACACGACAACACTGGAACATCCGCCAATAATTCGAGCTTTGACGAACATTATCTCGGGGGAACTACTACTACCAGTCCTATCAGCTCTGAGCTCTGAGAAAGATACCAAGGATGTGGATGTTGTCGAGCTGGCGGATGCCAAAACTGCTGAAAAGGTAACCTCATCCCTATCCGGAACACACCCACGAATGTCGATGTAGGGGAATCACTAAAACGCATTTATATACCAACCAGTCCAGTGTATATAGAAAGAATGGTAGCTGGGTCGATCTGCCATCCCCGCTCATCGTAGAACTCGAGCTCTACCCTTACTCTCATGCAACTATGCTTGTATGTTGACATGGCTACCTAGAGTCTTGTCATACATCCCTTATTCATATTAGGGATATTAGTCATCCATCTTAGCGAGCACACACACACACACACACACACACACACACACACACACACATATATATATATATATATAAGTATCCCGAAGCTACACACGGAGCCGCTCATCAAGGACTACAGAAGTATCACAGTAGCATCATTAGTCAATTGTCCCGTGATATCTGATATCTATAATCATATACCCTGACCTAGTGTGTTCCATCCACACGGCTATGAACAACACCAAGCAAACTAGTATGAGTCTCACCGACTCTTATCGGGTCATTTCCTAATGCCTCAACCTTCCATCAGGAACACGTATAAATCCTCAGATCATGTCACATCAATTCATCCATATAAATTATATTTTATTAGGTTAGGAACATCTAAGTCTCATGTCATACTCTCCCTAACATGCATCTCTCCGAAACAGCATGTATCATCGCCTAAGGGCCAACTAAGCATAGAATTACAGATATAGCATGTGAGACATACAAAGCATGTTTCACATATTAAAATAACATGTTATCACGTAAAGGCATATAAATCATGTGAAGCGTGTTAAAGCAACTACCACATAATAAGCAGCTCAACAGATAAAATCCTACATCCTCGATATTCACAAAATCTACCTAATGGCAATAAATCTACAATCTCCAAATCATCATTGGTACTATGGGGTAGTCGCCAATGTGATTTTGGTATTGTCGATACTTGCTCACTAGTAGGTTTTAGGTTGCCCTACAACCATCATTGCAAATTATGCTACTTAGCTGTTTCCAACGATAGGATGCTTCTTTCTCCCACCTGAGGTGTATGTAGATAGTTTTGGAACCACGAAACGAGTACCCCTCTATACCTCTCAAATCTTCCACGTGCAGAACTGGTACCTCTGGGACTTCGAAAATTCACCTAAACACATGTACACGAAGTCGACGTCACTGGTAACCCTAATACGAAAACGGAATTCAAAACTGATAACCGAACGTAAAGAAAATCTCACTATCGACACCAACGGCATGTCGGCATGATAAGAGCATAGGCTTACCTTAGCCCTAACAAGAAAAGGTATATAGGGTTAGGAAGCACACGTCGCTACGAGCTCAACGATGTAGTCGGTTTCTCGATACGATGACAGTTATGATCGTACAAGGCTCCAAAATTTTCTCTCTTCACTGACCTCTCTCTTGCCCTCTCTAGTATGAAACTCGCATTTGGTGAAAGTGAAATGAAAGGATAGAATTAGGAAACCAAGAGGCTCCTGAGACATCTTGCGGTAAAAGGAGGCCCAACCAAAAATCAAGAAAGATGAGAAGGACCACAAGACACTTGGAAACGATAGAAATAGAAGAGGGAAGGGAAAGAATTGAAAACTAAACCATGAAAAAGAAATTTCTAACAAAGCTTAACAAGTAAAATAAAAAAGAAAGCGTATGATTCGCAACGAAACAAATGAGGAACAGTTGTGGAGGAGAACTGTGAAATGCAAAGGGAGAATGAAGAAGGAAATAGGAAAGGACAAGGCGCAAAAATGAAAATGACAAAAACATTGGAGCCTTTTTGTATATTGCATGAATGACCGTTGATGAAAGGAATTAATGATTTGACGATCGGTACATAGATGCACACTCATAAACAGAAGAAATTAAGTAAAGATAGGAAAAGACACCATGGGAAACGAAAGGACAAGTAGAGCATGGGGAAGCGGAACCAAGCAGAGGATGGGACGTGCCCTCTAACAAGACGTTGTGTCCCTTAAATGAGGCAACAGAATCCAAGCAATGCTACGAATATGAAGAAACTGGTACAAATTAAGACACTTCAGCACATGATGCGAAAGTGAAGGGTAAAAATGGACAGCCAACCAAAAAAGTAAGCCTCTTTGTTGCAGACAACTTAAGACTTGGGGACTTCTGTTCCTGCCAAGATTGGATCCATGCCCAATATCATCAAAGCCACCCCTAGTAGTCCGACACCACCAATGTCTAGCATGCACCACCACCCAATCAAGGGGGAAATTCATTCTCAAGAAGAAAGTCTGATCCAAATACCAAAGCGTCGAACTGAAAGCTTGGACCCCGATTCCTGAGTTGAGTTCAAATAGGTCTGTCGAGGTACGCCCTGAATAATTCTCCTCAGCTCCGCCATGCCACGTGATGCTGGAAATCTTATAGATGGAGAGAGTGTCATGTGAAGATAGAGGGAGGTACTCACCATGGTTCTAAATTGCGGACCGCATCATATAATGCGGCCGCAATATTGCGGATGCGGCCCTCACCGCAACGGCATCGGGCCGCAATTGCGGCGTGAAATAAAATCACCCATAACGGCCGCATCGTAACGCCGTTTCGGCCGCAACGGCCGCAACGTAACGCCGTTTCGGCCGCATCGGAGTCTGCTATGGTAGTGCGGTGGTCGTCCTCTGCTCACTCATCTGTTAGGGGTTGTGTGTGGCGATTTGGTGGTGTGGGGGGGAGGAAGAGTGATGATTCACTGATTTGGGGGTTGGGTAAGGGGTGATTTGGGGGGTGGTGGCCAATGGAGATTTGGGTAAGTGGTGGGTAGTGATTTGAGTCGCCGCCGTCCTCCGGGTGAGGGGCTGAGAGCCGCGGTGGTGGGTGGGGATGTGGGTGAGATGAGAGTGAGGCAAAATCAGGGAGGAAGCGAAGAGGTTGGCGTCGGCAACATTGAAATCTTTGGTCATATCATGGCAAGCCTGACCCAAAAACCCAGTCATCATCACATCTCTGTGTTAGAGTTGAGTTTGAAGAAGTTGTGGATTGAGAGAAAATGCATGTAAAAGTAAAAGAGGAAGAAGAAGATTGAATATTGATATGATGCACAGTGAAACAAGAAAATGCTTCGTTTCTCACGATATTGGAACAGATAATGTGGAAAGTAATGATGTAAATGGGCGGTGGGCATTGGAAACTGATATCTACCTATTGGAAATATTAGTAACCGTGTAAATGGGGTGGAATGCATTGGAAAATGGAAACAATACTAAATATTACTAGTAGCTAATAATTATTAATAAGGGATTACCAAAAAAATTACTAAAAAATTACTAAAAAATAAGAGGAAGGTATAAAGATTAATGTTAGTTACCTGTTGGGAAGGAAACTAAATATTATGAAAATTAATTGAAAATTACATATTGGGAGCTGCATGCACCTTATTTTCACTACAATTAAGTTTAAATTATTCATAAAGAATTATACAAATTATATATCTTATATACAACATCATTAATAAAAGATATATAAAGAATTATAAAAAAAATTGATTTTTTTTTTCATTTTGTGCAAACATCAAATTATTTCACGCCGTATCGGCCGCATTACGCATCGCAGTGACCATAATGACCGCAATCGCAGCGACCGCAACCGCGACCGCAACCGCAATTTAGAACCTTGGTACTCACAATAGATGACGTGGGGAGATGGCATACCCGCGTATCACGCCAACAACTCAAGTGGGACCCAAAAGGCATAACTAACTCATACTATAAAAGGGACCCGAGTCTCAGGGATAAGGCAGAATACATACACTCACCTCATAGATACATACACTCTAGCATCCACATCATGCCTAGGAATGTAATCGTTTCCACCCAGGAACATATGAATACTAGGACTGCTACTTTATTGTAGCATTGTCATGGCAAACAAACAAAATCCAAGCTTAAAAAGGTGTATTCACATATTTTTCTAACAAAATTTAGAACACTTGATCAGAAAATTGAGTAAAATGATATCAAACTAATTAAAACCCAACTTCCCTTTTTTGGTAAACAACTGACGATATTTTTCAGTTTACGAAGACATATTTGGAATATCTCTTATGAAGGAAAAACATATACATACATAAATTCAATTAAAACCACAGATCAATCATAATATCATTGCTCCAAATAGGATATTGATGATCCTTATATTCAAACAATTCCTTCTCATAATACAAATCTCAGGAATGTTAACTCTCTCATTGACTTTACCACGGGTGATTGGAATGTCGAACTAATTCGTAACACTTTGGAACCGCAGGATGCTACGGAAATGTTGAAAATTCCTTTGCTAAATTTAACTAAATAAGACACTTTCCTATGGCGTTACAATAAGAAGGGTCAGTATACAGTGTGTAGTGGTTATCTTGTGTGCATGGAGAAACTAGTTGATAGGGAGGATCTCAAGGTTAAAGTTGATTGGTCTGTGATATGGTCTATGGAAATACCACCGAAAGTTAAAAGCAAGGTTCTAAATTGCGGTTGCGGTCGCGGATGCGGTCGCGGTCGCGGTTGCGGTCGCTGCGATTGCGGTCATTATGGTCACTGCGATGCGTAATGCGGCCGATACGGCGTGAAATAATTTGATGTTTGCACAAAATGAAAAAAAAAATCAATTTTTTTTATAATTCTTTATATATCTTTTATTAATGATGTTGTATATAAGATATATAATTTGTATAATTCTTTATGAATAATTTAAACTTAATTGTAGTGAAAATAAGGTGCATGCAGCTCCCAATATGTAATTTTCAATTAATTTTCATAATATTTAGTTTCCTTCCCAACAGGTAACTAACATTAATCTTTATACCTTCCTCTTATTTTTTAGTAATTTTTTAGTAATTTTTTTGGTAATCCCTTATTAATAATTATTAGCTACTAGTAATATTTAGTATTGTTTCCATTTTCCAATGCATTCCACCCCATTTACACGGTTACTAATATTTCCAATAGGTAGATATCAGTTTCCAATGCCCACCGCCCATTTACATCATTACTTTCCACATTATCTGTTCCAATATCGTGAGAAACGAAGCATTTTCTTGTTTACTGTGCATCATATCAATATTCAATCTTCTTCTTCCTCTTTTACTTTTACATGCATTTTCTCTCAATCCACAACTTCTTCAAACTCAACTCTAACACAGAGATGTGATGATGACTGGGTTTTTGGGTCAGGCTTGCCATGATATGACCAAAGATTTCAATGTCGCCGACGCCAACCTCTTCGCTTCCTCCCTGATTTTGCCTCACTCTCATCTCACCCACATCCACCCACCCACCACCGCGGCTCTCAGCCCCTCACCCGGAGGACGGCGGCGACTCAAATCACTACCCACCACTTACCCAAATCTCCATTGGCCACCACCCCCCAAATCACCCCTTACCCAACCCCCAAATCAGTGAATCATCACTCTTCCTCCCCCCCACACCACCAAATCGCCACACACAACCCCTAACAGATGAGTGAGCAGAGGACGACCACCGCACTACCATAGCAGACTCCGATGCGGTCCGAAACGGCGTTACGTTGCGGCCGTTGCGGCCGAAACGGCGTTACGATGCGGCCGTTATGGGTGATTTTATTTCACGCCGCAATTGCGGCCCGATGCCGTTGCGGTGAGGGCCGCATCCGCAATATTGCGGCCGCATCATATGATGCGGTCCGCAATTTAGAACCATGGTTAAAAGCTTCATCTGGAGACTTTGCAGGAATTGTCTTCCAGTTAGAACCCGCTTGCAAAACAGAGGTGCTAACTGTTCCATGTTGTGCGTGAGTTGTAACATGGAACCTGAGACTTGTTGGCACTTCTTTCTGGAATGCTCAGTCAGTAAAGATTGCTGAAGGAAGACCTTGTTGTGGCATATTATTGAGCCATACTCCATGAACTGCGATGATTTTTCAGATTTCTTTTTTCATATGTGCCACAAGCTTAGCAAACAGCAATTTGCTAACTTTGGAATGACTCTTTGGAGCCTTTGGAAGTACCGAAATCTGAAGTATTGGGATGTAGTTGATGAAAGCTCTCAACAAGTCATTAATAGAGTAAATGAAGTCCTAAATTGCTGGAGCCATGCATGTAGAAGTCTTCCAAGCGCAAACATACATGCAAAAACACACCCTTCAGAATGCCAAACAGATTGCAAGCAGGTAGAAGATGATATTTCCAGCGTCAAAAATGATATGTCTGAATATAGTTATCTAGTAGAAGAATGTAAAGCTATTTTGTCTTTCCACAACAACTACATAGTTGTTTTTACCAGGCGATAAGTAAATGGTAGCGCTCATGACTTAGAAGGCGTTTTATTAAGTACAGTCCTCGCATTATTTTTTATTCAGTCTCTATTTGTATTTGGAATGATATTTGTAATGAAATAAAAGGTTTAAATAAGTTTTTAGTCCCTGGAAAGTTAACCAATTTTGGTTTTAGTCATTGTAAAAAAAATTCTTGAGATTTCATCCCTATATTTTCGAAAATTTTGTAAATAGTCCCTATTGTTACCCCTGAGTACTAGAAATCATACTAGATGAAAAATTTGTCAATTTTAATCCTATGACCCTAATGTATGATTTTATTTCTACATTCTAGCCAAATTTTGGAGCAAGTAGGACAAGAACGAGCAATTATCTCGATACCCCCTGAGTACTAGATATCATCCAAAATAAAGGAATCTAGCAATTTTAACCTTATGTCCCTAATGTATGATTTTGCTTCTATTTTATGGCCAAATTTTACAGCAAGTCGGACAATAAAATAAATCTACCTCAATACCGATGAGTACTAGATAACGAAAAAAGATGACGGTAGGGACTATTTGCAAAAATTTTGAGATTACAGGGACAAAAACCTAAGAAAAAATTTCACAGGAACCAAAATCAATTTAATGAACTTTGTAGGGACCTAAAACTTATTTAAACCGAAATAAAATGTTTTGGTTTGTGTAAAAAAGAAAATAGGATATTGATTTTTTTCCTTTTCCAGTTTTCAGTATTTTTTTTTGGCAAATTAAGTACCCACGTCCCCAGTCCCCTGTCTAATCACTCATCACACTCTCCACCATTCCAATTCCAATGCAAGACATATTATTCATTTTCATGTGGAGCCCATCCCACATACGATGCAGTATAGTATGCAGTATACAGTACTATACACAATGTAGCTAGAACCATAGAAGTCGTTAGACTCGTGAGACGTGACAACACACACACACATTGCTGAATGCCGACATAACTCAACTTCATTATTTCAACTGGATCAGTTTTGATGTATTGATTAATATCTCTCATATTTAAATATAATATTTAACTAGTGTCCTCCTATATTTATTATACTTTAATTGTAATATGTTATTATTGTAAAACATGAGGATTTCTATGAAGCCTTCTTAAATCATATGGTTTCAAAATCCTATGGTTCTCACATAAGATAAAATTATAATAATAAAACGATAAAATAATGAGTTTATCTGAAGAAATAGTAATAAAATTCAAAGGTATAGAAAAAATAATGGAAGAGACTAATAAAAATATTATTCAACTAATAGAAAATAAAAATAAATTGCAAATTACACTTATAATAGGATTCAGAAAGGATAAAGTGAAATAAATAATATAAGAGATGCACTAAATAATATAAGTAAAGGTAAAGAAATAGATGAAAATAGAGATATTGAAAAAATTAGAAAAGTTCTTGAACAATTAGAAAATCTTTTGAAACTCTAGGGAAATTAATTATCCAACATATGAAAAAGAAACTCTAGCATTAATCCGAATGTTGGAAAAAGTTATCCTAAATAACAATCTTGAATATTATCGTGAGATATATAACGATCCTAAATATTATTTATTTGATTTTAAATTCTACTGTGATCCTGATTATTATGTAGATTTTAATGGTGATGATGATGATTTGGTCTTTATTGATGAATAAAATACTACCCTAAAAAATGAATAAACTAAAAATATTTGAAATTATTAGGGTGGTACCGATTTGGTATCAGAGCTAAGTAAATAAAGTAATATAACGAATAACTATCATAGTATAGAATTTTTTTTTATGTAAATTAAGTATGTTAGATTTAACTAATAAAAATTATTCAAGAGATTTAGTACAAGAATTAAAAGATGAAGCTACAGAAGTATGTAATTGATATATGAAATATCATTATAAATATTATGATTGTAAAGAATATGATAGAGAAATAGAATTAATAAAAGTAATAATTATTAAAATAGAATCATGGATAGAATAATGACAGATATTCTGAAGATTTTTTAAAAAAAAAAAAAAAGAGGAGAGAGAAAATAATGAAGGGGGTTTCAAACCCCTCCGTTTTTCAATGGTCCCATAGCAGCTCCCAAAAAAATTATACTATTAATCGATTAATATTATTTATACATCATTAAAAATATTTGTTTCTTATAATCTTTACTTTAAAAATTACATATATCACGATCTATTTAGATTGATAATGTAAAAAGTTTATACTGATTAGGGATGTCAATTTTACCCGTACCCGCGGGTAAAATCCGCTACGGGTACGGGGCGGGTAGCTTAACGGATACCCACGGGTTAAGCATGGCGGATTTTTCCCATTACCCGTTAAGAAACGGGCGGGTGCGGGTATGATACCACCCGTGCCCGCGGATACCCGCACCCGTAGGGATATTACCTAAATACCCTTAAAAAAAACCCTAGGTTCACATCATCACACTCACAGATACTCAATATCAGATTCAAAGTTTCAAACTCTCACTCTCACTCACTTCTCGTCTCGTCATCTCCCTTGCGCTGCAGCTCACCATACTCGGACCTTCAACCCCTTGCACAGTTGCGCCGCAGATCGCCGGACTCCGCCAGAAACGCCGCTGCCGCGCCACCCTCCCTCACGGTAAGTTCCCTCTTCTCCCTCTTCCCTCTTTCGTTTTCCCTTCTCAGCCACCGCGTGGCTTGGTTCCACAGCCACTGCTTGGCTTGCGCGCCATAGCCACCGGCACCGCGTGGCTTCGATCCACAGCCACCGCGTGGCCTCGCCGGCCACAGCCACTGCGTGGCTTCTTTGCACAATCTCTCGTGGCTTGCGCTGCGCCTCGCCGGCCACAGCCACCGCGTGGCACCTCGCAGGCCACGGCCACGGCGACAGCACCTCATAAGGGGGAAGAAACATATTTTTAGGTTTGGAATAATGATTTTCTGAGTTGCTTGAATGGATGCTCTGTAATAGGGTTTTCTTTGATAGTCTATCAGTCTATGGTTTGGGTTTTCTTTGATTCTTAATGGTAGAAAACAAGTGTATAAAAAATTTAGTTCTGTTTAAATTTATAAATTCAGTTCTGTTCTTGTTTGTAGAATGTCTACTGGACAAACCTCAACTCCTATGGAAGATGTGCATGAGCAACTACAAGTTCCAGCTAATGTGGAGGAATCAAATGTGGGTAATGCTAGTTCTATGAATGTTGAGATTGATTCAACTCCACGTCAAGCTGAGAGCTCAATTCCAAGTCAAGCTGGCTCAATTCCAAGTCAAGCTGGCTCACTTCAAAGGAAGAAAACCTCAGATGTTTGGAATCATTTTTCACAGCAAATGATTAATGGACAGTTGAAAGCCGTTTGCAAATATTGTAGCTCAAAACTTTTGGGTGACCCAAAGCAAGGAACATCACACTTGCGTAATCATTTCAAAACTTGCAAACTTCGAACAACTAGAGATATAAGGCAAGCATTCATCAAAACTGAGAAAATTGGAGGTGAAACCGTAGTGGTTGGTAATTATGCGTTTAATCAAGAAACAGCAAGGCGAGCACTTGCTAAGATGATAGCTCTACATGAGTACCCTATGAAAATGGTTGATCACATAGGTTTCAAAGAATTTTGTGATGCTATGCAACCCTTATTTCAGGGGATTTCTCGCAACACTGTTAAGAGTGACATCATGAAATTGTATAAGGATGAGAAAGAGAGTATGATGAAGTCGTTGTCAAAGAATCATAATAGTATTGCAATAACTACTGATATGTGGACTGCTAGTCATCAAAACAGAGGTTATATGACTGTCACGGCTCACTTTATTGATGATTCATGGACCCTACAAAGTCGACTTGTTAGGTAACAACACTAAACTATTTTGACATTGTGACAATTCTTATTATTTTTGTTATGTTGTTGGTGATATTATTATTGAAATATTTGTTTGACTGTTAGGTTTATTTATGTGCCTGCTCCTCATACTGCTAAAATTCTTGCTGATGTCTTGCTTGAATGCTTGATGGATTGGAATCTAGATAGGAAGTTGTCCACTTTGACTGTTGACAATTGCTCTACGAATGATGCTATGATTGAACGCATTTTAGATAAGATTTCACGTAGGTCTCTTGTTTTGGGTGGTCAATTGTTTCACATGCGATGTTGTGCTCATATCCTAGACTTAATTGTGAAAGATGGTTTGGCCATAATCTCTGATGCTATTGATAGTATTAGAGATAGTGTTAATTTTTGGACAGCAACACCCAAAAGAGAGGAGAAATTCATAGAGACATGTGCTCAAGTGAACATTTCTTATGGTAAGAAGCTCATTCTTGATTGCAAAACTAGGTGGAATTCTACATTTTTAATGCTTCAAGTAGCCATACAATATAAAGATGTGTTTGATCGATTGGCACAACGTGAGCATCAATATAAAACATTGCCTAGTGAAAATGATTGGAGGATGGCAAAAGAAATTTGCCAAAAGTTGGAAATATTTTATGATGTTACCCAATTGTTTTCGGGTACTCTGTATCCAACTGCTAATGTTTATTTTCCAAAAATATGTGAAATTAAATTGGCATTGATTGAGTGGCTTGGCTGTCCGAATTTGGTTATTCATCAAATGGCTGCAACCATGATTGGTAAATTTGACAAGTATTGGAGTGCGATCAATGGGGTGATGGCTGTAGGCATTGTGTTAGATCCAAGGTACAAAGTTGATTTGTTGGATTATTTTTTTCCTCGAATTTATGGAGAGAATTCTGATGATGAAATTGATAAGGTAAAATCTATTTGCCAAGATATGGTAAAAGAGTATGAAATGAAAGTCAAGGGTAAGGAGAGTGTTGCTTCATCTACAGCTCCAAACCAAAATGAAGTAGATGTGGGTGTTGGAAGAAAAGAAGGTTGGAGGTCAGATTTTGCCAAGCATAAGAGGTCAAAAACTAATTCCACAACAAGTACTAAGTCAGAACTTGACCATTATTTGGAGGAGCCATCGTTACCTGATGTAAATGAAGAGTTTGACATCTTAGGTTGGTGGAAGGCTAATGGGTTAAAATATCCAATATTGCAAATGATTGCAAGAGATTTCTTAGCAGTCCCTATCTCAACCGTTGCTTCTGAGTCTTCATTTAGCACTGGTGGTCGGTTTCTTACTCCTCATCGTAGTAGATTGCTTCCAGATACTTTAGAGGCAATGATGTGTGTCCAAGATTGGCTATGGACGGATGGGAAAGGTAATAAAGTTTATTAGTTTTAATTAAAAATCTATATTGATTCATTGTAACAAGTCTTTTAATTAACTTATTTTTCTTTTTCAGGTTCTCCAAAATTGAAAATTGACAACATTGAATTGAATACAGTATTGGAAGATACGGATACTGAGATTGTTAGTAAATAATTTTTAAGATTTCATTTCAAACTTTATAATTATGTTGGTTGCTTGAATGTTTATTCAGTTGTTTTTTTCTTCTTCTTTCAGGAACCAAGTGGTCAAGGTGGTGTTGGTGAAATGGTCAACAATATCAATACATAATTAGGAAGTAATTAAATCTGTTTGTCTAGTGGAGCACAATCCATTGTATTGGAAGACTCTTAAAGTCCTTATATCATTTCCTAGATTATTTTCATCTATTGTGTTGTTTTATGGATATTTTAAGTGTGATGTATTAATTTGTAGGTGCTATTTCGTTCAAATACTGGAAGATATTAATGTGGTGGTTTTTTTAATTTTTTTGTTTTTTGTTTTTTTCAATTTAAAAACAGATTTGTTGTTGGGCACAACTATCCATAGATATCCACGGATACCCGCGAAAACCCGCGAATCCGTTAAGAACCCGTTAAACGGGTATCCGTGCGGGTACGGGGCGGGTACGGGTGGATTTTTTATCCAACGGGGCGGGTAGCGGGTGACCAGTATCCGTGCCCGCCCCGCCCCGTTGACATCCCTAATACTGATAGAAAAAAAATAAATTGTCCTCTTGATAAATTGTGTATTCTCTACTCGAATCAGTAGACATGTAAAATTACGTGTGAATAGTGAATCCGAAAATATCATTCCAAAAAAGTAAGCGTTTATTTTGGGTAATAACTTCACTTTCAAGGCCAACACTCCCTTGCTTTCACTCATTCTTCCTCTACCCCCATTGGTCGATTTTCTTACACCTTGCTATAACGCCAAAAACGCCCTCTTTATTTTCTCTCCACTTTGCTCACTCTTCACCTCTCTCTCACTTCCACTCTACTCTCTCTCCCCTGCAGAACATGAATTCTTCTTATATGTTGGGTTTGTGAATTGCTTATGAAGATAATCAAGAAAGTAATTGTCTTTTAAAGTGATATGGGTTCGTGTTCTTCTGTGCACAGAAACCAGGAACCGAACATGAAGCTCAGCCTGTCATTTGGGTCCAAAACTGATGACATCCCTCCATCACCCATCAAAGACAAACCCAAAAATGGAAACTTTCTGGTCGACGATATTGCCATTAAATCTCAGTGGTCACCTTCTCAGTCAACCACTATCTTCAAGGACTATGATGGTAATAACAATATTGGTAGCAGGGTCTAGTCACTCACTACTTGTTTTCTTTGCTTTTGCTTGGCTCCTTCAAAGTGGTGTGCTTTGTTTGATTAAGTCCTTTCATTTAAAGATGCTATTTTGATTAATATATTACTTATCAACAGAAACTTAACATTTTTTTTTTTATGAACGTTGCTATTTCTAGTATCATGGGGTCTCTGGAGATTTCTTTATATGTTTATCTTTATGGTGGAAGAAATTTATTTATTTACTTTTGTTCTTTTTTACTTTTTTAATTAGATTTCCATGTATTAGGGTCAAAGCTTTAAATTATTGTAGTTTTTGTAGTCTCCAGTCTCCACAATCATGTTGCGCCACATAAACACAACATAGACATAAGGGGAATTTAAAACCATGATTGGTCATCTTTCTGTTAGGTTGATCTATTCTAATTAATTTATAGATTTGATTTCTGAGTTGTGCTCATCTATGATTATGTTATAATACTCAACTGGTTTGAAGGAAAATATCCTGTTTATTTGATATCACTGATTATTTCTAATGCCTTTAACAGCAGCTATTTTTGCAAATGTGCTGTGGTTGCCTCTTCAGTTCCATGATGCTTTTTTGTTGCATCTGAATATGGTGGTGAAGATGAATTTTCTATCCGGATACATAATCTATGGAATTTTTGTCTTTATTTGGATATGTGGGGGTCAAGAAATTTTTCCCAGAAGTAAAAAGAATTGCCTGCTATTATGCCCTATAGGGTAGAAATTGAAAGGGATAGTATGGAATGGACACCACCAATTTATTTGAACAGATAAGACTTTAGTGATGATTAATTTGTTGAATTGTGGATATATTATGACTAATTTAGTACTTGTAGAGGGATGAATTTGTTGTCTAGTTGTTTTGTTTTATTTTATTAAACATAGGGAATGCTATTGCTTCCTCCTTGTCTTTCCTTTATAAGTGATTTGATGGTAACTTTTTATGTATATGGATTTTCTGGTGGAGTACTTTTTAAGAAAGGAATTCTTTATATAAAGGATATGCTTGAAATGAAAATATGGCAAAACAAAGACCTGAGTGTCCTTGAAGATCTTGTTTTACAAATGGAATACTCTCTCTCTTTGTGGTGGTTGTGTTTGGCATGAAAGAGGCTTAGATAAACCGGATGTATCTTACCATATCCTATCTGGATGGTGGTTTAACATTCACAAACAGTATTTGCAGACCAGAACTGTGTTTAGGACACAGATAACAAAATATCATGCACCATGGTTATTTCAGTGACAAAGTGTTGGTTGAATTCATGATATTCTTTGATTGCTACTTGTGATTTTAATTTCATGTGATGGAGGCTTTTGTGACCATTTTAGTATTAACTATTATTGGTGGTAGATACTTATAAGAATGGCCGTGGTCCCTGCCTTTGGAAGTTATATCCTTTTTGGGACCAGTAGTTTAGCACCATACTGATGGCTGTTCTATCTGAGAATAAGAGTTCATACTATTATGTCAAGTGGTAATCTACTTCAACTTATGGACCACAAAGGTATGGGCACGTGAGAGTTATTATTAAGCAAGAATCAAAGACCTTCCAATATATTGAAATTAGATGAAAGAAAATTTGTTATTTAATAACAGTGAGATTAAGATTAAGTTGTGTTGGCGGTCAATTGTTACTCTAATTATGCTTTCTTAGAAAAACAAGAGAAAGTAATAAATATTAGGTTCTTAAACACTCTTATCTGTCTTTTTTTGACCTGTACTATATGCTGTTTTGTGTTGGATGGGGTCTTCCTGGTACACTAGAACACAAATTAGGCATGACTGTTGTTGCATTTAAATTATACATAGATGTGACCTAAAATTGGTTCAAGTGCTTGTTTACACAAAGTCTCTGTAAAAAGTAGTTGAATACAAGTTGTGTTTGACACCCCCTCCGAATAAAGTAAAGGATTGAGGTGACTACTTTGTCCTTATGATTTTATTGTCAATAAATGAAGTGGTAGGGAATAGGAGTTAGTGTCTTTACCCTCCTCTTACGTGTAACATTCCAGAATCAAGAAGTCAACTTAACATTTTATTGGTTTGTTTTCTGCTATTACCTCATTAGTTCATTTGTTGAAATCCAGCATCAATGATTTTCTGAACTTGGATTTGTGTCCTGTACAGGTAGCAAAGAGGAAGCATTTTTTGATTCCAAGGCCTGGTTAGACTCAGATTGTGAAGATGATTTCTATAGTGTTAATGGTGGTAAGGATGCCTCATTGCCTTGCAATCCTGGAGTATCTTAATTTGTTTACGTGGCCATTATTTAATATCATGATTATGTTCTTAACAATGAGTAGGAGGTGAAACTTTGCATAGTCAATAATTTGCGGAGGGAAGAAATAGAAGGATACACAAAATTATATTGGATGAAAGGTTCATGATTTATAATATGACAGTTAACTTGTCATGGACTTTATAAACATTATAACTTAACCTGCATTCTTTTTAATGCAAGTTTATGATGGATGCAGAACTCTTCTTTTTAGAAGCTATGAATATTTTATTTCCTTATGCTATAGTTTCTGTTGGTTTTTAGAGGAATATGAAATGCTGAAAAAATGTAAAACAGAGAAGAACAATTTTGAATTGTAGGAGGATATATTTATTGAAACATCATCATCATATTTAGGCATGTTATTCAACAGTTTCTTTTCAATTTTTTACCATAACTCTTCTGCTTCAAATCAACATAAGATTTTCTTTGATTTCATCCAGAGTTTACACCAACTCGCGGCACCACTCCAGTGCACCACACTATTGGGACCCCTATTGTCAATGAAAACCCTTCTGAAAATATAATTCCTTGTTCTGTGCCTGAACTATCTCCAACAGAAAAGAAAAAAAATTTGTTAGAGCTTTTTCGAGAAAGTGTCAGAGAAGACAGAGATAATGGTGTCGAAAACACTCCAGGCAATGCAAAGGAAGAAGTTAAACCAATTATACATGATCCTTTTCCTAAATCTGCACGCAATACTCCTTATATCTCAGGGGCTAGCTCTGGATGTAGTAGTGAAAGAACCATGAATGAGGATCATGTATCTGCTAGAGAGAAATCAGTTAAATCTGTGCAGTGTTGCCTTCCAAGCTTGGCTTCATGTCGTAGCTTTAGTGAGAGGAGGAGGAAGACAACAAGTCCTGCAATTGCAGCTGATGAAAAAGCTTGACTCCTATGACAATATGATGAGCAATGTATCTTAGGCTTCATGGAAGATGAAGTCAATAAACTGAATATGATAATGTACATCTTAAACATATCCCTGTAGAGAAAAGTAGCAATATGAATTTGAAAGCATGTATACATAAACTGAAGAGATGCTCAATGTTAATATGCAACGAGGTTAGTGTTTTGTAATAAATCTATCGGGATCGATGACTTCATCTTCAGAATTGTTTGTATACAATTAGGTAGTATTATAATTAATTCAAGTTTTTATTTAAATTAAAATTTTCTTCTTATAAATATATTTCACCACCTCGCTAGTAATTTTATGAACATGACTTAGGTATTGTTGTCTACCTACTTGTACGCTTTTTCAATGAGAAAAAGGCATACATAATCTAATCCACATAAATATAATATGTGTAACAGCTTGTATAGATGTTTTGTTCTCGTCCGAAAACATTACGTGCATCTAGAGAATAAAGCTAAGTGTTGCCTTAATTTTTTTTGGGTAACCACGATATAGGTATGAAGTATCCACAATTGTTAGTAGTGATTAATCTCCGTCCGGAGTGTTGCCCTAATTTTATTGATGTGTTTTTTGGTAACATTTATTGATGTTTTGAAATAACAGTAATAATAATTTTCATTTTAAAAATATAGAAATTTATTTATTCTTTTAATAATACTAAATGCACATATTTATATCCCGTTTCACGTCTATGATAATTTTTTTATTTGTTTTTATTATTTGATTAAGGTTGGTCTCACATTGGTTTTTACACATTCATAAATGATGAGTCCCAAGTGATGTATACTAAGCAATGTAATCTAAAAGCAGACCGACCAGTTGTAACACCCTGTTTTTCATCTCCATGTTTATGTGTTTGGTTTAATGACTATATGTTGTCTATAATTGATGTTTTTGTACTAGATTATTAGGAAAATGTTTTAGGATGGGTAAAAAGGGATTATGGGAGATTTTCTGGTCAAAAATCTCTTCCTGACACATGAGCACGGCCCCTGCTCATTTGAGCACTGTCGTGTCGGAATTTGAGCATTTGACAGGGATGTTGCAGACCACTTGCATATTCAGCACGACCCCCTGCTTGTATTGAGCACGGTCGTGCTCAATTGAGCACGACCCCTGCTCGTTTAAGCAGATCCCTTGCTCTTTAAGCACAACCCCCTGCTTGTAATGAGCACGACCCTCTGCTCATTTCCTAACAGCACAAAAACGCTGATTTTAGAGGGTTACGAGCCATAACCCTCATTTTGACACCTTCTCAATCCTTATGCGTCAGAAGCCCTCTCCTCTCCCTCCTCTTGAACCTCTTCAAATCTCTTGGTGTTTTCTCTTGCGATTGGAGAGTAAGCTGTGCATTAGTATCAATTAAGGTAATCTTATAAACCCTTTATTAATCTCCTTTTGTTTTCTTAAATTGGGGATTATTCGTTCTTTCATTTTTAATGTTCTTGACCAAGATTCATAGAACCGTTCGAGTGAGACGAGTTTGGATTCACTCAAGTTGATCGTAGACTTAGACTGTCATACCAGGTATGGGGAGAAGGAATTAATATGAACATATAGGTTTTGGGGTAGCATAAGATGAGGGTTAACGCATGACCTTTTTGTGTGCTATATGCCTTTATCGATATATTCGTTCTTTCATTTTTAAATTGGGGATTATTCGTTCTTTCATTTTTAATGTTCTTGACCAAGATTCATAGAACCGTTCGAGTGAGACGAGTTTGGATTCACTCAAGTTGATCGTAGACTTAGACTGTCATACCAGGTATGGGGAGAAGGAATTAGTATGAACATATAGGTTTTGGGGTAGCATAAGATGAGGGTTAACGCATGACCTTTTTGTGTGCTATATGCCTTTATCGATATATGACTGTTTGATTGTTATTGCGGTTATATGAATAAATATACTTGTCTATATGTTGGAATGATTCAATGTGATGTATGTGAGATAATGTTGATGTTTGGTTGTATATCATGATAAAATGCATTAGTGTTCATTGTTGATGATGATGAATGAATGTTGTGATCGAATGTGTTAGTGCTTCAATACCATGAATTGATGAACTGTTGATGTTACTAAATCACATTGGTTAAAGACATATGAATGTTAGTATTGAGCCTAAGACCAAAAATCAATTGTTAATGTTCATAAGACATGAAGATAGCAAAGAGGGGCAAGATTAATACCCAACGAAATAGTAAAGGACATGTCCTACTATTGTCAACATCCATAACAGCACTTTAGAAACAAAAAGGCTCATCACCAAGAGAAAATGCACTATACCAGCACCCGCAGTAGTATAAGTGCCATGCCAAAAATTAGTAACATCACCTATGCAATTCGGCCTCAGTAATCAAGTGGAGCAAAACAGAAACAACTAGCAGAAAGCTGAGATATAGTTTCTGTAGTTTAAAACACAAGGCATAGAAAATCCACCAGTCCTAAGAAAGAGATCCTATTAGGCTTATACACCAATTTGTAAATGTGTAAGTTGATTGGCTAGAATATGATGAGAACCAAGTCCATGATCTATGTCTAATCAACTCAATAGTGTTCAAAAAATAGCCTTTTCATTATTAAAAATAACCTGTTTCCTTAATAACCAGATAGTCCAAACTGTAGTGTGCCAAAATAAGCTTTTTACCTTCCTTACTTTCATGCCTTTGAATAGACCTCTGTGAAGAGTATAGTGACTTGTATTATCAGCAGGTAGTGCAATCGGGAAACACAACCATCTGTACATCTGTATACAAAGGACCACACCTCTTTTGTAAAGGAGCAGTGCAAAAAAATGTGAGAAGCTGTTTCCAAACCACTCCCACATAGAACACAACACCCATTTTGGGTACCTGGTAAGACGTTCCTCTGCATAAGGTTCGAATAAGTGGGAAGTCGATCCAACAAGAGTTTCCAAGAGAATGCAAGAACCTTACTTGGAGCACAACAATTCCAAAAATTTTGGAATATGTTATCCTCCAAATAAGAAGAGGGGAACAAAGGAGAACTTGACAACAAGAAGTTGTAAGTCTCCCGAACCGTAAATTCACTAATAACAGCGTACTTCCAAACCAACCTATCCTCCAATTCCTTACAAATGTAAGCATCTGTCAAGGTTTCCTCAAACAGCTTGTACACCTCCTTCTCCCACTCAAAAAAGGATCTTCTCCATCCCCAATTCCATCTCCATGCCTCACCCTCCCAACTTCCCAAGCTAGAAATAAGACTATCCTTTCCGGAAGACAAAGAATATAATCTCGGAAAGGTCACCTTCAAACTTACCTCCCCAAACCACACATGCTCCCAAAATTTAGTCGTCACACCATTACCAACCTTCTGTCGCATCCCCTCTTTACACCAATTCAAAGGAGCAGCTTTAGCATTATCTATAGCTCTTAGATCCCTCCACCAAATTGATGAGTTCCTAGCATTCCAAAATCTCTCTTCTTGAGAATCAAGATTGCCATATCTACTCAGAATAACAGACGACCAGACCGCCCCTCTATCAACCAACAACCTCCATCTCCACTTAGCAAGCAAGCTAAGATTAAAGATGTCTAGATGTTTAACACCTAAACCACCATGTACTTTTGGCCAGCACACTCTAATCCAACTCACCCAACAGATACCCCTCCCTCCCTCCCCCGTTGCCACCCCAAAGAAAGGATTTCTAAATCCCAATAAGTGTTTTTAATACTTTCCATGGAATTCAGAAGAAGGATAGGTAATATAGTGGAATATTTGAAAGCACCGACTTCAACAACACTATCTACCCCCCGAAAGACAACCTCCTAGCTTTCCATCTAGCCAATTTTTTTTCATAACATCAATAACCGGCTGCCAAATGGATCCTCTACACAGATTAGCGCCAACTGGTAGACCCAAGTATAAGAAAGTGATTCTTTTTTTCCTTTCGACAACACAGAAAAGTAGACCCGCCTGAAAGAAAATCATCCCCAACATTTATCCCAAAAAGACTGCTCTTGAAAAATTTTAACTTTTAGCCTGGAAACCATTTCAAAACACCTGAGGACTGCCCTTCCAACTAAGATAGTATCATCAGCATACTGCAGATAGGAGAGAAAACACGATGGAGCTACCTCAAAACCAGAGAACAATCCTTGAGGGAAATAAGAGTATGTATCAATCCTTGAGCTCCCTCAACTAAGCACTTATTACAAGAAACAACAAATATAATATGGGTCGACACTGAAGGATCAATCAACATTGGTTGTGAAGAGGCAACCAAAAAAAATAGTTCTATCAGAGTACTTTATGAAAACAAGTCTAGACGACCATCAATCGTTACCAAGAATAGCATCCAACCCAGATATAGATAATAAATAAGATCGGTGACATAAGGCACGTCCCGATACACGAGAAAACAATTTAAACAAGCAACGAAAGTAATAAGATTATCCCCCATAGAAGTAGAAGCATATGAATCAAAGGACAAACGAAAGATAGGTAACTCCAAATTCACACATAAGGGGAATATCAAAGAATGTGTTACTCCTGAATCAAGCAATATAGTAACTTTTTTCTCCTATACGAGTTAAAGAAATCTAGTCTCCTTCGGATTCTAAGCTGCCTCGGAATGATGGCAGATGTTCTTTTTGAATTACAAAAAGCCCCATGTGCTAAGGGTCCTAGGTTGCCACCACTCCATCAGTGACTGGCCTCCGTTCCCCTTCAGTTGATGGAGAGTCTCCATCTGCCTTTACATAGCTCTAATCACATAATCCAAAGCTATTGTAAGTGCAACGTTCATCCCTCTCCTATTAGTCGCCATATATCTGCTCACTACCAATGAAATATTGGGTTGATCAGGTCCAATATCCCAAAGAATAGCATGTGTAACACCCTGTTTTTCGGAATTTATTTTGTTTAAGCTGAATTTATTAAATTGGATTTATCGGTTGAGGGCGTAGTGAGATTTTTGGCTAAAAGTCCCTTCCTGGTACATGAGCACGCCCGTGCTCATTAACCAGCACGCCCGTACTTAAAATCAGGAGCGTGTTTCTCATTTTAAGTTGAGCACGACCGTGCTTAACAGTGAGCACGCCCGTGCTCAATACGCCAACCGCGTCTCGTAACGTTAAGTCGAGCACGACCGTGCCCAAGAGTAAGCATGACCATGCTCAGGTCTGAGATTTATATAAACGAAAGCAGAGTCGAGGGTTTATATTTTAACCCTACTTTTAGTGGCTGCTAATCCTGTTACGACTGACGTAGTGTTCTTCCCTGTTTTCGCTCAACTCAGCCGGTTCTCGGAGTTTCTGGAACCTTAGAGGAACCCTGTGCATCTAGTTTGGGTCAGAGGTAACGGTCTCTTTTCCCTTTTCAATCCTTTTTGGTGTTCTGATTGGAAAACTAATGGTTGATTTTGCTCTGGTTGATCAAGGCTCGTTCGTGCGTGAGCTGCCTAAAGGGGAGGAGCTGTTTGCCGTTAGGATCGCCGTTAGAGCTACCTTCAATCCAGGTATGGGGAGAAGGGTAGTGTAACCATAGGCTCGGGGCTAGCGTAGAGTAAAGGGGTTCCCATAACCCCGGTTTGATTTGTATGATTATATGTTTGATGATTACATGATGAAAGGCTACGTCTTAATGTATGTTTCTGGTTTGTTTATGATAATTATGTTATGTTGCATATGATTATGATCGCTGTTTGTAATCGTTGTTATTAACATGATGTTGTTATTGTTGGGTTGATGCCATGGTTGAGTAGATTGCTGTTATGATGATGAGTTAAAGTCTGAAAACATGCTGATAATTGATGTTGGGATTAATTGGTTAAAAGCCCTGGAATTTGGTTAAGTATCAGCCTCTGTTCCTGCCCAGAACAGCACTGTCGCGCGATGAGCACGACCGTGCTGAACAGGGAGTACGATCGTGCTCCCAGTTGAATTCTGGGTAAATGGCCGCGCTGTTCAGCACGGCCGTGCAGGACGAAGAGCACAACCGTGCTCCATAAGAAGCACGACCGTGCTTCACTTATAGGGGAGCACGCCCCTCACGTGCTTAAGCACGACCGTGCTGGGTTACGAGCACGACCGTGCTCAACCCACCTGGACAAACAGAATTAAAGGACTTAAGGGGTTTCAAACCCCACTTCCCTATGATGATAAACGATTAGACAACTTGGCTAATGTCTACTTAAGATAATTAAAGATGATGAGATGGTGAGATGTTAAGTTCGATAAGTCGATACCCATTGGGTACCTCAAGCTGATGAGCTGTGCCTTGGTGCTGTTGGGCCAAGGAAGCCTTGACCCCGCGGTTTGGGTCTAAGGTGTTGTCGTTATGTACCTTGGTGGCCGAGAGTTTGCCCCAGGTACTGCAGTTGATTCCGCTTAAGTCCTCAGGTAGATTTCGCGAGGCAAGTTGGTGCGGTTGGTCCCGCTGTTATCTTCGGTCGATTCCGTTGATGTTATGGAGGTGGTGTTGCCATTATTGTTGTGTGCATACTCATTGCATCAGAGATGTTGTTTAGGGATGTTCGACATAGGGGAGTTCGTCCTAGAGTACGGCGATCTAGCCATCCACGGTTGGAGTAGATTCTCCTAACGCCCCCGTGATGAGGCATTCGTTGGTTTGATGCGTTGGCTATCCAAGGAGTAGATTCTCCTGCGTTGAGTAGATTCTCAATGTAGATATTTAACTCTGAAGTCGTTTATCCCGAGTTTAGTGGATCCACATGCATTGATGGTTAGCGGAGTAGGACTGCATTGCACTGCATAGCATAATGATGATGTTCATGTTTGATGTGATGCTGCTATGCTTGCTGTTTACTTTACTACCTATCTCCTTGCTATTATGTTACATGATTCTTACTCCCTATATCTGTTTGTTGTTTGTGTTTGGCATGTTTGGCACATTGCAGAGGATGACGAGCAGCCTGGAGAGGAGTGACTCTGAGGAGCCGCCACTCATTGTAGGGCTAGTTTATGTTATCGTAGTTGTTAGTTTCAGTTGTAATTCCGTGGATTTTATTCCGGAACAGTTATACTAGCTCTGTATGTGACATCGGGGTTGGGTTATATTTTTGGTTTGTTATGTTTTTACGGTTTTAAACTTATTTCATTTTCCGCGTTGTAACTAGTTCATGTGGGACTTTTCTACTCATGGACAAAGGTTTTATTTATTTCGATAATATGCATGTTTTCTTTTTAATTGCTTTTATAATTAAATGGCTTTTCACATGCGAGGTAGAAGGGTGTCACAGCATGCAGCATTTATAAATCTAACAAGCATCCTATGCGCCCAAGTTTTGTTTTAGAAAAAGCCCCACTACCACAGTCCGATTTAGAATCGAACTGCTCTGATACCAAAAATGTAACGCCCTTCGTTAGATTAGTAACCCGAATTAATGTCAATAAAATTCCTTCAAAATGTTTAATTAAAATATACAAGTCATAAAAATTTTCTCAAATAATTAAGTATGAAAATGCCTCGTATTAAATAAATCAATAGTATTTTCAAAGTAATGAAAAATATTAATAAATTCAATCATTTGAATAAAAACCAAAAGCCTCAAAACCAGGCGTCTAACTACAGTTCAAGAAATGTAAACTGATAATAATAAACGATGCCGGTATGACGCTGTTAAATCATGCTATAAATACTAACCAACTAACCCAAAAGCAAGATAATAAACTCTTCAAGTCTCTGTGCCCTCAACAATGATGTCCTCGAGCTCTGAAAACAACACTTTTCATTGAGATATAAAATCCCAGTGAACAACAATACATGTATAAAATATTTCGAAAATAATGTTGTTCTCAGCCGGCGCGGTAACCGAAAAAAACTGTCCGTGGTATCTGTTAACTTTCCAAAATAATATATATATATATATATATATATATATATATATATACACACACACACACACACACACACACTTTTAATAACAACGGTAATTTCATCAACTCAAATACATATAGCATAAGAACAACTAATCTCAATGCATCACATTCCATATATCATGTAAATTCTAAATTAATCCAAACGGCACGAAGACCTCATACTTAGATTAGTCTCTTGCCGGCATGCCATAAATCTCACACATCACATGACAATGGAGTCTCATTGCCCACCCTTACTCAAGAGGAGTGTTTCAATGTCATCCTCATGTCGGGTACATTTCCATTTCGATACCTCTCTTGTGCACATGGCGGTATTTCTCCCTTTTCGACACCTCAACGTGTGGCGGTGTTACTTTCGATACCCCTTTTTAGGCGGTATTGCTCTTTTTCGACATCCCAAATACTTGGCAATGTTACTTTCGATACCTCATTACGGCGGTATTATTCTTCGATACCCCTATCATAGGCAGTATTGCGGCAAACATCATACAGCATGTTATAATTCACATATGTCATATCTCTTGCATGTAACAAAATATTTTCCACAAATTAAACATAAATTTCCCCCAACAACAAGCAATCATGAGTATCACAATATATCATCCATGAATGAGCACATTACAATATCAATTAATCAATTTATTACCTTTTTAACAAAAAAAAAAAACCCAATCTTAGAAATTGATAAGAGCAACATGCATCGAATTAATTAAAAACTCTCAAAACCATAGGATAAACCCTTGTCAACGCAAACAACTCGTATATCATGGAAAAGGTTCAAAAAATGTATTGCTACTCATCTCTCGAAAACCTCCAAAATGCTCTAAAAATTATCTATGACAAAAGCTAGTGCTTCTCTAAAAAGTCTTCTTCCCTTCACTTGTGTTCTTGGATCTGTGCGTCACTGTCATTGTAATGCCAAAAATAAAAAAATAAACTCCTATTATGAGGGGCACGGATTGTCTAACTTTGAGAATTGAAAGTCAGGTAACTTTCAGTCATTCTGAGCCGTTGGATTAATCCTATGGTGATAGTTATTCCATCCATGATTCTAATTTAATAATGATTATTTTTATTAAATCTATTTTTCTGTCATATTCTTTACAATCACAATATTCACAATGGTATTCCATATGTTTATTACATGTGTCGGTAGCTTCATTTTTTAATTCAGATATTAGTTCTTTTAGTGTGTCCTGATTAGTTAAATCTAGCATACTTAATTTGTGTATAATTTTTTCTATATTTTGAGACTCCATATTAATCTAAAAATCTTTCAATTTAAACTTTATTATTTCTATCATTGATTCTACATTCCTTATGATATCTTCGTATCTATTACCAAATTCTTTTATTGAACTTAAATAATTTCTCAACATAGCTAATTGTTGTTTTAATTCATGTAATCTTTTCATTTTTATTTTTATTATCTTCCTAGTTCATAGCTTTGATACCAAATTGGTACCACCCTAATGTCATTATTTCCATTGATTTTAGTACTTTTATTTTCACATTCAGGGTACTATTTATACATAATTTGGGTAGTGTTCGTGCATAATTCGAGTTACTAATAATTCATACTCAATGTCACTCATTTCTTCATCTATTTCTATTATTTCCCTTATTAGTTGTCTCCTTTCTTCCTTGCAAAAAAGTAATTGTACTCTTCGTTGTACTTGTTTTAGATAAAGTTCTTCTTGCCAGTGCTGATGTTTTAATTTGTTTACTATTATTTGTTTATAGTATTTTGGTAAATTCATAGTTAATACTTAGTATTTCTTTTTCCATTTAGTCATCTGGCCAATCATAATCTTCATATTCTTCTGATAGTTCATATTCAAAGGCCAATCCTATTTCTTTCATGTATTTCCATTCTAGATCTAATGATATATGTGTTAGGTAATAGTCTTCCTGTCTAACTTGTTCTTTTATATTTTCAATTATTAATTGTTTGCAATCAATGGGTAAGTTCATCCTTAAAACACTAATTATTTCCATTTCTGTTTGATTATCAAATTCTGAATATATTTCCATTCTATTGTTCTTCATTGTCACTATCTTCGAAAGGTGGTTCTTCTATCTATAAATAATTGGATTTAGTATTTGAAGATCCTCTTCGTTTCAATCTTTCTATTTCTTTTTTAATTCTTTTCCTACATTTTTTTTCTTTTATTTTCTAGGTCAATTAATTCCTTTTCTTTGTTTATAATATATTTTTCTACTAATTCTCTTCTTCTATTTTCTGGATCTCTTTTAATATAATGATCATATATTTCTAGGAAATTTTTAATATCTCTTTTGTTCTTGTCTATTGTAATATAAACTTTTTCAAGTATTTTTTTTCAATTCTTCTCCTTTATTCATATTCTATTTCTCATATATTGAGCTAGATCTCTTACTTGGTTTCTAGATCTCTTACTTGGTTTGATAATTTAGTATAATTTTCATCTTCATTAATCTTTTCTGGTTCAGGGAAAGAAATTGGTTTTGGGATTTATCTAAAGCTTAGTGATTTTGGATTATTTATAGATTTTCCTAATTCGGTTATTTTATTTCGTTTAGGATAATAAATCTTTCCTATTTCTTCAAAAAGTTTTAGTATATCAATTCTATCATTATTTCTAAAAGTAATACTATGATGAGAGTTCGTCAATGCATAGTTAACATAGTAGGTAATTGAGAAGATTTTATCTCCTGGTCTCATTAAATTGCTTCTTAAAAATCTGTGTTCTAGAGTTAATGTTTAGTCTAGTCTTTGGGTATCTAATGGTATACCAATATTTGGATGAATTTCAAATTTTAGCTTAACATAAGCTAAGTTTCCTTCCACTACCCCTATTATTTTGTCCTTTAAATTCGTTATTCTATCATCTTTTAATACTAGTTCTATGGGTGAGTTTATTCCTTCTTGAAAAGTAGCTTTAATTAGAACCTGTATGGCTCCTATATGAATATATCCTATCTTTTTTCTATGTGCTTCCTTTTTTTAGGTTTCTTTTTAATTCTATTAATTTTTTCTTGTTTAGTAGTTGGATACTCGTGTTTCCTTGTGTTTTTTATATATCTATTGGTGATTCGTTAACTATCTTTCCATAATATATAATATTTTCTTTCTGGTTAAATCTTTTCATTATTCCTCCTAATTTCTTCATGTTTGTATCTTTTGCTAGATCTAAGTCTTCTTTCTGTATTTTCTAAAATAATTTTCAATCTATTAAAATACTTCCTTCAAAATTTTCATCTTCTTCAGTAATTTGTAAGTGTTCTATACTAATATTATCATCTTGTTCTCTTTCTATTTCAGACATTACTAATTTCTAGAATCAATATAACTGAGAAGGGCTGCTTAGTCATACCTGATTGGGTTTCTTTAATCAATCGGTTTTCTTCTGCCCACTGCAGCTTCCGCTTAGTCAAGATTAAGTGAAGTATGAAGTAAAGTAATTGGAGATTTCAGTAAAGAAGTAACAATCTTTATTGATAGTAGGTAGGATGGGTACATAGAACCATAGATCCACTCTCAAGGATCTGACTTGTAGTCTTAAGGAGACAAGCACACTTTTCTCACAAAGAGAAGTCTCAACACATGAGAGGACTCTATTTCACTCTGCTTTGTCTCAGCAAAAGAGGTCTCCTTACATTATTCTAGTCTATCACTCAGACTTCAATAATTCACATATGACGTAAGCACTTACATCATTCTTCAATTATAGCTTCGTCTGAGTCATTGTCCATTTGCCGACAGTCCTTCTTTTCGACGCATCGTTCACATGCGTGATTCTCATTCTGTCTAATCATTGTACAAAGTTGATCCAGTACATTTGGACGGTAGTTCATGGCTGGTCCTTGGAGTGTGTAGAAGGGTAATTCAAAGTTTGTTAATAATGCCAAGTTTCTTTCTTTAATTATTCTACCACCAGTTTTGCTAAGAAGCAAGACGTGTGGACCCTTGTACAATGCTTTAATGCAGGAATCTTTTCCAATAATTTGGCATTGAGTGAAGATACTTGCTAGTTGATTAGCTATTATCGAAGTAATTTGATCTTCATTGAAAGTTTCCCCAGTCAGTTCGTCTCTCATGGAAAAGCTGCTATTGCTTATTCCAATAAAGACCAAGTGCTTTGCTGGCTGATTGACAGTGAAGTCAGGATAAGCTGAGTAGAACTTCAAGAAAATGGTTCTGTCTTTTGCAACATTGTTCTTGTAGTTCTAGACGGCTTCTTTGAGGCTATATAGGAATAGATTAATTTCTGCTAAGTCTTTGTTCAAATAAAGACATTCAATAAGTCCAAACTGGAACATATTAAAAGTCAATATTGAAGATGCACCTGGAGTAATTATGGCTTTTACTCCAAACATTTTTCGATTCACCATATAAAAACAATTAATCTTTTCCTTGTCGGACCAATTAGTCAATTTTTTAAGGTTTTCAGTAAATTTGTCTTTGGAAAACTGAACTTGAAGTTCATGATCTTTCCTGGCAGTAATTGGATAGTCATCAATGGAGGAGGGAAGTCTTCCCAATACCTTCATAGTTGTTCTTGGTACTGCTGGTTTCTTTACAGTTTCTAAGAAAGTTCTTGGAATAGAAGTCCTTGGGCCAAGATAGAGTTCTTTACCCTTGCTTTGTCTTTCTGGATAGTCCTTCAGTGCTTTTTCTGCTTCTTCCTTGGTTTTATATGTTGATGGTGAACTCCAGAGAGTCCGATACAGTGAGGGGCTGCTTTGCTCCAATCATCATAAATTCCTGGAAAAGGTCCATTGAAAATAGCATAGTATTTGTCTTTGGTATTTTCCTTATTTTCTGCTTGATTTCTTTCATAGCTCTTCTGCTGAAGATTCTCCTTTGGCTTGTAATTGTAGCTCTAGTACTTCAATATTTGCCTGAATCAATTCTAGTTCTTTCAGCTTTTGCTTTTCCAATGCTTTTTGCAGTTGTAACTGCTTCTTCAGTGATTCTGTTGCTTGTTGCTCCATTCTCGTGAAAGTATATCTGCAAGAGCATTTTTATCTCCTTTTATGTGAGAGATTGAATAATTGTGTTTGGCAAGTTTCATTTGCCATCTAATCAATTGTCCTTGTTTGTAGGTTCCTTTATGATTTATATTTTTGAAACCTGCAACATAGGTCGAGTCCGTTCGGACAATAAATTCTTTATCTAGTATATAAATCCGATGTTTTTCTAACATTCGGATTAGAGCCGATGTCTGTTTTTCATGAGTGGGATAATTAATCTCACTGTCTGAAAAAGTTCCAGACATATATCGTCACAATAATTCAATTTTGCATCCAGGAGGTTTTGCTTTCATAACACCTCCCCAACAGTCATTCGAGGCATCAGTCTCAATAATAATTATATCATCATCCGATGGATGATATAGCTCGGGAAGTTCCCGGCATAAGTCTTTCAATTTAATGATTAGTCTATCATCTTCCTCAGTCCATGACTAGAGGGCATCCTTCTTTAGCTTTTGCTAAAGTATTTTCCTTTCTGCTGCAAGATTCTTTAGGAAACCTTCATTGGAAATATACGTTAGTAGTCCAAAAAATCTTTGGAAATCCTTTTTATCTTTTAATTTTGTTGGAAAATTCGGAAATTTTTCTAATACATGTTTCTGCATTATTATTTTTCCTTTTTCAATTTCTAATCCTAAATAATTAATTTTATTTTGATCTAACACAACTTTCTTTTTACTTAAAACTACTCCATGATTAAGACATTTAGTAAGAATTAACTCTATCTTGTTGAAATGATCATTTAAATCTTTATTGGTAAAAACTAATATATCATCAATATATATAAGACAAAAGTCCTTAAATTCCTTGAGTATCGAATCCATTCTTCGCTGGAAGATTCCAGGCGATTGCTTCATTCCCATTGGAAGTACATTCCATTCATATTGTCCTTGAGGACAACTAAATGTTGTTAATGCCTTCGATTATTCAGTCAATCTAATTTGGTAAAATCCTGATTTACAGTCAAAAGTACTAAACCTATTCATATTTCTAATTCTTTCAATAATTAAATCATTTCTTGGGAGAAAATAAGCATCTCCTTCCATGGCATCATTTATTTGTTTGTAATTAATTACCATTCTTCTTTTTCTTCTTTTTATTTCATTATGATTTTCTCCATTAAAAGCTGGTGCTGAGTGCTTACTTTTTTATGGTCTAATTAATCCTTTTTTACACATTTCTTCAATATCTTTTGAAAACTCATCTCTATCTTGTTTTGTATATATCATTGGTTTACATTTTACTTCTTTTGTTGGGTCTTTTAGCTTTAATTCAATTAGTTCAGTATTTTTATTATTTATCCTTGGATCTAAGGGATTTTCACTACATACTTTATCTAAAAGTTCTCCTATATGGGCTGGAATTATTCTATTTGGTTCTAAATTTATAAGTACATGGCGAATTTTTGTACAGATTTTACTAATAATCTCACCACGATTCAGCTGGCGTGACTCTGATAATTGAGAGTATTTACATGGCGAAAATTGAATAATTGGTATTTTAATAATTTATCTATGTTGTTTTTGGGAAGTATAAGGTGTTTTTATTGTTATATATTCCAAGTATTGGCAAAACGGTGCGTAAAGTCGTAGGAAATTATTTCCAATAATTACATCTAGTCCTGTTTCTTGTTTGTATATTCTTGGTACAATAAATATTTTTTCTTGTATAGTCAAAGTAACCCTAGTTACTACCCAGTATATTGGATGTATTGATTCATCTGCTATTTGTATTTTTATTGGTTTTTCTTGTTTTTCCCATTTATTAAATTGTGCTTCAGTTGCAAGGCAAAAGACTTGCTCCAGTATCAATATAAGCTTCTGTTTCTTTATCACTTTTGTCTACTATTATTTTTATATAAGTATTATTCGGATTCTGTTTCTTCTGAAGATAATTCATTTTCTGAGTATTCGTATATACTTTCATCAGTATTGCTTAATTCTTCTTCTAAGGGTTCTAGTTCATACATTTGAAAAACTTGTTTTATTATTTTTTATTTTTCTTTAAAATCTTTGTCTTTTCTTTGAGGGCATTCATTAGCATAATGTCCTTCAACATCACATATCCAACAGACATATTTATTTTTTCCTTTTGGACAATATTTCTTTGGTGTGAATCTCTTTTTCCTGAAATATTTCTCTTTATTATTTTTATAATAGGTTTTCTTTCTTGGATAAGTTTTCCTTAATTTTGGTTTCCTATCGTATTCCTTTTTTCTTTTCATTCTTTCATCACAACCATATTTTCCTGGTTTTTCAATCTCTAGAATGTCACCACAAATTGCAGTACTTCCTCTATTCAATTGTCTTATTGTTTCTCTAGCTAGACATTGTTCTCTTAATTCTTGATATAAGAGTTGAATAATTCCTCCTAAAGTATTTGTTGTTTCTTCGGGTCTTAATTCTCATAATCTATTCATTTTTGAATTAAGTAGGTATGGTAACTTATCTATAAAAAATATATTTATATACTTCTTTAGATTCTTCAGTTAATTGATAATAGTATTTTTGATATTCGCAAATAAAGTTTTCTATTTGGCACATATCACAAATTTGCATTCTATTTAGGTGTGACTTAACATTTTCAATTAAGGTTTTATTCACTTTCTCTCTTTTCTCCACTACATCATATCCTAAAAATTCTTGATGAATTAAACTCATGATTAATTTAAGATAATCCATTTGGTTATTTACCATTCTACCATAATGATTCCAGTCTTCATCTTTAATTCCTACTAGAAATTTTTGTACATTTCCCATTGTTTTAAAAGTTATAAAGTTTTTAGTTTCTAAGAAGTTTAGTTTATTGAATCTATCGTCAATTACAACCATTAGTATCATTTCATTAGTCCATTTTAAGAGTATTTCTTCTTTATTTCTTATGCAATCAAGATTTAGTATATTTCCAATATTAGTGCTATTATATCTTGGTCTAAATTCTTCTTGGACTTTTGCCTATTTGTTATTCTTTCTTGCGTATCCCTTATTGTACATAGTTTCGTTTTCATATTTATCTCAAGTTCCACTAGGTGTATATTTGAATTCTTCCCATTTTCTTTTAGAACGTCCACTATATTCACCTTTTTCCATTCTTATATGGTTTTTTTCAGATTCTGAAGGAGAGCTATAGTTTAATACTATTTCTTCATTTTTATAACACCCCGATTTTCACTGCTTTCTAATATCGGTAATAAATATATGATTATATTTTTATCCGAGACTTAGAAAATGATTTTGGATAAACCAAAATCATTTCCACGATATATGTGATATTATAAGGTTGCGATGAAATTTTGGGTTGAAAATTCAGATGGAGCCCGATCCGTGTTTTTCACTGACAGTAAAAGTTTACTGCTCAGAAGGCCTAATTTTAAGTCTTGAACGAGATGAAAAATATTTTTATCATATTTGCTTCGATGTTGGAAGTTTTGAAAATTTTAGCAGAAAAAAATATAATATTATATTTGCTGCAGGCGTATACGTCGAGATATCTCTAGGAAATCCGCATAAGATGAACTAAAAGAGTCAGCAACGGAGCTCAGATGACTGATGTGACTTATGTGACTAGCATTAATAACAATCCTATCCGTATCATAATGGCCATAATGGCGCATTTATGACAAATGGATATTTTTGCGTAGAATGGACGATTTTACCCATAGGTTGTCATGATAATTGCAAGTTTGCCATTGCAATTTTGGACAATTTTGCCCCTCCACCCACGGCTGCCCCCTTCATTAGCACACTTACGCAATTTTTCAACTCACTTATATCATCTTCATGAACCACAACTCATTTCTCTCAAAAACCCTAATCAGGAATCGGGTACGTTTGTGTAGAGATATATCGGGAAACAGGCCGACAAGCCATCTATGATGACTCAAGAGGAATGAATTATCACGATGATAATTTACTCTAGTCAGACAAAGAAAATATCTAGATATTTTAAACGTTAACCTAACCTACGTCTGGTTAACTAACAGAGGTTAACTAACCATGATTTGCCACACAAAATATCTTCTCCCTAATATGTGGTATAGGAGGCGACCACACCACCTAAATGCCCTCATCCACATCATTCTTATGGCCACAAGGCTGCCCACCATTCACCATTTCTAGCCAAGTCTTCATCTTCCATTTCCACCACAAATTCAAACAAAGACTACATGGCTTCATTCTTTACCACACATCCTCATCGCATTCCATTTAACATATGAATCCTTTTGTTCATTATCCTCTTCTTCCTTTGTTTGTGCGCAGCCCTCTTCCTCCTCCCAAAACCATTTTCTCTTCATCATCTTCAACCATTTCCTTAAGAACTCCAAGAACATCCATGAGTGTTCATACTCGCCAGAATTTACACAGAGATTATGACCCTTTTTCGTTATGAATCTCGAACAACTTTCAACATGAAAGTTGTTCCTCTTTCTCTCTTCTTTCCAACTAGCTAAAGATCATCAAAAACGGACAAGTATATTGAGAGATATGTCCAAATTACCGAAACTGCTCTAAATCTTCATCATCTTCATCTTTCTCTCTTAACTTCTCAAGAACACTTATGAACACCAAGATATTTTTGTGAAGAAACTTGATCATCTTCATCACTTGTTCATTATTAATAGGTATAATCCTTGTCTCCATGATTAATCATGTGTTCTTCTTTATTCTTTTCATGAGAATCAAGCCAAGAACATCATTTTCAAGTTTCTAGATCCATTCTTCAAAAATCCATAACTAATTCTAGAAAAATCCTTTTGACATGAAACCAATTGCTATGATCTCATAATCATCTCTATATTCATCATCTAGAAGCATATGATCATGAGAAATTTCCTTCCTATTTTTCTGAGCTTGGCCGAAACCCACAAAAATGGGTGTTCTTGAGTTTTGTTTCATTTTCAAGTCTTGAATCATGATTTAATCTTTTAGTACCTTGATAGCTATTGTATGAGAGTGGTTTGAAAACCAAGAATCTACTCCAAGCTATTTGTTTCATAAAGGGCCGAAACCCTATGTTTTGATGTTGAAGGGATTTTGATTCCAAAGTTGTCTTAAACCACTTGAATCCAACTCTAGGTTTTTATATGTTGATTAAATCCAAGAGTTGAGCAAATTTTGAAAATCCTTAGCCTATGATCTTGAAGAAAAACCGAAACCCTAGCTTGAACTTTTGGGAAGATTTTTTATCCAAAGTTGTTAAGTAACACTTGAATCTAATCATATACCATATGTTTGTGTAAAATCCAAGAGATGGAAATCAAGTGAAATTTTAATCTCACTTTTTGTCTTAAGGCCGAAACTCTAGTTCTTGGAACTAGATGAGTTTTATTTCATGTTCTTAGTTCATGATCTTGGTTTATGTACTTAATCATGTCTAAGATACTTAAGGATCATAAATCCCTAAGTTAACAAATTTTCAACTTTCCTAACCTAGAAATTTGAAAGAGGCCGAAACCTAACCTTCATGATCTAAGTATGTTGTTGTTTGATTTGATTTATTTTGGTTGCAATTCGTTTGAAGGAATCGATCGAGTTGGTTTAGTCTAAGTCGTCGAAGAAGAATCGGATCGAGATCGGGAGCTTACTTGAAACTGTTGATTCAATTCTTGAGGTAAGGGGGGTAAGCCTGAGGAGTATAAGATAACCACATGCTTATTTGTTAGAGTCGTCTGTATGACCGTAGTAATTTACTGTGTTTTAAATTATCGACTGTTAATGTTTTAATTGATTGTCTGCTGATTATCTGTTTGCTTGAGTAATTGAGCTATTTGAGCTATATGATATGTGAATATATCTGATTATAATTATTTTGTGATATTATAATTGTGGTGCATGTCATGACTTGATATCTGTCATGCTGTTCTGTGATGAAAATTATCTGTTGTTGACTGTTGGACTGTGAAACCTGACATTGGTCAGTGTACAATTAATTTTGAGGATAAAAGCCTAATAAGCTTGAATAATTAATCAGAGTGATTAATTTGTGTAATTTTGAGAAAAAGTGGAAAAATATTATTTTAATAATATTTTAATAAAGTGACAGTAAGGGCGAAACTGTGAAAATTTTTACATGCTCTAGTTTTTCTAAAATAAATTCAATTTTATTATAAAATGTTATTTCAAGTGATTAAGTTCCGAAAATGACGTAATATAGCAGTCAGAACAATTACTTCAGACAGAAAAGTTATTTAAGTTATAAAAAGATTTTTATGAGAAATTTTGACAAAGAGATTTTATTTTGTTATTATGAAATTTATTTAGTAAGGACATTTTGAAAGTTGAATTTTATTGACAACCATTTTCAGAAATAAAGTGATTGGAAAGAAAAGTATTTATCAATGATTTTTACGTTTTATCAACGTTTTAACAGAAAAGAATTTCTGTAAAGAGTTTTATTCAGTGAAAATAATTCCGTTAAACTTGGATAAGTTTTCGGAGATTTGGTTTTGTATTTGTTTTTCACTGAGCGAACTATTTTATAAAGGATAAACGAACCTAGAAACCGAGACGTCGGGGTTCTAGTGTTCTGTGGACACGTAGATCTGGGATCTGTGTCATTGGACTGAGGGTCCTGTAATGATTTTTGTGGACTGTGTGTCCGAATTTGATGTGGAAAATGTGAGTTCCATATCCGCGAGCCTAAGACTGGTGCATCAGTTTAGGGCTTTACGATTGAGCACTCGGACTGTGTGTCCTATGTTGAGTTTAAAACATTTGGACTGTGTGTCCTGTGTTTGTTTGCAGTAAAAGTCTTAATAAGAAATTAAGCATGGTCGTTAGCTTTGTGCTTCGACAAGGAAAGATTATTACGACAAAGAATACAAACGAGAATAAAAGTTTTTCTCATGCATTTTTGGCAGACGTGCCATGTGATGTGATCATTGAGTCCTGAGTGGATCAATGTATCTGGTATGGACTATGGTTCCATATGACACATTGGGTTTCTGTGTGAACCAATGTATTTTGCTGGACTGTGTGTCCAATTTTATGCGATAACTATTGATGTTCTGAGTGATGCAATAGGTTATTCGCAGTGACTATTGGGACTCTGTGTGAGCCAATAAGTTACATATTTGAACAATAACCTTGGACGTTGGAGATGTTGCCATTGTGTTATGTGTTCTTTTCTTGGGCATTGGTTTATTTCGTTTTTACAATGTGCCATGTGCGAGCTTGATCTGCTCAAAACGAAACAGAAAGTTGTGGGATCTCATGAGATTAGGTATCAAAATAGAGCCGAGATATTGAAGTGTCATGCATTTTTATAAAATGACGATGACTGTCGGATATGAAATCCTTTGAATTATTCTACTGTTTAGATAATTCTGTATATTGTAATTATATGGTATGTGATGTTTTGTGTGTCGTGCATGAGGTTGTCTTTGTAAAACTCATATATTGGTAACTCACCCTTACAACATATCAAGTTTTATTCGTTCTCGCCGTTGTACCTTGGTACTGGCAATAGATGGTGCGGAGGAAGTTTTAACTTCAATCGGGGATACTACTCTTGATCCTTGAAGAGGTCAGTAATAGTGGCAAGAACTAAAGAGTTCTTCCATTTGGAATTTTGTAGAGTGACCAGCTTAGGATTTCCTTTGGGTAGTTTGTTTTGATAAAGTTTGTGTAGGTGTTTTGAAAATCTTTATATGGTTCAAAGTTTTGTTGTGAGTAATATGGTTTTACTATTGCGATGTGTACGTTATGTTTGTAGTATTCAGAAGAAAAATTTTTATACCCAGATTTTCCGACATCAAAATAATTCAATTTCCGAAAGCAACCAGCAAATTCCTTTTAATTTTATTTCCGCATGTGTTCACAAGGTAATGCCCAAGGGGGGTGTTACAATTTTCATTTTCTTTATTTCTTTATTTATGTCTATTCGCTCAATATGTTCTATTTTATGTATTTGATTATTTTTTTTCCTCAACTATTTTTAGTTGTTCTAATAATTGTTGAATTTCTTCTAAATCATTAGATTTTCTTATTGTTTCCTTATATTCCTCTTTTACCCCTCCATGCAGACACTGGTGTAGGTATTTTTGATGGTTCACTACTATATTCTTGTTTTACTAGTATTTTTCTTTTCAGGTCTTTAAATTCTAAAAATTCTTCTAGTTCTTTTATTGTAATACATCTATTATTTTCTTCTTCTTCTAAAAGATTTTCTAGTTGGTTAAGGACTTCTTTTATTCTCTCAACATCTTTATTTTCATCTATTTCTTTACCTTTGCTTATATTATTCAATGTTTCTCTAATATTATTTATTTCATTTTGTCCTTTTTGTATTCTATTATATGTATAATTTGTAATTTTATTAGTATTTTCTATAAGTTGGAAAATATTTTTATTAGTTATTTCTAAAATCTTTTCCATTCTTTCAAAATAAATTTTTATTTCCTCTAATAAGAGCATCTCCAATGGGAGTTGCTTAGGGGTTGCTTAATAATAAAATATTATTTTAATGAGCCACATATGATTTTGGGTTGCTTAAAATTGGAGAGAGTTGCTTATATAAGCAATTATTACTTATGGGTTGCTTAAAATTTTTGTGTGTAAATGTAGGAGAGAGAATATGGAATGTTGAAGAGAGGGTGAGTTAAGCAACTTATTGTAGAAATTCCCATTGGAGTGAAAATTGTTTGAGTTGCTTAAAATTGAGGTGACCCACTTAAAGAGATAAAGTGAGTTGCTTATATATTGAGCATTGGAGATGCCCTAAGCTCATTATCTCTTTCTACACTATTATTCATTGAAAGTGTACTTGGGCTCAACGCACAAAGCCCTAAGCACTAACCATATATGTATTTTTTTTTTATTTGGTAATCTTTATAATAGTTAATGTAATTTCGATAAATCCTTATGCTATCATTAATTTTTTTTACACTAAAACTCTTAATTATATTTTATTTACACTATATTTTTTATCAAATTAATTATATTAGAATTTTGGGATGTTACAGAGTCCACCCGAGAGTATGGCGAACTGGCCGACTGCGGTGATCCATCCGAGAGTTAGGTGGGTTTTGGCCCTCCATGGTGATGCATCCGAGAGTAAGGTGCATCCGCTATCCAAGGGGTTCGCCCATGGTTTGGAGGACTGTCGGTGCTGATGCTTGTTGGCCAATGTGGATATGTAACTCCAAAGTCATCTTTCAAGTTAGTTATGGATCCACATGCATATCTAGTAGTGAAGTAACACTGCGTTGCATAGTTGAATTCTTTGATATGTTGTAATGAATGAAGTTATGATATAAGCTACTATATGTGATATTTACTTGTTGTGTGAACATCTTGCTAACTATCCTATTGTCGTTTATGTTTATACGAAAGATTTCTTACTCCTTATTCGTTGTTGTTTCTTGCATGTATTATGGTTTGTGCAGATGATGATGAACAGCAAGTTGAGGAGTGATCCCGAGGAGATCGCTTACTCGTAGATTAGGATTTTATTTTAATTGTTTTCCTATGTAATTTTTGGATTGGTTACCAGCTCTGATATGTGACATCAAGGTATTGGGTCTATGTTTTATGTTTTGATTTATGTTTCTGCAGTTGTTATATATGATAGGTTACATTTTGGATCATGTGGTACTCGTTACCTTATGATTATTGTTTATTTTATAATATATGACTATTTTATTTTATATTTAAAGTATGCGGGGTATAGGTTATCACATTTAGTGATATCAGAGCCGGTATGTCCTACAGACCGGGGTATGTGTACTAAGTACCTATAACTTTTCCTACTGGTTCCCTGTGTTAAGTAATTTGCCTTGGACGATGCAAGAAGCTTGTGATTGCTTCTCATGTTTGTAAAGGTTGTTCTGTTATCAATTATAATAGGAACTTCATAGTTGACCTTCTATGCTTACCTCTAAAACAACTTGATGTTATTCTTGGAATGGACTGGTTGTCTTCCAACCATGTTCTCTTGAACTGTTTCGATAAAACCATTGTTTTTGGAACTCTTGTGGAGTCTAAGGATCCGAGATTTCTTTTTGGCAACCTGGTTAAGGCTTCTATGAAAGAAGATGCCCAAGTTTACATGATGTTGTCTTCCCTGGAAGTAGAGAGCAAGCCTAATGTTGGGAATGTGCTAATAGTGAGAGAGTTCCCTGAAGTGTCCCCTGATGACGTTTATAGCTTCCCCCTGAGAGAGATGTTGAGTTCAACATAGACTTAGTGCCTGGGATTGGACTTATATCCATAGCACCTTATAGGATGTCTCCTCCAGAGCTAGCAAAGTTGAAAAAGCAGTTAGAAGAGTTGATTTAGAAATAGTTCATTAGGCCTAGTGTGTGCCTGTGGGGAGCGCCAGTGTTGTTAGTGAAGGAGATAGATGTTAGCATGAGGTTGTGTGTTGATTATTGACAACTCAACAAGGTACCGTTAAGAATAGGTACCCTCTCTAGGATTGATGTTCGTATGGACCAATTGGTAGGAGCTTGCATCTTTTCTAAGATAGATCTGAGGTCAGGATACCATCAAATTCGGGTAAAGTCTGAGGACATCCCGAAGACTACGTTTAAAATGTGTTATGGTCACTACGAGCACTTGGTTATGCCTTTTGGTGTGACTAATGCTCCTGATGTGTTCATAGATTACATGAACAAGACCTTTCTCCCTTGGATAAGTTTGTGGTGGTTTTCGTAGATGACATCTTAGTGTACTCTAAGACTAAAGAAGAGCATGAGGTGTGAACCATATTGTCATATTGGTTTTGATGTTGACAAATATAGTATTAAGGGAAGAATCAATCAATATGTTATATTAGTTTTGCTGTTGACAAATAAAGTATCATGGTATTAATTCAATAAAAGGAATATTGGGCTTAATATGTATTATGTTGATAAATGCCATGACTATTTGATTGGGCTCTTAATGAACGATTGTGTGCTTAATGAATATTATATTAATTAAAATACACATGTTAAATATAATTATGTTTAATATAATATTGAGTGAATGCACATGTGATATTTGATTGTATATAATATGCTTGTGATTGGCAAATATAATATATTGGCATGGAATTATACTTGGAATTATTATTATATGCCAAAGGCATAAGGAATATTAAATATGATATTATCTTAATATATGTCTTATGAAATATTATATATGGCTTTGTTTATGTAATTAAATGTGAAATATTATTGTCTATGCCTTGAACTAATGCGTCTATGAGAAATATTATGTAATAGAAAGGTTCAGGTTGAAATAAGCAAAGCTATGAAGTCAAGAGCTTGAAAAGCAAAGACAAAAGGTCAATCATACAATCGTCATGAACAATGGAAGAACATGTGCAAAACTTAAAGAGTTAATATTTGAAGGACATTGATGGAAGAACTTCAAGAAGAACAAAATTCAAGACCAAGAACAAAGGACTTAAGAAGGGGTATATTAGAAAGGGTCTTAGAATATTTGTGAGGTATGATAAGGATAATAATGGCTCAATTCTTAAAAATATCTTTAATCTTCAAAAATGATTTTTGAAATATGGTTTTTAAGAAATATTATTTTTTTTCCTTTTTGATTAAATAATATTTTATCTGGAAAATTAATTTTTGGGAAATAATCGATTATAGTCAGTCTTAGTTTTAATGCGAAAAATATTTTTGGCTGACAGAAAAGATATAATCGATTATGCCTATGAAATAATCGATTATGACAAATTTACAAAGCTGGGTTGTTTTACAGAGAAGGCATAACCGATTAGGATAATCGATTATGCAAGTTTTATTAAAATCCCAGTCTTGGCAGAAAATCCATAATCGATGATGATAATCGATTATGATGCGCATAAATGAAAATATTCTATTTCTTTTTCTACTACACTTAATAGCTCCAACGGCTAGTTTTTGAAATCAGAATATGGAGTTGTTCCAATTGATGAGACTCTTTTATTACTCCAACAACTCTTTTTTTCAAAGCATTTTAAATAGCCATTGAGAGCCATTTTGAGGAGAGAACTTACACCTTGAATCATCTTTCTCATCTTCTTCTTATTTACTTTATTATTCTGAAAAACTATTTTGAGCCATTGTTATACTTTGAATATCATTAGGTTCTTGATTGCATTGTTGCACATTTGAGGTGCACTCTATTGTTCTTCAATTTGTTTATCTGCACTATTGAGAGTGCTTTATTTCGGTAAGAGTCGAATTGACTCAAACCACCTTTTTGGCTACCAAACAAGAGAGGGTATATCTCTTGGGATATTTTGAGGCTCTTACACAAGGGATAGTATGTCCTGTGATTTGTGTTAAGGGTTCTCTGAGTTGTAAAGGTTCTAGTTGATCCTGTTTAAAAACTAGAGTTTAGTGAAAACCCTTGGTGGTATTGCCTTAGGGACTGGACGTAGGCCACTGGGTAGTTTGTGGCCGAACCAGGATAGATCGTTGTGTTCATCTTCTTTCCCTATCTCTTAAGATTTCCGTCATTTACATTATCGTACTTTATTTTATCAAGCGCTTTAATTTGAAAAGAATTTTTTATCCGCTGCAAATTATGTTTATATTTTGAAAAGGTTTTTGATTTATCGAAAAAGATTTCATTTTTATTTAAAACCCAATTCACCCCCCTCTTGGGTAATGATTGCCACAGCCAACATGAGGAACATTTGAGGGTAGTTTTGCAAACCCTTAAAGAGAAATAGTTGTATGCTAATTTGTCTAAGTGTGTGTTTTGGTTAAAAGATGTGAGTTTCTTAGGACACATCATCTCTAAAGGAGGAATAGTTGTAGACTCAGTCAAGATAGAGTCTGTGCTCCAATGGGAAGCACCAAAGTCAGTAACCGATATTAGAAGTTTCTTGGGTTTAGCAGGATACTATAGGAGGTTTATAGAGGAGTTCTCTAAGATAGCTTTACCTTTGACCCGCCTCACTAAGAAAGGCCATATCTTCATGTGGGACTCTAAGTGTGAGGAACGTTTTCAAACCTTAAAGGAAAAGTTTACATCTGAGCCAGTGTTAGTCTTACCCAATGCTAGTGAACCTTTTGTAGTGTACTGCAATGCTTCCAATCAAGGTTTAGGTGGTGTGCTAATGCAAAATGGTCAAGTGTTGGTGTAGGTCCTAGTGACCAATCTATTTTGAATAGATCATTATTTGTATCATGAATCCGATCATATATTTGATATATGAATAAGGCATTAATTTATTATGTTATTAGTTTATAACATAATAAAGTCCTTGGAATAGGTAATTCACTCAATGAGATATTAATTATGTGACTTAATCGTGAGACCTCATTGAATAATAGAACGGTATTCTTAAATATCCGTAGTCGAGTATTATTGTTAATTAGGACGACAATAATACATAGAGACTATTGTATGAGTAGACTGGTGACCATATCTCACGGGTCATGGATATGTGATATCAAGTCGGCACATAGGTAGAAATATTAGGAATAATATTTATACTGGAAGACCCACTATGAGAATACTTCATAATAGTTATGTAAGTGTCATAAGTGTTCTCATGGCGACCATAGTGAAGTAGTCCTTTGACTTGAAGTCACTACGATTCCTACATGAGAAATTGTAGGCTTTAATGCTATCAAACATCACACGTAACAAGGTGATCATAAAGGTAATTATTGGGCTTGCAATAGATCATGTTGAGAAGTGTGAGTGATGATGTAGACAGGATTCGTCACTCCTACATAACAGGTGTAATGTCTTGGACCTCTCGATAAAGTGAGACGTGAAATATGTGTGGCCACGCGGAAGTGGGCCAATATGTGATATTGGGCTCACTTGTGACATGTCTACTCGAGGATCGAGGAATAAATAATTGAGTATAACAAGGATGACACTATTATGCCTTGTATTCAAGTAGGACATATGGACGAAGGGACATTTACTGCACGGTAAATTTTGGTCGCGGTAAGGCTAAAATTGGATCACCGATACTCTCACTAATTGGGTAATAATGATGCATTACTAGATGCCGCTCATTATTTATAATATTTAATATTATTGCCAACTTAGTGAGAGCCTAGAGGGTCACACGCATAGGGCAAATGCGGAGCAATAAAATTAATTAAATATGATTTAATTGATTTAAAGGACAATTGGGCTTGTGGTGTACAAAGCCCAATAGAGTAAGCAGTTAGGTCAAAGGGAGTTGCCAACTTATAAATAGGCTAGTGCTCTCCTCTCTAACCTAGTCTTGCTAACTGTGCCTCCCCATAGCCATCAGCTAGCACAAGACGCATAGCTCCCCATAGAGGTGCAGCCCCTTCGTGACACTAGTGATCCAAGTGAAAAAGCACGCTACAAGAGGTAAACACAATAGCCCTTATGTGATTCATGTTTTTAATGCGCGATCCATGGGATGGTTTTCTTCCGCCTCGAGATATGATTTGAAAAGAGGATTGTCTCATGAAAACCCAACATAAGTAGTAGCTTATGCTTCTAGGCAGTTGAAAACTCATGAAAAGAACTACCCTACCCATGGTTTAGAACTAGAAGCTGTAGTGTTTGCCTTAAAATTTTGGAGGCATTACCTTTATGGAGCTAGATTTGAGGTCTTTAGTGATCATAAGAGTTTAAGATACTTGTTTGACCAGAAAGAGCTAATTAAATATGAGACAGCATAGGTGGATGAAGTTTCTTAAGGATTATGATTTTGAGTTGAGTTACCACCTAGGAAAAGCCAATGTAGTGGCTGATGCTTTAAATAGAAAGACCTTACATGTTTCAGCCTCAATGATTAGAGAGATGGATTTAATTGAGGAATTTAGAGACTTGAGCTTAGCTTGGGAAGTTACCCCAAAGAGAATTAGGCTTGGAACTTTGAATATCGCCAATAGTTTGATGGAACAGATTAGAGAAGGCCAATAGATAGATGTGTACCTCTTAGACCAGAGAGAGCTGCTTACTCAAGGTAGAAACCTTAGCTTTAAGGAAGGAGTTGATGGAGTTTTGAGGTTCCAGGATAGAGTTTGTATACCTGATGTTCCATAGCTTAGGAAGATAATCCTTGAGGAAGGACAAAGGAATGGTCTGAGTGTTCACCGAGGTGCCACAAAAATGTACCAGGATCTAAAGCGTATGTTTTGGTGGCCTATAATGAAAAAAGATGTAGCTGAGTTTGTCTATACTTGCTTAGTATGTCAGAAGGCTAAGATAGAACACCAGAAACCTTTGGTTAAATGCAGCCTTTGAGTATCCCAGAGTGGAAGTGGGATAGTATCTCTATAGACTTCGTGTCTAGACTCCCTAGGACTCCAACTGGTTGTGATGCTATATGGGTTGTTGTGGACAAGTTGACTAAATCTGCCATTTTCATCCCTATGAACATGGAATATCCACTAGAGAAGTTGACCAGGTTGTACATCATAGAAATAGTTAGATTACATGGTGTACCCTCTAGCATAGTGTCAAATAGAGACCCTAGATTTACCTCTAGGTTCTGGAATAGTTTGCATGATGCTATAGGAACCAAGCTTAGATTGAGTTCAGCTTATCACCCACAGACTGATGGTCAATCTGAGATAACCATCCAATCCTTGATGGACCTGTTGAGAGCTTGTGTGCTAGAACAGTCGAGTAGTTGGGATAAGTTCTTACCCCCTATAGAGTTCACCTACAACTATAGCTTCCATTCCAGTATTGGGATGACTCTATGAAGCATTTTATGGAAGGATACGTAGGACACCTTTGTGTTAGAATGAACCTGGTGAGAACGTTGTGTTAGGACCTAAAAAAGAGCAAGAGACTACAGAAAAAGTAAGAAAGATCTAAGACAAGATGAGAGTGGCACAAAGTAGACAAAAGAGTTACCATGATAGGAGGAGGAAGGCTCTCGAATTCCAGGAGGGTAATCATGTGTTCTTCCGAGTTACTCCAACAACTGGGGTTGGTAGAATAATAAAAGCACGGAAACTTACCCCTATATTTATTGGTCCTTACCAAACTCTGAAAAGAGTTGGTGAAGTTGCTTACAAAATAGCCTTACCACCTTTCTTTTCCATCCTTCACAATGTGTTCCATGTGTCCCAACTTCGGAAATACATTCATGATTCTAGTCATGTGATAACACCCGATACGATTCTGTTAAAGGAGAACTTGACTTTTGAGGTACTACTGCTTCGGGTTGAGGATCGAAGGATGAAGCAGCTGAAGGGAAGGGAGCTGAGGGGAAAGGAAATTCCCTTGGTCAAGCTTGTTTAGAGTAGGGCTACTAAGGAAAGTGCTACATGGGAGTTGAAAAGCAAGATGATGGAGTCATATCTGCACTTGTTTGCTTGAGGTGAGTAGAAATTTCGAGGAGGAAATTTTTATAAGGGGTTGGAATTGTAACACCCTGTTTTCTATCTCCATACTAATTATATATGTCTGTTTTGATGAATATATATTGCCTATAGTTGATGTTTTTGTGCTAGATTATTAGGAAACCATTTTAGGATGGGTAAAAAGGAATTAAAGGGGGATTTTCTGGTCAAAAATCTCTTCCTGACACATGAGCACAGTCACTTGCTCGTTTAAGCAGACTACTTGCTCTTTAAGCACAACCCCCTGCTTGTGTTGAAATGAGCACGACCATAATCCTCATTTTGACACTTTTTCTCAATTCTTGTGCGTCAGAAACCCTTTCCTCTCACTCCTCTTGAACCTCTTCAAATCTCTTGGTGTTTTCTCTTGCGATTGGAGAGTAAGTCACACATTAGTGTCAATTAAGATAATCTGGTAAACCCTTTATTAATCTCCTTTTGTTTTCTTAAATTTGGGATTAATCGTTCTTTCCTTTTTAATGTTCTTGACCAAGATTCATTGAACCGTTCGAGTGAGACGAGTTTGGATTCGCTCAAGTTGATCGTAGACTTAGACCGTCATACTAAGTATAGGGAGAAGGAATTAGTATGAACATATAAGTTTTGATGTAGCGTATGATGAGGGTTAACTCATGACCCATTTGTGTGCTATATGCCTTTATCGATGTATGATTGTTTGATTGTTATTGTCGTTATATGAATAAAATATTTGTCTATATGCTGGAATGATTCAGTGTGATGTATGCGAGATAATGATAATGATTGGTTGTATATCATGATAAAATGCATTAGTGTTCATTATTGATGATGAAGAATGTATGTTGTGATCGAATATGCTAGTGGCTCACATTGGTTAAAGACATATGGATGTTAGTATTGAGCCTAAGACCAAAAATCAATTGTTAATGTTCATAAGACATGAAGATTGCAAAGAGGGGCAAGATTAATACCCAACGAAATAGTAAAGGACATTTAGGGATGATCTCGAGTGTTTTAGGAGAACTTGTGAGGCCCCTAGAATAAATAGACGAGACAATAACAGAGATAAAAACAAGAGTGATAGTCCAATATAAAATTAATGTTATAAACCTTAATGAATGAAGATGCTAATGTTAGTTAAGACGATAACGATGAGTTATCGCCCGTTGATGTTGCTAAACATTGATGCTTATTGGTCAAAGTTGTTAGACTGTGGTAAATGGTGTTAATGGAGGTGGTTGTTGATGATTGCTAATGTTGGTTAAGACAATAACGATGAGTTATCATACGTTGATGTTGTTAAACTTTGATGCTTATTGGTCAAAGCTGACTTTGATGCTTATTGGTCAAAGTTGTTAAACCATGATAAATAGTGTTGATGGATGTGGTTGTTAATGATTAATTGTGTGTTACCATACATGCATTCATGCATGAAGTTGTTAGTTGGGGGAAGTTACGATGACAGGGGAGTCCGCCCTAGAGTATGGCGAACTGGCCGTCCGAAATGATCCATCCGAGAGTTAGGTGGGTTGTGACCCTCCGTGGTGATGCATCCGAGAGTAAGGTGCATCGGCTATCCAAGGGGTTCACACATGGTTCGGTGAACTGCCGGTGTTGGTGCTTGTTGGCCAATGTGGATATGTAACTCCAAAGTCGTCATCCGAGTTAGTTATGGATCCACATGCATATGGAGTAGTGAAGTAACATTGCATTGCATAGTTGAATTATTTGATATGTTGTAATGAATGAAGTTATAATATCAATTGTTATATTGTGATATGTTACTTGTTGTGTGAACATCTTGCTAACTATCCTATTGTTGTTTATGTTTATACGAATGATTTCTTACTCCCTATTCGTTGTTATTTCTTGCATGTATTCTGGTTTATGCAGTAGATGATGATGAGCAGCATGTTGAAGAGTGATCCCGAGGAGATCGCTTACTCGTAAATTAGTATTTTATTTTAATTGTTTTTCCGATATAGTTTTCGGATTGGTTACCAGCTCTAATATGTGACGTCGGGGTATTGGGTCTATGTTTATGTTTTGAGTTATGTTTCCACAGTTGTTATCTATGATTGGTTATGTTTTGCATCATGTAGTACTCGTTACCTTATGGTTTTTGTTTATTTTATAATATACGATTGTTTTATTTTATATTTAAAGTATGCAGGGGAGAGGGTGTCACAGGGGGGCGTGTTAAAAGGGGATGTCTTGAGAAGAGACGAACTTGTAGAGATGGGGCGGAGGAGGATGAGTGACAAAGATGGTGGTGTGACAAAGATGGAGAAGTGACAGATATGGAGGTGCTGCCGAAATGAGGGATAGAAGGGATGGGGGGAGGCGGCGACTCTGAATAGAAGACTAGGGTTCCTTACTTTTGTTGTTGTAGAATGGGTTTGGACACCAGGTCCAACCCATTATTTTTTTTCTTTTTTAACGCAAATGTGCCTAAACCAGCCCAAGTATAGTTTTTTTTTTTTTATTTGTTTCTGATAGTTGGACCAAAAAGGAACTTTGGGTTGATATGCCCTAGAATTTTATTTTTTTTTTTATTTTGTTTTACTTTTGGGAGTAAATATCTAAAATGCTATTGTAAATTTATTAACATAAACTATAAAAAGTGTTTTATATTTTAAAAAACTATATAAGAATTTAAAATTTATGTTAATATTACTTAATATATTATTTTAAAATTTTAAAAATATTATTTAATTAATGGTCTGACCACAATTTTCAACCACGGTCAGACCAACGAACCTTGAGCTAGTGCCTTCATCAATTCTATGACAAATCTGATTTTAAGAATATATATATTGGTATTAAACATTTACTTTTATTTATCACTTAAAGTACAATGATTCAGGATCAATGTTTTCAAAAACTAAACCGTAAATTGAACAGGAAAGATCTCTCAATGATTGTTCGATTGGTTTAATTGATAAAATGTGGTTAAACCATTATTGTCCTTGTGGTTGGAAAAAAAAAAAAAAAAACTATATCCGGATACATAATCCTTTCATGGTTTAATTGATTTAATTGACTAGTTCGGTCTGATTTTCAAAACTTTGTTTACACATGGTCTGAATGCTATTGGATCAAAGTGTTTCTTGTCAACCATGTAAATACAATATGTCAGATTCCAACCTAGACAATTATCATTAACATCCCAACATGAATTCATTCGAACCATTAACTTATGCACTTAGAAATTAATTGGGTGTTCATATCCAAACCAATCCAACAAAAAAGTCGAAAACCGAACAAAACCAATGTCAATTGGATTTTGTTTTGTAAAAACCGATTAGATCGGATCGGATTTTGGATCCATTTTTTAAAAATGAACAAATCCATTTTTTCTAATAATATATACTAATTTGACTTGACGTAATTTTTTATTATTATTTCTATTGTTCCAAACATAAATAAAAGATATTTTGAAATTAGATGACAATGATATTTATTTATTTTATACATATTATACGAAATATCATTACATGAATGCATCAACAAGTATATGCAAATCAAGATTTTGTTCAATTTAACTTGTAATCTTGATTCTTTAATGTAATATAAATATGTAAAGATATGTCGTTAAAAACCGAATCGACCAATCCAATCCAAACCGCAATTAATCGCAAGTAATCCAAACCAAACCAAATCACTTGTTATTTTAATCTTCGGATTAGATGACTTTTTACCTCAATACCAATCCAAATCAATCACGAATACTCTTAGAAATTATACGGTGTGAGGGGGGGTGGAAATCAAGTTTATGAACCATTTATCAAGAATACATGATCCTAGTTTGCATTACCTCTTTAATAACGGCAATCCCACGTCTTCTCCAAAGTTCTAAAAATCAAACCGTTTATTGAACCAATAAAAAATTTGATTCACAATCAAATGGTTCAACCATAATCAATTAGAACATATAATTTTATATAGAACAGTTGTAAAAATGTAAATTTAATATTTAAATACTTTTATTTCAGAATTACAATATTATTATTTATAAAGAGTAAAGGTCCAAAGTGGTCCCTCAAATTTTTTGAGTAGGCCAGTTTGGTCCCTAAAAAAATAAAATGACAATTTGGTCCCTGAAATTTTAAAACGAGGGACAATTGGGTCCTTTCGGAAGGACCGAATTGTCCCCTGTTTTTAAAATTTGAGAGACTAAATTGTCTCACGTGGGGATCAAATTGTCCTTTTTTTTTTTAGGGACTAAACTGGGCTACTCGAAAATTTTGAGGGACCACTTTGGACCTTTACTCTATTAAAATGAATAGTGTTACTAATATTATGACAATCACAAGTGTTAATTAATATATAAAAAGAAAGTACACTCTTTATAATCGTAACAAAAAAAACGTAAATTGTCATGAAAATTTAAATATATATTCTATTATGCGTAACTAATTATATATGTATTAAATTAGATAAATATATTTAATATATTTTGTATCTGAAGAATGTAATATATTGTATCATATATGCATGTAGACCAGTGTTTTAAAAACCGGACCGGCCGATTCAACCGGTTAAACCGGGAACCGGTCAGGTTTGTGGTCCGAACAGGCCTTGCAAACCGTTAGTTTGAAGAAACCGATAAAGAACCGGTTCGAACCGGGAGTAACCAGAAGAACTGGATAACCAGGGTAGTTATTAGAAACCGGCTGGTCCACTACACCACCCTCCCAATCCATCGCTGCACCCCACTGTTCTCGCACTGGTCGATCGTGTTGCGACCATGTGAGCTTCACCAGTCCATCGCGCATGATTTGTCGCGTTGCGGTCATGGTTCTCGCACTGGTCCTTTGCACAGCATGTGAGCTTGTTAGTCCGCCATCGCCAAGTGCTACTTGTTGAGCTCCTTGGGCGACGCGTATGATGGAAAATAAGATGGTTAGACTCTTCGACTCTCTGCCACTAGGGTTTCTACTCATTTCCTTTATTAAAATTGGATTTGGGCTTTTGATAATTTATTCAAGTAAGAAAGTCTCAGCCCAATATTTCATAACAATTAAATTAGGCTAAATTATGTGATTGTTATATATATATATATATATATATATATATATATATTGAACCATGACCCTTAGGTCTTGTCGGTTCAATCTCCAGATCGATTCTTAAATCATTGATATAGACTAAAGTACGCGTCGTGCGATGGTTGCATGATCAGGCTTCCAGTATTAAGACCGCAATTTGGAACTTACCATATATATCAACTGAAATAGGATTGGTTCAAACAGTTCACCGGTTCTTTAACCAATATTCAAATTACGATTTACTAGGGGACTAACTTTTTGCATCTTGTATTTTCGTTTCATACACCTAGTGTCCCTTAAAAAAATATATATATATTTGATTGTTCCAAAAATACCCAAGACACTAACATTCCTCTACCATCCTAAAATTAAATTCCAGATAGACATTTTATACATCCAAAAATTAAATTTCGGTAATTATCAAAATGTGAATGACCATTTTACACATCCGGATGTTAAATTTCGGATGATCATTTTACACATCCGAAAATTAAATTTCGATTACTCAAAATGTGGATGACCATTTTTTTTTTTTTTTGACAAAGGATGACCATTTTACACATCTAGAAAATGAAATGCAAATGGTCATTTTACACATCCGGAAAATAAAATGCGGATGACCATTTTAAACATCCAAAAGAATAAAGCAAATTTAAAAATACGCTTAAAATGAAACTTTAAGGCTTAATTGCACTTTTGGTCCCTCAACTTTTTCAATTGTGCGATTTTGGTCCCTTAAAAAATTTACTAGCACATTAAGTCCCTCAGCTTTTTCAATTGTGCGATTTTGGTCCCTAAAAAATTTAACTGCACATTTAGTCATCTAATTTGTCGAATTGTGCAAAATCAGTCCTTCCGACGTCCATGACTAGTCAGTTTGCAATTAAATTTTTGCAGGACCAAAATCGCACAATTTTAAAAGTTGAGGGATGAAATGTGCAATTAAAATTTTTGAGGGGCCATAATCGTACAATTGAAAAAATTGAGGGACCAAAAATGCAATTAAAATTTTTGAGAGACCAAAATCGTACAATTGAAAAAGTTAAGGGACCAAAAGTACAATGATTTTAAAGATATTAGAGGCATTGCTAACATTAAAGTGATGTCAGTCCGAGTCTAAACAACAACAAAATTGGCTTGACAATACCACTAACTAAGGGCTATAAAGAACGATAAAAAATCAACTAATGGAGGTAGTGGATTGAGTCTTCTTTCTCCTATGATATATGTTTCCAAACTTAACTGAACGTGTGTGCTCCTAAGACTCAGTGTTTGCGATTACCATCCTTTTATCGATCATCACCTAGAGTAACTCGGTAATCCTCTCGAACCTTACCTACAAATACAAAAAACATCGTATCATAACAAGTACCAACATAAACACATAAACTTTTATTGATAACACATAAATAGACCACTTGCTGACGAAATCTGCTGGAACTATCCTCTGGAATAATCTCTAACTCGGTCACTCGCACCCTAGGAGGAGCTCCTACACTTGGTGGTACCATGTAAGGATGTGAGATCCTGTGAAGACACTACATGTGTCCATCTACACACTGTGCTGGATAAGTCACGCATGTTCCCCTAACAACACCACTAAGCATAGAATGCCCATGTCTCGTCTATCTCCTCAGATGATAGCACTATACTGGTTACATCAAGCGGTGACCGAGGAATGTTTTGAGCGTGTCCAAACTGACATAAGACCTTCTTAGTTAAGTGTAGGTGCTTCAATCGATCACATCTAATGAACCCTGAATACAAAGAGATGTAATGGAATGGTCGGTGCACCCTATGATCATCATAGGGCATCCATATGATATCCTTTACTCTCAAGTGGTCAATAGTAACTCAAAAGGAAGGACTAGACTAGCACCTCTCATGTGTCAAATCTTGGGCTCGAGGGGAGTCTTCAATGTACCTGTCAAATTACGGGTGCCAATTCTCGGGAAATGCTAAAATATCCATCCATGTAACGACAGTAATGACTCACTTACTTTCTATGATCTAACAAAACTAAACAATACAATATAAACTAGTTATACCTGCAAAAGGTCATGTAACCTCCACAATGACGTACATGATGTCGACTTGCATCACAAAGATGCTCGTATAGGTATGCAAAGGAATTTACGCCCCATGCATACCTGGTGCATGTGCTAAGGTTGCAGAACCAGAACATTTTCAAGAATGCTACATCAACATATGTTACACTCTTGTCCGAAAAAATAATGCAGCCCACCAAATGCAAGAGAAGTGCTCTCGCTGCATTTTTCAATTGCCCTTACAACTGCATCTGGATATCCTACAGCCAACTAAAACGAACATGTGCACCTCATGTCACATTCGTCTCTGTGATTGCCTCCGAAAGTCTCACTCATAGAAGAGACACCAAATACAAGCATGCAGTGTCTTTGTCCATGAGTGGCAGTGTGAAAAATGCACCAATGATCGGAAGATGCAATATGCGCAAGATGTCACCCAATGTAACTATCATCTCGCCACACGGTAAGTGGAAGGTATAGAAATCTTAGTGTCATCTCTCGATAAAGGCTTACAGCAACCCCTTGTCAGCAATGCGGTGCGAGCAGTGCAATAGGGATGCCAACATAGAGTTATGAACTATTGTCTCCATGTACTCGTGGTTGCATGGGAATTTTGTCAGTTTCCGTCCATGCGTGACAACCTCAAGCTCACGACAGTCTCTACTCTTGATAGAGACGAATGCGACTAGAGATGCACATGTTCGTTTTAGTTGGCTGCAGGATCTAGTGATGTGTACTAGATGCAGCTGGAGCAATGGTAGTTGGAAAATGCAACGAGAGCATTTTTCTTACATTTGGTGGTCTGCACTATTTTTGTGGACAACAGTGCAACATATCAACTGATGTAGCATTCTTAGAACTGTTCTGCGACCTTGGCACCTGCAGCAGTTATGCATGGGGGGCAATTGCCCTTGTATACCTATACGAGCATCTCTATGATGCAAGTTGACATCATGTATGTCAATGTGGAGGCTATATGACCCTTTTGCAGGTATAACTAGTTTATATTGTATTGTTTATTCTTTAGTAGATCATAGAAACTAAAAGAGTCATTACTGTCGTTACAGGGATGAATATTTGAGCATTTTCCAAAAATTGGCACTTGTAATTTGACAGGTGGATACACTAAAGACACCCCTCGAGCCCAATGTTGGACACCTGTGAGGAGAGTTGGTCTAGTCCTTCCTTTTCATGTTGCTATTGACCAATTCAGAGTAGATGATATCATATGGATGCCCTATGAAGATCATAGGGTGCACCGACCATTCAATGACATCTCTCTGTATTCTATGTTCATTAGATGTGGCTGATTGAAGCACCCACACTTGTTTGAGAGGATCTTACGTCAGTTTGGACACGTTGAAAACACTCCTCAGTCACTACTTGAGGTAACCGGTATGATGCCGTCATCTGAGGAGATAGACGAGACATAGGCGCAATATGTCGATTCTATGGTTATTGGTGTTGTTAGGTGACCACGCATGACTTATCCAGCATAGTGTGTAGATGGATACATGCATTGGTTCCATAAGATCTTACATCCTTACATGATACCACCAAGTTTAGGAGCTCGCCCTAGGGTGCCAATGACCGAGCCAGAGATGATCCTAGAGGATAGTTCCATTAGATTTCATCAGCAAGTGGTCAGTCTATGTGTTTTCAATAAGAGTTTGTATTTGTTTCAAGAAGAGTTTGTTTTCATGTTAGTACTTGTTAAGATACGAAGTTGCTTGTATTTGTAGGTACGATTCGAGCAATATTCCATTACTCCAAGCGATAATCGATAGATGTATGGTAATCACAAGAACCGATGCTTGGGAGCACACGCCTTCAACCTTGTTAGTCATTCGTGGCGTGATTGAGTTCAAAAGCACATATCGGAGGAAAAAGAATACTCGACCCACTACCTCCATTAGTTGATAATTTGTCGCTCTTTATAGTCCTTGGTTAATGGCGTTAGGCCAATTTTTTTTTGTTCATCACTTTAATGTTAGCAATGTCTCTACTATTTTTAAAATCGTTATTTTAATTTTAAGGACTTGAAGCGCATTTTTAAATTTACTTTATTTTTTTAGATGTGTAAAATGGTCATCCATATTTTATTTTCCGGATGTGTAAAATGGTCATTCGCATTTTTTTTTTTTCCAGATATGTAAAATGACCATTCACATTTTGATTTATCGGAATTTAATTTCTGGATGTGTAAATGGTATCCGAAATTTAATTTCTGGACGTATAAAATGGTTATTCACATTTTATTTTCTAGATGTGTTAAATGGTCATTCGCATTTTATTTTCGAGATGTGTAGAATGGCCATCCTTATTTCTTGAGTTACCAGAATTTAATTTTCAGATATGTAAAATGATCATCCAGAATTTATTTTTCGGAATTTAATTTCTAGATGGTAGATGAATCTTGATGTCATTGGTGTGTTTGGAACAACGAATTAGAAAAAAAGGACACTAGGTGTATGAAGCAAAAAACAAGATGGCAAAAGTAAGCCCCTTTACTGTGACTTGATTGGCCTAGCCAATGGTTCCTGTTCATGGTTTAATTGGTCCAACCAATCTGAGCCGGTTATCATAACAACATTGATACGACCCAAATAGCTGCAGCAACTACAAGCCCAAATGAGAAGCCCAAAAGTGTTATAATTAAACTCAATGAAAGACTTTAGTTGTAACCTTTTTAATTATGCAATCTTTTTATTTTAAAGTTGTTAGTAGATGGATGCTTCTAGAATGCCAGGTGGCTAAAGCAACCAACCTCTATTGTAACCGATTCCTTTATATAAGGAATGAGGAAATGAATGAAAGGTCAAGAAGAATTATGAACAATTTTATCCTTTGTTTCCTTTTTCTTCCTTAACTCTCCCGAGCTTCATCCTTGCTCGAAAAGGATACCTATCATTGGTGCTTCCATTTCGTTCCCATACCTCCCAAACCGGTTACAATCATGGAGGAAGCCATAGCCACTGTGCATGAAAAACTGGAGCAACTACAGCACTGTCTTGACAATTCTCAAGTGTCTATACGCTCCACCAAGGATGCTCACCATGAAGCTCTCCCTTCCATCATCAACGATTTATTGACAAGGTGGCGAGTCTCTCTAGTTCATCGCTGCCTCCGCCCGTTCAACCTCCACCAGGACCAAGCTCGGTCATCACGAGCCCAGTTTCTGGTACCCGTACCACCTTTCATCCAACGGCCACTTTGGAACCCGCACCACCGCCCTCCACAAATTCCCTCCTTCCCCTCAGTGCCCCGATCAACACCTCCGCCGCGGAAGAGCCAATCTTCGACATCGGCACGCACGATTCACCATCCCCGTCCACCGTGACAATTCCACCAAGGCATGCCCCCAATAGTCTCTACCCAGGGCCTATCACTCTACTACAACGCCAAAACCACCAGCACCACACAATGCACAAGCTCGGACCACTCAGTTCCGAATCTGGAATTTCCAAAGTAGTCGAAGGAGTTTTGGGGAGAACAGTCTCTCCCACCTCTTTTATTGCCCTCGAACACAGAGCTTCATAGAGTGATTGGCGGATTTCGACCGACCCACCACCACCGAAACCACCGGAACGTCATCCTTGTATGGCGCAAGAAGATGCAGTAGCGGCTGCGAAGAGAGCAGCGACAGCAACCCCGCCACGCATCTCGACCAGTAGCACTGCTTGGAAGACGACAACGTGGGTGGACGAACCGCCGGAACGGCCACTTCAAACGGTTGTCGATGCCACTCTTGCGGTGGAGATGGTTATCGTCCAGACCTAGAGGCGTCACGAAGGAAAGAAGGACAGCTAAGGTAAGCATGAATTCTAAGGAACCCTATGTCCTAATGGGCCAAGCCCATTTCGAGTATAAGCTGCAATGGGCATTGGTGGACCAAAATTCATTCTATAATAAGCTCATTTATCAGAAATCTATTCATATTGGGCCTGAACCTAGAACCTTGCGAAGGGTTGAGAAAATGATGCAAGCCATCAAGATAAAATTGGTCCAAGTGGAACTCCAGTAAACTATGATAGTTGTTCCAGTAGAATTACAAATAGGGCAGCAATGGGTTTTCGACGGCCTTGCCGAGCTCACCCTGCCAGAGCCACCAGACTGCATGGGAGTCATAAAACCAGTGCTCACATCATTTTCAATCCTCGACGATCCACACGGTATTCTCTGTGTCAATGCTAACTTTCCTTTTCTAAAGGTATGGAATATGTATCTCAATCACGATCTTATACTTAGCTGCACCCATGTGTTAAATTCTTTTGAAATGCTGGAGATATTCTTAGGGATTTCATTAGAAGGGATGGAGTATGAGCCACTACATAATCCTTTTCTAGAGTTATTTGATACGACTTTTAATTTTGTTGGCTACAATTATGTTGTTGATGATTATGCTACTGGCATTACCCCTACTGGCCCTATTTTTGGAAAAGATGATTTTCATATTTGCCTTGCCAAGTGGTTGAAGAAACGCATTTTGAGACTAGGTCCTACAACTATTAACGATGGCCAACATTATCACAGTGATGCTAGGAATTTGATGAGTGGTTTGAAACAAATGGGTTCACATACTTCCTTAATGTTTGGGACACAAGTTTAATGTACCCAAAGAATGTATGGCCGGATACAGTGCACCAGAGATATTACTCGAGAAGGATGCAGAACTTGTTTAAGCACGATGCTTGTGGTTATTGGAAATTGGAAATTGTTGTAAGGAGAAGAAGATGTGGCATATTTTTTCTCCAAGTGGTGTTGCAAAATACGAAACTCAGCCATTCTGTTTATATGGAACACTACATGATGCGCCAGTGCCTCACCAAGCAAAAGGAAGGGAGGACATAAAGCTCATGGTTTATAGTAATAATCATTGTTGTAACTAAAACAATAGCAGTGGTTCGATTGGCTTTCAGCACGCACTCCTTCTGGAGCTTCAAACAAAACAGAAATAAAAATGTTATTGGAAGCCAAATTGTTGTTAGAAGACTTTCAAAAAGTTCAGTTCAAGGTGTGGAGGAATTCAAGAGTGAAGCATTGGTGATTGCCAAATTGTTCAAACAATGGGATCCAGGGGGATATCCTCTTGTTCACTGGCAAAGTCAACATAATTTGAGGACCACTTGAGATGATGCCACTGACTTTCTCCATATCAACCTTGAGGAGAAGGTTGGTCTTGAAAGGGCAGGTAATGATACGACCCAAATAGCTGCAGCAACTACAAGCCCAAATGAGAAGCCCAAAAGTATTATAATAAAACCCAATGAAAGACTTTTAGTTGTAACCTTTTTAATTATGCAATCTTTTTATTTTAAAGTTGTTAGTAGCTGGATGCTTCTAGAATGCCAGGTGGCTAGAGCAACCAACCTCTATTGTAACTGATTCCTTTATATAAGGAATGAGGAAATGAATGAAAGGTCAAGAAGAATTATGAACAATTTTATCCTTTGTTTCCCTTTTCTTCCTTAACTCTCCTGAGTTTCATCAACTATTTTAATTTTTAATTAGAATCAAGGTAATTCCATATAATTCTACCTACGGGCAGTAAGCACAAGGTTGACATCAGATCCTCACTAGTAACAAAATTAACTACATAAAAGTAGAAAGGGCGTAACTATGCCAATCGCCATGAAGCGTTTTTTTTTTTTTTTTAAAAAATAGAGAGAATTATGAGAAATTTTCGAGAGAATAACTTTGCTCTCTGAATATTCAACTCAAGTCTGCAGCTACCCTTTTACAATGAGTTCAGAAGAAAAGTTCCAGATGTAAAGTGCTTACTTCTCAGGAAGGATATACCTTTGCAGCCAGGTAAATGTTACGATTCTATGAGATGGTACCAGGAAAGCTATACATGATTATCTTCGTAGTTGCCTCTGCAAATGCAAATATCAGTTGCGTGAAAACCCATTCCTTGGGAGAAAAAAATACGAAATGCATAACATTTTTTCTATCATCATTTTAAATTAGTTATATTGAATTTTTATCAATGGTATAAAAATGAATAAGGCAATAAAAGGGTATCTATACCTTTGCAGATGTTGTCATGTCATCACAAGCACAAAGAAAAATAATGTAATGAATAGGTAAATGCATAGAAAATATTTCTTAGTTCATAGACAAACAAACATACTCTCGGGGCATTGTTGACAACTTGCGGCCGATTGTCAGAAACTCTCTCCGGGTCTGGTATCAAATCTGGACTATCATGCTTGTAAAATGCCTGTAAAGCTCTCCCAATAAATGGGCGAACAATATTCACTTCCATTGCGGACAAATTTTTTATCTGCAATACACCAACTATGGTGAGTATTGTGATAGAAACTGGTTCAAATTATAGAGAAAGATTGGGAAATTCCCATTGATTACAGAATATAGCATATATTTGAGGCTTTGCCAACCTCCCAAATGCCCCAACTATTTCCCAAAATACAAGATATGCATCTCTCAATCTCTCTTCTAATTCATAGGCATCATGCCTTATTTCCCCCAACTACTACCTAATTAACTAACTAACTAGTGGTTACCTATCACATTGTCAGTCGAGAAATAAATAGACGTGTGATGGGACCGATAGCTGGGTTTTCAAGCCCATTTTTCTCTCCCTTCCACACCAAAATAGTCTAGAAACTACAAACAAGCTTGACAAAAGTGAATGCATCCAATTCTCAAAGTAATCATAAATCAAGTGTAAGAAAACCTACAAAGCATCCCAATCTCTCTCCTTTATATTTGTAGCTTAAAGTTTATGCTTGTGGAGACAATTAGAAGCCTCTCTAAGTAGAAAGCAGCATTATACATCAACTATATCACAAAATGGCCTTCTATGAGCAAAAAAAGTTGTTTTCTTTGGTGGCTGGCATTCAGTTTACAAATGTTTTAGTATGAAAGAGAAATAGGGCATAAAACAAAATAAGATATTCAAAATATAAAATTATCCTGGAATCAGAAGATTTTGATTCTTGTGCTCTGCTAATAACAAATCTTTATCCTGGCATCATGGATGTCTCTGGCAGAAGACAGTTACTACTTGCTACAATGCATTCAGACACTAAGATCCATGACACTGCAGATGGATTCCTGCAGGTTCATATTATGTATATTCAGCCAACACCTAAAGAGTTACAGAAGGTTGTAACTGCACATTGCAAGCAACATGAAGTGGATAATGTTGTGGTTGTCGTGCCAGGGTGGGGTCACAAGAAAAGGGCTTCACACCACTATGCTTCAAGCAATAGGACCCCAGAGGAAGCTCTTACTTCGAGCATAACATGGCCATTTCGCTTCTAGTAATGGGATCCCTCTGGATGTGTTCCCTAGCTCTTTACCATGAGGACAAGGTGAGTCTGTTGGGGGGAGGGGGGAAGTATTGTTAGGCACCCCCTATGCTGAATTGTGGGAAGCAAAAGGGAGAGAGGGCATTTTAAATTCCGTTAAACTGGACCATGTGGGAAGCAAAGGCTAGAGAGGGAATTAGAGAGAATTCTATTAGAGAATATAAATAGAATAATAATGAGGGAAGAGAGAGGGGGTAAGAAATAAGGGAATTGGGGGCAGAGCAGAACCAAGTCTCTCGAATGCCTTGTGTTGTCTTTTGATTTTATATTAGCTTTTCTACTTGAATACATGTATCAAACCCCACTGATCTGATATCAGCTCAGGGGACGTGATACATATGTCAGTTTGTGTTCTAAGTATGATTCGGATCCAGTAGTACCTATGAACTTCTTTTTTCATCTTCTCTTTGTTTTCTCAAATTTAGTGACTAGGAAACTTTCCTGAATAAGCCAGGTAGCAAGGGCACAAATGAGATGCGACAAAATAATCATGTAACTTGTTGGTTTCACCGGTAGCCGGAAATGGCTATATACCTACCTTCCAACATGGTATGGTACACCAACACTTAAACTGGTGCAACCTTGCACCTTGTTGACCCTTTGTTTTGGACCAACGGTTTCGCCACGTAGGATCTTTTATTCCTGATATTTTTGCCAGTCAATGATACGTATTCGATTTAGTATTTGCACAAATTAGATTATATTTGTCAATGGCTGTATTATTTTGCTGTATCATACCTTGCTTTTACAGAGAAAAAAAATCAAAACATGTCTTCAATCTGAATTCCCAAATCCCTAACCCCCAAATTAACATAACCCCTCTCTGAACATTCCATCACATCTGAGCTTCATCTCGTTCCTTCCTATGTTTTCACTTCAGTTTTCTTTTTTATATTTATTTATTTATTTATTTATTATTTCTATGTTTCCATCATCCAGGCTGTTATTCTCTTCATATGATTTGCTTTCGGGGAGGGGCGGTGGCACTGTGTTGGTGGGTGAGAGGAAGATAGAGTGTTTTCAGAATGGTGATGGAGATATGGAGTTGAAAATGATGGGATGAAGAAGCTCCATGTTTTCTGAATATTAGATAGGAAATGAAGAGAAAAAAAACAGCCAAAAAAAATTGCACAATTGTTCATTACTTGAAAGAGAAAAAAAAAATTAACTGAAAAAAATACAGGAAGGAAATACATGCAAATACAATGTGATACATCAATAAACTGTAAATACATAGACAATGAATACATTTGACCAAAAATTATACTTTGACTGAGTCAAACCTTACATGCGAAGTGGATGGCTGCTATTGGTCAAAAAGGGAAGGTGCAAGGTTGCACCACATTTTTGCCGGTGCAACCTAGACAAAACCCTAGATTAAAGTTTAACTTGAAATATGTTTGGAAGAAGAGTTTAAATATGATATTCTGTTAGTATAAAATTTTATACACTATCAGTGAACAGGAAAACGCCACATCATTGGAGTAACTGAAATAAACCATATGGTACATGGGAAGTGTAGAATTGTACTAGTGGCTCAAAATTAAATCCTTAAATACATACGCTTCACAATCGGAGCTGCAACCCAGACTTCCGGAGATAGATACTGCAAAATTATTAGAGAAATTACCTTAACAGCAATTGTACGACCATTAAATGCCTCCAAGTCAGTCTCAACTTTATGAAACCTTACATCTCTGATATCCTCGATTAGAGACCTGACCTGTACAGAAGAAACGAGTCAAAGTGCCAGAAGAAAAGCCAGGTGCATAATATGAAAAATGAAACATGTTCAAACTCACCATATATACATCAGGAATGTTGTCACGTGCACTAAATTCAAAAAGATAATAGTTAATATAGTAAACTAACAGTATCAATAGAACAGGATATTATTGTCTCTAGACTTACTATTCAAAAAGAAGTCTGGAGATTTCTACATAATGAAATGGCAATTGCTCCGACATCTCTTGAGAGTCTCGCTCTGCCTCCAAAACTTGAGTCAACTTCTCTGGTGACAGACAAAGGTTTGGATTAATACTAAGTCTTTACTTTCTGGTAGTTATACCTTCATGTAAAACAATAATCCCAACAAATTTTAAACTAGCAATAGATCATAACAAAAGCTGCATATTGTCCATATATAGATTGACCACCCACAGAACTGGAAAATTTTAAAAGAAAAAGGTACTACATTCTAAACCAGCTGATTCCTCATCACAAGCAATAGCAAGCACTATAAAAACAAATAGTAAAATACCTACACCATAAAATAGCATCTAAAACAAGCTTGCATTTGATAGGCACTGAGCAGAATAGATATATAATAACATGAAGTTGTCACAACAAAAATTTAAATTATAAACACATTAGTCAAACTTCCTTCATCGATCCCTCCCCTTTTCCTTCCCATTTAAATTATAAACACATTCTTCAAAATTTAAATTATCATTCAACACATTCTTCAAACTTCCTTCAAACTTACTAGTATATTCTTATCCCTCCCCTTAGTATTAATCCCTCCCTCCACTCTAATGTATGGGTTTGTCAAATACCAAATTGTTGCCATTGTTATATTGGGGGGGCAAAGAAAGGAAGCTCACCAACAGACATCCATTGGGGAGGGCAAATGGAACACTTGCCTCTCTTCTTGAGAGCCACAGCCAGCCACAGTGGTACTTGAGTAACAATCTGGGGGGTAAATGGGCCAAAATCTCCCTGCCATTGTTGTTGGAAAAGAAAAAGAGTATTGTATTATGCTTGTGAAAAGAATTAGGGCTGAGGAGTTTGAGTTATTGCTTACAGAGATGAGATTGAGAGGACCCATTTTGAGATTGGGTACAATATCCACCATCTCGTCCTCAGCGATGAACTCGAGCTGAGCGACAAACAAAATCATAATATTATTAATAATTTATAAGCAATGTCAAGTATGAAGAAAGACTCGAGAAAAATAGTCGCAATGGCATACCTCTTCTGCTGAAAACAATGAGAGCTCATGGTTTGATTGCCCAGCCATCACTCCTCTTTCAACTTGAACACAAAACCAAATGGATCCAATCTGGGGTTTTACTTGAGAAAAAAAATCAAAACCCTGTGACTAACAGAGATCAATTCAAAAAAAAAACAGAGAGATACAATGTTAAAACTTTTCCAATATCAATTTTGAATCATATTTCCAACTTTTAATATCTATCAAGTTCAATCACAAGGAAACAAACACACAACAATAAATCAAAGTTACAGAGTTCAACTTAAAGTAAAGTGCAACTTCAAAGTTCTACCTTAACTGAGTTAAATCCTTTACTTACTTAATCAATATCTCCAACTCAGATAAAATAAAAAAATCTATATGGATGAAAAATAATTCAAAAAACCAGAGTTTAAATAGAAAAATAAATAGCACAATTGACAAATGAAAACAACTGCAAATTCAACAAGTTCAGTAGTATATTTCTTCTACTTAAAAATAGTGTAAAACAACACAAGCAAAAATCCACCATTTTCAAATTTCCACTGCTTCAACCTATACGGACACTCCTAACTTTTGTAAGGATTGCATTGTGAAATGACTCCTCTTAGTCTTAGTATTCTTTTTGTGAGGGTCATTATCATATGAAAATTGTAAAGCTTAACAACTTTGATTTTAGAAGGTGAATATAATATATATATATATAAGCGGTGTTCTGGTGTCCTATGTTTTGGACATTAGTCGTGTCGCGGTGTCCGTGTCGTGTCGTGTCACAGTGTCCGTGTCAGAGTCGGTGTTTCATAGGCTTCAACAATGTAGCTTGATTATCCAACAAGACCACCACACAATGGCGGATCCACTTGAGGAGGGTTGGGGTCAATTGCCCCCATAAACCCAATTTTTTTTTTTTACATGAATATATTTACTAATTTTCTCTTTTGCCCCCACAAAAAAAAAATGATGTTGCCCTCATAAGACAAATTTTCTAAAAATGGATATAAAAAAGTCAAAATAGATAAAAGAGAGAATAAATTGATACTCTTTTTCTTTTCTTTTCTTTTTGTTGTGGGGGGTGGGGGGATTTTGAAATATTTTAATTGCTATATACAATAGTTAGCTACTTACCCCTTTGTTGTTTACCTATTATTCTTTGTCTTACTAAACCCACACTCACCCATCAATAACTCACTTGAGACAATCACAAACCGCAAAATAAAAAAAAATAAAAAATTTGCAGTCATATGAAAGATGAATGGTTGAATGATTGTTCTGTTACATACATCCAGAATTATTTTTAATAATATTAAAAATGAAAACAATCATAAATATTTTCAAAATATGAAAATCTCTAGAGGGTAATTATAATTTGTAAAAACTTTATAATATTTTAGATTATGTATTTTTTTCAAAAGTTTATAATATTTTTTCTTTTGTAACAAATATTTATAAACTATTTTCTTGCCCCCACTAAAGAAAATTTCCGGATCCGCCACTGCCCCCACATCATGATATTTAGGAATTAATTGACATGTAGGAATATGACACTTTAAATGAGTGGTACCTGAAGCAACTTTACACATAAATTTTACCACAACTCTTATATTTACATTTTTCCACCCCATCAATTAAGCCAACCTTTTCAAAATAAGTCCACACCTCAGAGACACTGGGTTTAATTTTCTTAGCCTCTCCAACAGCTTGGTCACTGTCCCTGTTCTTATTCTTATTACCAACAGTAGCAGTTGGGGTAGTCTTAGTAGTATCAAGAGGAGGAGGACTTTCTAAGATATGCAAATTGTCATCCATGTCCTCCAAATTTGACTCAGGATTCATAACTACAATATAAAGGCATATGTTTTAGATATAGAACTTGTACATAATTTTCTATAACCCGTAAAATTCCTTTTTCAGACTGCATTACTCACTCATTTTAAATTAAGCAGGTCTCATCAGTCCTACAAAGTCCACCCCACTTGCAGTTTTAACATAAAATTCGCAGCTCCAAATACTGTAAAATACTTTATGTTATTGAACTTGCAGTTTCAATAGTTTCAACACACTAGTCGCACACACTACTTGCAGTTTCAACCACTTGCAGTTTCAACAGACACTAGTCACACACACTACTGTAAAATACTTTAAGTTATTGAACATATTATTATCACCTCCAAATCAAAGTTCACAATAAAAATAAAATAAATTTAAAGTAAAACTACAATGTTCATTGTTTATTGTTTAGAGTATAGAGCAAGATCAGTAACAAGTAACAATAAAAACGATTAGAGTAACTGACCAGAGTAACAAAAGGACGGCGCACGATCACAACGAACAAGAGGACGGCGAGCAGGAGCGGTCGCGGCGGCGTACGAGCAGGAGCAGGACGAAGAAGGAGCAAAGCAGCGGCGCACCCAACGAAGAAGGAGCACTGGAGGTCTGGAGCAGCGGTGCACGAAACGAAAGTGCCGTGACGACAAGAACAAGAGGATTTTCAATTTTTTTGCCCTAGGAAACGATTGGGTCAGATCCAAAGAGGATTGACTGAAGTGAGGTGTAAATGTGTAATGCTGGGCAAGCCAAACATGTCTAATGGGCAATGGCCTCGTGGGTTAAACATTTTTTTTTTTTTTTGAATGGCCTAATGGGTTGAACTTAAATAATTATAATTCTCTGAAACCTCGCATAATTTTTGGTAAAAATTACACTGCTCACATGGACCAGTTATAGTATGTTTGGTTTGGCGGTAGTCTTCTCAGAATCAAGTCAATAATGGCAAAATAGTAAATATTTTCACGTCTAATGTGCTTGAACGTGAAAGCTATATATAGGAGCTTCTGCGTCCACGTCTCTTTGGACGCAGCTCCAAACACAGGCTTACATGTTGACATATCATTTAAAATAGACACATCAATAACACTTTATTATTATTATTATTATTGTTAAAATTAATCTTTTCATTTATTTTCATATTCAAGAGACCAATATGCCCTACTATCCCTTCCATCCCTTGTACCACTTTCATCTACTCCACATAACACCATGGCAGCCAACCCAACTAGGGGTGAGAGTGAGACGAGTTGGGGCGGGTTATACTTGTCCCTTACCCTGTCCTAAACTTTGATGGAGTCAATTCTCTAAACCCGAACCAGTCCAAAGACCCGAAGGAGCCCGATCATATGCGGGTTGATTTAAGATCAGGCCAAAATGGGACTGGACCGGGTTGACCCGAAATTAAATAAATCCTTTTTAAAGTAAATTTTTTGTAAGTGGGGAAAATATTATCACACTTCACAATTCACTGTTCACAATATAGCAATTTATTCCCCAAATATATTTTGTTTTCAATGGTCTATCTTCCAACCATATGTGTACCTTATTCAATTATATTCATAGTTCACAATAAAACAATCTACAAGATATACTAATATACAAAAAACATAAGAGAAACAGTGAAACTAAAAAGCTATTGCAATGAAACCAAAAATAAATAACATTGGAACATTGAAGGCGTTACCATGTAGTGAAACAACATGTAAGTGAATGGTGAAAAACAAAATGATCTTCCCATTTCCCCCTTAAGTTTCTCATACACTGAGATGAGAGAGTAAAAGTAAAAGAAGAGTTTAGACTTCTTTAGTTCTTTCTTAGTGGTCGTGCGTTAAATATAAGCTAAGAGGGATAAAGGTAACCCGAAGGTCAACCCGGACCCGTCCCTAACTCGGTGCCGGGTGAGACACCCCTTTGTCCCATTAAAGAAAACCATAATTTATTTAAAACTTAATCGTCATATTAACGTTAATCAGATATATAAAACAAGGAAGAAATAAAAACCTTAAGTAAAACAACCCTTCAATTATAAACATATCATCACACACACACACACACATATATGTATATGTTGGTTTTTTCATGAGATAATCCTCGTGTAAAATCATATCTCAAGGCGGAAGAAAACCACTCCCATGGATCGCGCATTACAAAACATGAATCACATAAGGGCTATTGTGTTTACCTCTTGTAGCGTGTTTTTACTTTTCGATCACCAGTACCATGAATGGATAGCACCTCTATTCAGTCTACGCGAGCAAATGGGAGTTGGAGCTATGCGTCTTGTGCTAGCTGACGGCTGCGGGGAGGCATAGTGAGCCAGACTAGGTTAGAGGGGAGAGCACTTCTATTTATAAATTGACAGCTCCTTTTTATCTAATTGCTTACCCTATTGGGCTTTGTACACTACAAGCCAAATTGTCCTTATATTAATTAAATCATATTTAATTAATAAAACTGCTCCACATTTACTCTATGCGTGTGACCTTATAGGCTCCCACTAAGTTGGCAATAATATTAAATATTATAAATATATCAAATATTAATTATAATATTATAAATAATGAGCGGCATCTAGCAATGCATCATTACTACCCAATTAGCGAGAGTATCGGTGATCCGATTTTAGCCTTATCGCGACCAAAATTTACCGTGCAGTAAATGTCCCTTCGTCCATATGTCTTAATTGAACACAAGGCATAATAGTGTCATCCTTGTTATGTTCAAATATTTGTTCCTCGATCCCCGAGTAGACGTGTAATTACAAATGGGCCCAATATCACATATTGGCCCACTTCCTTGTGGCCAGCATATTTCACGTCTCACTCTATCGAGGGGCCCAAGACATTACCCTGTTATGTAGGAGAGACGAGTGCTGTCTACATCACTCACACTCCTCAACATGATTTATTGCAGGCCCAATAACTACCTTTATGATCACCAGGTTATGCGTGAAGTTTGATAGCATTAAAGCCTACAACTCCTCATGTAAGAATCGTAGTGACTTCAAGTCGAAGGACTACTTCACTATGGTCGCCATGCGAATACTTATGACACTTACATAACTATTATGAAGTATTCTCATAGTGGGTCATCCAGTATAAATATTACTCCTAATATTTATACTTGTGTGTCGACTTGATATCATATATCCATGACCTGTGAGATGTGGTCATCAGTCTACTCACACAATAGTCTCTATGTATTATTGTCGTCCTAATTAACAATAATACTTGACTACGGATATTTAAGAATAGTGTTCTATTATTCAATGAGGTCTCACGATTAAGTCACGTACTTAATATCTCATTGAATGAACTGTCAATTCTAAGGACTTTATTATGCTATAAACTAATAACATAATAAATGAATGCCTTATTCATATATCAAATATATGATTAAATTCATGATACAAATGATAATCTATTCAAAATAGATTGGCCACTAAGGCTTACACCAACAATCTCCCACTAGCACTAGAGCAAATCAGGCATCAATCTAACACCCATCGATCTAGTGTAAGTGTCATGCTGCCATTGAGCAAGAGACTCCATTAGCGGATTATTTAGTGTTGTCATTCTGTATATCTTCACATCTCTCCTCTATCGATCATCTATCGAATGAGAATGGAAGCACCTAAGTATATGTTCGGATCATTGGTAAGATCATGTTTCCTTAACTTATGCGATTACTCCATCGTCATCGCAACGAGATCAATGGAGTTCGCAAAGTTAGGAATCATTCCTAGTTCATAAATGAACTTTCTAATCCAAACGGCCTTTAAATCTACATTTAAGGCAACTATATACTTGGCCTTTGTAATGAAATCTATAATTTTCTCGCACATGGAACTTCTCCAAGTATACAGTGCCACCATTAAGATAAAACACAAATCCAGACTGCGATCTGGAATAACCTTTATCGGTTTGGAAACAACGCCGATGTAACACCTTACAAAGACTTCTTCCTCACCTTCATTTGTTAAGAATGTATCCTCAATTCTTCCCAGATACTTAAGAATTTTCTTAACTGCAGTTTAGTGACTTTCACTGATATTAATTGGTACCTTCTTGTCATGCTCAAAGCATACAAGATAACTGGTGTAGTACATAATGTACTCTGACTAAGGCCTAGCAATTTCAGCGATCTATCTCTACAGATCCTGAGTCCTAACACGTAGGAAGCTTCGCCCAAGTCCTTTATCAAGAAACAATTCCCAAACCATGCTTTCGCATTTTGCAGTGTAGGGATATCGTTTCTGATAATTGGTACATCATCCACATACAAAAATGAGAAAGACAATCTCACCCCTACTAACCTTCTTGTGTACACAAGGTTCATCTTCATTCTTGATGAATCCAAACTGTCTCACAACTTCATCAAAACGAAGATTCCAGCTTCTGGAAGCTTGCTTTAATCCATAAATGGATCTCTGTAACTTATATATATTTCCAGCATCCTTCGGACAACAAAACCCCCAGGTTGTGTCATGTACACATCCTCTAGGAGATTCCCGTTAAGGAATGCAGTCGTGACATCCATCTGCCAGATTTCATAGTCATAGTATGCAGAAATAGCAAGTAGAATCCAAATAGATTTAAGAATCGCTGCTGGGGAGAAAGTTTCAACATGGTCTACACCATGAATTTGCTTGAAACATTTCCCCAACCAGTCATGCCTTAAAGATACCCACTTTACCATCCATGTCAGTCTTCTTCTTAAAGACCCACTTGCACCCTATGGGTTTTATCCATAACTGGTTTGTGTACATCGATTCCATTTCGGATCCTATGACCTTAAGCCACTTCTCAGATTCTGGCCTAATTACGGCCTCCTGGTAGGTTACAGGCTCATCTTGATCCATGAGCAGCACATCACCTTCCCGAGTCAGGAGAAGTCCACATCTCTCGAGTTGGTGAGATGGCCTGCTAGACCTACACAAGTCTTACGTTACTTGAACTGGCGGTTCAACCACAACATCTTGTGGAACCAGTTCTTGTTCCATTGCAGGCGGATCGATGCTTTGTGGTACTTGGATTTCTCCAAGTTCTACATCTTTCCTACTGTCTTCGTTGGAAATGTATTCCTTCTCAATGAACACTCCAGTCCTAGCGACAAAAATTTTGTCCTCGAAGGGGTTGTAAAATTAATATCCTTTAGTTTCCTCAGGATATCCCACAAATATACATTTATTTGATTTAGGCCCAAGTTTATCCGTCATAAGACGTTTCACATAAACCAGACATCTCCAAATCCTCATAAATGACAAACTGGGCCTTCGGCCCATCCATATCTCATATGGAGTCTTTCCAATCGCTTTAGATGGAACACGGTTAAGAGTGATTGCAGCTGTAAGAAGAGCAAAAACAAGAAAGAGTTAGAAAGGTCTGAATGGCTCATTATGGATTGTACCATGTCTAGTAAGGTGCGATACCTTCTTTCGGACACATCATTCCATTGTGGCATTCCAAGAGGATTAAGTTGGGACACTTTCCCACACTCTCTCAGATAGTCATCAAACTTTTGGCTTAAGTATTATCCGCCGTGATCTGATTGTATGGCCTTAATACTTTTGCCAAGTTGGTTCTCCACTTCATTTTTGAACTCTTTGAACTTTTCAAAAATTTCTGACTTGTGTACTACACAAATCCATGTCTACTGAAGTCATCAGTAAATGTGATGAAGTAAGGAAAACCACTTCTAGTGGACTTGTTTAGGGGCCTACATACATCGCTATGTATCAAGCCCAAAAGATCACTGACCCTTTCACCTTGCCTGGTGAATGGGGCCTTAGTTATCTTCCCCAACAAGCAAGATTTGCATACATCAAACGATTTATAATCGAATAAGTCCAAGAGTCCATCCTTATGGAGCTTGGAGATGCGTTTCTCACCTATATGGCCTAAACGACAATGCTAAAGGTTTTCGCATTTATATTATTGATGAGCATATAAGGATTAAGGGCACAAAATCTATTATCAAAAAACATGCTAGCATAGAAAATATCATGTGACAAATGTTTCTACCAATAGCTGAAACATAATAACATTTATTTAGTTCCAAAACAAGCCCCAAAGGCAAAGTCAAAAACTTCATAGTTAATACAGCAACTTTTGCTCCATTTCCTATTCACAGACTGGCTTTGCTTATAGTCAATATCCTACCCCCTTTGATCCTTTACATTAATGTGAGATCTACATGCGGTATCAAATACCATGATCTTGAAGTAGGTTGACATCTACAACACAATGCTCAAAGAGAGAGTCGTACTTCCTTTCTTTTCTCATACTCTTTCTTGTACCTTCTAGCAGTTTTTCAATGTCTGGTCAAACCACAATGAAATCAACTACCTTCCTTTGCAACCTTGCCTATTTGCTTCAAGACAGAAGTACTGGGCTTGAAATTGTTCCTGCCCTTGTTCTTCTCCTTGTTTAGCAGGCTTAAGTCTTTCCCTTTCAAGACTATCACAATAGTCTATCCTTTTCTACTATAGAGACTCTGCTCGGTAGTTCTCAGCTTCCTTGCAATATCTAGTAGAGGTCTGTCAGAATCGTTCACAACGATTTGACTATAACTATCCGGCAACAATTGCAAGATCATATCAATGGCCAACATTTGGCCTAAAGGAAAGCCCAGCTTACCAGGTTCTCAATGTACTCAATAGTATAAAGCACATGATAACTGTCTGGATTTCCCTTTTGTCAATTCACGCAACTGAAAAAGGCCAGGTAGACTTATAGTTCTTATGCATTGCAAGCTCTCAATAGAGCATCATGAGGTGCATGATCATATCAAGCGTCTTCATGGTTGCAAGCATGAGGATTCCTACATCTAGGACATCGACTTGATGCTTCTCGTAAGCATCCTTTTCGATCCTAGTAGGAACTGGTTGCTCAGGAATCATTTGCTTGAGAACATACAACTCTTTCTCGTACTTGAGGACAATCCTCAAATTCCTGTACCAATCCAGAAATTTAATTCGAGATACCTTGTCCTTCTCAAGGACAAATCGCAATAATAAATTATAGTGCTTTATTTCATGGTATTTCTAGTTACAGAAAACATGCAGAATATAAGTATCATGATAAAACATATTTAATAAGGTCTTTTATTAAATATGCTCCCACTATTTTACTCAAATCAATGACCCTCATCATTGACTCAGAAAATCTCGTTGGAAGATTTTCTAGTGAGACCAAGATCCATATTTCACCTCGTTCTGAGTCAACTTTGGCTGATCTCCCAAAACTTAGTTATTTAGGTAGGAAACTCCTTTCCAATTACATCCCATGTAACTCTTGGATCAGTTGGGTGAATGACTCTTATTCTAATCCATCCTATGGACTAATGCCCAACTCAACACCTCTAAGCCTTTCAATCCTATTGAATTTGACTTAGTTAAGTTAGACCCAATGGATAGCATTTGGACATTACAATTGTCCCATCGCATCTTACTAGTATAGAAAAATGTACTCCGCTTTGGCGGACCTACACGCATTCGATATTAGTCTTGATGAGTGCCATGCATTAGAAGGCTTTTAAACTTAATATTTCATTTTGATGGATTTTTATTAAAATGATCTCACCGGCAATGTATCCCATACAAGACGTCTCTCATAATACATGCATACATGCTATTATACATTTAACAAACATATATAACATTTAAAACATACATGTATACATACATTTCATGCATCACATACAAAAATATACATCCCATACATTTCATACATCTCATACATAAACATATAAGATAAGGTAATATAGTTATGACCTCCTAAAAAAGCAAGAATTAAATAACTAATTTATTGCAATTCTTTGACCCTCGAGCAAGCTTCTCAAGCCTCTCCCACGGCGTCATCATTTGGTGTTGCGTCCTCTTCAACTCAAAGAATTACATTTATTTAAAATAAAGAAATAAATAATTAAAGACAAGACATGCAGGCCGTATTTAAAATAAATAGATCACGACATGCAGGTAGTATTTACCCAAAAAAATAATACTATAATCTAGAGCCATAACCATACACCACACATTTAAATATTATTTAATAATAAAATAATAATAACTCTTATTAAATAAATAATAATAAACCCTTATTACTATTACTATTATAATTATTATTATTAAATAATCATAAATTGAAAATCTTTATATGGAACAAAAAGTCCCTGACATGAATGCACCGTACTTCACGTTCAAAAATTAAAAAAACAATTTGATATTTTCAATTTGAAAAGATCTTCAATGTCTCGTGAATTCAATTTCAATGAATTCGAATGAATTTACGTATTTAAATGCACAGTTCCGAAAAGTTGTATGTTACCTTTTGAATTTCAAAAATTCAATTGACTCATCTGATCAACAAAATCACATATTTCGAATTTCAAAATCATATTTTTATTTAATAATAAAATAATAATAACTCTTATTAAATAAATAATAATAATAACCCTTATTACTATTACTATTATAATTATTATTATTAAATAATCATAAATTGAAAATCTTTATATGGAACAAAAAGTCCCTGACATGAATGCACCGTACTTCACGTTCAACAATTAAAAAAACAATTTGATATTTTCAATTTGAAAAGATCTTCAATGTCTCGTGAATTCAATTTCAATGAATTCGAATGAATTTACGTATTTAAATGCACAGTTCCGAAAAGTTATATGTTACCTTTTGAATTTCAAAAATTCAATTGACTCATCTGATCAACAAAATCACATATTTCGAATTTCAAAAACAAGTGCCTTTTGCAGAACAAAAAACGGAAACACGTCCCCTTTTGCGAAACAATTACCAAAACTTAATAATTTTTTTTTTAATTAAGTTTCAACGCCCAGTTCCGGAAAAGTTCTTGTAGCGTATGCATATACAATCATATATATTAAATAACAACAAACATGTGCTCACCAAAACACAACATGTATTTGATTGAGTTATATTCAAACCCAATAAAAATATGTTATTAAAAAAAGGCAAACAAGCACATAAGGATTCAAGGTGACTACGACCACATGCTCATATACCACTGTTGGGTTTTCATGAGATAATCCTCTGGTAAAATCATATCTCAAGGCGGAAGAAAACCACTCCCATGGATCGTGCATTACAAAACATGAATCACATAAGGGCTATTGTGTTTACCTTTTGTAGCGTGCTTTTACTTTTCGATCACCAATACCATGAATGGATAGCACCTCTACTCAGTCCACGCGAGCAAATAGACGTCGGAGCTATGCGTCTTATGCTAGCTGACGGCTACGGGGAGGCATAGTTAGCCATACTAGGTTAGAGGGGAGAGCACTTCTATTTATAAGTTGGCAGCTCCCTTTTACCTAACTGCTTGCCCTATTGGGCTTTGTACACTACAAGCCAAATTGTCCTTATATTAATTAATATAACTGCTCCGCATTTGCTCTATGCGTGTGACCCTATAGGCTCCCACTAAGTTGGCAATAATATTAAATATTATAATAATATCAAATATTAATTATAATATTAAATATCATAAATAATGGGCGGCATCTTGCAATGCATCATTACTACCCAATTAGCGAGTATCGGTGATCCGATTTTAGCCTTATCGCGACCAAAATTTATCGTGCAGTAAATGTCTCTTCGTCCATATGTCTTAATTGAACACAAGGCATTATAATGCCATCCTTGTTATGTTCAATTATTTGTTCCTCGATCCCCGATTAGACGTGTAATTACAAATGGGCCTAATATCACATATTGGCCCACTTCCGCGTAGTCACACATATTTCACGTCTCACTCTATCGAGGGGCCCAAGACATTACCCCTATTATATAGGAGGGATGAATCCTGTCTACATCACTCACACTCCTCAACATGATTTATTGCAGGCCCAATAACTACCTTTATGATCACCCTGTTACACGTGAAGTTTGCTAGCATTAAAGCCTACAACTCCTCATGTAGGAATCGTAGTGACTTCAAGTCGAAGGACTACTTCACTATGGTCGCCATGAGAATACTTATGACACTTACATAACTATTATGAAGTATTCTCATAGTGGGCCATCCAGTTTAAATATTACTCCTAATATTTATACCTGTGTGCCGACTTGATATCACATATCCATGACCCGTGGGATGTGGTCATCAGTCTACTCACACAATAGTCTCTATGTATTATTGTCGTTCTAATTAACAACAATACTTGACTATGGATATTTAAGAATAGCGTTCTATTATTCAATGAGGTCTCACGATTAAGTCACGTACTTAATATCTCATTGAATAGACTGTCAATTCTAAGGACTTTGTTATGCTATAAACTAATAACATAATAAATGAATGCCTTATTCATATATCAACTATATGATTAAATTCATGATACAAATGATAATCTATTCAAAATAGATTGGCCACTAGGGCTTACTCCAACACAATATATATATATATATATATATATAAGTATGGTCATAAGGTAATGTAAAGGGAATCCCATCAGTAGGATCCTATATAGATACAAACCGAATAAGATAATAACATACATCAAAAGGGTCTAAACAAAAGATGCCTCGCATGCCGCTCTACACCCAGTCCCCTCTCAAGATACATCAAAAGACCTCACCACACACCTATGTACACCTAGTGATATACGTATTGGCCGAATCTATCAAGTACGACTAATACTACCCTCACTCCCACCTCTGCCTCCTCTGAGCCTGGATGGTCCCGACGCTCCCCTGCTGCTACTAGATGAGCTCCTCTCAGGACGCTGCTGGAATAAGTGTCGATATGCCAAAATGCTCTTGGAAGACAACCGAGAAGACTTAGATGGAGCTGGTCTCACATTGGGAACCTCTGGAATCTCTGGTGCTAGCAGGTGGTCAATATCAGGTACGACCTGATCATCAGGTATTGGTGCATGATCAGGTACAGGTACCGGAACGGCTACGGGCACAGGAACTGGTACATGCATAACCTCAGGCATCGGCGGCATAGGCGAAATCGGTGCTGCCGGAAAACTAATAGGGAATGGGAAGGTCTGGCCAACTCTAAATGTCCCGATCCAACCGAAAGGTGTTCCATTCCCTAGGCCTGTAGTCACTGATATAGGACCTGTATAAACCGCAAAGCGAGTGACTGGGTCAGTAAGCCACATGTTCTCATCAGCAAACTCCAACTCAAAAGTCCCCGTCAAGGGGAAACCCGCCGGAGCCTCCATCCAGGATGATCCCAGTGCGCCATCCATAATATCCGGGTCTACATGTATAACGATAGAAAACAAAGACCAAAAGAAAGGAAGAGGAGATAAGAAACTATGTAGCATCAAAACATGGAAAAAGGTACATAACATGTACTCAATAAAAGCACACAGACATGTATGAAAATATATACAAGCATCCTCGAATCAGATTATCTTCCTCTGCCTTTCACACTTATGCAAATGATTATGTATGTTAACGTGGCCACCACCAATACTGTCACACATCCCCCAGCTGCTTAGTCAGTCGTCCAAGTGACGCGTCCCTAAATCCCGGTGCACACCCTCATCCGCGGTGAGAATGCCCATGCAAAGCAATGACACTATAGCCACAAATCTCGCTCCAGTGCACACCCTGGTTCTCTCTCTAGGGTGCCCATGCATTGCAATAAAGCTACAACTGCACAGTCAAATTCTAATTTTGGGATGATCCCACGAGGACTCCGGACCTCGTGCGTTCCCAACACACGGATACAATCCACAACATGCATATGAATGAATCTCGCTGACATATATAAAGTCATACCCTAGTGCCTTAAACTCTCATCACTATCTCATAAAATACCTCCATAATATTACATCATTAGTCTCATCATAATACAATATCAATTAATTAGGTTTTACACTTCTAATACATGTGTCATATATCCCCAACATACATCACCATAAAATCAGCATATATCAATACCTAGAGACCACTAAGCATGTTAGAGCACCCAATCATGTTGTCATATCAAGTATTTTAAAATATACATTATGAATAACAAAATAATAACATAGACACCATTAATTCAAACATATCATGTTAATACAAACAACACACCACAAGCAGTTTAACAGACAAAACCAAGCAACCTCAGATATCATAAAATTAACCTAACAGCGATAAACCTACAATCTCCATATCATCATTGGTACCACTGAGTAGTCTCCAATGTGATATTGACATTGTCCATTATTCGCCACTAGTAGGGTTTAGGTCGCCCTACGCCATTATTGAATAAAATACTACTTAGCCATTTTCGACGTTAGATGGCTTCTTTCTCCCACCTGAGATGTCGTAAGCTAATGAACCCTCTCTCAACTCTCCTAGCTGCTGCCTTGCATAGAATAAGCGTCCCTGGGCCTCCAAAATTCACCTGAATACATCATTACGAAGCGTACGTTACAAGTAACCCTAATATGAAGTTGGAATAGAAAACCGATAGACGGATTGAAAGATAAGCCTAATACCATCACCGATGGCATTTCGACATAAAGAGGGTATAGATTACCTTAGCTTAGAGAAGAAAAGGAAGCTAGGGTTTAGAAGACGTCGTTGCCATGATCACAATGACGTACTCGGAATTGAATCGGGATGATCGGTTGAGTCGGAAACTGCCCTGAAGCTCTATCTCTAACTTTCTCCCTCTACCTCTCTATAACTCTCTTTCTGTCTCTACTGCGTTTTTACATAAGGGTGAAATGGTTCACACTCTGTCCTTTTTTTTTTTGCCAAGCTGCCATGCCACGCTTGTGCATGGGATGGGTCACGCTTGAGCGTGCCCACATTTGAGCGTGGGATCCTCCACGCTTGAGCGTGGTTAGGTAATCACCACCACGCATGCAACCAATTAGAGCTTGCCATGTGGAGTCAACGCCAGAGCTTGTCTGGTTGACCTCCACGCTTGAGCATGGAGTAGGTCACGCTTGAGCGTTGACCATTGATAAGAAACCCTGATTTTACAATTCGTCGTACTCTGAGTCCATTTGAAGTCCGATTGACCTTAAATTTGAGATATAGACTCTCCCATACTCAAGGAAAAATCTCAAGCCTCCAAAAATACCTAAACTTTTCCTTAAATCTAAATTATTTATTATGCAATCTCGAGCTTTCTAAGCGATACCAGAAAATCCTAGGTTACGTTTACGTTCTATTCTACCTGGTTGATCGTGTACATTTCATGCAAAGGTTCCTACACCTTAACCAACATATTAAACATCTAATCCAAGTCTTAAACTTCATCATCATACGTTAACAAAGTCATAAAAGCACAGATGTTACACCGGGTCACTAAATGGGACGCGGGTTCGTCCCTTTTCTCCTGCGGGTTAGGGTTTGACCCGTCCCGACCACTACAGGTTGGGACGAGTGTTAGGGCCTGGCCAGGTTTTGCTCTGCCGCGGGCTACCGCGAACCAGCTCCTCAGTCGCGGTGCCGCAATGCTCACTGCTAGAACCACCGCGCGCTCCACAACTTCGCTTCCCATCATCCCATCAAGACCAGAACGCGCTGCCACCATCGCAGAGACAAGAACCAACCACCGGTCGTCCCACAGCGTCTCCGTCCATTACTGCTTCGCCATGTCGTCCCTGCCGTCCAGCCGTCGTCAACTCCTCCGAGCAGCACTTCAAGTTGCCGAAAGATGCTAACTTTAGGTTTAGGATGTGTGACTGTGTGAGAGTGAAGGCTATTTGGACCATGTTTCTGGAAAAAAAAATTTGTTTGGGCCTAGTCTGGTAACAACTATTGTGTTCTTGTTTTAGTGGGCATTAAGTTTTTATTTTTTCTTTTAAGCTCAAAATAAAAAAAAATATAAACATTCTCTCTTCTAAAAATAAATAAAAATCATTTTCAAAATAAATAATCTGAATATCTTGTAAAAAAATGAAAATGAACCTAATATTTTTAAAATTATATGTTAAATACCTAAAATTTTTAAGATTTTCATTTTTTTCTAGATATTCTGGTTTTTGGATTATTTTTTTTAAAATGAATTTTCTATATTAGAAGAGGGAGTAATTACAATTTTTCATATTCAGCTTAAAAGAAAAAAAACTTTAATTAAATAAAAAAAATTAAAAGGCCACTAAAATTATTACAAGAGACTCTGGGCCCAAACATAATTTTTCTTTTCGGAAAATGGCTTTTTAGTGAGGAAGTGGGCCTACAGCTAACCCTAGCCCAAAATGACATCATCTTCTTCCCTCACACAAACTGAACCTTGCAACCTAATGAGTAATGCCTGAATGACTGAGCCCTGCTGTGTGGAGGAGCTACGACGACAGCAGGAGGGGAAAAGAGGAACAGCGGCGCGTGAATGGGGAGTAGGTGCTTGATGGGTGGTGGATGGCTAGTGTGCTTGGCTGTTGATGGTGGGGGGAATGGTGGTCTGGTAGGATGATCTGATGAAGCTTGGTCGGGTTGGTGGTCAATAGATGAAAGTTGTGCAAGGGGCAAATGGGTCTTTTGAGTTTAAAAATAAATGAAAAGATTAAAAATATTTTTAAAATAATAATAATAATGTTTCAATGATGTGTCCATTTTAAATGATGTGTCAACATACAAGAGGTCCATGTGAGGAGTGTAACTCTTGCCCAAAAATTATTCAATGTTCTAGAGAATTCTTGATAATTAAATGCATTTTTCATGCATTTCAAGTAACCGGCCAACCCAGCCCGAACCCATCTGACCTGTCGAGCTAATCAAGCCGGGCCAAACAAGCCCGAATTTTTTGGGCTGCTATTCTATGAACCCAGCTCGGCCTAAAATGCGGGCCATTCGGGTGGGCCCATCGGGTTGGGCCGAAATTGCCAGCTCTAAACAACACAAAGAAGCAGAGGTTGAAGAACAAAAACCAAAGGCACAACGGCAACCGCTTGAATGAAGACGCACAAAGCCAACCACTGGAACTAGGGCTCTTAAATGGGCTAGCCTGACCTGTTATGGATTGAATAAAAAATATGCAGATTCAAATGGGTTGGGCTGCCCTTCCTGCATGGGGTTGGGCATAGTGGTAAGCAAACTACACTAGCGGGGGAAGACATAGGTTTGAACCCTGGAGACGCCACTTGTGGGGAGGGCCTAACCATATCATTCTTTATTTTTTTTCGTACAAATAACCATATCATTCCATAGCCAAAGGGAATTAGTCTCACCCACATAGGAAATGAGATGGAAAAGTAGTACAAATAACCATATCATTCCATAGCCAAAGGGAATTAGTCTCACCCAAATTGGTGGTGTAATTTTCTATATTGGTGTAATTCTCTGTATTTGTGTATCTTGTATTGTAAGTCACATTTCTAATTTACAATATGGGTCCACCTAATGACAATGGTTATGAAGAATCTCCATCACCATCACCAAGGACAAGAACTTGAATAGGAAACTTGAGAGGATGACATGGAACATTGAAAGAGTCTTTGAAAGATTGGAAGTACTTGAGAATACAGATGGATCAAGGCATGATCATGAGAGCTCATAGAGGGAGGAGGAATGAAAGAGAAGAGAGACTAAAGAATGTCAAAGTGAAGATTCCTAGCTTCCAAGGAAAAAAGTGATCCGGAGGTATAACTAGATTGGGAAACTAAATTAGAGCACATATTCTCTTGTTATCACTATAGTGAAGAAAATAAGGTTATGGTAGCAAGCTTGGATTTTAGTGACTATGCTTTGATTTGGTGGGATCAACTTTGTAAGGAGAGAAGAAAGTATGAAGAGGAGCCTATTAGTACTTGATGTGAGATAAAGAAGGTAATGAGGAAGAGATATCTACCATCACAATGCTATAGAGATCTACACCACAAGCTTCAAAGATTGAGACAAAGAGGTGATCATGATTAGAGCAAATATTAAAGAAGATAGAGAGGCTACAATGTCTAGATTTTTGGGAAGTCTCAACCTAGAAATTCATGATGTTGTGGAGCTTTATCACTATGTGGAGTTGGAGGACTTGGTGGACCATGCAATAAAGGTTGAAGCCCAATTGAAGAGGAAGAATTCCTTCAAGAAGCCATACTATGCCACCAACAACTCAAATTGGAAGGACAATTTCAAGAAGGAGGGAAACTCTTCAAAGCAACAAGAGGTTTTTGGTAAAAGTGGATCAAAGACCACATTTTCTAACCCTAAACCTTCTTCTATTCTTTCTATGCACCACAACAAAAGAGTCACTCTTGTACCACTTTCTCCAAGGGAAATTAGTGAGGATCAAAAGAAAATGAGAGAAAAAAAGAGAGCGTGAGAGAAAAGCCAAGAGTGAAAAATAACAAAAAGCAAAAGAACAAAATAAAAAAGAAAAGTATGTACCAAATAAAAATAAGAAAAAGGCAAAGGGCAAAAGTGTGGAAAAAAAGTTGAATAATGCAACAAGTTGAGCATGAAAACCGAGAATAAAAACAAAGCATGATTTTAAAAGAGTTTGTTAATAATTTTCCAAATAATATGCATAACTATTTTCTTCATCCTACATTTGATTTGAAAAACAATCATATTCCAACTAAATCCGTGAAGCATAATGTGCCTAATTCTAAACTTGATTTGAAATTTGTGATCTATGACATTCATGAATTCTTTGGATTTTGTATTGTAGCATGTTTTGAAAACCACTTGATCTATGTCATTAATCTTGAAAACCATAGTCACTTTTTGAAATCTATATTTATTTGAGGAATCAAAGCATGTTTGATAAAATAATATCATATTCCTCTTATGCATAGAAAATCAAAACCTTAATCATGAAAATGAAACATTAAAATCAATCAATGTCAGTCTGGCTGACAAGATGAAGTGTGAGTCTAATAGCTCTTGTGAAGTTGAAAAACTAAAACAAGATATGACATACTTGACAGACTCTCTGTCAAAGCTGGTTGGTAGCTCAGATAAATTAAACCTTATTTTAAGGTATTCTAGATCACCTCATGACAAATCTGGCATTGGTTATGATAAAGAGAAGCAAGACGCATCTCTTAATAAACCAAAGGTTCATACACATCATAAGGCTTCTAAAGTCCGTCCACAGCATACTAAGTCAAAACCAATTCCTTCCAATACTTACTGCAATGTATGTGGAAAAAGTGGGCATGTGTCATCTAGATGCATACATAACAAGCATGCAAAGCATTCACGACCAATGACCACTAACAAGAAAGGACCCAAGTCAATTTGGGTACCTAAAGATAAGATAATCCCTGTTGCAAATCTGCTTAACAACATGAAAGAAACAGAAGTCCTGGTACTTGGACAGAGGGTGCTCACGACACATGACAGGAGAAAAGTGTATGTTCCAAGACCTTAAACCCAAAGATGGTGGCTGGGTCACTTTTGGAGGAAACCAAAGAGGAAAGATCATTGGCATAGGTAAAATTGGTAAACATCCTTTTCCCTCCATTGATAATGTTCTGTTAGTAAATGGCCTTAAACACAATCTACTTAGCATTAGTCAATTATGTGATTGTGGATTTGCTATTTCATTTGATAAGAATATGTGTACAGTCAAGAAAGATGATGGATCCCTCTTATTCACTTCCCAGAGGCAAAACAATCTGTATAAGATTGACTTAAAGGACCTCTCAAATCAAAGTGTCTCATGTCTAGTGTCCATTGAGGATGAGCGATGGATTTGGCACAAAAGGTTAGGTCATGAAAGTTTGAGATTAATCTCAAAGCTGAAAAAGCATAACCTTGTAAGAGGTCTACCAAACCTTAGTTTCAAATCTGATGCTCTCTGTGATGCATGTCAGAAGGGAAAATAAGTCAAAGGTTCATTCAAATCTAAGAATGTTGTTAGTACCAACAGACCACTAGAATTGCTGCACCTGGATCTCTTTGGTCCAACAAGGACTGCCTCTGTCAGTGGTAAGAAATATGGTCTTGTCATAGTAGATGACTACACTAGATGGACATGGGTTATGTTTCTTGCTCACAAGGATGAGTCATTCAAGGTCTTCTCTGTATTCTGCAAACGTGTACAGAATGAAAAGGGCGTGTGTATAGCTTCAATTAGAAGTGATCATGGGGGAGAATTTGGCAATGAGCTATTCCATGAGTTTTGTGAAGAAAGTGGTATTCAACACAACTTCTCAATACCAAGAACACCACAGCAAAATGGTGTGGTAGAGAGAAAGAACAGATCTCTTCAAGAGATGGCTAGGACTATGCTCAATGACAATTCTGTCCCTAAGCACTTTTGGGCTGAAGCTGTGAACACTGCTTGCTACATTCAGAACAGAATATACATTAGACCTATTCTGAATAAGACTCCCTATGAATTGTGGAAAGGAAGAATACCCAACATCTCATGCTTTCATCCTTTTGGATGTAAATGTTATATTATGAATACAAAAGATCAACTTGGTAAATTTGATGCTAAGGTAGATAATGGAATTCTACTAGGGTTTTCTGAAACCTCAAAAGGATTTAGAGTCTATAATTCAAGAACCTTAGTAGTAGAATAGTATATACATGTTAGATTTGATGACAAACAGCCTGATAAGAAATTATCAGAGCTAGATGAAGTCTTTGCAGATCTTGATCTCAATATCTCAGGAGACAAAACAGAAATAAAGACTGATGATCAAATAGATGACTCTCCTCAGCAACAACCAGAAACATCCACTTCTCCACAAGAAATTCAAAGATCTTGGTACTTCAAGAACTATCATCCACAAGATTAAATCATTGGAAGTCCTAATGACAAACTGAGAACCAGATCTACTATTAGAGAACAAGATGATTCGGCACTTGTCTGAGTTGGAACCAAAGTCAGTAGATGAGGCTCTGCTGGACAATGACTGGATCTTGGCAATGCTAGAAGAACTGAACCAGTTTGAAAGAAGTGAAGTTTGGAATCTTGTACCCCTACCTAAGGATAAATCAGTTATTGGAACAAAATGGGTGTACAGAAACAAGCTTGATGAAAATGGCAAGGTTGTGAGAAACAAGGCTAGACTTGTTGCTCAAGGTTATTCACAAGAAGAAGGTATATACTACACTGAAACTTTTGCACCAGTTGCTAGGCTAGAAGCTATTAGAATTTTAATATCATTTGCTGCACATCATAGCATTATGCTTTTTCAAATGGATGTTAAAAGTGCTTTTTTAAATGGTTTTATTTCTGAAGAAGTATATGTCATGCAACCTCCTGGATTTGAAAATGAAAACTATCCTGAACATGTCTATAAGCTTAAGAAAGCTTTGTATGGATTAAAACAAGTTCCTAGAGCCTGGCATGATAGACTAAGTTCTTTTCTCATGGAAAATGGCTTTAACAGAGGAAAAGTAGACACAACTTTATTTAGAAAATCAATTAAGTCAGATTTCATTATAGTACAGATTTATGTTGATGATATCATTTTCGGTGCTACTAATGAATCTCTATGCAAGGAATTTTCTAAGTTAATGCAGAAAGAGTTTGAAATGAGCATGATGGGAGAACTCAAATTCTTCCTTGGACTTCAAGTTAAACAGTCTATGGACGAGGTGTACATCCATCAAACTAAATATACAAAGGAATTACTCAAAAAGTTTAAGATGGATGACTGCAAACCTATGAACACTCCTATGCACCCCACAACCACTCTGAACAAAGATGATAAAGAGAAAAAGGTAGATCAGAAGGTATACAGAGGTATGATTAGATCTCTCTTATATTTAACTGCTTCTAGGCCTGATATAATGTTTAGTGTATGCTTATGTGCTAGATTTCAATCTGATCCTAGAGAATCTCACCTATCAGCAGTTAAAAGAATTTTTAGATATTTAAAAGGTACTACTAATCTTGTTTTGTGCTTTAAGAAAGATGGAGATTACAGATTAGTTGGCTTTTGTGATGCTGACTATGCTGGAGATAGAATTGAAAGAAAAAGAACCAGTGGAGGATGTCACTTCATTGGAGCTAACCTAGTATCATGGTCAAGCAAAAGGCAAAGTACCATTGCTCTATCAACTGCTGAAGCAGAATACACATTAGCTGCAAGTTGCTGCTCACAACTTCTTTGGATCAAACACCAATTGGAGGACTACAATGTATTTGTGAGTAGTATTCCACTCATGTGTGATAATACTGATGCAATCAATTTATCTAAGAATCCAATATTGCACTCTAGAGCTAAATATATAGAAATCAAACATCATTTTATTAGGGATTATGTGCAAAAAGGTGTGATTGATGTTCAATTTGTAGATACTGACCATCAATGGGCAGATATCTTTACTAAACCTCTTACTGAGGACAGATTTATCTTTATAAGAAAGCATTTAAATATGTTGTATGTGGTTTGATTTTGTATATTTGTTGATTTAATCGTTCATTGCATGTTTTCACTACACGTCCACTAGTTATGGCGTGTAGTCTACACGTCCACTTCTGTTGGTGTGCCGTGTCCACTACATATGAGTCTACGCATCCACTCTCAATCTTGTGTGGACTCGTCTATGCATATTTTTTTTAATTTGTCTTTGGACATTTTTATATAAAACATTTGGTTTTAATATTTCCTATGCTGAGTCAGCTACTTCCATCAATCCCATCATAACTTTTTATGGTCCCAATATACCAACGCCATTTTACACTAATGACATGTCTTGTCAGTTATTTCTTTCTGAATTATTTTTAAACTGTTGATATTCAGAGACCTTTAAAAGTAACTTTTTCCCCTCTGAAAAACCTTTCGCTACTCTTCATCCCTGTGAACCCCTCTCTGAAATTTTCGAACTCTCTTCCAAACCTTAACTCTTTTACTCAACAATGGCTTCAACCTCTGCTCCCATGCCTGCTTTTGCAACTGACACCATGAGTATAGCTGTGGAACATCACTTCAGCTTTGAAATTCTAAGTGAGTACAACCTGGACGTGAGTAAGTTTATTAACGCTGCTGGATGGGATGGAAACTTTCTGGAAAAGGTCTCAGTGTATCCCGATTTGATAAGGGAATTCTGGAGAAGGCCGAAAATTACTGAAACAGAAGTAGTAGGGTTTGTGCTGGGAAGGAAGATAACAGTGTCCGAGAAAACCATCTCTGACGCGATACTTTGTGCTCAAGAGGGTTTGGTCTTCACAGAGAACTGGGAAGAAGACCTAGGCGGTACAGAGACAATTGCTGTTACCCTGATGAGGCAAGACACCGTGAGAACTCACTCCTGGAAATCCTCTGAGATGAAGGATCACATCAGGATTCTTCACCAAATCCTGAACAAGGTGGTGCTGCATAAGATAGGGTCTAAGGACAACTTATCAGCTCTTCATAAATTCTGTCTTTGCAATCTGGTCTTTGAAACAAAGATAAACTTACCATGGATCCTGTTTCATCGTTTCAAGGATGCCATTACCAACAAAGAATCTGCCTCACACATCACCTTCGCTCACCTTATGTCAAAGATATTCAAACAGCAAGGCTTGTACGATGTTCTGAATGCAAAGTCTCAAGATGAACAAGAAAGACTCCTTCGTGAAAAAGGAATACAAGCTGCTGATTTTGGCAGAAGTAATCTCAGTGGCATGCAACTTGACACATACAAGCAAGTGGAAATGGCCAAGCATGAGGAAAAGATGAAGGTTAAAGAAGAATCTCTTGAGGCCAACAATGCTGCAACCCTTAGTCTCAAGAAAGGAGCTAAGAGGAAGACAATGGCTGTCAAGAAGCCTAACCCTAGAAGGCCTACCAAAGGCATTGTGATTAATGAGCCTAGAGTTGAGGCACCTCAACCTGATCCTCAACCTGCTCCTAAGAGAGCAAGAAAGCTGGTTCTGTCTCAAGAAGATGTTGGTGAAGAAGATAATGTTCCTCTAGGAACAATCTTGAAGAGGAAAGCAAGTGAAGATGCTGCTGTGCCTACCAAGAGGAGGCAACCTGCAAGGAAAGCAAGGACCTTTGCAGCCTCTGAGGTAAACATCTCTTCTGAAATTCCTGTTAATTTAGCAGAAGATGCTCCCGTTGTCAATACTGTGAGTGGTAGTGTCCCTACTCCTGAAGTGGGTTTCTTTGATGATGTATAGAGACCTACTCTACCCACACCCCAACCTTCAACACAAAAAGCCCAGACTGACCAAACCACAACCCCATCCTCACCACAAAGCACCCCAAATCAATTGACCATACCACAACCTTCACCTATCAAAACCATCTTTCCACCATTTATACCTGATTCTGACCCTTGGTTTCATCAAACTGATGATGGAATTTGCCCAGGTGCCCCTTTTCCAAAACCCCTCAGAAAACTCTTTCCACCCATTGTACCCTCATCCACTCTCTTTACCAACAAATCTGAGAATTGGGCCAAGATCAAGAGAGACTGGAGAGTTCTGTTTCACACTCACCAACCTGACCCTGAAATTGACCCTAACACTCCTCTCACCAGGTGGTACCCGTATGCTGAATATGACTATGAACCATATGAGGACTACCCTTGGACCACCAGATATCCAAATACTCAGCCTCCCAAAGGACCCTTACCCTCAGAAATGAACAACCAACATGGACCTCTCCTTATCCACCTACCCCTTAAGCGTTTCCCAAGAAGAAAAATTTTCCCCAACCTCATAAAAACCCCACCTTTGATCCCCTTTACTGATGGAGTAGAAAGGCACATCATACCAGTATGGGAGACTGACCCAAAAAGGAACAAGCTGCCTACCATACCTGAGAAAAGAGCCAGATCTTCTGAGCATATTCTCATCATCATGGATGGCGACACCAAATGGATGAAATTCAAACATCTCAGCATCTATGGAAGAGCCTCTGACCCCTTCACAGATCAGCTTTTCTATAATATACTGAAATAGGAGTTCAGCTACTTCCAAGTAGACAGAGCTGCACATTGTGTTCCATTCACCTGGCTTAGGCATGGAAAGGAAACAAGTGTAGGAATTGCTCCCTACCCTGTCTGTCCTAGGCTTGGCATGATTGATCTCAACAAGGACAAAGACAGAAAGTGCAGAAGAAACAAAGGAGTTATGCTTGAAGCTCACTCTGCAATGCTGGACTTATCTGAAGAAACTTTTGATTACTCCAAGCTTGAGTACTATCTGTACATGGAAGATGTGAGGAATATAGAAGAGAGGATAGCTGCTGACTTCTGGAAGTCTCACATAATCCACTGCACTAGGGAAGCCTCATCTTCTGGCCTATCTAAGGAAGAGAAGCAAGAAATTCCTAAGGTCAGAGGAAAATGTGGACTCTCCAAGATCAGGCATATGATCTACAAAGATCTGTGGGCACTCCCCATTACCAGCAGGGATGTGGAGGAAATTACTCCTATCCACTGGGCAAAGGATGTCCCTAAGTCTATTGTACAAGATGTCACTGCTTCTCCTTCAACCTCATCTTCTGAACATATAGCAGAGGAGTTAATTGTAGAAGGCCCTGAACTGAATGCTGAAATCTCTTCTCAACCTGCTTCTGTTGAACCTTCATCTGTACATGCTGAGCAGTCTGCTGAGGTATGTGCTTCTAAGCACGGAGCTAAGTCTGCTAAGACAACATCTCAACCATTAGCTCTTGCTATGGTTCATCCACCAACCCAAGCTCAAGACACTATCTCAGACACTGCTGAGAGCTCAAGACAATTATCCTTGCCACCCAATCTTGAAGATATTATTGGAAAAATTGTTGATGATAAGGTTGGCAAGCTAGTTGAAGAGAAAATAGAACAGATGGCTCAATAGTTTGAAGAACGGGTACAGAAGCAAGTTCAAGATACCTTGGCCCCTATAAATGCTATGGTGACTCAGATGCTGGCATTGCTAATGGACTTTCAGAAGAACCAAAACCCAAATCCAAACCAACCCCCTCCACCTCCTCCTCATACCTAAACCTTTTTCTTCTTTGTTTTATCTCTTTTTGCTGACAATGATGGTCCACTCCTTTTACCTTTTTGTCTGATGACAAAAAAGGGGGAGAAAGGAAAGAGTAAATTTTATACAAAGCTTTTTTTTATTTATGAAAAAGTACATATTTGTCTGCATATGCATAAGTTTATCTGTTAAATATTCATCTTGATGATACTGTGTCTTGACTTAATTCTTATGCCTAATTTGTCTAAAGTCAAATATGCTCCAAATATGCTCTGATACTGCTTTGAACTGTTTAATCACAAATGTTTGATAAACTGCTATCTTGGTCTAATAACTTATATTATCTTGCAAATAAGACTTAGTTTTATATGCCTTAACTGCCTTGAACTGTTGAATGTTATGTCTTAGTGGGAGCCTTGTAAGCTCTCTTAGACCTTGCAATTTAAATTTAATCATTTTTGTCATCATAAAAAAGGGGGAGATTTTGGAATCAAAGTAGTCTGGTTAATCTCTAAGTTTTGATGATTTACAAAAAGGTTAAAATTTAATTGGCAAAGTGTTAGCAGAAATCTAACAAGTGCCTTCACCCTTGAAAAATCTCTGAATATATATATGTTATAATGTTAGGTCTATTTACAATACAAAAAGCATCATATGTAACTTGATTCTTTAATCGAAAGATTCCCTGAGTGGACGAGTCCATTCTACCACCGGAAGGTTTTCTTTTAAATCAAGTGCCACGTTAGTGGACGAGCGCTTGAATGCATACTGGTGGATGGGGAAGTTCCCTTTTAGTAGACGCGAGTTGTTCTCCGAGAAAAACATTAATTTCTAAGTGCCACGTCACTGGACGGAGATCTTAAGCAACTCAAGGTCTAGCAAGACCAATGATTTAAGTAGACGTAGAATTCTTGCCACGTCAGTGGACGAAATTCTTGCCACGTCAGTGGACGAAGCCTTAAAAGAATTCTTACTGACCTTGCTTTACAATTGTTTTCATGGACGAAGATTTTGAGCTTTGATATCTTATTTAATGCAATCTGGACCATATTGAATTTATTTCAAATGATTGATATTTATTTCAATGGAATATATGTTCTTTACATTTGTTTTATCTGGTTAATGCTTTGATCCTTTGTGAGAAATGTCATAGTACTATCAAGGAAATACAAAAGCAAATAGTACAATTGGAATTGCAAAACGACCTGTACGATGACAACTTTATTACTAGACAAAAGCTGGATTATACACAAAGGAGGAAAGAAAGTTTTTAAGGTACGATTGCTCAGGACAGTGAGCCTCCATTTTGTGCTTTCCTGATAACCAAGGATGCTTTTCAACACGGCCAAAATCAAGTTATCAGTCTCAACGGATATTATGCATTTAATGCTATCTCTAAACGAGACTATTCAAATAACCGTTGAAGATTTGCAAGAGAAGTTGAAGACCACTATATATAGAAGGTCTCAAGCTCTGAAGAACGACTTTTGCCATTTGAACCTTTGCGAGCTCATATTCCATTTTCATTTGTAAAGCAAAAGTCTGTAATTCTTAAGGTTGAATATTTGTAAAAATATTCAGTAGATCTCAAACCTTCATACCCTCACATATAGTGAGTTAGAAAGATCTTAGAAAAATCTTTATGATTGAGTTAGAGCCTGAAGAGACTTGGTAAGAAAGCAATACTTGTAGCCTGGAGAGGTGTAGAATACTTGTTGCAAAACTATTTGGAAATAGTGGAGAAAATCCTTCAAGTAGAAGGGACTGGACGTAGCTCTTGGTTGGAAGAGAGTGAACCAGGATAAAATACCTGAGTGAATCTGCTATCCCTTATCTTTTACAGCTTTAGATCATTCATACTAACTGTGGGATTTGAATCTGTTTTTGTTAATCTTTAAAAAGGTTTTTATCATGTGCTTTCCTTCAGCTTTCTACTTCTTGTGTGAGAAAATATTTTTTGAAAAAAGTATTTTTGAAAAATAATTAACAAACACAATTCAACCCCCCTTCTTGTGTTTGCCTGTGCCAACTTCAGAATTGACCCCACTCTTATCTCTTCACCACTTGTTGACACATGTCACTCATGCATTCATCATTTCCTTTTCCTATCCTTTTTGTCTTTTCCTTTTGTCTTTTCGTTTTGTTTCTAACACCACACATACATTTCCTTCCAACACTTGTATTTTATTTTATCTCTTAGGGCTTGGCATGTTTTATTCAATACTAATAGGCTTTTGATAAATCGGGCGAAATAATAAAATACACTGTCATTCGAGTCCTTGAATATTCTCCCAGATAATTAGGTCCTTAATATTTAAAATTAAATTCTTTATTATATAATTAGGTTGGCACAAGTGGTGGTGGACTTGTGCCCTTTAACCAAGTGGCCGGGGTTCGAATCTCAGCTCTTGCATATAGAGCGAATTTCGGCTGGGATGGGGTTTCCCGCCTTTAGGTGCCATTCATTCCCCCGAAGGAGATTAGTCCTCGCTTCCGGTGGGGTATACTCCTTGTCAAGGACCAAAAAAAAAAAATGTACAATGTTCCATTATTGTAATTTTCGGGACGTGACAAACATCTTGTATTTGCGTCAGGCGTACCCATCGGTAATTATTGACGGCTTTTTCAAATGGTTGTCGGTAATGTTTCTAACAGCCTAATGGGCGTCGACAATCCGTCGGAGATCTAGTATTACCAACAGCTTTATTGGATTTCTGACGAGTTTTGGCCATCGGTAATACTTGTTTTTCTTGTAGTGTATCATCCCACTTAAGAGATAATAGACGAGCATCACAAGATATTTGAAGGCACCTAAGAAGGGATCTCTCTCAACAATATTTTTATATGTACATGAATCGTGAAATCGATACAAGACTCACATAATCATTTAATCTCTTTCCACATCAAGGGTTATCCTCATTATTATTGTAGCACAATAGTGCATGCTTATGTGCCAGTTTGTTGTTTTTTTTGCATTTGTTTCTTTTTTTTTATGCATTCTTCAATGGTGTTTTAATTTTCAGATGGTGGGAAAAATGGACACGTGTTCGAACAGGAGTGTTTTGGATCACTTTAATGTATTTTTTTTCAAAAATAAAAATAAAAATAGACGTGTCGGACATGCTTGGCTACCGATAGCAATCCTCCACCGGCTCTAGTTTGCTTTACTTCCCAAGAAAGAAAAATGCATTGTTTCTTCTCTCTTTTCACATAAAATGGGATGAAGAAGTGCCGTGTTTTCGGAAAAGTTTAATTAGAGGTGATGCAAAAAGTTTCTTTTTTTCTCTCTGGAACTTGACCTCGATTTGACCCCATTGAAACCCCTCTGGCATAGAGATAGGAGAAGAAGAAGCATAAGTGATTCAAATGGAGAGAGGCGAGCCTGAATTTTGATTGTTTCATTGATATTCCATGGCATGCAAAATTCTAAAAGTAAATTTAGTGAGACTGATAAACAATAAGTTACTTTCTATGTATCAATTGACCTTTAATTGATGTATTTAATTTACCTTTAAGTGCCAATACATATTTGATTTAAGTGATGTATTTGATTTTTCTAAGTGATAATACCATATTTTTAAGATTCTTCTTGGTCCTTGTGCTAAAAGGTACACTACTAAACTATAATCATTGTGGGGAATTGATTTTGATAAAGGATTCTTGTAAGGCCTAATAGTAATGTTGGAGTTTGTTGAGTATTATATTGAAAACAAATTAATTTCTTTCCGAGGAGAGACATATTGCTTGACCTTTTAAGCACATTTGCATACCTTGTCAATATATTAGTATTTTGGCAATATTTCATGTCCAAATGTTTATATTGTTGGCTGTGTAACACCAAATATTTAATGGTGAATCTATTTAATTAATTTTTATATTCCCCAATGGAAGAATACACATCAACCAGTTCTTAAAGGAAAATTAAATCAAACTATCATATACTTATAGTATGTTTCTTCAATCTGTCACCAACCCGGATAAACTTTTCTTATTAGTTACATCCTTTCATCAGTTTAGTGATAAATTTTGGTATGTGTTGATTATAATGTTAGGTGCATGTTTAGAGCTACATGCTATTTATATCTTAATCAACATCGTATAATTATGTTATCAATAATTTATGTAATTTTGTAATCAATAATAAAATATAATGTAAAATAATTACAATTAATAATTGAATTAGATATTATTTCTTCATTTTTATACTATAATTTTTTAATTTTTTATTGTGTAAAAATTGTAGAAGTGTATTAACTCTTTGAAAGATTGTCATGGATGATTATATACTTTTACTGTTTTACAATGTCCATGTTCTTCTAATGGAATTTGATTAGAGAAATAAATCTAATTTAGTTAAACCTTTTAATGATTAGTAATAATTTTTTGTTGGTATATATTAATAGTACTTTTAAATGTAAGTTTAAGAAAAATAAACTTTCCATAATTCCATGTTATTTCTACATAAATTATGTGTTAATTATCATAATATAATTAATGTGTGTCTGATTTTACTTTTATCTTTTAATCAATAATATAATATTATTTCTCATTTTAGCAAAATTGTTATCTCAATTACCGATATTATTAAATATTGAATAAATTTGGTTTGGTTAAAGTAATGTTTTGGTCCCTATACGTGACACTGATTTTCAATTTGGTCCCTATACGTAAAAAGTTATCAATTTGGTCCCTATATGTGACACTGATTTTCAATTTGGTCCCTATACGTAAAAAGTTATCAATTTAGTCCCTATACGTGACACTGATTTTCAATTTGGTCCCTATACGTGACACTGATTATCAATTTGGGCCCTATACGTGACACTGGTTTTCAATTTGGTCCTCACCGCTAATTGGTCCCTATATAAGAGTGACCAAATTGCAAATTATTATCACATGTAGGGATCAAATTGAAAATAATTGTCACATGTAGGGACCGATTTCAATTTTTTTTGTTGTTGAATTGGTCCCTACATGTGATAATAATTTGTAATTTGGTCCTCTTATATCGGGACCAATTAGCGATGATGACCAAATTGAAAACCAGTGTTACATATAGAGACCAAATTGATAACTTTTTACGTATAGGGACCAAATTGAAAACCAGTGTCACGTATAGGGACCAAATTGAAAACCAGTGTCACGTATAGGAACCAAATTGATAACTTTTTACCTATAGGGACCAAATTGAAAATCAGTGTCACGTATAGGGACCAAAACATTACTTTAACCATTTGGTTTAAATGGAAAATTTACTCATGCATATAAAGTCTCACAAACACTGTAGCAACACACTTGGAATACTTTTCACATACAAAAGCCTTTACAGATTACATAGTTTTTCATCAAGCAAAACAATTCCTTTCAAAAGCAAACTAGACTCAATCTTGTGATGAACGAGCACTCATGCACTGATTGTTTAGTAAAAAGGGAAAAAAAAAACTTTTATTAATGGAGTGGGAAATGACTTTATACACGCTTATATGAATGCATCGTGATCATCGCATCTGATGGAACCATTTATCTCAAGAACAATTCTCATGAATTAATTTGAATGCGGATCTTTTTCTTTTCAGATATGCAGCATCAAAAATGAAATTTCCTCTGTTCACACTTAAAAGCAAAAACTTTTTGAGAGTGAAAGAACCGTCCTGGGTCCTGGGTACCCGCTTAACAGTTAATCTTTTTCTTTTTCTCCCATTCATTCACTCTACTTTTTTCTTTGTTATATTTCTAAGTTATAGCATAGGAAAACAGACAGAAGTCCCCAAACAACCCAAAAAGTGGGCCCACAATCCCTTTGATTCATGACATACAGAGTCTACGTATGGTCCAGAGAAAAGTGTTCTCCAAATTCCATACTGCAATAACCTATCGAATATTTCATGCTTGCCAAGGTATTTTACACGCACTCACATTATTTTTAGCGTGTCTAAAATACACTTGTGCCTATGCAAGAGCATCTTGTGAATTTAAATTAGATATGTATATTCATTTAACTAATTACTGTTAAAGTATTGATATATATTTATGTATTTATAAATATTAAGTATTTATTTATGTATAATACTTGGTTAATATGCACATTAAATTTTTTAACTTATAAAAATTGTCATCAAGAAATATTATGTTCAATTATAAATAATACATTATAAGCTAATGGTAAAACTAAAATATCAAAAACCAAATAATTTCATTAAGTGCTCCTTTCTTTACCATTTCCTTCGTCTCTATTTGTTGAATTGATTCAAACACATTTCCATTTCCATACCCATTCTGCTTGCCCGTAGGGAAGAAGCTCCAAATATTAGTGGGCCCTGCACAACGTGAAAAAACATTATACTTTTAGGCCAAGAAACCTTTTTAGTCAGTTAAAACGCAAATAAAGAGAGGAAAATAAGGAAACAAACCAACTCGTTTTCCCACCTTGTGTTTCCTTCTTTTCATGTTTCATTTCACAATCTATTCACCTTTCTTATCCTTATATATATCAAGGCAATCAATCTCCTCACACATCTTCAACACTAGCTCATACACAGACACAAACCCAAAGACAAAAACCAATATGGCTCCGATGAGCTTGATGGGTTTTGCAACTTTCGCTGCTTTGACCCTCTGTCTCTTATTAGTCTTAGAAGCTATGCCTCATCAAGCATACGCTTCAAGACGTGGCTTCTTTGGCACAAAAAATGCCACTGATTACCCTCCAGTGTATGGTATATGCGCCTCTTCTGTTATTGTTCATGGATACAAATGCCAGGAACATGAAGTAAGAGCTCTAAATTACAAGTACACAAACAAACTCTTAATTTGTAATGGTTTTGATTTGGACTTCAACGATTTATTCAATGTTTGATAAAACCTTTGTCAGGTTACAACCAAAGATGGTTACATTCTTAGCTTGCAAAGGATTCCAGAAGGTCGAGCTGGAGTTAGTGGCAGTGGGACTAAGAAGCAGCCAGTGATCATACAACATGGAGTACTAGTGGTAAGTAGGCAATGCAACTTTGCAACCATTCCCTAGTTTTCAATTAGCCTTTTCCTATTACTTAATTGTTGACGTGAGTACCAGTAAGTATTTAAGATATCTCATGATCATTTGAAATAAAGTAGAAGTACTATATTAAAAAAACGTAATAAATTTCACATTTTAGTGTACCATAGGATCAATAATTAAAAATATTTAAAAAAATAAAATTAATGTAACGATACATTAATATATGAATGAATGAATATATCAAAAGTTGAATACAGAGAATCTGAGTCCTCATTTCTCTCTCTTCATCTTCTCCCCATTTTCTCTTTTTTCCATCTTTATTTTTCTTGTTGCAGAGGCAACATGGTTGGAGAGAACTCCATTTTGAAAAAAATCTACCAGCCAGAAATATCTTTTTTTTATTTTTTTTATTTTTTATTTTGTTGAGACGGATAAATCTTAATCATTTCAGTGTGAACTTGACTCTGTACTGGACAAGGTGACAAAAAGGATCAAGTTCCGCGTCTGTCACATTATGGCACTGGAGTAGAGTTGCTTCCATTGCTTCTTTTTTTTATCTTTCTTTTCTTGTGTATGAAAGAGATCGTGACAACATAAATGGCTCCCATGTGTCTGGTTGCTTAAGATATACTTCCTCTCTCTCTCTCTCTCTCATAAACAAAAATTAAATAAAACACACATGCTAAGGTGATTAGTTAATCTTATTTAATATTATTAATCTTATTTAAAAAATTAAGTTTGTTACCTAAATTATTCTTCATCTTATTTATTAAGCTTGTGTTGTTGGAAATAAAATGAGTCATTCGAAAACAAAATCCAAATTAAATGAAGGATATTTTAGGAATAACATCATTAAATTGAATATAAATAATTAAAATTTGCTTATATATTAGATCAAAAAGTGGAACTTTTTTACTTATATCAGAGATCGGAGACCGGAGGGAGTAAAAAGTTACACTTTGTTAAGAATGACAAACATTATTATCAAGCTAGCGGAAGGTGCTTTGAAGACGCACCATTACCGGAGATAATTTAGGAAAAGGGTGTTTAAAAAGCTTCTTCGTGATATCAATTTCCTATTTCAGTAGTAGTATCTATCTTTCTTTACACCAAAAAAGGGGGAAAAAAAATAGTATCCAAGTCTTATCTTTCTAATTAAGTCAACTTCATAAATAAATCAGCTTAATATATAATACTCCCTCCGATCCACAATATAAGAAATAAATGAGTCCTTTTTTTAATCCAAAATATAAAAAACATGCATCAATTTTCACACATATTAAATACAAATTTCCAATATTGCCCTTATTAATTACTGTCATTAATTATAGGCCATCGAAATATTAATTAAAATTAGAAGGGGTGTTTTTAGAAATTTATATGAGTATTAATTACAATTAACTCATTCTAATACATTTTCTTGGTCAGTGTGTTTTAGGGTTTTGATTCTTATACTGTGGACCGGGAGAGTATTAATTAATATACAAAAAAGAATTAATTTTCATTAAGAGCATTCAGACGGAACAACACTATGTTGATTTAATTAAATCAGCACTATAACAAAACTCATTCAATATTTCATGTTTCATTATGACTTCTAAAACAACTTTCTTTTCTTCTTTTTCATTACGCGTTCCTTTTTCCTTAAATTCTATCCAATTCCAAACAATAATTGTTAGTGTGTACATCATAAATCATCATAATCATAAATTCATATCCACGCCACTCGGTAACTATTCTAAAATTTCCGGCCCCCCTTGTAGCAGCAAATGTTAAATGTGTTGGAGGCTTGGAACACATTAAATGGTGCCTGCTTCTCCGAAGTACTATTTGTTGAATCTCAGTTCACCATGACCAAAAAATAAAGTGTTGTTTAATTTCTAAGATAAAATGTGTTGTGGTCCCATCCATAAGTGTCTTATTTTCTTGATTATAATAAACATTAAACATAGCTACCACTGTCTCAAGCATTGACTAGATAAGAGTTTAGGAACTCCCCACTAATTTGTCTCCACCTTTACGTGGTCTTCCATAGTGTCACACAGAGACCCGGATTTTGCAGCTCTAGCCACATGATGGGTTAGCAAGTTTTGTTTGTTCCTAAAGCAATGGAATATATATGGTTCCTCTAATGAGATGTGTTCTGTGTATTTTCTGAAAGTTATAATTAAGACGTGTGGATGCAGGATGGAATGACATGGCTTCTGAACCCTCCAGAGCAGGACCTACCCTTGATTCTAGCTGATAATGGCTTCGACGTGTGGATTAGTAACACCAGAGGAACAAGATATAGCCGCCGACATACCTCATTGGACCCCTCTAGCCCGGTTATTCTTTTGAAGTTTTGTTTTGTTTTGTTTTGTTTTATACTTTAATATTGTTTTGGGTTATTTTTTAAACTTCTATGTAAATATGACAGGCCTTTTGGGAATGGTCATGGGATGAGCTAGTTGCCTATGATCTACCTGCAGTGTTTGATTATGTGTTCAGCCAAACGGGGCAGAAGATTAATTACATAGGCCATTCTCTGGTAGTGCATTACGTATTTTATTTGTTCCGTTTTTATTTTTTTTGATTGGATATTTCTTCCTTTTTATTTAAGAGTAATTTTATCTCTACAATAAATTAATCTAAACAACTTTCACTGTATTTCTTGTAACAGACACTACAACTATTTTGTTTTATATATAAACATTAAAGTTGTTTGGAAATTATAAAACTCAAGTTATTTTAAACAAATACATTAGCAATAATGTCAGGGAAATTAAATCAACTTGTGTAGTATTCCTCTTAAGCTGGAAGACCTTGTTTGGCAGGGGACCTTGATAGCTTTGGCTTCCTTCTCCGAAGGGAAATTGGTGAACCAATTGAAATCAGCAGCATTATTGAGCCCCATTGCTTATTTGAGCCACATGAACACCGCACTAGGAGTTCTTGCAGCCAAATCCTTTCTTGGCGAGGTACATAACACTAACTCTTGTTACTCTAAAATTCTATATTTCATACACACACAAAGGTAGAGTCATTTGCTGATTCCGGGGAACACTTTTTCTTTACCAAACAGTTCACTTCCATAGTTGGTCTGGCAGAATTTAATCCCAAAGGGTAAGAACACAGAACTTACAATTTAACATAAGAAATCGTCTCCTTATATTTTGGACCCCCATTGCAATTCTATATATTATTGAATACTCTTTCTACAATAATTCCTTTGAATAGGTTAGCTGTTGAAGGCTTTATCAATTCTCTCTGCGCATACCCTGGGATAAACTGCTACGACTTGCTGACTGCACTAACTGGTCTAAGTCTTTAAGCAATTTGACACATTTTTACAGAAATAGATAAACTATCAAAATTTTCTGACTATATGTGTGATTAAAATATATTCAGGTAAAAATTGTTGTCTCAATTCTTCCACTGTTGATCTGTTCTTGATTAATGAACCTCAGTCAACATCAACCAAAAACATGGTGCACTTGTCTCAGAGTAAGATTTTCCACCTAGCTACTTGACTCATTCAATTACTTTTTAAACTGACAAAGGAAGACTCTTATATATGTTATATTATGAATTATGAATTTGCAGCTGTTAGACATGGGATTCTGGCAAAATACAATTATGTGTTACCAGAGTTAAATTATATGCATTATGGAGAAGCATTCCCTCCAATCTATAACCTTTCTAATATCCCCCATGACCTCCCTCTCTTCATTAGCTATGGAGGCAGAGATGCACTTTCTGATGTTCTTGATGTTGGGGACTTACTTGATAGCCTTAAGTTCCATAATGTGGATAAGCTAAGTGTTCAGTTCATCAAGGAATATGCTCATGCTGACTATATCATGGGGGTCAACGCCAAGGACCAAGTGTATAATGTGGTTCTTTCGTTTTTCAACCGTACTTGGTAGGGAATTCAGCTTCAACTGCCAGAATTACCCCTTACAAAGAATTAAATTGTAAGAAACAAATTCATGTACTAGGCTATCAGTATCAATGAGATTAATTTAACTAATGTCCGATTACATTACTAATGAAGTATCATAGGTGATTTGTTTTGGGAGTGCAAATGGCAATGAATTATGAATTCATATTGCATTGTAATGCCGTGACTACAAGCAATTGGCCTTAACTATTTATAATTCGGTGCACCACCCACCATAGTGATGCAGTAGTGCACCACCCAAGTAGCACAATTTGAACCACCCAGATTGCCACTTGGGGTAGTTGACTTTTCAACCAGGTCATATAGTTAAAGTCCAACTAACCCAAGTAAAAATCTGGATGGTCCAGATTGTGCCACTTGGGTGTTGCACCACTTTGATGGGTGGTGTACCATAGCCTTCACCACATCCCCTCTCAAACTCAAGTGATTGCAAATGAAACTAATTTGAGTATGAGGCATGCTATTAAGTACGAAAAGTATGGTGAGAAAACTTCGACGAACTTAGCTGGTACAAATCTAGACACTCATTTCAAGTTTCTTTAATTAGTTAAAATAGCAGAATTCACAATCGACGGTGATCAAGTTTCGTTACATAATCAACTCGTACTTCTTATCAGTTCTGTTTGAGTATAGAAACCCAAATGTTTACATGATCAGGATGGTGAACTTCAGAAAATTGATCAGTTAGTTGGTCAAGAGTTACAATAGAAATGAGGCAAAGAGTGCCACCAAAAATATATTGATGAATGAAGTGACAATTAATTTCAATATGTTTGATATGCTAGTGAAAGATGTCATTGTGTGAAATTTGAATAGTGCTTCAATTGTCACAGTGAAGAATTGTTGAGGAGTACTAAAAAAATACTCAAGTCTTCAAGTAGATATCGAATTTAAGGAATCTCAGAAGTAGTATCAGCTTGAGTCCAATATTTGACCTCAATAACGAGTTATAAGAATTTGCTTCTTGCTATGCCGAGACATCAGAAACTATGCAAGAAAAATGCAATATCTAGTAGTGGACTAGCGACCTGGGATCACACCAATCAGCTTCAGAATAAGCTTGAAATCATAGGAGAATCAACCGAGAAAAGACCATGAAAAAGCGTATTCTTAATGGAACAAATTATGAGAGGAACAACAACATAGTGGGTGGAGCTAGTGAGATGCGAACACGAATTGACTGACTAAATGAATAGCATATGATATGTCAGGTCGAGTCATTATAAGATAGATTAGTCTCCCAAATAACTTATGATAGAGGGTCGGGTCATCAAGCATGATGTCATCCAGTACAATAAATCAAACATTAGTTTCAAGCGTAGTATGTTAAGTTTAGCTATCTATATGACTTGCTCAAGAAATGAGATCTAAAACATACTTCTCTTGAAATAGAAACAAAACATCACTCGAAGAGAGAGTACATCAAACATACTTCATGTTAAAATTCCGACTCAAGAACTATTGAAGCTTAGTCTCATGTCATGGGTATCAATTATCATCACCAATGATAATTATATCATCATTTTAATATAGAGAAGTATAGGACAGAACCGCATCTAGTTTTTCGAATGAGAATACATAATGAAGAGCACTAGATGAAAACTCAAGTTAATTGATAATATACTTGTTTGAGACCATAAAAATAAAATTTAGACATTTATTGAAACCTTTTTAATCTGTATTTTTTAATTTAAATAATTTCCGTGGGTAAGGTTCATGTCCCCCATGCTTCTCTTGTATTCTTTTTATTCTTTTTGATAATTTTAAGGTGTGCTGCAGATGATAGATAGAAGCTGAGGTGTCAACCTAATTGGGATGCCGGTTCTTATTGTGATGCCTTTGCATGCCTTTTTATTAAAACAAATTAGAGATGCCGGACCTTTTTTGGTGGACAAATAAGTGTAACCAAGAGGTGAGCACATATTGTACAAATAAGTGTAACCAAGAGGTGAGCACATATTGTAACACCCAGTTTTCTTGTCTCTTGACTAGTATAATATTTATATTCTTACAGGAGATCAAGAAAATGATTTTGAGGAAAACAAAAATCATAGTTGGAACTTGCTATATCGGAGGAAGTTACGGTTCAATTTTGGGTTCAAATCTTTTATCACTATTTTAGTGATATGATCTATCTCGGAAATTTTCGCTCATAAATAAAATATTATATTTTATTCGGGCGAATCTTGACGAAAACGAGCGAAAACCCTAATCGGGTGAAGGAGCTGGATACGGAATTGCAGAGATAGGCCGGGTGGATAAGATTGGTGAGTCACCATGACAACTCACATAGATGAGTCATCATCGTGAGTCACACCATGACTCATCAAGTGTAATGATCACTTGTGAAAATATCTGGATATTTCCATAAAATGTCACCAAAATGCCCTTTGACTTCTTTATTAATTGCTTTCATGTCCAACAATGTTAAATGACCAAAATACTCTCCTTCTCTCATGGATACTGGTGAAGCTTAACACGAAAATATCCATCCATCCATATTTCATTTCATAAAAACATATAAACTAGTTAAGTTAGAAACTTTCAAGATCAAACTAGCCTTTTTCACTTTCTCTCCTTTGTTCTTGAGAAAGTTCATGTCATGTCCTTCCCTTCTCTTCCATATTTCATCATCTTAGAGACATGATTTCATGATTCTTAATTCATGAGACTTGTTCCCTAGATCCTTATCTTCACTTTGAGCTGTCATATTCTTAAATCCAAGAACATTCAAGTTCTTTTTCTCCTAACCCTCAAATTCGGCCAAGCCCTTTAAATTCTCCTCCAAGTGTGGTTTTGATATTCTAAGACCATATTCTTACTCCCCTAGATCATCTAGACACAAGTTATTTCACTTAAAATTTCATTTTGAGACTTCTACCAAAATGGGTTTTTTTTTCCTAGCCTACACCTTGATCTTCACTTTATCATCAACCAAGAGGTAATCTCCCTTGACTCCTGTTGATAATGTTGTTCCTTGCTTCATTATCTTCATATATATGTAATTTATTTCAAGTTATGTACTTTTGAAAAATCATGGAAAAATTCATAGGAATTTACATGATGATGTTTTTGGACTTTGAACAAGTTTTCTACCATGGAAATACCTTTGTCTTTATGTCTACCTAAAGGTTTTCAAAACAAATCATCCTAGCCCTGTAAACCTAAAGAGGTCGTGAGCTTTAGCTAAAGGTTTAGCCTTGGTTTGTTTGTTTTAACTAGTTAAGTTGTTGTTGATGAATGTTGTGGGTTAGATGTGATCTCATGTGGCTTTGTTGATGAAGTTGGACTTGGTGACTCTATGGTTCAAAGAGGATTTCATGCATTTTTGGGAGCTATAAGAGGTAAGGGGGAGTGAACCACATCACACCATATTGGTGGGTGTGAAGATGGCTTGTTTGTCTTGTTGTTGGAAATCCTAAATCAATGGTTATCCACTTTGTGTATTTGGTTCTCTATGAGGACATGATTGTAATGATTATTTGTGGTTTCATTTATATTCTTTGATGTATTTGCTTTGTTTAAAAATTGGTTTCTTGCATGTTGAAAACCATCACTTTGATCATTGGATCAAAGTGAGGATTTTAATACTTGGTTACTGCAAATAAATTGGTTACTGTGATTATTTAATATAACATGATATGTTGAAGCATATGCATAATTGTGAGATTGTTTGGTGAAGTGTAATCTTCACTTTGGTTGTAATTGGCTTTTGTCCAAGTATGAATGAAAATGGGAGTTTAACTCCAATCCTTGAAACTTAAGTGGTTTTACAACCTTTAAGTGAGGATATGAACAATAAAAAGGAAAAGAGTAAGTTTTGAACAATGTTTTGGAACTTTGATTTTCGGCCAAGAGTTTTAGAAATGGTTTGAGAAATGTTTGATCTTACTTTATGTTTTGAATTGTATGAATGATGTTTTAGAAATCAAAGAAATAAGTATTTTAAGTATCAATAGATCAAAGCAGAAAGTATTGTTTTCCAAAACTGTTTTTATAGTGTTTAGAATTGTCTTGGGATGTTCAAATGGTTTCAATATGGTTTTGATTCTTAGTTCAGGCTATGAAGGAATAAAATCATGTTTTTGTTGGGAAAAAAAACTAGAGATAACGATCTCTAATGAAGCAAATTTTTTTCCCCTCACCTGTGCAAATAAATAGGCACAACAAAAATATTTGGTAAAAATTTGTGTAAATAATTCCTGTTGCAAAATAACATTTGGATATGTTCAGAAAAGAATGCAACTTCTATATTTGGTAAGAACACATCCACCAATACTAAAAGTAAATTCCAATGCCATTATGGTAATGAGAATACTAAGCACATCTTGTGCCATTATAGAGACCATAGGAAACCATTATTCATTAGTCCTCCGATACTAAATCACGTCAAAATCTTTAATGTCATCGATATACATCTATTGAGTCTATTTGTGTTTGGCAATCATTACTACGACACAGGGTTGCTAACCACCGACCTCTTGTGGAGTCCCGAACCCAGATGTCCCTAGACACCCAGTGGTCTCAATTGGTCCAACTTGTCGATCCATCATCGATTGTAGCTCGAAACCCATGAGACGTGTAACACCCGGTTTTTTTTCACTGTTTACTGTTTTTATATCGGTAAAATAAACAGAAATGTTTATATATTTATTTTTAAACTTAGAAAATGATTTTGGATCAACCAAGATCATATCCATACTCTACTTTACCGTAGAGAGTTACAATTAAATTTTGGGTCGAAAATTCAGACGAAACCCGGTTTGCGTTTTAATGACAGTAAGAATTTACTGCTCAAATGACCTAATATTGACTCGTGAACGAAATGGTTAGGTTTTATTTTGAATTTCCAACAACTTAGGAAATTTTGACATTTTGCACTAAAAAGTGAAATAATATATATTATTCCGGCGTTATATTAAATCGGGCGAACAACGGAGCTGAATACGGAATTCGCGGGACCCGCTAATGGATAAAGGACATGTCAACTCATGGTGACTCATAAGAGGTGAGTCATATAGATGACTCACCATAGTCATGATTATATTTTAGAGGAAATTACAAGTTTAGCCTTTATGTTGATTTTAATTACAAGTTTGCCATAGTACAAGATTACCATTTTGCCCTCAAAATTCATGTGATGAACCCTTCTCCTTTCCATTTCCCACGGCCCAAGCCCTTCCTAGAGGCCATCTCCACTTCTATAAAAGGCAAGCTTCATCACCTCCATTGAACTTTGTACATTTTCCACTTGAAAAACACTAAGTTACTTAGGCTTGATTTGTGAAAGAAGTTGTTGATTGCTTGCTCGTTTCTTGATTCCAAGAGGTATACCATACTCATCTCCCTTGTTTAGCATCATGTTCTTCAATCACTTTTATGTTTTGAAGTCTTTTTCAATATGATGCCTATTAGGGTTTCTAGATTCAAAAATTCATAGAAAATCATAGGAAAGTCCAATGAAGATGAAACCAATTTCTATAATCCTATTATCACCTCTATATTCTAGATCTAGAAGCTTGCATCAAACAAAAATTTCTAGCCCTTTGAACCCTAAGAGGCCGAACCCTAACTTTTATTGGGGGGAGGATTTTGTACATTTTCCTTGCATGGTTCAATCTTATAAATGATATATGTATTGAATCTATGTTGTTTGAATGAAATCAAGGTCTCTAAGCCATGTTATTGATCATGGCTGAAATTCATTTGTTGGAGGATTGGAAGATTTAAATTCAATCTTTGTTATATAAGTGTTGAATGGGGTTTTAAGTGATTATGAATCACTAATCCACAAGTTTAGGAATTTTAGAAATTTTTAGTCCCAAAAACAACCCTAGATCGAAACCAACATGTAGGAGCTTAGGTGTTTTTAAGTTGTTTGATTGTTGATTGGTTGTTGTCTTTGTTGAAGGATAACCTAGTTTATCGTGTACGCGCGTTATCGGCATTACTTGGATTTCCGGCGAATCGTGTATCAAAGAAACGTTGATTTCAGGTAAGGGGATTACTGGAGGGTTTTTTTCGGTAGCCATGTGTAATCATCTGTATCTGTATTAATTATTTGGTGTATGTAATTCTTAGGTAATTAGCATTAATTGCTTATTAATTATCTCCTGTTAATTGTTTAATTATCTGCATTTAATTAATTGTTATATTTTGTGGCATGTCTTTACATTGCTAATTGCTATATTATTGATATGAATTTATTGTTGATGTGGATTGTGGATTGGAAAGCCTGACAGTGGTCAGAACTTCAGTAAATATGAGGATAAAAGCATTTAAAAGTTTTTTTTTTATTGACTAATGAGTTTAATTTGGTGGAAATAGTAATATAAAATTACTTACTTAATTATTTGATGAAAAATGGGAAAAAGTGGAATAAAATATTATTTTAATGATTTAACAGCGAAAGAGCGTTTTAAGAGTCATGATGAGGACGTAACCGTGAAAATATTTTAGCACTGCTAATTTTTACTTAAGGAATTCCTAAATATTAAAAAATAATGTTTTAAAGGAAAAGGTTTCAAAAATAATTTTATTACAGCATTGGAAAAATTGTTTTACGATGCAACGTCATATTTTGACCTGAAAACATTTTAAAACGGCAAACGACGGGCAATTCCGTCAATATTTATGAAAATATTCTTAAAAAGGGTAATATTGACTAATACTGAGAATTTATCTCACATGAGGTTTTCAAGTTCAAATTATTGATTTTAAACCAAATGAGTTTAAGGGATTTCTAACAAAGTACAAAACGAATTTCGAACATAAAAGGATTTTCGGTAAACAACGAGTTATTTCCGTCAACTTGGATAAGTTGAGGAAACTTTGGTTTTGTATTTCACAGAACGAAAATGGTTTAAACGAACCTAGTAATCGAGACGTCGGGTCTAGTGTTCTATGATATGGGCCCGGGGTCTGAAAGGTGAAGTTATGGACTAGATATCCTATAAGTGGTGTTTTGGGTTTTGTGCACTAAAATCTACGTATCTAAGACTGGTGCATCGGTCTAGATTTCGTGATTTGCACACTTTTGACTTGGAGTCAATTATTTTAGAAAGAGGTATTAAACTTGAAAGTTTAAAATGGTGATTTGGTCGTGAGACATTTTAGCTCCGACATAGAAAGATTGAACACAAAGAAAAATACGAGAACAAAATGTTTTACATGCATTTTCGGGCAGACGTGCCTTTGCATAGGACTTGGATACTTGATGGCAAGTATTCATGCAGCATGCATCACTGTGCCTTGATGGATATATGACCAAGAAACCATATACTATGAATAGTACTCACTGTGCCTCATTTTGGACAGTGATATGGTTAATTTGAACTCTGCCTTATTGGCATTGAGTATGCCTTCTTCGGCAATTGGAGCCTGATCAGCTCATTTATTTGTTGGTTGGAGCTCCGGAGATTAGGTATCAAAGTTAGTTGATGAGTATTGAAGTGCATGGTTTTTAAAACGGTTACGACTATCGGGTATGAAACCCTTTGATGAATATATTGTTTGTCTTTGAATATTCATGTTAAATGGTAGGTTAAAATACCATTTTGGTCCCTTAACTTATTTTTCAGATTCAGTTTGATCCCTTAACTTTTAAAAGGTTCAATTTGGTCCCTTAATTTGTCTTTTTTGACCCAAATTAGTCCTTTCCGTCAATAAAGTCAGTAACAGTGTTAAATGAGTTTCAATTTGGTCCTTTATGTTTTAAATGAGTTTCAAATTGGTCCTTTAAATTGTTAACTTGCTTTAAATTGGTCCTTTTAATTGTTAATGAGATTCAAACTGGTCATTCAAATTGTTAGCGAGTTTCAACCCGATCCTTAAAAAGTTAACATCGTAACTAACTCATTGACGGAGAGGACTAACTTAGGTCAACAAACACAAACTAAGGGACCAAATTGAACATTTTAAAAGTTAAGGGACCAAACTGAATCTAAAAAAATAAGTTAAGGGACCAAATTGAACATTTTAAAAGTTAAGGGACCAAATTGAATCTAAAAAATAAGTTAAGGGACCAAAATGATATTTTAGCCTAAATGGTATTTGAGAGTCGTGCATGTGGTTATTGTTTTAAAATCCATATATTGGTTCTCACCCTTGCATGTTTTATTGTTGGTCTCCTTTCTGTATGGGTATATCATTATTTGAGTATAGATGGATCCGACAATGCCATTGGCTCATACGGGGGTTCGCTCCCTTCACTTTGAGGATGTCGACAACATCAACGCGTGGGTTATACACCCGGGCGCCCACGTCGTTCGATATACCGGGCATGTACATACTATCGAGGGCACTTTAGAGACGGGGCCACATCGTGAGCACCGATCGATGGAGACTATCGAGGTATCCTTACCTCCTATGTGGCTACTACTACAGTACTTGGTTGATCACAGGCAGCTTGAGGCGCAGCCAGTAGCTGAGGCAACCCCAACGCCAGCTCCAGAGGAGATAGCTGAAGATCCAGAGGAGGTGGTCATTGATCCGGAAGAGGACCCAGAGGAGTTTGTGGAGGACGTTCCTGAGTATATTCCTCTGGATGATGACGATGATTCACCCGATGAGGGTGCTGTTGCGTCTTCTTCTGGTTTATCTACGGGGAGTGGGATTGACCCTGGTCTTCCCAATGGGTACCACTAGTCTGTGACCAGCTGTAGGTAGTGTTTCCATTTTTGGGATAGTGACTTCGTCAGTCTTTCTGGCTACTGAGAGCCATGTTTTTGTTATATGGTCTTAGACGTTTCACTATGTGTCTGTTATATATTTATTGCTTTACTTAGTGATGTTGGAAATAGCCTGTACTGATAAAGGCTCTATATAGTTACAATGTTTGTACAAAACTGTTGACGCATATGATATATATATATGTGTGTGTGTGTGTGTGTGTGTGTGTGTGTGTGTGTGATGTTAATTATGTTGTTGTCTGATGTTGGATATCCAGTTAAAAAGAAAAGGAAAAAAATTTATCACCATTTTTGGTATTAAGAAAGTGTAATAGTTATTATTTTCCGAAAGTAACCAGCATAATGAATGTTCATTTTTCCGTAATATGTTACTATGTGACGTCCCGAGGAAGGGTGTCGCAACACGTCTATCGGTTCATACATGTAAAATAATTGGTTTTCTGTTTTCTTTTTCGTTCATTCATTCTTGTCAGGGCACAGAGCCCACGACTCATTTTAAAAAGGCATTTAGCCCATCCATACATAAGATAGACACACAGTCTGATTGCTTAATCCACAAGTACTAGGCCAATATCATGGACACTAGACTCGCATACATAGGACACAAAGTCCGTTCATACAAAACACGGGACACGAAGTCCGGGTGTTCAACTCATAGAACTCTAGCCCAAAGTTTTGGCCACTAGGTTCACGAAATTCGCAAAGTGAAGGGTAATCACTAGTTTCAACACAGTTTCATTTTCGTTGATCAAAACTTGAAAACAAAACTCAAAATATATGGTTGGTCTTAACCAAAAGCACTTTCACCTTTAAAACGATTTCCAATAAATCTTTTCCTTGTAAATTCATTTCTGGAAGCTAAATCCTTAAAAATCCATTCCAAAAGGATTTTGACTTGAAAAGAACAGTCTTTCCTAAAGATTTCGTTATGTGAAAACTTTTTATAAAAGAGACTTGTTTGAAAAGTCTATCATTTGGAAAAAGATCCTTCTATAATAAAAATCCAAACACTTTCATTTAGAGTCATTTCAAAAAGCTTTTCCTTCAAATTCATTTCAAAGGATTTGACTTGAAAAGCCTTTTCTAATGGTTTCATGAATTGAAACATTTTTCTTTCCTTTGAGCAAAACTTTCATAAAAATAGACTTTTTCTTTTTTGAAGGTGTAATACTTTGAGAAGGTTCTTTCCTTGACAAAACTAAAATATTTTCAAGACTTTCTCTTTTGAAGACATGTTCAGAAAAATAAAGATAAAGCAACTTGTCACCATTTTCCTCACCAACTCTCAACTTCCTAAGTCTTATTCAAAAATCATTTTTGAATTATTAACTTAATGACTTTTAGTAAAATTGACCATTATACCATTTAACTTAAAAGTCATACTTTGCAAAAAACCAAAACTTCTTTCGAAATGTGTGATTAAGGCTTTTAAGTGTCTTAATCTTCATTATCAAGCTATAGCCAATGCTATGCTCTCAACCAATCCAGTCATGCAAAGATCATAGTCTCAAGACATATACATATATAGTCATCCAACTTAAAACCAACATCATAAATGAATTCAATCTAGGGTAAGCAACACCAGAATCATCCAACAAACAAATCTTATGAAGCAATCAAACATATTGGAAGTAATCTCCCCTTACCTCTTGTAGACAAAAATAAAGACTCATTCTTCGGGGTCTTGGCAGCCAGCTCCCTACTCAATGAAACTTCGTGAGATCGGACACCAACACACAACCTTCACCAACAATCATGGCGCCAAGTCAAGACAAGCATTTTATCCAAGTTAAGGCAAGCCAAAAATTCAAGGCACATATGACCTTAAATCACCTCCAATAGGGGAAAATGGGGGAGGAAAATTTTGTTTTTCAATACCTCTTAGGTGAAGATAAATGATAAATATCGAAGTTCAAATACAAATTTCGGGACTTGATTCCCCTAGTACAAAGAGTTACAAATTTTTGAAATCCAAGGGCAAAAATGAGGACATAGGTTCGATCATGTGGAGAAAAATAGGGAAGGGATTTTCATTCATCAATCCCTTTGGCAAGTTTGAAAGTATGATCATGGAAGCTCAAATATTAAATTTCAAGACTTGAATCAAAGGCTACAAGGAGTTGTGATTTTTCTACCTATTTTTCAAGCTTAATCCTTTTTGGAAAAAAAATAGACAAGCACGTAGATAATCAACCCAACAACAACATTAATGAAGCAAGGTTAGAGAAAGGTTACCTCTAAGTGGTGATCCTTGAAGATTAATGCAAGAACACTTGAAAATGTAGATAGAAAAGAGAGGAAAATAACTTTGGGTCAAATGAAGTAAAAAAAAATTGAAAGGGGGACTAATTTCTAATTTTGCTTGGATAGGGCTATTGTCCAAAGGTTATAGCTATGCTTAGATAACATGGTGTTTTAATTATATCCTTGACAACTTGATTGTTTGTCTCATAAGTTATTTTATATGACTCTAGTGTCATAAACTTCTTTGTGCTCTACTTTCTCTATTCTAAACTTGGTCCCAAGTCTCTCTGAGAATCCGATGTTGGAATGCTCTCTTTTAAAACTGGCACTGAATAAAGTATAAATATTTTATTCAGCACTACGATTTTGGAAAAACATTCTAAAAAAAATCACATAACATCCAAAGAACTAATAAAACTTTTATTTTTATTTTTTGGATCGAGTTTGGGTTGTATAGCCGGTGTAAATCTACACTGTCATCTAAAATGCAGATCAGATTCCGTCTGAGTTTTAAACCCAAATTTGAACCACAACTTCCTACAATATAGTAGGTTCCAACCATGATTTTGGTTTCTTCAAAATCATTTTCTTGATCACAGATAAAAATATAAAAATATATAATTACCGGTAATACAAAGCAGGTAAAACACATATAAAAAGCAGAGTGTTACATACGTGACCTAGAATTCCTCCAATTTTATTTAGGCTTGCAAGATACCAAAATATTGGACTAGAAGATCAAAACGTGACCTCTGACTGCTTCTCCTCCATATATGAACAAATAACACATTCCTTCCTCAATCTCTATTTCACGGTTGCGTATCCCTCCATCGAAATAGTTTCATCCAAAATAATTCTCTCACTTGCAACTTACTACATCTAACTTCATCTTGTTGCATCTTGTCGTGACAATGTCTCAAGGTTCATCCTCCACCTGAACCATGCATAGATGGCTGATATGGGTATACAGCTTGGATGGAATAATGATTCCATCCAATTCAATGGATCACTAATAATATTTCTATTTTAGGGACCCAATTGGAAATTTTATAGAAGTTCAGGACCCAATTAAAATTTTTTTTAGGAATATAATTTGATAAAACATTTTTGAACATATAATTTGATATGCGGTAATGATTTTTAAACATCACAATTGGGACAACATAATGTGTCTCTTTTGTTTTGTGATTTTTTTTTAGATACGTGTATTATATAAAGTAGATAAAAAGTGTGTGAAAGATAAAGATAAATACATATAATATTGTGTTTAAAATTTGACGTTGAAACATAACTCTTTTTGACATGTTGAAACCAACTGCCCCTTGACAGTGAGCAGGCTGCGGCGCGCAGCTGCCGGCGATGGACCAGAAACGAAGGAGAAGGGGCAGATTTCCCTGCTACGCACGCAGAATGTTGACGGGTGGAGGAAGACAGTGGTGTAACGATAGTGAAGGCAGTGTCGGGGGAGGTGGTGGTCGGCGGTGGGCAAGGGCGGCCCGACGCCGTTTCTGGTGTGAGGGGAAGGGTGGGGTCGTGGGTATAACAAAACAAAATGGGAGGGAAGAGTCCGTGGGATTTAGGGAACGGGATTTAGGTTTTGGTTTAAAAAAAATAATATTTTAATAATTAAAATAATTATTTAAGCCTGATTTAATCTGGACCGTTGGATCAATCCAACGGTCCATCCAACGGTCCACATCGCTGCTGGTGGAATCCGCTAGACCGGAGGTGCTGGAGACAAATGGGATCCCACATAAATTTGCTACTGAAGTTTTAGGAGATATTTTCCCAGCTATGGGAGCCACTTGTTATCCATTCCCGCCTTGGACACCTAACCGCATACGGCAGCCCACTTCCTCCGTCAACAGGAAAAATGACCCTCCGTCGCCGTCCTTCTGTCTCTTCACCTGCCACGCCGCCTCCGCGGCGACCACCACCGCCGTCGTCCGCCAACTCCCTTCGCCTCCGCCAGCGCCTCTACAATTCTCTCCGTCGAGCCCCAGTTCTTCATCTCCAGAGCCCCCGCTAACGTGCGCACTTCACTGCCCGCACTTCCAATCGTACGCCTCACCCTCTCCCTCCCTCCCTCCCTCACTTTCATGCACTTACTTCTTTTTAATTTCAAAATTATAAACAGAATATCTTCATTTTTCACTCGTTAATTATTATTATTTTCTTTCAGGTGCTCAGGGTGCACGCACGAGTTCAATCTCCACAGTCCAGTTATACTGGAAGATGTCACCAACTTCTTTCGCAAAAACGGAGTATCTGACTTCACTTTTGATAGTTGCAAACTGGTATCACATTTAACCGTTTTCCGAATTCACAAAATCTAATCGATTTCACTTACCTCTTTCTTTCTTTCAATTTTTTTTTTTTTTTTTTTTTTTTGTAGTGGGGTTGGAGGTGCCGTGCGAAATTGGCTGTGCGTGGCTCTTCAACTAACCCTCTCATTGGGCTCTATGAAGAGGGCACTCATAACGTAGTTGACATTCCACAGTGTAAAGGTCCATAGTTTGATTATATTATTCGTTCTCTCGTTTATTGAATTTTTGTGTGTGTGGTTTTATTTATTTAGTTTTAAATTAAGGTTTTTATTTGGTTGACATGAAATTATGTTAATTAAGCTTGTGTGTGACGTCTTCTGTGTGCAGCTCATCATCCTAATATTAATGCTGCTGTGGAGCTGCTTAGACAAGGTATTTCCTTGTTATTGTTATTACCTGTTTATTTTATTTTATTTTCTTATTCAATTTATTTGTTTATGCATTTCCTCAATATCATTTAGGTATTACTGAATTGAATGTTGAGCCATATGTTGAAGATGAGGGTACTGGCGATTTACGATATGTCCAGGTGAATGGTTTATAACAAAATTGATTGGTGGTAGATGTTGAATTCGTTAAGAATCAAAGTTTGAATTCGGGAAAATTAATTAAAGTTAAGTGGGTGTTTGCAGATGGCTGTAACAACATACAACACGTCTCTTCCTGCAGCAGAAAGATACAAGAATGGTTACTTGTTACTCATGAATTATGTTAAAAAGAAGAAGATTTGATATTTTCAGATTGTTAATGAAATTAAATAAATCAGTTATTTAATTTATATTTTCAGGAAAGGTTCAGGTTACCTTAGTTTGGAATTCAAGAAATGAAAATTCACGTAGTTCAGACAGACTGAATGAATTGGCAAATGTGAGCTTGTGGTTTCCTTTCTGTGCCCCCCACAGCCTTTTTATTTGTTTAACTGTTATCAATTCTCCATACTGGTGCTCTCTCTTCCCTTTCCTATCATACAAAGTGATAGTTCATATATTCATTGCAGTTTCTGTGGAAAAATGGTGGGGCCCCGGAGCAGGCATCATTTAATCCATTCTGTGTGGGCCAACTTTCAGACTTCTACTAACAATGTGAGTTTAAATTGTTCTTATGAAACAAATGAATGACTTGTATATGGTGAACATGGAAAATGGTATGCTGTATGTGAAGTGAAACAAATGTGTGGCTTAAGTAACAACTAGTTTCTTGTAGACTTGTACTACTTTGCAATACCAAATCATATTGATGCTGGAAATTTAAATCAGATATATTGTTGATTTGTTATGGCCATATCTTAAATGTTTATCTTTACCTTTCCGGGAGCAACGTACTGTTGTACAAAGTTCTCCCCAAACAGTGGTTGATCTTCTTTAGGTTGCTCCCCCTAACTCCTAATTGTCTTTTTACACTCCATGATAATTAATTAAAATTTAGTTTTTAAATAAAAATTTAGTGTTTCTTTTTTAAAAATATGAGCAATCAATTTAGAATATGAATAAACGAATAAGAGTATTAATAGTGACACCTTGTATGCACACAGGCACACACACATCTCTCATCCACTTTTCTCTCTCTCTCTCTCTCTCTCTCTCTCTTTCTCTCTGTGTACCATTGCAACCAGAGCATAAGAAAGAGAGATAACTATAGTCCCATGCCGTTTGGAAAATTGTAGCAGACTAATTGCTTTATGGAGAAAGATAGGCATCTTGAGTGAATGAATTTTTATCTTTTGATTTTGCAATAAATGAGTGAATGAGTTGAAAAAGAAAATCTAAATAGCGTATACATCTATGTTCAATATTAGGATGCTGACTTATTTCTAGTTTGACTCAAGCCTTTGTTTAAACTCAATTTTTTCTCTTATGGCGTCTGTAAGTTTTTCTAATTCCTTAATAATTAAAATATTTCGTAAAAACTTTTATATAACAATATTTATGATGTTACTTTACCCTTTATATTTTGGCCCCCTCAATATTTTTCTTCAAGCTTCGCCAGTGTCCACAAACATTTCAAGATGGAGGATAAGGTTGCATGAGAACATAGGATCTTAATTTTATTTATGTGACTGTAAATGGTGTCGCATTTTGCAACCTAGATTGTCTTTGCAAATGATATCTAAACTGGAGATTGAGGGGAATCATGTTGATAATACATGTTTGATGGGCAGTTTTTGGATGCGGAAACAAGATATTTCCATTTTTGTTACTCTGTTAGATAAGCCATTTTTATTTGGAACTCCTTGCATGCAGCTCTTCCTAAATTTTCTGGACAGCATATGATTACTTCATCATGCCTAAATAATTGTCTTTATCAGAAGATTCATGCCTTTGGAATGCTTATTTGATGACTCAGATAATTTTTGGGAATAGATGGAGACATCTGCTTGGAGAAAGAGATTTTTGGGAACATGTTGGTGGAATTGATGTGTCCTTGGCCCCTTCTAGTTTTGGGCAGGCAAACACACGGGTAAGGATTCTTAATTTAGTGAATCTTCATAATTTACATGGCAATTGGGGAATGTATTTAATCAACCTTTTTAATTACTTACTATTGGAGCAGGGATTCAAGACACAAAATACACACACTACATGTAATGCAAATTAATAATTAATAAATACTTACGTACACACACACACACACACATATATATATATATATATATGTATATATATAGTATTCAAGAAGTGTATGAAAATATATCTAAAATATGCTTGCTTATTGTGTATTAGAAACATATTTGGAAGGAATCTTACTAGTGTTAGATCAGATTCAAACTTAAATGCATTTTTTTGTTCTTAAGAGCATTACAAAGGTCTCGGAGTGTCAACATGAGTGTCAAGTGTTTGATATGTGTTTGTTAGATTTTGAGAAGCCAGAGAGAGAGAGAGAGGAGAGTGAGTAACTATTTTTTGTTATTGCAAAAAGTGGGTGTGAAACCTCCGCTCATAGGTATTTATTTATATTTATATTTATATTTATGTTTATATTTTATACATTTGTGAATAGTAGCTTATCTCAGAAGCTATCAGAGAAACTAACTAACACCTAACAGAATATTCAAGCCGTTTATGGAATATTCAAGCAGCACGTAAACTACTCTAACACTCCCCCTGAAGCTCATGGTGGTTGTATCAGCACATGAACTCGAGGAGTGGAACTGGAATTAGAACTCGATTCAGCGGGGGCAACACGAGTGACATTTGCAGATGCAGCATTGCTTGTTGTGATCTGCTTGTATTCCTCAAGACGCACTTCTTGAGCAAGGAGCAGAGACTCTAATTCATCTAGATTAAACGGTTCAAACCGTGTATTAACAAGATTAATCAAGGGATCGTAATCCTCGGGCAAACCTTCCAGAATAACATCCAATTGCTCTTGAGAAGATACAGGATCACCTATCGAATACAGAGAATCAACAATGGCCTTGACACGAAGCACAAATTGAGTAATGGACCTATCATCTTTCTTGGTGTTTCGAAGCTCAGTGCGCAACATTCGAGCACGAGCACGAGTCTTGGAATTGAAGTGATTGTGCAGTCGCTCCCACAACTACCACAATTGGACACATCCGATCAACTGAGTGGAATTGGACCGGTGACTGAAGATTGTAACCAGGAAAGGAGGAGCGAATCTTGTTGCTTCCACTGAGTGAACTCTTGATTTAGGATTCCAACCATATGATCCTCTTCAGATGCATATCGCGACGGAATCGAAGGAGAAACCAAGAAATGATGGAGTTGATGAGCTTTAATAATTGACTCGGTTTGCTGTTTCCAAAGGTCCTCAGTTTCTCCGCGATCAATAGGGAAAACGCCGATGGTGGCATTGACAAGGTCACAGGAGGAGTCGGCGGTGGCGGTGTAGGTGGTGGAGGCTGTGGTGTTTCTTCATTCGAAGCCATGGATCTCACCGAGCTCTCAGATACTCTAACAATTATCCATGAAAATTTAATTTGTGCCAGAGTTTAGATCTCTGCATAAGGTTCACCAGATCTGCAGTGATGTGATGAGTAGCCCGAGTCCATGAAAATAGGTATTGGCGTTGTTGTTCCCAAGCGAGTTAAGCGGGATTCGCTCGATCTTCAAGATGATCAGACTCAGAGAGATATGATGAAGGGATCTGTGGACCCACAATGTAGCGCTAAAGTCAATGAGCCTTAATCACAACTTCTACATGTTGCTTCCAGATCAGAAAATTCTTCGTCAATTTTGCAGAGATCACCGGTGAAAACATTACCGGACCAGAGTTTTCCAGCGACGGAGGCGACAGAGTTTTAGGCTTGTTGAATATCAGAGATAAGCAAAAGAAGATAGAATTCATATTGTATTGAATGAATTTCTCAAGTATTACAAGAGTCTCAATGTACAGTATATATAGGGGAGTTGAGACTCAGTAGAGAGTTACAAGAGTGTAACCGTATGCTAACCTCCTAACTGAACCTGCATTTACATTTCATTTACATACATTTGCATTTGCATGTACATTTACATTTCATATACTCACACACCCCCCACAAGGTCAAGGTGGGTGAGCTACAGAAGTTAGCTCAGCAACTTTGAGCTTGTCTCTAAGTTCCAAAAACCGAGTAGGAGAGAGTGGCTTTGTGAGGGCATCTGCCCACTGGTCTTGAGCTGGAATATGTAGAACAGTGAGCTGTTTTTGTAACACCTTTTCGCGCACAAAGAATAGATCAATCTCCATGTGTTTAGTTCGAGCATGGAGTACCGGATTGTGAGCTAGTGCAACAGCACTTTGGTTATCACAGAATATGCGTGGAGAGGAAAAAGGGATGCCCAATTCGGTTAACAGAGTCTGAATCCACAAAATATCCGCTGTGGTTTGTGCTAAGCTGCGATACTCAGCTTCGGTGCTAGATCTAGCTACCACAAGCTGCTTGCGAGACCACCAAGAGATTAAATTTGGCCCGAGGAAAATAGAAGCTCCTGAGGTGGAGCGGAGGTCATCGGGGGCAGAAGCCCAATCCGCATCACATAGAGTTTGCAAACTGAGGGGCTGATTTGGTGGTGCTGGAGACAGCAATAACCCATGATGCACTGTGCCTTTTAAGTAGCGGAGAATGCGCTTTATAGCAAGCCAATGAGACTCAAGTGTGGCTGCCATAAACTGACATACCTTGTTAACCGAATAACCGAGTTCAGGTCTTGTAATCGTAGCATATTGGAGAGCCCCCACTACGGATCTGTACAGTGTGGGGTCAGAAAAGGTGTCACTGCCACTCTTGGACAACTTGCAGCTTGAGGCCATAGGAGAGGAAATGGACTTGGCGTCACTCATATTAGTCTTGGATAGGAGATCACGAATGTACTTACTCTGTGTGAGAATAATGGACCCATGAGGTTGTCTTCTAACCTCAAATCCTAGGAAATAGTCAAGGTGACCAAGCTGTTTGAGGCTGAAAACAGAGTTCATTTGAGTGACCAGCTGCTGAACTAAAGTAGAAGAGCTGCCCGTGATGATTATATCATCCACATATACCAATTGGTAAACAACCTCACCATTAAGTGTGTAGATAAAAAGAGATGGGTCACATTTGCTATCTCTAAACCCAAGTTTGACTAAGGTCTGTTTCAGCCTTTCAAACCACTGCCTAGGAGCCTGTTTAAGGCCATAAAGTGCCTTATTTAGCTTACAAACCAGAGAAGTATCGGCTGCCTCAAAGCCTTGAGGTTGTGTCATGTAGACCTCCTCATCTAGAAAGCCATTCAAAAAGGCATTATTGACATCTAGCTGAAGTAAATTCCACTTCCTGGTGAGAGCAAGAGTGAGGATTATCCGAATTGGTACAGGTTTGATGACCGGACAAAAGGTCTCATTGAAGTCAAACCCTTGCAATTGATGAAAACCCTTAGCCACTAGTCTAGCCTTGTACTTATTTAGGGAACCATCTGCATTTTCTTTTACCCTAAACACCCATTTACATCCAATGGGCTCTCGGTTTGGAGGTAAGGGAACAAGGGACCAAGTGTTATTCTTCATAAGGGCTGCATACTCCTCTTGCATTGCAGCCAACCATTTGGAATCCTTTAGAGCTTGTTTTACACTCTTTGGTTCACTATGAGTCAACAGGAGTGTTGGATGAAGACGGGGTTTGACAATTCCATTTTTAGAACGAGTTTGCATAGTATGTGTTGGGTGGAATGGCTGGAACAGTTGGCTGAGCAGAGAGGGAGGAAGAACTAGTAGAAGAAGTAGATGAGGAGGATTGAGTTGCATGGTCAGTCACAGGGAGAGGATTACTAGTAGAAGATGGCTGAGCAGTAGGGGTGGGCCCGACAGGGGCCTATGGCCTGGCCTGTTTAATAAAAAGGCCAGGCCAGGTCAAGGCTTTTTCAAAAGCCTTTTAGATAAATAGGCCAGGTTTGATCTTCTGAAAAAGCCTACGAAGCCTGATAGGCCGGTCTGATTAGCATTACTTTTAAATAAATATTAAATATATATAATATATAATAATAAAATATTTATTACAGAAACTAATATTACTAATTCCTAATTAGTAAACATGTTGAAAAGCCTGGTACAAAGAAAGAAAAAAAACCTAATCAGATTGAAACCCTAAAAAGAAAGAGTCGTTCCTCTCTTCTTCCTCTAAAGTCCTGACGGCGCCCTGCTCCTCCTCTCACCAGTCGTCGGTCGTCGTTTGTTCATGCTCCTCCTCCTTGCGTTTCGTTCAACCTTCGCTGTGCTCCTCCTCGTTCGACCGTCAACCTGTCGTGCTCCTCGTTCGTCTGGCGCCGTGCTCCTCCTCGTTGCGTTTCGTTCGTGCTCCTCCGTCGTTTTGTTCGTGCTCCTCCTTGTTCGCTTCGTCGTCGCTCGTCGTCGGCTCCTCCCTTTTCCGGCGGTGTCCTTTCTTCATTAACAGGTATTTGATGCTTCATCTTTACCTCTTTACCATTTTATTTTTGCTGGGGTTTATGTGTATGGGTCAGTTTTTCTGCTATAAAAAGGGGGGAGACACTATCTGCGGGGGTCGATTTTTTATGCTACAAAGAGGGGATGGTCGATTTCAATCCCTTGCAGCATTTTTTTGGGTCGATTTCAGTCTGTATGCATTTTGTTTGGGTCGATTTTTTTCTGCTACAAAGTTTCGATTTCATTCTCTTTTGCTACAATTTGATGTCTGCATTCTGTTTTCCAGGTCCACAAAATGTCTTCTCCATTTGGGGGCAGCAGTGAAACAATTTCATCTACTCCTGAGGCCTATTTAGTCATTGGCCTATTTGCTTCGGCCTATTTAGCAGCAGGCCCGTGGCCTTATTAAAGGCCTTCATAGGAAATAGGCCTTTAAAAAGGCTTTCAGGCCAGGCCATGCTTTTAAAAAGGCCAGGCCAGGCCTTAAAAAAAGCCTATGTTAGGTAACAGACCAGGCTTAGACTTGATATTTTTGAAACAGGCCAGACTTATTTAGCTAAAGCCTGGCCTGGCCTATTCCCACCCCTACTGAGCAGGGGTGGATTGAGAGGGAGAAGAGGTACTAGGAGCAGGAGACTGAATTGCATTTGACAGACATAGAGAAGAGGACAGATTTGAGGGCACATGATGCCCAGAAAAAAGAGGTATGGATGCTGGAATTGAGTGGGCAGCAGGCTGTACAGTGACAGTTTTTAGAGGGAAATAGTTCAGAATAGGGAAACCGAGACTCATTGAAAATAACATCTTTGGATATGTACAATTTTCCAGTTGGAGACAGGCACTTGTAGCCTTTATGAGAGGTTGAGTAGCCTAGGAAAACACATTCATGAGACCGAAAGGCCAGCTTGTGGGCATTGTAAGGTCTGAGCAGGGGAAAGCACGCACACCCGGAGGCTCTAAGAAAGTGATAGTCAGGAGATTGGTGAAAAAGGGTAGTGAATGGGACAGAAAAATTAAGAGATGGAGCAAGGAGTCTATTGATGAGATAGACTGCATTTAAGAAGGCATGGTCCCAAAATTTTAAGGGTAGGGATGCATGACTGAGAAGAGTTAGTCCCAATTCCACAATGTGTCTATGCTGACGCTCAACCACACCATTTTGGTGATGAGTGTGTGGACATATGAGACGATGGATAACTCCAATCTCATTTAGGAATTTTGTTAGAGGTCTAAACTCACCTCCCCAGTCAGTTTGAAGGGCTTTTAGTTTAGTGTCGAATTCAACCATACTCCTGAATTGTTTAAAAATTTTGAAGGTTTCAGATTTGTTTTTGATTAGGTAAATCCATGTGAACCTAGAATAAGCATCCACAAAGGTAACATAGTACATGAAACTGTTTGAGGAGGGGACTGGTGCAGGTCCCCAAAGATCACTATAACAAGTTCTAAAGGAGATGAATAAGTGGTAATGGAGGAAGGTGAGTGAAGTCTGTGTGCTTTCCCAATACAGCAAGCTGAACAGAAATTTTCATCTTTTATTGAGTAGGGAATATTACAAGTTTTCAATACACGTTTCGTGACATTGTTGTTTGGATGGCCTAGTCTAAGATGCCATCGAAATTGAAAACTAGGAGAACTAGTAGAGTTTACAGCAGAATTCAAAGATACAGCAGAGTTTACATCAACATTAGAGGTATTAGTTACAAAGCAAGAAGGCAAACTAGACCCTGGAGGCTGGAGATGCAGACTTGGAAAGACATAGAGACCATCTGCACCAACTTGACCTTGTAGAAGAACTTCATGTGTGTCCCGAGATTTCACCAAACAGTGATCAGCATGGAATTCAAAATAAACAGAGTTATCTTGTGCAAACTTACTGACACTAATGAGATTTTTGGTAATGGTAGGAACATGCAACAAATGCTGTAAAAACAAAGGAATATTGGAATTGTATGGAGAGTAAAATTTAGGTGAACCAGTAGAGTGTGTGGGCAAACCTTGCCCGTTACCAATGTAGATTTGCTCAGGTCCTTCAAATGGTGTTATTTGCTGAATGTCTTGAGGATTTCCAGTGACATGATAGGATGCTCCTGAGTCAGGGAACCAGCTAGATGATGAACCAGAGGGAACATTAGTCAGCATTGCACTAGGATGAGGTTGCTGAGCTTCTTGTTGTGGGAAAGGCATTGAACCAGAAGGAGGACTCTGTTGTGGAAAAGGCACATTGTAACCCTGAGCATTGAATCCTTGAGCATGAGATGGCATGTAGGCAGGATTGTACTGATTCGAGCCTTGGAAGTTATAGGTCCCCTGAGTATGAGGTGGAGGCCTCGGAGGTTGGGGTGGCGGCTGGAAGTGTTGGACGGCGTACCTTCCGCAGCGACCTCGGCCAGATCCACGAAATCCAGAATACTGATCATCGGAAGGCTGAGCTGAGTGAACTAGGGCTTGCGATTGAGACAAGGAGGAAACAGTGTTCGAATTCGGCGCCGGACTCAATCGAGTGAGATTCACCGAAGGTGAATCTTGAACAGTAGCTTTGCGATAGCGATTGATGAGCATTTCTTGCGCTATCAACAGTGCTTCGGCTTCCTCAATAGGAGTAACCTCATCAAATTTGCTCTCGATTATGGAAATTACAGAGTCGTAATCTTGAGGAAGACCTTCTAAGATCACGTCCAAGTGCTCCTTCGAGGACACAGGATCACCAACCGAAGCCAAACAATCAACTAGGGCTTTGATTCGAGCCAAGAACTCAGCAATTAATCGATCTTCAAGGCGCGTGTTGCGAAGTTCAGTTTTCAATTGGCGAGCTCGCGTGCGAGTGAGTTTCTGGAAATAGACATGGATTTTGTCCCATAGTTCAAATGTGTGAACGCAACCAAGAACTCTGGATTGGATCGCACTAGACAAAGACGATTGCAACCAAGAAAAGAGCATTTGATCTTGCGACTCCCAAACAAGACAGTCTTCATTGATGCGATTTGTAAGTCGATTCTCAGTGCTGGTGAATTGAGGAGGAATCCGAGGCGAAACTAGAAAGTTTTGGAGACGGTGAGCTTTGATTACTGGCTCTACTTGTTGATGCCATAAGAGAAAATTCGTATCATCTAATCGTTTGGTGATTGTGTGAGAGAAAGTAGCAGGACCTCTAATGGAGTTTCCGGTGGGAGGAGGAAGAGGAGGAGAATCATCGGAACTACTATCGGAAGCCATGGCTCAGATCTTAGATCTCATGATACCATGTTGAATATCAGAGATAAGCAAAAGAAGATAGAATTCATATTGTATTGAATGAATTTCTCAAGTATTACAAGAGTCTCAATGTACAGTATATATAGGGGAGCTGAGACTCAGTAGAGTTACAAGAGTGTAACCGTATGCTAACCTCCTAACTGAACTTGCCTTTACATTTCATCTACATACATTTGCATTTGCATGTACATTTTTCATATACTCACACAAGGCTTGAGCAGAACTACTTATAGATCAGCCATGGTTGAGGACCAAGAAGCTCTATATACCATGTTAGAACGAGAGAGGGAGCAAAATGTGAGTGGAAAGTGTGTCCAGCTTCCATTTTCAAGTGCCTGTGCTTCACAAGTATTGAACCAAGAAAATAATCACATTAAATAGATGAAAGAGTGAGATTCATGAGAACATGCATTTGGTGTGCGTGCACGTGTATCAAGTGTTTTTATATTTCTGAGGGCCACTCTGCCATTAGCCATGAAAGGACTGATATGTTTCCTGTCTTGCAACCTCATTTGTATGCTTGATTTTTTGACTATTGTATCATTTACAGGTGAGCTCAATATGATAATTTGCAAAACCATTCTAATGTGGCATAGGAGAATTATAACTAAGACTATGATATTCCTTCTTGCAGGCTTTTGATACCTTGCTTCGGAAGTTACATAAATATGTTCCATATGGAGCATCTGTTTCAGACTTGTATGCTGGAGCTGGAGTCATTGGATTGTCATTAGCTGCTACAAGAAAGTGCAGGCAAGAGCTGGATGGTTGTAAACCTTGGAAATATATTATAATTTTCTGTTGATTTGGATGAAATAAGATATATGTTTTTAGTTGTCTTACAGATCCGTTAAATGCATTGAGATTAACAAAGAGTCAAAGGTATCTTTTGAGAAGACTATTGAACGTTTGCCTGCCACCATTGACAGCAGCATCACTTGGCATCATGCAGATGCTTCGAGAGTTAGCACTGAATATCTGAAGCCTCGTCATATATTTCATATTTTAACTTAAGAAATTATTTTTTTCGGATTCATATAACTATTATTGCCACAACTTAATTTTTGGTATGCATATTTCTTTCATCAACCTATGTGAAGATTTTATTTGAAAAGAAAATATATTATTTTCAAGTCCAAAAGAGAGCTTATGAGTTTCATAGCTTTTGTCCTTGTATGTTATTTGGAGCTGATTACATGAATCATTTGCAAGTAACAGGAGCCTTTTTCGTGGCTTGTGGGCTCAGATGTTGTTGTCATTGATCCTCCTAGAAAAGGACTAGATATTTCTCTTATTGATGCATTGCAGAATATATCATTAAATAGCGAAGAGTGTTATCATCTGAACGGTTTGTAACTTCAGTTAACTTATCAAGTTTGGTCAATTTGAAAATATTTCATTCATCCATTTTCTGATTCAGTGCACGTTAACTGCAGCTCAAACTCAGTAAAGGAAGAGAAAAGACCATGGGTTTTACGTGCTAAAGAAGCTTCAGTCCAGATTGGAAGCAAACCATCTCCAGATAACATCCCTCAGTTGGTGCCACAAACCCTCATATATATAAGTTGTGGATGGGAAAGTTTTAAAGAGGTATTTCCTTGATATTTTATGGGTGTACTTTGACTTCACTCAAACTTGAATTATCTATATGTTAATGCAACAAGTTGCTGACAGGACTGCAAGTCATTGTTGTCCAGTAAGGCATGGTATTTGGAAAAAGCTCATGGTTTTAATTTCTTTCCGGGTACCCAAAGGTATTTATGTTATCCTTGGATTCTTATTATTTGTTTAATTATTTAATTTTAGTATTTATCAATTCTCACAATTTCTTTTGAACTTACATAAAAATCTTCTTGCAGATGCTAAACTTTTGTGTGATTGTCTGAATGACATCACTTGCATTTCTGTTTTGTGTTTATTTAGAACCTAAACCTTTGATGTCGTTTTTATTGACTTCTAATACACAATTTCTTTTGAACTTGCATAAAAATCTTTTTGCAGTTACTAAACCTTTTTGTGATCGTCTAAATTACATTCTACTTGCATTTCAGCTTTGTGTTTATTTAGAACCTAAACCTTTGATGTAGCTTTTATTCACTTCTAATACATATATTTTAATGTTTCACTATATCATTGGTTATATTTTTTTAACTGTGTAACATATGCCTGAGAACTTGGCTTGTTTTTATTAGTACTCGGCATTCCTACCCCCTCTTCCCACTGACTGAACTACTATATAATGTTATGCCTGGGAAGTGCCAAACGTACTTCATATCAGTATCATGCTTGATCTATGAAACATGTGATGGACTGATCTGGAAGGCATGCTTGTGCAACCTTAAGCTGCATTTATTTAATCTTCTTTTGTCAAATATACTTGCATGGTAGAGCAAGAGAGTAATTTCAGCTTTTGTAATTGAAGTTGGATGCATAGATGTAAGAAATACTCGGGAGTTTCAGGTGGCACCATATTTTATTCTTGGTTCTTTAGTTGAACTAATGTATGAAGTATACATTTTCAACCAAAAGTTTTCCTGATTTCCACTTACCCCGTAGGCTTTATGTGCTTTCAGAAGTTTAACCAATACTCTTTGTTCATATATAAAATTACAGAATGATTCCCTGATGGAGGGATTTTCTTTCTCCATTAAATAAATGTGGTATATATAATCCATACCTACTTTAAATATGTTTTCTCCCAATTGAAAATTTTCCCCCAAATTAATTTATTATTATATTCAACATTTTTTCTCGAAGTTAATTTAGGATAAATTGTGCAGTTGATTATATGATTTGGACATAGCATAGCTCATCCCCACCCCCCTCATTCTCTGACTCAATTAAAATCAAATATTAATTTGTCATCTGCTATTTGTTTGCAGCATTGAAGTTCTAGCAGTCTTCAAAAGGGGCCCTCAGAAAAAGAAACCAGGAAAGAAAAAGAAAAAATAGTTTTAAGGAGCAGCGAGACATTAATTAGCACATAGTTCAATACAGGGAGTTTCATTGACACCTGCAAATCAATGTGTAATCTTGCACGGGCAGAAAAATGGATAGCTTCAGGAGCAATTTCAAATGGAAAAGAGTTACAATTGGCAATTTTTGGATTCTCTGCACTGGTGGAATGGCAAATTTTGTTGCATCATTTGATAGCAAATTTTTTTTTTTTTTTTGGCATTTGATAGCGCTTTCTGGTGATATCTATATCGGCGCTATCGAAGATGACAACCTAAGATAGCGCTTTCGAAAGACTATCGAAGATTTAACTACAATAGTGTGTTTTTAGAGAGCGGTTTGTCTTAGTTTATGGCAAAAGATGGCACCTCGTCTTAGAAATGCTATCTTAGTTTTAGACCTAAAATAATGCTTCGGAGGTTATCTAAGTATAGAATCTAAGATAGCTGCTACTAATGAAATGCCATTTATATGTGTGGACTAAGACAGTGCTTCCTATAAAAAGCATTGTCTTGATCCACACATTTTGTTTTACCTGCTTGATATATACATTTTCCTTGCAAGCATTTAGAGGAAACTATACCTAATTGTTTACAAAATAAACTGTTTACATTAATGCCATGATAGATTGTTTACAAAAATATACAAAGTCATTACAATTTACTGGTCCCCTACACTTGTTTCATCAAATTCATTGTATACTCACACCCCTCTTCTTTGATTTCATTATATATAAATTTTATATTCAGAAAAATATAAAATAAATAAAAGAAAAGAAAAATATTCAAAATAATAAATGATAGATACATTATTAATTATAATAAAATTTAAAAAATTATAAATTAAAAAATAAAATACTTAAACTTGAAAAGAATTCATGTATAATTATTCCAAAGTTTAAATTTGAATATTAAAAAATTAGAATGATATCTGACATTCTATAAATTAGGGTAGCTTAAAAAATTTAACCACTCTTAAGATAGTATATTTTAATTTATTATATATGTGTGAATAATTTTCTTTTAAAAATCTTTGAATAGAAAAGGTAAATAATTAAATAGAAATAAGTTAATGATTAGTGGATTTGGTACTAATATCTATTCATTATTATATTTGAAAATACATCTTATAAAGGAATAATTAAATGAAAATATGTAAATGATTTATATGTTTTGGTAATAAAAATTATTATTAATTAATAGATTTGAAAGTATATTAAAAAATTGAAAATTACTTAATGTAGGTGACATCATGTGGCTCACGTAAAAAGAGAGAAGTTATAAATAATAACTCATGTTAAAAAAAAAGAGTAAGGACCCAAAGTGGTTCCTCAAATTTTTTGAGTAGCCCAGTTTGGTCCTTGAAAAAAATAAAAAGGACAATTTGATCCCTCAGATTTTATAATGGGGGACAATTTGGTCCCTCAAATTTTATAACAAGGGACACTCGGATCCCTCCGTAAGGACCAAATTGCCCCCGTTATAAAATTTAGGGAACCAAATTGTCATTTAATTTTTTTTAGGGACCAAACTGGGCTACTAGAAAAATTTGAGGGACCACTTTGGGTCTTTACTCTAAAAAAAAGTATGCATATGAGAAATATTAATTCTTACTATACGAAATATTTTTTTGATAAACAAAAATTTAGGGTGAGGGGATGTTGCCCCAATTCAAGGCAGAGAAAACCATCGGGCACCAGGAGCATTTACAAAGGGATTTATATTTACTTTACCCCAAGGAGACTAGTGGGGGACTCGAACTTGCAACCTGTCAAATGCAAGACCCTGTCATTCTCCACTAGACCAACCGCTTTGGGGTTTACAATAAGAAATATTGACGAATGAGCTATTTTCTTTTGATTGGTCACGGGCCAATTCTACACTTGGTGAGTGAAGTTCACATTTTGATTTGTATTTTTTTTTTTTTTTGGTTAACTCATCCAGAATTTGTTTTTTTTAGGAACCTAATGTAATTAGGGCTTTTAGCTCCCCTATGGATCCACAGAGTATTACAAAAGCTTAAATCCTTTAGACCCGTTATGGGGCTAATCTCTGCTCAGGTACTTAGTCACAGTTAAGTTCTTCGCCCCCTCGCTATCGATATGTTTTGTGGGATTTGAACTTAGGTCCTTCCTCACCAACTCAATATGCATAACTAATTGAGCCACATGCATTGGGTACGTGTTGAAATTTTTTGATTAATGTGCAAGGATTATTTAAGGATACTGATTAAGAAAAATAAAATAAAATAGAAACCTTGTATAGAAAAATGGTGTATTTAAAATATAGGTCTTGCTAACGAGTAACGAGTGCACTAAGGTATTGTTTAAGAAATCAATAGAATGAAAGCTTGTATTGAAAATAGGCTTAATTATATTTTTAGTCCCTTTATTATAGGTCATGTATGATTTTGGTCCTTGTGGTTTTTTTTTCGAGCACATTCGGTCCCTCTATTTTTTCAATGTTGCAAATTTGGTCCTTCCGTCTAATATCTGTCAATTTGTTCAATGATCGACATAGAGGAACCACTGCTCTAAGTGCCTAGAACCTCTGATTGAGCTTCTCTCTCCTCCGTTTCTCTATTTCAACATGATTCAATGGTTCCTCTATAACATTTGTTGGTTTCATCCCTCCTTTCTGATAGCTTTTTTGTTACATCACATGGTCCTTTATCACATAAGCTTAACCGGAGGTTCTATGCACTTAGAGTAGTGGTTCCTCTCTGTTGTTCATTGAAAAAAATTGATGGACATTGGACCAAAGGACCAAATTTGCAACACTGAAAAAATAGGATGACCAAATGTGCTCAAAAAAACCACAGGGACCAAAATAGCACATAGCCAATAGTTGAGGGACTAAAAATACAATTAAGCCTTGAAAATATAAGTTAAACACTTTTCAACGTAATAAATACAACAGTTTCCTATATAATCATCCTTATTTTGATTCCTTAAATAATGCCTTAAGGGCACTTGTTAGCATTTTTCGGATCTTGCTAATAAGTGTCAAGGGCATTGGTTAAGGAGTCCACAAAAGGAAAATTTGTATTAGAAACTAAGTGCAACACTTTTCAAAATGCTAAATACACTATTTTCCCATATAAATTTTCTTTTATTGATTTCTTAAATAATGCCCTTACCCTAAGGGCACTTGTTGGCATTCTCCTTAAAAGAAAGTCAATGTCTTTAGGACACTAGTTTGCATTCTCTGTTAATCTATTATTAATTTATTATCCTTCATTAATTAGTCTAGATATGAAACACTTGAGTACATGAATCTTTTTTTTTTTTTTTCAATACACGAATCTATTATTATCCTTTATTAATTAGTCTTAGATATGAAACCCAAAACGGTCAAAAAGGATATCTTGTATCTCACATTGAATGGTACAGGTCCTGATTTGACATCATATTTTGTTAGGAAACTATTAAAAAAAGAGAAGGGGCAATGCATCACATCCGTTACATCCACATGGGGTCAGCCAATCAACAAAGTTTCCATAGTAAATCCAATCTCCAAAAGCATATCAGATTTCCTAGGCCATGCTAAATGAGCAGAGTTTTTAATTGGATGGTATATGTATCAGCATTAAAAACTTTTCCGTTTTTTTATTTTCCATGAATTCATTAAACCTTCTTTTGAAGCCAACCAATTTGACTCTGGCTTTAATGCAAAGGAGTTTTCTCTCCATAGATTGGTTTTTTCATAGTGCTACAAAAATTTTTTAAAAAAAAAAGGAAGACGACCTAAATTTCCAGCCATATGAGACCAAGTTAGGCTTAAAGCCATTTTAATAATTGCATTGGGAAGGATGAGTGGTTTGGGATTCAGAAAGTCTCTGTACCTTCCTCTCGCAGCTTTCTTGATCATTCTGGTATGCTTCTTTCACTATCACAATTCTGGACTAGCTGAAAGGGGTGGTGGCAGGAGGGTGATTATGCTCAAGCCTCAATCAACTGTAAGCATTAGTATGTAGATTGTAGATTATTCTTCATTTGAATTTTGTTAATTGGCATCACTGCTTACACAGCAGTTTTTCTCTGCTTTTTTTTGTGTGTTTTTTTTTTAAATTATCATTTAAAAGTTAAAACTTCAAAGCTTTATTTGATAATTGGATAAAATACAGTAAATGTAGTTAGATTTTAAGGTGAAATAGCAGCAATTCTTTTCTTCTTCATTTTAGTATAACTTTACCTTTTTTTGAGGTTTTAAATCATGGTCGCATTGTTGTTTGATGCGACCAATGGTTCTACAATCACAACCTGATATAGTTGCGGCATTCTTTGCAATTGAGATGTTGCAGTCGCATCATGCGGTCCACATTTTAAAACACCAACCTTTAATTTTAAAATCATATAATAAACCATTAACTTACAAATTATTACTCCAAAAGATTCTAAATGTACAATTATCTTACATGCACTTTTGGACTGTGCGAATCACCCCAAATCACCAAAACAAGTGAAAAACAGAGAGATGGTGTATTTCATATTTTGTAGTAGTTATAAGTTATGTGTTGGGGCGATTTGTAAACTTCAACAGCACATTTGACAGTGTGTGTGTGTGTCAGATAATTTTGTTTTTTGTTTTTTAATTTTTGGTATTAACTATCAGAATAAGATTAACAACAGAAACGATAATATTATCCTTTGTTGTCGGTGATTCATATTGTATGCCTCTCCTGGGATTTGATTTGTGACTTATTACTAGTTACTCAGTCAGCATATATTAATAATAAGACCCTCGAAAACCTCTCTTTATACCCCTCTTCTTTGTGTTTAGTGTGCTTCATAATATGTATTCCCAGCATAGGTGTTTAATTTTAATCATACTGTGCGTAATATTTCTTACATTTATCATCTATGTGCTGCTACATTATTAAAAGAGTTTGATATCCCAAGTAGTTTGATCTTAGTTAAACAATTTTTAATATCTTTGAGGTTATATATGAAAATGTATGGAAGTCTGTCAAAGTTGATTCTTGGCATCTTAAATGAGAGTACATTACTACATTATTTCCTAAATCCTCAAAATGATTTTGAGTGTTATTTTGCCATTACTTTCCTAACAGCATCACTCACATAAACAAGAATTGGTTCAAGTGCTAAGAAGAGCGACCATGTCAGATAGATCAGTTATCCTAACCATGGTAAATGAATCATGGGCAAGACCTGGATCTATCCTTGATGTTTTTCTACAAAGCTTCAAATCTAGCCAAGGGACCCAAAGATTGTTGAATCATTTGGTGATCATAGCCATGGACCTCCAAGCTTTTAATTACTGCAAGTCCTTGCATCCCCATTGCATCCACCCATCTACCTTTGCACATTATTTTGCCACCAAAAGACAATCCACCACAAGTCCAGATCACAATGTATTCAGTTGGAGAAGAAACAACGTTTTGTTAGAAGTGCTTCAATTGGGTTACAACATAATTTTCACGGTATGTATTATGGGGATGAGGATTTGCTGTCCTATTTTGATGTACCACATCCTGTTTCCACCAATAAGATCTTGCTACATATTCTACTTTTTTAAAATTACATAAAATTTTAACTTATGTGGCAAAATGTTATTGGTGGTAATAGGGTGTGACATACCAAAATGGGATAATAGATCTTCATCCGTGATCAGCTTGATTTATCAAATGATTATGGATGGTTATTAATCAACTTGAATTGCATTTTACTTTTTTATTGCAGGATGCAGATGTACTATGGCTTAGAAGTCCATTTTCAAACTTCAATCCAACATATGAACTCACAATTTCATGTAGTTTCCCGAGTGATGGACAACTAGGAGATTATGTACAAGATGGAGGAATCTTCTACTTGAGATCAAATGCCATAGCTACTGAATTCTTCAAGTACTGGAAAGTGACCAAGGTTCTGTATCCAAACTCTAATGTTGAAGAGTCCTTGTGTACAACTATAATGCAAAGTAAAGATATATGTGACTCTTATGGCTTCCGTGTTAAGTATGTAGATACAACTTATTTTGGTGGATTTTGTCAGCTAAGTAAGGATATGTTGAGGGAGGCTTATACCATCCATGCCAACTGTTGTGGTGATCTCACAAGCAAAGTTCATGATCTGAGGAATGTTCTTGATGATTGGATCCACTTTAGGGAACATTTATCAGGGGATAATAATACTTTGGACAAAATGGCTTTGAGGTGGCCACAGAAGTGCTCGAGATGAAAATATACTTAGAACCACATTCAACTCTAGTGTTTATTGCATAGAATAATTTATTTTACAAAAAAACCTTGCAGTTTTTTCCCCCCTAGAATCCTCTGTCACAATAACTTGGGAGAGTTTATAACTTTATATGTACAACACTAACAGGGACATCGAATGGTGATACAGTGTGGTGTCCCCATTTCTGCCTTTGGGATGTGATGAATGAAAGAGAAAAAATATAAACAACTGTATTAGTAATTTTTTTTTCCCCTCAAGATATCCTTAGAGCCGGCTAGGACCACAAGAGTGACAAATCTCTCTCGCAAGAGTTTTAACACTGCTGAATTTTCAGAGCTTGAACTCGAACTCGAGACTACTTGTTAAACTGGAAGAAAAAAGTTAAATAATATAAGTCGTACGTAACTTATATGTCCATTTCTCATGTTAAGCATCTGCATTGGTACTTTGTAGTGCGTGAGCTAGGGAAAAGAAATATCACAGGTGTTGTTAAACCACTTATTTTGATGATATAAGAGCATCTTCAATGAAAGTTGCTGAAAAAATAAGAATTAGTTCTTACATGATGATACTTTTGGAGCACCAATGACACAACATCTAGTTTTAAAGACAACCATTCTTATAGAAGCACTTTAATTTGTTAGAATTGTACTTTTAGAGCAGAGAGTTGCTTAAAATAATGCAAATTAGTGGTGATGTGACATAATGAAACCCATAAAAAGAAGAGTCAAACAACTCCAAAATTACACCATTGGAGATGACTTTTTTTTTTTTTTTGACACATCATTGGAGATGACCTAAGCGATCAAACCACCAACTTTGTCAATCTACTCTCCACAAGTCTGGACTTAGGCTGTTGTTAATATCTAAGACTTTAGAACTGACTGATTAGCCTAATTCATCCACATTTTCTTCCTTTAGGCACTGCCACAAATCAGTTAACCCGAACAATTGGCTAAAACCATGAATAGTTTGCTTCATCTATTATAAATAAGGGTCTTGCTAACGAGTGCCCTAAGGCAGGGTTGGCCTAAGGCCCAAGCCACCAAGGCTAGGGCTTTAGGCCTCAAATTGTTTTTTTAATTTTTTTTTTGGGGGTACACACCTACTTATTTGTTTTTTATAGACAAATTCTAGTGTTAGTGTTAGTATTTTATTAGTGGGTGAGTTTGAACCCTCAACTTCATTATCACTCAACTCCTTAATTCTCTCACCCTAACCACATAACCAACCTTATAACCCCTTTGGTAAACACATATTAATTAAAAAAAAATAGTTAATATTACTAGCTCAATTTTTTTCTCGAAAAGGTCTATCAGTCTCTGTTGTCTTCTTTTTCATTTGATTTCCCTTTGTTGCCATTTTGCCTCCTTTGTAATGTCTTTTCTCTCTCTGTACGACCTTATTGTGGCTCATTGGCTATGCGACCGCTGACATCCCCACAAGCCACGACCCCGCGATGGCTTCTTTGTGACCGATTAACCATGCAGCCTCTTTGTGTCGTGTGCCGACGTGCCAACTCCTTCTCTGCGTGAGTTGAGTTCTCAGTGAAAAAATGTTCGAGTTTTGCTTTATTAGATTTAAAAAGGCATCGCCTCAGAGTTTGCTTTAGGCATCAATAGGTGTTGGGCCGGCCCTGCCCTAGGGGCATTGGTTAATAATTCTAGTAAAAGCAAGTTTTCATTGAAAAACAAAAGATAACACTTATCAAAATATTGAATGCATCAATTCCCAATAAAACTTTCTTTTATTGGTTCCTTAACTAATAAAAGGCACATTATTTCCTCTAAACACAATCGAAGTGCCACATGTCTTACTTCTTCATGACTAAGCCTTCTGGTCAACGACAACTTGATGGTGATAAAAATACTTTGTCCCAGCTTGAACAGTCTAGTTCCAATGAGTTCAAGCATTTCATAAGAGAAGAAACTCCGGTTCCCTAATGAGTCACTACAACTGATTCGACCTTTAATAGCATTTATTTTTTATATTTTATAACGCTTTCTAGTGCTATATATCTCAGCGCTATTAAAATGGGTAACCTAAGATAACACTTCTGAAGCGCTATTAAAAGCATTCTCTTTAATAGTACTTCTTCAAAGAAGCCCTATCTTCTCCCTTTTTTTTTTTTTAAAAATAATTTAATTTATTCAATGTTTAAACCTGCAGATCAAAGAAGAAACTCAAAGAAAGAAAATAATATTTAACAAAGAACACAGTCAAATCTTTGGGCAAGATTGCGATTAGAAATCTTAAAAAGAAATAATTCATACTTACCTTATTCAAACGGATGCATAAGAATGGAAAAAAATCGTGATATTCCTCCTTAGAAACCCCATATTTTGTGTATCATCTGGATTTACAAACTAATCGATATCACGATTTGAAAACCAAAAAAGGAAAGAATTCGTACTTATCTTCTTCAAACGAGGAATAAGAATAGGAAAAAAATCACAATATTCCTACTTAGAAACCTCAGATCTTATGTATACACAGGGGCGGATCTTCTTTGTGACAGGGGGGAGCCAAGGCTCCCCTAAGGATATTACGTTTTAGGTTATATATATTATACTTGCCACCAATTTTATCAGCACTCGTAGTGGCGCAGTGGTTAAGCTCATTTTTGTAACCATGGTTTGAATCCGATTCAAGCAGTTTTTGTTCTTGCATGTCCTATTTAATTTTATCTTTGCAAGACTTAGACATAAAAGTGCACAATGTGAAATTCGAATTATGTACTTCTTGAATTAAACAAAGACAATTGACCGTTGCACCTCCTGCCATTGGTTGTGTCAAGCTCTGCCACTAGACTTAGATACTATAAAAGAAATTTCATCAGTATCACTATTTAAAAACTAAAAAGGAAAAAAAATTCATACTTATCTTCTTCAAACGGAGGAATAAGAATAGAAAAAAATCGCAATATTCCCTCTTAGAAACCCCAGATCTTGTGTATCAACTGGATTTACATACTAAGAAGGAAATTTGATTAGTATCGCAATTTTGAAACCAAAAAGGTAAAGAACTTATACTTACTTTTTTCAAACTGATATATGAAAATGGAAAGGAATCTCGACATTAATACTCTTAAAAACCCCTTACTTTCCGTCTCTAAGTTTGTAAATTAAAAAAAAATCCATCAATACCACGATTTGAAAATTAAAAAGGAAAAAACTCATACTTATCTTCTTCGAATGGAGACAGAGGAATGGAAATAAATCGCAATATTAGAAAGCATAGACCATGCGTCTCTGGATTTGGAAATTAAAAAGGAAATCTCACCAGGATCATGATTTGAAAACCAAAAAAGAAAGAATTCATACTTACATTCTTTAAACAAAGCGAGAGAATGCGATTGAGTATGATAAAAACCCTAGCAAAGAATGCATAAGGGGACTGCGAACATATAAATGAATTCACGATCCAAGTGGAGTGCATTTTTTAAAAGAAAAAGGAAACGATAGTACTTTCCCGATGAAACGCTATTGAAGGCATCCCCTATAACAGCGCTTCCTTGAGGAAGCACTATTAAAGGTATTCCCTTTTATACCTTGAAAAAGCAATATTAAAGGTATAGCGCGTTTTTTTAAACAAATTGGGGAAAGATATCACTCCCTCTAGAAAACGCTGTTCAAGGTATAAAATAAGATAACGCTTCTCTAGTAAAGTGTTATTAATGTTTGAGTGAGTTTTTTTTAAAAAAAAAAAAAAAAAGATATGAGGTAAAGATAGATTTTTTTGGGGAAACGTTATTAAAGGTATATCTTTTAATAGTGCTTCCTTGAAGAAGTGCTATTAAAAATCTTCATGCATTTTTTTTAAAGCGGTGCCTCCCAAAACCGCTATTAAGTGTACGCTATTAAATGTCGAATGTAGCGTAGTGAGTATATTAAATAATGGTCAAACATTATAATGCATGATCAGTTAAGCCTTTTTAATGTAATTTAAATACATCTCTAGCTCAAATCAATAGAACAAAGCATGAATAGGATCATATACATAGAAAAACAAAAAATGCTGATAAGTTCATCACTATAATTTTGCAGCTCATCAACAAACACTAATAGCTTTCACAGTTACAGGTAAGGAATATACTCCGAACTCCAAAGTCCAACCAAATGCAAACTTTAATACACTCGCCTATTCTAATTTCCATCACTTTCGAGATTGTGCGCAGCTAAAACGAACACGTTACCCTTTCTCATTTTGATCAAGCTACACTAGTAAATCCAATACCAAGATTATTTCACAGTCCAATGATCCGGGGCAGCGCAAGGTGTTGAAATGAAGTAGTTATTGTGACACCCTCTACCCCGCATGTATTCAAAAGCAATGGCACAGATATAAAAAAGAAAAGAACATGTGCGCGTTATATCATAATAATAAAAACCGGGCAGAGACTGCCACATTGTAACATAACGTGAAAAACCAAAAACATGTTTATAAAGAAAACATAGCATAAACATATAAACGAAACCCAACCCCAATGTCACATTACAGAGCTGGTATAACCAATTCGATAAACAACTCGGATAACAAACTAAACTAAACATAAACTAACTACTAGAAGCGACTCCTTGGAGTCACTCCTCAACAAGCTACTCACCGTCCTCTGCATAACACAAAAATGGTACATGCAAAGCAACAACAAAAGACGGGGAGTAAGAACCACATATATAAATATAACGGCAACATGATAGTTGGCAAGATGATCATACAACACATAGAAACATAGCAACATAGCATTTATAACATAGTCATCATACCAACACAACAACACATCACGGTATAACAATATAATCATCAATTATATAATGCAATGCGAAGCACTACTCCGAATTCATGTGGATCCATCTATACCAGGCGTACGACCTCGGAGTTACATTTCCACATTGGCCATAGAAGCACCAACGCCGGGCCAGACCACCAAACCATGGGTGGACCCCTTGGATAGCCGACGCACCTTACTCTCAGATGCGCCACCACGGTGTATACATGATCCCCTTTCGGACGAATCCCGTGGACGCCCAGATCGCCTTACTCTCGGACGACCTCCCCCTCAACACTCTGGCCAAAAAGCACTAGAGCCTCAACACTCTGTCCAAAAAGCAATAGAGCCTCAACACCTTGACCATTAAGCATCAAGGCCCCCTTGGAGCGGACACTAGGCTGCCAAGGTACAATATCAACAACGTTATCTTCTCACTTTAGTTATTAACACTTTGGTTCTGCAGTACCAGAGCTCAACACCTTGACCATTAAGCATCAAGGCTCAACATCATCTTTTCACTTGTCTTTGGTCTTCATGTTTTGTTGGTATCTTATTAAGTCTTTTAAGCGCCTGGGGTGAAAACCCCTATTTCAGCATTCTGGCTCTGTTTTGGTCAGGTGAGCACGGGCGTGCTCACTCTCATTACGGGTGTGCTGGACTTGCAGGCAAGCACGACCGTGCTGCCTGGTGAGCACACCCTTCACTGGATTTCAAACTGGAGCACGGGCGTGCTCCCTGTTAAGCACGGCCGTGCTCAATGGAGCGTGGCCGTACAGCCCGTACTGATATGGGCATAAAGGGTCAGAACAATACACAGATTCAACCTATTGACTTTTACCAATCCATTGAGCATCAGCTTCATTAATCTTAACTGTTCTTGATTAATATTCATGTCTTATCATCATGGGGAATTAATCCTTTAATCACAGTTTCATTATTAATGTCCCTAGAACACTCACTAATCAATCCTAGGGTCTTTAACTAAGCCCTATGAACATAACCTTACGTCTCATACAACATTCATGTCTTATGAACAACTGGGAAAGCATCCCTTAATTCTAATTATCGTTATTAACGTATTTTAACGTCTTATCCTTATTGTTGGCATTAACATCCTCAACAATCAACACTCATAAGAGTACAACATCATCATCATCATTATCGTAACAACATTCTCATCAAAACAACATCATCACTCATAGAATTTATCATCATGAACATTCACTCATGGCATTCATCAAACATATCAACATCATCGTCATTGTAACAAGTCTAAACATGCCAACTGTGAACACCCTATTTTGATCGGGTCTTTTAGTTTTCACTAAAAATTTCAAAAAAATAAAAAATGCAAAGAAAATATATTTTTAAACACTTAGGTTTATTTTTGTTCATTATTGGGCCAAACCAGTCAAACCCATTTCCTTCCTTCATCCTCCTCCAACAAACCCTAGCAGCCACCCTTTTCTTCCCTCCAACATTAGTTTTTTTTGAATTTGAATCCAGTTGGCAAATCCCTTGATTTTTGCAGTTGAGGCTCACAAATTTTGATTCTACTTCAAATCAGAGATAGAAATTTTAATCGTTGCAGATTTTTTGGATCAAAATCAGAGCGAATTTGGCATTTTAAAATCACAAGAGAGGCTACAGAGAGGAGAGAAATCAAAAAAGAGAGGGAGGCATCTTTGTCCCTGTTCCTTGGTGACCACCACGCACTGCCACCTTGTCCACCTCAGACCGCCGCGAGTCATCACGCTCCACCCAGATCCGCGCGCGAACCGTCGTCCCTCCGCACCGATCGCGCGTCGCGGTCACTGGAAGAACTCGCCTCGCTGTCCCGGTGCTGCCCAGATCCGGTCACGAGCTCACCGCCGCCATCATCTCGAGCCAGGCCGGCCCATCACTGGTCCCTTTCTCTGTTCTCACGTATACAGGTAGAAGGGGAAAGGACTCTGCAACATTTCTTTTAAGTTTGTCTTGATATATTGTATTGGGTTTTAGTAGCTTTTTGTTTTCCTTATTTTATTTTTTATTTATTTCTGAATAATTATTTTGGATTAGTTGTTGGACTTGAGCCCAAACTGGTTTAACATGATTTTTTAAAGAAGGAACTAGGCTAATAAGAAGTGTATGAAACTGGATTTGATCTTCTTGTTGAAATAAACAAAATAGAATGATGTAAAAAAGAAACATTTGAAAAAAAAAAACAATTTTGGGATTGCTTTGTGAGAGGTTTCACATTCAATTCCTTAAATACGATATAGCTCTGTGCATGTATCTGCCATGTTCTATCTCGTTTAGGAGTTTTCGAAAAAAAATGGAATATATAAAAAACCCTTTTTAAATAAAATAAAAAAACCTTTTCATAAAAAATAAAAACAACCAACAAACAAAATATTTTCTACAAGAACTACGTGGCTTTGAGTTTCCCATTGCAGCAGGGAATACGTAGGAGCGTGATCAATCATCCCGTCAAGCCAAAATTAATATTTCCTTCATTTTTGTGTTCTTTTTAATTTGTTAATGTAGATAATTAATTAATAAGTTATTTAATGTTTTTAGGTTGCTCTATGACAAGTGTCATGCTCAATCCTTTAGCTTTGAGGTTGCCCTATGGACTTACGTGCCATGTCCAACTATGCAAAAAAAAAAAAAACCAATAAAGAAACATAAAAATAAAAAATATATAAATAAATAATTTCTTCCTTGTAAATATTTTTTGGGGTAAAAATAAATAAATAATTTAATTTCGTGCAATTCATTTAAGGTATCATTCTTAGAATGAGCGATGTAGGGTGCTTAACACCTTCCCTGCTCGTAATCGACTTCCGAACTCATTTTGGTTCCAAAGACCATTTTTTTTTTAGGTTTTTCCAATTTTTATCCTAAATAAATAAAATTGGTGGCGGCTCTACCTTTTCCTTTTTATCTATTTTTTTATCATCATTTTTCGGTCGCGACACCAACCATAAACAATTAAACATACATATATCAAATAGGCAAATATAAACATGTTATCAAGCAAACAATCATATAGGCATTTAATCAAATACCAGGGTCATGGGTTAACCCTTCATCTTACGCTACCCCATAGCCTACATGTTTATATTAGCCCTTCTCCCCATACCTGGTATGAAGATTCCCAAAACGATAACGTTGACAAACTAGACACGTTCCCTCGAGCGACTTGACGAGTTCCCCAAGCCTTGGCCAAACAAGAAGATAATAACCAATTAGTCTCTAGATCTAATAATAGAAAAGAGACTAAGATAGAGGGAAGACAATGTTACCTTAAACGATACTACCGCGCCACTTTTCTCCCACAACTAGAGCAAGAACACCAAGAACTTTAAGGGGTTCAAGGGGAGGGAAGGGAAGATGTTTCTGTCGCACTAGGATTGTCCAAAGTGCCAAAAAGAGGGTTTGGGTCGCAACCCTCACGGAACTTCTCTATTTATAGACTCTGAGACCTGAGCACGACCTTGCTCCCTGTTGAGCATGGTCGTGCTCAATTCCTGAGCATGGGGCGCTCAAAGATTGCACTGAAAGACCATCTAAAATACCGAATTAGCCAAAACACATAAAATAAGACTTGTAGATAGCTCTCTTAGCTTTCCAACGCCATAAAGATCACCTCGATCGAACTTGTAGAACTCAAGATATGGCCAAAACGGTGAAATATATTACTTGGACTCTAAAATGATTGAACCTTTCTAAGACTAAACTTCCCCAAACATGAGCTTAGGCATCAAAAACAAAAATAACAAACATATACAAACATATATAAAACATATATGAAAGCACTTAGCTTATTTACGAAAAACAGGGTGTTACAGTTATGGTTACTTCAAATTTTTTAAAATTAAGTTTTTCAAACGTAATTTTTTCGGAAAGAAAAAGTAATTTCCTTAACTTGGATTTTCTTTTTTAAATATCATTTTTTTTTATGGAGAATGCTAAGGTCAAGGAAGCAAGAATAGAAAATTTTTATGGGGAAGTGATGTATTTATTGATCTTAAAAGTTGTATATTTAGTTTTTCTATAAACTCTTGCTCTTTTTGGAATCCTTTACCAGCTGGTTAGCAAGACCTTTTTTTATTTACAAAACTAACACCCTTTTCAAATTATTTCCCAAACTACCATCCTTTTTCCCTCTAGTGAGAAGTCGGGTCTAGGAAGACCGACTTCTCAACTTTAATTTTTTTTATTATAAGGAGAGGTCGGGTTGGGGAATTCTCAACGTGGGGTTTTTTATTTAATTTTCATGATTTAGGGTTAATGATTTAGTTTTTAGGGTTTTGTGAATTTTTTAATTAATCTACTTAATGAATTAATATTAAAGATAATTAATAAAATTAGGAATACATAAAATATTACAAACACAAATGCATAAAAATTAATCTCCTAAATGGTGTCCAGTCTGTAGCGGGGTTGATCTTCTTTATTAGCTAGCGATCAATTATCTTTTGATTCCCCGATATACGACGTTGAAGAACTAGCGCCCACCTGGTGGGGGGGAATGATGGAACGCCAAATGTGTACATACTTTGCATGTAAGCCTGAGCCGACTCAGGCATTCCAACATCTACGCCAAATAGATGGTTAATAAAATCTCCTTCGCTGGTTGCAAAAAAGTGTCTGCTATGGTCAAAGTGCTGATATTGTTGTTGTTGTGAAGGGGTGAATGAAAATGTCTGTTGAGGCGGTTTGAGGTTAAAGTGTAGTTGTTGTGTAGGAATGAAATCAAATGTATGGCCTTAGGGTACGAGTTGTTCATCTTCCATAGCAACTGGGGGGCTGGGTTGTTGACGTGTATTACGCCGTGCACGTTGTTGAGTGGGCTGGCTGGTTCCAACACCTGGAAGGTCTTGAGCAGGACCATGTTGTTATTGCACTTGTGGAGGAATTGACAGGTAAGGTCTTGAGTTTTGCCTAAACCATGTCATGTACTAGTCAGTGTGAGAGAAAAAACCCAGAAAAGGTTGCCCCTTTAACGTTCGCCCTGAGAAGGCACGTCACACCATAAGCCAACTTATGCTTGATTTCAGATAGGCACGAATAGATGAAAAGTGCCTACCGGCGACTAGACAGTGGATGGCACGATCCCCCGTCAATTCATGTGTATTGCATTCGACACATCGGATAAAACTTCATGAGGACATTCAAGAACGTAGATATGATAAAGACGGTCGTTAACATGGGTTAGTATCACAATCATACATATTGCAATCAATTTTTGTTTGTATTTCTATTCATGGCTTATTCTGAATTTTTTACATTCAAACCCTATAGGACATGCCTTGACTCAACCCAGCCAGTGTTATTACCAAAATTTGATCCTCCTCTGGAACCAAGAGGCCGTGCCATGGGTTGAAGAAAAATCCCAAGGAAAAGTGGGCTCAGGCATATGATAAAGGCCGCCATTGGGGAGACAAGACAGAAATGGCACAAAAGAACACTAGAAGGGGGTTGAATAATGTTTTCGCAAATAAGAGTTTTCAAGCACAAAACAAAAGTTTAGTGCAGATAAGACGATATCAGGTAGACGCCTGTTTTAGCATGCTGAATTATAGATGCCAACTATAAACACTCCCCAAATAATTAGTAACAACAAATAAATAACTTGTAAATAAAGTAAAGAGTTTAGGGAAGAGAGTACTCAGAGATTTATCCCGATTCACCCACAACCTTTGGCATACATCCAGTCCTTGGCTTCACCAAGTTTTAACACTATAACTGATCAAGGTTACAGACGAGTAATATTTGCACACCTAGCCTCTCCAGGCGCAACCAAAAGTATTGTTTACACACCTAGTCACTTCAAGCTCAACAAGTATTCTTAAAACAAGCCTCTTCAGGCTCAAGGAGTATGAAAGTTTGTTTGAAGCACAGCTTCAGAATTATAGCAGTAGTTCAACCAAATAACACTTCAGAGAGTGAATACAAATTTAAGATCTGACGAGTTACAGATTGAATTCTTCTCTAAATGATTTGTAACTTGGAGAGAAGATGATGAGAGTATAAGAGCTATCAGCGTGTAGTATTCTCAGAATGATTTTTCTCTTGAGATAATATATGATGCTTGTGAATATTGTGTATGTTCTCTTTATGTCTCAGCTTCACTATTTGTTCATCTCATGCTTCTTCAGTTCTTCAAGGTCTTCAATTTATACTTGTCCATAAAAGATCCGTTGGGGCATGATCAATTATCTTCTCCTTTATCTTCTGGACAAACAATAGACGTTCTGACTTGGCATTTAATGCTTGAGAATGTTGGAGGTCCTTTGTTGACCGCAGAGCATAGCAGATATGCTTTCTTTACTCAGGCAGCATTTCTTTCCTTATTTGTGCAACACTTAGAAAAGCTCAGAGAAAGGTGCTTTTTGAGACACCCCGATGTCCCATTAAGAAAACCCTAATTAATTAAACCTTAATCCTTAATTAACGTTAAAGCGTTTATTACATTTGAAAATAAATATATAGCGGAAGGAATAAAATTAAATTCGTTTTAAAGCATGCACAGCGGATTAAAGCATACATCGATCATATATACATAATATGTACATCCAGTCTCCACAATGTACCATAGATCCCAACCGAGGGATCCTTAACCTTACAACTATACCAACACTACATACTAAAAGAAAACGTACCTAAACTGGTCACAGACATAACAGACATAAGAAGTGGTCCTGATACTACCCATCCTTTCTCTCAAAATACATCAAAAAGCAAAAAGAACTCACAGAGACTCTCGTCCTAACAGGCACAACCGACATAACCATATCACTGACGGTATGGGCGCTAGAGCTACCCTCACCCTCTCCGTAATGGCGTCGATAGACCCTGCCATAACGGGTCCTAGGCTCCCAAACCGACTCATCGCTGCTCATAACCACACGTTGGCGATGATAGTGATACATAGTCTGGACACTCCTCTGCCTACGACCTCTCTGCACCATGCCAACTCCGCTCCTCGCTACTGAACGATCCACCATATTCCACATGTCATCAGGAAATTCCCTCTGACGAGGTGGATACCACATCTCCGGAAAAGGCAATCTCTGTGAAATCCGCTACGGACCATCCAAATGAAAGTACGGACCCTCTCCCATACGTATATACAAACTGACTAGGCCGGTATACGTCATGAAGAATCGTGAATGGTCGACCTGCCATCCACGATCATCGTGATACACAATCTCCACATCACCGAGAATTGGGATCCTGGGAGGGATCCTCTGTAGGAAATGATTCGGTCTATATCCTAGATCCAGTGACGTCGTGGTCCTGGTCTTGCTCATACTGCTCATCTAATGGATATACATACAAGGAAATAGAGGAAAAGGGGCAGATAAGCAACAGATCATAGTCATAAAAATGGGGATGGGGATACATAGAATAGCAATCACATAAACATATCATATACAACAATCAAACAGTCATCCATCAAGTCACACCAACACAATCATCCTCGAGATCATACGCTCAGATTATTCCTCTAAGGAGTCTCACTCCTATGTATGTCGGTCGATATATCTCATCCAGGTCTTGACCCCAAGACATTCCCTTATCAAGCCTCTCTGCTTAAGGAACGTCAGTTAGTTTGTCTAGGTAACTTTTTCGCTCGCCGTGACCCATAAGAGTGCATCTCTCTGTGAGCTCTGCTCCATCAGAGGTATCTGGGTCGCCTCGGATAGTCAGCCTTAGACATGGATACTCAGGGTAAAGTCGGGATAACTAGGCTCTACCGGGGTACACGACGCACTAGGAGCTACCTAATGGTCATTGTGAGTCTTCCGAGTCCAGTTTGTACATCCCCAAGGTCTTTTCACAGACCGGCCCCTCCGTAATCCATACTCGCACTCGAGTACAACTAACCTCGTATGACTCCCTATCATACGGCTCGCCACCTTGGCAATATGCAATGCAACAACCATCCTTAAGTTAACACCGAAACCTTCTCTCACAATCCAAATCTCAAAATCATAGTCTCAGAATGGATGGCAATACATCCCCGGCCTTAAAGCCACAGTCTCAAGGCATTACCACGGTGTCAACTCTCAATATAATCAAATCACACTATCAGTCATTCCCATTCATCCAACAATCATCAACAATATATTATAATAATAAAATATCAGGCTATCACATCAATCATCACAACCAAGCATGTTATAGCAGTCATCACAGTAGCAGACATAGCAAACAACCCCAATTATTGTCAGTTATCTAGCCTAGGGTTTCAAGCTTAACATTGATAAATCTACAATAACTAAACCCAAGACCATATTTAAAAATATTATTATATTACGGTTTAGCTATTGTTGATTATTCAATATACTAGTAAGGTCTGGGCACCCTACACATATGTATAAATGACTGTTACTCTATGCTTGCCTCCCCGACAATGTTGGTTACTTTCTCCCCACCTTGGATTATCTGGTATCGTTGTCCAAACTTCTCTTCCTCTCTAACTAGCTGCTGCCTTGCACCCCAGGGAGTTCCTTGATGCTCCAAAATTTGCCCTAACACATGGACAGAGTCCTAGCAATGTCATGAACTCTAATCTTGCGATAGTTTCTAAAATAGAACTCAGATTGAAGCAAGAATCCAAGAGAAGTAAATGACAATGCCAAGTTAGGGATTTGAGCATTACCTCAGTTGGATCGAAGAAACGTTAGCTAATACTCGTAGTATTCACTGCGTTGGTCACAGATTCGAAGTCGGAATTACGATCGGACGGACGGATTTTCCTCAGAATCAATTTTTCTCTCCAAAACCCACTTTCTCCCTCTCACTCTCGAGCTCTCTCTTGGTCCCTCTCAAACATTCTAAACATTTCTACAAGTTTCTAGCATTTTAAAGCCTAAGGGGGTGAGTCAGCATTGATTACGCCCGACTCAAGTTTTCTGCGCCCGGCTCAGCCTCTTACGCCCGGCTCAAATTTTCTACGCCCGGCCCAAATGCATAGATCACCACCTTTGTGTTGCGCCCGACCTAACAAACACGCGCCCGGCCTAATTTTCTGAGCCCGACTCAACATACCTGAGCCCGGCCTAACCCGTGTTGACCAGAAACTCTGATTCACACGTTTCGTCGCGTTCTGAACTCGTTTGAAGTCCGATTGACCCCAAATTTGAAACACATACTAATTAAAACCTAACGAACAAAATTAAGCTCTCACACCAACTTAAGTACTGTCTGATTCCTTAATCGAGAAAACAGGCGTTACACTTTTCACTTTATTGCAAAAAGGACGATTTGCAGCAATGCCTTTGTCTTTTCTTCCTTTTTGTTCTCGATAGAAGACAAGGAATGAACTATTATACTTCATTTGAATATTTTAGTTCCTTTCTTCGATGAAACATTTCCATCCAGATTCCAAGTAATTTCTTTATATAATATTTTCTCTTTTTGAACGTTGCTTCACTCACGAGAGAGAAAATATATCTTCATACTTTAATGCTTCGAGTCTTCCAAGTCAGGGACATGATTTTGAACACATTTTAGAATGCCTTGATGATTCTGACATGTGCTGAGTATCTTCCTTGATTCTATCAGAACTTCAGACACATCTTTAAATAATCAGAAGCTTCTTGGTACGAGTCTTTACTGATGATACAATCTATAATCTTAATCTATCTTCTTTCAGTTTCTTCAGATGATTGTAGTTTCACTATTTGTAGTTTCAAAGAGTATTTGATTAGTGTATAGCTTTTGGAGATTTTCCTTGTTTCTTCAACTGAGATATAGGATAAAATCTTTAATTAGGTCACTCTTCATTCTTTGACAGAGTCTTCTCATGAGCAGCTTGATTGATTGGTTGATGCATTATCTTCATCTTTCAATCTTTAAGATGTTTGATAAAGAATAACACTTTGCCTTCTTGCTAATTGCTTCTTCCTTTATCTACAAGAAGTCTGAGATATGATGGTTGCCTCATCGCTTTAGAGCTTGAATCTTTCTTCAGACGCATTACTCTTGTATGGTGCTTTTTGGCTTCCAAAGATAAGAAGCACAAACCATTGTTTTGATCCTTTAATTTGATTGACCTGCTAAGATTGTTTTCTTTCTCTGCACATCTCAAGTAGATGATTAGAAATATTCAGACAGTTCAATTAAAATCATTTGCTCAATGCTCGGGTTCATCAAAACATATAGGCTAACTGGAGTGTGAGTCAGATGCATGACAGATTTAGACGCTTTGTGATTTAACACTCTCCTCCTTTTTTATGATGACAAACATTTCATATCATTTTATTTAAACAAAAGCAAATATAAAGAAGATATCAAAAGATAGATTCAACTAAAATAAGATACCAACTTATATGTATTTTCTTTAGCAACACAACAGAGCCATAGAAGCAACATTTCTCAACTTTAAGTCTTTTCTTAAAAAGGCTCTTTCCATAAAAGCTCCTTCCATAAAAGCTCCCCCTAAAATTATGCTTTTCTTTATATTTTAACGAAGATAAAATAATTTTGATTCTTCTCTTTCTTATTCTCCTTGTCTACTTTCTATGCTTTCTCTCCCCCTTTAGACATTATAAAAAAGGTAAGTACTTTGGTACTTAGGGAGGTACTTTGGTACTATCAGTGAAAATATTAAACACGAGATCAAGTCAAGATAATAATCATCAAGATAGCAAATACTTCATTATAGCATCAGATATCATATAGCAAATAATCATAAGATCAAAATACTTAATCAGTGATTTATAAACATCAGAGACTATATACCAATAAAGCATGAGTTCCAAAATACTCAAATAAGATAAACTTATAAAAACATGAGTTCAAAGGCTATCATAAAAAATTATGAACAACCACTGGATGTAACATCATCGAAAAGCTTAATCAACTTATTTTTCAAGAACTTTATGAAGAGGTTCCACTGTTAGGTCCAATTTCTGATGAGCATGTCTGATTTCTGCTCTTGCAATTGGATCACACACATTGGGTGCATTGTGCTCAGATTGATGGTTAGAAGGTTCTTTCTCAACATCGTCTTCTGGATGAATGGAGTTCAAAAGGGTGGTGTAGCTTCAACTATAGCCTGACTTGCATGAATGGCAGCTTTATAGTTGGTGTACCACTGCAGAAGAATGATGTTTGCTGGTATTTTAGATGCAGACAAATTCACAGAGAGGGTAAGGGGTTCTATGGCATTGTTGGCCAAACCGGAATCAACAGGGGTAGATCTTGAAGCTACTTCCTCTCTTTCTTCGACTACTATTGTAACACCCCGTTTTTCCTAGATAAGCCTTGACGTGTTTGTATGAGATATATATATGGATATTGTTGTTGTGCTAGTTTATTAGAAATGTGTTAAGTCACAAAGCATTTGACTTGGTCATGCGTCTGACTCATACTCTAGTTAGCCCTTGTGTGTTTTGATGAACTCAAACATTAAGCAATTGATTTTGCATTGAACTGTCTGAATATTACTAATCATCTATTTGAGTTGTGTAGACAAAGAACACTACCTTAGCAGATCAATTCAACTAAAGAATATGAAAGGATCAACCGCATAAGTACAAGCGTCTGATTCAAGGCTGCCAGAAATATGCTGAAGGACAATGCGTCTGAAGTCAGAATCAAGCTGAAGCTTATATCAACATCTTTTCTCAGACTCATTTATCCTATGAATAAAAGCAGCTAGCAGCACTGAAGCAAAATGTTCAAGTAACTATCATCTTCATTGAAATTTGAAGATAATGGCCTTATCCATTCAACAAGTTAATGGAAGGAAGGTTGAAAAGAAAATGTTTTATTAGAAGACTGTCTGTCTGTATCCAAGAAAAGAAGCCCGAAGAAATATACAGTTAAACATTGATCAAATATTTGTTGAAGAAATCAAAGAACACAAACACTATTTTCTGAAGGAAGTTGAAAGAAGATGGATCAAGCTTACAGACTAAATCATGACTAGAAGACACATTTCAAGAAGCCTCTATCTCTTACAGTATGTGTCTGAGCTTCTGACAGAGTCAGAACCAAATTCTTGTCAGAATACTTGATGGATTCAAAAGATGTTCAACATTTACATTCTCAGCTTAGAAGGTGTGAAGCATCAATCTTGAAACTTCATCTTTGCATTACTGAAGCAACACGCAAAGAAGAAAAGGACTTTATGGAGAAATTGTTGGAAATGGCTACAATCTCAAGAGGGGGGGTGAATTGAGAGATTGAAAACTTTTTGAACAATTTAAAGCAAAACAGAGTTTTCTTAAAGAAAATTGGTTTTCACTCAATTTTAATTCCCAAGATTCAGATTCTTAATCAAGTAATGATGTTAAGAAAGATTACAAGAAAGAAACAATAAGTTTAACACAAGTTGCAGATCAAAGACTCAAGTTAACAAGCATTTAAGACTCATTTACATCACACATATGCATATATAAAAAATATGAGTTTAGAGATGAGAAGAACACGCAAACCGATTTATCCTGGTTCAGCTACCTCCTCTGGTATGCCTACATCCAGTCCCACACCTCTGTGGTTTTCTCCACTATAATCAGAAATTACAATATCCAATTACAGCAATCACAAGGATAACCTCCTTGCTTCAAGAACATACCCAAAAGCACATTTGCTTTTGTTACCCAAGGATCCCTTCTATCCTTGATCAATCCTAAGAGATACCGTATCTTAATCACACTAATTTGCAGAAAGAATTGAGTAGAAGAAAGACTCTAATAGTCTGATTATACAAATTGAAGCTCTATGAAATATCACACTTTTCTCTCAAAGATGAAGCACTAATGAATATTTCAAATTTCTCTTCTCAGAATGTATTAGATGATGAAAAGTGTTGTTATGAAGTCCTTTTATAGGTATTTGAAGATTTAGATTCGTGGGTCTTATCACAAAAGTTGTTACAAGTGATTAAAGATCAGTTTTGCAAAGTTGTAACAGATCAATCTGTGTACTACATCTGTGTACTCGTGTTTTTCAGACATTTTCAAAGCTCGTACACAGATTAGCTTCTTTGTACATCCGTGTATTAAACCAAGTCTTCAGCTTTTTCAAACGCATACACAGATGTATAGATTTGTACACGTGTGTATCTCTTGCCTTGTTCTTGAATACACATGTGTATTCCTTTGTACACAGGTGTATATTAGAACACCAACCCAGATTATTCCAAAACTCAATACACATGTTGTGTACATCGATTTATCATTGAAGAACACGTTTTGAAATATTTGAGTTGTTCTATACACAGGTGTATCATTTTTGTACATCTATGTATTCTTCATATTTTTCGAAACATAACACTGATACACATGTGTACAACGCATGTGTACAGATTCGTAATTTCAGACCTGAGAGCTCAGTTTCGAATACACAGGTGTACAACACATGTGTACAGACTGATTTCTTTTGTTTTTAAAACTCAACTTATCATACACATGTGTATGACACCTGTGTACAGAAAGGTTCTTTCTTAAACTTGAAATTTAGCTTTATATACACATGTGTACAACACATATGTACAATACACTTAATTTCTTAATCCAATTAACCCTTTTTGAAAAACCTTTCTTTTGAAAAACTATTTTGTTTATCCTTTGTAAAAATTAGTTTCTTTTTAAATTCCAAGTGCTTCATCTAAGGAATCAAGTGTGCTATTTTTACAATAGCATCTAAATAATGAAATCTTCATGGCTTGATGCTTTATTCCTTGTCCATTGCTTTGTGTCCTTGTCCTTGCATCCCTTGATCCTTGACTTTTCTTTTTCATGAGTGATCTTGCATAATACTTAACACACTATAAGTATATAATCAATATCAAAAAGCTTATGCAAAATACACTTTGTTTGTCATACATCAAAACATCAATGAGGGCTTAGGCTTACAAACTCCCCCTTTTTGATTATGACAAACCTTACCATACTTAACCTTAGTAATTAAAATCAGAGTGCAGCTTTATACTAAGCATGGTTCTTGACACACTTTGATCCTCCCCCTGTCTCATAGACATCTTTCAAAAGATCAAGTGTTATCATATCATTATCATAGAAAGTCATTTTCTTGATGCTTAGAGATTCAAAGATAGTTTATGTATCAAAGCCTATTCATCCATGTATCATAGCTTAGAACTTTTTCAATATCTTAATATATCATGTATGATACATCTCATGTATGGTACATCTCCCCCTTTGTCATTATCAAAAAGAAAATATGGAAGATATAAACCAAACTTTAAATCAATATTTCTTTCATAAAATTCATCATTTGAAGGCAAGAGCAATACATCAAAACAAAACATGGTTTAAACATAGTTAGATAAGCAAAGCACAACAAGAAAACATAAATTTCGATTTTAAAAAAATTTCTGGCCTTTGTACATCAATTATGTACACCTGTGTATTTAGCCATTTTTCTGTTTGTACACCTGTGTACAACAATTGTCAATCTGTGTATAGCATTTCAGATAAGGCAAAAAAAATGTTCTGATATATACATCTGTGTACATATCCTGTGTACTGTTGTCCCAGTAGCATTTTTACACAGTACACCTGTGTATGCCATCTGTGTACAGAAACTTCAACACTAAAAAGGTTCAATACATCTGTGTATTGGCCCTGTGTACAGAATTACAATCCTATCAAATTCAATTTATAATTCAAAATTAACACAATATATCTCATACAAATTGATTTAAACAAATTAAAAACATCATTTAGGAACAATCAAGCAATTTAAAACATCAAATATCAATCAATTATGCCTATAGCCATTCATCTAGCTTTATTTTTCATTATGGTTTCATTCTCATCAAACTTGTTCATAAGTCATTTGGTTCCAATAATTGATTCATGATTGATGAAATAACTTTAAACAAAAAGGATGCACAACCACAGATTCATAATAATAATTGGAGAAGATATTCAATCAATATTCTTTCTTTATTGTTACCCGTAATGTGCTTGGAAAAGCCTCTATCATGATACCAATTTGAGTTCTTGGCCTTCAAACACATCTGCAACACAGAATTTATGTGTGTTCTATAGGTACCCAAATTTGGTTGGGTCCTTTGGTGTTAGTAGCAACATATGTTCCTTTTGGAACCCAAATTTGTTTAATGGCAACATGTATATTCTTCCTAAGTTTACAAGTAGCAGCTGTATGACCTTTCTTTAAATAGTAATAACATTTCACAAATGGACTAGTTGAAGAGCTAGATGCAACGAAAAGCTTCTTGAAAGATTTTTCATGTACCATTGGCTTATATCCAATTCCAGCTTTATCATAAACACCTTTTTGCTGTCCTAATATGGCATTCAAGTTATCTCTACCCATAGTGAACTTAGATAGAACTACATTCAGTTTTTCAACTTCCTTTTCTAGTGTAGTGCATTTGGTGCAAGTTGAACTAGATGCAAGCAATTGTAAATTCTTAGCTTCTAGTTCTTTAAACCTTATTTGTAAAGATGCATAATCACTACATTGTCTTGCAATTATCTTTCTAGAAGATATAAGTTGTTTGCCAATTTTAACATACTCTTCATACAATTCATCAAAGGCATCTTGTAACTCATCATAGGTAGGAGAAGTGTCATTTACCTCGGTTTCACTATCACTTTGGTGACTTGCCATGAGACATAGATTGGCTTCATCATTTTCAGATTCACTAGTGGAATCCATATCATTCTCTTCCCAAGCTATGTATGCCCTTCTAGGCTTTCTTCCTCTCTTCTCTTTGTTGTCATTCTTCTCATACTTTTCTTTCTTTTGCAGCTTTGGACATTCATTTTTGTAGTGTCCAAGCTTTCCACATTCAAAGCATTTGATAGTTGAGGAAGAGCTTTCACCTTTGTTTGTGTTCTTCTTGGTAGGAAAACTGAATTGCTTCTTGTTTCTATTCCTTTTGATGAATCTTCTAAATTTCCTCATAAGCAATTCCATATCTTCTTCTTCGGATTCTTCATCTTCATCAAGGTCATCAACTTCATCACTTTCTTTTGGTTCTTTAGAGACATGAGCCTTGAGTGAGATTCCTTTCTTCATTTTCTCCTTATCTTCATGGCTTTTCAATCTATTAAGCTCCAATTCGTGTTCTTTCAACTTGCCAAATAGAGTTTCAATCTGCATGGTTTCTAGATCCTTTGCTTCAGCAATTGCAGTGATTTTTGGCTGCCATTCACGACTCAAACATCTCATGATTTTGTTAATCTGTTTCTCATCTGTGATTGTGTGTCCAAGTCCTTCTAGTTGGTTCACAATGTGTGTAAACCTCTTTTGCAGCTCATCTATCTCCTCACCATTCTTCATGTGGAAGAGTTCATATTCATGGACTAGTGCATTCATCCTTGCTCTTTTCACATCTTTGGTTCCTTCATGAGTGAGTTGGAGAGTGTCCCACATTTGCTTTGCTGATTTACAATTGGAGACCCTGAAAAACTCATCATAATTCAAAGCAGCTGTTATAATATTCTTTGCCTTAGCATTATAACCAACTCTTCTCTTATCATCATCATTCCACTCATCTTTTGGTTTATTTTGTTTAATTCCCTTAGCATCAAGAGTAAATGGAACATAGGGACCATTTTCAACAGCATCTAAAACATCTAAACCAGCAGCCTCAAGAAAGATAAGCATTCTCTCTTTCCAATACATGTATTGGGAGCCATTAAATGCAGGGGGTCTAATGAGAGAAGCCCCTTCACCCAGGATGTCATTTGTAGCCATCTCTTGAAGCTATTAAGCTTTGTAACAAGAGTTTTAGCCCTGATGCCACTTGTTGGAAATGGCTACAATCTCAAGAGAGGGGGTGAATTGAGAGATTGAAAACTTTTTGAACAATTTAAAGCAAAACAGAGTTTTCTTAAAGAAAATTGGTTTTCACTCAATTTTAATTCCCAAGATTCAGATTCTTAGTCAAGTAATGATGTTAAGAAAGATTACAAGAAAGAAACAATAAGTTTAACACAAGTTGCAGATCAAAGACTCAAGTTAACAAGCATTTAAGACTCATTTACATCACACATATGCATATATAAAAAATATGAGTTTAGAGATGAGAAGAACACGCAAACCGATTTATCCTGCTTCAGCTACCTCCTCTGGTATGCCTACATCCAGTCCCACACCTCTGTGGTTTTCTCCACTATAATCAGAAATTACAATATCCAATTACAGCAATCACAAGGATAACCTCCTTGCTTCAAGAACATACCCAAAAGCACATTTGCTTTTGTTACCCAAGGATCCCTTCTATCCTTGATCAATCCTAAGAGATACCCTCTCTTAATCACACTAATTTGCAGAAAGAATTGAGTAGAAGAAAGACTCTAATAGTTTGATTATACAAATTGAAGCTCTATGAAATATCACACTTTTCTCTCAAAGATGAAGCACTAATGAATATTTCGAATTTCTCTTCTCAGAATGTATTAGATGATGAAAAGTGTTGTTATGAAGTCCTTTTATAGGTATTTGAAGATTTAGATTCGTGGTTCTTATCACAAAAGTTGTTACAAGTGATTAAAGATCAGTTTTGCAAAGTTGTAACAGATCAATCTGTGTACTACATCCGTGTACTCGTGTTTTTCAGACATTTTCAAAGCTCGTACACAGATTAGCTTCTTTGTACATCCGTGTATTAAACCAAGTCTTCAGCTTTTTCAAACGCATACACAGATGTATAGATTTGTACACGTGTGTATCTCTTGCCTTGTTCTTGAATACACATGTGTATACCTTTGTACACAGGTGTATATTAGAACACCAACCCAGATTATTCCAAAACTCAATATACATGTTGTGTACATCGATTTATCATTGAAGAACACGTTTTGAAATATTTGAGTTGTTCTATACACAGGTGTATCATTTTTGTACATCTATGTATTCTTCATATTTTTCGAAACATAACACTGATACACATGTGTACAACGCATGTGTACAGATTCGTAATTTCAGACCTGAGAGCTCAGTTTTGAATACACAGGTGTACAACACATGTGTACAGACTGATTTCTTTTGTTTTTAAAACTCAACTTATCATACACATGTGTATGACACCTGTGTACAGAAAGGTTCTTTCTTAAACTTGAAATTTAGCTTTATATACACATGTGTACAACACATATGTACAATACACTTAATTTCTTAATCCAATTAACCCTTTTTGAAAAACCTTTCTTTTGAAAAACTATTTTTTTTATCCTTTGTAAAAATTAGTTTCTTTTTAAATTCCAAGTGCTTCACCTAAGGAATCAAGTGTGCTATTTTTACAATAGCATCTAAATAATGAAATCTTCATGGCTTGATGCTTTATTCCTTGTCCATTGCTTTGTGTCCTTGTCCTTGCATCCCTTGATCCTTGACTTTTCTTTTTCATGAGTGATCTTGCATAATACTTAACACACTATAAGTATATAATCAATATCAAAAAGCTTATGCAAAATACACTTTGTTTGTCATACATCAAAACATCAATGAGGGCTTAGTCTTACAGAAATTGCTTAAACTCTGACTCAAAAGCAATATGATTTAAAATATAATTAATTAAACTTGAAAGAAGTTTATAATATATTTCTTGTCCTCAATCGAAATCAATGAAAGGAGAAAAGACAAAAGGGCAATGCTACAGAAAGTATTCCTTATGCAAGTAAGACAAAAGCTACTTTATCTGAGCTTTTCTAAGTATTGCACAAATAAGGAAAGAACACTGCCCAAAGCAAGAAAAACATATCTGCTATACTCTGAGGTTAACAAAGAATCTCCAACGTTCTTCTAAGCATTTATTATCAAGTCAAACCGGCTATTCTTCGAAGAACAAAGTTGAAGACCTTCGATTGCATCTCAACGGATCTATGTGATCAAGTATAAAAGATGAAGTCGAAGACCTGAAGATAGAGTGATGGACAACTAGAGAAAGCTAACAAACTCAATTGTGAAAAGCTATACTGCTCTCAAGAACAACACTCATCATAGAAATCGATAGCTGAAAGCAACAATTACTCACATCATCTTCTCACTCTGACAATCATTTGGGGAAGCACTCATCCATAACTCACCAAATTCTAAGTTCATATTCACTCTCTGTAGTGTTAAGTTGGTTGAATTGTTGTTGTAATATTTGAAGCTGTGCTTCAAAACACTATCAAAACTCTCTGAGCTTGAAGAGACTTGTTTCAAGAATACTTGTTGAGCTTAAAGAGGCTAGGTGTGCAAACAATACTTGTAGTTGAGCTTGGAGAGGCTAGGTGTGCAAATAATACTCGTCTGTAACCTTGATCAGTTATAGTGTTAAAACTTGGTGAAGCCAAGGACTGGATGTAGCCCAAAGTTTGTGGGTGAACCAGGATAAATCTCTGAGTATCTTCTTTCCCTATCTTTACTTTATTATTCAGTTTGTTTAACTATTTTAGTAGCTAAATTGAGTGTGTTAAATAGTTGCTGAGAAAGGCGTCTGTCTCTTAGCGACTTATCATTACTTATTTTGTTTTGTGCTTCTAAAACTTTGATTTCCGAAAACACTATTCAACCCCCTTCTAGTGTTGTTTTGTGCCATTTCAGTTGGTATCAGAGCTCAGCCTCTGGGTTGAGCATCTCATAGTGTAGAGGAAAAGATTCTGGAGAATGGCAAGTGAAGCAGGCTCAAGCAACAGTATGTACAATCAGGGTACATACCTCAGTAAACCTCCCATGTTCAGTGGAAAGGATTATAAATACTGGAAAAGCAAGATGAAAATGTACATCGAGTCAACTTATTTGGATCTTTGGGAAATCATATCTCAAGGAACTTTCAGTCCAACTGATGAAAATGGAAATGTCATTCAAAGGAGCAGATGTACATCAGATCATAAGAGCATGGTTCAGCTTAATGCAAAAGCCAAGTATCTGCTTGTTTGTTCTCTTAGCAGGTCTGAATATGACAAAGTCAGTAGCTATGAAATAGCCAAAGACATTTGGAACAGACTTGAAGAACTCTATGATGAAGATACTGTTATCAAGGAAACATCTGAAGAAAGATCAGTGAACAATGAAGGATGTGGAAACGGTTCTAAGTCAAGAGGGGGGGTGAATTGACCTTTTAAAAAACTTTTCGAAAAACAAATTTAACTTCCCTTTTTCAAGTGGTGTAGCAACAGAGTAAATTTTCCTTGAAACTTAAGCAAGAAACAATTGTAATACTAATTCAAGAATGCACGTAAAGAAAGATATTCAGTTGTATAAGCTAAGAGAAAGTATCATACAACAATCATGCAATATAGTATCATAAGCATAGAACATAAAGAATCATGCATATGATAACAAAATTTGTAAGAAAGTAAAGAGAGTAGGGATAGAGAAAGTGACACAAGTATTTTATTGGTTCAGCCCACAACCTGAGTGGCCTACATCCAGTCCCCAAGAATCCTCTTGGAGAAATTCATTATGACAAAGTTTGTACAAGAGATACCACACTCCTTTCAAAAGTCACTCTCCCTTGTAGGATGCCTCACCCATAAGAACCACACTCTTGAATCTTGTTGGATACCTCACCAACAACTCACAAAGGGATGCCTCACCCTTACACCTTGTTGGATACCTCACCAACAATCACCACAAGAGATAACACACTCTTGCAAACAAAAGGATGCCTCACCCTTACTTTGATGGATACCTCACCAACAAAGATTTTTCTCCAATGGTCACTTTGATGGATACCTCACCAACAAATATTTACACCCCTCAAGAGATGCCTCACTCTTGAGTCACTATGGGATTCACACTCCCAATACAAAACTCAGAAATACAATGAGTAGAAGAGAAATTCCTAGCACAACACTTGTGCATCAAAGCTTGAAAAGCTTCTAAGATCATTTGTAACAAAGAATGAATAGATGGCTTTCTATTTTGGCATTATAACAGTATATTTTTGCATATGATTTCGTTGTTAAAACTCTTAGGCATATGCCCTTTATATAGACTTCAATTGGAGCTGAAAAAAGTTGAAGTTTGCTGATTTTTCAGGTGAGTATTCGAATACACTGTCAGGGTATTTGAATACTCCCTGTAACAGAAGCTAACAAACTCAATAGAACAGAGGGTATTAGAATACCAAGCAGGGGTATTCGAATACTCAGCCCAGAATTTCCAAAATGCTTGAGTAATGGCATGCATGAGTTAGTATTGGAATACTCTTGAAGGAATTTCAAGTTTTACTGAAAGTAGACCAATATACAACTATGTATGTGATTACTTATATACTTTGAAAACATTTTTCATCATTTGGCATTTTATAGTAGCTTTAATTGATTTCTATTTTTAGGTTAAGCATTATTACCTTTTAAATTTGTTAAGCCATCTAATCAAACTAAGTTACATAATGACATACATCAAAACCTACTAAAGCAAGCTTAGAAATCTAAACGGTCACATCATCATCAAACATCTAAACTATTACATCATCATGAAAGCACTTCTTTTCTTTACTCTTGAAAATAGGTGGAGATGTCCTTCACGGAAGCATAATTGAGACTTAGTCTCATCATCATCTACAAACAATGTTGACAAGCTTCCTTCATCAAGTACACCAAAGGATCAACATTCTCAAAATGATGATGAGGATGAGGAAATCTCTGAAGCCACTAGAAAGATGAGAAAATTCTGGAACAAAATAAGAGAAGCAGCAATCAGGACAGCTGGTGATAGGATGCCACCACTTAAAAAGATGATCATTTGGGAAGATCTAGACAAGGAGTTAGATGATGAGTTTAAATTTCTACTTGGAGACACTGACTCAGACTATGAGGTAAACTCTGAATTTGAGGATTTACAAGATGCTTATCATGAACTTCTCAGTGAATCCAATTGTATTCTTGACAAGTTCAAAGAACTTAAGAAAAAATATGTGAAGCTCACTAAGGAGTATAAACAAAAAAATCTTGAGGTTAATGAACTAATCAAAGAAAACAGAAAGCTTAAGGCAGAGATGCTTAAAGCAGAGATCATTACTGAAACATCACCATCTGAAGAAGTTTTAAAACTTCAACAAAAAGTGGATCATCTCACTAATGATCTTGCTAGATTTGTCAATGGCAAGAACAATCTGATGAAACTTCTCTGAAGTCAGAGATCTAGCTTTGACAAAAGTGGCATAGGATACATTAAAGAGAATTCTGATAAAGTATCTAATAAACTCTCAAATAACTTGAAAGTCTCTACTAAATTTTCTCCTAAAATATCATGTACATTTTGCGGTAAATTTGGACATATCACGTCCAAGTGCTTTCACAAGAGAAAAGCCAAGTCTTCACAGACTAAAACATCTAATGGGAAAGGACCCAAAAAGGTTTGGGGTACCAAAACACCTTATAATTCCTCTTGCAGATTTGTTGAGTAGAAAAAAAAAGGACTCCCATAATAGAAGTTGGAAGATGGACTCTCACTTCCCACAATCACAAAAAAGTATTCCAAAGCCTTCAATTTAAGCAAGAACATCTCAAGGAAAATGAGAGACAACAAAAGAGGCCAGTGATTTAATGAGACAAATCACATACAAGTAAGTATTTAAAGTGTTATCTAAAAATTTCTATGTGTGAATGTTTGAATGATGTGTTTGTTAGTTTAAGACCCGTCCTATATGACGTGGACCCTCTTTAAGATTGAGAAAGACATAATTAATATCAAATTCTCAAGTAATTAAGTGGGAAGTTAATGAGAAAACGTTTCGCTCCCTTGGCTAGTTTTTCTCTCTCCACCTGTCACGTCATAAAGGCTATGTGCTTTTTGTAAACCTCTCTCACTCTCTAAACCGTTCACCTTCAGACTCTTCTCTCTCTCTCTCTCTAAAGTTCTTACCTTTCGCTCTTGATAGGAACATGGATGGCTTGAGCATGTGGAAAGAAGCATATTCAAATTATCCTATTTTTACAATTTTTATTTATAATTTTCGTATTATTTTTGGGCTGAATTTTAAGATGACCTTTTGTATTCTCCAAGCCTTACTAAATGCTTGCTAGTAGTGCTCTAAGTCATAATAATGGCTAGTGGGAATTTATTATCATGTTTATGCTTATTTAGGTAATGTAAATGCATTTATCAATTAATGTGGTAAATGCATGGTAGTGGGAGTTTTATTTCTTGTATTTCCAAGTTAGCCTATAAATAGGAAACTCTTGTACTACACAAATCAGTTTTGATGATAATGAAATTTGAAGAGTTTTCTCTATTGTGAGAGCTTCCCTTTGGTTCTTAGGTAAAAGAACTAAATCTGATCTTATCAAGGCAACTTGTGGTGATCAAACCCATGACTTATCACTCACCTTCCCACCTATATCTTGAGTGTGGCGTCAATATCCTTCTTTTGTCTGAAACTTCAAGGCGGTCTGGATCAGGAACATATCATTTGGTATCAGAGCTTAGGATCCTTGAATTTCAGGTTCTATCTTCCTTTGTTCTTTTCTATTCTCAAAAAGGAAAAAAAAATTAACTTATAATCGATTATATATCATTGATAATCGATTATTCAAAGTCAGAGGACCCAGAATCGATTACAATAATCGATTATTCCAACGTCAGAAGGGTCATAATCGATTCCATAATCGATTATTTTAAAAAAAAAAGTTAAAAATTCCAAATTTTATTCATCTTTCGTGGTGGTTGTATGCAAAGTTTGAATTTTTCTTAGTGGGTTCTTCATGGAGTCACTAATGATGAAAAATGATGCCAAGCAAAAGGAGGATACTTTCTAATCTAGATGCTATATGAAGGACAAGATATGTAGCTTGGTCATTGATAGAAAGGGTTACGTTAACCTAGCTAGTACCACCATGGTGCAGAAGTTGGGACTTCTTGTTCAAGAGCATCCATAACCGTATGTCATTTGGAGCATCCCAGAGTTTAGTCATATCGGTGAAGTGATGGTGAACAAACAAGTATGAGTGTCATTCCGGATTGGGAGATATGAAGATGAGGTGTTATGTGATGTGGTGCCCATGGAAACGAGGCACTTGTTACTTGGGCGTCCTTGGAGGATTGAACGACAAGCAAGATATGATATCAACAAGAACAAGTACTCATTTGTATTTAATAATTGCAAAATTACTCTTGGACCATTGTCACCGAAACTAGTGTATGAAGATCAAATGTACTTGATGGGAGAGAATGAGAAAAGAAGAATGAGTGAGAAGAAAATAAAACAAGAGGGTACGGTGGATGAGGAAAAAGAAGAAGTAAAGAAAAAGGAGACCCATGAGAGAATGGAAGAGGAAAGGGAGGGTGATGAAAGAAAAGTAGAGAAAAAAGAAATCCATGAGAAAAATGTAGAAGAAAAGGAAAAGGAAAACCATGAGATAGAAGTTGAAGAAAAAGAAAGCAATGATGAATATCTCATGAAAAATGAGAACTATGAGGGAAAAAGGGATGGAAGAGCTAATTATCAAGCAAAAGGTGGAAAGCACAAAAGCAAGATTTTATTAGATAATCCACTGACTTTTGATGCAGGTTTGGATTTGAGGACAAATCACTTTCAAGAAGAGGGGAATGATAGGAATATGGATGGCTTGAGCATGTGGAAAGAAGCATATTCAGATTTTACTATTTTTACAATTTTTATTTATAATTTTCGTATTATTTTTGGGCTGAATTTTAAGATGACTTTTTGTATTCTCCAAGCCTCACTAAATGCTTCCTAGTAGTGCTCTAAGTCATAATAATGGCTAGTGGGAATTTATTATCATGTTTATGCTTAGTTAGGTAATGTAAATGTATTTATCAATTAATGTGGTAAATGCATGGTAGTGGGAGTTTTATTTCTTGTATTTCCAAGTTAGCCTATATATAGGAAACTCTTGTACTACACAAATCAGTTTTGATGATAATGAAATTTGAAGAGTTTTCTCTATTGTGAGAGCTTCCCTTTGGTTCTTAGGTAAAAGAACTAAATCTGATCTTATCAAGGCAACTTGTGGGGATCAAACCCATGACTTATCACTCACCTTCCCACCTATATCTTGAGTGTGGCGTCAATATCTTTCTTTTGTCTGAAACTTCAAGGCGGTCTGGATCACGATCATATCAGCTCTCGTTCAAGCCCTAATCCCTCTCTATCCTCTTACCCAAATGGCATCAAGAAGAACAACAAACCCATCCGTCGTCTCCAACATGGATGAAGCTGATGCTAGAAAGATAACTGTTGAGCATGCAGTTGATTTTGAAGAGATTAAAAGTGCTGTTTGGATGTGACTCCCAAAATAGATTACGCTGGGTGGACAAACTTCTTCACAATCAGAGAAAGTGTCTATCCCTACTCACTCAAGGAGTTCTGGAAAAGTTCAGCCACTTAAAGGCATATGTATCTATTCAGTGTTGTAGGAAATGTAAATGCGGTAAGGCATTGGTTTGACGTATTTGACTTGGAAAAGGCAACTGGCTGTGCCAGAGAAGGAATTGGCTATTCAGATGATTGGGAAGAGAAGGAAGAGAAAGAAGAAGTGAACCTTACTCTGTTTGGAAATCGCTTCATGGAAAGCAAATCTGTTTGAGACCTCATGCCTAAAGCAAGATTTCTGCACTTGCTTTTGACAAGATGTGTCACCCCCAGGAAAGGCTTGAAATGAACAGATATTAAACACGAGAAGAGGGGGTTGAATTGTGTTTTGGTTAACTTTTCGTAAAGACCTAAACTTTAGATATAAGATGCAGAGATGCGTCTGATGTAGCAGGAAACTTTTCACTTTTCAAACCATTTAGCACAATTAATATAAAGCAAACTGAAAAGATTAAGGTTAGAGAAGAGAGACACAGAGATTTATACTGGTTCACCCCAAATCTTGGGCTACGTCCTGTCCTTGTTATCACCAAGTATTAACACTAGAACTGATCATGCTACAGAAAGTTATTATTTGCACACCTAGCCTCCGCAGGCTCAAACAAGTATTGTTTGCACACCTAGCCTCTTCGGGCTCAAACAAGTATTTTTTCAACAAGCCTCTTCAGGCTCTACAAATGGTAAGTGATTAATGAAGCAGCAGCTTCGCAGATTACAACTTTGCAGATCTACCAAATAACACTTGAGGAGTGAATAAGTATTTGAGGTAGGTAAGATCGCAATAAAGACTTCTTAATAAATACAAATGATTTGAGCAGAGAAGTATTCTATGAAGAACTGATGAGAGCTTTGAATGTTTTGAGAGTATTGAATGCTTGAGTAAAATTTATTCAGGTGTGTGTCTTCAATAGCCTTCAAAATCTTCTATTTATACTCCAGAGAGATAAATCCGTTGTGGAGAGTTTCTTCAGCTGAGTATCCTTTTGGCCTTCATTCATAAATGCCAAAGAGTCATTCTGGTCTTGCATTTAATGTTTATGATTGTTGGTGAGCTTCAAGACAAATTGAATGTATAGTTTGGCATAGCTTTATCAGAGTTCAGTTTGACTCAGAGCAGAGTTTGTTGCTTTTTAGACTTGGGCAGCATGACTTTCCTTATTTGTGCTAAGAGGGTCTACGACCAAGTAAAGTTCACTTTGCTTTTTGCAACAAAAGAATCTTCAAACGTGGAATGGTGAATTGAGCTTTCTGAGATCGAATTTCTTTATTCAAAATTATCAGGGAATATTCTTCATATTTGAATATAGTTGAAGCGATGGACTTTCTGTTGAGTTGCAATTTCGGATGCATAATCAGAATTAATAGAGACTAAGTCTTTGTTTAGACGCATCATAACACAGATTAGTACACACATTAGTAGATTTCACAGGGTTCACTTAATACACACATTAGTAGATTTCATAGGGTTCACTTAAAATAATTCTTTGTTTAGATTCATCGAAATCAGAGATGTCAAAAGATGTAGTCTTAACAATATCCCCCTTTTTGATGATGACAAACACTTTCTTATGATTTTCATGAATTTGAAATAAAAGCAAAATTAAACACAGAGTATCATATACAGATATTCAAGCTCCCCCTGAACTGATGCTTACAAAATGCATTCAGACACATGGTTAAGGTTTTACTTAAGATCATAGCGTCTTATCAATTAAGTTCAGTTGATTAGAATGATATTCACACTTAATATATTTTTCTCCCACTTTGTCATCAGCAAAAAGATAAAGCAACATATAAAATATATCTGATAAAAAGATATTCTATTGATTTAACCATCATTGACTAATATATTGCTGACAATGGAAACAAAAAATTAAGAGTCTTGTTTTTCAACTATTTTCTTGAGAAGTGCCACAACAGTCTGCATCGTCTCACGAAGACCGCTGATTTTTGCACGAGCTACTGGATCCATTCCAATAATGGTGGATGGCATCAGCAGAGTCAACATGTAGAGATGAAGAGGAGGGGCCAGGGTCAGAAGAGTTGGCTGTCGTGGATGGTTCATAAGGAAGGATTTCTAGACAATGCCAGGGAAGAGAATAACCAGAGGAGAAAATGAAAGTAAGATCAAAGAAAATGGGGACCAAAGAAAGAGTTAAAGGAAAAGCAGAGTGCAACGAGCCAAAAGGTGGCAAACAGGGAATTTTAAAAGAAGGGATTTCAAAATTAGATAAATAAATGAAAAGAGAGGAAAGATGATTGAAAAACCAAGTTAAATTTGCATAAGAAATTGGTAAATCAAAAGAGTAAACTGAAAAAGGGATTTCATAAAAAGATAAATGTAAAATGAAAAGAAAAAGGAGGAAAGATAAGGGTTGGTTGGAAGGGGTAGAGTTTCCTTGTTTCTGCTCTGTCTTCATCTGGATATCCAATCCAGGGAATCTGATAAGAACTGAGTCTAGCTCTATCTGTAGGCGTCTTGAGCTTGTTGAACAGAGATAGGCCACAATGATGAGCTGGGTCTTGAAAGACATGAGGCTCAGGATGACTCATGAATGAAGTAGATCACTTGGGGAACTTCAATTTCTTATGCTTCCTTTCCAGCCACACAAATGGCTTCTTAGATTTTGAATTCAGCTTTGGCTTTGGAAAGACAGATCCTTTGTCAGGACAGATCTTCAACACAGTATTAGGCTTCATATAGGCAATGGGATTTGGTCTGTATTTCCAACAGGCTTGATTCAGCCTTACTGCAGTCTGCTCAGCAACAAGGTTGCTGATTGCCTTTAGATCATCTGAGCTAAGAAGGTCAGGGTTGATGTGATCTATAGGTTGTGGTTCAGAAGAAATGGATCTGAGAGGAATGTTGTTGGTTGTGGATATGCTTCTTTGTGGTGTGGTATGAAGAGAGGGTGAAGGGTGAGAGGGAGGTGAGATAATGGAATCAAAAATTTGTGAGACAGGAACAAGTGTTTGATTTTATTTTGGTTGTGAGGGAGAGGGTGATGATGAATGATTGGAGATGTGGTCTGGTGAGTTATGAGTGTTAGGTTGTGGTGAGGGATTTTCTAGAGTGAGATTCAAGTTGAAATCTCGAAGAGATAAAGAGCAAATTTTCAGCAATAGAAATTTGGTTGTGAAGAGGAGAGTTATGAGAGGAAGAGGAGGAATAGTTTGAGAGTGAGGATAAAACAATGGGTGAAGGAGGTGCGAGTTCAGATGACCTAACTGGTGAGACAGCAGGTTGTAGAGAGACCTGCATAGACTCAGCTATTTCAGCCTTGTAGATCTTCTTGCTGGTGTAGCTGCAACTGCAGCTTTCCTCTTTAATTCCTTGCGAGGGGCAGCAACTTGTTCTTGAACCAATTCCTTCTTCAGAACCGTGGAAATTGGTTGGTCATCATCATCATCAGATGCTTCTGAGATGACTAGCTTCCTTTTGACTTGAAGCTTTGGTCTGACCTTGGGGTTCAAAGGTACAGACATCTCTCTTGCTTTAGAGTCATCAGACTCATCACTTTCCTCTTCAGATTCCTCTGAAGATATCTTCTTTTCATCTTCTTCATCAGAGTCAGGAATCCTTCCTTGTGCTCTCAGCTTCATCGGAGAAAGGGTTCTTTCATCTATGGCAGTAGCCATATCAACCTTGCCAGTGAGGGGAATGCCCATTATGTTCATCATTTAAGAAATCAGCATCCCATAGGTGTAGGAGGTCCTGATTTGGGGCTTTACCATCCACAGCATGTACTTAAAAATCAGATCATTGATATCAATCTTCATCATGCTCAAGAGATGAAATAGGGCAAACCTATCCATCTTGTTGACATTATCAAGAGCGCTGGTTTTTGGCATTACACAGTTAATCAGCAAGACATGCAAGAACCTTCCTTTTGGAATTAGCTTAGAAGCAGCTTTATTCCTAGGGTTAGATACCCTGTACAAAACCTGATGCACATTTTCTTCTCCATACTGATTTTTCAGACATCTGTGAAAGCAGCACCTTGCCTAGGGCAACCAATTGCTTTCTGGATACTGTTGAGAGTGAATGAATAAGGTCTTCCATTGCATTGAGTCCGAATGGAGATCTGGGTCTGAGACATCCTTTCTTCAGCATGTTCCTAGAACTCCTGAAGCAGTAGTGGGTACACTGGTTCATTCAAACTGAAGAAGTTGACCCACTGAGAAGCTTCCAATTCGGGCATCACGTTCATGCCTCCTTTTATGATTTTGTTCATTTTGACAAATCTCCCAGGTACGATCATGGAGATGTCCTCGATGCTCATTCCAAATCGAGTAGCAGTATGTACGAGTTTCTGTGAGGGTCCTTTGGGTGCCATGGATTTGGGTTTGAGAGGAAGGAGATGAATGGTTTCGAAAAGGGTTTGTTCGCACGAGAGAGAGAGAGAGAGAGAAATAGTAAAGGGTTTCTGAGAGAAAACTTTTAATTTTTAAGAGAGAGGTTTCAAAAAGAGCAGTTGAGAATAATAAAGACAAAATGTTTTGAATTCAAAAACATTTTAGAAAACTGCAATGTAAAGTCTCAATTATTAATCTACGTCAGCATACGCTTTTACTCAGATCAGACACATTCCATCAAACATTGTTCATTTATGAAGTGAAGTCAAAAACACTTTCTTGAACATAGTCTCTTATGAAGTGATGTTTAATTTCCATGTGCTTAGCCTTAGCATGTTGTATAGGATTCTTAGATAAACAGATAGCACTGGAATTATCACACCAAATAGATATATTAGGTTCAAAGATAAAATAATCTTCAAGTTGATGTTTTACCCATAAAAGCTGTGAACAACAGCTTGCAGCTGAAATGTATTATGCCTTTGCAGTAGATAGAGCAATTGTAATTTGTCTTGTGCTTGTCCAAGAGACTAAGCTTGCTCCAATGAATTGACATCCTCCACTTGTATTTTTTTTTCTACTCTGTCCCCAGCATAATCAGCATCACATAATCCAACTAATATGTATTCTTGTGTTCTTAAATACGTAAAACCAAGATTAGTGGTTCCAAGCAAATATCTAAATATTCTTTTAACAGCCTTGAGATGTGATTCTCTAGGATCAAATTGGAATCTTGCACACATGCAGACACTAAACTGAATATCAGGTTTACTTGAAGTTAAGTACCAAAGAGAACCAATCATACCTCTACAGACAGTTTGATCTACCTTTTACCTTCTCCATCCTTGTTTAATTTTGCATTTGCTTCCATGAGAGTTTTCATGGGTTTTGCTGTATCTAGTTTATATTTCTTTAAGATCTTCTTGGTATATTTTTGTTGATAGATGTATATTCCATCATCTGTCTATTTGATTTGTAGACCAAGGAAGGACTTCAATTCTCCCATCATGCTCATCTCAAATTCATTTTGCTTAAGCTTGGAGAACTCTTTGCAGAGCTTTTCATTAGTAGCACCAAATATAATATCATCAACATAGATTTGTACTATAATGAAATCCTTGTTAGAACTTTTCCTAAAGAGAGTTGTATCAACTTTTTCTCTAATGAAACCATTTTTCATAAGAAAAGAACTAAGTCTATCATACCTAGCTCTAGGTGCTTGTTTTAATCCATAAAGGGCTTTCTTAAGCTTATAGACATGATCTGGTTTGTCACTATCCTCAAAACCACGTGATTGTTTAACATATACCTCTTCTTCAATTATTCCATTAAGAAATGCACTCTTAACATCCATTTGAAATAAAGTGATTTGTTGTTGTGCAACATATGACATAAGTATACGAATTGCTTCTATTCTAACTACTAGTGCAAAAGTTTTAGTGTAGTCGATACCTTCTTGTTGGTTATAGCCTTGAGCTACTAACCTTGCTTTGTTTCTGACTACCTTACCATCTTCATCGAGCTTGTTTCTGAATACCCATCTTGTTCCAATATGATTTTCCATTTTTATTTGGAACTAATAACCAAACATAATTCCTTTTGAACTGATTTAGCACTTTTTGCATAGCTAAGATCAAGCTTTCATCTACAAGAGCTTTTTTGATATTCTTCGGTTCAATCTCAGATAGGAATGTCATGTTGTTTGAATCTCTGAATGTTGATCTAGTTTCTAACTCCTTAAGAGGGGTTACCAATGATCAAATTTTCAGGATGATGCGTTTTCAACTTCCAATCTCGTCTGGGTTCAGTGTCAGACGATTGTTGAGAAGGTGGATCAGACGCATGTGTATGAACTTCTGAATCCTCATTCTTTAAGTTATCTTCAGTCTGATTGTCTTGTCTTCCAAGATCTAAACCTGCAAGATCGTCTTCAAGTCTGATAGTCTCCTATCAGTCTTTAAACCATCATTAAATTTGACATGAATAGATTCTTCAACAACTTCGGTTCTAGAGTTGTAAACTCTAAAAGCTTTAGAAGTGTCTGAATATCCGTGAAATATAGCATTATCTACTTTTGAATCAAACTTTCCAAGTTGTTCTCTAGTATTTAAGATAAAACATTCACATCCAATAGCATGGAAATAAGAGATGTTGGGTTTTCTACCTTTCCACAATTCATAGGGAGTTTTGTTCAAGAAGGGTCTTATCATTATTCTGTTCTGCACATAACAAGCAGTGTTTACTTCCTCAGCCCAGAAGTACTTTGGGAATTTGCTTTCATTGAGCATTGTTCGAGCCATCTCTTGTAGAGATATGTTCTTCCTTTCTACTACTCCATTCTGTTGGGGAGTTCTAGGGGCAGAGAAGTTGTGAGAGATACCATTCTCTTTTCAGAATGTATTGAAGTGCTCATTTTCAAACTCTCCCCCATGGTCACTTCTGATAGCTGAGACACAGAAGCCCTACTCATTCTGTACTTTCTTACAGAATATAGAAAACACTTTAAACGACTCATCCTTGTGCGTTAAGAAGAGTACCCATGTATATCTAGAATAATCATCGACTAAGACAAAACCATATTTCTTTCCTGCCTTACTAGCAACACTTACTGGACCAAACAGATCCATATGTAACAATTGTAGTGGTCTTGAAGAAGATACCAGATTATTGGGTTTAAACCTAGATTTAACTTGCTTTCCACATTGGCAAGAATCACATAAGACATCATTTTTTAAACTTATATCAGGTAGACCTTTCACAAGTCTATACTTCTGAAGCTTAGTTATCTGTTTCATACTTGTATGTCCTAGCTTCTTATGCCATACCCATCTTTCATCTTCCATTGACATAAAACAAGTCACATTTTGATCAGTCAGTTCAGTTAGATCAATCTTATAAAGATTTTGTTGCCTGTTTGCTGAAAAGAGAACTTTGCCATTAGTGTCTTTTACTATGCATGCATTCTTAGTAAAGGGAACATTGTATCCATTATCACATAATTAGCTTATGCTTGGCAGATTATATCTTAATCCTTCTACTAAAAGAACATTAAAGATAGATGGTAAAGGTGTTCTTCCACCAATTTTACCTATCTCGATAACCTTTCCTCTTTGATTTCCACCAAAGGTAACATGTCCACCTTTTTTAGGTTGGAGGTCGAGGAACATAGAACTTATCCTATCATGTGACCTGAGCAACCACTGTCTAGGTACCATGATAGGTGTGCTTTTTGTTCTATTAAGGATATCTACAACAGGAACAATCAAAGCTTTAGGTACCCATTTTCTTTTGGGTCCTTTCTTGTTATTTCTTGAAGTTTATGACAACTTCTTCATGTGTGAATGCACTTGGACGTGATATGTCCAGCTTTTCACAATTTTTACAGCTATCCTTATATGAAATAACCTTATCATAAAGAGCTTTAGGTTTTTGTCCTAAGATCTTGTTAGATACTTTATGATGTGTCTGCTGAGTGAATCCTATACTAGTTTTATCAAGAGAGGGTTTCTGACTTCCTAACAGTTTAGTCAGATTATCTCTACCATTGACAAAATGAGCAAGATCAGAGGTGAGCCCTTCTATCTTCTGTTGAAGTTTGACAACTTCTTCAGATTGTGGCGTCTCAACTATGATCTCAGCCTTAAGCTTTTCAGCTTTAAGCTTACTGTTTTCCTGAGACAATCTGTCACACTCTTGAGTTTTATGTTCATGGTCTTTTAGGAGTTTCACATATTGCCTCTTAAGTGTTCTGAAAGCCTTATTTAAACAGTTAGATTCCTCAATCAATTCATCATAAGCATCTTGCAATTCCTTAAGATCAGAAACTACCTCAGAATCAGAATCAGCATTTGCCATTAGGCACAGATTTGCTTCCTCGCCTTCTACATCTTCATATGATGAACTGCCTTTGAGATCTTCCCATGTTGCCATCATCCCTTTCTTTTTCTTTTTGTAGAACTTTTTGAAGGGTTGCTTTTGCAACTGAGGACACTCATTCATAGCATACAATAGAACTCTTATCAGAACTATTGTTCTCTTTGAAGAATTTTTCTTTATTGAACTTCTTGAAATGTTTATCCTTTCTGAAATTCTTCTTCTACCATAACTTCCTCATTTTTCTAGTTAGTAATGACATTTCATCATCACTATCTGAGTCTTCTTCAGAATCGTCTGATCTTGGATCTGATTCTTCAACCTCGGGGGCCTTTGAAGAAGTCTTTTCTACTTTGAGGACAATGGACTTTCCTTTCTTTGTTGAGCTGTCTTCATTTCGATCCTGCTCATGAAGTTGTAAAGTTCCAAGAAGATCAATCTTTTGAAGAGTGGTGAGATCTTTGGCTTGAGTTATTGCAGTAACCAAAGGTCTCCACTGTTTAGGCAGACTCCTTAGAATCTTGCCAACTTTCTTAGCATTTGTGTAGATTTTTCCCAGTGACTTCAGATTATTTGTGATAGTCTGAAATCTTCCTATCATTTGAGCAATGCTTTCTCTATCTTCCATGGTGAATAACTCATACTTTCGTACAATCATATTTATCTTTATTTCTTTCACTTTTGTTGATCCTTCATGAGTTACTTCCAGAGTATCCCAGATTTCTTTAGCAGATCCACATGCATGGACCTTTTCAAATTTTTCCTGAATTAGAGCACACATCAAGGAATACCTTGCTTTATGATTTAGCTCACATTTAGTCTTTTCTGCAGCAGTCCAAAGAGCTTTAGGTTTGTCAGTGTCATCATCATTCTTTGGAGTGTAGGGACATTCAGTAATGATATCCCATAAATCAGAGTTTGTTGACATGATGAACCATTAGAATCTTTCTTTCCTGTAGATGTAGTTTTCTCCATCGAAGAAGGGAGGTCTGGTCATGGATGCTCCTTCTCCAGAGTTGCTTCCGCTTGTGCTAGCTCCAGTAGTCATGATTTCTGTTCAGCAGGATCTTTCCTCAACATTGTTAAGTGCTCAACCTAGAGGTTAAGTTCTGGTACTAACTGAAATGAACAGATATAAAACACGAGAAGGGGGTTGAATTGTGTTTTGGTTAACTTTTCGTAAAGACCTAAACTTTAGATATAAGATGCAAAGATGCGTCTGTTGTAACAGAAAACTTTTCACTTTTCAACCCAGTTAGCACAGTTAATGTAAAGCAAACTAAAAAGATTAAGGTTAGAGAAGAGAGACATAGAGATTTATACTGGTTCACCCCAAACCTTGGGCTACGTCCAGTCCTTGGTTTCACCAAGTATTAACACTATAACTGATCAGGTTACAGAAAGGTATTGTTTGTACACCTAGCCTCCGCAGGCTCAAACAAGTATTGTTTGCACACCTAGCCTCTTCAGGCTCAAACAAGTATTCTTTCAACAAGCCTCTTCAGGCTCTACAAACGGTAAGTGATTAATGAAGCAACAGCTTCGCAGATTACAACTTGGCAGATCTACCAAATAACACTCGAGGAGTGAATAAGTATTTGAGGTAGGTAAGATCGCAATAAAGACTTCTCAATAAATACAAATGATTTGAGCAGAGAAGTATTCTATGAAGAACTGAAGAGAGCTTTGAATATTTTGAGAGTATCGAATGCTTGAGTAAAATGTATTTAGGTGTGTGTCTTCAATAGCCTTCAAAGTCTTCTATTTATACTCCAGAGAGATAAATCCGTTATGCAGAGTTTCTTCAGCTGGGTATCCTTTTGTTCTTCATTCATAAATGCCAAAGAGTCGTTCTGTTCTTGCATTTAATGTTTATGATCGTTGGTGAGCTTTAAGACAAATTGAACGTATAGGTTGGCGTAGCTTTATCAGAGTGCAGTTTGATTTAGAGAAGTGTTTGTTGCTTTTCAGACTTGGGCAGCGCGACTTTCCTTATTTGTGCTAAGCGGGTCTACGACCAAGTAAAGTTCACTTTGATTTTTGCAACAAAAGAATCTTCAAACGTTTGAATATAGTTGAACCGATGGACTTTCTGTTGAGTTGCAGTTTCGGACGCATAATCAGAATTAATAGAGATTGAGTCTTTGTTTAGTCGCATCATAACATAGACGCATCATTACGACTTTCTTTCTTTGTCATGAGACTCTTGCTTAATGATATGCACACTTAATACATACATTAGTAGATTTCACAGGGTTTACTTAAAATCATTCTTTGTTTGGATTCATCAAAATCAGAGATGTCAAAAGATGTAGTCTTAACAAGGCTCAGTAGGCATCATCTCAAAACCAGATAGGTTTGCCCTATATCATCTATTGTAGTTCAGAAAAGTTGATATAAATGATCTAATTTTTAACCACATGCTTAAGACAGTAGGAAGTATCAAAATTTGCTATCCATATGGTATGTTGTTAACTAAATTGATCAGAAATAAAGGACCTACCTTGAACTCTGAAGTTATGAATGAGATTCCTATGTGTTTGTGGCAACCCTCATTGAGTTAGGAATGAAAAATGAAGCTGGAAAAGATTTCATTGTAAACCCTAGGATGATTAAGAATCCTGTTTCTGAAGTTAATGCTGAAAGAATCTTTGAAGATTCTGATGATGACAAGTCTATTGCTTGTGTTCTGAAAAGAAAAAGGAAGGATGTGTCTGTTGTTGAAAACAAGAAAAAGAAGAGAGTTAAGAAGACTAAGACTGGAGAAACTTCAGTCTCTATGACTAGTTCTTTACCTGAGTTAGTTGCTGGACTATCTCAGAGCTTTAACAAAAGAAAGAGAATCACAAGAAAAAGAAATGAAAAGGAAAAATGATCAGGAGGAAGGACGGATGAGCAAGGGAATCAGAATCAATGAACCAAGGCAGGAAGAAGAGGTGGTACAAAATCAATGAACCAACGACTCGGTCTCTACCAAAATCTGATTAAGCGACTGAAAGTCCCTCGCTTCAACAATATTCAAACACAAAGAATATTCCCTAATTATTTTGAATAAATAAATTCGATATCAGAAAGCTCAAAGCACCATTCCGCGCTTGAAGAAGCTCTTTGTTGCAATAAGCAAAGTAAACTTTACTTGATCACAGGACAGCTTAGCACAAATAAGGAAAGTCGCGCTACCCAAGTCTGAAAAGCAGCAAACGCTGCTCTGAATCAAACTGCACTCTGATAAAGCTATGCCAACCTATACGTTCAATTTGTCTAGAAGCTCACAAACGATCATAAACATTAAATGCAAGACCAGAACGACTCTTTGGCATTTATGGATGAAGAACAAAAGAATACTCAGCTGAAGAACTCTCCTCAACGGACTTATCTCTCTTGAGTATAAATAGAAGACTTTGAAGACCTTTGAAGATACACCTGAATACAATAACTCAAGCATTCATTACTCACGCAATCATTACTCTAAAGCATTCAAAGCTCTCTTAAGTTCTCATAGAAAACTTCTCTGCTCAAATCTTTTGTATTTATTGAGAAGTCTTTATTGCGATCTCACCTACCTCAAATACTTATTCACTCTGTGAGTGTTACTTGGTAGATCTGCAAAGTTGTAATCCGTGAAGCTGCTGCTTCATTCAAACTCTTACTGTTCGTAGAGCCTGAAGAGGCTTACTGAAAGAATACTTGTTTGAGCCTGGAGAGGCTAGGTGTGCAAACAATACTTGTTAGTTGAACCTGCGGAGGCTAGGTGTGCAAATAATACCTTCTGTAACCTGATCAGTTATAGTGCAAATACTTGGTTAAGCCAAGGACTGGACGTAGCCCAAGGTTTGGGGTGAACTAGTATAAATCTCTGTGTCCCCTTTTCTTAGCTTAATCTTTTCAGTTTGCTTTACTTTAGCTGTGCTAACTGGGTTGGAAAGTGAATCTCCTTTTTATTATCAGACGCATCTTTGTGTCTTATAGGTCAAACTGCAACGTTTTCCAAAAAGTATTTAAAACACAATTCAACCACCCTTCTAGTGTTTTATATCTGTTCATTTTAGTTGGTATCAGAGCTTAACCTCTAGGTTGAGTACTTAACAGTGTTGAGGAAAGATCCTGTTGGACAGACATTATGACGGCTGGAGCTAGCACAAGCGGAAGCAACGCTGGAGAAAGAGCATCTATGGCTTGACCTCCCTACTTTGATGGTGAAAACTACATATATTGGAAAGAAAGATTTCAATGGTTCATCATGTCAACAAACTCTGAATTATGGCATATTATTACTGATGGTTCCTACATTCCAAAGAATGATGATGACACTGACAAACCCAAAGCTCAATGGACTGCTATAGATAAGACTAAGTGGGAGCTAAATCACAAAGCAAGGTATTCCTTGATGTGTGCTCTAATTCAGGAAAAATTTGAAAAGGTCCATGCATGTGGATCTGCTAAAGAAATCTGGGATACTCTGGAAGTTACTCATGAAGGAACAACAAAAGTGAAAGAGACAAAGATAAACAAGCTTGTACGAAAGTATGAGCTATTTACTATGGAAGAAGGAGAAAGCATTGCTCAGATGATAGGAAGATTTCAGACTATCACAAATAATCTGAAGTCACTAAGAAAAATCTACACCAATGCTGAGAAAGTTGGCAAAATTATAAGAAGTCTACCTAAACAGTGGAGACCTCTGGTTACAGTAATAACTCAAGCCAAAGACCTCATAACTCTTCAAATGAGTGATCTTCTTAGAACTTTACAAGTACATGAGTAGGAGCTGAATGAAGAAAGCCCAAATAAGAAAGGAAAGACCATTGCTCTGAAAGCAGAGAAAGGATCTTCAAAAGCTCTAAAAGTTGAAGAATCAGATCAAGAGTCACTCACCTCTGAAAAAGACTCAGACAGCGGTGATGAAATGTCATTACTAACTAGAAAAATGAGGAAGTTATGGAAGAAGAAGAATTTCAGAAAGGATAAACCTTTCAAGAAGTTTAATAAATAAAAATTCTTCAAAGAGAACAATAGTTTTGATAAAAGTTCTATTGTATACTATGAATGTAAGAAGCTAGGACACTTCAAATCTAAATGTCCTCAGTTGTAAAATCAACCCTTCAAAAAGTTCTATAAAAAGAAAAAGAAAGGGTTGATGGCAACTTGGGAAGATCTTGATGGCAGCTCATTTGATAAAGATGCAGAAGGTGAAGAGGCAAATCTATGTCTCATGGCAGATGCTGACTAAGAGTCTGAGGTAATTTCTGGTTTTAAGGATTTGCAAGATGCCTATGATGAATTGATTAAGGAATCTAACTGTTTAACTAAGGCTTTTAGAACACTTAAGAGGCAATATGTGACACTCCTAAAAGAGCATGAACATAAGACTCAAGAGTGTGACAAATTGTCTCAGGAAAATAGCAAGCTTAAAGCTGAAAAGCTTAAGGCTAAGACCACAGATGAGACGCCACAATCTGAAGAAGTTGTCAAACTTCAACAGAAGGTTGAAGAGCTCACCTCTGATCTTGCCCGTTTTGTCAATGGAAGAGATAACCTGACTAAGTTATTAGCAAGTTAGAGACCCTCTCTTGATAAAACTGATATAGGATTCATTGACCAGACACATCATAAAGTATCTAACAAAGTCTTAGGACAAAAACCTAAAACTCTTTATGATAAGGTCATTACTTACAAAAATAGTTGTAAAAACTGGACATATCACGTCTAAGTGTATTCATACAAGAAAGAAGTTGTCACAAACTTCAAGAACTAACAAGATAGGACCCAAAAGAATATGGGTACCTAAAGCTTTGATTATTCTTATTTCAGATATCCTTAATAGGACAAAAAGCACACCTATCATGGTACCTGGACAGTGGCTGCCCATGACACATGATAGGAGAAAAGTCTATGTTCCCAGACCTCCAACCTAAAGAAGGTGGACATGTTACCTTTGGTGGAAATCAAAGAGGAAAGGTCATCGGAATAGGTAAAATATGTGGGAAATCACCTCTACCATCTATCTCTAACGTTCTTTTAGTTGAAGGATTAAGACATAATCTGCTAAGCATAGGTCAATTATGTGATAATGGATATAATGTTTCCTTTATTCAGAATGCATGCATAGTCAAAGACACTAATGGAAAAGTTCTCTTTTCAGCAAACAGGCAACAAAATCTTTATAAGATTGATCTAACTGAAATCACTAACCAAAATGTGACTTGTTTTGTGTCAAGGGAAGATGAAAGATGGGTATGGCATAAGAAGCTAGGACATACAAGTATGAAACAATAACTAAGCTTCAGAAGTATAGACTTGTGAAAGGTCTACCTGATATAAGTTTAAAAAAGGATGTCTTATGTGATTCTTGCCAATGTGGAAAGCAAGTTAAAACTAGCTTTAAACCCAAGAACCTGGTATCTTCTTCTAGACCTTTACATTTGTTGCATATGGATCTGTTTGGTCCAGTTAGTATTGCTACTAAGGCAGGAAATAAATACGGTTTTGTCTTAGTCGATGATTATTCTAGATATACATGGGTACTCTTCTTAACCCACAAGGATGAATCATTCAAGATGTTCTCTATATTCTGTAAGAAAGTTCAGAATGAGCAAGGATTCTATATCTCAGCTATCAGAAGCGACCATGGGGGAGAGTTTGAAAATGAGCACTTCAATACATTCTGTGAAGAGAATGGTATCTCTCACAACTTTTCTGCTTATAGAACTCCTCAACAGAATGGAGTAGTAGAAAGGAAGAACAGATCTCTACAAGAGATGGCTCGAACAATGCTCAATGAAAGCAAATTCCCAAAGTACTTCTGGGCTGAGGCAGTAAACACTGCTTTTTATGTACAGAACAGAATATTGATAAGACCCTTCTTGAATAAAACTCCCTATGAATGGGGAAAGGTAGAAAACCCAACATCTCTTATTTCCATGCTTTTGGATGTGAATGCTTTATTTTGAATACTAGAGATCAACTTGGAAAGTTTGATTCAAAAGTAGATAAGGCTATATTTCTCGGATATTCAAATACTTCTAAAGCTTTTAGAGTTTACAACTCTAGAACAGAAGTTGTTAAGGAATCTATTCATGTTGAATTTAATGATAGTTTAAAGAATGATAGGAAACTATCATATCTAGAAGATGATCTTGTAGGATTAGATCTCGGAAGACAAAGCAATCAGACTGATGATAGCTTGAAAAATGAGGATCCAGAAACTCATATTCAAGCGTTTGATCCAGCTGCTCAACAACCATCTGAGACTGAACCCATATGAGATTGGAAGTTCAAAACTCATCACCCTAAAAAGTCGATCATCGGCAATCCGTCTCAGGGAGTTAGAACCATATCAACATTTAAAGACTCAAACAACATGGCATTTCTATCTGAGATTGAACCAAAGAACATCAAAGAAGCTCTTGAAGATAAAAGCTGGATTTTAGCTATGCATGAAGAGCTAAATCAGTTCAAAAGGAATGATGTTTGATTCCTAGTTCCAAATGAAAAAGGAAAGTCAATTATTGGAACAAGATGGGTATTCAGAAACAAGCTTGATGAAGATGGAAACGTAGTCAGAAACAAAGCAAGGTTAGTAGCTCAAGGCTATAATCAACAAGAAGGTATTGACTACACTAAAACTTTTGCACCAGTAGCTAGGATAGAAGCAATTCGTATACTCATGTCATACGCTGCATAGTATCAAATCACCTTATTTCAAATGGATGTTAAAAGTGCATTTCTAAATGGAATTATTGAAGAAGAGGTATATGTTAAGCAACCACCTGGATTTGAGGATAGTGACTAACCAAATCTTGTCTATAAGCTTAAGAAAGCTCTTTATGGATTAAAACAAGCACCTAGAGCTTGGTATGACAGACTAAGTTCTTTTCTTATGAAAAATGATTACATTAGAGGAAAAGTAGATACAAATCTCTTTAGAAAATGTTCTAAAAAGGATTTCATTATAGTACAAATCTATGTTCATGATATTATATTTGGTGCTACTAATGAAAAGCTCTGCAAAGAGTTGTCCAAGCTTATGCAGAATGAATTTGAAATGAGCATGATGGGAGAATTGAAGTTCTTCCTTGGTCTACAAATCAAACAGACAGATGATGGAATTTACATTCATCAACAAAAAATATACCAAGGAGATCTTAAAGAAATACAAGCTGGATATAACTAAACCTATGAAAACTCCCATGGAAGCAAATGCAATATTAAGCAAAGATGAGGAAGTTAAAAAGGTAGATCAAATTACTTACGGAGGTATGATTGGTTCTCTCTTGTACTTAACTTCAAGTAGACCTGATATTCAATTCAGTGTCTGTATGTGTGCGAGATTCCAATATGATCCTACAGAATCACATCTCAAGGCTGTCAAAAGAATATTTAGATATTTGCTTGGAACCACTAATCTTGGTTTGATGTATTTGAGAACACAAGAATACAGATTAGTAGGATTCTGTGATGCTGATTATGCTGGAGATAGAGTAGAAAGATAAAGCACAAGTGGAGGATGTCAATTCATTGGAGCAAGCTTAGTCTCTTGGACAAGCAAAAGACAAACTACAATTGCCTTATCCACTGTAGAAGCATAATACATTTCTGCCACAAGCTGTTGTTCACAACTCTTATGGGTAAAACATCAACTTGAAGATTATTCTGTCTTTGAACTTAACATTTCTATTTGGTGTGATAATTCTAGTGCTGTCTATTTATCTAAGAATCCCACTCAGCATTCTAAGGCTAAGCACATAGAAATTAAACATCATTTCATAAGAGACAATGTTCAAAAAGGTGTTTTTGATATTAAGTTTGTTAAAACTGAAAATCAGTGGGCTGATATATTAACTAAACCCTTATCTGAAGATAGATTCACTTATATTAGAGATAATCTGAACATGCATTTCATAAATGAATGATGCATCTGCTCTTCGATGACATGGATTATTTACTGAGACTTTACATTGCAATTATCTAAAATGTTTTTGAATTCAAAATGTTTTGTCTATATTATTTCTCAATTGCTCTTTTCTGAAACCTCTTTCTTTAAAACCTAAAGTCTTCTCTCCAAACACCTTACTGTTTCAAAAAGCTTTTCTCTCTCGTTCTCTTGTGAACGAATCTTTTCGAAACCCTTTCGTCTTCTCTCTCTTTTTCAAACCCAAGTCCATGGCACCCAAAGCACCCTCTCAGAAAATTACCCTTGCTACTGCTCGGTTAGGGATGGGTGTGGAAGACTTATCTATGATCATCCTCGGACGATTTGTCAAGATGAACAAGATCATCAAAGGAGACATGAATATTATGGTAGAATTGGAAGCTTCACAATGGGTCAACTTTTTCTCCCTACATGAACTTGTTTACCCTCTGCTACTTCAAGAATTCTAGGAAAATGCTGAAGAAAGGAAGTCTCAGACTCAAATTTCCATTTGAACCAAGTGTAACTGAAAACCCTTTTTCTGTTTACTCTTTTGATTTACTAATTTCTGATGAAAATTTGACTTGGTTTTTCAATTATCTCGCCCCCCCCCCCCCCCCCCAATTTCATTTATTTCTATAATTTGGAAATCCCCTCTTTTAAAATTCCCTATTTGCAACCCTTTGGTTTGTTGCACTCAGTCTTTCCCCTAACTCTTTCTCTGTTCCCCATTATTTTTTATCTTACTTTTATTTTCTTTTCTGGTCATTCTCTTCCCTGGACTGTCTGGAAATTGTTCCATATGAACCACCGACGACTGCCAACCCCTCCTCTTCATCTCCACCTGATGATCCTACTGCATTGGCATCCACCATCATTGGAATGGATCCCGTAGCTCGTGCAGAAATCAGTGGTCTTCGTGAGACCATGCAAACTGTTGTGGCTCTTCTCACCAAAATTGTTGAAAAACAACAACTTTAGTTTTCGTTGCCTTTGTCAGCAATGTTATATGTCAATGACGGTTAAATCAATAAATGTTGTTTTCAGATGCATTTTATTCTGTTACTTTATCTTTTTGTTGATGACAAAGGGGGAGAATATATTCATATATCTGAACTAAATAATGAAAGATAAGACGCTATTTATTTATGCGTCTGATTTCGTTAGGGAAGCATTAGTTCAGGGGGAGCTTAAGGAGCTTAAATAACTTAAATATACTTATGAGCTTGAATATAGTCATACTTCATATGATTCTCTGTGCTTAAATCTGCTTTTATCCTTAGTTTATTAAAGTCATAGGATAATGTTTGTCATCATCAATAAGGGGGAGATTGTTAAGACTACATCTTTAGACATCTCTGATTTTGATGAATTCAAACAAAGAATGATTTTAAGTGAACCTTGTGAAATCTACTAATATGTGTATTAAGTGCGCAGATCAGTATACAAGAGTCTCAATGCAAAGAATCAAAGTCTTAATGATGCGTCTGTGGTATGATGCGTCTGATCAATGACTCGGTCTCTACCAAAATCTGATTAAGCGACTGAAAGTCCATCGCTTCAAAAATATACAAACACAAAGAATATTCCCTGATTATTTTGAATAAAGAAATTCGATATCAGAAAGCTCAAAGCACCATTCCGTGCTTGAAGAATCTCTTTGTTGCAAAAAGCAAAGTAAACTTTACTTGATCGCAAAACCGCTTAGCACAAATAAGGAAAGTCGCGCTGCCCAAGTATGAAAAGCAACAAACACTGCTCTAAAGATGCAAGACCAGAACGACTCTTTGGCATTTATAGATGAAGAACAAAAGAATACTCAGCTGAAGAACTCTCCTCAACGGACTTATCTCTCTTGAGTATAAATAGAAGACTTTCAAGACCTTTAATGATGCACCTGAATACATTAACTAACACATTCATTACTATAAAGCATTGAAAGCTCTCTTAAGTTCTTCATATAAAGCTTCTCAGCTCAAATCATTTGTATTTATTGGAAAGTCTTTATTGCGATCTCACCTACCTCAAATACTTATTCACTCTGTGAGTATTACTCGGTTGATCTGCAAAGTTGTAATCCGTGAAGCTGCTGCTTCATTCAAACTCTTACTGTTCGTAGAGCCTGAAGAGGCTTGCTGAAAGAATACTTGTTTGAGCCTGGAGAGGCTAGATGTGCAAACAATACTTGTTAGTTGAGCCTGCGGAGGCTAGGTGTGCAAATAATACCTTCTGTAACCTGATCAGTTATAGTGCAAATACTTCGTGAAGCCAAGGACTGGACGTAGCCCAAGGTTTGGGGTGAACTAGTATAAATCTGTGTCTCCTTTTCTTAGCTTAATCATTTCAGTTTGCTTTACTTTAACTATGCTAACTGGGTTGGAAAGTGAATCTCCTTTTTATTATCAGACGCATCTTTGTGTCTTATAGGTCAAACTGTAACGTTTTCCAAAAAGTATTTAAAACACAATTCAACCCCCCTTCTAGTGTTTTATATCTGTTCATTTCAGAAGAAGGCTGGGAAGAAGAAGAAGAAGAACAAGAAAACTTTGTTAAACCAAGAGAAAAAGCTCTTGAGGAAGAAAGGACAAGAAGACTGGAAGAATTTGAGCAAAACTGGAACAAGTATAGACAAGGATGGTGTACCAGATATAGGCCTGACTAGGACACCACTCCCCAACCCATCAAAACAATTGAAGAGATACCTTTAGAAGCTTTGAAAGCACTGGAGTCTTTGAGAAAGCCTGTGAAAGACAGAAAGTTCATTGCCAATGACTCTCATGTACCAGTACCAAGATATCTTCTAACTAAACATCAAAGGAAGCACATCATGAGGAAAATAAAGAAAGATGAAAGTACTGCAAAGGATGTAGCTCTATTTCTAGAAGATGAGAAAGGTCAAATGGATGCTGAGGCATCAGGTTCTGGTTTGACAGAATATCACAAATGGAAGACTCCAACAAAGAATGGCAGGATTGGATTTGTTGCTTTGCAACACTTCGGGTATGTTGGACCTTCAAAACCTTTGCCTATGTACCCTTGTTACAAAAATTATCTCTTTTTGATTGTCTCTAGTCCTAGAATAGCTCTTTGAAAATACCTTTTTCTTCTGTTGTGTTGTGCCAAGATATCTGATTAACTAGCTAGAAGACTCAATTGTCTATGAGGAAGATTTAGAGGAACCCATTCCACCCTCTAGATCAACTGAAAGTTTGTTTTACACTGCGATCACTCACTCCTTAGTCAATAGATTAAGTCTATGGTGTAAAACTCCAATCCTTGAAGAAACAGTCTCTGAAACACTACCATCTCTGTGTAAGTTTTTGTGTCTGAATTCTTTGCACAATTTTATCTACCCTGTTTCTGACATCTTCATTGTGTCAAGAAACTCTGTGAATCTGTTGGATGAAAATTCTTTTTTAAATTCGAATTTTTCATTTGAATCGAGTTTGTCTGATATCAATGATGAGTATGATACTCCTGACCCCCTATTTGTAGTAGGCATGTCCTTTGTTGTACCCACTTTACAAAATACCTCTAAAACAAGTCTTGCCCCTGAACCTTTTGACCGATCCAGAGTGCTAGTCTCAGATCATTTCTTTTTGGACTCTGATGAAGAAATGGAGGAAAGAAAATAAGTAATTGCTTTGGATGATTCTTCTGAGGAAGATGAAGAGATTATAGTAGAAGAAGCTGTTGTAGAAGAGGTAGTTGTAGTTGATGAAGTTCTTACTGTTGAATCAGGTTTGGCCGGACGTGCCACAGAACCCCTCATTGCTCTTGAAGCTGTGACTGCACCTTTACCCTCTGCAAATGCTATCCTTCTGCCATGGTATGATAACTTCCATGAGGCTATGAATGAAGATCTAGTCATGGTTGAAGCTGCACCAATACCTCTGAACTCCATTCATCCTGAAGAGCAAACCAATCAAGAATCTGAAAACCTACATCAAGAGCCACAAGAGCATGAAGCTGATCAAAGAGCTGAGCAGAATTCTGCACATGTCAGTGATCCTGAAGCTAGAGCTGAGTTACGTGAATTGAGACAAGAGATGAAGCAAGTTGTGAATCTTCTTCACAAAATTCTTGAGAGAATGGATTGATTAACCATGTCTTTCTATGATGTTATTTAATAATTTTTTATCTTACAGATTGTTGATAATTTTTTATTAACGTTTTCTGGAGTTCTGGTTTAGCACCTTGGGACTTATAATTTTATCTATGATGGTTGAGTTTTTCACATTTGTGTTTATTAATTTCTGTTTGCTAGTATAAAATGTGATGATAGCTTATCTTTAATGTTTATCAGAACTTTTCTTTTAAAATGTGCCTCCCCAAAGTACTTACCCTTTTTATAATGCCAAAAGGGGAAGAGAGAAAGAGAGAAAGATAGAAAGTAAGGAACTGCTACATATGATTTTAATATGATATCTTTTGAGAAAGAAAGTAATGTAAGAAAACACAAGGATGAAACATTTGGAGTATATGTTTCAAAAGCATAGCATATGTTTAGGGGGAGTCTCAAAACTTAAACTGAAAATCATTTGTATGTGCTATATGAATATGCTGATATTTTACCTTCTATATATCTTATGTATGTTCAATATAAAATCATATGGAATGTTTGTCTTCATCAAAAAGGGGGAGAATGTTAAGTAACAAAGCGTTTGACTTGGTCATCCGTCTGACTCATACTCCAGTTAGCCCTTGTGTGTTTTGCTGAACCCAAACATTAAGCAATTGATTTTACATTGAACTGTCTGAATATTGCTAATCATCTATTTGAGTTGTGTAGACAAAGAACACTATCTTAGCAGATCATTTCAACTAAAGAATATGAAAGGATCAACCGCATAAATACAAGCATTTGATTCAGGGCTGCCAGGAACATGCTGAAGGACAATGCGTCTGAAGTCAGAATCAAGCTGAAGCTTATATCAACATCTTTTCTCAGACTCATTTATCCTATGAAGAAAAGCAGCTAGCAGCACTGAAGCAAAATGTTCAAGTAAATATCATCTTCATTGAAAGTTGAAGATAATGGTCTTATCCATTCAACAAGTTAATGGAAGGAAGGTTGAAAAGAAAATGTTTTATTAGAAGACTGTCTGTATGTATCCAAGAAAAGAAGCCCGAAGAAATATACAGTCAATCTTTGATGAAATATTTTTTGAAGAAATCAAAGAACACAAACACTATCTTTTGAAGGAAGTTGAAAGAAGATGGATCATGAGACACCCCGTTGTGCCCCGCTATGCCATCTATTATTTATTTAAACTTGCTCGCGTTATTAATGTTAAACATAACCCGAAAATACAAGATATTAAAAACTTAAACACAACACTTCCAACTTAGGAAAGTTAACACACTACACCATAATTATATTATACATAGCACTGTTTAGGGTATCCTATCAGTAGGATCCCTTACAGGTATATACTTACACAACCTGTAATAATTAGCGGAAAATAAAATGTCTCACAAGACTCACTTGCCATACTCCCTAAACTCTACCACTCGAATCCACAGCTCGTCCTCCAGCATTAGGTTCATACGGAGTTCCATCTTGTTCCTCGACAACTGGTTCCTCCTTCGGGTCTTCTCATCGAATAAGATAAACACACACAAAATATAGAAATAGGGAGATAAAAATAGTTCTATCATCATAAGCAGAAAGGAATACATAGCATATAATATAACAACATTCAAAGACACACATCACTCAAGATCAACAATCATCCTTACTTTACGATATCATCCTCTACCCTCAACTCATGCAATCTAACCTTTATGCTGACGTGGTCACTACCAATCCTTTCACACATCCCTCGTTGTGAATGTCAGTCAGTCGTCCAAGCGACGCGTTCCTAAATCCCGGTGCATAATCTCTTCCCTGGAAAGAATGCTCATGCAAAGCAATGACACTATAGCTGCACATTTTACCCGGTGCACATCTTGTCCACTCCCGAGGGTGCTCATGCAAAGCATTGACACTATAGCTGCACAACCTAATATTTAAGTTGGAACGGGCTAGCGAGAACTTCAGACCTCGTGTATTCCAAACACACGGTTGTGAAGAATAATGCAAACATATGAATCTCCCTGACTCACATCAATACCAACCTAGTGCATCAAGCTTCCATCATAGCCTCAACTCGCATTCTATGTCAAAACTCATCTATAAAATAAAAAATTTAGGCTAGGCACATCTAAGTCACATTCATTCTCTCACCCACATGTATATCTCTCGAACAACATATATCCTTGCCTAGATGTCAACTAAGCATAAATCAAACCAGGCAGATCATACACAATACAATAGTAATAAAATATTCAGAAAAAAATAAAATATTCAGATATCAAGAAACATCACATAAAGCAGTTTATCATAACCAGCACATCACAAGCAGTTCAATAGTAATAAAATTAGACATCCTCAAATATTCTAAATTTATCCTAACGGTGATAAACCTACAATCCCCAAATCTTCATTGTACTATGGGGTAGTTCCCAATGTGATTTTGGTCTTGTCTATTACTCGACCACTAGTATGGTTTAGGTCGCCCTACACCATTATTATAATTTATATACTACTTATCCATTCCGACGACAGGTTATTTCTTTCCTCCACCTTATCGACGTGCGTGCTTTCTCGTACAAGCTTCGAATGTGTCCACGCTACTGCCACGAACCTCGACACTCTTTCCAACACATCCACAAATCTGCCTCCATCCATACTCACAATCCACCGTTCTGTTTTCCGTCCCGATTACACGTACGAATATCACAATTAGCCAGAAACACAGAAATACCAACCGAATCAACAATAAGGTTCTAATCAATAAATCTACTTGAATCAAGAGTCAAAATCAATGGAAAAACTTGCGAGAACTGCGACTGGACTTAGGGGAAATCAGATTAAAAAATGAGCTCAAGAATCCTGGGGAAAAGCTACCAAAACAGAGCTACTGTTCAAGCTCCATATCTCTGGCCACAGAGCTTTAATTACAAACATGAACAGTGACAACGAAGAACTATCATTCCTAAACCTTCTCACAAAGTTTCATCCCGATCCAATGGTTAACAAATCTCATATCGCAATTCTATGGTATCAGGTTAGATGGAATCCGGGTTGAGTTCCTCACCTCCTAGGCCCATTGTTCTAGATGAATATCTCACACTCTGGAGAATATTTCGAAATTATGACCATTGGATATGAAGAACCACAAGTCTTGAACCTTTTTCTATACTTTGAGAACGATCCAACGGTTGAAGAGTGTTTGGCGATTACCTCACTGCGATTGCTCCAACTAGTGTTCAAAGCTTCCAACCTAGGCTTCTTGTAACTATTGAGGATTCTCTCTCAATTCTTCTCCTCTAATCCGAAGTAGTGGGTGATAAAGAGAGTTAAGGCGATGAGGAAGAGGATCCTCTATTGAAATGAAGAAAAGAATGATCCAATATGCAAGCTTTGCCATCATGGAGTCTTAGGTTTTTGAGAGAAATGACTTAGAGAATTTGATGAAATGAATGAACGGAATGGCTCAAACGATGGAGAATGGAGGCTGCACGAAATTAGCTGAATGTGGAGGTGTTTTCAGCCTTATAAAATGAGTGTTTAAGGAATAGGAGATGTGTCCTTAATAACCATAGTTAATGTTAACTAAGCTAGGTTAAGTTAAATTAGAAATATAGTATTATAAGCTAGCTAGTCTTAGTAATCATCATGGCAACGAATGAAATGTGTGTTGGATGGGTGTTTGAAGGATGTGGCTATGCTGTGCATCACAGAGGAGAAAGAAGAAGTCAATTTGATGATGTCTTGGCCTTGACCATGGTTGCCATTTAACTAGGATAGGTTAGGTTACTACATAAATATCTAGATACTTTAGGGTTTGCATTTATGATGAAGATGAGTCACCACCATGACTCACCATGGTGATTCATTCCCTTTGAGTCATCATGGATGACTCGCCGTTCTGTCTCCCGGTGTATCTCTGTGCATCCGTATATGATTCCGTTGTTTACCCGATTACGGTTTTTGAGAGGAAAAAGATGAAATGAAAGCAAAATGAAATGGGTTTGGTTGAGTGGATGTGGCTGCACGAAATTGGCTAGATGTGGGAGGTTTACAACCATGTAAAATGAGTGATTGAGGGTGCAGAGATGTGTCTTGTTAATAACCATGAAAGTTTGGGGGCATTTTGGTCTTTTTACCTTAAAAATATCTAGATATTTAGGAATCGCCATAAATGTGCCATAAATGCTTGTCCCCTCGCATTTAATGCTTGTCCCCTCCGTCACATCAATCACTTCCATCACCTCAGCTCCATATCTGGCTCCGTCGTTTTACTCAATTAGGGTTTCCGTCCGTTTTCCCCCAAAATTCTCCCGAATAAAATCTAATATTTTATTTTTGGGAAAAACTTTGGAAAATAGACTTCCTCACGGACCTAATATAAAAATCTACAATTTTTCAATTCCGAGTCAAATTAAGGTTTTCTACCGGTATAAAATTATATTGTCAGTAAAAACACAGACCAGTTTCCGTCTGAATTTTAAACCCAAATTTTAACCAGAGCTTCCTTCCATAGAGTAGGTTCTAGATATGATATTTTTTTCTCCAAAATCATTTCCTAGTTCTCAGATAAAAATATAAATAAATATATCTTTACTGGTAATACAGCGTATACGAAAATCAGGGTGTTACATTACTACCCCACTTAAAAAAAATTCCATCCTCGGAAATTCGTGACTCGAAACTAGACAATATCTTTTAATCGGTCTTACCCTAAAGATCCTACATTGTATTTCTCATCGTTGTCTTACCCCTAAGTGACAGCGGTAACTTCATAATAGAATTCATTCTTATATCATTCTATTTGTCCTTGAAACTATCCATGACTACATTCTGTTCATTGTCCTTAACTTTTCAACTTAATCTGTCATCCTTGATGGGCATAATTTAAACTTAATCATTTCCTCTTCTTAATACTGATCCACTAGAAAACCTTATTCCAATATCTAACTCCCACAATTAACACCACAATCCATACCACCTTAACTTCCTACTCAATGTATCCAATCACAGTCTTAGATCCTTGGAGCGTATTCCACTATTCCAGATTATATCAAAATCACACATTTCAAGTCTCCAAGTAACATCTCAACACTCCTTAAGATAAACTAAAATCAAAAGAAACTACACCGATTAGGATTATCTAACTCAGCAACTTTGAATTTCTCTAGTAAACTCAATTTACACAAGAGCTTATCTCTTTCTGCTCATATTCAACTTAGGTGAAATTACTATATACACTTTCGTTTACTCTTCCCAAACTCATACAATCCATCTTAACTACGAACATCAATCATTACCCTAGATTCCTTAATAATACTATGCCTTGACCAACATTTGACTTATAATAATGGTCTCACTCACTGATATTGATCTTAAGGGTTCATATCCTACCAGTTACAACTATACCTCAACAAAACTCCCATCATTTCTTGTCTATCCTAATAAAGGGTTGATCATAATGATATACTACACTTACTTCCAGTAAATCTTCTAAGGATCAGATCGTTTCTTACTTGCCCACCTAGTTGAGGGTGATAACTTCCTCAGTCTATCCAAGATCACTCGAAACAAGTCAAAATTCTTAGAGATCCTCGGTACCCACAACAAAATCCATTGCGACGCTGTCGCGACTGTTGTTTTGGCTTCAAAGACTCAAGAGGGGGGGTGAATTGAGTTTTCAAAAATTCTTCCTTTTCAAAAACTTACTTTTCAAAACAGATTTGCCTCAGGATCTTTAACAGATTAAGAAAGGGCTTTTTAAGATTCAGAACAGATAATACAGGTATTAAGTACAGGCCTTAATCAGTCAGCAACTGAAGTTACAATATATCAGTTTCAGATTCAGCTTCAGTTCTAATCAACTCAGTTTTGAACAATTAATAACTCAAGATTGATTGCAATAATACTTCTGGTTTTAATTCAAATTAAACAGATCAAGTTCTCAACTTTAATAACCAGGTTTTATAGCATACAATTCAATCTTTAAGAAACAAGAATAGATTGTATATGATTGAGTTTTAAGCCTTGCAATTCAAGAACAAATTTGAACAACACAGATTAGATTGCAGTTTGCACAAAGTTCAAACAGGTATTTCAGATCTTTACAGAAACAATATTGTACAATGTATATCAAGAAACTCAGTTTTATGCGCAAGACAGAAATTAAAGAGCTTCGAGTTTAGGAATACCACACAACCAGATTTATCCTGGTTCAGTCACCACCACTGTGACCTACATCCAGTCCCCACTCCACATGTGGGATTTCACACACTAACACAGCAAGCTTTAGCCAGGTAGCTTGAAAAACTTTTACACCATAGAGCACTTCTTTCACTTCTAGGATACCACACCTCTTGTGAAAAAACCTCAATGTTCTTCCTTAAGATTCCTCACCCTAATCACACAGAGAGACTCCCTCTCTCTTACAATGTAATAGAACAGAAAAATTGATTTCTAAACTCTCAAAAGTTGAATACACAAATTGAAGCTCTAACAAGATGAAATCACTCTTTTCACAATAAGCTCAAGAAAGATGATGAATGATTTTCACAATTGATCTCTCAAATTAATTTCGTGTGTTTCTGATATGATATCTCAGTATTCTATTGATCCCACTTTATATGGAAAACAAGTTGTAACCGTTTTGGGATCAGTCCAAACAGATTTGGGTCTGATATCAGAATCAGCTAAACTGATTCAAGTTCTTGGACAGGGGTTGAGTACAGGGATGTATTAACCATTTTACATACTGAAAGTTTCTGTACACTTGTGTAATACATGGCTGTACGAGTTCTTTAAAAACTTGATCTTGGTTAATCCATCAGTACCATCAGTACACCCATTCAGTACATCTATGTATTAATGAACATCAGATTTTTCCAGAAACTTGAATACACGAGTACATAGCATATGTACAGGCCTGTATTCAGTTAACCATTTATAACTGATCTGATTTCATGTTATTCATAGGTGTAGTACATCTATGTACTGAATATTAAGAACTTTATATTCACTTGTCAGTTACAGGAAATGGTATTAATCCCTTTAATACATGGCTGTACTGACAGAGAATTTACTTAACTTCCAAAAATCATTTTCATTAAAACTTATTCCTTTTTAATGAAGGTTATGAAAATTGATTTTCTTCATGCATCATTTCAACTGAGCTATTTGTGAATAAGAGATTTCTTCACTTACAAATCATCTAAGACTTAAATCTAAATCTCCTTTAAGCTCTTGTCTTGATGACTCCTTGATGTTTGTCATTGTTTGTTGCTCCTTGAGCTCTTCAAGTTCTTCTTTGGATATTCTCCTTTTAATTGCTTACAGAACTTGATACTTTACAGCTTGATACCTGTCTTTGCAATCTGATACTAAAACACTTGCACACACATTAAATGTATATTTGTCATATATCAAAATCTCTATGTCATTGAGTCTTACAAACTCCCCCTTTTTTTATTATGACAAACCTTTTAACAAATTCTTAAATCAGCGTGTAAGTATAGCAGAAGCTAAGTGTTTTTGTCAATTCATAAATCATGGTATCAAAACATTCAATAGCAAAAGGTATCAAAGCATATCAGAATATTTATATATGATAACTCCCCCTGAATCATATAAGCTCCCCCTCAACATATGCATTAATTTGTTTCCTTTCTCTATATTTTTCTCCCCCTTTTGGCATTATCAAAAAGGTAAAGAAATAACCATTCAAATCAGTAGAAAAGAAATTCAACCATAGTATAGCATTTTAAATAAAATAGGTTCATAATAGAGGGATAGTGCAGGTAAATTAAAAAAAAAAGAATCCAACAAATCATTACAGACCATGGCATTTAGCCTTTCAAAACAAATCAAAATAAGTTCTAAGTCCTAAGAACTCCTAGAACTAATTGTCTCCTTGGCCTTGAAGTGATGGTTCAGCAGAGGTGTCTTCATTTTGTTGCTCAGCTTCCTCCACAGCAGCTCTTGCCAGTTCAGCAATGTTGAAATTTTCTGGTTCAGGTGCAGGAGGTGCAGGGTTAGGAAATTCAATTCCTAATGCTTCTTTGATCTGATCAACACTCTTTTCCAGTTTAGTCATCCTCGTGTTCAGACTTGTCAATGCATTCAGTTGCACTGTGTGTCTCTTGATTTGTCTGCCATCTATGTTTCTCAGCATAACCAGTATTTGTTGAGCAAATTCAGATGCAGCACTTCCTTGTGCATCAGATGGTTCAGCTGTAGTTGCTCCCTTGTTTCCAGCTTTCCTTATCCATCTTCCATCTTCCCTTTTCAGTCTCATCTTGCTCACAATTTCTTCACCAAACTTGTGAGTTCCTTTTCTTCCAATTTTCTTTTCTTCTCCTTCAAAAGAAACATTAAAGTGGACTAGGATTTTGCAGACCAGTGCAGGGTATGCAAGCATCATCTTGCTTTTCCTGCATTCTAGCATGTGAGCAGCAACACAATATCCCCAACTTATTTGTTTTTCATTCAGCATTGCCCACATTAGCATTAAATCATAATTCTGCAGTAGGGAGTGATTTCCTCCTCTTGGAATCAGAATTCTACAAACCACATAATGCAGAAGCCTATCTTCTACACTCATCATACTAGTGTAGGTAAATCTACCTTCAGGCTCATCAGAGAGAACTAAGTCTACTCTAGCCATTTCCCTATCATATTCATCATACCATTCAGCTTGTGGACCATTTCCAGAAATACTAGGTCCATAAAAAGGTAGATTTGCAAGGTTACTGAATTCCTCTAGTGACATTTTGATCTTTATTCCTTTAACTTCAGAGCTAATTCCATTAGCATTCATCTCAAAATTTGAGTAAAAGATCTTAACCAAAAATGGATAGTAATCAACTTGTGTTTCTAGAAATTCCTTGACTTTTTGACAGATTAAAATCTCAGTGAAATTGAAGGAATTATCATCAAAATACTTAAAGTCCATTATCCAAGGTTCTAGGATTCCTCTATCTTTGAAATTTTGTCTAAAGAACTCTTTCTGATTATCAGTGAGGGAATACCTTTGGAGAAGAACATCATTTTCCATGAAAGATGTAGGAGCCCCATTCTCTGCAGCTTCTGTCTCAACGTGAGACTCAACTTCCTTTCCTTTGCTCTTCTTTGCAGCTTTGGAAGTCCCTACTTCCTTTTTCTTCTTTTCAGCCTTCTTTGGGGTTTCCATCCCTTTTCTCTTCTTCTCAGGGGTCTTAGAGGTTTCTGCTCCCTTCTTCTTCTCAGCTGATTTCCACATCTCCATTTCTTTTCTCTTCTTTTCAGCAGCTTTTGAGGGTGAAGGACCAGTGTTCTTGGTTCTTGCCATGTTAGGGTTTTAGAAAGGGGAAAAGAAATGTCTGAGGTTTAGCTCTACTAGGGTTACGAATTAAGTGAAGAGAGAGTGGATTTGAGAGGATTGGAAATTTTGAAATAAAATGGAATTCAAATACCAGGCTTTATAACGTTTGCGTACAGGGGTGTGATACACCCAAGTATTAAAGATTTGCATTCTGACTTTCTCAGATTAAACAAACATGCCTGTAGTACACCTCAGTATACTTATGACATTCAGGAATTGTGTTTCAGTGTTTTTAATACATATGTGTATCACAGGGATGTATCAGACCAAAACACAGGGGATTCATTCCTGATCCTCTATACAGCTTTTGATCACACCCATGTATAAAACAAATTTCCAGTTTTTATACACGTACATGGGTTAAGTACATAGATGTACCTGATCAATCTAATTTTAGCTGAAACTCTTTTCTAACCATACACAGATAGATCATTCCAGATACAAATCATACAATCACAAGGCATATTTACACAGAGATTTAAACATACAAACACTTTCAACAGAGATCAGATATAGGATTGGTCAATTATGCATAATTCTCTTCTAATGAAAAAAAAGCTTTCCTTGTTCAAAGGCTTAGTAAAAATATTAGCAAGTTGCTTTGTTATATCAACATATTCAATCACAATTTCTCCACTTTGAACACGATCTCTAATGAAATGATGTCTGATTTCTATGTGTTTGGTTCTAGAGTGCATTATGGGATTCTTAGTTAGGTTAATTGCACTTGTGTTATCACACTTAATGGGAACTTGGTCTAGTTGCACACCATAATCAACTAATTGTTGTTTCATCCATAAAACCTGTGCACAACAGCTACCAGCTGCTACATATTCAGCCTCAGCAGTGGATAGAGCCACACTAGATTGCTTTTTACTAAACCATGATACTAATGAATTCCCTAGTAAATGGCATGTTCCACTTGTACTCTTTCTATCTAGTTTACAACCAGCATAATCAGAGTCTGAGTAACCAATTAAAGTACATGTAGCTCCCTTAGGATACCATAATCCCATGTCTTTTGTTCCTAACAGATATTTAATTGTCCTCTTAACTGTTGTTAGGTGTGATTCTTTAGGATTTGCTTGATACCTAGCACACATGCATACACTCAACATGATATCTGGCCTACTAGCAGTAAGATAAAGTAATGAGCCTAGCATACCTCTGTATTTTGAAATATCAACAGGTTTACCTTGTTCATCCTTGTCCAGATAACAAGCAGTACTCATTGGAGTTGCCATCTCCTTAGCATTTTCCAAGCCAAACTTCTTGATCAACTCTTTGCAATACTTGGTTTGGCTAATGAAGATTCCATTTTCTGTTTGCTTTATTTGTAGTCCAAGGAAAAAGTTCAGTTCACCCATCATTGACATCTCAAACTCATTCTGCATAAGACTTGCAAACTCATTGCACAAATGCTCATTAGTAGCACCAAAAATTATGTCATCCACATAAATTTGTACAAGTAAAATGCTGTGTGCCTTCTTCTTAGTGAACAAAGTTGTGTCAACTTTACCTCTTTTGAAACCTTTTTCAATTAGAAAATTACTTAACCTTTCATACCAAGCTCTAGGAACTTGTTTTAAGCCATACAAAGCTTTAGACAGTTTATAAACATGGTTAGGCAAATCATTATTCTCAAAACCAGGTGGTTGACTAACATATACCTCTTCTTGAATAACTCCATTTAAGAAAGCACTCTTTACATCCATTTGATACAATTTAAATCCCATTATGCAAGCATAAGCAAGTAGCATTCTTATAGCTTCTAATCTTGCTACTGGTGCATATGTTTCATCATAATCTATGCCTTCCTCTTGATTATATCCTTTGGCTACCAACCTAGCTTTGTTTCTCACAATTATGCCATTTTCATCTAGTTTATTCCTAAAACCCATTTTGTACCTATTACTTGACTATTCTTGGGTTTAGGCACTAGGTTCCATACTTGATTTCTCTCAAACTAGTTTAATTCATCATGCATAGCCATCATCCAATGTTCATCAGTTATAGCATCATCTATATTCTTAGGTTCTACTTGAAACGCAAATGCCATATGATTACATGCATTTCTAAGAGATTGTCTAGTAGTTACCCCCTTTGTAATTTCACCAATGATGTTATCAATTGGATGATTTCTGACAGTCCTCCATTCCTTTGGTAAGTCAGGCTGCTGTTCTGTTTGCTCCTCCTGCAGCATCTCTCCTTTGGAGTTTTCATTTCCTTCATTGCCTTGTTGCTCTTCCAAGACAGTTTTCTCAATTGAATCTGCAAGATCATCAATAACAACATCCTTTCCCAACCTTTTGGGGTTAGACTCATCAAATGTAACATGCACAGATTCCTCAATGGTTTCAGTTCTCTTATTATAGATTCTAAATGCTTTACTAGTTAGAGAATAGCCTAGGAAAATTCCTTCATCAGCCTTTGCATCAAACTTTCCAAGGTTATCCTTTCCATTGTTATGTACAAAGCACTTACAACCAAAGACATGAAGATGTGCAATGTTTGGTTTTCTTCCTCTATAAAGTTCATAAGGGGTTTTCTTTAAAATAGGCCTTATCAAAACTCTATTTAACACATAGCAGGCTGTGTTCACAGCATCTGTCCAAAATTGTTTTGGTAGGCTAGAGTCATTCAACATAGTTCTAGCAATCTCCTCTAATGATCTATTCTTTCTTTCCACTACTCCATTTTGTTGTGGAGTTCTAGGAGCTGAAAAATTATGTTGAATGCCATGCTCATCACAAAATTTTTCAAACACTTCATTTTGAAACTCTCCCCCATGATCACTTCTTATAGAGACAATTTTCATGTCTTTTTCATTTTGCACAATTTTAGCCATTCTTTTAAATGCAGCAAATGAATTACTCTTATGAGATAGAAAGTATGTCCATGTGTATCTAGAGTAATCATCTACTATTACTAAGGCATACAAGTTTCCACCAAAGCTTTTGGTTCTTGATGGACCAAATAAATCCATGTGCAAGAGTTGCAAAGGTCTATTTGTTGAAACAATGTTTTTAGGTTTGAAAGAGACCTTAACTTGCTTTCCTTTTTGACATGCATCACATAATCCATCTTTCACAAATTTCAGTTTAGGCAAACCAATTAGAAGATCTTTAGAAATCAGTTTATTCAAGTGGTTCATGTGAATGTGTGCAATTCTTCTATGCCAAAGCCAATTCTCTTCTTCTTTTGAAATAAGACAGCATGCAGTATTTGAAGAGATATTATCTAAATCAAGCATGTAGATGTTATCTATCCTATTTCCAATCAATTTCAGATTTGCATCATTCTGATTTTCTATCAAGCAACTATTGGAATTGAATTTTACCTTAAAGCCTTTGTCACATAGTTGACTTATACTTAGTAGATTGTGTTTAAGTCCCTCAACATAGAGTACATCCTCAATGACTGTTGTTGAGTCACTTCCAATGTTGCCAATGCCAAGTATCCTTCCTTTATTGTTGTCTCCATAGGTAACACTTCCACTTGATTTTGGAGTGAGTGTGATGAACTTGCTTTTGTCTCCTGTCATGTGTTTGGAACAGCCACTATCAAGGTACCATTTCACATTCTTGGCCTTCCAACACACCTACAAAACAGAATTCATGTTTGTGTCTTAGGTACCCAAAACTGTTTGGGTCTTTTTGGGTTAGTTCCATCAAAAGTTCCTTTTGGAACCCACACATACTTAGACTTGTTATATGCAGAAATTCTGTAATGGCATGTTGTAGCAGTATGACCTTTCCTAGCACAAAAATAGCATCTAACAAATGGTGTTTTTGATGTCTTAGGTGCAGCAAAAAGTTTTTTAAAAGATTTCTCATGTATCTCGGGTTCATAGCCTATTCCAGCTTTATCATAAACACATTTTTGCTGTCCTAACAATGCTTCTAAGTTATCTCTACCATTTGTGAATCTTGCTAAGTCATTTTTCAATTTTTCAACCTCTTTGGACAGTGAGCAGCACTTAGAACAGTTAGAGCTAGATGCAATCAAGACTTTATTCCTAGCATCTAGTTCTCTTTCTTTCATTTTCAAGCATGCATATTCATCACATTGTTTAGCAATTATTTTTCTAGATGAGACAAGTTGTTTAGCAATTTTAAGATATTCAGCATGCAACTCATCAAATGCATCTTGCAATTCCTCAAAAGTAGGTTGTGAATCAGAATTTACCTCACTTTCTGAATCACTGTCATTGCTGGCCATCAAGCACAAGTTTGCCTCCTCATATTCAGATTCATCAGTGGAATCTACATCATTATCATCCCATGCAATATAGGCCTTTCTTGGCTTTCTCCACTTCTTGTCCTTTGAGTCAAACTTTTCAGTTTTGTCCTTCTTTTGTAGCTTTGGACAGTCAACCTTTATGTGGCCAGTCTTTCCACATTCATAGCAAGTGATGTTGTTGGAAGAGTTATCACTTTTGCTGAAGTTTCTTTTGGGAAAGGTGGATGACTTTCTTTTGAAGTTGCCTTTCTTCTTTAGGAACTTCTTAAACTTTCTAACCAGCATCCCCATTTCTTCTTCAGATTCTGCATCATGATCTGATTGCTCATCATCACTATCTTGTATTTCTTTAGCTTGTGACTTGAGAGCCAATCCTTTCTTCTTTTTGTCAGTTTCTTCACTTTCATTCAATCTGTTCAGCTCTAGTTCATGTTCTTGCAGCTTGCCAAACAGTGTTGTAATTGTCATTGAAGACAGATCTCTTGATTCTGAAATTGCAGTGACTTTAGGCTGCCATTCTCAACTTAGACATCTCATTACTTTGTTGATTTGATCCTCATTTGATATAGCTTTACCAAGACCAGCAAGTTGATTAACAATATGTGTGAATCTCTTTTGCATTTCACTCATTGGTTCTCCTTGCTTCATTCTAAACAGCTCATACTCATGTGTGAGAGTGTTCATTCTTGCTCTTTTGACATCAGTGGTTCCTTCATGTGTTACTTGCAATGTGTCCCACATCTCCTTTGCTGTCTTGCAGTTTGAAACCCTGAAAAACTCATCACGGCTCAAAGCAGATGTTATAATGTTCTTAGCACGTGCATTATATTGAATTCTTTTCTTATCATCCTCATTCCATTCAACTTTAGGCTTATTTCTTGGAGCACCATTAGCATCCACAGTAGAGGGGACAAATGGTCCATTTTCTATTGCATCCCATATGTCAACACCAGCTGCCTCAAGGAAGATTACCATTCTTTCCTTCCAATAGATATACTCAGATCCATTGAAGGCAGGAGGGCGTGCAAGGGAAGCCCCTTCATTTAAGCAGTCATTGGAAGCCATACTCTTAAAGCTGTTAAGCCAAACTTAAGAGTTTAGCTCTGATGCCAATTGTTGTCTTGGCTTCAAAGACTCAAGAGGGGGGGTGAATTGAGTTTTAAAAAATTCTTCCTTTTCAAAAACTTACTTTTCAAAACAGATTTGCCTCAGGATCTTTAACAGATTAAGAAAGGGCTTTTTAAGATTCAGAACAGATAATACAGGTATTAAGTACAGGCCTTAATCAGTCAGCAACTGAAGTTATAATATATCAGTTTCAGATTCAGCTTCAGTTCTAATCAACTCAGTTTTGAACAATTAATAACTCAAGATTGATTGCAATAATACTTCTGGTTTTAATTCAAATTAAACAGATCAAGTTCTCAACTTTAATAACCAGGTTTTATAGCATACAATTCAATCTTTAAGAAACAAGAATAGATTGTATATGATTGAGTTTTAAGCCTTGCAATTCAACAACAGATTTGAACAACACAGATTAGATTGCAGTTTGCACAAAGTTCAAACAGGTATTTCAGATCTTTACAGAAACAATATTGTACAATGTATATCAAGAAACTCAGTTTTATGCGCAAGACAGAAATTAAAGAGCTTTGAGTTTAGGAATACCACACAACCAGATTTATCCTGGTTCAGTCACCACCACTGTGACCTACATCCAGTCCCCACTCCACATGTGGGATTTCACACACTAACACAGCAAGCTTTAGCCAGGTAGCTTGAAAAACCTTTACACCACAGAGCACTTCTTTCACTTCTAGGATACCACACCTCTTGTGAAAAAGCCTCAATGTTCTTCCTTAGGATTCCTCACCCTAATCACACAGAGAGACTCCCTCTCTCTTACAATGTAATAGAACAGAAAAATTGATTTCTAAACTCTCAAAAGTTGAATACACAAATTGAAGCTCTAACAAGATGAAATCACTCTTTTCACAATAAGCTCAAGAAAGATGATGAATGATTTTCACAATTGATCTCTCAAATTAATTTCGTATGTTTCTGATATGATATCTCAGTATTCTATTGATCCCACTTTATATAGAAAACAAGTTGTAACCGTTTTGGGATCAGTCCAAACAGATTTGGGTCTGATATCAGAATCAGCTAAACTGATTCAAGTTCTTGGACAGGGGTTGAGTACAGGGATGTATTAACCATTTTACATACTGAAAGTTTCTGTACACCTATGTAATACATGGCTATACGAGTTCTTTAAAAACTTGATCTTGGTTAATCCATCAGTACCATCAGTACACCCATTCAGTACATCTATGTATTAATGAACATCAGATTTTTCCAGAAACTTGAATACACGAGTACATAGCATATGTACAGGCCTGTATTCAGTTAACCATTTATAACTGATCTGATTTCATGTTATTCATAGGTGTAGTACATCTATGTACTGAATATTAAGAACTTTATATTCACTTGTCAGTTACAGGAAATGGTATTAATCCCTTTAATACATGGCTGTACTGACAGAGAATTTACTTAACTTCCAAAAATCATTTTCATTAAAACTTATTCCTTTTTAATGCAGGTTATGAAAATTGATTTTCTTCATGCATCATTTCAACTGAGCTATTTGTGAATAAGAGATTTCTTCACTTACAAATCATCTAAGACTTAAATCTAAATCTCCTTTAAGCTCTTGTCTTGATGCTTCCTTGATGTTTGTCATTGTTTGTTGCTCCTTGAGCTCTTCAAGTTCTTCTTTGGATATTCTCCTTTTAATTGCTTACAGAACTTGATACTTTACAGCTTGATACCTGTCTTTGCAATTTGATACTAAAACACTTGCACACACATTAAATGTATATTTGTCATATATCAAAATCTCTATGTCATTGAGTCTTACAGCGACCTGAAATCGAGGAGAAGGAAAATATATAATTTTTTTCCTTCTTGAGAATAGAGTCGCCACCAAAGTTATTTGTTGGGAAACATTGGGAAAACCCTTTGTGATAAGCGACTGATCTTTATTTTTAAATAGAAATGAATAAGGTTCGGGAGTCGATTATGTATAGGGAAGGCATGGATGATTATCCCCACGACACCCTAGAGCATCCATCTTTACGACGGTTACTCTTAGATTGTGCAAATTAAAATTACCCTTTTTTATTAAAAATTCGAAAAAATGAGCCATTAAACTGTATAGTTAGAATAGCTCAGATTTTGCGAGATCAGCAAGTCGTTACGACTATATTGATCTTTTTCTAGATTTTCCTGCAAGGCAGTGTTTGTAATTTTACGTCTTGGAGTAAAGATAATTTTAATTTTAATTTTAATTTTTAAAAAAAGGAATTTTGAGAGATCAAACTGTATAAGTTTAGACTTTTCTCGAATGATTAAGGAATCACTAAGTCGTTTGACTAAATTAATTCCCTTGAATATTTATTAATTTGAGACGTGAATTGTTTAAAAAACTTGATAGTTATTTTTTTTTTCATAAAAAGAATTTTGATTTTATAAAAAGAAGCTTTGGAGATGTCTAATTTTAGGAACCTAGACATCTTTCAAATGACTGAGGAATCAATAAGTGTACACTAAATTGATTCCATTTTTGTTTAAAAGATTTTATTTTATTTTTAAATAGATTATTTCATTTAAAAAATCGTCATATTTATTTTCTAATTTCTATCGTGAATAGAGATTTAAAAAACAGTTTTAAGAGGTCAAGTTGTAAAAACTTAGACGTCTCTCGAATGGTTGAGGAACCAACAAATCCTTACGATTAAATTGACTCTCTTACACACAAATGAAGCTTGACGTATAATCGGAAACGTCACCAACGGATTATTTAAGAGAAAGAAGAGAAAAAAAAGTATTTACAAAGATTGAAAGGGTCTTTAAAAGAGACAAAGTAAAAAAAAATAAAAAAAAATAGTTTCATGATTTCTTTTAAACAAAAATGTTCACAAATGTCCATAGTTGTCTATTCATGTACAAACATTCCAAAAGGAAAGAGGGTAAGACCTCGATGCAAAATAAAATGCCAACTTGTAAATTCACCTAGAAGTGATACCTTAAACTGACATCGACAATTGCTTTTTGATCATAACGGGAATGACATCATTTAGCCTCATTCATGTTCCTTAACCATGCTCAAATGACAGCAGTAGAAAATCAACAGGATGGCATCAAATAAAAATCAAAACCTTGGAGAATTTAATGTAAACCTTCTTGCGTAATGGCATAGCCCAAAAATTTTGAAGATAACTTTGGCAAAGGTTTTATTAACTCAAAAGAAATAGCCAAAGAGGACAGCATACTCGTTTTAATTTCTCAAATAATAAAAAAAAAACACTTTGTCAACAATCCAACCAGACAGAGACACAAAAACATAGGACACGCACAGCATTAGCATACATGACAGCATCAGAATTAATCATCAAAATCAAGCTAGAGACACTCTTCTCAATCACACAAACTGTAGGCACACCATGTTAAGGAATCACTAACAAAAGATAGAAAACAACAAAGATGTTCAGCACCCAATACCAGTTACAGCAGCTTAATCCAGTTTCTCAACAATATTTGCATTATTATATAGGGTAAAGACCCATTTTGATCCCTGAAAAAAAAAAGTGGTGCCTATTTCAGTCTCTGATAAAAAAAAACTACCCCGTTAGTCCCTGACAATTACTAACGTGGGACAAGTTAGTCCCTACGTGACTTCTGTTAGTCAGCGTCCATTATTAAAATGTCCCATGATACTAATTGCCGGAGATTAATTAGTAATTGTCAGGACTAACTTGTCCCATGTTAGTAATTGTCAGGGATTAATGGGATAGTTTTTTTTGTTAGGAACTTAAATGGGCACCACATTTTCTGTCAGGGACCAAAGTGGGCCTTTACCCTTATTATAAATTACACCCTTTTAACAATCCACTTTCTGCATACACAAAGTAGCATTTTTAGGCAATTGGTCTAGAAATTACTGCACAAATCAACACTATTCTCATTCTTCATTTGACATACAAGAAGCTGTTGGATTCCCACAAACCATTTTGAGACGTAATTTATCATGCCATAATTCCTTGTCAACTAAAGTTTAGATGGTCAAGCAACAAACAAATTATGCAATCAAAGTTCTAGATATTTTATGCTTCTCCATTAAAAACAAAGCTTAAAGGGAATCTGGACTCATAAAATGATCTATGTAACACCCTTTTCAAGTGTTACATCGTACATGACATTTTCAGGCCGAAGAGTAGGTTAATTAAAATTGACTATAAAAGAATGGGGTAATTTTTTCTTTTTCTTAAGTCGTAAATATAACTACTTTGATTTAAAGGAATGAACAATAAAATATTCCATTATCACAATCAAGGTTATGAGTTCGAAAATCATTTACATAATACCCAACCCGACTCATAAACAGAAATCATAGAAATGTACATACTCAACATAAAGATATGGAGACGCAACTCCTAAAATACAAGATACTTGGAGTCGCAGCTCCATAGACAGTTTACATTAACTCCTAAACATACCCAACTGGCCAAACTAAAACAGAAAAGACAATCCTTTCTCGTACATCGTGAGAAGGATAAACCCAACTGACGAGATCTAGTGGAAACTCTATTTGAGTCCACTACCGACTTCGTCGCAAAAGACACTACTAGAGTCACTACAAAAGTAACTCTTGGACTAAGCTCTTTCCTCTTCCAAGAGAAGAAACATGGTCTACGAACTCATCAACAGTTTGGAAAACGTCCACTAGAAACTCCAACATATCGTCCGCATGCTTGAACCTCAATCTCTACGATGCGTCAGTCAAGGAACATCTTGACGTCTCAATCTTTTCAAAAGAATGCAGAAGACACCAGCCAACATGGGCAATATAAAAATAAAGAGGTGAGATTCCATTTATCTTACACATAAGGCAGACATGCAATGGTACGACTCACAGGTACATAATACAACAGTACTATATTTATTTTATCTCCCATTTTAATTCTACAAATCAAAACTCCAAGAATATACTATATCAAACTCAACGGTAAGCTTATCAAGCATACCGGAAAAAGTTTGTCCATCGAAGGACAGGAATAGAGAGAAACTGATTGAAACCGTATAGTCCCAATCCTACACAGCCTCAAGGAATATCCGATTCTAACATCAGAGCTAATTTGATATTTTGGAAAGAAATGGTCAGTATAGGTTTCCCATCCGTTCACCTCAAGCAATGGTGCTATCGTGTTACGCACACAGTCTAATTATGGCTATTGTTTTATGCGCACAAGACTTAAATCATAAAGTACCTACAATCATAATCACATGTGATCTCAAACTCTCACCAGGCTCTTTATGAAACCTCTACAATCGAAAACTCGGCTTCCTGGGCACAACGACCTCAATGAACATAGTATCAACTATGTATCTGGGAAAAATTGCTGGAATACGTCCAATTGGTCTATCCATCGGATAACCTTGTGATTCCACCAGAATCCACTTGCTGTCAATCTCTGACGAACGATATTCCCGGGTACAAATCATCGACTAATATTAATCCACAGTTCTCAAACAGACTTGTCAGTTTGTGTAAAGATGTTTTAAGGCACTTGCTTACAAGTCCTAACACATTATGAAATTGGATCGGCAGTCCAATCATTTATTTCTTTACACTTTTCTAATAGAGCCTTTCTCTTGGCTTCCAAGAAATCAAATAACTCTTAGTCCATTAAATCTTATGGAGGTATGGATATTGAATTATCCACACTTTACAACAAATGGTCTTGCTTCACCATAAGTCGTAAATCATTAAGTTCATATTTTCACTAAGTCATTCATGACTTAGGTACTCATTCAATCTCTATAAAAATTATTTAGACAAATTAAATCAACATGGAACCTCTTCATCTAGTTATGGCCGAATGGCTCACATGTAGGCAAGTTATGCATTTTTCTTAACAAATCAAGCAAACAACAATCATGATTCCAACTTTAGGTCATTGGAACCAAAACAACCATATGACATATCATACCACAACCAAACATCAAATCAAAACCTCCAAGAGGATCACACGCATATAAATCAATAATACACAATCCTAAAACTTAGGATTTACAAGACAACATACATTTACTTTAAACCACATACATATCTACATTAAGGTAGGATAGGAGTAATCTCCCCCATACCTTTGTTGATCCCTTGAAATCAATTAGCAAGATTGTGGTGTTCACCTAGAGCTTCAAGGTTTGTACCAACAAATCCTAGCCATGAACAACCAACCAAGAAATTAAAACAAGTTAAAGGTTGAAGAAAAACACCTAAATCCATATAGACATAGGTTCGGCCAACTCAAAAAGAAATAGCTAGGGATCTCTAAATTTTTCAAGATCTTGGATGATGAGAATAGAGTTAGTCATATGGAGATCATAGAGATTGATCTCACATTAAAATGATTTTCCTACAATTTTCTAGAAATATTTGAATTTCTGGATCTAGAAATTTAAAAATGATGATCATGGCATAAACTTGTAAAATAAATGAATATGAAGGCTTAGATAATTAAGGTGATGAAGTTTTACCTCTTGAAGATTTAAGAAATGAAGAAATTGATCAATACAAGCTTGGTTCCAAATGAAAGCTTTTGAGACAGCTTTGAGGATGTGGTGGTTTTGTGAGTGTATCTCACGATCTGCTCATCCAAAAATTACAAACTTTGGCTTTTTGGAAAGGTAAGAAATATAGGAAAAACTTTTATGTTGAAGGTTTTGTTTGATTCAAATCAGAACAGGGCCTAAAGAGCCTTCTTTCTTCTGTTCTCGCATGGTTCTGAGGATTTTGAGCTGTTTCGGTAGTTTGGGCATATCTCCTAATATACTTATCCGTTTTTTATGATCTTTAGCTCGTTGAAAAGAAGAGAGAAATAGGAACAACTTTCATGCATAAAGTTTTCGAGTTTCATAACAGAAAAGGGTCAGAATTTCAGTGTAATTTTGGCGAGTATGAACATCCATGTGTGTTCTTTAAGTTCTTAAGAGAAAATGAGAGAAAGTGATGAAGAAGATGAAGTTAGAAATGGCTAAGTGTGGGCTGCACGAAAATGAGGGAGTTGGGAGCAGATTTTGTGTGGTTTAATGTGATAAAAGAACTATGGTTGAGTTAATTTAACATAGGTTAAGTTAGAAAATAATATAATAACTTAACTACGGTTAATTAGTAACTTAACTAGGGTTAATTGGTATCTATGGTTAACAAACATGTGGCTCATAATCAAGAGAGGGTGTGGCTGATTCTTGGCTAAGTAAACTAACCTTGGTTCCTTAACCATGGTTAAAATTTAACTCTAAGCTTAGGGGTATTTTGATCATTTCACTTGAAAATTCCCGATTTCTAAAATTTGAGGCCGATCTCCTTGTCCCTCTACTACATCAAACTCCCCTAATACTTAAGCCCCATACTCGACTCCGTAGTTTAGCCGTCTTAGGTTTTTAGGCGTTTTTCTAAAAGATTACGCCCGAATAAAATAATATTATTTCATTACTAACGAATTTTTCCGTAATGTGGAAAATCGTTCGGGGCGAAATATAAAACCTAATGGTTTCGTTCACGAGTCAAAATTAGGGTTTCTACTCAGTAAAATCTTACTGTCAGTGAAAACACAGAAAACGCAGACCTGGTTTTGTTTGAATTTTCAACCCAAAACTTCCTCGTAACCTTATAAAAATATGTATAACAGGGAAATGACCTTAGTTTCTCCAAAGTTATTTTCTAAATCTCGAATAAAATACAAACAAATATACACATATATGAATATTTACCGATAGTGAAGAACAGTGAAAATCGGGGTGTTACAATCTACTCTTATAAGCAAAATTTAGCTTCAAAGAACATTAGATGCATCAAGGCTAGATGGGTGCAGGCATTGTTACAAATAGGTAGAATGCCCAAAATTATCTTTTTAACAAGAACAAACAGCAATGATATTTAGGCTTCATGCCAACAAGCATATATGGATAAACACATTGGACATCCTATCAACACATCATAAGCAACTAAACAGAACCTCAGGATCATCAATCTAAGAGGATTTGATTCAATGTCTGATCGTCTTCATCCAAAACACTAACATGTATAGAACAAAGTCTAGTAACATGATACAAGCTATATTAAGAAATTATTACATGAATTTACATCCTTACTGCAATTCCTCAAAAAGAAATAGAGACAGATGTAGTTACCAAGAGATGGTTCCTCCTAAGCTCTCTGTCACTCTCTGTACTTACAAACAGGAAAATCTTCAAGAACACAGCAAGAAGAAATTCCTCAAGTTTAAGAATGCAGGAAAAAAAAAGGGGAAAAAACTCAGAATACAGAGACTTCACCCAAAGCCTTCTGTCCCAATCTTTTCTGCTTAGAATTTCGGACCAACAACAGACACTCAGAAAAAAAAATTTAGTGCACTAGAGACCTCTGCTTGGAAATTTTCGGCCTCCCCTTTTTATCTTCATTTTCGAGCCTTAATATAGGCAGTGACCCAGAGCAAGCTCCTCTCCCACTTGAAGTTGTAACACCCCGATTTTCACTGTTTCAAAATAATCGAAATGCGGACGATTATGTTTATATATTTATATGAGTGTTAGAAAATTATTTTAAATAAATGGAGTTCATCACTCAATCCTACTTGAACGTAGGAAGCTACGATTAAAATTTAGGTTTGAAAGTCAGGCGAATCCCGGCCCGCGAATTTCACTGACAGTATATTTATACTGATCAGAAGACCTAATTTTAATTCGTGAACGAAAAACTTAAGGTTTTTATTTTATTTCCTATGATGGTGTGTTTTTTAGAATTATTTCATGTACAGTGACATAATTTAAGTTTTACGGGCGTAATACTCGATCGGGTAAACGGCGGAGCAGATTACGGGATTTCCGGGAACCGCTAACAGATAATATCGGCGACTCACACAAGATGACTCACATGGTGAGTCACAATGTGAACACATTAAGTGTTGCACATGGTCATAATTACAAACTATTAGGAAATTGCAAACTAGTCCCTATACTTTTGGAATTTTGCAAAATGGTCCCTAGGAGTTATTTGCACCTAAGTCCTTGAAGAAGCCACCTCCTTTCCCTTTACTCCCTTGGACTTGCGCAGCCCACACCCATTAAAACACATGGGAACACTTCATTTTGCTCTTATTTCACTCTTGACTCAAAACCAAAACTTCTAAGTTCATAAGCTTTCCTACAAGCAAGTTGTGAAGCAAGTCTTTGATTCCTTACTTGTTTTTGATCTTCAAGAGGTAAACCTTGTTCTCCTTACTCAATCATGGTGATGTTCTTCAATTATTTTCATGATTCAAAGTCTATTTCATCTATGTTCATCACTTTTAAGTTTCTAGATCTAGAACTTTGAAAAATCACCATAAATCATAGAAAACTCCTAAAATAGTGAAACCAATTTCTATGTGCTTATAATCATTCTTGCTACCATAATCCAAGAGATTGTTTCATGACTAGGCCGAACCTATGTTCATGTGGGGGATGAACTTTTGTTCATTTTTCATGAAAAACTGACCGAACTTGTACCGAATTTATGACCATCTTCCTTTCTGAAACTCGGAAAACTCTCAACAGGAAAGTTGTTTCTCTTTCTCTCTTCTTTCCAACGAGCTAAAGATCATAAAAAAAGGATGAGTATATTGAGAGTTATGACCAAAATACAGAAACTGCCCAGAATCCTCAGATCCATGCGAGACAGCAGAAAGAAGCCTATTTTTAACCATGTTATGATCCGAACCAAATGAAACCTTAAACATAAAAGTTGTTCCTTTTCTTCTTTTCTTTCCAGTAAGCCAAAGTTTGTAATTTTTGGATGAGTATATCGTGAGATATACTCAAAAAAAACCAACACACCCTCAAACTGTCCAGATTTTAAATAAGTGTTGGTTGATCATTTTTTCATTTCTTCAATCTTCAAGAGGTAAAAGCTCAACTCCTTGATCCTCTAAGCTTGCATATTCAATTGTTTCTCATGTTTATGCCATGAATCATATTTTCCCATTTCTAGACCTAGAACTTTGAAAATCCATAACTAATTCTAGAAAAATCCTATGATGTTGAAGCCACTTCCTATGTTCTTATAATCATGTATATTGTCTAAATCTAAGAGCATGTGATGATCAAAAATTTTCTTCCCTTGAAACCCATCTTGGCCGAATCTACCATTTAGAGGGTTAGGATGGTTTTGATTCTTAACTTTGTTGTTTAGCCCTAATCCATTGCCTTAAGTATATTAGAATTATTAATCCATGACTTAAACAATTTTGGAGTTTGTTTAGTCCTTAAACCCTATGAGGCCGTGACCAACATAGGAGGATTTTGATGTTTGTGATTGTTTATTTATGTGGTCGTTTGGTTGTATTGTTGAAGGTTAAGTATAAAGCGGTGTACGTGAGTTTCCGGCTTCCGACGAATTAAATTCAACTTGCTGTGAATCTCCGAGAGGTAAGAGGGGTTACTTGAGGGATCATTCGGATGGCCATGTGTACTTTGTTTGTGGTCCATATATGTTTATCTATGTGGCTGTGGTGTTTTTTCTGATTTATTTTACTGAGCTATGTGTTTATAGCTGTAAGTGGTTTATCTGGGTTTCGGTTGTTTATCTGCTTTTAATTGATTTAATTATCTACAGTTATATATTATATTGCTGTGATGCATGATTTGCTAGTAATATAATTATGATGATGATGTTGAATGTTGTTTGTGAGGCCTGACAGTGGTCAGTGCACAACCGATTAATGAGATAAAAGCCTTAATAAGCTGTGTATATTATATTCAATGTTTTATGGGAAATATTGGGATATAATGTTTGTGGAAAATATTATTTGGGAGAAATAATAAGTATTTGAGAAATCTTATTATTTTAATGATTTATTTCTAAAAAAGTGATTTATGGGTCGTAGAGAGGGCGCAACCGTGAAAATATTTTACTACTGCTAATTTTTACATAAGATATTCCGCAATATTATAAAAAGATATTTTGTGAAATTAATATGCGAAAATAACTCAACCGTGAATTTAGAAAATTGTTTAAGCGGAAACAGCTAAGTTTTTCCTTAAAATACTTTAAAATGATTTAACAACGGCAATTTGGAAAACCGACGACGGCAAGCATTTTAGAAATGGCAGCTCATAATTATGATGAAGTTAAAACCTCTGTGACCCTCTTTTCTGAAAATGACATTTTTCGGTAACCGGTGTTTTTATGATAGAAATCTTCCCACTTAATGTGTTTTCCGAAATCAAGTTTTGACTTGGATGATATATTAAAAGATTTGAACTTAATAACCGAGACGTCGGGATATTAAGGTTCGGTGTATGGTAGACTGGATAGCTACCTGGTAGACTGGATAGCTACCTAAAAGAGATAAAACATTTTGAGATGTTTTCTATTACCACGAACCTAAGTCGGATGCATCGGTCTAGGGTTTCGTGATTGAGCACTCGGACTTTGAGGTCCTGTGTTGTTAATGAATGATTTTAAAGATGTTAAAACGATATTTGGTCTAAAGCTGTTGAGCTTTGCCAAGAAAAGATATAACACAAAGAGCAGTGTTGAAAGAAATATGTTTTCGAGCATGCATTTGGCAGACGTGCCACAATACGATATATGATTACCTTGCGGCGTCAGGTATTTCATGCCACGAAGTTTTCATTGTGCCGGACGGACAATGGAACCCCATTCACGATGTTATCACTGTGCCACGATGTTGGACAGTGTGCGATGGGTTTTGGACGTGGGCCTGTGACTATATGTCTGTGGCTACGTGCCGGGAGTCTGATCAACTCAAACACGAGGTCGGGATATCTCATGAGATTAAGTGAAAATGTTAGATGATGTATATGAAGTGTTCATGCATATTTTCAAAAGATGTTGTTTGGGGTGTGAAACCCATTATGCTTTGATGTTAATGTTTATGAGATCGCAAATATGTATATGGGTACGTATATGTGTTTTTTTGTTGTGTCGTGCATGTGGCTATCGCGTTATGTCCATATGTCGGTTTCTCACTCTTGCATGTTTTATTTGTGGTTTCTTTTCTGGGTTCTATGTGGTGGAATTCAGATGAACCTCTTAAGGACTATGGCGTCTACAAGAAGAAGAATGTTTAGTACGGGGCATGCTGATGCTGCATTCTTTTTGTCGTAGTGTTTGACCAGCTTAGGTTTACGTTAAGTTATATTTTGGGAATACTCGTTTCATTATAAATGTTTAAGTGTGAAACATATAATGCAATATGGTTGTATGACTTACATATATATTTTGATATATCTAAGTGTGATTATGTGAACGTTGTTGCGACGATGTTGAAAAGAAAAAAACAATTTATCACCACATTTTGTTTAACACAAACGTCGAGAAAACTTTATTTTCCGAAAGCAACCAGCGAATTTATGATTTTATTTTCCGCAAACGGGTAACCATGTGATGACCCGAGTTTAGGGTGTCACATTAGTGGTATCAGAGCTGGTCGAGTCTTTCGGGATCTTTGGGAATTAGGTCTGTTGTGTTGACGTTGTGTTTTCTCTGAGTTAAGTTTTGTTTGAATTACTTCTTAGAAGTAATGTGTTTTAATACGGCAATACACGTTTCATTTTCTGGTTGCGGTCTAACTGATTTGTATGGGCAGGTCAGTATGGAACTCGCACCAGATGGTGGACGTGGACGAGGACGTGGACGCGGTCGTGGACGTGGTCGTAGGGGTGGTCCTATTGGCGGTCGTGCCAATGTGAATGAAAACTATGAGGAAGGAGTGGACTATGCCGCTCAGGCGATGGAACATGTGGCAGCTGCTATTGCCAATCAAACTGCATCCATGAATGCCCAGAATCTGCAGGCTGCGGAAGGCAAGGCTCTGACTGCTTTTCGAGGTCAAAATCCTTCACAGTTTGGTGGGGATGCTGATCATGAAAAGGCTGATCTATGGATTCAGGAGCTGGAGAAAATCTTTGAACTGGTGGCTACTCCAGCAGATGTTAGGGTTACATATGCTGCTTTCCTATTGGTAGGGGATGCAGAGTATTGGTGGAAAGGGGTCAGACAACTGCTTGAAGCTGATCATCAGGACATTACGTGGAATATTTTTCGAATTGCATTCCTGGACAAGTATTTTCCGGAGAGTGTTAGGATCGAGAAAGAAATGGAATTTCTAGAATTTCGACAACAAGGATTATCAGTGGGAGAGTATGCGGCTAAGTTTGAATCGCTTGCCAAATACTTCCGTTTCTTTCAAGCACAACCAAACGAGAGCTGGAAGTGTGAGAGGTTTGAGGCAGGACTGAGATTTGAGATTAAGGAGTCCGTCTTACCTTTGCAGCTCCGAACTTTTCAAGCTCTGGTCGAGATGAGTCGGAAGATAGAGCTAATGATGAAGGAAAAAGATAATAAGGGAATTGTTGGAGGACCCGTTCGTTCCAAGAACCAGAACCAGGATCAGAAAGAGGAACGAAATCAAAAGAAGCCTTATTTTCGTCCACCGGGGAATAACCAAAGTCAACAACATCATTCGAATTTTGTTGCATCGGGGAGTGGTGGCCAAACGAACCAAAGTCAAGGCCAAGTTAGAAGGTGCTATAGATGTGGAGATCCAAGTCACATGAGGAATACTTGCCCTGAAAAGGGAAGTAAGTGTTTCAATTGTAATCAAGTGGGACATTTGGCGAAAGATTGCAATGTGCCAAGGCGTGGATCGGCTGTCAATAATACCAATGCTGTTAAACCGAAGACTACAGGGAGAGTTTATACTATGGTCAGAGCTGAGACTCAAAACTACGACGGTAATCTCTTAGCTATAATTTTCAAACTTGGGCACAATTCATACTTGTTTCGATGGATTGTGTGTGGATATATTGAAATTATCTGTTTCTTTGATTTTCATGATGTCATTGTTTTAAACTTCAAAGTTTCTCAATGAGACTTGCTCTAATCACTTTTACTTTTAGTAGAAAGTGATTCAGTCTGAATTCTTGTCGGACCATAGTTCTTTTAAATTGTTGGCAAGAAGACTCTTGTGAGAGAAGAAACTTTCTTAGATTCATGTTTGTAAACGTGTACCGATCATACATTTTTACTTCCCTGAACCTAGCAAAGGATCTTTATCCATGAGATATTCTTGTGTTCTTTTCAGTGGGATAAACTTATTCTGTGTCTTTTCTTGTGAGTAAAATGTTGGGAATAGGAAATCCGGTTGTTTTCGAGTCACGAAATTTCGAGGGCGAAATTTTTTTAAGAGGGGTAGTAATGTAACACCCCGATTTTCACTGTTTCAAAATAATCGAAATGCGGACGATTATGTTTATATATTTATATGAGTGTTAGAAAATTATTTTAAATAAATGGAGTTCATCACTCAATCCTACTTGAACGTAGGAAGCTACGATTAAAATTTAGGTTTGAAAGTCAGGCGAATCCCGGCCCGCGAATTTCACTGACAGTATATTTATACTGATCAGAAGACCTAATTTTAATTCGTGAACGAAAAACTTAAGGTTTTTATTTTATTTCCTATGATGGTGTGTTTTTAGAATTATTTCATGTACAGTGACATAATTTAAGTTTTACGGGCGTAATACTCGATCGGGTAAACGGCGGAGCAGATTACGGGATTTCCGGGAACCGCTAACAGATAATATCGGCGACTCACACAAGATGACTCACATGGTGAGTCACAATGTGAACACATTAAGTGTTGCACATGGTCATAATTACAAACTATTAGGAAATTGCAAACTAGTCCCTATACTTTTGGAATTTTGCAAAATGGTCCCTAGGAGTTATTTGCACCTAAGTCCTTGAAGAAGCCACCTCCTTTCCCTTTACTCCCTTGGACTTGCGCAGCCCACACCCATTAAAACACATGGGAACACTTCATTTTGCTCTTATTTCACTCTTGACTCAAAACCAAAACTTCTAAGTTCATAAGCTTTCCTACAAGCAAGTTGTGAAGCAAGTCTTTGATTCCTTACTTGTTTTTGATCTTCAAGAGGTAAACCTTGTTCTCCTTACTCAATCATGGTGATGTTCTTCAATTATTTTCATGATTCAAAGTCTATTTCATCTATGTTCATCACTTTTAAGTTTCTAGATCTAGAACTTTGAAAAATCACCATAAATCATAGAAAACTCCTAAAATAGTGAAACCAATTTCTATGTGCTTATAATCATTCTTGCTACCATAATCCAAGAGATTGTTTCATGACTAGGCCGAACCTATGTTCATGTGGGGGATGAACTTTTGTTCATTTTTCATGAAAACTGACCGAACTTGTACCGAATTTATGACCATCTTCCTTTCTGAAACTCGGAAAACTCTCAACAGGAAAGTTGTTTCTCTTTCTCTCTTCTTTCCAACGAGCTAAAGATCATAAAAAAGGATGAGTATATTGAGAGTTATGACCAAAATACAGAAACTGCCCAGAATCCTCAGATCCATGCGAGACAGCAGAAAGAAGCCTATTTTAACCATGTTATGATCCGAACCAAATGAAACCTTAAACATAAAAGTTGTTCCTTTTCTTCTTTTCTTTCCAGTAAGCCAAAGTTTGTAATTTTTGGATGAGTATATCGTGAGATATACTCAAAAAAAACCAACACACCCTCAAACTGTCCAGATTTTAAATAAGTGTTGGTTGATCATTTTTTTCATTTCTTCAATCTTCAAGAGGTAAAAGCTCAACTCCTTGATCCTCTAAGCTTGCATATTCAATTGTTTCTCATGTTTATGCCATGAATCATATTTTCCCATTTCTAGACCTAGAACTTTGAAAATCCATAACTAATTCTAGAAAAATCCTATGATGTTGAAGCCACTTCCTATGTTCTTATAATCATGTATATTGTCTAAATCTAAGAGCATGTGATGATCAAAAATTTTCTTCCCTTGAAACCCATCTTGGCCGAATCTACCATTTAGAGGGTTAGGATGGTTTTGATTCTTAACTTTGTTGTTTAGCCCTAATCCATTGCCTTAAGTATATTAGAATTATTAATCCATGACTTAACAATTTTGGAGTTTGTTTAGTCCTTAAACCCTATGAGGCCGTGACCAACATAGGAGGATTTTGATGTTTGTGATTGTTTATTTATGTGGTCGTTTGGTTGTATTGTTGAAGGTTAAGTATAAAGCGGTGTACGTGAGTTTCCGGCTTCCGACGAATTAAATTCAACTTGCTGTGAATCTCCGAGAGGTAAGAGGGGTTACTTGAGGGATCATTCGGATGGCCATGTGTACTTTGTTTGTGGTCCATATATGTTTATCTATGTGGCTGGTGTTTTTTCTGATTTATTTTACTGAGCTATGTGTTTATAGCTGTAAGTGGTTTATCTGGGTTTCGGTTGTTTATCTGCTTTTAATTGATTTAATTATCTACAGTTATATATTATATTGCTGTGATGCATGATTTGCTAGTAATATAATTATGATGATGATGTTGAATGTTGTTTGTGAGGCCTGACAGTGGTCAGTGCACAACCGATTAATGAGATAAAAGCCTTAATAAGCTGTGTATATTATATTCAATGTTTTATGGGAAATATTGGGATATAATGTTTGTGGAAAATATTATTTGGGAGAAATAATAAGTATTTGAGAAATCTTATTATTTTAATGATTTATTTCTAAAAAAGTGATTTATGGGTCGTAGAGAGGGCGCAACCGTGAAAATATTTTACTACTGCTAATTTTTACATAAGATATTCCGCAATATTATAAAAAGATATTTTGTGAAATTAATATGCGAAAATAACTCAACCGTGAATTTAGAAAATTGTTTAAGCGGAAACAGCTAAGTTTTTCCTTAAAATACTTTAAAATGATTTAACAACGGCAATTTGGAAAACCGACGACGGCAAGCATTTTTAGAAATGGCAGCTCATAATTATGATGAAGTTAAAACCTCTGTGACCCTCTTTTCTGAAAATGACATTTTTCGGTAACCGGTGTTTTTATGATAGAAATCTTCCCACTTAATGTGTTTTCCGAAATCAAGTTTTGACTTGGATGATATATTAAAAGATTTGAACTTAATAACCGAGACGTCGGGATATTAAGGTTCGGTGTATGGTAGACTGGATAGCTACCTGGTAGACTGGATAGCTACCTAAAAGAGATAAAACATTTTGAGATGTTTTCTATTACCACGAACCTAAGTCGGATGCATCGGTCTAGGGTTTCGTGATTGAGCACTCGGACTTTGAGGTCCTGTGTTGTTAATGAATGATTTTAAAGATGTTAAAACGATATTTGGTCTAAAGCTGTTGAGCTTTGCCAAGAAAAGATATAACACAAAGAGCAGTGTTGAAAGAAATATGTTTTCGAGCATGCATTTGGCAGACGTGCCACAATACGATATATGATTACCTTGCGGCGTCAGGTATTTCATGCCACGAAGTTTTCATTGTGCCGGACGGACAATGGAACCCCATTCACGATGTTATCACTGTGCCACGATGTTGGACAGTGTGCGATGGGTTTTGGACGTGGGCCTGTGACTATATGTCTGTGGCTACGTGCCGGGAGTCTGATCAACTCAAACACGAGGTCGGGATATCTCATGAGATTAAGTGAAAATGTTAGATGATGTATATGAAGTGTTCATGCATATTTTCAAAAGATGTTGTTTGGGGTGTGAAACCCATTATGCTTTGATGTTAATGTTTATGAGATCGCAAATATGTATATGGGTACGTATATGTGTTTTTTTGTTGTGTCGTGCATGTGGCTATCGCGTTATGTCCATATGTCGGTTTCTCACTCTTGCATGTTTTATTTGTGGTTTCTTTTCTGGGTTCTATGTGGTGGAATTCAGATGAACCTCTTAAGGACTATGGCGTCTACAAGAAGAAGAATGTTTAGTACGGGGCATGCTGATGCTGCATTCTTTTTGTCGTAGTGTTTGACCAGCTTAGGTTTACGTTAAGTTATATTTTGGGAATACTCGTTTCATTATAAATGTTTAAGTGTGAAACATATAATGCAATATGGTTGTATGACTTACATATATATTTTGATATATCTAAGTGTGATTATGTGAACGTTGTTGCGACGATGTTGAAAAGAAAAAAACAATTTATCACCACATTTTGTTTAACACAAACGTCGAGAAAACTTTATTTTCCGAAAGCAACCAGCGAATTTATGATTTTATTTTCCGCAAACGGGTAACCATGTGATGACCCGAGTTTAGGGTGTCACAGAAGTTGCATTAATGGCAGATTTGATGCCATTAAATGTTCTTGACGTCAGTAGAAGAATTTCTCAGGACAGATCAGATTGTGTAGCAATTTTTTTGATCTTGTTCAGAGAAGGAGAAGGCTCCTCGCTGTCCACGTGTCCCAAGCGGTCATTGCTAACTTCATCCTCATCCTTGTGTCAGAAACGCCATAAATGGAAGCACATGGGAGAGGGGCCTTACGAGAATGAGAGAGGATATGGGTATGGTGAACAATGGTTGATGATGGTGTGTAGAGGAGAGGAGAAGAAATGAAATGGTGTGAGATGGAGGAGGTGGGCGTCGGCCATGGCTGAGAGAAGAGGAGAAAAATGAAGTTCTTATGGTTCTGATGTTGAAGGGGGCGGCTAGGGTAAGGAGAAGGAGGAAGAAAAGGCAATAAAAGAAGGTGTGGGCTGCAGGTCATAGTCCGGGTCTCAAGTGACCCGGTCTGGTGGTGTGGGTGTGGGCCGGTTCGGGTTGGTGAAGGGAGAGGGACATGGAACGCGAACCGGGTGGCTCCTAACCTGGTTTCGTAGTGGTTTTTTGGGCTGGTTTATTGGGCTTTTGGGGTGTCAATTGAGTTGGGCTGTTTATTTTTTTTTTTTCTTTTTGAATCTGGTGGGGTTTGGGTGGAAATTGAACCCAATCTTCTTTTATTTTTCTTCTCTTCCTTTCCTTCTTTCTTTTCTTCTCCTTGCTTTTTTTTATTTTTTATTTTCCTGTTATAAAATAAAAATAATAATTAGACCAAATAAATATAGGACAAAATTTGGTGTTCACAACATGAATATAGGCCAAACTCCTATGTGGGGTTGGCATGCACTTCCTATCCTAAGCATAGGGTCCTCGAGTGATTATACTTACGAAACCTTAGTCAAACCAAGAAAAATAGAGTAACTGCTTATCTCCTTATCATTATCGGGATTAACTCTAATAGCTTGAATATTTCAGTATTAGTCTCACAATTGCTTACCATATCTAATAGCAATATATAACAACATAACTGTTCAAGATAATAAATATATCTCCTATCTATTATCGTCAATCCCTCTAGCTATATATAGATAACAACCTTATCTCTATAATAGTTTATCTATGATCAGTCACACACCTATACTTTAACCAAAGGGGTACACTACAGGTAATTCTAACTTCAATTAATTCTGTAAACTCCTATCAATCATGTAAGTGTCGGAGTTGCAGGTGCCACTGCCCCTTTTCTCGATGATTGATCACAGAAGAAAGAGATTGAAGAGCACCGGAACATAATCAATGGATAGATTGCCGACAACATTATTATTTGTAATATTGATAATGAGATGATTATATGAATCAGGTAGGCTTTAGAAGCTCAACATGTTCATTCTCTGCTATTGCTATTTTGTAAACCAACATTTTAAGTTGCAAACTAGCATATTTATATTGTTGATGTGGTCCATCACTGATGTGGATTCACTTGTTCTAAGAGTATAAAGTTTCCACTTTAAGAATATTCTGTTGTAAAGTAAATTAACCTCGTGCAATTTGACAAGTGCTTCCCAGATTCCTTTGTCATCTTCTTTTTTGCAACACTTGACAATATTGAATCTACCATTGCAAGATGCAAGTTGTAAACAACTTTGTCATCCATCTCGTTCCACTTGTCATTAGTTTTCCTTGTGGATCTGCCTTTAATAGTTTCTAAGCAATTATCCTTCCTTAAGATTGCCATTATCTTTCAGTTCCCATAGAGAGAAATTACTTCTGTGGAACTTTTGAATCTCATATTTTGTTGTTGTATTGACAACAACTTGTTTTTTCAATTACATCTGCTTACACAATTTCTCAGTGAATTGCATTGTATATATAAGCAGTATTGTATATATTTTCGCACGTTAGAACAAACCCAATATTAGTTAACAATTTCTGCAAAATTATACACCATATGTATTAGTAGTATCCGTGAACATTATCAATAATGTGAATAATGACCAACAACTTGTTGCTTTGGTACAACTATTTGGTACCCGAGTATTATAAATAATATCATACAACTAAAACAGATTTGAGAAAATAGGAATTGGCATAAAATATTTAACGTGGAAAACTCTCTAAAATGGTGACGGGGAAAAACCACGAAAAAGAATAGAAGATTTACACTACGTTAAAAATATTACAATTTCTCACTTTATTTTAATTGAATGATTATTAATTCAAGTATTAAAATATTAATTTGTAGAATTACATGTTGATACCCTTAGCCTTTAATTGCCATCATTTGGCTGATGGCATGACATTGATTAGTTTTAATTATATATCTTTAGAGTTGGTTGTTTGCAACGTTCTTAGACCCAATTGCCAATATTTGATTGGCATTCTGTATTGAAATGTTTGCTACCTTAATTGACAAATATCATTTATATGGCTTTGGGCTGGTCTTAATGGGAAAGGGGTTTTTACCCACTCTGTAGTCCATCTATATACATATGGTGCTAAGTAGTGAGAGAATACATAACATATGCTTTTTATTATATAAGTAATGAATCATTCAAGCAAAAATAGCCCAAAATTGCAATTTAAGCTTATCAACAATGTTAGATTACTCTATTTAAAAAAAAAAAACAATATTAGATTACTCGTATTAAATCTAGATCTTAAATATGTTGGGAATTCAATTGTGAGTGTTAGTAGTTTCACATTGGTAAATAATAGGTTAAATGGAGAGAGTATACAAGTTGGAAGACCCACAAACTTATTGCCTTAAGGTTTTGGGTCAAGATATGGTATCAAGTCCACGTATGTGGTTCTTCCCTTAGCCTATGGAAGAAGTTCTCTTGGTGGTGGCACTCCCCCGCTTTCGAACAATGGTATTAGTATCGATGGCTCAGGTAGTCCGAGTATTGGAGAGATGACGGTTGTTGGTGGACCCAACGCATGGATCCTTTGTGTCGATACTCTTTCTAGCAATGTGGAGGCTAATGCGACGTGTTCTGCTATAGACGATGAACAATAACAGTACAAGAAGTGATGGACCCAGAAGGTTTGGTCAATGGGGGCAAAAAATAGAATATAAAACTTTTCTAAGGAAAAATATTATAAATATGTATAAGCGATTAAAAATTATATTAAATACACAAGATATAATGTGGTTCAGTTTCAATATGAAACCTAGGTCCACGAGTGAGAAATGAGAAGTAACTCAGCAAAACACGAGAGATTACAAAAGTAATTTTCACCCTCATCAAAAGATAGATGATGATCTGGCATATAGGCAACATCTATATTTTATGGGGGCAAAATAAAAATTATTAGATATATTAATTTTAAAAAAATTGTTTTATGAGGTCAATTGCCCCCACCCCACCTAAGGTGCATCCATCCCAAAATACAAGTGTGAAAAAGAGTGTGTGTGGCCTCCATTTGGAGGCGAATTGGGTTCTTGGTGACACCGTCAAATACTTGAAAGACTTCCACTCAAGGGGAGGTGTCCCTATGGTGAAGGACTCGCATTTGTGGCCAAGATTGTTGGGAATTCAGTTGTGAATGTTGGAAGCCCGAAATTGTTAAATAATGCTTTAAGTGGGGTGTATAAGTTAGAAGAATTATAGATTCATTGCCTTAAAGTTTTGGGTCAAGATGTGGTGTCAAGTCCGCTTATATGATTCTATTTAGCTCAAAAAAAAAAAGATCTCCCAATATTAGCGTTCTCTTGATTTCAAACAAAATAATCATTCAGAACAATAATAAAAGTTATTTTAAGGGTTAAGTTAATGATTATATACACAGTTCCATGGTTCTAAATTGCATGCATCACGTATTGCGGCCAAATACTGCGGTTGCAGAAGGCATCACAACGACATCACACAACAATTGCAGAGTTGTCTATGTTTACATGTAACGGTCGCAATACAATGGCTTTATCTCCACAACAGACCACATCAGACCACAATGGACCGCAATACTCGATTCCAGTCCCGTTCCGTTCAAATTTTTTTTAAAACTAAAAAATTTTATACCCCAAAGCGTTCAGATGCAAAAATCGTATATTTATGCCTTATTACTTTGTCTCTTTTAATTTTCGTTCTTCTCTTCTCCATTCAGATATATAAAGAAGTACAATAAATATAGATTCTTTTTACCTTTGATGCGAACATAAAATTATTTCATGCTGCAGTGACCGCAATTGGCGGCATCATTGTGGTCGTAATGGCCGCAAACACAATGATCACAACCACATCTATAATCGCAATCACAATTTAAAACCCTGCACGTTTCAACAAAAACTGCGGAGGATCCATATCAGAAAGAACTCTGATGTGAGGTTGAAACGAGGTTTTTATGCACTTTATTAAACTGCACAACTACCACTACTTTTTGTGAGCTCCGATTGTGAAGCCAGAAGCTAGGGCGCATAAATTACTCATTGTTTGCTCCAATTGTGAAGCATACCACGACGAATTTTAGCAGCCCAAAAAGCATTGGTTTAGGTAAATGGTCAGTACTACTAGTCCAAAAAGGATTATTTTTATATTAAAGCAATAGTGTTTGAAATCGTTGAAAACCAATTAGAAGAAGAATTGGTGGGTTGATTAGAATTAACAAGCATCCGATTTTTAATTTCTGTGCACTTGTGTACTGCAGCCAATCCCCTTTAGCTTATCCCTTACTCGAACACTCATCAAGTGCTATTAAATAAAGTCTTCTTATATATCTTATACAAATGCTATACGTATGATTAATTATGTCAGCAAAAAACTTGTGTGTGTAAGAAGGAAAATCCACGACACGGGTCAGTGGAGTCACAACAGAGTTTGTTAAAGGTATTAATTAAAGAATTAAAAATATAAGTTTTTGTTAAAAATAATATATTTAATATATTAATAAGTAAATATTTAGACCCTCAACATTTTTTTTTTATTCTTTAATCAAAACTTTTAGGATGTGTTTGGAAAAGTTAATAGTGTTTATTTGAGCTACGAGAATACGTTATGAAAATAAACTTATGCAAATAATTTTTGAAAATAATTTATAATCTTCCAATAAGCTCATTTTAATTTATTGCAAAAAGCATGTCATAGAAGTTTATGAAATAAGTTTTTAGCTTATTTGAAAAAACTTATAGGATAAGCGTTTAATTTAGTTATTTACCCAAATACACCCGTATTAAGTGCTCAATGACCCATAATATAAAAAATATTAATAACAAGGCTTAATGTTATGATGTGGCATATTCTCTCTCTATGGTGGTCACTGAATTAATTTACCCTGTATTTTATTGCTAATGATTAGGTATATTATATTTTACATACATCTAATGTGAATAAAATCAAACAGTTTTTTTTAAAAAATATACAATGATACTTATATTTAAAATTATCATTGCAATTCTTTTTTATTGATTCCAGGAACATATTACAAGTACATTGTATCAACTAAAATTTTTTACGCATTATCGAGTGTCATATGATCCTAAAAATTGACGAACATCATTGGAACAGGAGGCCACTTATATCGCTTTCTGCTTTCGTTTATTATAATCACAACCCATTATAACCATACTCTTGTCATACAAACAAAACAAACTGTCAAAGCTTTACTTCTATATATGTATCCGATAAGAGTTGCACAACCACAATTATATGCTTTTACATTTTGGGCGACAGGCCACTTAATTATAATTTATCAGCTTTTAGCCTGTGGATTCCACGACAGATATTTTTCAAAACTCAAAAGTATTGAACCCGTACCAAATAGAAGCCATTAAGAACACAGCATATAAAGTTTTTTATTCCCTCTATACGCAAACATTTGATTCTCTCTCGTTAAATCAGCCAAAAATCAGTTTATATCAAGAAAAAAAATAACCGAAAATCAATCAAGATAGTCTATACTGTATGTTTGTAAAATGTTATTTTTGAGAAAATAATCATTTATTTTTTAAAAACTCTCTCAAAAACCTTCTAATATAAACTATTTAGAATACACGATAAATATAATTAATATTTTTTGTTTTGCTCTAATATAAACTAAAGATTAGTTCAAAGGCTCTAATATGAGTTCCAAACCTAAAAAGAATGCAGTTCTTTTTTAATCATTATTTACCGGCTCCACTAATCTCAATTGGTATGTCCTTCTGTATTTAGGCTGTGTTTGGATAAACAACTTAATTAAGAGCTTATCACATAAGACCTTATCGTATGAGAGCTTATGCCATAAGAGCTTATGAAGAAAGGGGCATGAAAGGATTCGAAGGGGGAAAACACGGAGGGGTCATAAGCTTGTTCCAGTGACTTATGAAAATAAGTCAAAAACTCCTTATGAAATGGCATAAGTTACTTTTATAAGCTCTGTCAAACACACTGCATAAGAGCTTATGTTATCAGATAAGTCAAAAGAAACTTAAATAAGCTCTTCCAAATATCATCTTAGTCATGCAACCTACATCTACGGTGGCCTTTGATATCAGGTATTTTTAGATAATTTTAGGAAATGAGTTGGAAATAAAAGTTTTTCATATTTCATAGAAAAGATAAAAAAAATTATTCATAGGCATAAAAAATTATTAGAAATAAATTTTGTGAATGAAATTTGAAAATTTATTCTCATGTATGGGAGCAGGAAAGAAGTATTCTTAAAAATGAAATTCCCAAGATTGTAGTTTACTTTGCAATAAAATGTTTCATGAACCAAATGTCACCTATAAATAATATTAGAGTAACTTATTATTAATATTATTTCTTATATAAAAATTTAAATTAAAGGAAGCATTTCTATACCGAACATGAAGGTACAAGACCCATTGAGGTAAAAATAACTTATTTGATATTTGGTGAGAAGGGTTTAGAGCCCATTTGTTACACATATTATTTCGTGCAAAAATTATTTATTTTTAAAAAATAATCAATTATAATTTTTTTTATAAGATAAAATTTTTAAATGTATTTGTTTAAACTTTTGAAAATAATGAGAATCTAAAAAAAATTGATTAATGTAAAAAAAATCGAAAGCTATTTTGAATAGCTTATGATTGAAACCTGATTTTATAGAAGACAGATGTTCACCAAAAAAGGAACCGTTTTTTTGGACCAAACTAAGGTAGCGTTTGAATTAACTTTTTTTTTAGCTTAAAATCTACTTTAAAGTTAAAGTTGAAAATAAGAGCTTTAAAAATAAAGTTAAAATTGTTTGATAATTTTCATTTTCAAAAAACTTAAAAGCTATTTTTAAGCTAAAAGTTGTTTGATAAAATATTAATTTCTATAAAAGTTCTAATTTTATTTAAGATTACCATTAAAGGTGTGCGAATCTTAATAGAATCCTCTATTCTTTTGGAGAGGCTAGGCCAGTATATAATCAAAATAGACCAATTTGACCCACCGAACCAGATGCTTCTTCTAAATGGAAAGAAGTCTTTGTTTCGAGTGATTTTTGAAATTCAAGGGATATGTAGGAACACTACTACATTAAGTACCTTTAATAACATTTATCCTCTAACATTTATTAAAATGTTAAGAAATAGCAATATTAAAATATTTTTTGACATTTATTAGAGTAAATGTTAGTAAAACTTCAAAACAAGTTAACTTTTTATTTTGTCACTGATCAACTCTCCCTCTCACGGACTAATCTTGGCTCTCTAGATCTGTAACTTATTTTCTCTTAACCCACTTGCCATTTTCTCTAAAAAAAACTTTTATGAAACTTCACTATGAAACTCTCATTCTCGCTGGTTCAGTCTCACTCTCCAAACTTTGCATACTAACAATCTCTGAAACTTTCTCACTCTCACTCTCTATATCTTTATTTTTCTGAACCCTAGAATCCCAAATCTTTTCTCTCTCTTCCACAACCGCCACAACCTACATCTTCACTCCCTCTGAAACTCGAAGAAGAATCTTGAACTACACAGAACTTGCATCGTTCAGGTTCAGGTTAGCTTTCTCACTCACTCACTCTCATATTGTTAATTTTTTTAAAATTTTGTTGATGATATAATTTTTTGGGTTACTCTGTGATTTGTTTTGGATGATTTTTGAATGTAAAGAAGTTTATGTTTGGTTACTAAGAAAATTTAGTGGAAATCCAAAGATGTGATCTACTTTGAAATCCAAAGTTTCTGTTTGGAAATCCAAAAAATTTAGCTCTGTAGGAAGTGATGCCGACTTAAACAATAGAGGATGACATGCCTTTTTTCTTTTCCTTCATTTCTTCACATTCACCCACCAGCGGCAATTCCTTGCAAAGATTTGTTGTCTCTCATTTTGCTGCATTATCTTTCTTTCTTTTTTAATTTTGCTTTCATCTTTGATGATTGCATCAATCCTGTTAGGAACCTTACGAATTTTGAGAGTGACTTTGGCTAATCCTAGAGCCAGTTTCAGATAGCTTAATACAAATGAAATGGTAAATTGCAGGTACTTTATGATGATTATCTCTTCAATATTTTTCTTATATTTAGATGATTTGTTTATTTGATTATTTAAAACTTGGTTTTCTCATTATAAATACTTCCTTTCCTTTATCACTACTAGAAAAAAGGTTTTTAGCGACCGAATTTAGCGACCGATTTAAATCCGTCACAATTAGCGACCGAAATTGCGACCAAGTTGTTTTATTAAAGAATTGGTCACTGGTTTATCCTCAGTGATCGATTTAGCGACCGAAATATTCGGTCCCAAAAATTCCGTCGCTAAATCAGTCGCTATGTCAAAAGTTAAAAAGTCAAACCAATTTTCTTAGTCAGCGACCGATTTAGCGACCGATTTGTGGTAAAATTTAGCGACCGAATTTAAGTCGGTCGCAGAATAATTTTTAATGAACTGCGACCGAATTAGCGACCGAAATTGTTGGTTGCTAAATCAGAACCCTAAAATAGCTACCCGAGCTGCTTCCCCCTCACTTTTCATTTTTTCCCTCCCTGCAACCTAAAACGACGCAACCCGAGCATCCTCTCCCCCTCCCTCACTCACTGCAATCTCGTCGGCCACCACCACCATGTCTCCGGTCGCCTCTCTGGTCGCCTCTCTCTCTCCGGTAGCCTCTCTCTCCAGTCGGCTCTCTATCTCCGGTCGCTGGGTAGAAGAAGGTACAACTCATTTTCCTCCTCCTTTTTCAATGGGTCTGTAACTGTGTTAGAGAGAAATAATTTTGGAACACACTCAAATCTGAAAACCCTTAATCGAAGTTTTGGAAAACTAATAGTCGTTCTCTCTCTCAAACCTTTGTTCATTAGAATCTAGTGATCTCCAAGGAAGGAAATGCTATGTAAGTGCGATTTCGATTGGCATGTAGGTGTGAGTCAATAGTTTCTATCTTCTGCTATGAACAAATAAATAAAATATTTTATGAATTTTTGATTTGGGGTTATTCTTCCTTTAAATTTTTATCTTTAAAAACATTTCTGGCTCTGAGCTTCTTTATCAGCATTCTGTGACACCCTAACTTGGGTCATCACATGATTACCCTTTTGCGGAAAATAATATTTTAATTTGCTGGTTGCTTTCGGAAAACACTGTTTTCTCAACGTCTTTTCAAAATATGGTGATAAAAATTTTTCTTCTTGTTAACCTCATAATAACAGCAACATAACCAAATCACACTTAAGTACATAATAGTATATAAGTCACACAACTATACTGCCTCATATGTTTTCACACTTATGTCTGTAATAAGCATAAATTATTTCCAAACATAACATAACATAAAACCTAAGCTGGTCGTAACTTAACTAATACTATAACAGTAGAGGGTAGCTTCAGCACGCTCCAACCTAAAGGGTCTTTCCCTTATATTCGCCAACAGGAAGAATACCTAGTATTGTTTGTAAGGGTGAGACACCAATATATGGATATAAACATGATAACCATTAGTGTGACTCACATATGACACATACACATATATAAGCATATACTCTATCGATGGGTTTCACACCCCAAACATCGACATTTTAAAATTATGCATGAACACTTCATATACATCATCTAAACATTCACACCTAATCTCATGAGATATCCCAACACGTAATGAGTGGATCAAACTCAATAGCCATCCCATGGCACAAGGCACGCAGCCAAAACCCATTGCACACTGTCCAACACCGTGGCACAGTGATAAAACCGTAAATGGGGTTTCATTGTCCAACCTGGCACAATGAAAACTTCAGGGCATGATATACCTGACGCCGCAAGGTAATCATATATCGTATTGTGGCACGTCAGCTAAATGCATGCTCGAAAACATATTTCTTTCAACACTGTTCTTTGTGTTATATCTTTCCTTGTCGTAGCTTAAAAGCTTAAGACCAACCGTAATCTTAAACATCTTAAAACTTTCATTACTAACACAGGACCTCAAAGTCCGAGTGCTCAATCACAAAACACCTAGACCGATGCATCAGGCTTAGGGTTTGTGGTAATAGAAAACATCTCAAAATGTTTTAACACCTTTAACAACCATCAAGTCAACACCACGTCTACAGGACCTCAAAGTCCACAGGACACCAAGTCCACAACACCTTAAGAACCTTAGTACCCCGACGTCTCGGTTACTAAGTTCCATAACACTTTCAACCTTTAACATCTTTGAGAAAACTTGATTTCGGAAAATTTGCTAAGTAAGAAGATTTCTGCCATAAAACACCGGTTACCGAAAAACATCATTTTCAGAAAAGAGGGTCACAGAGATTTGGAGTTCATAAAAAAATACACGTTGCCGTTTCTAAAATATTTGCCGTCGTCAGTTTTCCAAATTGTCGTCGTTAAGTCCTTTTAAAGTATTTTAAGGTAACACTTAGCTTTTTCCGCTTAAACAATTTTCTAAATTCAAGATTAAGTTATTTTCGCAGATTAACTTCACAAAATAACTTTTTATAATATTGCGGAATATCTTATGTAAAAATTAGCAATAGTAAAATATTTTCACGGTTTCGCCCTCTTTGTGACTCCTAGTTCACTTTTACACTAATAGATCGTTAAAATAATAATATTTTCCAAAAACTCTTATTTTTCCCAAATAATATTTTCCATAAACATTATATTCCAACATTTCCCATAAAACATTGAATATAATTTTATGCAACTTATTAAAGCTTTTATCTGATTAAATGGTTGTGCAATGACCACTGTCAGGCTTCACAAACAACATCCAACATCATCATCAAACCTATATTACCAAACAAATCATACATCATAGCAACATAATATATATCTGCGGATAATTAAATAATTAAAAGCAGATAAATCACTGAAACACTGATAAACAGCTAGAAACACATAGCCTAATAAAATAAACCAAAAACACCACAACCACATAAACAAATATATACAGACCACATATATCACACACATAGTTATCGAGAAAAATCCCTCAGGCAAGGCTCCCCTTACCTCTTGATGATTTTGAACTAGCAGTTTCAAGAAATCTCCCTATCCCGATCCGATTCTCCTCCGTCGGCTTAAGTCAAATTTACTCGATCGATTCCTTCAAACGAATTGCAACCAAAATAAATCAAATCAAACAACAACATACTTAGATCATGAAGGTTAGGTTTCGGCCTCAACAAATTGTCTAGGTTAGGAAAGTTGAAAATTTGTTAACTTAGGGATTTATGATCCTTAAGTATCTTAGACATGATTAAGTCCGTAAACCAAGATCATGAACTAAGAACATGGAATAAAACTCATCTAGTTCCAAGGTTAGGGTTTCGGTTTTCTCAAGGCAAAAAGTCTAGGGATTATTTGGAATTTTTCAACTCTTGGATTAAATCAACATACAAAACCTAAAGTTGATTTCAAGTGTTACTTAGACAACTTTGGAATAAAAAATTCCTTGAACAACAAAACATAAGGTTTCGGCCCTAGTGAACAAAACTAGGCTTGGATTAGATTCTTGGTTTTCAAACCACTTACATACAAGAGCTATCAAGGTACTAAGAGATTAAATCATGAATCAAAGTTTAAAGTTGAAAAAAAATCCAAGAACACCCACTTTTGAGAGATTTCGGCCAAGCTCAGAAAATTGGGAAGGAAATTTCTCATGATCATATGCTTCTAGATGATGAATATAGAGATGATTATGAGATCATAGCAATTGGTTTCAAGTCAAAAGGATTTTTCTACAATTAGTTATGGATTTTTGAAAAAAGCTTCATGAACTTTAAGTGAAATGAAGAACATGATGATCAAAGGCTTAAACTCATAAAAGTTGCGAAGAGAAAGACTTAGAATAACAAGATTATGAGAGATTACCTCTTGATTATCAAAGGAAATGATGATTTGGGTGATGTTCTTCACAAAAATCATCAAGTGTTCTTGAGAGAAAATGAAAGAAAAGTGAAGAAGATGAAGGTTTTAGAGCTGTTTCGGTAATCTGGGCATATCTCCCAACATACTCATCCGTTTTTTATGTTCTTTATGTCGTTGGAAAGAAGAGAGAAAGAGGAACAACTTTCATGTTGAAGTTTTTTCGAGATTCATAACATAAAATGGTCAGAATCTCTGTGCAAAATCTGACGAGTATGAACACCTATGAAGTTCTTGGAGTTCTTAAGGAAAGTTATGAACTTTGGAGAGAAAAGATGACTTGAATGATGAAAAATTGCCTAAGTGATGGTAATGAAGGGGGCAGCCGTGGGTTTTGGGGGCATTGGGGTCAAAATTACAAATGGCAAACTTGCAATTATCATAACAAACCAAGGGCAAAATGGTCAATTCCAAGCAAAAATATCCATTTGTCATAAATGCGTCATTATGGCCATTATGGTATGGATAGGATCGTCATTAATGCTAGTCACATCAATCACACCAGTCATCTGAGCTCCGTTGCTGACCCTTTTAGTTCATCTGAAGCAGATTTCCTAGAGATATCTCGACGTTTACGACCGCAACAAACAAAATATTTTATTTTTACATGAAAATTTTCAAAACTTCCAATAACGTAGAAAATACGATAAAAATATTTTTCATCTCGTTCACTACTTCAAAGTAAGTCACCTGAGCAGTAAACTTTTACTGTCAGTGAAATCACAGACCGGGTTCCGTCTGAATTTTCAGCCCAAATTTTATCGTAACCTTAAGATATAAAACATGACATGAAAATAACAGTTGTTTACCCAAACTCATTTTCTGAGTCTCGGATAAAAATATATGTATTTATATATTTATTACCGATATGTAAACAGCGAAAAATCGGGGTGTTACATTACTATCCCACTAAAAAAAAAATTCGTCCTCGAAATTTGGTGACTCGAAGCTAAACAGGATTTTTCGATCCAAAGATCTGACTCTCATAAGAAAGTATATAGAAGAATTTTATTAATCATGAATATCCAATATGTAAAAAGATTCTTCAGTAGGTTCGTGAGTGTAAAAATGCATAGCTAATACAAGTTTACAATCATGACTATAATAAAGTGTCTTCTTCCACAAGAATCTTCCAACAAATTAGGAAATCAAAGACAAATAGTTTCGAACTCCAAAGGAATTCATTCTTCATATAGGAAGTTTACAAAAAAACAATCTTTAAAAGGAGAACAGTCTGGCCAAAAATTAGACTGGGTCACATTTACACAAGGTAAAACTGACTGAACTAAGTTTCATCAAGAAATTTCCAGTATCAAGAAGTTGTCTGGGTTACAACTCGAGAAATAGTCATAACAAATCTTTCATTGAAATGACATGAAAATGTTGAAACCAAGGGATACTACCAAACCAATCCACTCAGATGTCTCATACACTGAGGGTTAATTAGGAGTGTAGACTCACACTTTTGTAACTTCGTGATAACCCTTCTCATGTAGAATCCGTAACACTTGACGCAGAGTTTCCTCAACCTCCTCGTGACTCTTAGAGTAGGCGAGAGCATTACAGATGATGACTAACTTATCACAAAATGGACGAAAATTCCATTTCATAAGGTCTAACTCGACAAGCTTCGCAAGCGATATACCTCATTCAAATGTCCGACACAATCCCCTAAGGATATGTGCCAACATGATTACAAGTACCATCTACGAATCATGACTTCTTACAAGGTCTCAACCCTGTTAGAACTCATCAAAACACACATACTCGTGTGTCATCACACATTGTTTCGACAAGGAAACAATTCAAACAAGAACCAACCAGAGATCACACAACAAAAACTTAACAGACCTATTCCCCAAAGATCCCGAAAGACTCGACCAGCTCTGATACCACTAATGTGACACCCTAACTTGGGTCATCACATGATTACCCTTTTGCGGAAAATAATATTTTAATTTGCTGGTTGCTTTCGGAAAACACTGTTTTCTCAACGTCTTTTCAAAATATGGTGATAAAATTTTTTCTTCTTTTTAACCTCATAATAACAGCAACATAACCAAATCACACTTAAGTACATAATAGTATATAAGTCACACAACTATACTGCCTCATATGTTTTCACACTTATGTCTGTAATAAGCATAAATTATTTCCAAACATAACATAACATAAAACCTAAGCTGGTCGTAACTTAACTAATACTATAACAGTAGAGGGTAGCTTCAGCACGCTCCAACCTAAAGGGTCTTTCCCTTATATTCGCCAACAGGAAAAATACTTGGTATTGTTTGTAAGGATGAGACACCAATATATGGATATAAACACGATAACCATTAGTGTGACGCACATACGACACATACACATATATAAGCATATACTCTATCGATGGGTTTCACACCCCAAACATCAACATTTTAAAATTATGCATGAACACTTCATATACATCATCTAAACATTCACACCTAATCTCATGAGATATCCCAACACGTAATGAGTGGATCAAACTCAATAGCCATCCCATGGCACAAGGCATGCAGCCAAAACCCATTGCACACTGTCCAACACCGTGGCACAGTGATAAAACCGTAAATGGGGTTTCATTGTCCAACCTGGCACAATGAAAACTTCAGGGCATGATATACCTGAAGCCGCAAGGTAATCATATATCGTATTGTGGCACGTCTGCCAAATGCATGCTCGAAAACATATTTCTTTCAACACTGTTCTTTGTGTTATATCTTTCCTTGTCATAGCTTAAAAGCTTAAGACCAACCGTAATCTTAAACATCTTAAAACTTTCATTACTAACACAGGACCTCAAAGTCCGAGTGCTCAATCACAAAACACCTAGACCGATGCATCAGGCTTAGGGTTTGTGGTAATAGAAAACATCTCAAAATGTTTTAACACCTTTAACAACCATCAAGTCAACACCACGTCCACAGGACCTCAAAGTCCACAGGACACCAAGTCCACAACACCTTAAGAACCTTAGTACCCCGACGTCTCGGTTACTAAGATCCATAACACTTTCAACCTTTAACATCTTTGAGAAAACTTGATTTCGGAAAATTTGCTAAGTAAGACGATTTCTGCCATAAAACACCGGTTACCGAAAAACATCATTTTCAGAAAAGAGGGTCACAGAGATTTGGAGTTCATAAAAAAATACACGTTGCCGTTTCTAAAATATTTGCCGTCGTCAGTTTTCCAAATTGTCGTCGTTAAGTCCTTTTAAAGTATTTTAAGGTAACACTTAGCTTTTTCCGCTTAAACAATTTTATAAATTCAAGATTAAGTTATTTTCGCAGATTAACTTCACAAAATAACTTTTTATAATATTGCGGAATATCTTATGTAAAAATTAGCAATAGTAAAATATTTTCACGGTTCCGCCCTCTCTGTGACTCCTAGTTCACTTTTACACTAATAGATCGTTAAAATAATAATATTTTCCAAAACTCTTATTTTTCCCAAATAATATTTTCCATAAACATTATATTCCAACATTTCCCATAAAACATTGAATATAATTTTATGCAACTTATTAAAGCTTTTATCTGATTAAATGGTTGTGCAATGACCACTGTCAGGCTTCACAAACAAAATCCAAAATCATCATCAAACCTATATTACCAAACAAATCATACCTCATAGCAACATAATATATATCTGCGGATAATTAAATAATTAAAAGCAGATAAATCACTGAAACACTGATAAACAGCTAGAAACACATAGCCTAATAAAATAAACCAAAAACACCACAACCACATAAACAAATATATACAGACCACATATATCACACACATAGTTATCGAGAAAAATCCCTCAGGCAAGGCTCCCCTTACCTCTTGATGATTTCGAACTAGCAGTTTGAAGAAATCTCCCTATCCCGATCCGATTCTCCTCCGTCGGCTTAAGTCAAATTTACTCGATCGATTCCTTCAAACGAATTGCAACCAAAATAAATCAAATCAAACAACAACATACTTAGATCATGAAGGTTAGGTTTCGGCCTCAACAAATTGTCTAGGTTAGGAAAGTTGAAAATTTGTTAACTTAGGGATTTATGATCCTTAAGTATCTTAGACATGATTAAGTCCGTAAACCAAGATCATGAACTAAGAACATGGAATAAAACTCATCTAGTTCCAAGGTTAGGGTTTCGGTTCTCTCAAGGCAAAAAGGCTAGGGATTATTTGGAATTTTTCAACTCTTGGATTAAATCAACATACAAAACCTAAAGTTGATTTCAAGTGTTACTTAGACAACTTTGGAATCAAAAATTCCTTCAACAACAAAACATAAGGTTTCGGCCCTAGTGAACAAAACTAGGCTTGGATTAGATTCTTGGTTTTCAAACCACTTACATACAAGAGCTATCAAGGTACTAAGAGATTAAATCATGAATCAAAGTTTAAAGTTGAAAAAATCCAAGAACACCCACTTTTGAGGGATTTCGGCCAAGCTCAGAAAATTGGGAAGGAAATTTCTCATGATCATATGCTTCTAGATGATGAATATAGAGATGATTATGAGATCATAGCAATTGGTTTCAAGTCAAAAGGATTTTTCTACAATTAGTTATGGATTTTTGAAAAAAGCTTCATGAACTTTAAGTGAAATGAAGAACATGATGATCAAAGGCTTAAACTCATAAAAGTTGTGAAGAGAAAGACTTAGAATAACAAGATTATGAGAGGTTACCTCTTGATGATCAAAGGAAATGATGATTTGGGTGATGTTCTTCACAAAAATCATCAAGTGTTCTTGAGAGAAAATGAAAGAAAAGTGAAGAAGATGAAGGTTTTAGAGCTGTTTCGGTAATCTGGGAATATCTCCCAACATACTCATCCGTTTTTTATGTTCTTTATGTCGTTGGAAAGAAGAGAGAAATAGGAACAACTTTCATGTTGAAGGGTTTTCGAGATTCATAACATAAAATGGTCAGAATCGCTGTGCAAAATCTGACGAGTATGAACACCTATGAAGTTCTTGGAGTTCTTAAGGAAAGTTATGAACTTTGGAGAGAAAAGATGGCTTGAATGATGAAAAATTGCCTAAGTGATGGTAATGAAGGGGGCAGCCGTGGGTTTTGGGGGCATTTGGGTCAAAATTACAAATGGCAAACTTGCAATTATCATAACAAACCAAGGGCAAAATGGTCAATTCCAAGCAAAAATATCCATTTGTCATAAATGCGCCATTATGGCCATTATGGTATGGATAGGATCGTCATTAATGCTAGTCACATCAATCACACCAGTCATCTGAGCTCCGTTGCTGACCCTTTTAGTTCATCTGAAGTAGATTTCCTAGAGATATCTCGACGTTTACGACCGCAACAAACAGAATATTTTATTTTTACATGAAAATTTTCAAAACTTCCAATAACGTAGCAAATACGATAAAAATATTTTTCATCTCGTTCACTACTTAAAAGTAAGTCATCTGAGCAGTAAACTTTTACTGTCAGTGAAATCACAGACCGGGTTCCGTCTGAATTTTCAGCCCAAATTTTATCGTAACCTTAAGATATAAAACATGACATGAAAATAACAGTTGTTTACCCAAACTCATTTTCTGAGTCTCGGATAAAAATATATGTATTTATATATTTATTACCGATATGTAAACAGCGAAAAATCGGGGTGTTACACATTCTACTTTTGTTTAGAGTTTTAATCATTAGTTTAAATTCAAGTTGTCTTTCCTTGGATTTCATTGTGCTCTCGCCCCAAATTCTCTTTTTTGGGTTTGGATTTTGAAATGGGATTGTTGTCTTTTGTTCAGATTTATAAGGCCTGGGGATATTCCTATTCGGTATGGAGGACTGAGTAGGCCCAACGATTTGCAGAATGGTCCCCCAAAACCTGCTTCTGAGTTCACAGTGAAAGGAGGAGAGAAAGTGAACATACAAATAGAAGGAATTGAGGTAAGAATTTGCCACATTCAACATATTCTTTTTGAATGATCAGAATGGTTTATTCTTTAGTTTAGAAAAACAAATTGTTCCTTTGGTCATAAATTTCCAAGTTAGAGCCTGAGCTAAGTCAAAAATTCATGTTTTGTGACGTGTAAGAGAATTTATTTTATAAACCCGGAGCTCCATAGTCAGGTGCATTAGTATAATTATATCATTAAACATTGTAAATCATGATAGCCAATTATCAATTAGTTCTAATGATTATGTGTGAACTAGTATTGTGATTGATTTAGTACACTCTCAAAGGAGGATTTGGTGGAGGCTCTATTAGTTCAGAAAGGCATGGCTGCTTTGCTATGGTGAAGGAATATAAATCCAGGTTCTATATTGCAAGGAGATTTATAGTGATGCTAATTTGTTGGCACAAATATGACAAGTATTGAGTGACTTCCTTCTTGAAATAATTAATTTCCTTACTTCATTTTGGTCGAGGAATATAGAGCTACGAAGTGATTTGGAGAGGAAAATTAATCAGCATTAGGACGCAGTTTTCTCTATCATCAATGATGTTTTTCTACCACCAAATCCAACATTTGATGGGATTGAGTATTTTTATGTTAGTGAAGTTAAATACGCGTTGTATATATTATATATTTATATATAAACTGTAACAAATTTATTGTAAAATAAGAAGCCAAGCTGCTCAAAATTCATTACAAAGCCTACAACGTACTTCTGCTGTAGAGATTAGTTTGTAGGCTGTAGCCCATCGATCTCCTAAACAGCCTATAGTTTTACGGCAAGCCGCACTGCAAATCTTTGAGCCCACTACACTCAGTAATGATATGAACTCCCTTAAATAGATAGCTGCCTTCTAACTAGCCAACAAACTTACCCCATCAAGTAACTTAATGAACTATGATCTAACTGTATAAAAATTGATTATTAATTATAACCTTCTTAATTAGCCATTGGCTTTCTGATCAAACAAGTTGGATAGAACGTTCTTGATTTTATGAATGTCTACGAGATTGCTGCATGCTTAGTGTTGTTCTTTCATTTCATTTTTATTTTTTGTTTTTGCTTTGTTTCATTTTATTTTTTATGAACACATATGACTATCTTGGTTCCTTGGGTTGGCTTTCAGTGGAACAATATGTATGATGTCCTTTTGGACTACACTTGCTATGTTACAACACCATCCTTCATTACTTATTTTGTCTTCTGCTTGAGGAATTCTTACAGTTTTAATAGGATGCCATTGTTGGAGATTTGCAATGAATGACTATTATGATTAAATCAATTATTGGTAATTGTCACAGGGTGAATGAGGTATCAGGGGGTGGTTTCATATAACTGGAAATCAAGGGATTTTTTGATGATTGCATATTATCAAACTAAACTAATACCAAGAGACCTGATGTTAATGTGTGATACAGTTAAAGCAATTAAGGGGAGGTAATTTGATGACATGTAAAGCTGACTGGACAGCAGTTTAGCTGCTGAGTTGAATAACTCCCTGGGAACATTTTTGGACTAGAGTTAGGCCTCATATTAGTATGGATTTTCAAAAAAAAGAAAGAAGAAGAAGTCAAGTAGGGATTCTGTGTGAATATGCTTAGATCAATAAAAATTAGATTCATACATTGGTCCTACCTTTTTCTTGTTCGTTTTTGTTCTTGTGCTAGTTTTTAGTTTCAAAGTATATAAGCTATGTGTCGTTACTAGTTTTTAGTTTCTTTGGTTAAAGTCATTGTGTTTGATAATGACATTCTCTTTAAGAATATTTGATTTGTTTTTACTGGCACAAGATTGGCGGTGTGGAATATAAATTATTTTGATTTGTTAGGGTCTGAGTTTGACTCAAGTATGTTTGTTTTGTATTTTGATGATCTTTATTCCATTGCATTAACGATTATGCTTGTGATGTGTATGTTCCAGGCGTTTGTATTCTGTCCCACACTTCGAAGTTCATAATCCCCTTCTTAGTTTAAGTCTCGATGAGGTAAGTCAATAGTCCCCTTCCTATGTTATGAGCTTCTTATTGTTTTGCATTAGTTGTAATGTGTTATGTGATATGATTTGTTGTTTGTTAGTGGAGAGCAAAGCTCAATAGGTTGTTGGACGTGTGGTAATAAATTTAGTCAAATGCTTGTTATTTGTTTCATTTATGTTTTCTTTGTTAGTGGAGAGCGGAGCTCAATATGTTTGATATTGTATGAGATGCATGACTGCTTGTGTGTTGTTACTTTAAAAACCATGCATGTGTTTGTTAACTTGATTTGTTGTTTGTTTGTAGAAAGCGGAGCTCAATAGGTTGTGATGTTGTTTGAGATGCATGACTGGTTGTGTGCTGATAATTTAGAAAAGCTGCATGTGTTTGTCTATTTGATTTGTTGTTTGTTAGTAGAGAGTGGAGCTCAATAGGTTGTTTGTCAATTACTTAATATTAAGTGTACAGTGACCACTACAATTTTATCTGCCCTGTTAACTTGATTTGTTGTTTGTTAGTAGAGGAGGATAAGGCTAAAGTTTTATTATTTTTAATGTTCATAATTTAGAAAAGCCTTAGTTTCCCATTTGAGATACAATATCAATGAGCACATGTACCTTTTCAAGGTACACGTGCTCATTGTATTGGATCTTGAATTGTCCAAGTTGGCCAGTTTGGGGAAAACATTTTCTTCACAAAGTTAACGGTTATTCTTTGCATTCTCGTATCTTAAACTTGATTGAATTTTGGTATGTTACATATCCTATTATTCTCCGGGTGCATATTTGATCGTGGTGGATGTCACCGCATTCAATTCGTGTATACCGGAGACCAATGGGAAATGCTGCCGAAATTTCGTCAGGTATGAGGCATGAGACTTAAGGAATAACTCTTAATGGAGTGTTGAAAAGGTTTGTTCTCGAATGGGATAGGGCCATACCCAGTGACGAAGAAGACGAGAATTACTAGACTAAGTATTGTTGTTCTAGTTACCGGTCATGGAAGCTCCTGAGCATCGGAGGTGGATAGATATAAGGAAGGAACAAGGTGGAGTGACAGATGAGTTCATTAAGGGAGTGAACGAATTCATGGAGTTTGCTCGCAACTCTGAGGAATATCTTAGACAAGAAAAACCAAAGATGATGTGTCCTTGTAAAAGATATAAGTGCAAACGGTATCATTATGGGGACGACGTGATGGCACATCTTTATGAGAAGGGGTTCATGCCTAATTACTACTACTGGACCAGCCACGGTGAGAGATTGCCCCCGTTTCAGCCGGTTGTGGTGGACGATGCATACTATGGGGCTGGTGAGCATAGAGAATACTACAATTCGTTCGAGCAGATGATTATGGATCATGCTAGCCCCGAAGTTGGTAGGGGCATTCAACGGGACGGTGTGTTGGGGTCTCAACACATAGAGGAGGATCCTAACCCAGAGTCACAAAGATTATTTGACATGTTGAGAACCGCACAGGCTCCTTTGTGGGATAGTTGTCAGGATTACTCCGAACTGTCGGCTTCTCTGGTTGCTCTTAACCTCAAGTCCGATGTGACACCCTAAACCGGGGCGCCACATCTTAGTTACCCGTTGAGGAAAATAAAATAAAAGAAATTAAATTGCTGGTTGCTTTCGGTAAAAGATACTATCTTTATAAGTAAGTAGCCTCAAAATGGTGGTTTTTTTTTAAAAAAAAAGACAAAGGAAAATAAAAGGTAATTGATGAACACTCAGAACATGAAATATAAACATCATTTATATAAAATCTATCCCGGTGGGATTCAGAGTTTAGTACAGAAAACCAGGGCCTAAACAAGATGGCCAATAACAACAGAGTTACAGAACATAAGGTTAACAGCTGTAAACGAAGTAAAGCAAAAATAAGGGAGAGGGTCCGGAACCACACATCAAAAGGGTGGCTCTAAGAAGCCAAAATACAGACGGACCAAGACAAACTACTCACAAAACATACCCCCTAAGCTGGTCACTACTAACAACTAGAAAGAAGACTCCCCACGAATACTCTCACAAGAAGAAACCCCAGGCGATGGGTCCACGACATCTCCGCCCTCATCAGGGAAGTTGGAATCATCAAAATCCGGATCGTCATCAAGAACGTACTCTGGTAATTCCTCAAGATCGTCGTCGTGTTCCATAACATGGTATTCGGGCTCCTCCTCGAAGTACTCCTCGGGGTCCTCCTCCAGGTCCTCCTCAATTGGTGAAGCCAGCGCGGCTCCGGGTAAGGGTACCCCTAGAGGTGGGTGCATCTGCAACTGTCCATTCCTCTGTAGCACGTGCAAGTAGTACCAAGACGGTGGGAGAGCAATCCTCCTCGTCTCGACCGTCTGAACTCTGCGGTACGGTTCGCCCTCGGCATTCATCTCCAGCGTGGTTATCGATCCATGATAAGTGGCCGATGTAGATCCGGGGTGAATCTGCCATGCCCCCGCATTTCCCGCGTCGTCAAAGATCTCAGTATTCGACTCCGACGGTACCAGTGGGATGTTCGGATCCATCTAAACCATAGATATACAGCGAAGCCGAAAAACAAAGAGAAATAACAAGAAGATATGCAAGAGTGAGATACCAATATATGGATAGATTACAATAACCACATGCATGATGCATACATCACGTCAGCATATTAACATTTACCAAATAGTAGTAGATACATCAAATATTATATCAATGGGTGTCATATCCGTGCAATCAGCTTTTATAAAGATTATGCATGACACTACAATTTTCAGGCTCTATAAACTTAATCTCATGAGATCCCTTCATCGTTCTAAGAGTTGATCAAAACTCAAAGTCCCCCACTTGGGCATCACCGTCGTGACTAAAGTCCCCATTTGGACATCACCGAAGTGACTAAAAAGTCCCTGCTTGGACATCACCGAAGTGACCAATAGCCCCCGCTTGGGCATCACTGAAGTGACTAGACTAAGAGGCACGTCTACCTAAATGCATGAATAAAACATTCGTTCAGGAGGTTTTCTTTGTGATCAATCTCATTCATTGTAGAAGCTCAAAGCTAACGACCATTCATAACTTTTCATTACTCAATCATCAACACAGGACACATAGTCCGAGTGCTCAATCACAACACCTAAGACCGATGCCTCAGTCAAGGTTTGTGGTCATAGAAATATTTATCATCTTACTTCAGCATGATTAGGACTCTTAGTCCACAACAACGAAATTAGGATACTCAATCCATAATAACGAGATTAGGACTCTTAGCCCACAACATCATGATTAGGACTCTTGGTCCACAATACTTAACACGGATCAAAGATCAACATGCATATTACAGAATACTATAATCGACGTCTCGTGAACTAGATTCGATTTCACTTGTTCTTACTTTTCGCTTAGTGAAAATCAAATAACAAAATAAAACCTCGGTAACCTATCCAAGTTACCGGAACATTTTTGATAGTATTTCTTTACAGGAAATCTTTTCATTTGGAAATTCATTTGTAAACTATTATAAGAAATCCATTTTCTCTTGAAATCCTTTTCTCAAAAGCAGTTCTATGCATAGTCAAATAATTTCCAAAGGCTTTTCCTGCCACAAAACACATATTTTTCCAAAAGACATTTTAAAATAAACATCATTACTTGCCAAATTCTCTTTGAAGCTTATTTAGGCTTTTAATCATTTGATTAGTTGAGCGCCGACTAACGTCAGGCTTTCCAGACAACAATCAATATCATCATAATCTCAGTCAACAATATAACAGTTAATATCAGTTCATAACATATATAATTCACAACACTTTAAATCAAGTAAGGATCAACTTCCAATAGTTATCGTAACATTTCAAGTATACAAATCATTTAAACTTTGATTTAATATAATAACCATATTCAAGTAAAATAAGTAACCCACATACACACATGCACATAGCTATTGAATATCCCTCAGGCTGTCCCCTCTTACCTTTTGTGAAGGTAAAGGTACGTGATGCTTGAGGAAGTGTACTACGAATGACCTCGTCTACTCCGCGACGAAAGTCTAAGTTTAAGAAAACAAAACCATAGGTTAAAAGTTAACCAAGATTACTAAACCAAGAAGGTAAGGTTCGGCCATGGCATGAAATAGGGTTAGGGGTTTTCAAACAAGAATACAACTCATGGATTAATGATCCTTAAGTGTTAGAAGTTCATAACCAAGGTTCACTTCACAAAGGTAGAACAAAAATCCCACTAATCTATGCTTAGGGTTTCGGCCTCTTTAGTATAAGTAGGCTAGGAATTTTCCATCCCTTCTAAGCTCTTAGATTGAGTGTTAAAGGATATCAAGAAGTCTAAATTCATGACTATATTGAAAAGATGAAACAAAACATCCTAGGTTCACAACCATCGTAGGATAAATAGGCTAGACATCTTTAAACTTTCCAATCTCTTAGACTTAGCATCCAAAGGTATTAAGGAGCTCTAGTCCATGATCATTTTGGAAAATGAAAACAAAACATCCTAGGTCCTAAACCATCATAGGTTCGACCTTCATGGGATTAATAAGCTAAAAATCTTTAAACTTTTCAATCTCTTAGACTTAGCATCCTAATGTATTAAGGAGCTCTAGTCCATGATCATTTTGGAAAATGGAAACCAAACATCCTAGGTCCTAAACCATCATAGGTTCGGCCTTCATGGGATTAATAAGCTAGAAATCTTTAAACTTTCCAATCTCTTAGACTTAGCATCCTAATGTATTAAGGAGCTCTATGAAAACAAAACATCGTAGGTCCTAAACCTTCATAGGTTCGGCCTTCATTGGACTCATAGGCTAGAAATCTTTAAACTTTCCAATCTTTTAGACTTAGCATCCTAATGTATTAAAGAGCTCAAGTCCGTGATCATTTTGGAAAAATGAAAACAAAACATCCTAGGTCCTAAACCTTCATAGGTTCGGCCTTCATTGGATTCATAGGCTAGAAATCTTTAAACTTTCCAATCTCTTAGACTTAGCATCCTAATGTATTAAGGAGCTCAAGTCCATGATCATTTTGGAAAAATGAAAACCAAACCTTCCTAGGCCACTAAGGTATAGTTTCGGCCATCCTTTGAAGTATAGGTTAGAAATATTTGTTTGATACAAGCTCTTAGAATATGAAAGTAGAGATCAATAGAAGATCATAGAAATTGGTTTCAACTCCAAAGGAGTTTCCTATGATTTTCTAGAGATTTTAGAAGTTGAAAGCTTAATAAGAAACACATAATGTAAAACCATGAAATAAAGTGGAGAACTTGAAAAAGAAGCATATGAGAGTATTACCCTTGAAACTAGCAAGAAAAATTATGAAGAACTTGAAACTTGAAAGCAAATAAAAATGGAAACTTTAAGTGTTTGAACTTTAAAGTAAGAATGGAGAAGAAGAAGAAGTAAAATGAAATGGATGAATGAAGTGGGTCTTTATAGAAGGAGAGGGAGAGGGTGGTGTGAAGGAGGTTGAAGAGTGAGCTTGGAGAGCAAGTTTGGAGTTTAGGAGGTGTTTGGTTAGGGAAAGTGAAGAAAATGGGTTTTTGGTTTAAAATATGATATAATTTGAAAAGTGTAATGATGACACTTTTGGAGTTTGTCATAAACCTTATCAATCACATCCCTCATGTCACTTCACTCCTTTGGTGCTCCCTAATCTACTCCATTTCGTATCTGGTTACACTTCCGATCGTAATATTTTTGACGTTTCGATCGAATAAAATATTTTATTTTATTTTCAAACGAAAATTTTGAAAATAACCTAAGTTGAAGAATACATGATAAAAATACTAACCATCTTGCTCACGGATCAAAATTAGGTTTTATGCTCAGTAAACTTTTACTGTCAGTGAAAACACAGACCGGCTTCCGTCTGAGTTTTCAACCGAAATTTTAACCGTGACCTTATATGATAAGATAACACAAGAAAATGATTTTATTTTAATTAAAATCATCCTCTGGATTTTAATTAAAAATAAACACATATAAATATATATTTACTGATATAGAAAGACACAGAAATCGGGGCGTTACAATACTATCCCTCTAAAAAGAATTTCGTCCTCGAAATTACGCACCTGGAAACAGTTCAGGATATTGTAACTTCATTTTGTCCTCGACTTCGCATGTAGCTTCTCCGGTTACATCGTTCCAGATGACTTTGACTAAAGAAATTTGTTTACCTCTGAGCTGTTTCGTCATCTTATCTGCGATTCGTACAGGCAAGGTCTCAAAAGACAAGTTCTCTTTTAATTGTACATTATCGGGCTCAATTATATGAGATGGACCATGAACATATTTTCTCAGTTGTGAAACATGGAAAACATCGTGAATATTGGAAAGAAAAGGTGGCAAGGAAATTTTATAAGCTACTGGACCTACACGACGAAGAATTTGGTAGGGTCCAATGAATTTGGGAGTGAGCTTTTTGGATTTAATTACTCTGCCAATCCCAGTCGTAGGCGCGACTCTCAAAAATACATGCTCGCCTTCGTCAAACTCAAGAGGTCGTCGTCTCTTGTCAGCATAACTCTTCTGTCGACTCTGAGATGTCCGCATTTTCTCCTCAATCATCTTCACCTTTTCTGTTGTCTGTTGCACAATTTCTGGTCCTAACAAAAAACTTTCTCCATCCTGGTACCAACATAGAGGTGTTCTGCACCATCTACCATAAAGAGCTTCGTAAAGCGCCATTCCTATGCTTGAATGGAAACTGTTGTTGTAAGTGAACTCTATCAGCGGTAGGAATTCATCCCAGCTCCCAGTGTCTTCCATCACACATGCCCTCAGTAGATCCTCTAGTGACTGAATCGTCCTTTCTGATTGTCCATCGGTTTGTGGATGATAGGCAGAACTCAGTTTGAGTTTTGTTCCCAACGAGTTTTGTAGTCCTTTCCAGAACTCTGACGTAAACCTTGGATCACGATCCGAAATGATACTTGAAGGTATACCGTGGAATCTGACAATCTCATCGATGTACAACTGAGTCAACCTTTTTATCGGGTACTTCATACTAATAGGTAAGAAGTGAGCTGACTTGGTCAGTCGATCCACTATTACCCATATAGCCTCATGTCCCTTCCGAGTTCTTGGCAAACAGGTCACAAAGTCCATTGAAATACCATCCCATTTCCATCCTGATACTTCCATAGTTCCAGGAGTATAGGTATCTTCACCGAATACCCCAGCAAGTAGGGAGGACCATGGTGGTCTTCCCAACGGTGATCATTAGTATTGACTAGCTGTATGACTTTTAATATCTTTTTGAGGTAGTGGTATTTTGTTAGTTTGTATATTTGGCTACTGAGATCCAACCTTGTTGAGTTGTGGTTCCAGACTAACGCTATATTATAGTTATGTCTTTATATTCTTATGTTATGACTTTGGGAAATGACCTGTTATTATAAAGGTCCTGATGTAAAGGTTGATGATGTATATATGTATATATGACGTTTGTTTGAATGGAGAAAGAAAGAAAAAAAACCGTAACCATTTTCGAGTAAAGTTAAGGATACTAGAAAATTATATTTTCCGAACGCAACCAGCCTTTATTTAAAGTTTTATTTTTTAGCAATGAGATAGTCATGTAATGCCCAAGGGGGGGTGTTGCAACAATAGTATGATAAATCTATTAATAGATATTAAGGGCCAACTCGACAACCCGACTTGGGGATAATAAATAGATTTCTCCCAAGACAAAAGAATGCAATTGGAAGCCAATGCATTGTTATATGGTGAAATGTAACTCGGATGGAGCTGCTAAAGGAAGTCCTGGTCAAGCATCTTGTGGGGGAATTTTTAGAGATCACAACTCTGCTGCCGTAGGTTGTTTTTCTATTAATCTGGGATTATTGAATGCTTTTCAGGCTGAGTTAATTGGTGCAATGTATGCAATTGAAATAGCTTATTGTAACACCCCGTTTTTTGTTAAATGCTTTTGTGTGTGCTTTGTTTGTTTGGTTAAGCCTTAGGGCCTAGCATAGAGTTGTTGTTGAGGGCTAAGTGGGATTTCTAGGCTTAAAATCCCTTTCGGGTACATGAGCACGGCCATGCTCATGTCCAGCACGCCGGTGCTGGTTAGGCGCGTCTTGTGACTGTCAGAGTCACAAGCACAGCCGTGCTCATTAGGGAGCACGACCGTGCTCATTAGGGAGCACGACCGTGCTCATTAGGGAGCACGACCGTGCTCATTAGGGAGCACGACCATGCTCAGCGCATGTTCGCGTCTCAGTGATGCTGATGTAAGCACAACCGTGCTTAAGGGGGTGCATTGCCGTGCTCGGTGCAGAGTTTATAAATAGAGGCAGTAGCATGAGGGTTACCGTGTTAAACCCTATTTTGACACATTGGGTAATCCTAGTGTGGCAGAAACCTCTTCTCTCTTCCTTCCCTCGAACCCCTTGAAGTTCTTGGTGTTCTTGCTCTAGTGTTGAGAGAGGAACATGCATGTTAGTGTCTTGTAAGGTAAGCCAGTTATCCCTCTTCTGTTTCCTTTTCCTTTTGTTGAATTGGGAACTTATTGGTTAACCTTTTTTGTTGGCCAAAGCTTGATTCGTTTGTCGAGCTGCTTGAGGGAACACGACCAGTTTGCTATTAGGAGTCTGATCTTCATACCAGGTATGGGGAGAAGGAATAGTATGAGCATATAGGCTTGGGGGTAGCGTAAGACGAAGGGTTACCCATGACCCTATTGTATGATAACATGTTTATATGTCTTTATGTCTATTTGTTATATGATGTTAATTGTTGTGATGATGATATTGGCATGACTGTTATTAATTGATTAATGTTGTTACGAATGTCCTTGTTATTGAATATTGACTGTTATGAACATGTTGAATGTGATGATGTCATGATTATGATGAGTATGATTCTATTGACTGATGTTGATTGTTAAGGATGTTAATACCAACATAATGATAAGACGATAAAATACGTTAATGATAATAATGAGAATTAAGGGATGTTTCTCCCAGTTGTTCATAAGACATGAATATAGTGTGAGAGGTAAGGTTATATTCATAGGGCTTAGTTAAAGACCTTAAGATTGATTAGTGAGTGTTCTAGGGACATTAATAATGAAGCTGTGATTAAAGGATTAATTCCCCATGATGATAAGACATGAACAGTAATGAAGAAGAGTTAAGATCAATGAAGCTAATGTTTGATGGGCTAGTAATAACCATTAGGATTGAATCTGGCTTGTTCCCAATAGTTAGCAAAGGGTTTGTGACCCTTCTGCCTAGAACAGCAGGGCGCGCACTTGAGCACGCCCCAGAATAGGGCGCGCTGCTTGAGCATGCCCGTGCTCAACAATCAGTACGACCGTGCTTGACTGTGAGCTCAGCACGGCCGTGCTAAGGGGTGAGCACGGACCGTGCTTGACTGTGAGCTCAGCACGGCCGTGCTAAGGGGTGAGCACGCCCGTGCTCACAGAACGCAGAACAGTACAGAAGTAGGGGTTTCACCCCAAGTACTCTAAAAGACTTAATAAAATACCAACGAAACATGAAGACCAAAGACATGTGAAAAGATGATGTTGAGCCTTGATGCTTAATGGTCAAGGTGTTGATGATGATGTACCTTGTAGCCTAATGGCCAAGGAGGCCTTGATGCTTGAGGGTCAAGGTGGTAATCTCTAGTATAGAATGACTAGAGTGTTTAATAATGAATACGAAACGATAACGATAATCCTCGATAGACGAGTGGTCGAGGTGTTGATGGTGATAAACTTGGGTAGCCCAGTGGTCCAAGCGGAGGTGGTGGATGTTGTTGTGTGTTTGTGTTGAACATGCATTCACGCATCGGAGATGTTAGTGGAGGTTGTGCAACATAGGGGAGGTCGTCCGCATGTAAGACGATCTGGCCATCCGCGATGATTCATCTGAGACTGAGGGGATCAGGTATCCCCACGGTGGCGCATCCATGAATAAGGTGCGTCGGCTATCCTAAGGGTCCACCCATGGTTGGTGGTCTGGCCCGGCGTTGGTGCTTTTTGGCCATTGTGGAGATTTAACTCTGAAGTTGACTTCCTGAGATAGCTTGGATCCACATGCATAACGGAGTAGTGGAGTAGAGTTGCATTGCATAGCATACACGTTTGTATGATGATAATTGTATATGTTATATTGTTGTCTGCTATAACATGATTGTTTGATGTATGCTCGTCTTGCTAACTGTTTCCTTGCCGTTACATTCATATATATGTTTCTTACTCCCTATCTCTATGTATCTCGTTCTGTGGCATGTATAGTTTATGCAGAGTTCGGTGTGCAGCCAGTTGAAGAGTGACTGTGAGGAGCCGCGACTCGTAGATAGGATTTTCCGTTTCAGTAGTTGTTTAGTTTGTTTCCAGTTGTATCCGAATTGTTTTATCGGATTGGTTATACCAGCTCTGTAGTGTGACATTGGGGTTGGATTCGTTTATGTTTTCAGTTATGTTATGTTTCCTTTACAAACATGTTTTGGTTATTTCCGTGTTAAGTTACAATGCGGCAGTCTCTGCCCAATTTTTAATATTATAATATTTGCATCTGTTCTCTCTCTTTTACATCTGTGTTATCGCTTTTGAATGCATGCGGGGTAGAGGGTGTCACATTTAATAGTATCAGAGCAATTCGGCCCTGTCTGGACGTGGTATGAGTCTGTTGCGAGTCTTCTGTGTGTTTTTGTTTGAATTATCTATATTAATTATAGATAATGATGCTTTAGTGTTAAGAACCCTTAGTTCTTCCAGTTTGATGGGAGCCTCCGAGTCCGAGGACTTGATCCGAGGTTATGTGCCTAGTTGGTGAAAGTTTAACCAATCAGGTGATAGAAATTTCGAGGACGAAATTTTTATAATGGAGGTGGAATTGTAACACCCCGATTTTCATATAAGAGATTATGTTACTATAGATGCCTAGTTGTTGTTGTTGTTATTATTAATAATGAAGTTAGTATTGTTATTTATATAATTGATAATGTAATTGTTATTAGTGTCGTAGTATTTTTTTTATACATATATATATGTATAAAATACTACAACACTAATAACAATATATATATATGTATAAAATACTACAACACTAATAACAATATATATATATATATATGTGTGTGTGTGTGTGTGTGTGTGTGTGTGTGTGTGTGTGTGTGTGTATGTATGTATGTATGTATTATTAAATATGATAATATGTATTTTAATATATGATTTTTGCATTAATATGAGATTGTGTCCCTTAATGTGAAATCTTATATAGATATATGATTTTGTATGTGATTTTATATGTTAATATATAATATGTGTTTTTATTAATAATAAGTGATTAAGAAAGATATTATGAGATATCGTGTGATTTAGTATTTAAATTGAGATAGTGTATCTCCTTGGTTTTAATCCCTCAATTAATCAGATTTGAGTTCTTATTAATATAGGATAATCCTCTTTTTGATTATCTCTTAATATTTTATCATAATCTCCTAAGGATCCTATCTAGAAATAACTACTAAATATGTCGCTAAAATTCCATCGAACTTTTGACCATCTTAGAGTCTGATTTAGGATTCTTTCGTTAGACATTAATTTGTAGATATTTCTCTGAGCTTTCTAACGACACCAAGAACACCTCAATCGGAAAGTTTTAGCTCAAGTTATGGTCAAAATACCGATATATATACAATTTGGGCTAAAATAGGAGCCCATTATGCCCTAACTTGTATTTATACCATAAGACTCGACCTAAACCCTATTTCTCACATTGTTAACCTTCATCTTTCTTAGTTCTCCCTTTAACTCCTTGAGGTTCTTGGTGTTCTTGATCTAGTTTTGGGAGAGAAGTAGAACGATAGTGTCGTTTAAGGTAACGTTGTCTTCCCTCTCTCTTACCCTTTGTTTGGGAAAGGAGAGAAGTATGAAGTAGAGAAGTAGGGAAGAGATAAGTGAAGGAGGAAAGAAAATGAGTAGAAAATGGATAGATTTTTTGGTTGTTTGGATTGAAAGAAATATGAGAGAAGTTGGTGAGAAAGAAAAGTTTAGTTTTCTCTCCCCTCGTTTGGTTGAATGGAAAAGTGAAAAGACAGAAAATAAATTTTTTGGCAATGACAAATTTATCCTTGTAACATATATAATATAATATAATATAATATAATATAATATTTTTTTATATACATGTAAAATATAATATAATATATATTATAATTATAATAATATTTATCACATACTATAATATAATAATATTTATTATGATAATATAATATAATAACATTTATTATGAAATATAATATAATACATTTTTAAAAGCAATGTGTTGTTCCAGAATGAACCACCACACCGGATTTTTGGTTAAATGTAAAAGTTGTACGCTGCACATTTGAATAAAACAAAAAAGGACACAATCAGAATAATGGGAAAAAACGGGTTTCTCTCCCCAAAATCTTCGAAGAAGAGGGGAGAAAACAAAATGTGTGGGACCTATTAAACTTTTTTCTTTCTTCCTCAGTTTTCTCCTCTTCCAAATGACTGAAAACTTCATTTTCTCACCGACTTCCCTCTTTCATAGCTCTCTCTCTCCAATTTCTCTAGAACCAAACACAGCGTTAGTCTCTTTTCTATTATTAGATCTAGAGACTAATTGGTTATCCTCTTCTTGTTTGGCCAAGGCTTGGGGAACTCGTCAAGCCGCTCGATGGAACATGTCTAGTTTGTCAACGTTATCGTTTTGGGAATCTTCATACCAGGTATGCGGAGAAGGAGTATTGACATGTAGGCGTTGGGGGTAGCGTAAGATGAATGGTTAACCCCTGACCCTGTCATATGTTGTTTGCCTATTTGATGTTAATTGATATGTGTATAATATGATTCTAATGTTGATAACATGCTTTAATTATTGTATTGTTTGATGTTAATTATTGATGATGTATGATTGGATGTTATTGGTATGCCCAATTGTGTATGATGTTAAATGATGCCATGAATGTTTATGATGATGATGATGTTATTATGATGATGATGATGTTGTTATGATAATGATGAGACTGTTATGATAATGATGATGATGTGATGCTCTAAATGAGTGTTATTGTTGTGCATGTTAATGCCAACAATGATGTTAATAAGACTCTAACCAATTAATAGGGCTTATTAATGATGTTAAAACATTAGAAGAGATGTTAATAAAGATGAATGCATTTAAGGGATGTTTTCCCAGGTTTTGTTCATAAGACATGAATATAGTATGAGAGACAAGGTTATGTTCATAGGGCGGTCAAAGACCCTAGGATTGATTAGTAAGTGTTTTAGGGACGTTAGTATTGAAGCTAGACGTAAAAGACATGGGAACAATTAAAGGTAACGAAACTGATGATTGATGGTGTAGCTTAAACCAATAGGTTTGATCGTTTAATGCCCTAGGAAACATAGTAAGGGTTGTTCAACCCTTCTACCCAGAAACAGTACGGCCACGCTCCATTGAACACGACCGTGCTCAACAGTCAACACGACCGTCCTTGACTTAACAGTCAGCACGCCCGTGCTGAGGGGGAAGCACGCCTATGCTTCTTGCTTCCCTGTACAGATCAGAACACAGAAACGGTAACAAGGGGTGTTTCACCGCAAACGCTTCTAATAATGAAGAAGACACCAAACCAAGTAAAGACAAGTTAGATAACTTAAAGATAACAATGTACCTTGGTAGCCGAGTGGCTAAGGGGGTCTTGATGCTTAATGGTCAAGGTGTTGAGCTCCGGCGCCTAAGGGTCCAGAGTGTTAATAACTAAAGTGAAAAGATATTGTTCTGTACCTTGGTAGCCGAGTGGCCAAGGGGATCTCGATAGCCGAGTGGTCGAGGTGTTGAGCTCTGGTGCTTATTGGCCAGAGTGTTGTTGTTCTATACCTTGGTAGCCGAGTGGCCAAGGGGGCCTTGATGCATAATGTCAAGGTGTTGTTAAAAGATATTGGACCTTGGTAGCCGAGTGGCCAAGGGGGCCTTGATGCTTAATGGCCAAGGTGTTGAGCTCTGGTGCATTTTGGCCAGAGTGTAAGTGAAAAGATTATGTGATAAATGATTAAAGACTAAAGATGAAAGATAACGTTGATGATGATGATGAACTTGGGTAGCCGAGTGGCCCAACCGGAGGTGGTGATTGTTGGTTGTGCGCTGTGTTGCTCATTCATTCATTGGAGTAGTGGAGTAGTGTTGCATCGCATAACATACATTCTTTGGAATGATATTAATATGATGAGATGATTATGTTTGATATGCTATGTTTATATGATGCATGTTCATCTTGCTAACTGCTTCCATGCCATTATGTTGATACATATGTTTCTTACTCCCCGTCCTTTGTTGTTGCTTGCATGTATCTTTTTGGATATGCAGAGAACGGTGAGCAGCTTGCTGAGGAGTGACTATGAGGAGCCGCTACTCATAGTTTAGTTTATGTTCGATTCTAGTTTGTTTATCCGAGTTGTTTTATCGGATTGGTTATACCAGCTCTGTAATGTGACATCGGGGTTGGGTTTGTTATATGTTTATGTTATGTCTTTCTTCTTAAACATGATTTATTTTCCGCGTTGAGACCTTGTTACAATGTGATATCCTTTACCCGTTGGTTTTCTTTTATAAAGAATAAGCATGTGTTTATCTTAATTCGAAAAACCAAATTATTTCCTTCTATGTTATCGCTTTAAAAATACATGAGAGGTAGAGGGTGTCATACTAGAGGTTGAGGATGAGATCAACAATAAGTGGGGTTCGGCTAATTTAAAAGAGAAGGGTAAAACGGATAAAGGATGTGAAGAGGTTAACGGGTTTAATTTGATCCTTTAGCTTAATAACCGTTGTAAGTCTTGGAAGTTGGCCGAATCCCTGAAGAAGTGGATAGATAGAGCAAATGCTAAGGCAGTTGAGACACAGGGTTCGAGAAAAATGGGGAAATCTTATTACATCATTTCAGCTTCAATATACTCAGCTAAAAGTTGAAAGGGGGCAATTGTTATCCCCGAAAATAAAGTAATTTAGCTGGTAGCTAAGCTAACGGCTAATAGCAAAATTAGCTGAGGTTGACGAGCCGAGGACAAAAATAACCGATGGAGGAAGGAGCACATTCGGCTAAGAGATGGGTTGGGCCTTGTTGATGGGCCAGGCTTGAAAGGCAGAACAGGCTAAAGCATAACGGTCGCAAGCTGGTGGAAGGAACCAAGAGACCTAGGAATGTGCAAGTGTGAAGATCAGGAAGTTGTTACCAACGGATGCCACAAAAAGTGCCGAGAAAATAGGAGTTGAGCAGTTGAGGGGTAGCCGTTGTGGTTGTAGCGGTTAAGAAACGTGGACAGCTGAGTTGAGGATAGTTGCATGTATTTAGGAGGTTTAGCCAATTAGAAAAAGAGTTGTTGATTGTAACACCCCGATTTTTCTGCTTGTCTGTAAATTAAGTTTATGTGCGTAATTAAGATTTTATTTTTATAAATAGTGATAATTATTTTGATAAGACCAAATTAAGTCATTTTTATTTATTTTATATTAAAATTTTACAGTTGAATTTTCAATAGAAAATTTCCAACGTTTACGGTATGAGTTTTCGCCGTCAGTTAAGCCCCACTGACCCGAAAATAATTTTAAAAATTCAAAAAAAATAAAATTTTATTATTCTAACCCAGTTATATTATTTCTATGATTTTAGAAATTAATTATTTTTTTTATGAATTTTTCGGGCGAAATTACGAATAAAAATACGTTCGGTTTTTACCGTTACGTAATAATCGGTACCGGAATGAAACCAAAATGATTAAAATCTGATTTTTCCAGATTTGGTAAAGATTTTGAGTGATGTGAATAGTGACCCTTGTCACTATTTATCACTATTTATGTCATAAGTCATTATTGTTTTTCATTTCCTAGAAAAACCATCATTTTTTTAGTTTTAAAAATTTGAATTAAAATTAATAAAAAATGAGGAAACTTCCTCAGATTTGAGAGAGGGAAGCAACCCCCCCCCCCCCCCCCCCCCCCCCTATAAATACCCCCATCCTCTTCTTCATTCACTCATCACTTTGTTAAAACCTTGGCCAAACTCTTGCAAAAATTTTTCTTGAAGTTTTTCACTTTAAAGCTTAAGTGTTGGACTTAGAAGCTACTCATCCTTCCATTCACTCTTCTCTTGCTCACCATCATTTCCAATTAGAGGGTCATTATTCTTGACCCTTGCCATTTTCTTTTAAGTTCTTTTAAGCATCTTGCATGTTCATGAATTTGTTGGAAAATTGGTTTTTCTTTAAGTGCATGTACATAAAATCAATGGATTTTAGTTTATTAAAATAAAGTATCCGATGACTTGGATAAGTCACGGAAGTTTTGTTTTTGGATTTTGTATTTTCACCGAGCGAAAAAGAAGAATAATTGAAAAGTTGAACCTAGTGACCGAGACGTCGAGTAACTAGGGTTTTTAGAAGCACGTTGATCTATGATCCGTGTTACTTTGTTGTGGACTATGTTCCAGTGAATGTTGCTATGGACTGTTGTTCCATATGCGTTGAATGGAAATGATAAAAAGGTGAAAACGGTTTTCTACGACCACAAAGTCCAAGGACTGATGCATAAGTTGGGGACTGTTGTGATTCGTCACTCGCACCTAAGGTCCTGTGTTGATAATAAAAGTTGTAAGACATTTAAAACATTGGAAAGTCATGTGCTTTGAACCTCGACAAAGCGGAAAATATCATAACACAAAGAAAAGTTGAAAATAAAAGGTTTTACATGCATTGATGTTTTTGGCAGACGTGCCCACGTTGTTCGTATGAATATCTGGAAGGGTCAGGTATTTCATACTACGTTGCAGTCATTGTGCCTTGATGGACAATGAAGTCCAGTAGCCATGATTACTGTGCCTTGTGTTGGACAGTATGCTATGGACATTCCACACACGTTGCGCACTGTGCCAGGAGGTTTGGACAGTGTAGTGGAAATTACGTTGGAAATTACCCATTGCCCAGATGGATGCTGATCCACAGGAGCCTGTGGAGGAGGATCCTGAGGAGGATCCAGTGGAGGACCCTGCAAAGGAGATAGATGAAAACCCTCAGTATTACCCTCTGCACGAGGATGACAATTCTGATGAGGGTAGTATGGTGGAGGATCCCTCCCCGGTTGTGTCTCCACAGGGTGGAGATAAGTTTGGTGGTCTCCCGAACGGACACCACTAGGACTAGACCAGCCTTAGAGTTGTTTTCAGTGGTAGTAGCGTTTAAAAGCTGTCTTTGTATTTTGTATCTGACTAGGTCCCTCTAGCTTAAGTTTAACTCTTTTCAAACCTGTTGATAACGGTTTCTGTTGATATGAAGAATTATGTTGTAATCACTCTATGTACTTCTTTCAAGTAGCCTGTCATCAAGAAGGCCTGGTATTTATATGAGAAGTTGTTATGTGTGCCTATGATGTTATTTTATTAGTAATTATATCAAAAATGTTTATGATCAAAAGTTTTATGATATCCCAAGGCGGGAAACATTCAAAATAAATATATATTTTCCGAAAGAAAATCGACACATTATTAATAATCATATTTTCTTAAACAAGTAGTAATTAATGTGACGCTCGGGGAAAGGGTGTCACATTAGGGTGGTATCAGAGCTGGTCGAGTCTTTCTGGAATCTTTGGGAATAGGCCTGTTGTGTTTAAGTTGTGTGATCTTTGAATAGGCTTGTTTGAATTACTTCTTAGAAGTAATAATTGTTGGAATTGATTGAAATGCTCCCATCTAGTTGCCATTTAACTGATTTTTATCTTGATGAATCAATTATGGAGCTAGACGCCGGACGTGGACATGGCCGTAGGGGAGGCCGTAGAGGTGGTTTCGTTGGTGGACGTGGACCTGATGGTGGGGGAGCAGATTTTGCAGCTCAAGCTATGGCAGACGTTGCTGCTGCCATTGCCCAACAAACCGCTACGATGGCTGCACATCACCAACAGGAACAAGCTCGTGTGGAATAAGCCGCAGAAGGGCGGGCTCTGACAGCCTTTCGACGACAGAATCCACCACAGTTTGATGGGGATGATGATCCGGTTAAAGCAGACTTGTGGATTCAAGAGATCGAGAAGATTTTCGAGCTGATAAATAGTCCTGAAGCGGTACGAGTGCCGTATGCTGCTTTCTTACTAATGGGAGATGTTGAGTATTGGTGGAGAGGCACCAGACAGATGCTCGAGGCAAATCAACAAGAAATCAATTGGGAGGTTTTCCATACTGCATTCCTGGACAAGTACTTTCCACAGAGTGTTAGAGGTGAGAAAGAACAGGAATTTCTGCGTCTTCGCCAAGGAGACATGACTATTGGAGAATATGCGGCTAAGTTCGAGTCATTGGCCAAGTATTTTCGCTTTTTCCAAGACAACCCAGATGAGAGCTGGAAGTGTGAAAGATTTGAAGGAGGACTGAGGTTTGAGATCAAGGGGTCATTATTGCCACTGGAGATCAGGAATTTTCAAGCTCTGGTGGAGAAATGTAGAAAAGTTGAACAAATGCTGAAAGGGAGAGACAATCGAGGGAATGTTGGTGGACCCTCACGGTCAAGAAACCAATTCCAAGGCCAGAACCAGGGGGGTCAGCAAGCTCAGAAAAAGCCATACACAAGACCAGCTGGGAACAACCGGAATCAACAACAGTACCGTCCCATGACCTCGGTCTCTGGAAGTGTTAACCAGAGGAGTCAAGGGCAAAGTCAAGAGAAGAAATGTTTCAAGTGTGGAAACCCGACCCACTTTGCTGATGTGTGTCCCGTGAGAGGGATGAAATGTTTCAACTGTTATCAAGTAGGGCACTTGGCAAGGGACTGCAGGGTGTAACAGCCTGATTTTCATTATACTGTTTAACCAAATAAAATATAAGTAATTATATTTTAATATGAAAGTTAGAAAATATTTTTTTGAATAAAATAAAATCATATTCCTAATCTACCTTATGATAGGAAGTCACGGTAAAATTTTCGGTTGAAAATTGAGACGAAAGCCGGTCTGCGTTTTCACTGTCAGTACAAGTTTACTGAGCCGGAAACATAATTTTGACCCGTGAACGAAAGAATTAGTGTTTTTATCACGTTTCCAATAACTTTGGTTATTTTCAAAAATTTGGGTTTGAGATCAAAAATATAATATTTTACCGGGCGAAATCTTCGTAAAATACGATCGGAAGTGCAACCGGATACGCAATGCAGCAGAAGAGGGAACACAAAAGTGATGGAAGTGACATGAGGGGACAAGTCTAAAAAGCTTATGACACACTCAAAAAATAACCATCATTACTTTTTCAAATTAAATGTTATTTTATTACAAAAGCTAGTTTTTCTCTCTCTTCCTCAACCAAACAAGCCTTAAGCAAGACTTGGAGACCAAGTTCTTCTCCCCACCCCTCAAAGCACGAAACTCTCTCTCTCTTCCCCTATATTTACACTCATCTTCTTCACTTTTCACTTTACTCACTCAAAAACTCCATTCTCCTTCTTCTTCTTCCTTTTTCTTCAAACTTCATACTCATAAAGCTTGTATTTTTAGTCATATTTTCACTTCAAGTTCTTCACAAGAGTTGATCCTTGCACCAAGGGTAATACTCTCATACCAATCTTTTTGCAAGTTTCACCTTTTATTTTATAGTTTACTCTACTTTTTCATTAAGTGTTCTTAATGGGTTTCCAACTTCTAAAATCTCTAGGAAATTGTAGAAAAATCCTTTTGAGTTGAAACCACTTTCTATAGTCTTTTATTAACCTCTAGTTTCACAGACTATGATCTTGTGTTAAACAAAAATTTCTAGCCATTTCTTCCAAGGATGGCCGAAACCTATACATGGTGGCCTAGGAAGTTTTGTTTCAACTTGTTGTTAAATGATCATGTGTTTGAGCTTCTAGATACCCCTTGATCTTAAAGTCTATAATGTTGGAAGGTTTGATAGCTTGTTGTCCTATGATGGCCAAACCATGAGGTTTTGAGGCTTAGGATGCTTGATTCAACTTTTCAACTATGATCATGGGTTTAGAACTCTTAATACATTGTGATGCCTATGAGTTTTCATCAAACAAAGAACCTTTCCTCATTATCCTATGATGGCCGAAACTCAATGTTTTGGTGCTAGGATGTTTGAGTTTTCATTTTCCAAAATGATCATGGACTTGAGCTCCATAAGACATTAGGATGCTAAGTCTAAGAGATTGGAAAGTTTAAAGGTTTCTAACCTAGTAATCCTATGATGGCCGAACCTATGAGGTTATGGACCTAGGATGTCTTGTTTCTATTTTTCCAATATGATCATGGATTTGAGCTCCTTAATATATTTGGATGCTAAATCTAAGAGATTGGGAGGTTTAAAGATTTCTAGCCTATTTTGGTGAATAAGGCCGAATCTAGAGTCTTTGGAACAAAGAAGTTTTGTTTTATTTTTCAAAGTAGGATTATTGATTTGAACTCTTTATTACCTTTTGATGTGAAATCCAAAAGCTTGAATCCAACAAAGTTTTCTAGCCTATTTTATAATATAGGGCCGAAACCCTACCCTAAGGGGTTAGATAATTTTATTCAATATTTTCAAGTTATAACAATTGATCTAAGCTACCTAGAACCAAAATGATATATATCCAAAAGCTTAGGTTGAGAAAAGAATCCTAGCCTCGTTTTGATGAGTTGGTCGAACCTAGCATAAGATACACATAGATGAGTTTGTTTGATTAATAAGTATTTATATCATTTGGTTGAAGGTGGAATTGGTAATTTGTGGTGTGACAATAAGGAGCTGCGAGTTCGAGCTTCCAGTGATAACTCAGGTGGGGGAAAGAATCAACCTATCGTCGGAATCGATAAGTAGTAGATTATGTAGTAATTATGTAGGGCGACCTAAACCCTACTAGTAGTCGAATAATCGACAAGACCAGAATCACTTTAAATTGCTTTTATAAAACATCCATGGTGATTCGGGAATTGTAGGTTTATCGATATTAGGTTGATGTTTATACTGTTGATGGTTGATTTGAGTTTTATTACCTTTATTGAACTGATTTAGTGCTATGTTAATGTTTTGGAATATCTTTGATTGATTTGATGTTATGCATGATCTGTGTGGTATTTACTTTATGCTTAGTGGATTAAGCAAAGATATATATGTTGTCTAAGAGATGAGTTGTTTTGGGTGTGAGGATCATGATGACTTTTAGAGGTGCCTAACCTAAATGAATTATGTTAAAGAGGTGTTGTGACATAGAGCACGTGTTGAGGTCTTGACGAGAGGTTAAGGCACTAGGTTATGACCATAGGAGTCTGTGAGGTTCATAAGTTGTGTTGTTTCTATAACCGTATGTTGGACACATACGAGACCCGAAGTCCTTGTGGGACCGTCCAAAGGGTAAACTTAACTTGTGCAACTATGAGTGTCATTGCTTTGCATGAGCACCTCTGGGAGTGGACTAGGTGTGCACCGGGATCATCGTGCAGCTATAGTGTCACGCTTTGCGTGAGCGTTCTTACCATGGTGAAGGTGTGCACCGGGATAATCGTGCAGCTATAGTGTCATTGTTTTGCATGAGCACCCACGGTCCGGGGTGTGCACCGGGACAAATGTGCAGCTATAGTGTCATTGTTTTGCATGAGCATTCTCACCATGACTAAGGATGTGCACCGAGAATGGGACGTGTCGCTTGGACGACTGACCGATAACCATAACTATGATAGGGAAACCGTAGTCAGTTCAGTATCAAGGTTTAGTTACAGGAGTGAGGGTATGAGTGAATATAGGAATTTTATGGAAGATGGATGACTTGACTGATGCTGTGTCTGTGATAATTACTGTATAGTTTACTATGACTCTTTTCCGCTTTTGATGATAGAACTGTTTCTTATCCCCTTGTATCTTCTGTATGTTTGTTTTATCTCTTATGGATCGTGTTCGAAGACCCTGTGGCTGAGCTGAACGAGGAGGAGCTGGATGGGACTCCCTACGAACCGGATGCCGGAGGACGAGCCGTGACCCCTGATGAGTAGGGTCTAGTTTAGTTATGGCCAGTGCGTCTGAGTCGTGACGCTTTATCTTTTCCGCTTATGTTTTGTATAACTATGCACCTGTTAGGGATCCTATTGACGGGATGCCCTGAAACAGTGTTTGATAACTCTGATGCATTAAGTATGTTTAATATAATTAGGTTTTCATATTCTGTTCTATATGAATCTGTTTGCTTAAGAAGTTAAGTTCTAATTTCTACGTATTTTCACGTTAAGTTTACGAAAAGGAATATATTTATCGAGGTTTATTTTCTAATAAAACACCGAGGCACAATGGGGTGTCTCACAGGGCACCAAAGCGGGAACCCACCGTCAACAATACCAGAATTTCCAAACCAATAGCAAGGGGAAGAGTTTTTACCATGAGTGGTGCTGAAACCTCTAACTCCAAGGACCTTATGAAAGGTAGCGGGGATATTGCCGGTAATCTCTTAACTGTGTTTTTCGATTCTGGTGCGACGCACTCATTCATCTCAAATGATTGTGTGAGACTGTTAGCATTGCCTATTACTTGTTTGCCATATGATTTGATTGTCTCAACTCCTACCTCTGAACCTATCACTGTTAACTCAATATGTTTGAACTGTCCGATTATCATTCAGGATCGACACTTTCTTGTTGATTTGATTTGTTTGCCCTTAGTGCAATTAGATGTGATTTTGGGAATGGATTGATTGTCTTCCAATCATATTCTTTTAGACTGTGCTCGTAGAATATTAATTTTTCTGGACCCCGAGATTTCTGGATTTCTCTCTACCCACCAAGTGAAATCTTTTTCGAAGGAAAAGGATCAGAAGTGTTTACATTTAACAAGTTTAGAAGTTGAGGAAGAAGTCATTATACATACGATACCAGTCGTAAGAGACTTTCCGGAGGTGTTTCCTCCCGATGTACCTGGATTACCTCCGGTGAGAGATATCGAATTCTCGATTGATCTTGTTCCAGGAGCCGGTCCGATATCGATTACTCCGTATCGGATGTCACCAACAGAACTCGTAGAATTAAAAGCCTAGTTGGAAGATCTGTTGTCGAAGCAGTTTATAAGGCCAAGTGTTTCCCCGTGGGGAGCACCTGTTCCTTCAGTGCGAATGAAGGATGGAGGATCGAGACTTTGGGTGGATTATAGGCAACTCAACAAAGTAACGATTAAGAACAAGTATCCGTTGCCACGTATAGATGATTTGATGGACCAACTGCAAGGAGCTGCTGTTTTCTCAAAAATTGACTTGAGGACAGGATACCATCAGATCAAGGTAAAGACTAAAGATATTCCAAAGACTGCTTTCCGAACGCGTTATGGGCATTATGAGTATCTTGTAATGCCGTTTGGAGTAACGAATGCCCCTGCTGTCTTCATGGATTACATGAACCGAATTTTTCATCCGTTTTTGGACAAATTCGTTGTCGTGTTCATAGATGATATCCTCATTTATTCCCAGAGTCATGAGGAGCATGAAGTGCATCTGCAACAAGTCTTACAGATCTTACGCGAGAAGGAACTCTATGCAAAACTCTCTAAGTGTGAGTTTTGGCTTGAGGAGGTGAAGTTCTTAGGGCATGTGATTTCCAAAGAAGGGATTTCTGTTGACCCTGCTAAAGTAGAAACTGTACTCTCTTGGGAAAGACCAAGGACGGTAACAGAGATTCGAAGTTTTGTCGGCTTGGCTGGATACTACCGGAGATTTATTGAAAGATTCTCCAAGATGATAGCATCGTTGACTCAACTTACACGAAAGGATCAACCTTGTGTGTGGATGGACAAATGTGAGGAAAGTTTCCAATAGATAAAAGAACGCTTGAAAACTGCACCAGTGTTAATTCTTCCTGAACCCAATGAGCCTTATGAGGTGTACTGCGACGCTTCATATCAAGGCTTAGGCTGTGTATTGATGCAACACCAAAAGGTTGTGGCTTATGCGTCACGTCAGTTAAAGACTCATGAGAAGAACTCCGACTCATGATCTGGAGCTAGCCGCTGTGGTTTTTGCACTGAAGATGTGGAGACATCACCTGTATGGAGCCAAGTTTGATGTTTTCAGCGATCACAAAAGTCTGAAGTATCTGTTTGATCAGAAGGAACTCAACATGAGGCAAAGAAGATGGATGGAATTTTTGAAGGACTATGATTTCACGTTACAGTACCATCCTGGAAAGGCAAACGTTGTAGCAGATGCGTTAAGCCGAAAGGCCATTCATGTCTCAGCAATACGCCCCCCCCCCCCCCCCCCCCAAATAAATACCCCCATCCTCTTCTTCATTCACTCATCACTTTGTTAAAAACCTTAGCCAAACTCTTGCAAAAAAATTTCTTGAAGTTTTTCACTTTAAAGCTTAAGTGTTGGACTTAGAAGCTACTCATCCTTCCATTCACTCTTCTCTTGCTCACCATCATTTCCAATTAGAGGGTAATTATTCTTGACCCTTGCCATTTTCTTTTAAGTTCTTTTAAGCATCTTGCATGTTCATGAATTTGTTGGAAAATTGGTTTTTCTTTAAGTGCATGTACATAAAATCAATGGATTTTAGTTTATCATCATCTCTACTATCCATTTCTTTTCTTGCATGTTGAAAATGAAACTTCCTATGACCATTAAAGGAGGGTGACCACAACCCTCATAGAGGAAAGATGATGATTTTTCAAAAAGTTTCACATGCATGTTGATAATTTACTATTTTCTATGATTCTAACTTATGATTTCTTTAAAGAAATCCTTTTCACCTACACTTGAATTTTTATCAAAAGTATACTTATTTTCACTTTTTGTTTATGTATTGCATGTGGTGAGAATTCATCCAAACCTATGACCAAGGTGTTGAAAGGATGAACTTGTTTTAAAAATCTCACATGCATGGTTTAAGAACTTTGATCTAAGTAATTATTTTATTTTATTTCTAGAATTTATTGAAAATATATGTTTTCCTTCATTTTTAAGATGTTGTGGCTAAGACTCTAAAATAAAAGAGTTGATGAAGCCTAACTAAAAGTCTTTAAGAGAAGGATGCATGTACAATAATTTCATTTCTTTGCATGAATGATTTAGTATGGTGTTTGAAAAATTTAGAATCTCTAATACTTTCATGATCTTGAGGCCGAAACTCTTTAGGAGAGTTGATGAGGTCTTATTCAAATTTTTGTTAACCAAATGATGTTTTAAAACATAGCTTTAGTATATGCAAAGAAGTAAGTTTGTTAAAATACAATGTTCTTCCATTATTTTATGTAAAGGCCGAAACCTATGGGTAATGAGGCCAAGGATTTAAAATTTTATTTTCAAGGTTTTGAACCTATGTTTTGTATTTTAAATACTAGTAGAAATTAAATACAAAAGTTTGTACATATTTAAAAATTTCTAGCTTGGTTTTCATGACATGGCCGAAACATACATGAGAATTTTAGGATAAGTTGTAAAGATTTTTAACTTAAGTTAAATATGTATTTTTGTTTAAATTTGAAATCGTGACAGTCGTGGAATCGTTTCGTTTTAACTAGTCAATCAGAGCTTTTAAACGTCGGATTTGAGGTAAGGGGAGATAGCCTAAGAGATGATATAATTATGGTAAATATATGCTTAAATATAATATGTTGTTTAGGTTGTAAATTGTTGAAGTTTGTGATTGTTGCATAGTAGCCTAACCATTTGGTTAGAGCCCAACCCTTAAGGAAAGATAAAAGCATTAAGAAAACTATACACAAGTTGAAGATAAATGTATTTAAGTTGAAATATATTTTTGGGAAAAGTAAATAATTTTATTTACTTAAGTGAAAATTTTAAGAGATTGAAGATAAAAGATTTTATTCAGAAAAGAGAATTATTTTGGAAATATTAAGATGTTTTCTATAAAAGCTTAAATTTTTGAACTATTTTATGTTGTAAAATTTTTATTAAAAACAAATGAATTTTTGGTTCTTTACTAAAGAGGTTTTATTCTCATATATTACACTATTTCCTCTTAAAAATCTCTATTCTTTTGTAAAAGAAGATTTTCTTCTAAAGATGAATTTTAGGAGTTTTATTAATAAGTTCTTTTGTTAAAAATGAATTTCAAAGAAAAGCAATGTTTTTCAAAAGAAGATTTTATTAAAATAAAGTATCCGATGACTTGGATAAGTCACGGAAGTTTTGTTTTTGGATTTTGTATTTTCACCGAGCGAAAAAGAAGAATAATTGAAAAGTTGAATCTAGTGACCGAGACGTCGGGTAACTAGTGTTTTTAGAAGCACGTTGATCTATGATCCGTGTTATGTTGTTGTGGACTATGTTCCAGTGAATGTTGCTATGGACTACTGTTCCATATGCGTTGAATGGAAATAATAAAAAGGTGAAAACGGTTTTCTACGACCACAAAGTCCAAGGACTGATGCATAAGTCGGGGACTATTGTGATTCGGCACTCGGACCTAAGGTCCTGTGTTGATAATAAAAGTTGTAAGACATTTAAAACATTGGAAAGTCGTGTGCTCTGAACCTCGACAAAGCGGAAAATATCAGAACACAAAGAAAAGTTGAAAATAAAAGGTTTTACATGCATTGATGTTTTTGACAGACGTGCCCACGTTGTTCGTATGAATATCTGGAAAGGTCAGGTATTTCATACTACATTGCAGTCATTGTGCCTTGATGGACAATGAAGTCCAGTAGCCGTGATTACTGTGCCTTGTGTTGGACAGTATGCTATGGACATTCCACACACGTTGCGCACTGTGCCAGGAGGTTTGGACAGTGTAGTGGAAATTACGTTGTGCCTAATATACCTGGCAATCGAGCCTGATCAGCTCCTTTTAAAGAAAGTTAAAAACTCCGGAGTCTTGCATTAAAGTTGAAATTTTCATGAAAATCATAGTTTTTCAAAGTTGATTGATGACTTGAGGAGATGTTATATTGAATTGAATATTTTATATATTGGAATTATGATAATATCTGTTGTATATAATGTTTGTGTTGCAAGTATATAGTTTATCATGATTATCCATATGCTGGTATCTCACCCTTGCATTTTGTGGGTTTTTATTTCTTTGTGGCGTATATTATTGTATCGGAAAGTAGATGAACCCAGACGCGCCTCTGCTACACTCCCGGGCGCGAGCCCTCATATTTGAAAATCGTTTTGACCCGAATGCGTGGGAATTTAGACCGGGAACCCACGTAGCCCATTACACTGGTCCAGTTACTACCGTCGAGGGCAGCATTGCGAACGGACCTATGAGGAGTGTTCGTACCTTTGAGACAGTGCAGATCACATTACCACCTTCAGACCTCTGTCTCTAGCACTGGGCAGCTCATGGCTTAGTGGTCCTAGGACAACAACCACCGCAGGATTTGCCACTTGAGGAGGCACCCATTGCCCAGATGGATGCGGATCCACAGGAGCCTATGGAGGAGTATCCTGAGGAGGATCCAGTGGAGGACCCTGCAGAGGAGATAGATGAAAACCCTTAGTATTACCCTCTGGACGAGGATGACGATTCTGATGAGGGTAGTATGGTGGAGGATCCCTCCCCGGTTGTGTCTCCACAGAGTGGAGATAAGTTTGGTGGTCTCCCGAACGGACACCACTAGGACTAGACCAGCCTTAGAGTTGTGTTCGGTGGTAGTAGCATTTAAAAGCTGTCTTTGTATTTTGTATCTGACTAGGTCCCTCTAGCTTAAGTTTAACTCTTTTCAAACCTGTTGATAACGGTTTCTGTTGATATGAAGAATTATGTTGTAATCACTCTATGTACTTCTGTCAAGTAGCCTGTCATCAAGAAGGCCTGGTATTTATATGAGAAGTTGTTATGTGTCCCTATGATGTTATTTTATTAGTAATTATATCAAAAATGTTTATGATCAAACGTTTTATGATATCCCAAGGCGGGAAACATTCAAAATAAATATATATTTTCCGAAAGAAAATCGACACATTATTAATAATCATATTTTCTTAAACAAGTAGTAATTAATGTGACGCTCGGGGAAAGGGTGTCACATTGATAGTAAGGCTTAGCCTATAAATACCTATTGTACTTACTGTTAAGGACACACGACAAAATCCATTACAAATTTTAAGCTTTGCTTATTTTCACTTGCCTTTACTTTCGGCTCTTTATCAATTCGACTTTTATTTAGTGTCATTTATTTCACGCAAGCTTATTTCCTAGCCGATTAAGTCCATATTCCTTAGTTCTTAGCTTTCTCTTGTTCACCTTGGTACCAAATGCTTTCTCTAGTGAGTTTAGGAACCCTTTGCTAGAAGTTGGATTTTACTTCTAGTTCAAATCGCCTGACCCCTATTAAAATCCGTACATGAACCGAGGCTGATTTCTAGATCGGCTGATAACTTATTTTTCATGTTAAACACATACTAACATGCTAGAAGATTCATAACTTAACTTCATCAATGTATATTGATGTTCACCTTTGGGCAATCCATCAACATACCATACATGACATGATGCCAGTAAAAGTTTACATAATTTGGTAATGATACATGCACCAAATTGAAACATTTATCATCTGTGGATATATAAATATAACTAATTGTGCATTTACACTACCAACATTTATGCTCATCAATTATAGGAACAAATAATGAGTGATCCTCAACTGTCCTACAATAATGAACTTCAATTTACCCATAAAACCAATAATTTTCCATTCATTCATAGCATCAAAATTATGGGTAATTGAAATAAAATCATACAATATGGAATTAAATAGACTTTAAAGATTTGACCACTTTGGTGATTAACAAATCTATCATACTTTAATTCCAATATGCAATTGCTTCGCAAACAGTGTCATACAATTCATCAGTGGAGAATAACCATATGTGAAGTGTGATACAGTGCCATACAATCATAAATCTGTCATACTGTATCAACGCAGAACACCTTAATATACATACAAAAGGTCTATCATAACACAATAGTGTTGAGACCTCATAAGTCTAAAACACATTTAATGTATAAATTCTCTAAGTTTTGATGATTCCAAATAGTTCAGGTATGATAATGTTGAACCAAATGAAATTACTGATATATTTGATAAGTGTGCAGGAAAATAGACTTGAGGTCACTCGTCTATTTATGACCCGTCTAATTTTCAGTAGAAGCTCAACACTGACTCGTCTAAAAATTCCACTCGTCTAAAAGTTAGTCAAAGATCAAGTCAACGTTCAAGACTAAGTTCACTTGATGACGTGGCAAGAAGCATGCATCTAAGATTGACTCAGTTGAGCACCCGTCTAATTTTGGAACATGCTAGCATCCGTCTAACTTTTGAATGATCAGCACCCGTCTAATTTTTTGAATGATCAGCACCCGTCTAATTTCTGGATGACTTTCACCCGTCTAAAAATTCTCATTACTGATACCAAGTCAGTATGTCAGAAATCAAGTCCAAGTCACCTTATTCAAATTATATGCCTTCCTTAAGGATCTCGACGACCTCTAGACAATAGCTCAAAGGACAAAGAATAAAGAACGTGGTTTCAAGGTTTTAAGGAATAAACACGAAATCTCTACACCATTGCAATAACCTTTTGCTTGTTTTAGTACAAAGTAAAAGTGCTTTCTGGAAAGTGAACTGATGTTGCACTGAAAGAGGAAAGCTCTCTGCTACAAGTACAAGAAGCCTGCTGCTATATACTCTGAAAGAACAGCTGCTCAGTTTAAAGTGTACTCTTGGACACCCTTGTCAAAGCTCAACGTTTCCAAGCATTTAATGAATATTCAGAACGACTCTTTGGCATTAAATGGTGTCTCAGAAAGCTCAAGTCAGAAGCAAACACTTTCTGAAGCTGTGTCAAAACGGATCTCTTGATTGAAGTCTTTAAATAGATCAAACAATGAAGATAAAGCTAAGAAGTTAGAATATCATAAAGAACACTGCGCAGAAGCATTTACTCTCTTCATTAACTTCTTCATTCCTTCATTGAATACACATTCAATCATTTGATATAAATTCGCAGTCTTTCATACTTCATAATTATTCCACTCTCTGAGTGTGATCTGAAAGATTTGCAAGTTGTATTAACTACACAAAAACCTTTTATCCCTTACTGTTTTGAGCCTGAAGAGGCTAGGTGAGAAAAGGATACTTGTTTGAGTGTTGAGCCTGAAGAGGCTAGGTGTGCAAAGAATACTTGTACTGTAATTTACTCAGTTATAGTGGAAACTTGGTGCTGCCAAGAAACTGGACGTAGCCCTATGGATTTTGGGGTGAACCAGTATAAATCTCTTGAGTGATATCTCTCTTCCCTTTATCTTTTAATTTGCTTAAGTATTATTTCTGTTTAAGCTTTTAACTTGGGGAGTTAATACTGTGATTATCAAACTTTATTTTAACCTTCTCTAATTGTGTGTGCTATTCTATTTCAATATTAGACGTTTCACTCGTCTAACTTTCTCTTATCGAAACCTTGCTTGCTGTACCTGCGAAAATCTTTTTAAAGTAACCGAAAAAGTTGGTAAACACAATGAAACCCCCCTCCTTGTGTTCACTTTGGTTATTTCAGTTGGTATCAGAGCTCAGCCTCTGGGTTGAGCACTTAACAGTGTAGAGGAAAAGATCTTGGAAATGGCAGGAGAAACCAGTGGAAGCAAGAACCATGCCGGAGAAGGATCCTCAATGTCGAGACCTCCTTTCTTCAATGGAGAGGACTACATCTACTGGAAAGAAAAGATGAAGTGGTTTTTACAATCCACTAATTCTGATCTTTGGGATATCATTGATGAAGGTCCCTTTGTTCCTAAAGGTGACAAAGGAGATGAAATTCCTAAAGCAAACATGACCACTGATCAAAGAACAAAATGGCAGCTGAATGCCAAAGCTAGATATGCAATCATGTGTGCTTTGAGCAGAGAAGAATTTGAAAAAGTCTGTGCTTGTGAGTCTACAAAGGAAATGTGGGACTCACTAGCTGTTGCTCATGAAGGAACCAGCAAAGTCAAAGAAACCAAAGTCAGCATGCTTGTCAGAAAGTATGAATTGTTTAAAATGGAGGAAGGTGAAACTATTGGTCAAATGTATGGAAGGTTTCAAACCATAACCAATGGATTGAAATCTCTGGGAAAAACCTACAAGACTGAGGAACACATTCAAAAGATTCTCGGAAGTCTTCCAAAACAATGGAGACCACTTGTAACTGCTGTGTCTCAGGCCAAGAACTTAACAACAATGAAGCTTGATGAGCTTCTTGGCACTCTTTAGATTCATGAACAAGAACTGATTGAAGAGAACAATGGAAAGAAAAACAAGTCCATTGCACTCAAAGCTGACAAGAAGTCATCTAAGGGAGCAAGTTCAAAAGCTCTCAAAGTAGATGAATCTTCAGAAGAATCTGGAGAATCAAATGAGGATGACTCTGATGATGAAGATTATGAACTTTCTCTTTTCACCAGAAAAATGAAAAAGCTGTGGAAGAAAAGAAACTTCAGAAAAGACAAACCCTTCAGGCGTTTCAACAAAGAAAAACACAACAAAGATGGTGGATCCAATGACAGAAATGTCATTGTATGTTATGAATACAAAAAGCCTGATCACATCAAGGCAGAATGCCCTCAACTCAAAAAGCAATCTTCCAAGAAATTCTTCAACAAAAAGAAGAAAGGTATGATGGCCACTTGGGAAGATCTTGATGAAAGCTCCACTGAAAGTGAAGGAGAGGAGCTTGAAGCAAATCTCTGTCTTATGGCAGATACTGATTCAGAATCAGAAACTGAGGTACATTCTGAACTTGAAAAATTGAATGATGCCTATGATGAACTATTGGAAGAATCCAACTATATATCTAAAGCTTTCAGATCCCTCAAGAGACAGTATGCTAAACTCTCAAATGAGTATACACAGAAATCTCTAGAGTGTGAGAAGTTAGCAGAAGAGAATAGTAAACTTAAAACTGAAAAGTCTAAAGTTGAGATCTTAGTTGAAACTCTACCATCTGAAGAAGTAAATAAACTTCAACAGAAAGTACAAGAGCTCACCTCAGATCTTGCCAAGTTTGTTAATGGTAGAGATAATCTGACTAAACTCTTAGGAAGTCAGAGGCACTCCCTTAACAAAGAAGGTATAGGATATTCCAATCAAGAACATCATAAAGGATCAACAAAGTTTTCAAATGTAGCTGTTAAATCTGTATTAGATAGCTCAAATAGATCTATATGTTCCCACTGTGGAAAAGCTGGACATATCATGTCTAAGTGTATTCACAAAAAGAGAAGGAAGTCTTCACAGACTCCTCATACTAACAAAAAAGGACCCAAGAAAATATGGGTACCTAAGGTCATGATCATTCCTGTTGCAGACATACTCAACAGAACAAACCAAACACCTGTCATGGTACCTGGACAGTGGATGCTCGCGACATATGACAGGCGAAAGGTCTATGTTCCTAGACCTCCAACCTAAGAAAGGTGGACATGTAACTTTTGGTGGCAACCAGAAAGGAAAAGTTGTTGGTGTAGGTAAAATTGGTGGTAAACCTCCCTTACCTATTATCCATGATGTTTTATTTGTGAAAGGATTAAAACATAATCTGCTTAGCATAAGTCAATTATGTGACAGTGGATTTTCTACATCTTTTTCTAAGGATGCATGCATAGTCAATGATTGTAGTGGAAAGACCCTATTTTCTGCCAAAAGGCAAAATAATCTGTATAAGATTGACATGACTGAACATTCAGATCAAAGTGTAACATGCTTTATGTCTAAAGAGGATAAAAAGTAGTTGTGGCATAAGAAACTAGGACATGTTAGTATGAAACAAATTTCTAAATTGAAAAAGCATAACCTTGTGAGAGAATTGCCTGACATTTCTTTTAAGAAAGATATTTTGTGTGATGCATGTCAGAGAGGTAAGCAAGTAAAATCAAGTTTCAAATCCAAGAAAGAAGTCACATCCTCTAGACCTTTGCAACTGTTACACATGGATCTGTTTGGACCAATCAGTGTAGCTAGCCTAGGTGGAAAGAAATATGGTTTTGTCATAGTTGATGACTATTCTAGATTTACATGGGTACTCTTCTTAACCCACAAGGATGAATCTTATAAGGCATTTTCAGTATTCAGTAAAAGAGTACAAAATGAGCAAGGTTTTTGTATTTCTGTTATAAGAAGTGACCATGGAGGAGAATTTGAAAATGAGCAGTTCAAACTGTTCTGTGAGGAAAATGGTATTTCTCACAATTTCTCTACACCTAGAACTCCACAACAAAATGGAGTAGTTGAGAGAAAGAACAGATCTCTTCAAGAGATGGGAAGAACAATGCTTAATGAAAATAATCTTCCTAAGTACTTCTGGGCAGAAGCCATTAACACTGCTTGTTATGTACAAAACAGAATACTGATTAGGCTTATTCTAAATAAGACTCCTTATGAATTGTGGAAAGATAGAAAACCCAACATATCATATTTTCATGCATTTGGTTGTGAATGTTATATTCTCAACACAAAAGATCATCTTGGTAAATTTGATTCTAAAGTTGATAAAGGCATATTTATTGGTTATTCTGAAATGTCTAAAGCTTTTAGAATTTTTAATTCTAGAACCTCTGTTGTAGAAGAATCAATTCATGTAAAGTTTAATGATGGTTTGAAGACTGATAGGGAACTATCAGATCTAGAGGATGATGTTGCAGGTATTGAACTTAATCCTGCAATAGAAGTGTGACACCCTTCTACCCAGCACGTTATAAGGCAAATAAAATAAATAATTTAAAATAAAAACATGCAATTATTGAATAAGTTCAAAAACAATTGTCCATGGGTTGAAAAGTCCCACATGAACCAGTTACAACGCGGAAAATAAACCAAGTTCATAATTGATAAAACATGAAGAAATAACTACCCAACCCCGATGTCACAACTCAGAGCTGGTATAACCGTTCCGGAAAATTACATCCTCGGAATTCAAAAGGAACAACTAAACATAAACAGGCCCTAACGAGTTGTGAGTGGCGGCTCCTCAGAGTCACTCCTCTCCGGGCTGCTCGTCATCCTCTGCAAATGCCGATCAGGCCAAACACAAACAATACAGGGAGTAAGATTCATGTAAACATATATACAGCAGGGGAAATAGTACGCAAGGTAAACATACACATAAGCATACATCAACATCCAACAGTATCATAACAACCGAGTATGCTATGCTATGCAATGCATCAACTACTCCGCTACTCCAACTATGCATGTGGATCCAAACTAACTCAGGATGAACGACTTTGGAGTTACATATCCGTATTGGCCATAAAAGCACCAACACCCGCAGTTCACCAAACCTTGGGTGAACCCCATGGATAGCCAACGCATCAAACCATGGATGCCTCATCACGGGGGGCCTCGGTCACCAAACCATGGGTGACCTACCGTGGATGGCCAGATCACCGTACTCTCGGGCGATCTCCCCTATGTCGAACCTCCCCCATCAACAACTCCAATGCTCTATGCAAATGGTACAACAACAAACAATCTCAACCACCTCCTTGCTTGGGCCATGAAGCTCCCAAGACTTCAACATCAACGTTTAACGTAACCTTAGACCCAAACCGTGGGGTCAAGGCTCCCTTGGCCAATAAGCACCAAGGTTCAACTCAACGTGCTTGGGTCTCTAAGCACCCAAGACTTAACTTAACAACATGCGATAACCCAACGGATACCGACTTAACACCTTGTTATCTTAATTATGTTATATAATTAATAACCAGGTTGTCTAATCTTTATCTTTGATTGATTATCTCAACTTATCATCATAGGGAAATGGGGTTTTAAACCCCTTAAGTCCTTTAATCGTATCACTGTCCAGGAGGGGTCAGCACGGTCGTGCTTAGACCCTAGCACGGTCGTGCTTGGACACGTGAGGGCATGCTGCCCTTTTAAGTGAAGCACGGTCATGCTTCACCCTTAGCACGGTCGTGCTCAGTAGCACGGTCGTGCCGTTTGACCTGTACGGCCGTGCTGAACAGCGCGGTCATTTTCCAGAATTTAAATGGGAGCACAGTCATGCTCCCTGTTCAGCACGGTCGTGCTCATCGCGCGACAGTGCTGTTCTGGGCAAGGTTTCAACACAGAATTTCAACCAATTATGTTAGGGATTAATTCTCTTAACTGAACACGTTTTTACACCTAATTAATCAGTTAACATGTTTTATCAATCAACCATCATCGCAACAGTCCAAACAGTAACAACATCGTTAAATCATAACATCAATCATCATTTCATATTAATAACCAACATGTCCATAACATACATATAGCATCGCAATCAACCAGATATAGCATGTTATTGATGGAAACAGTAATCGACATATAAATCATACAACATACAATGACACCGGGGTCATGGGGACCCCGTTACCTTACACTACCCACTGCCTAATGAATACAATCCACTTCTCCCATACCTGGATTGAAGGTAGCTCTATCAACCAACGTATGCTCCTAACTGCAACCGGTTCCTTCCCAAACAGCTTAACCCAAAGAACCTTAAACAATAGAACATAACCAGATTAGTTTCCTACTCAAAACAAAGAAGGAAACCACAAGGGGAAGGGAAACCATTACCTCCAGACCAAGGTAGAACCACTAGTCTCCCTAAACTGCTTCCAATAATCCCCAACAATGAAGAACGAAGAGGAAGCAGTGTGGAAACGTGCTCTAGCCGCAACTACGGCTGCTGCAACTCACAAAAGTAGGGTTATACGTAACCCTCGGGTTCTGCTCACGTTTATAACGTCCGGACCTGAGCACGGTCATGCTTAGCAATGAGCACGGTCGTGCTCCACTTAGCGTCAGCGAGACGCGGTCCACGCATTGAGCACGGGCATGCTCACTATTGAGTACGGTCGTGCTCAACTTAAAATCAGAAACACGCTTCTGACTTTAAGCACGGGCTTGCTGGCTGATGAGCACGAGCGTGCTCATGTACCAGAAAGGGACATTTAAGCTAAAATCCCACTTAGCCCTTAACCAACATTTTAAAAATAAATAAAACTAGCTTAATAAAACATTTTACGAAAAACGGGGTGTTACAAGAAGAATCTTCAGACAAGTCAAAAGTAGACGTGTCTGAAATACAGACTAATACTGATAAGTCTGAAACTCAGACTTTGAAGAAAGATTGGAAATTCAAGACCTATCATCCAGAAGATCTCATCATTGGAAGTCCATCTCAAGGAGTTAGAACCAGATCTGCTTTCAATGAAAACAACAACATGGCCTTCATATCAGACTTGGAACCTAAAAAGATTGAAGAAGCCCTGCAAGATGAAAGCTGGATTCTAGCCATGCAAGAAGAACGAAATCAGTTCAAAAGGAATGATGTCTGGACTCTAGTTTCTAAACTCAAAGAGAAAACCATTATTGGAACCAGATGGGTGTTTAGAAATAAACTAGATGAAGATGGAAAAGTGGTAAGGAACAAGGCAAGATTAGTTGCTCAAGGCTATAATCAACATTAAGGTATTGATTTCACTGAAACTTTTGCTCCTGCAGCTAGACTAGAAGCAATTAGGATTCTCATGTCATATGCTGCACAACATGATATAACTCTTTATCAAATGGATGTTAAAAGTGCATTTCTAAATGGAATAATTGAGGAGGAAGTTTATGTCAAGCAACCTCCTGGATTTGAGGACTCTGAGAATCCTCACCATGTCTATAAGCTTAAGAAAGCTTTGTATGGACTCATACAAGCTCCTAGAGCTTGGTATGATAGATTAAGCACATACCTCATGAAAAATAATTTCATTAGAGGAAAAGTAGACACTACACTTTTCAAGAAATGCTCAAGAAAAGATTTCATAGTAGTACAGATTTATGTTGATGATATTATATTTGGTGCTACTAATGAAAAGCTCTGCAAAGAGTTCTGAGTTGATGCAGAATGAATTTGAGATGAGCATGATGGGAGAATTGAAGTTCTTCCTTGGTCTTCAAATAAAACAGTCAAATGATGGAATCTATATCCATCAACAGAAGTACACCAAGGAGCTTCTGAAAAAGTATAAAATGGAAAATTCAAAGCCTATGAGTACTCCTATGCATCCAACAGTTGTTCTAAACAAGGATGAGGAAGGTAAAAAGGTAGATCAAACTGTCTACCGAGATATGATTGGATCTCTGCTATATTTAACTGCTAGCAGACCTGATATCCAATTCAGTGTCTGTCTTTGTGCTAGATTTCAATCAGATCCTAAGGAATCTCATTATAAGGCTGTCAAAAGAATTTTCAGATATTTAATTGGAGCCACTAACCTTGATCTGTTTTATAAGAAATCTGAAGATTTCAGGTTAGCTGGATTTTGTGATGCTGATTTTGCTGGAGACATAATTGATAGAAAAAGCACCAATAGAGGATGTCACTTCATTGGAGCAAATACGATCTCCTGGTCAAGCAAAAGGTAAAGCACCATTGCTCTATCAACTGCTGAAGCTGAATATATATCTGCAGCTAGTTGTTGTTCACAACTACTTTGGGTAAAATATCAACTTGAAGATTATTCAATGATTGAGGGTGGCGTCTACTATACACCTCGTTAAGAATGGTGTAACATGCACCTTTCGATCCGACGGTTCGTATAACCTGTTTCAGTGTACTATCATGTACATGAGCATGCTCACTTGATAAAAAGCTGCGGGCTTCCTCTTTTTACGTTTCCAAATTCCAATGCATTAGTTACTAATTTATATATCAAGTTAGTTTACATACTCCCTCCGGTCCTTATTATAAGAGGCAAATGACTACTTTTTTTTGGTCCAAAATATAAGAGACATGCATGTATTTTGACAAATAATAAATGCTCATTTCCAATTTTACCCTTATTTATAATAGGGTATCTATTTACGAGACAGTGTAACTTTCAATACAAGTAGGTTTGTTCATTAATTATTGAAGGGTTAAATTTGTAAATTTATATGAGTATTAATTACAAATAGCTTATTTCAATGCATTTCCTTGATCTGTATGTTTTAGGATTTTGCCTCTTATATATAGGACCAGAGGGAGTATTAAGCTAGTAACCGAATTAAATATTAATTCGGTAATAATAATAAAAAAGTCTTCTAGAAAAAACTAATTTTTTAAAAAATAAATGCCTAATATATCCATAAATAAAACATATAATATTATAAATAGACCTATAAATATAATTTTGATATGTTGTTGATGCAAAAAATTTATACTATTAATCATTATAAATCATCATATCCCTAACTTTTAAGATAGTATTAATAAGAATTAAATATTTTTAATAATATGTTAATTTATGATTTGTTGATAATATAATTTTTTTTTACACGATACTGCTATATTAGTTTTTATAAATTTTTACAAATCATGCTAAAAAATTTTTAACCAAAAAAAATCCTAAAATATGTTTACATAGAGCTATTAATTCGGGGCAGGCTCGTCCATTCGGACCAGCTCACAAGGGGTCACTATATTTTCGGACCGGACTGAGTTAGGCAAATTTTAATTCTAAGACAGTAATTTAATAGCCCAACCCAGCCATGTGCGGACTGCGAGGAAAATGAACTGACTCATAAACTGATACGCTTGAATAAAGATAAAAAAAATTAGATATTTTTAAAATTAATATCATAGTGCTAATGAATTTGCAGGTCGGGCCGAATTGGGCCAAAATAATTTTAGGCCTACATTTTATCAACCTAACATATGTTTAATATTGGGCTATTCGGGCCAGTCCATCGGACTGAGCTCTTTTTGACAGCTCTACGTTTATATATCCATAAGATTTAATTATTATATACACTATCACTATGAATATTCTTGACTTCCAAACAATTATAAATTATCACATCATTACATATATTTGACTTTTATCATAATTATCTTAACAGTCATGTGTAAATGATTTATAAATTTATAATTGATTAATAGTGTGATATTTTTTTATATTGATATTATATCAAATTAAACTAATGTATCTGTTGGAGTCCCACACTGAATAGTGATAGAGCGAATAGTGCATATAAGTGGGGGGCAATCCTCACCTCATAAGCTAGCTTTGGGGGTTAAGTTTGGCTCAAACCCAAATTCTAAAATAGTATCAGAGACTATCCTACATCCGTCGGGCCACCCACAGATGTTCAGTCCTGCAAAGTTCACGCTCCAGATATCATGTCCTGAGCATGAGGGGGTGTGTTGGAGTCCTACATTGGAAAGTGATAGAGCCTGAATAGTTACATATAAGTGGGGGCAATCCTCATCCCATAAGCTAGCTTTTGGGTTTGAGTTGGACCCAAACCCAAATTCTAAGAGTATCTATGGATCAAACTTCTGTTAATTTTATTACCATCTATCTATTAATAATTTATTTTTGTCAAAAAAAATCTATTAATAATTTATTTATATTAAAACATCTGCCACTGATGTTGACGTGCCTATAATTAGAGATTTTTTAAAAACACTTTTTTTTTATTATCTACAATATTCATGTATTCATATAGAAAATTCGTACATAAAATAGGTGATATATATATATATATATATATATATATATATATATATATATATTGACAAAATAGAGGTGATATTTTTTAGTACTTCCAATTTCAGGTTCTTGATAAATCTTAAGGTGCATGTATATATATCATTTTTAGGAAGTTGTAGTGTAAAATTTATATCAAAATTAAACACACGGTCACAGGTCAAGTTTTCAGTTTAATAATATATATTTTATTTATATATTAGATTTTTATTTTAGCTCTTTATTTTTCATTTAAGGTCTGTCACTAAAGTTTAATATATGTAAACAAATGTGAGATATAAATTAATAAATAGTACTAGTAATTGCTTTTAAAAAAATGCTAACGAATGTCTTTAGGGTACTCTTTAAGGAACCAAAAAAAGAAATATTTCATGAAAAGTTAATATATTTAATATATGGAATGGTGAAATAGTTAATTTTATAATAAAAATTTACTTTTTTATGTTTTCTCAGAGAGTGTTCTATTAGCATGACAAAAAAAAAATTAGCACCGGTAATATATATTAGGATTTGCTTTATTATGACATAGAAACAGTAAATGTGCAGCCCTTTATCCCTTGGGATATGGAACCCGGGTCAGGAGCATTGTTAATGTGGTGGTTAGAAGCTATCAGACCCACAAACTAATGCTGATCCAACGGTCTAGTTTTCATCCTATAATTTGGAGCAACTTACACCCTATTTTATGGGGTGCATTGAAGACGCCACCATGATTGAGCATAATATACCTGTTTGGTGTGATAATACTAGTGCTATTAATCTGTCTAAAAATCCAATATAGCATTCTAGAGCAAAGCATATAGAGATAAAGCATCATTTCATTAGGGACTATGTTCAAAAAGGTGTTTTTGAAATTAAGTTTATAAACACTGATTATCAGTGGGCAGACATTTTTACTAAACCTTTAAGTGAAGATAGATTTGTTTTTATTAGAAGGAATCTTAACATGCATAATGTATCTGAATAAATGTTTGCTGATATGTCTGAAAAATTACTTGTCTATTTTCCTATATTCTATGATTACTTGACTCGTCTAATTTAGCCAAGCGTCTAATGACGTGGCTAAAAGCACTCAGTGCTAAATTCTGACTGAGACATATGTACATTGCATTTTCCCTCCTTTTCTTAAATATTTTATTATCTATCGTTTCAAATTGATTGATTGTCATTTATGGCAACACTCTCTCTCCTTGTTCCCAACGTAAAAAGCACTCAAGTGTTTTTAACAAAAACCCGTGTCTTTTCAAAATCTACCCACTCACAATTTCTTGCTCACAAATTCTTTCTCTAAGCTCTCTTCGTCTTCACCTTCTCGAGACCTTCTCTGTTAAACCCTAATCCTCTTCTCTCAAAATCAATGGCACCCAAAAGCCTTCTTGAGACTTTATCTGAGAAGACCAAGGTATCTATCGCTGAGCTAAACAAGGTGCTTCCTGGAAGAGTTCCGAACTTTGATGAACTCAGAACCAAGGGTTTGGATGTGCTTCCTGAGCTCAACCATGCCGGTTGGTTACCATTCTTTCAACTGCAAGAACGTGTCTTCCCTGCTCTAGTTAGGGATTTCTAGACCACGGCAAAAATCACCAAGGATAACACTACCCACATGATTTCTGGGGATGTTGGTGAGGATCACATTTTCATCACTCACGAATTACTCGCTGAAGTAACAAAATGCCCTAGGGAATGAGCTGGGCATTATAAAGACTAGATGGAGGATCAAGGGAAGCCAATGTGAATCTGGTGCTATATGGGACTGCAAACCCTGGTAACATGGATTCCAAGTATCTGACTCCTAAGGCAAGATTTTTACATGTCTTACTTATAAATTGTGTAATGCCTAGGACTGGGTCTAGAAACCATGTCAACTTGTTAGAAAAGTTTGCTCTGTTTCATCTTGTCCAAAGAATCAAGATAGACATAACTGACCTGATTTTCATGCACATGGAGAAAGCTGCAAAGGGAAAAGATAAGGACTACCCTTTTGGAATGGTTATGACTAGAATCTTTAGGGCATGTAAACTGGATTTGAGAAGGGCTGTCTCTGCTGATCTCTGTACTGAGATCACAACAAAAACCCTAGCTTTGATGAAGATGAACTTGACCCCTACTCTTGGTCAAACTGCTGAAGCCTCTGCTCAGATGGAAGCAACTGTTTCCATTCCTGGTGTTAAAACTGAAGTTGTTGAGGAACCAGCTGAGGAAATCAGGGATCAACTTCAGAGGAAGAAGAGGAAAGTCATCAAAACAACTGCTGAAACTTCTGTGACTGAAGAGCCTACTCAGGTTGTTGAACCTGCTACTGCTTCTGTTACTGAGGAAGTTGCTGCCTCTGCTCCTAAAATCACTAAGGTCTTCAAGAGAAAGAGGACAGTGCAAGCTGAGGGGGAGTCTCAATCAGAAGAGACTGTGATCCCTAAAAAGAAGAGGACAACTGTCACAAAGATGAAGCTTGTCTTACCTCCCTCTTCATCACCATCACCATCACCATCACCATCACCTTCACCTCAGAAGGATTCATCCCCTCCACCTCAGCAAACTGAACCTGTTACCACAACAACTCCAACTCCACAACCTTCACCACAAAGAATCCCAACACCACCTACATCACCTAAAATCCCAACACCACCTACATCACCAAAAATTCCCACTCCACCTACTTCACCAAAAATCCAAACTCCACCACATACATCACCCAACCATCACTCTTCTGAACCTAATCCTACTATATCAGAACCTCACATGTCTGATACTCACTCACCAGTACCAACCACTCCACAAACATCTCACCATTCTGACATTCCTCAAACTGAGGATGTCAATGACTTTGAGTATTTTGACAATCTTACTCCTCCTCCCTCACCAAAATCACCAATCCCTGACCATATCACTAACCAGTGCCAAGTTCCTCTGAGAATAGTCTTTCCAGACTTATTCTCTGAAACCAGACATAATCTTATCCCCTTAGCCACTATATCTCCCTACCACCCATCTTCCAGAACTACCCCCTTCTCTGTGACAGGTGAATCCTGTCCTTTTTATCTTGATGGGAAGACCTTGGATATGATTGCCTCCCTGGAAGCTGAAAGACAGATTGTGAGGCTGGAAAGGTCACTGAAGCCAGTAGGAAAATGGCTATTCAACCCTCACATCTTCATGAAGCCTTCTACTGCAATCAGAGTAATGCCTGACTCCATGGCTCTGAGAGGAAAGCAGAAGATAATATCTTTGCCATTGGATCAGAAGTTCTCTCTTATCAAGAGAAATGATCAGAAGCTTAAATTCAGAGAGAGGATGTTCTACAAAGGTGGCTCCAGTTCTGGGTTAACAGAAGAAGAGAAGGCAGACATTCCCACCAGAGGTAGCCAAGCCTATGCTCTCTACCCCTTTTCACCCTCCATTTACACACTCCCTCCTTTCTTCATGGTTTTTCCTTTCTTTGTTTTAAACTTTCCTGAAACTGCCCCTTTCACACACATAAATCTCATTAGGAGATCTTATGAGTTTCTTCTCTCTGTCATAGATTCTCCTCTGCATCATGACAGAATTCATGCTTTTCTAGAGGAATTCCATCCAAATAATGATTTTGTAACCACTCTGTCAACCAATGTCGTCTTAGACCCTCACCCTGAGGATGACATTTCTGTTGAAGAGTTACCTCCTACCCCTCCTCCTTGTCCACCTCCTCCATCAACTTCTGGAACTTCTCTGGCCACTACAGATACTACCTCTCCAGTTGTTGCATATGACCCTGCTGCACATCAGAGACTTGATGAAATGGGTACAAGTTTGCAGACTGTCATTCAAAGACAGGATGAAGCAATTGCTCAACAGACTGCATTTCAAGCTCAGATGCTAGCTCAGCAGCAAGCAATGCAGTAGATGATGGAAGCTTTCTTCAAAAGCCAAGGAGGCCCTAGTTCTTAGTTCATAGGAATCTGTTTTTCATTTCTTTGTTAAGTCTTGCAATGTACTAAGTCAGTGATGTCTATCACTTGTAATCTTTCTTGACTCTAGTTAAATGAAATGAGTTTTCCTTTTGATTTCTTTTGGCACTTTATATTTTTATCTTTTATATCTCCTTGATTAATGCCAAAAGGGGGAGAAAATATACATAAGTTTTCATGATTTTATAGTTCAATTATCTGATATTCTCTCTGATATCATGTTTTGCTCTGACATTGTCTTTACTTAGTGTATAAACTAAGAGGGAGCATAACATACTCTGATCAACTATATCTGTTTAGAAATTTCTGCTGTTTCTTTTTTATGTTCAATAAAATCAGAAAAGATATTTGTCATCATCAAAAAGGGGGAGAATGTTGAGACCTCATAAGTCTAAAACACATTTAATGTGTAAATTCTCTAAGTTTTGATGATTCCAAATAGTTCAAGTATGATAATGTTGAACCAAATGAAATTACTGATATATTTGATAAGTGTGCAGGAAAATAGACTTGAGGTCACTCGTCTATTTTATGACCCGTCTAATTTTCAGTAGAAGCTCAACACTGACTCGTCTAAAAATTCCACTCGTCTAAAAGTTAGTCAAAGATCAAGTCAACGTTCAAGACTAAGTTCACTTGATGACGTGGCAAGAAGCATGCGTCTAAGATTGACTCAGTTGAGCACCCGTCTAATTTTGGAACATGCTAGCACCCATCTAACTTTTGAATGATCAGCACCCGTCTAATTTCAGCACCCGTCTAATTTCTGGATGACTTTCACCCGTCTAAAAATTCTCATTACTGATACCAAGTCAGTATGTCAGAAATCAAGTCCAAGTCACCTTATTCAAATTATATGCCTTCTTTAAGGATCTCGAAGACCTCTGGACAATAGCTCAAAGGACAAAGAATAAAGAACGTCGTTTCAAGGTTTTAAGGAATAAACACGCAATCTCTGCACCACTGCAGTAAACTTTTGCCTGTTTTAGTACAAAGTAAAAATGCTTTCTGGAAAGTGAACTGATGTTGCACTGAAAGAGGAAAGCTCTCTGCTACAAGTACAAGAAGCCTGCTGCTATATACTCTGAAAGAATAGCTGCTCAGTTTAAAGTGTACTCTTGGACACCCTTGTCAAAGCTCAACGTTTCCAAGAATTTAATGAATATTCAGAACGACTCTTTGGCATTAAATGGTGTCTAAGAAAGCTCAAGTCAGAAGCAAACACTTTCTGAAGCTGTGTCAAAACGGATCTCTTGATTGAAGTCTTTAAATAGATCCTACAATGAAGATGAAGCTAAGAAGTTAGAATATCATAAAGAACACTCCGCAGAAGCATTTACTCTCTTCATTAACTTCTTCATTCCTTCATTGAATACACATTCAATCATTTGATATAAATTCGCAGTCTTTCATACTTCATAATTATTCCACTCTCATAGTATGATCTAAAAGATTTGCAAGTTGTATTAACTACACAAAAACCTTTTATCCCTTACTGTTTTGAGCCTGAAGAGGCTAGGTGTGAAAAGAATACTTGTTTGAGTGTTGAGCCTGAAGAGGTTAGGTGTGCAAAGAATACTTGTACTGTAATTTACTCAGTTATAGTGGAAAGTTGGTGCTGCCAAGAAACTGGACGTAGCCCTGTGGATTTTGGGGTGAACCAGTATAAATCTCTTGAGTGATATCTCTCTTCCCTTTATATTTTAATTTGCTTAAGTATTGTTTCTGTTTAAGCTTTTAACTTGGGGAGTTAATACTGTGATTATCAAACTCTATTTTAACCTTCTCTAATTGTGTGTGCTATTCCATTTCAATATTAGACGTTTCACTCTTCTAACTTTCTCTTATCTAAACCTTGCTTGTTGTGCCTGCGAAAATCTTTTTAAAGTAACAGAAAAAGTTGGTAAACACAATTCAACCCCTTCTTGTGTTCACTTTGGTTATTTCAAATAGATGGTGTGGCTTAGTGGCAGTGTTCTATTATTGTCACTATTAGGTCTCGTGTTACATTCTGGTGCATTACGTTTCGTCTTAAAATTCAGTTATCTTTTACTGAAAAATGGATATGAGATTCTGGGCAACATTAATTTGCCACCAGTCCAAAGGATTTCAATTGCTCATAATGGATGGTTAATTGATTTTAAATTCAAATATACGACGTCTAAAGGAACCCAGACCACCATTAATGCAGCCATGGCTTTCTCCATCATTCAATAGTTGTTCTACAAACTACCATTAATCATCAATTCATGCAGCGGAAATCATTACTACTTGAATTCTCAAAACATTCAAGAACAAATTCAAGGCATAATTCATGGATTAAAATCAAACATCATCAATGGAAATCTATAAATTCCTTAACACATGCTTTGATACCATATGTAAACTCTATCATACATGAGCCATTAATAAGGATCTTAAGAATTCATAGTTTTCACAAGTAGTGTGGATAGAAACACTAACCTTTCTCCATGCTTAAATGATAATGATTCTAGGTTTGAACCTTCAATCAATCATGGAAACTCTTCTATTTCTTTCTTTCTTCCTTATGCCTCTAACTTTGATGGAAAATTACGAGACTTGCTTTCTAGACAGAGATAAGGAAATTTTTCATTTCCTTCCTATTTATAATTGCTTCCATCAAGAAATACACCCTTTCATTGAAAAGACTCATTCCCAAGAGTCATTATCATTCATTCAAATATTAAACAAATGTCCTTTCATTCAAATATTAAACCACCACATATATTTATCACACACTGAAACATTAATTCTTACATCTTTTGTTTGTTTTTGTGGAAAAAAAAGGAATGTGAATAAGAAAAGGGGAAGGGTTCCCCTCTTAAAACTAAGGCCCCAATGATTGGAAAATAAAATACCCCTTATCACAAGGGCCGTTTAGACCAAACTCACCTAGATTATTGTTTGTTTAATAATCAAACTTATTAAATTTAATTAAGGATATTTCAAATTATACAACTATTTCAATTATATCTTTAAACAACTAATTCACTTATTCTTGGGGAGTTAATACTGTGATTATCAAACTCTATTTTAACCTTCTCTAATTGTGTGTGCTATTCCATTTCAATATTAGACGTTTCACTCGTCTAACTTTCTCTTATCTAAACCTTGCTTGTTGTGCCTGCGAAAATCTTTTTAAAGTAACAGAAAAAGTTGGTAAACACAATTCAACCCCTTCTTGTGTTCACTTTGGTTATTTCAAATAGATGGTGTGGCTTAGTGGCAGTGTTCTATTATTGTCACTATTAGGTCTCGTGTTACATTCCGGTGCATTACGTTTCGTCTTAAAATTCAGTTTTCTTTTACTGAAAAAAGGATATGAGATTCTGGGCAACATTAATTTGCCACCAGTCCAAAGGATTTCAATTGCTCATAATGGATGGTTAATTGATTTTAAATTCAAATATACGGCGTCTAAAGGAATCCCAGACCACCATTAATGCAGCCATGGCTTTCTCCATCATTCAATAGTTGTTCTACAAACTACCATTAATCATCAATTCATGCAGCGGAAATCATTACTACTTGAATTCTCAAAACATTCAAGAACAAATTCAAGGCATAATTCATGGATTAAAATCAAACATCATCAATGGAAATCTATAAATTCCTTAACACATGCTTTGATACCATATGTAAACTCTATCATACATGAGCCATTAATAAGGATCTTAAGAATTCATAGTTTTCACAAGTAGTGTGGATAGAAACACTAACCTTTCTCCATGCTTAAATGATAATGATTCTAGGTTTGAACCTTCAATCAATCATGGAAACTCTTCTATTTCTTTCTTTCTTCCTTATGCCTCTAACTTTGATGGAAAATTACGAGACTTGCTTTCTAGACAGAGATAAGGAAATTTTTCATTTCCTTCCTATTTATAATTGCTTCCATCAAGAAATACACCCTTTCATTGAAAAGACTCATTCCCAAGAGTCATTATCATTCATTCAAATATTAAACAAATGTCCTTTCATTCAAATATTAAACCACCACATATATTTATCACACACTGAAACATTAATTCTTACATCTTTTGTTTGTTTTTGTGGAAAAAAAAGGAATGTGAATAAGAAAAGGGGAAGGGTTCCCCTCTTAAAACTAAGGCCCCAATGATTGGAAAATAAAATACCCCTTATCACAAGGGCCGTTTAGACCAAACTCACCTAGATTATTGTTTGTTTAATAATCAAACTTATTAAATTTAATTAAGGATATTTCAAATTATACAACTATTTCAATTATATCTTTAAACAACTAATTCACTTATTCTTGGGGAGTTAATACTGTGATTATCAAACTCTATTTTAACCTTCTCTAATTGTGTGTGCTATTCCATTACAATATTAGACGTTTCACTCGTCTAACTTTCTCTTATCTAAACCTTGCTTGTTGTGCCTGCGAAAATCTTTTTAAAGTAACAGAAAAAGTTGGTAAACACAATTCAACCCCTTCTTGTGTTCACTTTGGTTATTTCAAATAGATGGTGTGGCTTAGTGGCAGTGTTCTATTATTGTCACTATTAGGTCTCGTGTTACATTCCGGTGCATTACGTTTCGTCTTAAAATTCAGTTTTCTTTTACTGAAAAAAGGATATGAGATTCTGGGCAACATTAATTTGCCACCAGTCCAAAGGATTTCAATTGCTCATAATGGATGGTTAATTGATTTTAAATTCAAATATACGGCGTCTAAAGGAATCCCAGACCACCATTAATGCAGCCATGGCTTTCTCCATCATTCAATAGTTGTTCTACAAACTACCATTAATCATCAATTCATGCAGCGGAAATCACTACTACTTGAATTCTCAAAACATTCAAGAACAAATTCAAGGCATAATTCATGGATTAAAATCAAACATCATCAATGGAAATCTATAAATTCCTTAACACATGCTTTGATACCATATGTAAACTCTATCATACATGAGCCATTAATAAGGATCTTAAGAATTCATAGTTTTCACAAGTAGTGTGGATAGAAACACTAACCTTTCTCCACGCTTAAATGATAATGATTCTAGGTTTGAACCTTCAATCAATCATGGAAACTCTTCTATTTCTTTCCTTCTTCCTTATGCCTCTAACTTTGATGGAAAATTACGAGACTTGCTTTCTAGACAGAGATAAGGAAATTTTTCATTTCCTTCCTATTTATAATTGCTTCCATCAAGAAATACACCCTTTCATTGAAAAGACTCATTCCCAAGAGTCATTATCATTCATTCAAATATTAAACAAATGTCCTTTCATTCAAATATTAAACCACCACATATATTTATCACACACTGAAACATTAATTCTTACATCTTTTGTTTGTTTTTGTGGAAAAAAAAGGAATGTGAATAAGAAAAGGGGAAGGGTTCCCCTCTTAAAACTAAGGCCCCAATGATTGGAAAATAAAATACCCCTTATCACAAGGGCCGTTTAGACCAAACTCACCTAGATTATTGTTTGTTTAATAATCAAACTTATTAAATTTAATTAAGGATATTTCAAATTATACAACTATTTCAATTATATCTTTAAAGAACTAATTCACTTATTCTTGGGGAGTTAATACTGTGATTATCAAACTCTATTTTAACCTTCTCTAATTGTGTGTGCTATTCCATTTCAATATTAGACGTTTCACTCTTCTAGCTTTCTCTTATCTATACCTTGCTTGTTGTGCCTGCGAAAATCTTTTTAAAGTAACAGAAAAAGTTGGTAAACACAATTCAACCCCTTCTTGTGTTCACTTTGGTTATTTCAAATAGATGGTGTGGCTTAGTGGCAGTGTTCTATTATTGTCACTATTAGGTCTCGTGTTACATTCCGGTGCATTACGTTTCGTCTTAAAATTCAGTTTTCTTTTACTGAAAAAAGGATATGAGATTCTGGGCAACATTAATTTGCCACCAGTCCAAAGGATTTCAATTGCTCATAATGGATGGTTAATTGATTTTAAATTCAAATATACGGCGTCTAAAGGAATCCCATACCACCATTAATGCAGCCATGGCTTTCTCCATCATTCAATAGTTGTTCTACAAACTACCATTAATCATCAATTCATGCAGCGGAAATCACTACTACTTGAATTCTCAAAACATTCAAGAACAAATTCAAGGCATAATTCATGGATTAAAATCAAACATCATCAATGGAAATCTATAAATTCCTTAACACATGCTTTGATACCATATGTAAACTCTATCATACATGAGCCATTAATAAGGATCTTAAGAATTCATAGTTTTCACAAGTAGTGTGGATAGAAACACTAACCTTTCTCCACGCTTAAATGATAATGATTCTAGGTTTGAACCTTCAATCAATCATGGAAACTCTTCTATTTCTTTCCTTCTTCCTTATGCCTCTAACTTTGATGGAAAATTACGAGACTTGCTTTCTAGACAGAGATAAGGAAATTTTTCATTTCCTTCCTATTTATAATTGCTTCCATCAAGAAATACACCCTTTCATTGAAAAGACTCATTCCCAAGAGTCATTATCATTCATTCAAATATTAAACAAATGTCCTTTCATTCAAATATTAAACCACCACATATATTTATCACACACTGAAACATTAATTCTTACATCTTTTGTTTGTTTTTGTGGAAAAAAAAAGGAATGTGAATAAGAAAAGGGGAAGGGTTCCCCTCTTAAAACTAAGGCCCCAATGATTGGAAAATAAAATACCCCTTATCACAAGGGCTGTTTAGACCAAACTCACCTAGATTATTGTGTGTTAAATAATCAAACTTATTAAATTTAATTAAGGATATTTCAAATTATACAACTATTTCAATTATATCTTTAAAGAACTAATTCACTTATTCTTGGGGAGTTAATACTGTGATTATCAAACTCTATTTTAACCTTCTCTAATTGTGTGTGCTATTCCATTTCAATATTAGACGTTTCACTCTTCTAGCTTTCTCTTATCTATACCTTGCTTGTTGTGCCTGCGAAAATCTTTTTAAAGTAACAGAAAAAGTTGGTAAACACAATTCAACCCCTTCTTGTGTTCACTTTGGTTATTTCAAATAGATGGTGTGGCTTAGTGGCAGTGTTCTATTATTGTCACTATTAGGTCTCGTGTTACATTCCGGTGCATTACGTTTCGTCTTAAAATTCAGTTTTCTTTTACTGAAAAAAGGATATGAGATTCTGGGCAACATTAATTTGCCACCAGTCCAAAGGATTTCAATTGCTCATAATGGATGGTTAATTGATTTTAAATTCAAATATACGGCGTCTAAAGGAATCCCATACCACCATTAATGCAGCCATGGCTTTCTCCATCATTCAATAGTTGTTCTACAAACTACCATTAATCATCAATTCATGCAGCGGAAATCACTACTACTTGAATTCTCAAAACATTCAAGAACAAATTCAAGGCATAATTCATGGATTAAAATCAAACATCATCAATGGAAATCTATAAATTCCTTAACACATGCTTTGATACCATATGTAAACTCTATCATACATGAGCCATTAATAAGGATCTTAAGAATTCATAGTTTTCACAAGTAGTGTGGATAGAAACACTAACCTTTCTCCATGCTTAAATGATAATGATTCTAGGTTTGAACCTTCAATCAATCATGGAAACTCTTCTATTTCTTTCCTTCTTCCTTATGCCTCTAACTTTGATGGAAAATTACGAGACTTGCTTTCTAGACAGAGATAAGGAAATTTTTCATTTCCTTCCTATTTATAATTGCTTCCATCAAGAAATACACCCTTTCATTGAAAAGACTCATTCCCAAGAGTCATTATCATTCATTCAAATATTAAACAAATGTCCTTTCATTCAAATATTAAACCACCACATATATTTATCACACACTGAAACATTAATTCTTACATCTTTTGTTTGTTTTTGTGGAAAAAAAAGGAATGTGAATAAGAAAAGGGGAAGGGTTCCCCTCTTAAAACTAAGGCCCCAATGATTGGAAAATAAAATACCCCTTATCACAAGGGCTGTTTAGACCAAACTCACCTAGATTATTGTTTGTTTAATAATCAAACTTATTAAATTTAATTAAGGATATTTCAAATTATACAACTATTTCAATTATATCTTTAAAGAACTAATTCACTTATTCTTGGGGAGTTAATACTGTGATTATCAAACTCTATTTTAACCTTCTCTTATTGTGTGTGCTATTCCATTTCAATATTAGACGTTTCACTCGTCTAACTTTCTCTTATCTAAACCTTGCTTGTTGTGCCTGCGAAAATCTTTTTAAAGTAACAGAAAAAGTTGGTAAACACAATTCAACCCCTTCTTGTGTTCACTTTGGTTATTTCAAATAGATGGTGTGGCTTAGTGGCAGTGTTCTATTATTGTCACTATTAGGTCTCGTGTTACATTCCGGTGCATTACGTTTCGTCTTAAAATTCAGTTTTCTTTTACTGAAAAAAGGATATGAGATTCTGGGCAACATTAATTTGCCACCAGTCCAAAGGATTTCAATTGCTCATAATGGATGGTTAATTGATTTTAAATTCAAATATACGGCGTCTAAAGGAATCCCAGACCACCATTAATGCAGCCATGGCTTTCTCCATCATTCAATAGTTGTTCTACAAACTACCATTAATCATCAATTCATGCAGCGGAAATCACTACTACTTGAATTCTCAAAACATTCAAGAACAAATTCAAGGCATAATTCATGGATTAAAATCAAACATCATCAATGGAAATCTATAAATTCCTTAACACATGCTTTGATACCATATGTAAACTCTATCATACATGAGCCATTAATAAGGATCTTAAGAATTCATAGTTTTCACAAGTAGTGTGGATAGAAACACTAACCTTTCTCCATGCTTAAATGATAATGATTCTAGGTTTGAACCTTCAATCAATCATGGAAACTCTTCTATTTCTTTCCTTCTTCCTTATGCCTCTAACTTTGATGGAAAATTACGAGACTTGCTTTCTAGACAGAGATAAGGAAATTTTTCATTTCCTTCCTATTTATAATTGCTTCCATCAAGAAATACACCCTTTCATTGAAAAGACTCATTCCCAAGAGTCATTATCATTCATTCAAATATTAAACAAATGTCCTTTCTGTAACACCCTCCCTGGGTCATTACATGGTTACCCGTTGCGGAAAATAAAACTTTAGTTCGCTGGTTGCTTTCGGAAAATAATATTTTCTTAAGTTATAATCTTGTTGCAAAATGGTGATACAAATTTTTCCTTATCTTTTCTTTTTCGACAACCACATCAACAACGTAAATATAACCGTATAGGAGTAAATATGTATATAACATCTTACAACTATATTGCGTCATACTGTTTTCACACCTAGACCTTTATAAGTATAGGTCCCCTTATTGAAAATCAACAACATACTAGAAACAAAACCTAAGCTGGTCACATCTAACTACAGACATAACGGTAGTAAGTAAACGTCGACATACTCCGAGCTAAGCAAATTTCTTCGGATAGTCATCACATCCCTTGAGTGGTTCATCTGGACTCAGATATAACACAAGTAGAGAAAACAACAATAAAACATGCAAGAGTGAGATTCCAATAACTGGATTTAACACGACAACTACATGCACGACACAACAGACACATATACATTCATGCATTTCCATAAGTAAACAAGTACTCTATCACTGGGTTTCATACCCGATCACATTCTGTTGGAAAACAATGCATGAACACTTTAATTTTCAACGTCTAACTTTTCACTTAATCTCTGGAGATCCCAACACCAACTAAATGAGTTGATCACGCTCAATTGCCAGGTATGCTAGGCACAACGTAGCCCGAATACCCTATTAAGGTATCAGACATAGGACAACAACGTAGCCGAATACCCTATCATCAAGGTATCAGACATAGAACAACAACGTAGCCCGAATACCCTATCATTAAGGTATCAGACATAGAACAACAACGTAGCCCGAATACCCTATCATTAAGGTATCAGACATAGAACAACAACGTAGCCCGAATACCCTATCATTAAGGTATCAGACATAGGACGTGGGCACGTCTGCCAATGCATGCAGATAAAACATTTTGTTCTCGTTATTTTCTTTGTGCTCATTCTTCTTTTGCCGAAGCTCAAAATGGCTTACGACTATTCGTAAATTTCAACGTTTTAGACTTTTTAACGTTAACACAGGACACGAAGTCCGAGTGCTCAATCACAAAACCTTAGACCTTGCAATCAGTCATGGGTTCGTGGTAATAAAAACAATATTCTCTATTAACAACGTTCATCACAACGTGCAACAACGGTACAACGTGCAACTACGTAACACGGATCAAAGATCTTCGTGCTTATAATTAAGAACACCAGTATCACGACGTCTCAGATACTAGGTTTACGTTAACACTGTTTTCGTTCGGTGAAACACAAAATCAAAACAAAACTTCCGAAACTTATCCAAGTTGTCAGAAATGACCCGTTGTATAAAACTAGTTTACAAAAAATACGTTTAAGTTGGAAATTCGTTTTACAAAATCATCAAAATCACTTTAAACTCATTTTCTTCTGAAAATCTTTTTCCTAGACACTCTACTCTTTTAGAAAGACCCATGTGTGAATGAGTACTGCTGTTTTTAAGAAACGTTTTCTAAACATCAATATTTTCCATTAAACATTTAATATAAATTTAAGCTTCTTAAAGCTTTTATCTGGTTAATTGATTGTGCACTGACCAATGTCAGGCTTCTCAAATCTCAAACAAACATTTCATAACAATATTCCCAGGCAGATCATGCATCACAACATTATTATATAACTGCAATTAAACACTTAATCCTCAAATAAATAAACATGGATATAAATATCACAACTTAAAACCAGTCAATCAAAACACCACAACCACAGATAAATATATAGACCAACCACAGATAGCACATAGCCATCGGATAAATCCCTCAGGCAATCCCCTCTTACCTCTTGAAGATTCAAGCTTTCGATTAAACTTTGACACGAATCCAGAAACGGCGACACACGTACAAGGCACACGTCTTTATCCTTCAACATTCAACATTCACAACTCAACCAATCAAAATCAAACAAATACAATCACCTAAACCCTAAGGATAGGTCACGGCCTTGTGTAGGTTTTGTGGCTAAAATTTTCTAAAATTGTTTAAGCCTTTGGATTAATGATCCTTGAGTACTTAAAACAATAGATTAGTTGTTAATCAACAAAGAATGAATTAAAATCTTCCAAGTTCCTCAAAGGATGACTTCGGCCAAAGCATGAAAATAGAGCAAGAAATTTTGGTTTGATACAAGAACTTGGATTCAACATCAATACATATTAGAAAGATGAGATATATGGTCACTTTCTAAAAATTGAACAAAAGTTCCTCCACCCACTTTTCATAGAATTCGGTTTTGACAAATTAAATGGGGAGAAAATCGTTGTTTGCAACAAACTCTTGGATTATGATAGTAGAGATGATAATAGGAACATAGAAATTGGTTTCACATTTTTAGGATTTTTCTATGATTTACTATGAATTTTCAAAGTTTCTAGATCTAGAAATTGAAAATCATGAACAAGGCTTTAAAACATGAAAACAATTGAAGAACATGATGATAATTAAGTGAGGAGAGCATGGTATACCTCTTGGAAATGAAAAAGGAGCAAGGAATCACCAAGTTGTTTCACAAAATAAGCTTATGGAAACTTAGAGTTTTTTGTAAAAATGGAGGAAAGCTTCATGATGAAGATGATGAATGCCTTAAATAGAAGTGAAAATGGGCCTCTTGGCTGCCTAGGGTCGTGGCCTCTTAGGGGGAAAAGGGTCCATGGCATAAAAATTTAAGGACAAAGGTGTAATTTCACTTAAGGCAATTTTGTGATTAAATGGCAACTTAAGGACAAAATGGTAAATTCCCCTCAAAAGCCATCATTACTAAGGTGAGTCACCCATATGACTCACCCCTTGTGAGTCATCACTTGTCTCCATCCATTGAATGTCGGATTTTGTCTCTGCACGTCCGTTTTCGGCTCCGTCGATTACCCGATTAGGGTTTCCGTCTGATTTTCGATCGAAAATTCTCAAATTAACCAAACTCGTTGGAAATATGTTTTAAACATAATCCATTTCGTTCACGAGTTAAAATTAGGTTTTCTGATCATTAAAATCTTACTGTCAGTGAAATCACCGACTGTTTTCTGTCTGAACTTTTACCAAAATTCATCCGACTGAACATAATATTTCATTTCTGATCAGATATTTGGAAAGTAGAATTCCTCACGGACAAAATATAAAAAATCTAAAAATTCAGTTTTGGATCAAATTAGGGTTTTCTGCCGGTATAAAATTATACTGTCAGTAAAACGCAGACCAGTTTCCGTCTGAGTTTTAAACCCAAAATTTCACCGTATACTTATAAAAATAAGTATGACATGAAAATGACTTTGGTTTTCCCAAAATCATTTTCTAAGTTTCAGATAAAAATATAAACGTATTTATATAATTTCCGAAATTAGAAAGTAGTGAAAAGTCGGGGTGTTACAGACTACCCCTCTTAAAAAAAATTTCGCCCTCGAAATTTCGTGACTCGAAAACAACCGGATTTCCTATTCCCAACATTTTACTCTCAAGAAAAGACACAGAATAAGTTTATCCCACTGAAAAGAACACAAGAATATCTCATGGATAAAGGTCCATTGATAGGTTCAGGGAAGTAAAAATGTATGATCGGTACACGTTTACAAACATGAATCTAAGAAAGTTTCTTCTCTCACAAGAGTCTTCTTGCCAACAATTTAAAAGAACTATGTTCCGACAAGAATTCAGACTGAATCACTTTCTACCAAAAGTAAAAGTGATTAGAGCAAGTCTCATTCAGAAACTTTGAAGTTTAAAACAATGACATCATGAAAATCAGAGAAACGGTTAATTTCAACATATCCACACACAATCCATCGAAACAAGTACGAATTGTACACAAGTTTGAAAATTATAGCTAAGAGATTACCGTCGTAGTATGTAGTCTCAGCTCTGACCATAGTATAAACTCTCCCTGCAGTCTTCGGTTTAACAGCATTGGTATTATTGACAGCCGATCCACGCTTTGGTGTAAACACATTACTTCTAAGAAGTAATTCAAACAAATCTTAATCAGAGAACACACAACATCGACACAATAGACCTATTCCCCAACATTCCCGAAAGACTCGACCAGCTCTGATACCACTAATGTAACACCCCCCTTGGGCATTACTTGTAACACGTGCAGATAAATCAAAAAGTTATTTGCTGGTTGCTTTCGGAAAATAAGTTTATTATAAGGCAGAAAACTCAGGTGTAAAATTTTTTCTTCCGTGAATAACTCTAGAACAACATAATACATACCCTCAATAGTAAAGTCATATTCTTAAAGGAGTCACCACATCATACCATTTTTATTTTCAAAAGGAGAAACTTATAACAAAGATAATATTGCAACATCATAGTTACCGACCTTGTGAGTCATCACTTGTCTCCATCCATTGAATGTCGGATTTTGTCTCTGCACGTCCGTTTTCGGCTCCGTCGATTACCCGATTAGGGTTTCCGTCTGATTTTCGATCGAAAATTCTCAAATTAACCAAACTCGTTGGAAATATGTTTTAAACATAATCCATTTCGTTCACGAGTCAAAATTAGGTTTTCTGATCATTAAAATCTTACTGTCAGTGAAATTACCGACTGTTTTCTGTCTGAACTTTTACCAAAATTCATCCGACTGAACATAATATTTCATTTCTGATCAGATATTTGGAAAGTAGAATTCCTCACGGACAAAATATAAAAAATCTAAAAATTCAGTTTTGGATCAAATTAGGGTTTTCTGCCGGTATAAAATTATACTGTCAGTAAAACGCAGACCAGTTCCCGTCTGAGTTTTAAACCCAAAATTTCACCATATACTTATAAAAATAAGTATGACATGAAAATGACTTTGGTTTTCCCAAAATCATTTTCTAAGTTTCAGATAAAAATATAAACGTATTTATATAATTTCCGAAATTAGAAAGTAGTGAAAAGTCGGGGTGTTACACTTTCATTCAAATATTAAACCACCACATATATTTATCACACACTGAAACATTAATTCTTACATCTTTTGTTTGTTTTTGTGGAAAAAAAAAGGAATGTGAATAAGAAAAGGGGAAGGGTTCCCCTCTTAAAACTAAGGCCCCAATGATTGGAAAATAAAATACCCCTTATCACAAGGGCTGTTTAGACCAAACTCACCTAGATTATTGTTTGTTTAATAATCAAACTTATTAAATTTAATTAAGGATATTTCAAATTATACAACTATTTCAATTATATCTTTAAAGAACTAATTCACTTATTCTTGGGGAGTTGATACTGTGATTATCAAACTCTATTTTAACCTTCTCTAATTGTGTGTGCTATTCCATTTCAATATTAGACGTTTCACTCGTCTAACTTTCTCTTATCTAAACCTTGCTTGTTGTGCCTGCGAAAATCTTTTTAAAGTAACAGAAAAAGTTGGTAAACACAATTCAACCCCTTCTTGTGTTCACTTTGGTTATTTCAAATAGATGGTGTGGCTTAGTGGCAGTGTTCTATTATTGTCACTATTAGGTCTCGTGTTACATTCCGGTGCATTACGTTTCGTCTTAAAATTCAGTTTTCTTTTACTGAAAAAAGGATATGAGATTCTGGGCAACATTAATTTGCCACCAGTCCAAAGGATTTCAATTGCTCATAATGGATGGTTAATTGATTTTAAATTCAAATATACGGCGTCTAAAGGAATCCCAGACCACCATTAATGCAGCCATGGCTTTCTCCATCATTTAATAGTTGTTCTACAAACTACCATTAATCATCAATTCATGCAGCGGAAATCACTACTACTTGAATTCTCAAAACATTCAAGAACAAATTCAAGGCATAATTCATGGATTAAAATCAAACATCATCAATGGAAATCTATAAATTCCTTAACACATGCTTTGATACCATATGTAAACTCTATCATACATGAGCCATTAATAAGGATCTTAAGAATTCATAGTTTTCACAAGTAGTGTGGATAGAAACACTAACCTTTCTCCATGCTTAAATGATAATGATTCTAGGTTTGAACCTTCAATCAATCATGGAAACTCTTCTATTTCTTTCCTTCTTCCTTATGCCTCTAACTTTGATGGAAAATTACGAGACTTGCTTTCTAGACAGAGATAAGGAAATTTTTCATTTCCTTCCTATTTATAATTGCTTCCATCAAGAAATACACCCTTTCATTGAAAAGACTCATTCCCAAGAGTCATTATCATTCATTCAAATATTAAACAAATGTCCTTTCATTCAAATATTAAACCACCACATATATTTATCACACACTGAAACATTAATTCTTACATCTTTTGTTTGTTTTTGTGGAAAAAAAAGGAATGTGAATAAGAAAAGGGGAAGGGTTCCCCTCTTAAAACTAAGGCCCCAATGATTGGAAAATAAAATACCCCTTATCACAAGGGCTGTTTAGACCAAACTCACCTAGATTATTGTTTGTTTAATAATCAAACTTATTAAATTTAATTAAGGATATTTCAAATTATACAACTATTTCAATTATATCTTTAAAGAACTAATTCACTTATTCTTGGGGAGTTAATACTGTGATTATCAAACTCTATTTTAACCTTCTCTAATTGTGTGTGCTATTCCATTTCAATATTAGACGTTTCACTCGTCTAACTTTCTCTTATCTAAACCTTGCTTGTTGTGCCTGCGAAAATCTTTTTAAAGTAACAGAAAAAGTTGGTAAACACAATTCAACCCCTTCTTGTGTTCACTTTGGTTATTTCAAATAGATGGTGTGGCTTAGTGGCGGTGTTCTATTATTGTCACTATTAGGTCTCGTGTTACATTCCGGTGCATTACGTTTCGTCTTAAAATTCAGTTTTCTTTTACTGAAAAAAGGATATGAGATTCTGGGCAACATTAATTTGCCACCAGTCCAAAGGATTTCAATTGCTCATAATGGATGGTTAATTGATTTTAAATTCAAATATACGGCGTCTAAAGGAATCCCAGACCACCATTAATGCAGCCATAGCTTTCTCCATCATTCAATAGTTGTTCTACAAACTACCATTAATCATCAATTCATGCAGCGGAAATCACTACTACTTGAATTCTCAAAACATTCAAGAACAAATTCAAGGCATAATTCATGGATTAAAATCAAACATCATCAATGGAAATCTATAAATTCCTTAACACATGCTTTGATACCATATGTAAACTCTATCATACATGAGCCATTAATAAGGATCTTAAGAATTCATAGTTTTCACAAGTAGTGTGGATAGAAACACTAACCTTTCTCCACGCTTAAATGATAATGATTCTATGTTTGAACCTTCAATCAATCATGGAAACTCTTCTATTTCTTTCCTTCTTCCTTATGCCTCTAACTTTGATGGAAAATTACGAGACTTGCTTTCTAGACAGAGATAAGGAAATTTTTCATTTCCTTCCTATTTATAATTGCTTCCATCAAGAAATACACCCTTTCATTGAAAAGACTGATTCCCAAGAGTCATTATCATTCATTCAAATATTAAACAAATGTCCTTTCATTCAAATATTAAACCACCACATATATTTATCACACACTGAAACATTAATTCTTACATCTTTTGTTTGTTTTTGTGGAAAAAAAAGGAATGTGAATAAGAAAAGGGGAAGGGTTCCCCTCTTAAAACTAAGGCCCCAATGATTGGAAAATAAAATACCCCTTATCACAAGGGCTGTTTAGACCAAACTCACCTAGATTATTGTTTGTTTAATAATCAAACTTATTAAATTTAATTAAGGATATTTCAAATTATACAACTATTTCAATTATATCTTTAAAGAACTAATTCACTTATTCTTGGGGAGTTAATACTGTGATTATCAAACTCTATTTTAACCTTCTCTAATTGTGTGTGCTATTCCATTTCAATATTAGACGTTTCACTCGTCTAACTTTCTCTTATCTAAACCTTGCTTGTTGTGCCTGCGAAAATCTTTTTAAAGTAACAGAAAAAGTTGGTAAACACAATTCAACCCCTTCTTGTGTTCACTTTGGTTATTTCAAATAGATGGTGTGGCTTAGTGGCGGTGTTCTATTATTGTCACTATTAGGTCTCGTGTTACATTCCGGTGCATTACGTTTCGTCTTAAAATTCAGTTTTCTTTTACTGAAAAAAGGATATGAGATTCTGGGCAACATTAATTTGCCACCAGTCCAAAGGATTTCAATTGCTCATAATGGATGGTTAATTGATTTTAAATTCAAATATACGGCGTCTAAAGGAATCCCAGACCACCATTAATGCAGCCATGGCTTTCTCCATCATTCAATAGTTGTTCTACAAACTACCATTAATCATCAATTCATGCAGCGGAAATCACTACTACTTGAATTCTCAAAACATTCAAGAACAAATTCAAGGCATAATTCATGGATTAAAATCAAACATCATCAATGGAAATCTATAAATTCCTTAACACATGCTTTGATACCATATGTAAACTCTATCATACATGAGCCATTAATAAGGATCTTAAGAATTCATAGTTTTCACAAGTAGTGTGGATAGAAACACTAACCTTTCTCCACGCTTAAATGATAATGATTCTAGGTTTGAACCTTCAATCAATCATGGAAACTCTTCTATTTCTTTCCTTCTTCCTTATGCCTCTAACTTTGATGGAAAATTACGAGACTTGCTTTCTAGACAGAGATAAGGAAATTTTTCATTTCCTTCCTATTTATAATTGCTTCCATCAAGAAATACACCCTTTCATTGAAAAGACTGATTCCCAAGAGTCATTATCATTCATTCAAATATTAAACAAATGTCCTTTCATTCAAATATTAAACCACCACATATATTTATCACACACTGAAACATTAATTCTTACATCTTTTGTTGTTTTTTTGTGGAAAAAAAAGGAATGTGAATAAGAAAAGGGGAAGGGTTCCCCTCTTAAAACTAAGGCCCCAATGATTGGAAAATAAAATACCCCTTATCACAAGGGCTGTTTAGACCAAACTCACCTAGATTATTGTGTGTTAATAATCAAACTTATTAAATTTAATTAAGGATATTTCAAATTATACAACTATTTCAATTATATCTTTAAAGAACTAATTCACTTATTCTTGGGGAGTTAATACTGTGATTATCAAACTCTATTTTAACCTTCTCTAATTGTGTGTGCTATTCCATTTCAATATTAGACGTTTCACTCGTCTAGCTTTCTCTTATCTAAACCTTGCTTGTTGTGCCTGCGAAAATCTTTTTAAAGTAACAGAAAAAGTTGGTAAACACAATTCAACCCCTTCTTGTGTTCACTTTGGTTATTTCAAATAGATGGTGTGGCTTAGTGGCAGTGTTCTATTATTGTCACTATTAGGTCTCGTGTTACATTCCGGTGCATTACGTTTCGTCTTAAAATTCAGTTTTCTTTTACTGAAAAAAGGATATGAGATTCTGGGCAACATTAATTTGCCACCAGTCCAAAGGATTTCAATTGCTCATAATGGATGGTTAATTGATTTTAAATTCAAATATACGGCGTCTAAAGGAATCCCATACCACCATTAATGCAGCCATGGCTTTCTCCATCATTCAATAGTTGTTCTACAAACTACCATTAATCATCAATTCATGCAGCGGAAATCACTACTACTTGAATTCTCAAAACATTCAAGAACAAATTCAAGGCATAATTCATGGATTAAAATCAAACATCATCAATGGAAATCTATAAATTCCTTAACACATGCTTTGATACCATATGTAAACTCTATCATACATGAGCCATTAATAAGGATCTTAAGAATTCATAGTTTTCACAAGTAGTGTGGATAGAAACACTAACCTTTCTCCATGCTTAAATGATAATGATTCTAGGTTTGAACCTTCAATCAATAATGGAAACTCTTCTATTTCTTTCCTTCTTCCTTATGCCTCTAACTTTGATGGAAAATTACGAGACTTGCTTTCTAGACAGAGATAAGGAAATTTTTCATTTCCTTCCTATTTGTAATTGCTTCCATCAAGAAATACACCCTTTCATTGAAAAGACTCATTCCCAAGAGTCATTATCATTCATTCAAATATTAAACAAATGTCCTTTCATTCAAATATTAAACCACCACATATATTTATCACACACTGAAACATTAATTCTTACATCTTTTGTTTGTTTTTGTGGAAAAAAAAGGAATGTGAATAAGAAAAGGGGAAGGGTTCCCCTCTTAAAACTAAGGCCCCAATGATTGGAAAATAAAATACCCCTTATCACAAGGGCTGTTTAGACCAAACTCACCTAGATTATTGTGTGTTAAATAATCAAACTTATTAAATTTAATTAAGGATATTTCAAATTATACAACTATTTCAATTATATCTTTAAAGAACTAATTCACTTATTCTTGGGGAGTTAATACTGTGATTATCAAACTCTATTTTAACCTTCTCTAATTGTGTGTGCTATTCCATTTCAATATTAGACGTTTCACTCGTCTAACTTTCTCTTATCTAAACCTTGCTTGTTGTGCCTGCGAAAATCTTTTTAAAGTAACAGAAAAAGTTGGTAAACACAATTCAACCCCTTCTTGTGTTCACTTTGGTTATTTCAAATAGATGGTGTGGCTTAGTGGCAGTGTTCTATTATTGTCACTATTAGGTCTCGTGTTACATTCCGGTGCATTACGTTTCGTCTTAAAATTCAGTTTTCTTTTACTGAAAAAAGGATATGAGATTCTGGGCAACATTAATTTGCCACCAGTCCAAAGGATTTCAATTGCTCATAATGGATGGTTAATTGATTTTAAATTCAAATATACGGCGTCTAAAGGAATCCCATACCACCATTAATGCAGCCATGGCTTTCTCCATCATTCAATAGTTGTTCTACAAACTACCATTAATCATCAATTCATGCAGCGGAAATCACTACTACTTGAATTCTCAAAACATTCAAGAACAAATTCAAGGCATAATTCATGGATTAAAATCAAACATCATCAATGGAAATCTATAAATTCCTTAACACATGCTTTGATACCATATGTAAACTCTATCATACATGAGCCATTAATAAGGATCTTAAGAATTCATAGTTTTCACAAGTAGTGTGGATAGAAACACTAACCTTTCTCCATGCTTAAATGATAATGATTCTAGGTTTGAACCTTCAATCAATAATGGAAACTCTTCTATTTCTTTCCTTCTTCCTTATGCCTCTAACTTTGATGGAAAATTACGAGACTTGCTTTCTAGACAGAGATAAGGAAATTTTTCATTTCCTTCCTATTTGTAATTGCTTCCATCAAGAAATACACCCTTTCATTGAAAAGACTCATTCCCAAGAGTCATTATCATTCATTCAAATATTAAACAAATGTCCTTTCATTCAAATATTAAACCACCACATATATTTATCACACACTGAAACATTAATTCTTACATCTTTTGTTTGTTTTTGTGGAAAAAAAAGGAATGTGAATAAGAAAAGGGGAAGGGTTCCCCTCTTAAAACTAAGGCCCCAATGATTGGAAAATAAAATACCCCTTATCACAAGGGCTGTTTAGACCAAACTCACCTAGATTATTGTTTGTTTAATAATCAAACTTATTAAATTTAATTAAGGATATTTCAAATTATACAACTATTTCAATTATATCTTTAAAGAACTAATTCACTTATTCTTGGGGAGTTAATACTGTGATTATCAAACTCTATTTTAACCTTCTCTAATTGTGTGTGCTATTCCATTTCAATATTAGACGTTTCACTCGTCTAACTTTCTCTTATCTAAACCTTGCTTGTTGTGCCTGCGAAAATCTTTTTAAAGTAACAGAAAAAGTTGGTAAACACAATTCAACCCCTTCTTGTGTTCACTTTGGTTATTTCAAATAGATGGTGTGGCTTAGTGGCAGTGTTCTATTATTGTCACTATTAGGTCTCGTGTTACATTCCGGTGCATTATGTTTCGTCTTAAAATTCAGTTTTCTTTTACTGAAAAAAGGATATGAGATTCTGGGCAACATTAATTTGCCACCAGTCCAAAGGATTTCAATTGCTCATAATGGATGGTTAATTGATTTTAAATTCAAATATACGGCGTCTAAAGGAATCCCAGACCACCATTAATGTAGCCATGGCTTTCTCCATCATTCAATAGTTGTTCTACAAACTACCATCAATCATCAATTCATGCAGCGGAAATCATTACTACTTGAATTCTCAAAACATTCAAGAACAAATTCAAGGCATAATTCATGGATTAAAATCAAACATCATCAATGGAAATCTATAAATTCCTTAACACATGCTTTGATACCATATGTAAACTCTATCATACATGAGCCATTAATAAGGATCTTAAGAATTCATAGTTTTCACAAGTAGTGTGGATAGAAACACTAACCTTTCTCCATGCTTAAATGATAATGATTCTAGGTTTGAACCTTCAATCAATAATGGAAACTCTTCTATTTCTTTCCTTCTTCCTTATGCCTCTAACTTTGATGGAAAATTACGAGACTTGCTTTCTAGACAGAGATAAGGAAATTTTTCATTTCCTTCCTATATATAATTGCTTCCATCAAGAAATACACCCTTTCATTGAAAAGACTGATTCCCAAGAGTCATTATCATTCATTCAAATATTAAACAAATGTCCTTTCATTCAAATATTAAACCACCACATATATTTATCACACACTGAAACATTAATTCTTACATCTTTTGTTTGTTTTTGTGGAAAAAAAAGGAATGTGAATAAGAAAAGGGGAAGGGTTCCCCTCTTAAAACTAAGGCCCCAATGATTGGAAAATAAAATACCCCTTATCACAAGGGCTGTTTAGACCAAACTCACCTAGATTATTGTTTGTTTAATAATCAAACTTATTAAATTTAATTAAGGATATTTCAAATTATACAACTATTTCAATTATATCTTTAAAGAACTAATTCACTTATTCTTGAACAATAGAATTTAAATTATAACTTTATTTCTTAACATGTCTTCACAAGATCGATTTTACTCATGTTTTTCTCATTTGCATTTCTTTATAGAAACTTGAAAAACAATAAATCTCTCTTTTCTTTTTCAAGGGAGCTTTTGACATAAAAATAATAATAATAATAATAATAATAAGTTGGTCCATTTATTAAGTAGGTAAAAATATTTATTACCACTACTAAAAACATAAAATACTGAAACTATTAAATATAAGTTAGGAATTCTTTTAAAAAATTTAAAGAAATATTAAATATATATTTATACATATTACTTATTGATTGTAAATTTAATAAATAAAGTTATTTTTTTGTTAGATAACAGAATAAAGTTGAGAAAAATTATGAAATTATGTTAAACTTATGATATATATAAATTGATAATATAAAGAACGAATTGAATAATAATTTTAAACGTATCACGTCCTGAAAACGTACCAACTAAAGTATATCCCTCATATACCATATATATAATTAAGTAGTGTACCATGAATCCGAACCCTTAGTATCACAAATCAAAGTGTATCACATTCTTGATAACTGTGGGTGATAATATAAAAGATCTTTATACTAACGGGAAATTCTTCAATACTCCTTCGTGGGAGTTGGGGACTCGTACTCACTTATTTTGACCGGTTGTAACCAGTTGCAACCCATCATTACAAAAAAAAAAAAAAAACTTAAAAAAACTCCAGTTAATAATTATTCATTAAACGAATAGTCAAAGAAAGAGAGAGAATAGAGTGGATTGTATTGATTGAAGTGTGTAATGTAATCTTGCATAGATCGTTTACAAGATTGAGAATTTATACTCTTACACTTAAGGCAATGAAATCTAGTTAATACAGTTGGCAATCTAACTAATACAGTTGTCATTACAACTGCCTGACCAATTCTGTATTCTGTTACATTTCTATACTTGTATTTATACACTCTTCATTTATACATGTGGAGTATTTTACTCATGTACTCTGATAGTCCCCCACAAGATCAAGGTGGTTGAGGAAAGGAGACCACCTTGAGCTTGGTCCTTGAGTCAGTGAATATAGTTGAAGGCAACGGTTTGGTGAGTGGATCTACAAGTTGACAAGAAGAAGGCACACGCTGGACCAGGAGTGATTTAGATACCACTTTTTCTCTCACAAAGTGAATGTATAATTCCATGTGCTTTGTACGTGCATGAAGAATCGGATTATGTGCAAGTAAAACCGCACTCAAGTTGTCACAAAGTAGCATAGGTGTGTGGTACTGAACTTGAAGCTTAGTTAACAGGGATTCTAGCCAAAGAAGTTATGAGGTGGTGTGTGCCATGCTTCTATATTCAGCTTCGATACTCGACCTAGCTACCAAAGGTTGCTTTTTGGAACTCCAAGACACAAGGTTTGATCCAACAAAGATGCATGAGCCAAACGTTGAACGTCTATCATCGGGGTCACTGGCCCAGTCAGAGTCACTATAGGCCCGAAGTGACAATTTTCCATCAGGTGTGGCTGGTTGCAGCAGTAAACCAAACTGAGTGGTGGCACTAAGATATCGAAGGATGCCCTTGACAGCTTTCCAGTGAGACTCAAGAGGAGATGCCATAAATTGGCATGCCTTATTAATATAATATGAGATTTCTGGCCTAGTTAAAGTCACATATTGGAGTGCCCCCACAATGGACCTATACAGTGATGCATCTTGTAGTGTGTCAGTGCCGTGCCTACTCAACTTGCAATCACTTACCATAGGTGTAGAAATCCCTTTGCAATCTGTCATGCTTGCTTTCTCTAACAAATCCCGAATGTACTTGGATTGTTTTAGTAGCATGGAACCATTAGGCAAGTACTTAACTTCTATGCCAAGGAAGTAGTCAGCTTGTCAAGCTACTTGAGTGCAAATTTTGCATTTAATTTGCTAATCAAATCAGAGATGAGTTTGGTAGAAGATCCTGTGATTAGGATATCATCAACATAGATAAAAATGTATAAAGTGAATCCATGGCTGGTGTATATGAATAATGAGGGATCACAACGACTAGCTTTAAATCCAAATTGTAGTAAAGCCTGTGTTAGTCTCTCATACCAAGCACGCGGGGGCCTGTTTGAGGTCATAGAGAGCTCGATTTAATCTTCAAACCAGTGTCTTGTCTGAGGACACAAAACCCGGAGGTTGTTGCATAGAGACTTCTTCATGTAGAATGCCATTCAAGAAGGCATTATTTACATCGATTTGTTGAATGTCCCACTTGCAGACAAGAGCAAGTGTCAAGATTACCCAAATGGTGGCTGGCTTAACCACTGGTGAAAAGGTTTCACTAAAATCAGTCCCAGCTTATTGATGGAATCCTTTCTCGATAAGTCTGGCTTTGTACTTGTTAACACTGCCATCCGGATTCTCTTTTACCCGGAACACCCATTTGCAGCCTATGGATCTTCTATGAGGTGATAAGGAGACTAGGGACCAAGTGTTGTTTGGTTGCAGTGCATCATATTCTGCTTTCATAGAAGCCAGCCACTGAGAACTTGCCAAGGCTTGCTTTACACTGGTTGGTTCAACATGGGCTAAGAAAAGGCGAGGTTTGAGACTACCAGTCTTTGATCTAGTAACCATTGGATGAGTATTTAGATCATGGTGTGTAGGAGTCACTTAAGGAGCTGTGTCAGTGTTAGGAAGATTGTTTTGATCAGAAGGAGCAGCTTGGTCATAGGGTGTGGGTGAGGGTTCAGTTGGCAAGGTTGTATCTGAGGAAGGGTGTAGTTGGATGTCATTATCTGATGTAGTCGGAACACTGGGAGGGAGAGGTGGTGTAGGATGATAAGATGGTCTAGTTGCAGGACTTTGAATCACTTGGTCAGGACTGTGAGGTCCTGGACTGTTATGAGCCAGTAAAGGGAATGAGAGAGGAAATAAGGACTGGCATGAGTGAGTGGAGGTTGACAGTTTTGGGAATAGTTGAGAGTAAGGAAATCTAAATTCAAATAAAGAGTACATCTTTGAAGATGTACACACGCCCATCTGAACTGAGGCACTTGTGGCCTTTGTGACTAGGAGAAATTCCTAAGTAGATGCACTCAGTGCTTCTAAACTGGAGCTTATGTTTGTTGTATGGCCTAAGTAATGGGAAGCAGGCACAACCAAATGCTCTAAGTACACTATAGTCAGGGAGAGACTTGTAAAGAGCATGATAGGGAGAAGTAAACTCAGAGAGAGTTGAAGTTGGCAACCTATTTATTAAATGCACAGCTCCCAAAAGTTAAGAGAGGCATGGATGCATGAGCAAGTAAAGATAGTACCATCTCAACTATTTGGCTATGTTTCCTTTCAACAGTGCCTTTTTGGTGTGAAGTGTGTGGCCAAATGAGTCTGTGACTCACTCCAAGTTCATTTAAGTATTTGGTGAAGCATCTAAACGCACCCCCCCCCCCCCCCCCAAAAAATCAGACTGAATAGCTCTAATAGTTTTGGAAAATTGAGTTTGAATGAGAGTGAAGAACTATTTGAAGGCAGGTAGTGCATCTGATTTGTTTTTAAGAAAATATATCCATGTACATTTTGTACAAGCATCTACAAATGCTATGTAGTAAAAGTAACCTCCATGTGAAGGAGAAGGTGCAGGCCCCCACAAATCAGTATGCCCAAGTTCAAAAGCAGTAGTATGAGTGTTAGAGGAGGGATGGGCATACAGTCTATGGAATTTTCCTAAACAGCATGCATTACAAAAGTCAGAGACAGTTTTATTCATGACTGGAATGTTACAAAGTTGCAATACATTCTTTATTGCCTTGGAGTTGGCATGGCCTAGCCTAAGATGCTAAGTAGAAGTGATTGTGTTTACAGGGCTTGACTGAATACTATGTGAGGACTGAGTACAGTTTTGCACATCATTACAGACATCAGGAACAACATTTGAATTACTATTTTGAACACTAGTACAAGCTATGGGTAGAAGAACATTATTGCTTGACTTGATAGGAGGTGAGAAAGGTCCCTTGAGCAGAGGCAGACTTTGAAAACTATATAAGCCAAAAGCTCCTAGGGTACCCTGAAGAAGAACATGCTTAGACACCTGTGATTTCACAAAGCAAGTGTAAGGATGGAATTCAAAAAATACATTGTCATCCTGAGCAAACTTGGATACAAAAATCAAATTCTTGGTTATAGTAGGCACATGTAATAGTTGTTTTAAGGAAAGCATAACATTGGAATGTAAATGAGAGGGAAATTTGGATGAACCAACTGAGTGTATGGATAAACCTTGTCCATTTCCCATGTGCACTTGATCAGTGCCCACATAGGAGGTACCTTGTTGCAAGTTGTTGATGTCTTGTGTAAGGTGATGAGAAGCACCTGAATCTAAAAACCATGATTGTGAGTCAAGTCCTCTGGGAATAGCAACATCTTGAGAGAATGTCATATTGTTCAAGCTAGGTGCGGCCTGTGAGAAGTTCATTTTCTGAGAGTTTTATGGATTATTCACTGATTGTGAGCCTTGCAGTGCTAAGAAAGCACTAGGCTGAGCCTGTTGAGTGTGTTGATTTGCAGGATTCTGCTGTGAATGCTGCTGAGCTAAGCCTTGTTGGCTGTTCTGATAACTCTGATAGTTCTGATAAGTCTATTGACCCTGATTGTTCCGGTTAGGCACAAAATTCTGGTCAAACCTGTACCAATAGTGGTAGGCATCATGGCCATACCTATCACATAGTTGACATGTTGGACGGTTCCTACGGCCTCTCCCACGGCCCCTGCCTCGACCAAATCTGCCATTTCCTCTGCCTCTATTACTGTCCTGAGAGTTATTTTGAAAGGTGGTGCTATGAGAGTAGCCAACTGAATTGGCATTATCTTGACTTTGTGACTGAGATAGTTGAGCTACATTTGCTGAAACATTCGAAATTGACAACTCTTGCCTAAACTTATCCAATTGCGATTCTTGTACTAGAAGCAATGCTTCAATTTCAAAGAGTGAAGGTGAATCTGATCTTCCATATATCATCATGACAAATTGATTATATTCTTCTGGAAAACCTTCTAAGATTGCATCAATTTGGTCTTGCTCAGTGATTGTGTCTCCAATTGCAACTAGGTTATCCGTAATTGATCTAATTCTCAACACATATTCAGTGATTGTTCGATTAGCTTTCTTTGTTGATTTTAACTCAGATCTAAGTTGTCTCACTTTTGCCTTCAAATGAGCATAGAAAAATTTGTGTATCTTATCCCAAACTTGCCAAGAATGGCGTCAACCAATTACTCTAGGTAAAACAGCATCAGAGAGAGTAGATAACAACCAGGTAAAGAGCATTTGATCCTGTACTAACCACTTATCATATGCATCTGAAACTAAATCAAGATCTCTATCATTTTTTGAATTGTATTTTGCAAGAATGTTAGGGTTTACCACAAAACGGTGTAGTTTGTGCGAAGCTATTACTCCTTCCACTTGTTGATTCCACAGAAGAAAATTCTTGTCGTCTAGCTTGATTGATATAGAAGGTGCGAATGAAATTGTTGAGTTAGTAGAGCGATTTTCATTGTTGAGGTTGGATGCTGGTGAAGCTGCCATTATTGAAGCTTCAAAGCTTTGGCCCCAAGAGAAAAGCTTTGATACCATAAACGAATAGTCAAAGAAAGAGAGAGAATAGAGTGCATTGTATTGATTGAAGTGTGTAATGTAATCTTGCATAGATCGGTTAAAAGATTGAGAATTTATACTCTTACACTTAAGGCAATGAAATCTAGCTAATACAGTTGGCAGTCTAACTGATACAGTTGTCATTACAACTGTCTGACCAATTATGTATTCTATTACATTTCTATACTTGTATTTATACACTCTTCATTTATACACGTGGAGTATTTTACTCATGTACTCTGATATTCATTAACAAATGAACTCGGTCACCCATGACCCATCTCGTCGCTGTAGTATGTAATTGCTCTATTCTCTTCATTGTGATGTTCTTGTTTTTCTATAGTTGTTGAAGCTTCATAATTCAGTTCAAGAATTTGAGTTCATTTTTTTCTTTTTCTTTTTATTTTGTGCTAACATTTTCATTTTCCAGTTTTTGCTTTTCTTTTTGAAAGGAAAGCGCACACCAATTCGATGAAAGGAAAGGAAAGTGCGCCCAAAAATTTTGAGAGACTCTTCAGCAATAAACACCAATCCAGAAAATCTTTCTCAGCAAAGAAAAAATAGCAAGCATGGAATTGCAATGAACGCAATAAAAAATACATTATATAATCAAATCCAATAGCTTCAACAAATTCAATGGACATCCCCCCAAAAAAAAGAAAAGAAAACAAAGAATAAAGTTGAATTTATTATATGATAAAAAAAGAACAAGAAAATCAGAAACCAAAATCATTGGAAAATCAAGATCCACATGCTTTTGCATTGAAGCTTTGTGAGAAATGCTCGGAATCGGTGAAGAAAAAGGAGGATAAGTGTAAAACAATATGAGGCACTGGTTATTGAGGTTTACGAACTCCTCTAGATGTAACAAGATATTGGGAGGTAGCCTTTGGACTGGGTTGGAAGTCTTTAAAGTACCTGGGCATCTTCGTCTTCTGAGGGAGGACTTGGTGACGCAAATGGGGGAGGGAGAGAAAAGCAGGAGCAAGCAACGACGGAGGAAAGGGGACGAATGTGTCGAAGGAGAGGCTAATATGTACAGGGTCCACAAGTAAAAAAAAATGTCTAGACAGGTTTCAGGTGAAAGATTTGGACCGTTCTATTTTTAAATTGTTAAATCTACAGCTCCTAACGAAAGTGGACGGATCCTCCAAGTTTGTCACAGAGGTTGAAGACGGAGCCTATACTAACGGCTTCGTCTAAAATACTCCATGACAAACTCGGAGTTTCGGTCCTCCATCAATACTAGCCATTGATATATAATTTAAAAAAATGGAAGGCTGTGATGTAAAAAGGGAAACCCAAAAGACAGGTCAATAAATTTCATGTTTTTTGTAACTAAAATAAAATGATTTTAACAACTAATTCAAATAATTAGATTCTGGGTTGAAGTGCATCAATGGAACCCAATCTCCTCAATCTCGCCCACTGCCTTCAACATCTCGTCGGTGTCGTTATCCATGTCCATCACTGGCTTCTCGTTCATATGCGGCAAGAGATCGTGGATAAGAATACGAGGAGAAGGAGAAGTGGATCTTAGTAGCAATGGCGGTGCCTCACCGAAACTTTACGTACCATCAACAGTGGCCGCTGCATTTTGTTTTTTGGTTGATGACAATGACGATGGAGGGAGAGAAGCTGATGGCTGGGGTTGTGAGGTTCAGCAACATTTCGACGATAATTATGATTTTTCGATGATTATTATTGAATTAAAATTAATGTTAAAGTTAATAGGTTTCACCTAAATTATCTTGGATTATTATTAACATAAATCAAAATCAAAATACTTATATTTGGTGAAGAGGTTGAAGATGATACAGGTAAAACATGATTATGGAGCATTTTCTAAGAAATCATTTTTTTTTTTTTCCGATTGCAAAACAGAGCAACAACCATGGATAGCATTTTCAGTGTGTGCTTGCAAGATCTGACGAATGCTTTCTTATTTATCAATGTTTTGAGCATTTTAAGACTTAACATTTCATGTATTTGTGTGAATATTGATATGTAATTTTGTGAAATTGTGGTGTGTTTATCTTTATAAATTTGTGTTATTATATCAAAAATCAATCCAATTTATTTGGTCCTTTTTTTTTTGTGTCCAATAAGACTAAAACAATGTCTAATGCTCTCCAAGAATAAATCTGAAAACTTGCAGTCTGATACACTCCTTTTTCTTGAAGGGAAGGTTGCCTCCCTCAATGAGAAAAGAAAATTAAAGAAAAAAGAAACAAAGAACAACGTTGGTGAAAATAAGAAACCTAGATAATGGTTTGGTAAAGGTGATCTGAATAGAACAAGTTTGGTTTTAGATTTCTGAATCTGATATGGTGCCATCGAGTTCAGTGTTGCAAGCATATAGAACAGTGGCGACAAAAGCATTGGCTTCGCTGTAACTGAGTGATCAGTCCGACAATCCCAGAAAAGAGGTCCAGTAGATTATTTTTGAATAAAAAAGAAATAAAAAATATTATAAGTGATTTGAGTTTACTGGGAGTAGCCGGTAAAAATGATGGAGGATGCAAACTCAACTTTCATGTTGGAGTATTATAGAATTGCCCTATACTAACCATACATATCAATTAAATAAACTAGAACATAGGTTTGGGCTAAGGTACACCACTCACATTGTGCACCACCCACTACACCAACCATGTGGCAAATTTTGGGCCAATCAAAGTATTACATAGGTTAGTCAAATTTTCAAACTTTCTTGATGTATTTATACTGTAGTCAAAGTTTATAAAGATAGTATATTGTAGTATAATATCTGTGTTATTTGTATTTGCAAATTTAACTTATATTAAAATATTGTTTTTTTGATTAAAAAAATCTGATTATGGCAAAATAGTTTCGTGTGGTGGCTTTTCTCAAACTTCATCCTCAGAAAAAAAAAAGTTTTGTTAGATTAAAATTATTTCCCAAAGTAATTTTTTATTCTTCTTTTTTTTCAAGTTTCTCTCTCTGTCTTCTTATCTCTTTTTCTCTCTCTTCTTCTTCCGGAACCAGATCATCAACCCTCCAACCCAGATTATGCGATGATATGAAGCAAACATCAGAAAATCTACCCAAATTGAAAATTTCAAGTTGAAAAAACATCAAGACACCGAAAATATAATAAATCAAAAAAATGTGCAGTGCTTGAAAAACTCAGTGCTTTGAAAGACCAGTAGATCATACTCATCAATAAGAAAATTTCAAACTAATCACTCATACAAAAACAATCAGAGAATGAAAGACAATGTGAAGCAACGCAGAGAACACCCTTCCACCGCATCGACAATCAGCTTTTGCATCGGCGGCACCCAGCTTCTACGTCGGTGGATCTGGTCTTGGCGGAAGTTGACGGTAGCGGTTCCAGAAAACGCCACCAAAGGGAAGAGCATGTGAGTCGGCGACACCCGGCTTCTGTGCGCCGGCACCCAGCTTCTACATCACCGGATCTGGGTCTGGATGACGAGATCTGAGGATTTGAGGACGGTGGCGGATCTGAGACTCGATGGAGACCTCAATGGATGGCGACGGATCTGAGGCACGCGACGCGCGGTGGAGCGACGGTGAATGCTGGTCTTGGTGTGCGACGAAGATGGAGGAAGACGGTGGTGGAGAAGTGGAGTGGTGGAGGGAAGGCAGATGCTCGAGGAAGACAGTGTTTTTGCATTTTCAATTTCTCATTGAATGCCGGATAAAAAAAAAGTTTAAAATTTTTCATATAAATTAATTAGTAAAATAAAGGGTATTAATACAAATACAAAAAATACAGTATTCTTTTTTGTAAATACATAAAATACAATACTCTTTGACTAGGGGTATTTAGGTTAAAAATTCTAATTTATCCAAGTGACAATCTAAATCAATCAGACCATGCTACTTAAATAGTACACTACTATATTAATTTGATAGATGGTGCACTTTAAAATTCACCCTAAAACGTATGATTAGTTTTGGCGTGGAAATAACATTACAACTTTTGGAGAGGAGAATGATTCTTTATTGACCGGTGCATTATTTTTTTGCATTCTTTATTCTTTCTTATTGGACTGCTGTAGCAACATGGGAAGCTCAGTCACTGTGTGAAGCAGTGTTCTCTTCTCGCTGTCTCACTCTTAACTCCAATACTCTTTCTTCCTTTTTCTCCAATGGGCAATAAAATATATTGTGGTGGTGGTGCGATTGATGAGCACACCAATTAAATTATTGTTTTTGTGTTCGTATTTTAATCCCCAAAACACAAGGCATATACTAAATTAAAATATTTTTCCAGCAAATGGTGGGTGTCTCCACGTTGGATCTCTCTTCTTCCTTCAACACTCTCAAGTCACTTCTGTCTTCTCTTCTCCTTCTTTCTTTTCCTCTCTTATGTTTCTCTCTGCAACTTCAGTTATCACCCCATAGCCTTAGACCACTTCCAACGTTTCTTTTCTCTTTGTTTTAATTGCACATTTTGTAACGCTCACCCTTCATTTACTGCTACCTTTGACTTGGCTAATTCTCTCTTCGCAAGTTTCTTTTTCTTCTCTCTCTCTTTGGTCTTTATATTTTAAATCTAAGCGTTTGCTTTATGGGCGTTTCTCTTCTCCGTTTCCCTTTGCAGCCTTTCTTCAGGTTCTACATATCTGAATAAATATGCACCAACCCTTTTCTTAAAAGCTTCACTTTGCCTTCTTTTACCCTCTAAATCAATCTGTCGTCTTTCTTCTATTTCTTGGCACCTCTAAGTGTTAATCTCTGAACGCTGATGAACCTCTCATGATGTGAAACTTTTTAGTTTTTGTGCTCGGGTTTCATCTGGGTAAGTATTTTTTTTCATGATCGATGATACCAATCTCTATACATAGACAATATCAATAGCCATAAATAAATCAACTGAGAAATCATTTGGTTATAAATTAGTGTCTTTCTGATGTAGAAGAGTTATTTGGGTTTAGTCATTTCTTAGTATTTTAATCAAGCCAAGAAAACTGTAAGGCGGGTCAAGATATTAGTGTAATCAACTCATAAACCTTACATAGATAATATAATTTTTTTCTATAACAAAAGAGATATTAAGTGTAATTTCACTTAATTTCATGGGAGGTCAGAGTAATTTTTCAAAGATTTCTTTTTTTCATTATTGTTTTCCAGATTTCTCTATTTCAATTTGTTCAACTTGTACATATATGAATATGTATGTCTTGCTCTTATGCTCTTAAAGTCTCATATTTCAAAGTAGTAACTAGTAATAGTTGTTGCTGATACTTATGTTTGGATTTTCTTTCTGCAGTTACAGGCAAATTGACTATAAGGTGGAAAAGGTTTTCTCTGATCAACATTAAGAGAAAAAGCAACAAAAACAGGGAAGGAAAACATTTGCCTAGAAATGACCTATTATGACTAGTGAAAAAGCAATGCCTTCCCATCCTTTGGCACAAAAGATGATGAGACATCTTGACTTGTCACCCTCTGATGGCAATGGTTCCTCAGCTGTTGAAGAACCTTTACCTCAGGATGCAGATTATAATGGTCCGTCCCTCAGCGATGAGCTAGAGACCACGATCTTGGCTAGAATGCCAAGATCACAGCACTGGAAATTGTGTTTTCTGAATAAGCAGTTCTTGAGTCTAGTGAAGAGTGGTGAAGTATATAAGATCAGGAAAGAGTTAGGAATCAAAGAACCATCTGTGTTTATGTTAGCTAGTGGGGAGAGTAACTGGTGGGGAATGGATTGGCCTTTCAAGTCAAGCAGGAAGCTCCCCACTATTCCATCAGATTATAACTTTGAGTTTGGAGATAAGGAGTCATTTACTGCAGGGTCCCATTTGTTAGTTTCAGGCAAGGAGTTTGATGGACCTGTTATTTGGAGGTTTGAGTCATCAACAAATGAATGGCTCAAGGGTCCTTCTATGAACAACCCAAGATGTCTTTTTGCATCAGCTACCTGTGGTACTTTTGCCTTTGTTGCAGGTGGTCTTGACACAAACACTTATAGCCAAGTCTTGGATACTGCTGAGAAATACAATTCAGGGAACCAGTCATGGGAACCACTCCCAAAGATGAATCAAAAAAGGAAGTTTTGTTCAGGTTGTTACATGGATAACAGGTTCTATGTCATGGGAGGACAAGATGAGCATCAGAAGGACCTCACTTGTGGGGAATTCCTTTGATGCAAAGACAAATAGTTGGAACTTGATTCCTCACATGTTGAAAGATATTCCTGTTTCGGTTTCGCAATCTCCACCTCTTATTGCTGTTGCAAATAATGAGCTGTACACTCTTGATGCTTCTTCCAATGAGCTAAAAGTTTATCTGAAGGGAACCAACTTATGGAAGAAGTTAGGACAGGTTCCAGTTAGAGCTGACGCTCAAGGAGGTTGGGGTGTGGCATTTAAATCTCTTGGTGATGAGTTACTTGTTATTGGTGCACCTTCTGTCTCCCATACAGAACGTGCCTTGACTATATACACTTGTTGTCCTGATCCAACTGTTGAGAAATTAAGGTGGAGGCAAATTGATTGTGGCAGCATCCAGCTTAATCACTTTATCCATAATTGTGCTGTGATGGGAACCTGAAGTTCTGAATTTTATGTAACAAGAAGAGTGTAGCTTGAAGTTGAAACTTGAAACCAGTCTCAACATAATTGTAATTTGCACTTTGCAGGTTAATCTGGAGTGTGTCTTTACTTCAAGCTTCTGTTATTTGATCATTGTCTCATCACAAAAGGTGTCACTTCTGAAATAACTTGGATGGCAGAGGGTCATCAATGTGAGGAAGCCTGTTGATGTTTCTTGTTCCTTTCACTCTGCAGGGGAGTGAAAATAAAACAGCAAAGTAAAACCTATTGTTGGTGAAGATAACCAGTTAGTGAGTTTCAAAGCTCAAATGATAATGTGTTTCTGTATTTCGCTGTCCCAGTGCCCTGATTTAGTTATTTTTGTTAAAGATTCAAATCATGTTATATTGTTATGGATTTTCAAATTTGGATCGTTTGCTTGAATTGCCATACTTCAAAAATACTAGATGGCAAACAAAAATAATTTCAGATTCTTTCTAGATCTTTAACCATCTTTTTTTTTTTTTTAATGAGACTTTCGATATCTACGAGTCACTTTAACAAAAATAATGGATGTAACAAGGTGTTACAACTCATTAATCATCCATTGAATGTGATTAACCACATATTTGAACTACATTAACCATGATTTTCAGGTGTTCAAATATCCCCATATATATTTGTACACCTGAAAATCGTTGTTAATGCAGTTCAAATATGTGGTTCATTACGTCCAGTAAATGGTTAATGGATGTAACAAGGTGTCACGATTCATTAACTATCATTTGAACGTAAAAACCGCATTAACCAGATATCGCAGGTGTCATCCAGGTGTCCAGAATCCAAATGTACAAATATTATTACTCTTCAAGATATGGGAGAAATAAAAAGAACAATATTTTATTTTGAGGAAAAATTATTTGTTTTTAGAAAATAATTAAATTTCAATAACCTAATCAATAGGTAAAGAGGTTAAGAGGAGATGAGGTGGTCCAATAGAAAAAGATTGTGTTTAAAAAAATTTAAAAAAGTGTGATAAAGAGTGAACATTCCTCGATAGACTACCTACCAAGATTTTGATCTTTAAAACTCCTTTACAAATGATCACCGCATGTTTTCCCCATTCTAGGCTCACAACAAACTTTCCCTTAAATCTTTTTTGGTAGTGTGGCTTTTGTTTATAATCATGATCCCGGGCATTCAAAACTTGACCCCAAAGCACATAAGGGTGCTGCTATTTGCGCCTTTCAAATTTCTCCAACACCTTGCAACTCTAATTTTTTTAAATTTCTCTCCAAATATACCCTTGTCACTCTCCATATAGCACCTACATAAGTTTTGATCATCAACACCATCCTCTTCACACCTCAATCCCTATTTCTCACATTTTCACACCATTGTCACATCCTCCACCATTCTCACCTCTTCCAGCACTGTCACACACAACAATGACAAGGCAAAAGTGTTGAATTTAAAGTCTTCGGAAGAAGCACTTTGCGTACAGGCGAGTCTTTTATCAGTGTCGCGTTTTTCGTCTTTCCCGGAATTTATTTTCCCGAATATTCCGGAAACAGAAATCCGAATGGTGAGAATGTACATCCAGATTATGCATTCCGGAAGTTTAAGTTTTGTTTACAATTCGGATTTAAACATCCGGAAAATATATTCCAGAAGGTATCCGGAAAATACAATCCGGAAGTGTCTGGAAACTGCAATTCGGAAATGTCCGGAAAACCAAATCCGGTTGTTATCCGGAAAATGAAATTCGGTAGGCCTATTAATGTTGTATTCATTTTTTTTTTTGAACCGATGTTGTATTCTAATTATTTGTTTTAATGCATATAATTTTAAGATTGTGTTCAATGGACATGGAAGATTATTTTGCCAATCTATCTGAGGATGTGGACATGCCAATTACTATGGAAAGAGATGGAGATGTAAGAATAAATTTTCATTTGCCTTGATTGTAGTCTTTGAAAAAAACTAATATATTGTTATTTATATTTTTCAGAATCATGTGAGCATAGAGAGGTTGGATGTTCCGAGTGTAAAAGTCCTTGTTGATTGTAGTGATGTATTCACTACTACAATAGTGGTTGATATTATTAGTATTATGTAAAAGTCCCTGTTGATTGTAGTGTTTCATTCACTACTAACATGGTGCTAAATTTTATTGTCAGGTATTTCCATCTCGAGATGATATGTTGAACTAGGCTCGACAAGTTGGTAGAGAGAATGGTGTTGTTGTCATCATTCACAGGTCAGACACGGGAGGTAACCGAAGGACGACGGTAGTGATTCTTGGTTGTGAAAGGGGTGGGAAGTATAGGCCATACAAGAAGGAGTTAGTTCGCAAGTTGACCGGAACTAAGAAATGTGAATGTCCTTTCAAATTAAGAGGAAAACCGTTGAAAAATGGTGATGGATGGAAAATTGAAGTAGTGTATGGCTTTCACAATCATGAGTTAGCGGAGACCTTGGTTGGTCATGCATACGTTGGTCGCCTAAGTGTCCAAGAGAGGTCTTTGTCGATGATATGACAAAGAGTTTGGTTAAGCCAAGTAACATACTATTCACATTGAAGGAGCATAATCCAGATATTTGTACCACCCTAAACATGTCTATAATGCGCGACAAAAGTTTAGGATCTCTGGAAGAGGCCCTAGAACAGAAATGCACATTTGATGTATTTAATTGAGCGTGATAAGTATGTATGTTGGCATAGAAGGCTGGACATGTCCGATGTTGTCAGAAATATATTTTGGACACACCCAGATGCTGTAAAACTTCTAAATGCATTCCTCATTGTGATGTGTATATAAAACCAACAAGTATCGATTGCCGTTACTTGAGATTGTTGGTGTACCTCAACAGAGTTGACACTCTCCATTGCATTTACCTATTTGGAGTCTGAACGAAGTAATAACTTCATCTGGGCATTACAGAGGCTACATGGTTTGTTCCTAACTGAAAATTCAATTCCTTAAGTAATAGTGACCGACAGAGATGTTGCGCTGATGAACGCAGTGCACACTGTGTTTCCTAGTTCAACTCATTTATTATGTCAATTCCACATTGTCAAGAATGTGAAGGCCAAATGCAAGATGTTAGTGCACCCGAAGCAGAAGTGGGACATTGCGATGGATGCTTGGGATAGTGTTATGGACTCTCCTAATAAGTATGAGTTTGTAGAGCGTATGAGGAACTTTGAAGATCTATGTTCTAATTTCCCTATTTTTGGTGACTATGTGAAAAATACGTGGTTGAATCCTCACAAGGAAAATTTTGTCGCAACATGGATACATCGGGTGATGCACCTTGGGAACACAACAACTAATAGGTTGCTCTTATACTTAAGCATTAATATACAGTAGCATAGCTTTCGTCTTTAATTATGATTATCTATTGATGATTATCTATTTATGTGGTGTTTTGTTGTTGGGTTTGATAACAGGGTTGAGTCTGCACATGGGAGGCTGAAGATTTTGATCCAGGATAGTATGGGGGACTCGTGTAGTTGTTGAGATGCCATGAATAACATGATCATTTTGCAACATACTGAGATCAATGCATCATTCGAGAATAGCATCAACATTGTGGAACATAGATTTAATACTCAATTCTACATCAGTTTGCATAGATTTGTTTCAAGGAGTGCTCTAAATCATATTGCCGATGAGTTTGAATGAGTTAAGATTGTCGGGATTAACAGTGATGTATGCGGTTGCACAATTAGAATGACACATGGGCTATCGTGTGCATGTGAACTTGCTAAGTACAGTACGATGGGTAACTATTTCCTTTGCAGTCAGTTCATTCTCATTGGAAGAGGTTAACCTTTGCATACCAAGGATTGGACGAGTCATGATCAGAGCTATCAGTGAAGCATGAACTAGATGCATTGAATAAGCGATTTTAGGAGCTTGATTTATCTGGAAAAATTACTATGAAAATTAAGCTGCGTGAAATTGCATACCCAGATACGACTTCAATGTGTCCACCACCTGAAAAGGTAATGCTCCAATACTTACATGTGTTGAACGATTTAAAAATGTTTGTATTGATTTTGTTTAATTATGACTTTTTTACAGGTCTACACAAAAGGAGCACCAAAAGGTCATGCAACGAAGTTTGCTAGGTCAACTAAACACGATCCTTCATATTTTGAATATGTTGATTCACTCCATTCTGTAGAAAAGAGCATACCAACTCGCCCTTCTCCTCAAATGTCAGGCCAATCCACTAGACGCAAGAGAGCATATCCAATGCTAGATCAAATTCCTCCTCAACTTCGTCACTTTGTTGAACACATTGTTGATGTGCAAGCTGATGGGAATTGTGGTTATCGTGTCATTGCTATGTTACTTGGTATAAGTGAGGATTCTTGGACACAAGTTCGCCTCAACCTGATTAAGGAGCTTAAAGAGTGGCGTGTTGAGTACGCCAATTTACTTGATGGTGAACAACGAGTGGAGGAACTAATAAAATCTCTGTATGTTGGTAACCAAATGATTGTATCCCAATATAAGTGGATGAGCATATCGAACATGTGTTACGTAATTGCTTCAAAATATAATATTGTCCTGATTGCCCTTTCCATGCATCAAAGCATGACTTTTTTCCCTCTAAGAAGTAGGTCAACATTTTCTCATGCGAGTCACAGGCTAATTTGCATTGCTCATGTGCATAATTGTCACTTTGTACAGGTTTAGTATGTCATTTCGTTGTTGTTTTATTTGCTTGGTTTAGTTTTGATTGTTTTACAGGTCTTTTTGAAGGACGAGTGCCCTTTACCCCCTGTTGCTTTGGGGTGGCGCATATACTGTCATCCAAATGCTCGTTCATGGGAAATTCCATATGTTAGCTGCATACAACATTTCAGCTCATTGTGCGTGCAAAAGGAACCAGAATGGATGGATATTACAGATGATTGATTGGCTATATGAATGATTTTAATTTTTAAGCACTGTTGCGAACTACACTTAAGGGCAAGTGCACCCTATCGCAAAAGTAATATAGGAGTATTTGGGACTCCAAGTATCGAACCCACAAAGATTGTTGACAAGTACTAGATTAATTAAGTCCTTATGTTATCTAGACAATCGAATTGGTTATGAGTAAAGAATTAAAATAAACAAGATGGTAAACACCAAGAAAGACAATAATTGCAAGCAAAGGTTCAATTATGGAAAGCCTAGGGTGCCTGGTTTCACTTATGTTACTACCTATGATGTTACCCAATTCCTCAATGTTATGTGTTCCTGCCAAAAACCGTACTCACCGGAATCAAGCCGGAACGGGTACCACTCACCGCTTAATTATGCTTTATCAGCCTGGAATACAAGGTTAAGATCGACCTCTTTATTCTAGGCCTCAAAGCGCTTAAGAGTGAGTCTGTCTGTGTGTAAAAAAAGTGAGTTCCTTCTCTAGTCAGACCCTCTATTTATACTGTAACCCATAACCCTTTATTTATCTCGATATCTTTTATCTGATTCTAATTGATATTCTTATTGATATGATAAATCTTGTTACGCATATCTCGGATAGTTATTATCTGATACTAATTGATATCCTTCTTGATATGATAAGATCTTGTTGCGCATATCTCGGATATTTGCTATTTACTGGATATCTTTTATCTCATATCTGTTACTTATCTTGATTAGTTTACGTTCCACTATCAAGCTCGTCATCCCTACCTGGATTAAGCTTATCAAGCTCATCCTCCCTACTTCATACCTGGATCAAGGTCATCAAGCTCGTCATCCCTACTTCATACCTGGATCAAGCTCATTAAGCTCGTACTGGATCAAGCTCATCAAGCTCATCCTCCCTACTTCATACCTGGATCAAGCTCGTCATCCATACTTCATACCTGGATCAAGCTCATTAAGCTCGTCCTCCCTACTTCATACCTGGATCAAGTTCATCAAGCTCGTCCTCCCTACTTCATACCTGGATCAAGCTCATCAAGCTCGTCCCCCCTACTTCCTACTCGGATTAAGCTCGGCCGGTTTAGCCCTTGCTATGATTAAGCTCGGCCAAACCTTATTATTTACTCCCGGGCGGTACACAAGTCCCCCAAGCTCTAAGTCTTTATAAGACGAAAGAGCTTAAATTAGGCCTCTAACTGAGCTTAACTTCTCTTACACTGGTATTACTCGGCCATAATGTTCTACACTAGGATAGACTTGATCACCTTACTCTATTCTCGGATGGCTCAATATTTCAACTAACGTTCTTATCCTATTATTTATACTCCGCTATTGCTCGGTTCCAGCTCGGGTGGTACACGTTTTTCCTGGCATACCTCGGTTATTTTCTCCTATGTCCAAGTAATATTAGGTGATCCCTCTCCTCATCAGTAAAGCTCGGCCTCCTTTGTCCTAGCTTGGCCAATACTCGGCTATGGCAATGAAGCTCGACCAATATAGCCTAAGCTCAGCCAATACTATCTAAGCTCGGCCAACACTGTCTAAGCTCAACCAATACTTGGCTAGTTTGGTCATATCATTTCCGGGACGTACACAAGTCCCCCAAGCTCCAAGCCTTAATAAGGAGAAAGAGCTTTTAAGTTATTGACCGAGCTTCACATGACTGAATAAATTATGCCCTACTAGTACATGATCGTATCAACTTTGTCTTTAAGCATTAATGCTTTGTTTACTCAAGCTCCTTTCGGGGTGCAAATTTTTAGGGATGTTGGTTTGTTGGCAACATAATCTTCTGATGCTAATCCGGGGCTCTTTGGATACTAATTAATTTCCTTATGTTAATGCTTTTATTAAACTCGGCATCCTCATATTCGTCCCATGCTCGTCCAGAGCAAATACTTATCTCCAACATTTGGAGAATTAGGCTTATCTCATGATAAGCTCGTCCAATGCTCGTTCAGAGCATAAACTTATCTCTAGCACTTGGAGAATTTGGCTTATCTCATGATAAGTTCGTCCAATGCTCATCCAGAGCATAAATGCTTGTCTCCAGCAATTGGAGATTATGCTTATCTCATGATAAGCTCGTCCAATGCTCGTCCAGAACAAATACTTATCTCAAGCTCGGTTGCTTGAAGCTCTTCAGGAATGTAATGGTGATTACGTACTAAGCTCAGTCCAGGCTCGGTTACTAGGTACTTAGCTCAAGCTTGGTTGCTTGAAGCTCTTCAGGAATGTAATGGTGATTAAGTACTAAGCTCAGTCCAGGCTCGGTTACTAGGTACTTAGCTCAAGCTTGGTTGCTTGAAGCTCTTCAGGAACCAAGACGGGCGGCCTTTTAAGAACCCAGCCATGGCCGAGTTTGAAACAAAGCAAGCTTACCCAAGCTTCCTTTTGATCAATCTTTTGCTTTTACTGTTTTTTATTATTCAATGCATGATCCTGGTAGAGCTCAAGTTGAGCATGAATGATCATCATTTTGGACTCTTAGTGGTATTGTGCTTCCAATGCTTGTCATTCCGAGCTCTTGGAGAGTTTACATTTTTTCACCAATGACCATCATTCTAGACTCATGGTAGTTATTTTGTCACTAATGACCATCATTCTGGACTCTTAGTGTTATTTTTCTCACCAATGACCATCATTCTGGACTCTTGGTGGTGTTGACCTCCAAATGCTCGTCATTCCGAGCTCTTGGAGAGTTTGTCTTTACTAATGACCGCCATTCCGGACTCTTAGTAATTATTTTCTCACTAATGACCATCATTCTGGACTCTTAGTGGTATTTTTCTCACCAATGACCATCATTATGGACTCTTGGTGGTGTTGACCTCCAAATGCTCGTCATTCCGAGCTCTTGGAGAGTTTGTCTTTACTAATGACCGCCATTCCGGACTCTTAGTAATTATTTTCTCACTAATGACCATCATTCTGGACTCTTAGTGGTATTTTTCTCACCAATGACCATCATTCTGGACTCTTGGTGGCGTTGACCTCCAAATGCTCGTCATTCCGAGCTCTTGGAGAGTTTGTCTTTACTAATGACCGCCATTCCGGACTCTTAGTGGTATTTTTCTCACCAATGACCATCATTCTGGACTCTTAGTGGTGTTGACCTCCAAATGCTTGTCATTCCGAGCTCTTGGAGAGTTTGACTCTTGGTGGTGTTGACCTCCAAATGCTTGTCATTCCGAGCTCTTGGAGAGTTTGTCTTTACTAATGACCGCCATTCCGGACTCTTAGTAATTATTTTCTAACTAATGACCATCATTCTGGACTCTTAGTGGTATTTTTCTCACCAATGACCATCATTCTGGACTCTTAGTGGTGTTGACCTCCAAATGCTTGTCATTCCGAGCTCTTGGAGAGTTTGACTCTTGGTGGTGTTGACCTCCAAATGCTTGTCATTCCGAGCTCTTGGAGAGTTTGTCTTTACTAATGACCGCCATTCCGGACTCTTAGTAATTATTTTCTAACTAATGACCATCATTCAGGACTCTTAGTGGTATTTTTCTCACCAATGACCATCATTCTGGACTCTTGGTGGTGTTGACCTCCCAATGCTCGTCATTCCGAGCTCCTGGAGAGTTTCTCTTTACTAGTTCTTGGAGACTTTCATGATGGATTCTGCAACGACTTCCATGGTCAACAACACTTTAAATAAGTTATTAAAATAACATAACTTTTCAAGAACAAAAACATCGCATAACATCATAGTTTTATTTATTGGTGTGCCTCATTAAAACCTTCCTGCCTAAAAAACCCTTTCGGGAGAGGAAAAAAAAGGTCGGGTTAGGAAAAAGAGTACATCACTTTATTGGAAATCAAAAACAATATTGAGGAGACTTAGCTGCCCTTTTATTCCTTAATTTATTACTCCTCTGGTTCCTTCGGTATGCTGAGTATTTTCAGCGTTATCCCTTTGTTGATTTTCCTCGGTGTTCTGACCTCGTCCATTACCTCTACCTCCTCCACCAAATCGTCCTCCCCTTCCTCTTCCAGTGTAAGCTCCTCTTCTCACGGAAGGTTGCCTCTGTGTACAGTCTAGCTTAACATACTCTCCCAAATGACCTCGTTGAATTAGATCTTCAATTTTGGCCTTCAGAGTAAAGCAATCATCGGTATTGTGTGTATAGTTTCGATGATACCGACAATACTTACTCTTATCTCCATCAGTTGGTATGTTCATTGACGGCGGTGGGAGGGGTATGAGATCTGTGTGATAGACTTCCTCCAAAATTCTTGATACCGGTTTAGTTAATGGGGTATACTTCAGGTATCCCATTCTAGGACCTCTTTGGTGATTGTCATTCCTAAACTCGGATTTATGTCGGCCTCCTTGAGGTCGGCCTCCTTGATGCCCTGGCTCGGCACGCTTCTCTCCCCTTTCTCCTTCCATTCTCTTGATCTCTCTTTGCTCCTCCATACTTATATATTTCAGAGCTCTCTGCCTTAATTCATCAATGTCTATCGGAGCTCTCCTTGCTAGGGAATCAGTGAAAGGTGACGACCTTAAAGCTCCTCTGATTGCATAGAGAGCAACAGAAGGCGTTAAATCCTTCATCAACAATGTCTCCTTATTAAACCTGGCCATGAAGTCCTTTAACGACTCTCCCTTTTCCTGCTTTACGTTCAACAAACTTGCAGACGTTTTCTGATGTGCTTTGCCGGTGGCAAACTGGATTTTGAACTTAGAGACTAGATCGGCATATGAGCTAACTGACCTCGTTGGCAAACCAGAAAACCACATTGAAGCTACTCCTTTCAGGCTCACGGAGAACATTCTACACTTGATGTTAGGGGGAGCACGCGCTACCATCATCTGAGTATTGAAATGTTTCAGATGCTCCTCTGGATCCGAGCTCCCATCATACTCTTTCAGCACTGGCATTTTGAATTTTTCAGGAAAAGGAGTGGCCATCACCCTTTCGACAAAGGGATGGTCATCCTCCTCAACATCATCTTCTTCACCTTTCTCATTATTTCTTCGAACCCTCTCGTTGTTTTGATGTGAGGATTGTGAGCGCTCGGGGGTGTGGCTATGTCTTCTGTCTCTCCTCATCATCTCATTCTCCCTCCGCAGCTGCTCTACTTGTTCCTGTAATTCCTGAAAACGTTGTTCCATCTGCGGATCTCCGAGACCTTCGTGTTGTTCTTCATTGATCTGAGGAGACTGCTCTCTTTGGTTCCTGGTCGTCCTCCTCCCATTACAACTTCTAGTTTCAACCATTTTCGTAGTGTGGCCAAGGGAAAGTTTGCCTCGTCCCCACGGTAGGCGCCAAATGTTCCTGCCAAAAACCGTACTCATCGGAATCAAGCCGGAACGGGTACCACTCACCGCTTAATTATGCTTTATCAGCCTGGAATACGAGGTTAAGATCGACCTCTTTATTCTAGGCCTCAAAGCGCTTAAGAGTGAGTCTGTCTGTGTGTAAAAAAAGTGAGTTCCTTCTCTAGTCAGACCCTCTATTTATACTGTAACCCATAACCGTTTATTTATCTCGATATCTTTTATCTAATTCTAATTGATATTCTTATTGATATGATAAATCTTGTTATGCATATCTCGGATAGTTATTATCTGATACTAATTGATATCCTTCTTGATATGATAAGATCTTGTTGCGCATTTCTCGGATATTTGCTATTTACTGGATATCTTTTATCTTATATCTGTTACTTATCTTGATTAGTTTACGTTCCACTATCAAGCTCGTCATCCCTACCTGGATTAAGCTTATCAAGCTCATCCTCCCTACTTCATACCTGGATCAAGGTCATCAAGCTCGTCATCCCTACTTCATACCTGGATCAAGCTCATTAAGCTCGTACTGGATCAAGCTCATCAAGCTCGTCCTCCCTACTTCATACCTGGATCAAGCTCGTCATCCATACTTCATACCTGGATCAAGCTCATTAAGCTCGTCCTCCCTACTTCATACCTGGATCAAGTTCATCAAGCTCGTCCTCCCTACTTCATACCTGGATCAAGCTCATCAAGCTCGTCCCCCCTACTTCCTACTCGGATTAAGCTCGGCCGGTTTACCCCTTGCTATGATTAAGCTCGGCCAAACCTTATTATTTACTCCCGGGCGGTACATTATGTATTTCTTATTAATTGCCAATCACTCACTCTAAAGCTATTAATACCCAATGGTCATGCAATATTAATAATCTTTCTCCTAATCAGTTACCCCCAATGGTCATGCAAGGTAAGCAGTTAAAAGAAGCATGAAGAATTGGCAAGTTTTATTAATTCAATAACTGATTGAAAACAAGGGATTGCGTTTGGTCCACGCAACCCCAAATCCGGTTAATCCTAGAGTTCCGTAATGATCAAACCTCATAGAAATTCAAACACAAGGATTAAACCAATCAATTAACAGAAACACTGAATCAAATTAAAATTAGGCAAACATCCAAGGTATCAAAACATAAGATCCACCATTACCCTAGGAATGAATTTAGCTACGCATAGTCATACTAATCACTATACAAATCAAAGACATGTAACAATCCATAAAAGAGAAAAAGAAAACTAAAACCCGAACACCCTTTTGACGCGAAGCAGTCTTCAAATCAATTGGGAGACAGTCCTTCACTCCAAGATTCAATCTTCCACTGCGATCAGCTCTCAACATTGCAAAACAGCTGCTACTGTCAAAAGCTCTCCCTAGAATGACTCCAATCACTCCCTTTTATTGGCAACGTAAAAACCTAGGCAATTGGGCCTATGAGACGTGAGCATCGGTCGTGCTTAATGATGAGCATGGTCGTGTTCAACTAAAACGGCGTCAAACCGTGCTAAAACTGAGAAAGTCAGCAAGGCCTTGCTGAAGACCACAGTCGTGCTCAATAATGAGCACGGTCGTGCTTACTAATCGACGTCAACTCCAGCAATCCAAGCAAGGGCGTGCTGGTCAGCACGGGATCTTCTAATGAGCACGGTCGTGCTTAAATGTTGAGCACGCCTTTTGAAACTTCAGAACTCCACAAATTTATCCAAAAACCTTCCAGATTTGTTGCTTTTTCTCCAATTAAATGCTCCACTGCCATGATGACAAATTCTACAATAATAATGGGAAATAGGGTGAGTATTCACAATAAATATCCAAATAAATAACAAATCACACCTAATTTCAACCCCCCCTTCTTGTGTTTGCCTGTGTCAACTGCACATTTTTTGTGTACAAAGATTAACTCCAATCTTTTAGGTTATTATTATTATTATTTTGCATCTCCTGCCAAAGTTGAGTTTTATTTATTATTAGTTATTACTATGAGCCCACCCATTTTTCAGACGATGTAGTATCAAAAAATTTAGAGTAGTACTTGAAAAATTTAAACAAGCTGAAGTTTAGCATTATATGCTTAGAACATAGTCCATGCAATGTTGAAAATACCCTAAATTTAAATATGCGCTTAATGTAGTATAGAGTGAGCAAAACAACGCCATTAAACAAGAACTATAACCACACAAAAAAAAAAAATTGGCTTAACAATGCCATTGACTAAGGTCTTTAGAGAGCTACAACTAATCAACTAGTAGAAGGAGCGGATCGAGACTTCTTCCTCCTCTGATATGTTTTGGTGAACTGAATGCCTCCACGAGCTAGTGACAATGCTCGATGCGTGTGGTCCCAAGCATCGGTGCCCTGGGTTACTATCCTTCCATCAATCATCTCCTAGAGCAAGTCACTAATCTTCTCGAACCTTTCCTGCAAATACAAACAACATTTCGTCAAAATAAGTAACAACTTATTTGCACTCTTATTGAAACTCATGCAAAATCTTAGTAAAAATACATAAACTTACAACTTGTTGACATAAGTTGCTAGACCTATCATCTGCAGTAGAGTCTGACTGGATCACCGGTGAAGTTGACACAGGCAAACACAAGAAGGGGGGTTGAATTGTGTTTGTTAATATTTTTCGAAAACAGCCTTTTCAAAATAGATTTTCTCACACAAAGATAGAGAAGCAGAATAAAGCACACAGAGAAACAGTCTTTTGAAAGAATAACAAATTCAAGTTCAAATCCCCACAGTTAGTATAAACACGTAAAACCAAAGAGATAAGGGATTAGAAGATTCACACAAGATGTTTTATCCTGGTTCACTCTCTTCCAACCAAGAGCTACGTCCAGTCCCTTCTACTTGAAGGATTTCTCCACTATTTTCCAAATAGATTACACCAAGTATTCAACACCTCTCCAGGCTCACAAGTATTTCTTTCTTACCAAGCCTCTTCAGGCTCTACCTCTAATAAAGAGTTTTGATTTCTTTGATCTTCTAACTCACTATGTGTGAGAATGTGAAAGTTTAAGATCAGATGAATATTATAGCAATATTCAAACTATGATATTACAGACTTTTGCTTTTTGAATGAATAAGAGAGTATTTGCTCGCAAGAGATTTCTTGAGATTTCTTTGTATACGCAAAAGTTGTTTCTTCAAAAGCTTTAGTCTTCTATTTATAGGGTCCTTGATCTTCTCTTCAGCATCTTCAACGGTTGTTTTTGAATTTTCCGTTTAGTAATAGAATCAACTAAGTAAATATCCGTTGAGACTCAGCTTGCTCGTGGCCTTTGTACTATTTGACAAATTCTTGCATGTAATGGCACACCTCTGAGCAAAAGCAGCTTGAAAAACAGTTTTGCCTTCCTTGTATAAGTTCTAGTTGTTTCAGCGTAAAAGGTGACAGGGTACACAACGTTTTGCATTATACTATTCTGCTTTTTGCAATTCTTTATTCGTACTATGTCTCTCTCATTGAAACAAGGCAACAAGAACCGTTAATAGAAAATGAGAAGAACCATTATAAATGAAGTGAAATGAATATCAATCATAAGAAATAAATTCGCTTTGGTTCAGATTGGTATAAATGCTTAAAATTCTTCGTCCAACAAACGAAAGCAAAGGCAAGGTAAGTAAGGAGAGTTTTAAGGCTCCGTCCACTGACGTGGCAACCAAAACTTCGTCTACTTAAAACATCGGTCTTGCCAGTACTCGAGACATTTGAAATCTCCGTCCAGTGACGTGGCAATAGAAAACTAAGGTTATTATATGAGAGAAGCTCACGTCTACATTAAAAGAAATTCTCCGTCCACTAAAAACATTCAAGCGCTCGTCCACTGACGTGGCACTTGAGTTTAAAGGAGATCCTTGATAGAGTGGACTCGACCACTCTTTCAATATAAAATATTCAATATAAAGTATATGGACGCGGATTTGCAAAGAGAATAGATTTAACATTTTAACTTATAAGAACAGAGATTCTTTAAGACTAAAGGCACTTGTTAGATTCAAAGCATTAACACTTTGCTACACAAATTTAATTCTCATTGTTAACATCAAAACCTAGAGATTATTTACTCCAAATTATTTTGGTTCCAACAATCTCCCCCTTTTTGATGATGACAAAAACTAATTAAATTTATTTTGCAAAGTTTAAGAGAGCTTACAAGGCTCCCCCTAAGACAAAGCAGACATCAGATAAAAACAGTTAAGGCAAAAATAAGCTAAGTCTTATTTGCAATATAATATTGGTTAACAGATCAAGATAGCAGCCTATTAAACATTTAGAATTCAAAGCATTATCGAAGCAAAGTCATGAAAAAAAAGAATGTCAAGGCATAGTATCAGCAAGATGAATATATATATTTATGCATATGCAGACAACTATGTACTTTTTAAAAATCTCTGTATAATAAAATTTAATCTTTCCTTTCTCCCCCTATTTTGTCATCAGACAAAAAGGTAAAAGGGAGTGGACCATCATTGTCAGCAAACAACAAAAGGGTAAAAACAGAGAAGAAAAAGTTTTTAGGTGGAAGGAGGTGGTGGAGGAGGTGGTTGGTTAGGGTGTGGGTTTTGATTCCTCTGAAACTCCAAGATTAGAGCCAGCATCTGATTCATCACTGCATTTGTAGGGGCCAGAGAGTCTTGAACTTGCTTCTGCACCCTTTCTTCAATCTGTTGAGCCATCTGCTCAGTCTTTTCCTCAACTATCTTGCCAACCTTATCATCAACAATTTTCCCAATGATGTCTTCAAGATTGGGTGGCAAGGTAAGTTGTCTTGAGCTCTCAGCAGTGTCAGAGACAGTGTCTTGAGCCTGGGCTGCTGATCTGACCATAGCAAGAGCTAATGGTTGAGAAGAAGTCTTAGCAGACTCAGCTCCTTGCTTAGAGACACCAGTCTCAGCAGACTGCTTAGCTTGTGCAGATGGAGGTTCAACTGAAGTAGGCTGAGAAGACAGTTGCTCATCAAGTTCAGGGCCTTCTACAATCAACTCTTGGGCTACCTGATCAGAGGAAGATGTTGCTGGAGGTGCAGTGGCAACTGTAACAGATTTCTGAGGTAAATCCTTTGCCCAGCGGATAGGAATAATTTCCTCCACATCCCTGCTGGTAATAGGAAGTGCCCACAGATCTTTGTAGATCATGTGCCTTACTCTGGATAGACCACACTTTCCTCTGAACTTAGGAATTTCTTTCCTCTCTTCTTGAGTCAAGCCAGAAGAAGAAGCTTCCCTGGTGCAGTGGATGATGTGAGACAACCAGAAATCTGCAGCCTTCATTTCTCCAATATTCTGCACATCCTCCATATACAGATAGAAGTCAAGCTCGGAGGGATCAAAGAATTCCTGAGACAAATCCAGCATAGCAGTGTGAGCTTCAGGCATGACTCCCTTATTTCTTTTGCGCCTCATGTCTTTGTCTTTGTTGAGGTCTATCATGCCAAGCCTTGGACAGATGGGGTAGGGAGCAATGCCTACACGTGTTTCCTTATTGTGTCTCAGCCATGTGATAGGAACCCAACGTGCAGCTCTTTCAATCTGGAAGTAGCTGAACTCCCACTTCAGAATGTTATAAATCAGTTGATCTGCGAAGGGGTCTGAAGCACTTCCATAGATGCTGGGATGCTCAAATTTCATCCATTTTGTGTTTGCATCCAAAATAATTGGAACGTGCGCAGATGATCTAGCTCTCTTCTCAGGTAAGGAAGGCAGTCTGTTCCTCTTAGGATCAGTTTCCCATACAGGAATGATGTGCCTTGCTACTCCTGCAGTGTGAGGAATCAATGGTGGGGTTTTTTGTAGGTTGGGGTAAATTTTTCTTTGAGGAAAACGGTTGAGGGGTAGATGGGTGAGGAGAGGGCCATGGTGGTTGTTCATTTCGGATGGAAAGGGACCTTTGGGGGGCTGAGAGTTTGGGTATTTGGTGGTCCAGGGGTATTCCTCATAAGGTTCATAGTCATAATCAGGATGGGAGTACCACCTTGTCAGAGGAATTTCAAGGTTAATTTCAGGGTCAGGTTGGTGAGTATGGAACAGAATTCTCCAATTTCTCTTGACCTGAGCCCAGTTCTCAGACTTATTTGCAAAAAAAATGGATGAGGGTATGATTGGTGGAAAGAGTTTTCTTAGGGGTTTAGGAAAGGGGGCACCTCTGCAAATTCCATCATCCTCTTGATGAAACCAAGGATCTGAGTCAGGAATTATGGGTGGAAAGAGGGTTTTGAGTGGTGTAGGTTGAGGTGTGGTTAATTGAGTTGGGCTATTTTGTGGTGAAGATGGATTTGAGGTTTGGTCAGGTTGTTCTCTTTGTGGTGAGGGTTGGGGTGTGGGTAAAGAAGGTCTATATACATTATCAAAAAATCCTACTCCCGGAGTAGGGGCATCATCACTCACAGTATTGGTAGGAACATCAGAAGAGGTGTTTACCTCAGAGGCTGCAAAAGTTCTTGCTTTCCTTGCAGGTTGCCTCCTCTTGGTAGGCACAGCAGCATCAGCAGCAGTATCAACAACAGCAGCTGCTTTCCTCTTTAAAACTGTTCCCAGAGGAATATTGTCATCTTCATCATCATCTTGAGGCAGAACCAGCTTTCTAGCTCTCTTGGGAGCAGGTCGAGGAACAGGTTGAGGGGCCTCATTCCCAGGCTCATTGATAACAATGCCTCTGGTAGGCCTTCTAGGAGCAGGCTTCCTGACAGCCACAGTTTTCCTTTTAGTTCCTCTCTTGAGACCAAGAATAGCTGCATTGTTGGCCTCAACTGCTTCTTCCTTAATCTTCATTTTCTCTTCTTGCTTTGACATTTCAACAAGTTTGTATGTGTCAAGATGCATGCTACTTAGGTTGCTCTTTCCAAAAATGGCAGCTTGCATCCCCTTCGAACGAAAGATCTTGTCTTGTTCTTCTTGAGGCTTTGCATCTAAGTAATCATACAAGCCTTGCTGCTTGAAGACTTTTGACAGAAGATGAGAGAAGGTGATGTGGGAGGCGATTTCTCTGTTTGCAATGGCATCCTTGAAGCGATGAAACAGGATCCATGGTAGGTTTATTTTAGTCTCATAGACCAAGTTGCAGAGACAGAACTTGTGAAGGGCAGAAAGGTTGTCCTTAGACCCTGCCTTGTGAAGCACTGTCTTGTTCAGAATCTGATGAAGAATCCTGATGTGATCCTTCATTTCAGATGACTTCCATGAGTGAGTCCTCACTGTATCTTCTCGCATCAGTGTAACCGCGATGGTTTCTATACCACCAAGATCTTCTTCCCAGTTTTCTGTCATGATTAAACCCTCTTGGGCACAAACGATTGCATCAGAGATGGTCTTCTCAGAGACAGTTATCTTCTTGCCTTGAACAAACCCTACTACCTCAGTGTTAGAAATCGTTGGTTTCCTCCAGAAATCCCTTATTAAGTCTGGATAAATTGAGACCTTTTCCAGAAACAAACCATCCCAACTAGCAGCGTTGATGAACTTGCTTACATCCAAGTTGTACTCACACAAAATTTCAAAGTTAAAATGATGTTCAGCAGCGATATTAATGATGTCAGTAACATAGGCAGGCTCGGGAGTTGAGGTTGAAGCCATTGTTGAGTTCTTGAGTACAGGTTTAGGTTTGAAGAAGGAGAGTTCGAAAACTTTCAGAGAGAAGTTATCAAAGGTAAAGAGTAGCGAAAGGTTTTTCAGAGGGAAAGGAGTTACCTTTAAAGAGTTTCCGAATACCAACAGTTTTCAAGGAAAATTCAAAAAGAAAAGATTGATTAGACAAGACTTTAGTGAAAAAACGGCATTGGTTTATTGGGACCGTAAAAAGTTACAATGGGATTGATGGAAGTAGCTGACTCAGCAAGGAAATGATTAAAATCAAACGTTTTAAGATAACTGAGTTCAGATAAATAAAGATGCAAATATTTTAAAAACAAATGTATGTAAGATTGGGTCCACAAAGGATTGAGGGTGGACGCATAAAAACATATGTAGTGGACGCGGCACACCAACAGTAGTGGACGCGTAGACTACACGTGCTCTGGACGCCAAAACCAGTGGACGCGCAGATAAAACATGCAATCAAAACATATACCATATTAAACCACATACAACATGTTAAGATATTTTCTGATAAAAATAAATCTGTCCTCAGCAAGAGGTTTAGTAAAGATATCTGCCCATTGATGGTCAGTATCTACAAATTGAACATCAAAAACACCCTTTTGCACATAGTCTCTGATAAAATGATGTTTGATTTCTATATGCTTAGCCCTAGAATGAAGAATTGGATTCTTAGACAGATTAATTGCAGCAGTATTATCACACATTAGTGGAATACTACTTACAAACACATTGTAGTCCTCCAATTGGTGTTTGATCCAGAGAAGTTGTGAGCAGCAGTTTGCAGCTGATATATATTCTGCTTCAGCAGTTGATAGAGCAATGGTACTCTGTCTTTTGCTTGACCATGACACTAGATTAGCTCCAATGAAGTGACATCCCCCACTGGTGCTTTTTCTTTCAATTCTATCTCCAGCATAGTCAGCATCACAAAAGCCAACTAATCTGTAATCTTCATCTTTCTTAAAGCACAGACCAAGATTAGTAGTACCTTTTAAATATCTAAAAATTCTTTTAACTGCTGATAAATGAGATTCTCTAGGATCAGATTGAAATCGAGCACATAAGCAAACACTGAACATTATATCAGGCCTAGAAGCAGTTAGATATAAGAGAGATCCAATCATACCTCTGTATACCTTCTGATCTACCTTTTTCTCTTTATCATCTTTGTTCAGTATGGATGTGGGATGCATAGGTGTGTTCATAGGTTTGCAATCATCCATCTTAAACTTTTTGAGAAGTTCCTTTGTGTACTTAGTTTGATGGATGTACACCCCGTCCATAGATTGTTTGACTTGAAGTCCAAGGAAGAATTTGAGTTCTCCCATCATGCTCATTTCAAACTCTTTCTGCATTAGCTTTGAGAATTCTTTGCACAAAGATTCATTAGTAGCACCAAATATAATATCATCTACATAGATCTGTACTACTATGAAGTTGGAATTTATTGATTTTCTAAACAAGGTTGTATCAACCTTTCCTCTAACAAAACCATTATCCATTAGAAAAGAACTTAGCCTATCATACCAAGCTCTTGGGGCTTGTTTTAGGCCGTATAAAGCTTTCTTAAGCTTGTATACATGTTCAGGTTGGGTTTCACTCTCAAAACCCGGAGGTTGCATAACATAAACTTCTTCATTGATAAAACCATTTAAAAAAGCACTTTTTACATCCATTTGAAAAAGCATAATATTATGATGTGCAGCAAATGAGAGTAAAATTCTGATTGCTTCCAATCTTGCAACAGGTGCAAAGGTTTCAGTATAGTCTATACCTTCTTCTTGAGAATAACCTTGTGCAACCAATCTTGCTTTATTTCTTATAACCTTACCATTTTTGTCAAGCTTGTTTCTGTAAACCCATTTTGTTCCTATAACAGATTTATTCTTAGGTAGGGTTACCAGAGTCCAAACTTCATTCCTCTCAAACTGATTTAGCTCTTCTTGCATTGCTAAAATCCAACCATTGTCCAGTAGAGCCTCGTCTACAGTCTTTGGTTCCAATTCAGAGACCAATGCAGAGTCTTCTTGCTCTCTGAAGGTTGATCTGGTTCTTAGCTTATCGCTTGGATTTCCTATGATTTGATCCGGTGGATGATAATTCTTGAAATGCCAAGTTCTCTGAGCATTGTCTTGTTGAGAGGTGGATGCTTCTGGTTGATGAGAAGGGTCTTCAACTGGATCATCAGTTTTAACTTCTTTTGTTTCTCCTGAGATGTTTAAGTCAAGATCTGCAAAACTTTCATCTAGCTCTGATAGTTTCTTATCAGGCTGTTTGTCATCAAATCTAACATGTATAGATTCTTCTACTATTAAAGTTCTTGAGTTATACACTCTAAATCCTTTTGAGGTTTCAGAAAATCCTAGTAGAATTCCATTGTCTACCTTTGCATCAAACTTACCAAGTTGATCTTTTGTATTTAAAATATAACATTTACATCCAAAAGGATGAAAATAAGATATGTTGGGTTTTCTGCCTTTCCACAATTCATAGGGAGTCTTACTCAGAATAGGTCTAATGTATATTCTATTCTGAATGTAGCAGGCAGTGTTCACAGCTTCAGCCCAGAAGTGCTTAGGGACAGAATCGTCATTGAGCATAGTCCTAGCCATCTCTTGAAGAGATCTGTTCTTTCTCTCTACCACACCATTTTGCTGTGGTGTTCTTGGTATTGAGAAGTTGTGTTGAATTCCATTTTCTTCACAAAACTCATTGAATAGCTCATTGACAAATTCTCCCCCATGGTCACTTCTAATTAAAGCTATACACATGCCTTTTTCATTCTGTACACGTTTGCAGAATACAGAAAAGACCTTGAAAGACTCATCCTTGTGAGCAAGGAACATAACCCATGTCCATCTAGTATAGTCATCTACAATGACTAGACCATATTTCTTACCACTGATAGAAGCAGTCCTTGTTGGACCAAAAAGATCAAGGTGTAGCAGTTCTAGTGGTCTCTTGGTACTTACAATATTCTTAGATTCAAAAGAACCTTTGACTTGTTTTCCCTTCTGACATGCATCACAGAGAGCATCAGATTTGTATTTAAGGTTTGGTAATCCTCTCACGAGGTTATGCTTATTTAGCTTTGAGATTAATCTCAAGCTTGCATGACCTAGCCTTTTATGCCAAATCCAACGTTCATCTTCAATGGACACTAAACATGAGACACTTTGATTTGAGAGGTCCTCCAAGTCAATTTTGTATAAATTGTTTTGCCTTTTAGCAGTGAATAAGATTGATCCATCATTTTTCTTGACATAACACATGTTCTTATTAAAAGAAACATCATATCCACTGTCACATAATTGACTTATGCTCAGTAGATTATGTTTTAAACCATTCACTAAAAGAACATTATCAATGGAGGGAAAAGGATGTTTACCGATTTTACCTATACCAGTGATCTTTCCTTTCTGATTTCCTCCAAATGTCACCTAGCCACCATCCTTATGTTTAAGGTCTTGGAACATATACTTTTCTCCCGTCATGTGACGTGAGCATCCACTGTCCAAGTACCAGGATGTTTGTTTCTTTCCTGTTGTTAAGCAGATCTGCAACAGGTATTATCTTGTCCTTAGGTACCCAAACTGACTTGGGTCCTTTCATGTTAGTTTTCTTTGGACGAGAATGTTTGGCATGCCTATTATGTATGCATCTAGATGTAGAGTGCCCACTTTTTCCACACACTTTACAAAAGGTGTTGGACGGGCCTGATTTGGTTTTCGCATACCTAGCTGGAGCTTTTGAAGCTCTTTGTTGCATAGGTGGTTTTGACTTAATGTAAGATGCCTCATGCTTCTTATTGTCATAACCAAGGCCAGATTTATCAAAAGGTGACCTAGAATACCTTAGGATAAGACTAAGCTTATCTGAGCCTCCTACCAATTTTGACAGAGAGTCTGTCAAGTATTTTACATCTTGTTTTAGTTTTGCAACTTCACAAGAATTGTCAGGCTCACATTCAGATTTGTCAGTTAGACTGACATTCTCTGATTTCAACTTATCATTTTCTTGAAACAAACTTTGTTTTTCCATGCAGACTCTATCATATTCTTTGGTTAATTTTGCAAACTTCTTTTTAAGACTTTTGTATTCATGAGACAATATGGATGAGTCATGCAGTAATTCATCAAAGGCATTTTTGAGAGTTGAAGGTTCAGAATCTGTTACCTCATCATCATCAGTGTACTCATTTTCTGATGATGTGTCAGCCATGAGGCAAATGTTTGCCTCTTCCTCTGCTTCCTCTTCCTCATCTGATGAGGATAAGTCCAAGTCCTCCCATGTAGCCATTAAGCCCTTCTTTTTCTTGAAGAACTTCTTCTTTTCTTTTAGGTCAGGACAGTCAGCTTTGAAATGTCCTGGCTTTTTGCACTCATAGCACAAAGGTGGACCTTTTTCTTTGGAGTCTGATTTCTCCTTAGAAAATTTCTTGTTGAATGGCTTTCTCTTGAAATTACTTTTTCTTCTCCACATATGTTGTATCTTTCTGGAGATGAGAGATAGTTCATCTTCATCTGATCCTTCATCACTGTCTGAAGGTTCAGCATCATCTGAAGACTCAGCAGCTTTGAGGACTTTTGAAGAACTTGCTTTCTTTGCCTTTAAAGCAATGGACTTTCCCTTTCTGGAATTGTCTTCCTCATTTAGTTCAAGTTCATGAACTTTTAATGATCCTAGAAGTTCTTCCAGAGAGAGAGTATTCAGATTCTTAGCTTCTTGAATAGCAGTGACCTTCGGTCTCCACTGCTTGGAGAGACTTCTCAGAATCTTTCTGATATGATCTCTATTCTCATATACTTTTCCCAGAGATCTGAGACTGTTTGTTATTGTTTGAAATCTTCCAAACATCTGATCTATAGACTCATGATCAGTCATCTTGAAGAGGTCATACTGGTGAACCAGCATGCTTATCTTTGACTCCTTCACTTGTGATGAGCCTTCATGAGCGAGAGCCAGTGTATCCCAGATTTCTTTTGCTGTGTTGCAGCTGTGAACTTTATCATGTTCTGATCTGGTAATAGCACACATCAAGTAGTGTTTGGCTTTGAGATTTAGTTGATGTTTGGCTTTTTGATCAACACTCCAATCTGCTCTAGCCAATACTGCTTGATTTTCACCTCTTGGCTCAGAATAGCCATTCTCTATCAGTTCCCAGATGTCTAGGTTCTGTGCATCTAGGAAGGCCATCATTCTCTTCTTCCAATAGTCGTAATCAGTTCCATCAAAGAGTGGAGGTCTGTTGATAGCTTGTCCTTCTGCATCCATGGTGATAGGATCGTACTTCCTCAGCACTTGTTAGATGCTCAACCCTTTCGAGGCTGAGCTCTGATACCAACTGAAGTTGACACAGACAAACACAAGAAGGGGGGGTTGAATTGTGTTTGTTAATATTTTTCGAAAACAGCCTTTTCAAAATAGATTTTCTCACACAAAGATAGAGAAGCAGAATAAAGCACACAGAGAAACAGTCTTTTGAAAGAATAACAAATTCAAGTTCAAATCCCCACAGTTAGTATAAACACATAAAACCAAAGAGATAAGGGATTAGAAGATTCACACAAGATGTTTTATCCTGGTTCACTCTCTTCCAACCAAGAGCTATGTCCAGTCCCTTCTACTTGAAGGATTTCTCCACTATTTTCCAAATAGATTACACCAAGTATTCAACACCTCTCCAGGCTCACAAGTATTTCTTTCTTACCAAGCCTCTTCAGGCTCTACCTCTAATAAAGAGTTTTGATTTCTTTGATCTTCTAACTCACTATGTGTGAGAATGTGAAAGTTTAAGATCAGATGAATATTATAGCAATATTCAAACTATGATATTACAGACTTTTGCTTTTTGAATGAATAAGAGAGTATTTGCTCGCAAGAGATTTCTTGAGATTTCTTTGTATACGCAAAAGTTGTTTCTTCAAAAGCTTTCGTCTTCTATTTATAGGGTCCTTGATCTTCTCTTCAGCATCTTCAACGGTTGTTTTTGAATTTTCCGTTTAGTAATAGAATCAACTAAGTAAATATCCGTTGAGACTCAGCTTGCTCGTGGCCTTTGTACTATTTGACAAATTCTTGCATGTAATGGCACACCTCTGAGCAAAAGCAGCTTGAAAAACAGTTTTGCCTTCCTTGTATAAGTTCCAGTTGTTTCAGCGTAAAAGGTGACAGGGTACACAACGTTTTGCATTGTACTATTCTGCTTTTTGCAATTCTTTATTCGTACTATGTCTCTCTCATTGAAACAAGGCAACAAGAACCGTTAATAGAAAATGAGAAGAACCATTATAAATGAAGTGAAATGAATATCAATCATAAGAAATAAATTCGCTTTGGTTCAGATTGGTATAAATGCTTAAAATTCTTCATCCAACAAACGAAAGCAAAGGCAAGGTAAGTAAGGAGAGTTTTAAGGCTCCGTCCGCTGACGTGACAACCAAAACTTCGTCTACTTAAAACATCGGTCTTGCCAGTACTCGAGACATTTGAAATCTCCGTCCAGTGACGTGGCAATAGAAAACTAAGGTTATTATATGAGAGAAGCTCACGTCTACATTAAAAGAAATTCTCCATCCACTAAAAACATTCAAGCGTGAAATAACCAAAGTGAACACAAGAAGGGGGGTTGAATTGTGTTTACCAACTTTTTCGGTTACTTAAAAAGGATTTTCGCAGGCACAGCAAGAAGGTTTGATTAAGAGAGGATTAGACGAGTGAAACGTCTAATATTAAAACAGAATAGCACACACAGATCAAGAAGGTTAAAAAGAGTTTGATAACCACAGTATTAACTCCCCAAGTTAAAAAGCTAAGACTGAAACAATACTCAAACAAATTAAAAGATAAGGGAGAAGAAATATCACTCAAGAGATTTATACTGGTTCACCCCAAAATCCACAAGGCTACGTCCAGTTTCTTGGTAGCACCAAGTTTCCACTATAACTGAGTAAATTACAGTACAAGTATTCTTTGCACACCTAGCCTCTTCAGGCTCAACACTCAAACAAGTATTCTTTTCTCACCTAGCCTCTTCAGGCTCAAAAATAGTAAGAGATAGAAGGTTTGTATAGTTAATACAACTTGCAAGTCTTTCAGATCACACTCAGAGAGTGGAATAAATATGAAGTATGAAAGACTGCGAATTTATATCTAATGATTGAGTATGTATTCAATGAAGGAATGAAGAAGTTAATGAAGAGAGTAAATGCTTCTGTGCAGAGTTCTTTTGATATTCAACTTCTTATCTTCATCTTCATTGTTTGATCTATTTAAAGGCTTCAATCAAGAGATCCGTTTGACACAGCTTCAGAAGGTGTGTTCATCTGACTTGAGCTTTCTGAGACACCATTTAATGCCAAAGAGTCGTTCTGAGTATTCATTAAATGCTTGAAGACATTGGGCATTGTCAAGAGTGTCCAAGAGTACACTTTAAACTGAGCAGCTGTTCTTTCAGAGTATATGGCAGCAGGCTTCTTGTACTTGTTGCAGAGAGCTTTCCTCTTTCAGTGCAACATCAGTTTACTTTTCCATAAAGTACTTTCACTTTGTACTGGAATAGGCAAAAGGTTACTGCAGTGGTGCAGAGATAGCGTGTTTATTCCTTAAAACCTTGAAACAACGTTCTTTTATTCTTTGTCCTTCGAGCTATTATCCAGAGGTCTTTGAGGTCCATAAGGATGGCCTATAATTTTGAATATGGTGACTTGGACTTGATTTCTGACATACTGACTTGGTGTCAGCCATGAGAATTTTAGACGGGTGAAAGTCATCCAAAAACTTAGACGGGTGAAAGCTTGTTCAGAAACTTAGACGGGTGAAAGCTTGTTCAGAAACTTAGACGGGTGAAAGCTTGTTCAGAAACTTAGACGGGTGAAAGCTTGTTCAGAAACTTAGACGGGTGAAAGCTTGTTCAGAGACTTAGACGGGTGGTCAGCTGAGCCAAACTTAGATTCTTGCCACGTCATCAACTGAGCTTAGTCTTTCTTGAGCGTTGACTTTCTTTGACTAACTTTTTAGACGAGTGAAACTTAGACGAGTCACTGCTGAGCTTCTACTAAAAAGTAGACGGGTGAAATTTAGACGAGTGACTTCAAGTCTATTTTCCTGCACACTTATCAAATATATCAGTAATTTCATTTGGTTCAATATTACCATACTTGAGCTATTTGGAATCATCAAAACATAGAGGATTTACACTTTGAATGTGTTTTAGACTTATGAGGTCTCAACATTCTCCCCCTTTTTGATGATGACAAATATCTTTTCTGATTTTATTGAACATAAAAAAGAAACAGTAGAAATTTCGAAACAGATATAAAAGATCATAGTATGTTAGGCTCCCCCTTAGTTTATGCACTAAGTAATGACAAAAAAGAGGTCATCATGATATTAGAAAGAGTAACATACAATATAAAATCATGAAAACTTAATTAATTATATTTCCTCCCCCTTTTGGCATCAATCAAACAGAAAAAATAAATAGAGAAGATAAATTGCCAAAAGAAAAGCTCAGTGCATTTAATCAAAGTCATGAAAGATTACAAGTGATAGACATCACTGACTTAGTACATTGCATGACTCAATCAAAAAAAGTTCTAAGCACTGAGAGCTAGGGCCTCCTTGGCTTTTGAAGAAAGCTTCCATCATCTGCTGCATTGCTTGCTGCTGAGCCAACATCTGAGCTTGAAATGCAGTCTGTTGAGCAATTGCTTCATCCTGTCTTTGAATGACAGTCTGCAAACTTGCAGCCATTTCATCCAGTCTCTGATGTGCAGCAGGATCAAATGCAACAACTGGAGCAGTAGAATCTGTAGTGGCCAGAGAAGTTCCAGAAGCTGATGGACAAGGAGGAGGGGTAGGAGGTAACTCTTCAACAACAATATCATCCTCAGGGTGAGGATCTAGAAATACATTTGTTGACAGAGTGGTTTCAAAATCATTATTAGGATGGAATTCCCTTAAAAAAGGCATGAATTCTGTCATGATGTAGAGGGGAATTTTTGATAGAAAGAAGGAACTCATAAGATCTCCTAATGAGATTTATGTGAGTAAAAGGAGCATTTTCAGGAAAGTTTATGACAGAGAAAGGGAATACCATGAAGAAGGGAGGGATAAAGTAAATAGAGGGTGAGACGGGGTAGAGGGCATAGGCTTGGCTACCTCTAATTGGAATGTCTGCCTTCTCTTCTTCTGTCAACCCAGAACTGCAGCCACCCTTAGAGAACATCTTCTCTTTGAATTTCAGCTTCTGATCAGTTCTCTGGATAAGGGAAAACTTCTGCTCTACTGCCAGGGATATTGTCTTCTGCTTCCCTTGCAACACCATTGAGTCAGGCATTACTTTTATGGCAGTGGAGGGCTTCATGAAGATGTGAGGATTAAATAGCCATTTTCCTACTGGCTTCTGCAACCTTTCCAGCCTCACAACCTGCCTTTCAGCTTCCAGAGAAGCAATCATGTCCAGAGTCTTGCCATCAAGGTAAGAGGGACAGAGATCATCTGTTACAGAGAAGGGTGTGGTTCTGGAGGATGAGTTGTAGGGTGGTAAAGTGGCTAAGGGGAGAGGGTTGTGTCTGGTTTCAGAGGATAAGTCTGGAAAGACTATTCTCAGAGGCACTTGGCATTGGTTTGAGATATGGTCAGGAATTGGTGATTGTGGTGAGGGTGGTGAAATAGGGTTGTCAAAGTACTCAAAGTCATTGATATCCTCAGTTTGAGGAATATCAGAATGGTGAGATATTTGTGGTGAGGGTGGAGCAGGTGAGTGAGTATCAGACATATGAGGTTCTGATGTGGTAGGGTTAGGTTCAGGAGAGTGGTGGTTAGGTGATGTACGTGGTGGAGTTTGGATTTGTGGTGAAGTATGTGGAGTGGGAATTCTTGGTGATAGAGGTGGTGTTGGGATTTTTGGTGATGGAGGTGGTGTTGGAATTTTTGGTGATGGAGGTGGTGTAGGTGATCTGTGTGGTGGTGTAGGCATTCTTTGAGGTGAAGGTTGTGGAGTTGGAACTGTGGTGATAGAAGGTGATGTTTCCTGAGGTGGAGGGGTTGAATCCTTCTGAGGTGAGGGTGATGGTGATGAAGATGAAGAGGGAGGCAAGACAAGTTTCCTCTTTGTAACAGTTGTCCTCTTCTTCTTAGGGATCACAGTCTCTTCTGATTGAGACTCCCCCTCAGCTTGTACTGTCCTCTTTCTCTTGAATACCTTGGTGATCTTAGGTACAGAGGCAGTAGCTTCCTCAGCAGCAGCAGCAGGTTCAACAACCTGAGTAGACTCTTCTGTCCCAACAGTTTCAGCAGTGGTTTTTGTAATCTTCCTCTTCTTCCTCTGAAGCTGATCAGTAATTTCTTCAGCTGGTTCCTCAACCACTTCAGATTTAACACCAGGAATGGAAACAGTTGCTTCCATCTGAGCAGAGGCTTCAGCATTGCCATCCAGAGTAGGATTCAGGTTCATTTTCATTAGGGCCAGGGTTTTTGTGGTAATCTCAGTACAGAGATCAGCAGAAACAGCCCTTCTTAAGTCCAACTTACAAGCCCTGAAGATCCTAGTCATAACCATTCCAAAGGGATAATCTTTATCTTTTCCCTTTACAGCTTTCTCCATATGAATAAAGATTAGATCAGTTATGTCTATCTTTATTCTTTGGATAAGGTGGAATAGGGCAAACTTTTCCAATAAATTGACATGGTTTCTAGACCCAGTCCTAGGCATTACACAGTTTATAAGCAGAACATGTAAAAACCTTGCCTTGGGGGTTAGATACTTGGAGTCCATGTTGCCAGGGTTTGCAGTCCCATAGAGTACCAAATTTACATTGGCTTCCCCTTGATCCTTCATCCAGTCTTTGTAGTGCCCAGCTCCTTCCCTAGGGCATCTCGTTACTTCAGCGAGTAACTCGTGAGTGATGAAGATATGATCCTCACCAACATCCCCAGAAATCATGTGGGTGGTGGAGTCCTTGGTGATCTTCGCTGTAGTCCAGAAATCCCTAACAAGAGCAGGGAAGACAAGTTCTTGCAGTTGAAAGAAGGGTAACCATCCAGCATGGTTAAGTTCAGGGAGTACGTCTAAACCTTTGGTTCTGAGTTCATCAAAGTTTGGAACTCTTCCAGGGAGCACCTTCTTCAGCTCAGTAACAGATACCTTAGTCTTCTCAGATAGCGTCTCAAGGAGGCTTTTGGGTGCCATTGATTTGAGAGAAGAGATTAGGGTTTGACAGAGAAGGTTTCGTGAAGGTGAAGACGAAGAGAGCTTAGAGAGAGAGTTTGTAAGCAAGAAACTTTTTGAGTGGGTAGTTTTTGAAAAGACACGGGTTTATGCTAAAAACGTTTGAGTGCTTTTTGCATTGGGAAAGAGGAAAGAGAGTGTTGCCATAAATGACAGATAATCAAATTCAAATAAAATAAAATATTTTAGAAAAGGAGGGAAAAATGCAATGTACGTGTGTCTCAGTCAGAAATTAGCACTGAGTGCTTTTAGCCACGTCATTAGACGCTTGGCTAAATTAGACGAGTCAAGTAATCATAGAAAATATAGACAAGTAATTTTTCTGACAACACAGCAAAACATTTAATCAGGTACATTATGCATGTTAAGATTTCTTCTTATAAAAACAAATCTGTCTTCACTTAAGGGTTTGGTAAAAATGTCTGCCCACTGATAATCAGTGTTTACAAACTTAATTTCAAAAACACCTTTTTGAACATAGTCTCTAATGAAATGATGCTTTATTTCTATATGCTTTGCTCTAGAATGCTGTATTGGATTTTTAGACAGATTAATGGCACTAGTATTATCACACCAAACAGGTATATTATGCTCAAACATTGAATAATCTTCAAGTTGATATTTTACCCAGAGTAGTTGTGAACAACAACCAGCTGCAGATATATATTCAGCTTCTGCAGTTGATAGAGCAATGGTGCTTTGCCTTTTGCTTGACCAAGAGATTATATTTGTTCCAATGAAGTGACATCCTCCACTGGTGCTTTTCCTATCAATTCTGTCTCCAGCAAAATCAGCATCACAAAATCCAGCTAACCTGAAATCTTCAGATTTCTTATATAATAGACCAAGGTTAGTGGTTCCAATTAAATATCTGAAAATTCTTTTGACAGCCTTATAATGAGATTCCTTAGGGTCAGATTGAAATCTAGCACAGAGACAGACACTGAATTGAATATCAGGTCTGCTAGCAGTTAAATATAGTAGAGAACCAATCATACCTCGGTAGACAGTTTGATCTACCTTTTTACCTTCCTCATCCTTGTTTAGAACAACGGTTGGATGCATAGGAGTACTCATTGGCTTTGAATTTTCCATTTTGTACTTTTTCAGAAGCTCCTTGGTGTACTTCTGTTGATGGATATAGATTCCATCATTTGACTGTTTTATTTGAAGACCAAGGAAGAACTTCAACTCTCCCATCATGCTCATTTCAAATTCATTCTGCATCAGCTCAGAGAACTCTTTACAGAGCTTTTCATTAGTAGCACCAAATATAATATCATCAACATAGATCTGTACTACTATAAAGTCTTTTCTTGAACATTTCTTGAAAAGTGTAGTGTCTACTTTTCCTCTAATGAAGTTATTTTCCATTAGATATGTGCTTAATCTATCATACCAAGCTCTAGGAGCTTGTTTGAGTCCATATAGAGCTTTCTTAAGCTTATAGACATGGTGAGGATTTTCAGAGTCCTCAAAACCTGGAGGTTGCTTGACATAAACTTCCTCCTCAATTATTCCATTTAGAAAAGCACTTTTAACATCCATTTGATAAAGAGTTATATCATGTTGTGCAGCATATGACATGAGAATCCTAATTGCTTCTAGTCTAGCTACAGGAGCAAAAGTTTCAGTGAAATCAATACCTTCCTGTTGATTGTAACCTTGAGCAACTAGTCTTGCCTTGTTCCTTACCACTTTTCCATCTTCATCTAGTTTGTTTCTAAACACCCATCTGGTTCCAATAATGGTTTTCTCTTTGGGTTTAGAAACTAGTGACCAGACATCATTCCTTTTGAACTGATTTAGCTCTTCTTGCATGGCTAGAATCCAGCTTTCATCTTGCAGAGCTTCTTCAATCTTTTTAGGTTCCAAATCTGATATGAAGGCCATGTTGTTGTTTTCATTGAAGGCAGATCTGGTTCTAACTCCTTGAGATGGACTTCCAATGATGAGATCTTCTGGATGATAGGTCTTGAATTTCCAATCTTTCTTTAGAGTCTGAGTTTCAGACTTATCAGCATCAGTCTGTATTTCAGATACGTCTACTTTTGACTTGTCTGAAGATTCTTCTACTGTAGGATTGAGTTCAATACCTGCAACATCATCTTCTAGATCTGATAGTTCCCTATCAGTCTTCAAACCATCATTAAACTTTACATGAATTGATTCTTCTACAACAGAAGTTCTAGAATTGTAAATTCTAAAAGCTTTAGACATTTCAGAATAACCAATAAATATTCCTTTATCTACTTTAGAATCAAATTTACCAAGATGATCTTTTGTGTTGAGAATATAACATTCACAACCAAATGCATGAAAATATGATATGTTGGGTTTTCTGTCTTTCCACAATTCATAAGGAGTCTTATTTAGAATAGGCCTGATCAGTATTCTGTTTTGTACATAACAAGCACTGTTAATGGCTTCTGCCCAGAAGTACTTAGGAAGATTATTTTCATTTAGCATTGTTCTTCCCATCTCTTGAAGAGATCTATTCTTTCTCTCAACTACTCCATTTTGTTGTGGAGTTCTAGGTGCAGAGAAATTGTGAGAAATACCATTTTCCTCACAGAACAGTTTGAACTGCTCATTTTCAAATTCTCCTCCATGATCACTTCTTATAGCAGAGATACAGAAACCTTGCTCATTTTGTACTCTTTTACGGAATACTGAAAATGCCTTATAAGATTCATCCTTGTGGGTTAAGAAGAGTACCCATGTAAATCTAGAATAGTCATCAACTATGACAAAACCATATTTCTTTCCACCTAGGCTAGCTACACATGACAGTTGCAAAGGTCTAGAGGATGTGACTTCTTTCTTAGATTTGAAACTTGATTTTACTTGTTTACCTCTCTGACATGCATCACACAGAATATCTTTCTTAAAAGAAATATCAGGCAATCCTCTCACAAGGTTATGCTTTTTCAATTTTGAAATTTGCTTCATACTAACATGTCCTAATTTCTTATGCCACAGCCATTTTTCATCCTCTTTAGACATAAAGCATGTTACACTTTGATCTGAAAGTTCAGTCATGTCAATCTTATACAGATTGTTTTGCCTTTTAGCAGAAAAGAGGGTTTTTCCATTACAGTCATTGACTATGCATGCATCCTTAGAAAAAGATACAGAGAGTCCACTGTCACATAATTGACTTATGCTAAGCAGATTATGTTTTAATCCTTTCACAAATAACACATCATTAATAACAGGTAAGGGAGGTTTACCACCAATTTTACCTAAACCAACAACTTTTCCTTTCTGGTTGCCACCAAAAGTTACATGTCCACCTTTCTTAGGTTGGAGGTCTAGGAACATAGACCTTTCGCCTGTCATGTGTCGCGAGCATCCACTGTCCAGATACCATGACAGGTGTTTGCTTTGTTCTGTTGAGAATGTCTGCAACAGGAATGATCATGACCTTAGGTACCCATATTTTCTTGGGTCCTTTTTTGTTAGTGTGAGGAGTCTGTAAAGACTTCCTTCTCTTTTTGTGAATACACTTAGACATGATATGTCCAGCTTTTCCACAGTAGGAACATATAGATTTAGCAGCTACATTTGAAAACTTTGTTGATCCTTTATGATGTTCTTGATTGGAATATCCAATACCTTCTTTGTTAAGGGAGTGCCTCTGACTTCCTAAGAGTTTAGTCAGATTATCTCTACCATTAACAAACTTGGCAAGATCTGAGGTGAGCTCTTCTACTTTCTGTTGAAGTTTAGTTACTTCTTCAGATGGTAGAGTTTCAACTGAGATCTCAACTTCAGACTTTTCAGTCTTAAGTTTACTATTCTCTTCAGCTAACTTTTCACACTCTAGAGATTTCTGTGTGTACTCATTAGAGAGTTTAGCATACTGTCTCTTGAGGGATCTAAAAGCTTTAGATATATAGTTGGATTCTTCCAAAAGTTCATCATAGGCATCATTCAATTTTTCAAGTTCAGAATGTACCTCAGTTTCTGATTCTGAATCTGTATCAGCCATAAGACAGAGGTTTGCTTCAAGCTCCTCTCCTTCACTTTCAGTGGAGCTTTCATCAAGATCTTCCCAAGTAGCCATCATACCTTTCTTTTTCTTGTTGAAGAATTTCTTGGAAGATTGCTTTTTGATTTGAGGGCATTCTGCCTTGATGTGACCAGGCTTTTTACATTCATAGCATACAATGACATTTCTGTCATTAGATCCACTATCCTTGTTATGCTTGTCTTTGTTGAAGCGCCTGAAGGGTTTGTCTTTTCTGAAGTTTCTTTTCTTCCAGAGCTTCTTCATTTTTCTGGTGAAGAGAGACAGTTCACCATCTTCATCATCTGAGTCATCCTCATTTGATTCTCCAGATTCTTCTGAAGATTCATCTGCTTTGAGAGCTTTTGAACTTGCTCCCTTAGATGACTTCTTGTCAGCTTTGAGTGCAATGGACTTGTTTTTCTTTCCATTGTTCTCTTCAATCAGTTCTTGTTCATGAATCTGAAGAGTCCCAAGAAGCTCATCAAGCTTCATTGTTGTTAGATCCTTGGCCTGAGACACAGCAGTTACAAGTGGTCTCCATTGTTTTGGAAGACTTCTGAGAATCTTTTGAATGTGTTCCTCAGTCTTGTAAATTTTTCCCAGAGATTTCAATCCATTGGTTATGGTCTGAAACCTTCCATACATTTGGCCAATAGTTTCACCTTCCTCCATTTTGAACAGCTCATACTTTCTGACAAGCATGCTGACTTTTGTTTCTTTTACTTTGCTAGTTCCTTCATGAGCAATGGCTAGTGAGTCCCACATTTCTTTTGCAGACTCACAAGCACAGACTTTTTCAAATTCTTCTCTGCTCAGAGCACACATGATTGCATATCTAGCTTTGGCATTAAGCTGCCACTTTGTTCTTTGATCAGTGGTCATGTTTGCTTTAGGAACTTCCTCTCCTTTGTCATCTTTAGGGACAAAAGGACCTTCATCGATAATATCCCAAAGATCAGAGTTAGTGGATTGTAAAAACCACTTCATCTTTTCTTTCCAGTAGATGTAGTCCTCTCCATTGAAGAAAGGAGGTCTCGACATTGAGGATCCTTCTCCAGCATGGTTCTTGCTTCCACTGGTTTCTCCTGCCATCTCCAAGATCTTTTCCTCTACACTGTTAAGTGCTCAACCCAGAGGCTGAGCTCTGATACCAACTGAAATAACCAAAGTGAACACAAGAAGGGGGGTTGAATTGTGTTTACCAACTTTTTCGGTTACTTAAAAAGGATTTTCGCAGGCACAGCAAGAAGGTTTGATTAAGAGAGGATTAGACGAGTGAAACGTCTAATATTAAAACAGAATAGCACACACAGATCAAGAAGGTTAAAAAGAGTTTGATAACCACAGTATTAACTCCCCAAGTTAAAAAGCTAAGACTGAAACAATACTCAAACAAATTAAAAGATAAGGGAGAAGAAATATCACTCAAGAGATTTATACTGGTTCACCCCAAAATCCACAGGGCTACGTCCAGTTTCTTGGCAGCACCAAGTTTCCACTATAACTGAGTAAATTACAGTACAAGTATTCTTTGCACACCTAGCCTCTTCAGGCTCAACACTCAAACAAGTATTCTTTTCTCACCTAGCCTCTTCAGGCTCAAAAACAGTAAGAGATAGAAGGTTTGTATAGTTAATACAACTTGCAAGTCTTTCAGATCACACTCAGAGAGTGGAATAAATATGAAGTATGAAAGACTGCGAATTTATATCTAATGATTGAGTATGTATTCAATGAAGGAATGAAGAAGTTAATGAAGAGAGTAAATGCTTCTGTGCAGAGTTCTTTTGATATTCAACTTCTTATCTTCATCTTCATTGTTTGATCTATTTAAAGGCTTCAATCAAGAGATCCGTTTGACACAGCTTCAGAAGGTGTGTTCATCTGACTTGAGCTTTCTGAGACACCATTTAATGCCAAAGAGTCGTTCTGAGTATTCATTAAATGCTTGAAGACATTGGGCATTGTCAAGAGTGTCCAAGAGTACACTTTAAACTGAGCAGCTGTTCTTTCAGAGTATATGGCAGCAGGCTTCTTGTACTTGTTGCAGAGAGCTTTCCTCTTTCAGTGCAACATCAGTTTACTTTTCCATAAAGTACTTTCACTTTGTATTGGAATAGGCAAAAGGTTACTGCAGTGGTGCAGAGATAGCGTGTTTATTCCTTAAAACCTTGAAACAACGTTCTTTTATTCTTTGTCCTTCGAGCTATTATCCAGAGGTCTTCGAGGTCCATAAGGATGGCCTATAATTTTGAATATGGTGACTTGGACTTGATTTCTGACATACTGACTTGGTGTCAGCCATGAGAATTTTAGACGGGTGAAAGTCATCCAAAAACTTAGACGGGTGAAAGCTTGTTCAGAAACTTAGACGGGTGAAAGCTTGTTCAGAAACTTAGACGGGTGAAAGCTTGTTCAGAAACTTAGACGGGTGAAAGCTTGTTCAGAGACTTAGACGGGTGGTCAGCTGAGCCAAACTTAGATTCTTGCCACGTCATCAACTGAGCTTAGTCTTTCTTGAGCGTTGACTTTCTTTGACTAACTTTTTAGACGAGTGAAACTTAGACGAGTCACTGCTGAGCTTCTACTAAAAAGTAGACGGGTGAAATTTAGACGAGTGACTTCAAGTCTATTTTCCTGCACACTTATCAAATATATCAGTAATTTCATTTGGTTCAATATTACCATACTTGAACTATTTGGAATCATCAAAACATAGAGGATTTACACTTTGAATGTGTTTTAGACTTATGAGGTCTCAACAAAGCGCTCGTCCACTGACGTGGCACTTGAGTTTAAAGGAGATCCTTGATAGAGTGGACTCGACCACTCTTTCAATATAAAATATTCAATATAAAGTATATGGACGCGGATTTGCAAAGAGAATAGATTTAACATTTTAACTTATAAGAACAGAGATTCTTTAAGACTAAAGGCACTTGTTAGATTCAAAGCATTAACACTTTGCTACACAAATTTAATTCTCATTGTTAACATCAAAACCTAGAGATTATTTACTCCAAATTATTTTGGTTCCAACAACCGGCACCCTAAGATGATCTCTTTCACCTGGTGGTATCATGTAGGGATGTGAGATCTTATGGTACCACTGCATGTATCCATCTACACAATGTGATGGATAAGTCACGCGCGGTCCCCTAACCACCATCCCTTCAGTATACTTAGAGCATTTAGCATCTACCTCCTCAGATGATAGTACAACACCAGATACATCAAACGGTGACCGAGGAATGTTTTGAATATGCCCAAACTAACGCAACACCCTCTCTCGTAAATGAGGGTGCTTTATCCGGCCACATCTAATGAAGCCTGAAAAGGAGGAGATGTCATCAAATGGTCAGTGAATCCTGTGATCCTCATAAGGCATCCATATGGTGTCCTCTGCTCTCAAATGGTCAATGGAAACCCGATATGGAAGGATTACACCACTACCCCTCACAGGTGTCAAACGTTGAGCTCTTGGGGAGTCTTCTGTGTATCCATCTGTCAAATTACCCATGTCAATGGTTGGAAAATGTTCAAATATCCACGCCTGAAACAAGAGTAATGACTCACTTATTTCCTATGTAATAACAAAAATAAACAATATAATATAAACACGTTATACCTGCAAAAAGGTCATTTAACCTCCACACTGGGGTACGTTATGCCGACTTTCCTCACATAGATGGTCGTACATGTATGCTAGGGCAACTGCGCCCTATGCAAATCTTCTGCAGTTGCCAAGGTTGTGAAACAGCTCAAAGAATGCAACATCAACGTATGTCAAACTCTTATCCGCAAAAATAGTGCAACCCACCAAGTGTGATAAATATGATCTAGCCGCATTTTCCACTTCCCCTAGCTCCAACTGCACCTGATAGACATCTTGAAGCCAACTAAAACGAACATGTGCACCTCTAGTCGCTTCAGTCTCATCGACTGCCTTACAGTCCTTCACTCCTAAAAACTCAACTAGATACGAGTTTGCAGTATCCTTGTCCATGAGAGGCAGTGTGAAAAATGCACCAGTGGTTGGTAGATGCAATAGGCTCGAGACGTCATCCAAAGTAATTGTCATCTCGCCACAAGGTAAGTCAAAGGTGCATGTATCTTTATGCCACCTCTCGATAAAGGCTGACAAAATCCCCTTGACAACATTGCTATGCGAGCAGTGCAAGAGGGGTCCCAATCCAGAGTCCCTAACATACATCTCAACTTGATTGTGGTTGCAAGTGACTTTTGCTAGCTTCCGTCGGTGTGTTACAACCTTCAGCTCACGATGGTCCTTCAACAATACACGCATGTGAAATGTCAATGAAAACATTTTATTTAATATTAAACTAACTCAAAATGTAAATTATAATAATAATTTATAGAGGATACTTACATCTCTGTTCCATAACGAGTGTGCAAAATGATCATCGAATGACCTAAGGACGACGTATCCTCGGGGCCTCCAAGGAAAGACTTCACAGGTAAAGGAACATCATCTTCCTGCTGAAGCTGTACAGGGACCTCAACCTCTGGAGAGGGATCCTGTACAACGACCTCATCCTCCTGCTGAGCTTGAGAAGCACGACTAGCAGCAGCATGTTGTGCGCGCGCAGAAGCTGTCGGTCACTGACGTTCAGTAGGAGGTCCCCGTCCAAAACTAGTACGCACCATCGCTCCATAATAAGCCAGATGTATAAATTTAGTAAGCTACATATTAACTGTTCTATAAATTGTCTACATTCTATTTCTATTAACTGTTTTTAATCATTGGCAATTCTTTCTTGATAATAAGAAGTCATCAAGAAATGAAATGGAAATAAGAAATTAGTATAATGGGAACATTTTTGAGTGCCTCCTACCCTACGCACAAACTATGCTAAGTCCAAATTCAATGGCTGTAGTAATTTTTTAAAAACATTGAATATGGGACAGGTTAGGCACCCAAATCTACTACCAAATACATTCAGAACAAATCTAGAAAGCAAAATAATCTAACAAAATAAAGTAAACAACAACTCTGTATTGTATCTATTTCATTCTATAATCTATATATTCCTTGACTTTAAAGCATCTTGTCTTTAAAGAATAAATAGTTGAAAAGCAACCAAAAAGCTACCAGAAAATGAAATCCGGAAAGCTATCGAAAAATGAAATCTGGAAAGCTTCCGGAAAATGCTATCCGGATAGCATCCGGAAAATGCAATCCGGATGACTTCCGGAAAAGAAAATCTGGAAACCATACAAGGCCCAAACTCACTCCCGATATACATTTCAACGCTCGGAATACTCTTTACTGAGGATCACCGGAAAACAAATTCGGACAACATTCGGATTTGAAAAAAAAAGTAAAGTGAAGAACGAAAAGAGGAACTTACGGTGTCCACAGAGAGCTTACCGGAAACTGGGTGTGCAGAGACCGTGCTGCTGTCCACGGAGACGGTTCGACGATGCGGAAGGGAGTGGTGCGCAGAGAGATTGTGAGGTTTAGGTCCTTGTGTGGGCAATGTGAGAGGTGGGAAAGGGTTTTCCGAATGTAGGTGAGGGAGGAATAGCAAGGGCAATTTTGGAAAGAAAGTGAATAAAAAAAAGGTAATGAGGTGTGGGAAACAAAAAACGGTGTGAATAGTTGGGCCCATCACATAAATGCATATTTGTTAGCTATCCCTCTAACCAAAGAGGGTATAAATGTTTTGATCCAACTTCAAACAAAGTTGTTAAATTGTGTCAATGGATGTTATCTTCTTTTGATGGGACATTGAAGCAAGAATGAAAAGTAGCACCCCCCAAGTATTTTATTTTCTAGGGTTCTGAAGTGTATTGGGCCTTTTGGGCCATATAGTGCTTTGGTTTTAGGCTTGGACAAATTCTTGAATATTGGTACAAAAGTTAGCACTTCAACTAGTTCAATTATTAAAAATTAAATAGTAAACCCCGTAAAAGTTGAGTAATTGAAAATAATTGAATAAAAATATAAAAAATACAGGATAATCTATAGGGTGAGAGTCAACTATATTTTGAGAATAACTTAAATTAATATAAAAATAATTATAGATTTAATTATTTGCTTAAATATATTAACTTATCTTATCAATTTATTAGAATTTTTTAATATATATCGAGTCAATCGATTCAAACATTGACTCACTGGTTCGACCAATGACCTATTAACCCAGTGACCTTGACTGAGTTGATGTCCAGTCCAATTTTTATAACATAGCATGAAACACCATGGGCATTTAAGAGTCTAGAATAAATGGAAATAAAATAAATTGTACAATATAATATAACAATATATTATATTAATATTATATAATATACTATAGGTATTTAAATTTTTTATTATTATGGGTTTAATCACTAAAAAGTATTAAATAATATAAAAAGTAAAGTTTATTTCTATCCATAGATACCCACTATCCGCATAAATATCTATGGATATTGACGGGATTGGATGTAGGGGAAGCGCTACCCGCATCCGCCTCTCCCCATTGCCATCCCTAGTGAAACCCACCTTGCTATAATCAATTATCAATTATAACAATTATCAATTAAACATATAATGCTCTGTCAAAAAAAACTGTAAGAGACTTTGATAAAAGGTCTAAATTTAAATTATAAAAGTAGTTTATAAACAAAAAAATCACAAAGATAAACAATATATGAATGAGATAAAATTTAAGAAATATACCGTGAAAGCTTTAAAAGCTCCTGACCCACAAAGAGGAAATTCCTCAAACACTTCATTTGCATCTTTTAGAATCAACCCAATTGACCCAAACAACTTAGAATCAAACCAAGCATAAAGATATGGAAATAGCAATTGTAAACAACAAAGAACAAAAAAATGAGTGTTCTATAACAATAAAGACTCATTAAACAATGATCTAAGGAGGTTCATTTTTTAGAGAATTAAAAAAATACAATACAAAAAATATATAGACATAAATATTTTTTTATTAGGAAAAATAAAATACCAAATATACCCTAGCTAGTAGGAAGGAAAAAAAATTAGAAAGTGAATTGACAATATTATCCATACTTTTTAGATAAAATGAGTGTTCTACAACAATAAAGACTCATTAAGGAGTGATATAAGGAAGGTTTATTAACTACTTTAATTTTGTTTGAGGCTAAAATGAAGATGGTACTTTTCTTCGGGATCAAAAGGAGCTTTTTTTTTTTTTTTTTTTCAAAAATTAAACATGTAACGCCCGGCTGTAAGAGTGGCCACAGTGGCTCGCGGGATTTTTGAGATCGAACTTCGAAGGACACATCAAAAGAGGTAAAAAAAAAAAAAAAAAAAAAATTGGCGGGATAGAACATTACGATTTACGAAGCAGAGGCAAAGCACATTATCCATCTCCTCCTCCGTTGCTGAGATCACAAATGGCGGAACCTAAACAAAAGTGTTGGAGACAAGAAGTTGACGAGAACCTCAAGCGTCTCCACTCTCTTCTCTTCGGCGCCGAAATCGCCCTCGACAACCACGACTTTCACTCTTCCTATATCCTCGGCCTTCGCCTCCTCGGCTTCCTCGATTCGCATTCTAACTCCGACGTCGACGAAGCCTTCGTTCATCCCATACGCCGCGAAGCACTCGATAAGCTCCACTCTGCTCGCATATCCCTCATCCCGGATTCCGATCGGTATCTCTCTTTCTTTACCTAATAATCATTTCTTTTTATTTGTGTTTTTTATGCTTTTTTTTTTTTTTATTTTTTTAACTTTTTTCATTTCTTTGCGTTTTTTGTTCTCTGCATTTCTTCAGGCGTGCTTTTGAACTAGCGAACAAGTCTCCGGGACGCGTTTTTGGCTTTACTGGTGATGTTGACATTGAGAAGATTCGCAAGTCTAAGTACTTTCGAGCTCTTCACGAGCACTCTAAAGAAAAGGATGACAATCAATTGGTACCTTTTACTTTTCTGATCTTTATGCTAATTACAGTTTTATGTGTTGTGTTACTCCAGATAATCAAGTGCAGAACTAGATGATTTTAATTGAAAAAGTTAAAAGAAGAAAAATACTTTATGTTTAGATGTTTAATAATAGGTGGAATGGAATGGAATGGAATAGACTAAAATTGTTTGGATACTTTACGATGGAATGTTGTGGAATGGAGTGAATAATAAGTTGGTATATTTACCCTAGACCCCAATTTAGGAGGGAAGAAAAATACATTTATTGAATCCATTCTATTAGGTTCCATTTCATTTCATCATATTTTAAAGGATCCAAATAATGAAACCTAGGCCTCTTTGTTTTGTTTCCAATTTTATGTTAGTTTTATTTATAAGGGTTTTTCTATCATGTGCAACTTTACACAGGTTAAGAAACCCAAAGTAGCAACTATTTATTGAAAAACTAAGCATATCAGTTTTGAAAGTATAAAATATGTTACTCTTTAAGGTCCTTAACATGTGCAAAATTGTAAAGGTTAGAAAAACCCTATTTATAATTGCAAAAATGACATCTTATTTTTTATTTTGTATCCTTTTTCTAAAGATTTGTACATCAAAAAGTTGTTTATATCTTAGTATCATCTCAATTCATTTCGGTGGTTACATCTATCTCCATGAATCCAAAATAGCCTAAGGGGCTAAATTAAAGGATTTATATCTTTTACATAAAAAAAATACATGCTAACAATCTGACTTTGAAGAATTTTGAGATAATCAATCGTTACCCTTCGCCCCTGGAGATAATTGAGGTAAACGGTGTTTTATGTTTCCAGGGTGATCAGCAGGGGAAGCCAGACAAGGCATTCGGCAAGGCATCAAAGGAAACGGTGCAAACAAAATTGACAACCATATATGGGAAAAGCATGTTGAAAAATAACAGCTCTGAGGACTGTATGGTTGTTGAAAGGCCTCAGTCAAGTGCCAGCCTTATAAAGGGTCGTGCTGTCTCTTCCTTTTCCCTAGTTGAAGGGGAAGAAAGAGCCTCTGCTAACACCTTTGGGAAAAAGCGTGTACACTTGGATAGTAATAGTCCCAAAGTTGGTTATGCGAATTCACCTTCGAGCAAGGAGGAAGTTAACCCTGATGTATGTGGCAATGGGTTTGTTACCGCCAGAGCCAAATTGGTAATATTGTTGCACCTCTTGTTCTCCAGTTTGTCCTTTTTTTTTTTCTCTTCCTATTGTTAAGTTTGGGAAACTGGGCACAAGAATTGTTTTCTATCTTCTGATTATTGTATGCGTTTCCATTGTGTTCTTTTAGATGTGCATTGTGCAATATTGCATTTTATTACACTCTTGTAATGTACTTATTTTTTTATCAGGAAAACTGCCTCTCTAAGTTGAGTTTACCCCTAAAATAAGTAAACAAAGGTGTTTCCACTTTAGATCATTTAGTGGATTGAGATCTCTATACATTTTATCAAATGAAGGGTGGATATACCTTACTTGCTCACATCTCTATGCACTTTATCAAATTAAAAGTGGATTCACCCTTACTTGCTCACTTTAAAGATAAACTCACCTTAGAGGAAGCTTATCCTTTTTATCTCTGCTTTTTGTATTCTCGTGCATCGTACACATAATTCTTTGAAAAATGGTGATATACTCTCTAGAGTCTAGATGAAACTTTAGACGGAATTATGCTTAAAAGGGGTGGTGACTAGCAAACTTTGGCAGGGTTATCTTTTATAAAACTTACATTCTAGGAAGGGAAAAGAAATGCTCTCTTTATCAGTGAATTTTAATTCGTCTTTGCATCTTATCTTTTATGACATTTTTTTTTTCCTATTCCTTTTCTGAGGTACATTCTCTGCATGTAGCAGTGTTGATGACAATACCTTATTTGGGCAGGAAATGGAAGCAAGGCAGAGGCGAGGAGGAGTTGGTTCACCCAGTGCACCTGTCTCACCACAATGCGATAACAATCCTCCCAATAGGTTATATGGTGGGAGATCATATGGTGTTTCACGACGTGGCTTTCGTGGTAATTTTGTTCCCCCTATTAAATCCAATGGGAACAATGTTGGAAATACGACTTCACGAATTGGTGGAAAGTGTGATGATGCTTTAGATGACTCTACAAAGAGATGGTCAGTGATGCAACCATCATATTAATCTAAGTTTGTAGCTTTTGCTCACCATTCTTTACTCCCTCTCATTCTTTCACTTTATTCATTCCAAAGGCTAAATGTCAATATCTTTCTGTCTAAGTTTTTCCTTTTAGATGCCGTCACAATGTTGTTTATATCTTACAATATACTTTCATGTAATGGTGATGGGATCAACCCTTGACACACTATTCTGTATGTCTTCTTGTTGTTATGCTTAACTTGTAGTGTTTACCTCATTTGAACAAAAGCAAGTTGCATCATTTATGCATCCACTTTCTAATGCTTTTCATATTTTGCATTTAGTTTGGAAATGCTGTGTGGGCCTGATGGTGAGCTTCCTGAGAAATTGAGGAATTTGGAACCTCGCCTCATTGAACATGTTAGTAACGAGATTATGGATAGAGATCCAAATGTCCGGTGGGATGACATCGGTAATATCAAGCTGTGGATATTTCTTCTTTGTTTACTAATTGGCAATTTGCATACCTTTGAAGCTAAATATACTCTACCTATTTATTAATGACACTGTAGCGGGATTGGACCATGCCAAGAAATGTGTCGATGAAATGGTCATACTTCCTCTGCTACGTCCTGACTTATTTGAGGGATGTCGTTCCCCTGGGAAGGGTCTGCTTCTATTTGGTCCACCGGTAAGTGGAAAGTTCTCTTCCTGATGGTGCGAATTGCAAACACTCTGGTCTTTAATCTGTGTATTACTTTGCATACAAGGGAACTGGTAAAACAATGATAGGAAAGGCCATAGCAGGGGAAGCAAAGGCAACCTTCTTTTACATATCTGCAAGTTCGTTGACAAGCAAGTGGGTATGTTAGATATTCCTTTAAGCTTTAGCGGTTTAGTATGTTGTTTGCTAAAAGATTTCTGTTGAAACTTAAATGTATTATGCTGTTTTATAAAACATGATCTTAGTTGCTTACCTGCAATCTTAGTTAGATTGTGTAACCAGAATCCAAAAAACTTTTATATTATGTTTCTTACTACTCTCAAGCGCTTACCTCCTGCCTGCGGATACCTCACTCAACTCATGAACTAGATTTATCAAAGTTTATATATCATAGGGGCCCCATTTTGAATACCTGATATATCTTTTTTATGATGATAGATTGGAGAAGGCGAAAAGCTAGTAAGAGCCCTTTTTGGAGTTGCCTGTTGCCGTCAGCCAGCAGTAATTTTTGTTGATGAGATAGATTCGCTTCTGTCTCAGGTATGCTGTATTTTGTCTTACAGGCAAACATTTAGTGGTGTAATGGGTTCACATGACTAAACTTGTTGTGGGGAATTTTTTATTTAAACCATTACAATGTCGTCTATATGGAAGTTCATGACATGTCATCTTATAGATGAAAATGTAAAATGCACTGTATTTTTTACTCTTATTCTATTATTGCATATATCTTTCTTGTCTCAGCGTAAATCAGAGGGTGAGCATGAATCAAGTAGACGGCTCAAGACACAATTTCTAATTGAAATGGAAGGTTTTGACAGTGGTAGCGAACAAATTCTGCTTATAGGTAATTGTAAACACTGGGTTCAAATTCCTTTATTTCGTTTTTCTCATTGTTTTTGTAGTATTCCAGTTTTAGCTAAATACCTGTCTCTTGTGTTTAGTAGCTACTAGCTAGCTAATGCATGGTCATAGTTCCAAGACAATTGTCTGTGGGGAAAGGGAAAAGCAAGCGGGTTTCTACTTTGCAAGTTGAAATGTGTTTTTGACACCTTAAGCACATGAATATACGACACATTTGAGCATGAGGGCTGTTTTTGCATCAGCAAGTTAAAGGATAATGAAGCACAAAACATATAGCTATAATTGATCTTTGTCATACTACCTAGTTCCTAAAGTCCTTTTTGTTTGTGTGTATTCAAACGAAGTAAAACTTAGCTAGCTGATCGTGCTTTCTATTAATTTGTTTCCCGTTGTTCAAGATGATTTATTAGAGACCTTCCCTACACATAATCCTATAAGCATGCTTCTAGAGGCACATATACATATATAAGGAAATACATAGGGATTGTCTGAGAGACTATGGATTACAATGGAATATGGAAAAAAAACACTTCATTAAATGTACATGGCCTTTTTAATTTTAGGTTTTTAAGTTTGATCTTATACTTTTTGAAGATATCATTTCATATGTTCGTTGATTTACTGCTATAATGGTGATATAAGTAACTTGTGGTTTTGAGACCAAGAATAGTTTCTTTGGTCCCTTTAATTTGATGGTAGTAAGCCTCTATGATTTAAACTTGTGTTGTCATACTATTGTTATACAAGCTGAGTAAAAATTATACAGGGGCAACAAATCGTCCCCAAGAGCTTGATGAAGCAGCACGAAGGAGACTTACGAAAAGACTTTATATACCCCTACCCTCCTCAGGTACTATAAATTTTTTCAATCTTTTTCTACAAACTCTTTTAGCACCATGTGGCTAACTTATTTTTATTTGACATGAAGAGGCAAGAGCTTGGATTGTACGTAGCCTCCTAGAGAAAGATGGATTATTCAAGCTATCAAAGGAGGAAATAGATATTATATGCAACTTAACGGAAGGTGTCAACATTTTTTCCCTGTTAATTAAATTATCTTCTGCATATTATTTTAATTGCTAATTGAAATAATCTATCCTGTTTGTTATGAGTCCCACATTAAGTAGATAACGATGCTCAATATGGTACTTAAGCCATGAAGCTCTCCCACCTAATGGACCAGTCTTATTGTTAGGCCTTAGTTAGAAGGTAGTTAGTAGTTAGAAGTCAGTTAGGAGGTAGTTATGAGGAAAGCCTATAAATAAGACTTCTAGTAGTGAAAGAAAGCAGATTTTGTAATCATAGGTAGTTATGAGGGGACCCTATAAATTGTGACTAGGTTACTAGGTTATTCTTAATGTGAAAGGAGAGTGCTCCTCCAGGGGTATACTTGTATGGTGCCTTCTATGGTGCACCAACACTTACATAGTGTTTGGTTGGAGGGGTTTGGAGGGGAGGGGAGGGATTTTTTTAAAATTCGTGTATTTGGTTCACTTTTAAGAGGGGAGGGGAGGGGAGCAAAATCCCTCCTTTAGTGAGTTTTGCCTCCCCTCCAATAATGGAGGGATTTGGAGGGGAGGGGAGGGATTTTAAAATATAACCTATGTATTGACTAAAATATCCTTACTTATGTATTTTAAAATAAATAATTATAAGGGTTTAAGAGTAAATTTGTTTTAAAATCCCTCCCCTCCCCTCCTGAACCAAACATGAAAGTGTTGCCTCCCCTCCCCTCCCCTTCCCTCCTCCCAATCAAACACAATAGCTAGTTAAAACCCCTCCCCTCCCTTCCCCTCCCCTCCCCTCCCCTCCCCTCCTTTGAACCAAACACACCCTTAAATGATACAACTTTGCACCTTGTTGACCATGTATTTTGGACCAATCATTCTTCCATGTAGGATGCTCCTTTACTCATGATTTACCACATCATTCGTTAGTCAAAATATAGTAAAGTTGCACCAGCAAAAAGATGGTACAACTTAGACTAAACCTACTTGTATACCTTGTTCTGTTTTACAAAGCAGATTTTGTAATCATTAAATTGTGACTGGGCTATTCTTAGTGTGAAAGGAGAGTGCTCATTTAGGGGTATACTTGTATACCTTGTTTTATTTTACACTAGTTAGGTTCTGTTTTTCCAATCTCTCAAATAAGGTTCCTAACAAATTGGTCCGACCTACCGGATCCCTTTCGCCATGGAGAAGTTGGCTACGATGGAGAATCGGGTGGCTACATTGAAGAAGGCCAGCGAACGAGGAGTGATATGGGTGGAGTTGAAAGCTAACATGGATTACATTAAACAGTTGTTGCTGCAAACGATAACCGAGAATACGTCCTTCGTTGAGGGGGATAAGTCGGTTAAAAAGAATGAGTCCGCTGAGGAGGAGGCTAAGGACAGTGATACTAATGAGGAGGTTGAGGTGCAAGAACCTAGTTCATGGGGCAATAAAGAACAAAGCTTTTGAGGCAGCAAAGGTGGCATTGCCCAATTTGCCGTCGGAGAAGGTGCTGGCAAATCCCATGATAAAACTAGAAACAGAGGCTGACCCAAAGGTGGGAGAGTTTGGGACAGAAAGCATAGTCGGAGAGATCAAGGTGGAAGTAGCAGGGGGAGATGCAACTGAGATTCCCCACTTCCAAAATTTAGACTCGGTAGAGTTGACGATGGGAGCACTCCGGAGAAAGATAGTCTCAAGGGAGTGGAAACCATCATTGTCTTGGTTGTTCATTGGTGACGTATTGACGGTGAAGATGGCGCACCGCCCGTACCTGGTGGCTGGACATGGGCAGTAGTCTCCATCGAATCTCAGAAAACAGTGGGGTTGGAGAAGCCCAAGCATCCTAAGGCCATCACCTGCACTGCCAGATTGGGCGGGCGATTTCCAACCATTGGACAAGAAAAGGTTATGGTATCGTTCGAGGGACAGAAAGATGGTTGTTTGCAACAGTCCGACTATGCCGCCGCCGCCACCGGAACCGCCCTACTCGTGGCCACCGGAACCTCCCGACATGACCCCACATGGTGTGGTGACCTCACAAGCGGCAGTCAGTGGCTCGTTCCTAGTCGTGCCGCCATGTTTCCGCACCAATGACCGACTTCTTGCAGTGGTCGTGGATTAAGAGAAAGAGACATTTGGGAGAAGTCCGGCCAGATCGCCGCTGCAGGCACTGTCAAAACGTCCTGACCCACCGCTACTATAAGTGCCTGAGCCTCTGCCGCCAGAACAGCCAGCCGTGCTGCCACCAGATGATCCACCGTGGGCGTGGAACAGAGGACCACATATGGAAGAAGGGGTATGTTCCAGAGGATTACGTAAGGAGAGAGAGGAGGGTGAAGAATTAGACCTGATGGGCCAGGCCCATATTGATATCAGTCCCTGCTCTCATGGTAAGAAAGGGTGAAACTTGAAATTCTGCCAACTGAGCCCAAATTTTTTATACTAGTTGACCCAGCCCAATTCTTGGAGCAAAACAATTGCAGTCTAAAAATAGTGCATGGTTCCTATTTGATCCTCAAGCATCCTGACATCTCGCCCAGCAAAAGAACGCGGAGGAAAGAGCTTCCAACCTTGAGGATAAGATTGTTTCATGGGAGGGTAGTATTGTTAGGCCTTAGTTAGAAGGTAGTTGGTAGTTAGAAGTCAGTTAGGAGGTAGTTATGTTAGAGCCTATAAATAAGACTTCTAGTAGTGAAAGAAAGCAGTTTTTGTAATCATTGAATTGTGACTGGGTTATTCTTGGTGTGAAAGGAGGGTGCTCCTTTGGGGGTATACTTGTATACCTTGTTCTTTGTGACTGTTTTCATTCTATTTATTTCCAATAAAGAAGTATTTCCGGTCTTTCTTCTCTTAGCTGTTCTGTTTTACACTAGTTAGGTTCTGTTTTTCCTATCTCTGGATTAAGGTTCCTAACATTATTTTCTGCTGATTTACTTTGCTTTTACTTGGTAATTTCATTGACTAGGCTATTCTGGATCTGACATGAAAAACTTAGTGAAGGATGCTTCTATGGGTCCCCTAAGAGAGGCTTTAAGACAAGGTATAGAAATTACAAAGTTGAAAAAGGAGGATATGCGGCCAGTAACGCTTCAGGTATGTAGAAAGTAGCATGCATAGCCCAGAAATTGAAAAACATTGTCAACTTGATTGATTTTAAAATGGTTTCCTCGCCTTTTCTAGGACTTTGAGAATGCCCTGCTAGAAGTGAGGCCTTCTGTTTCCCCAAATGAACTTGGAACTTACGATGAATGGAACAAGCAATTTGGAAGCCTATCACGGTAGAGGCCGTGTTATCATTTTATAGAGACAGCATAGAAGCAACTAGTTCAAGAGTTGGTAGTAACAATAATATCAATCAGATAAACCGTTGCCATAATACCTGCATTCCATCACCTAGGTATTTTATACATCAAGGAACGTATTCAAGAAGAAATTAAATGAATGCCGCAATCTGACTTTATGGTAGTGATCATATTTAAATCACCTTATATATGTTGGATTTGACTCCTTAAAGCGAGTAAATGTATAAAGTGAGAAAATCAGGGTATATTTATCCTTGATTAGATAAAGTGGGTTGAGATTTTTATGCATTTTAATTAATCAAAGGTGAATATATTCTCATTTTCTGACTTTACATTTACTTATTTTGTAGGAGTTTTATCCATTTATGTTGACAATCGCTTGTGAAATAATAAACTGGGGCAAGCATGTGCAATATTATGAGCAGATTATAAAGAAATGAAGTCACATATAAACAAAGCACTTTTATGCAGGAATCAATTTCTCAATGATGATAATGATGAGCATGTTCAATGGCTAAAGTTAGGCTGGTTAACATGTGTGCAAAGCTTCAATTTAAGAATTATTTACACCCAATCATTTTCCATATACAAAAGACAAGAAACAAAAAGCAGTTGCTACTTGATAAAATGTTAGTTTAGTAGCGCTTAGTTTCTCTTGGGAGGGCATCCAATGAGGCGTGCGCTGACCATTTTCCCTTCTGTCATAAGTATCAAGACGTCAAGCAAAAAAAAGAAAAAAGGAAACAATGGCGTGTCACAACGTCGCCCCTTATTAAAAGATATATTTAGGTACCATTGACTCACTTTAATCTAAAAAATTGAGCTAATCTAAGCTCATTTCTCCCTCTTACAAACCATTACCTTTAAGCCGCTGGCCATGTGTGCCGTGAGACGTGGCACGAATATAGGCTTGTCCGGGCTCACAGGTCTAATTTTGAATCGCCGAAGAATTGAAGCCACCACATACTTCATTTGAATGAAGGCCATTTCCTTCCCTAGACACACCCTTGGACCAGCCTGAAAAATCGGAAACTTGAAGGGAGAAACCTCATTCAATGTTCCTCCATCATTGTCGGGTTCAGTAAACCATCGACCTGGTCTAAACTCAAACCAGTCCTTCCCCACAACTTCTCCATTCTCCCCATTCCATAAGGAAAATATGTGACTCTATCTCCTGCCTTGACCACAGTACCATCTGGCAGCAGATCATCACTTGTGGCATGCTTAGAATCCCAGGCTACTGGTGGATATAGCCTCATTGACTCACAGAGGCATGCCTTTAACAAATTCAAGTTCTTGAGTGATTCATAATCCAATGTTTCTTTTGACTTGAGTTCTGTCTCTTTCACTATATCCTGTTCCAAGGTGGAATTATTATGGGATACTAACCAGAAGAACCATGTCATAGCTGCTGATGTAGTGTCCCTCCCTGCCAAAATGAAGCTTATCACCATATCTCTAATCACTTCCTCATCATGACCTGCAAATATAAGCCTTGACAAGAGATCTTCAATACTATTTTCTTTCCCTGTTACTTTCATCTTATGCTTCCTCTCTTTGATCATTTTCATGACATGGGTCTGAACTTCCTTAACAGCCTCTCTAAGCCTCCTTTCAGATCCAACCCCAAGCCATCTCTTTATCTTCCAGATGATCAACAAAGGTGCTGCTCCACGTCTTGCAGATATCTCTGCTGCTACATCAAAAGCTCTTGCAAGGGGTGAAATAGGGACACAAGGGTCCAAGAAACACCTCTCATGAGTCCCAAGTGTGAACTTGCATATCACATTGAATGAGAATCTTCCCAGCAACTCTTGCAAGTCAACCACTTTGTTCTCCTCCTCCTTGGATGACAGTGCTTCCAGCACAGGCAAGAGCCTCTCACACACTTCTTCCTCCAACGTGTGCATAAGAAATTCCCTGAGGGACCTAGCAGAAAACTCATGGCTGGCTAATTTACGTTGTGTCAGCCAAAGTTCACCATCCACATTGAATATTCCATTGCCAAGAAAATCACCAAGGATCTCAGTGAAGGGCTTACCCTTTGGGAAGTTGTTGAAGTTAGTCTTGAGTATGTACTCAACGTTTTTTGGGTTTGCTGTCACAATGGTTCTACGTGCACCTAGCCTGTGCACAATGATGGTGTTGGTGGGTGAATGAGATAGTAGCTCGGTGTACCAATCTAGCAGCCTGTTCCTGTTCCTGTAAAATGATATCAGGCAACCGATTAAGGGATAGGTTGCAGGGCTGAGGCTGGAGAGTTTCTTGATTCGTAGAAACTCAGAAAGTGCTATGTAGAAAAGGAAGAGAAGAAAGATGAATAAGAGAGGCTGCAAGGAAAGGAGGGGCATGAATATTCCCATATTATTATGAAACTGATCAGAGTAACATGGAGAGCACTGACAAGGATGGCTCTTCTAAGTTGACTCTTATATATAAGGTCTTTAAATATCTTTTATGAAATTTGTTGAAGAGTTTGATATTTGATACCTTAATATATTTTTTTTGTCTATCCTGTACAATATTGCAAGGTCAGGTTAAGGAACCAAAAGAACTTGTGTATTTTATATTTTCAAAAATAAAATACTTAATTTTTCAATAAATAGTAGCTTTGTCTTTAGTAAGAAGAGTATTGCCTTGTTATTTTTGGGCTCCTTAACCTATGCATGGGTACACATGATAGAAAAATCTTATTTTTTTGGGTAACCACATGTCCACATGTTATTGGTAAGAAGTATCTACGATTGTAATTCTCCATAATCCGATTTTAATTCTCCATACACAAGAGTCAAGAGTCAAATCTATGACCACTTGGGGTTCGAGCCTGTTAACACTCGGAGCAATCAAATGTCATGATATACCTTAATATTTGAATGTTAATTAGATGATTATTTAAATTTCAAATCTCATTATTATCAGAATTTGTTTTGATTGGTTCTACGTGCAAAACTTTTTAAATGTTCAATAATGTGTTATTATAAAATTAAATTAATTTGATGTCAAATTTTTTTTAATGATATGACATCAATGGTTGAATGATAATAAAAAAAATAGTTGTAATACATCAAAATTAAATCCTTATATTATATATATATATGGTATAAAGTTTTTAAAACTATCAATGAATCCTAATTTTTTTTGATAATGCAAATCCATTTATTTTTTATAATGCAAGAATCCTTCATTATTGTATACGTAGTTTTTAAGGCAATTATTATTAAAGTCAAATATTTTTAGTAATATAAAAGTACATGATTGAATGTCAGAAAAAAAACTTTTATATTGATAAAACTTAAAAAAAAAAAAAAATCATTCCTTTTTTTTGAAACAAAAAACAGGTCATTCCTTTATGCATCAATTAATTTAGATATATGTAACCACTAAAGAAAACAATCAATGGAGGTTGTTAGTTACTCAGTCAAATAAGGCAAACAAGGCCGAAATAGAAAATGCTAGTTTGGTGCTCCTTATTTATAATGGTAGAACGTTGTTGTTATCATTGCTTTTTTGGTATCTGCTTCTTTTGTTATCTTCAATATTTTTCGGGCGAGGAAATCATTAACGTGCGTTGTTCTAAAACAGAACGTGCACTTCATAGATGTGATACCTCACATGTTGGCCATTTCGAATTCACATTTGAGTCAAATTAAGATAATATACAATTTAGTAGCTAAGCAAAACGAGACAACAAAATATGGACTTGTTCCAAGAGCAGACTTTCACACTGAAGTCTTTCTTTTAGCATAGGAAAATGTTACGCGAATAATAAATCTGAACAATTGTTCAGATTTATTATATAGATATCAGTGCTTTTTATCATGTGTTTTTTTTTTTTTTAAAGTAAAATAGTATATTGAAAAAAGAGTAGACAAAGAGTATCAATGTCAATAATCAATATGATACTGCTTCTGAGATAGATGACGGTATCTAAATAAACAAGGTGCTTGGGCAGAACCGGAAACAAGGAGAAGACACTAAAACTCTGTTTAAATATTTCGCTCCCAATAAAAAGTGTATCACTCTCTCACATCAACTCAGACTTGAAAAACCTGAAGCTGCCCCACGAACAAACACCTGCACAGAAACTCAATATAGAAGGATGTAACCAAGATGTTATAAGTTAGAGAACAATATACCAAAAACCTGTTGTAAATATTGACCCGAGACACTGCAAATTAATGTAACTTAGCTTGACGCGTGTAGGATACTGCCCTCAAGGATTATTTTGGTATAGTCGAAAATCCTCCGGGATACAGCAGGCTCCTCTTGGCAAGAGTCAAGGCTATCAAGAACTAGCAAGAGATATTAACCCAGAAAAGAAAATATAATATAGTAAAAGAAGTTTTATTTTATGACGATGCTCGCAAAACACAGTAGAAAGATTTTCTCAAAAAAATTAACGAACTACAGCTTATTATTTCTGATATATAGACCAACGTAAACTAACGTTGAAACCAAAGCTGCAGCCGATATATGAGGAAACAAATTTAACGTTGCAACTAATCTGTTAGACAAATAGTGCCGCATATTAAGCTCACTTTCTACAAGTTCCATTGGTTCCAAAATCAAAACAAATTGACAAGCTTTATCCAAAAGTAACGTGCATGTATTAGTTAGAAAATATAAGACTTGGTTAAAACTTGCCCAGTTTCAATTGGAACAAGCTTATGGAATCTTAACAAGTGCTTATGACCCCTCTGTTGGGTACCAGAGTAACGGAATAATATCACGCAGCTAAAATAAGAGATGAGAAAAGAGGAACTGAACACACAATATTTACGTGGAAAACTCTCAACAAATAAGGGAAAAACCACGGGGCAATAGTAAAGGATTTTCACTAAGTGGAAGAAATTACAAAACCTCTCTCTAAATACAAGGAGAGAGAGAACAATAATACTCTCTTGAATATAGGAGAATACACACAAGGAGAAACCTCACAGGAGAAGCAATATCTCTCTCAATAATTTTTCTCTCTTGTTTTTTGGCTTGCCGTGGGATAATTTCAAATGAGCAAAGGTTCTCTATTTATAGAGAAGATTTGCAAGCATTGAATTTAATGCTACAACTACTAACCAATTTCACCCATACCCATTGTCCAACTTGCAGCAAGTTTATTTGACTTTCATGCCACTAAAAGTGGCTTTACGTTCACAATCTCCCACTTAAAGTCACTTTTGGTGAGCTTTCAAAATCTCTCTACCTTGCCAACTTTCTTGTTGCTTATGTTTCTGATAGGCCATAGAAGGAACGACACCATGTAAACTTGTCAGCATTGATTGGCTTTGTCATAACATCTGCTAGGTTGTCTTTGGTGTGAATCTTTTGCATATCCACACTCCCTTCCTCCACTACTTCTCGAACAAAGTGATATTGAACACCTATGTGCTTTGTCCTGGAATGAAAGGCTGGATTCCTTGCAATGTGCAAGGCACTCTGACTGTCACAATACACAGTAATTTGCTGCTGCTTGTGCCTGAGTTCTTCCATTAACCTTTGTATCCAAATAGCTTCCTTGCAAGTTTGCGTAGCTGCCATGTACTCAGCTTCTGTAGTAGACAAAGCTACAACAGTCTGTAACTTGGATAACCAACTTACCGCTCCTCCTGCAAATGTGAACACATAGCCAGTAGTAGATTTTCTCTTATTGAGATCACCTGCAAAATCTGAATCAACATAACCCCTGACAATGAACTCTGATCCTCCAAAACATAATGCAACATCCGAGGTTCCTTTGATGTATCTCAGGATCCTCTTAACAGTATTCCAATGCTCTCTACCAGGATCTGCCATAAATCGACTAATCGCTCCCACTGCTTGCGCAATGTCTGGTCTTGTACATATCATGGCATACATAAGGCTTCCCACCGCCGATGCATACGGTACTCGAGACATTTCCATCCTCTCTGCTTCACTGCTAGGGCTCATACCTGAGGATAATTTATAATTGACAGGAAGTGGGGTAGTAATTGGCTTACAATCTTGCATGTTGAAGCGCCGCAAGATCTTCCTTAGATAATTCTTTTGAGAAAGCCAAATTTTCCTATCTTTTCTGTCTCTGTGAATTTGCATCCCTAAAATCTTGTTTGCGGGTCCCAAGTCCTTCATATCGAACTCCCTAGCCAACTGTGCCTTCAATTCTTGGACTCGATCTTTGTTGGGGCCTACCACCAACATGTCATCCACATACAACAGCAAAATGATGAAATCATTATCATCAAACCTCTTGTAGTATGTACAATGGTCTGAACTTAGTCTGTTGTATCCAAGGCTAATAATGAAGGAATCAAATCTCTTGTACCAACATCTGGGCGACTGCTTTAGACCGTACAGAGATTTGGTCAACCAACAAACCAAGTTTTCTTTTCCTTGTTCTTTAAAGCCTTCTGGTTGTAGCATATAAATTTCTTCTTCAAGTTCTCCATGAAGAAAAGCAGTCTTTACATCCAACTGTTCAAGATGTAAATCAAATGCAGCACACATAGCCAACACTACTCTGATAGTAGTAAGTCTAACAACTGGAGAAAATATCTCGTTGAAATCTATACCTTCTTTCTGAGCATATCCTTTAACCACCAGTCTTGCACGATACCTTTCCACTTGATCATTGCCATCTCGTTTGATCTTATAGACCCATTTGTTCCCGATGGCTTTCCGACCCTTTGGAAGTTCAACAAGTTCCCATGTGTTGTTGCTATGCAAGGCTTCCATTTCTTCATGCATTGCTGCCATCCACAGAGAAGCATCTGAGCTGCTTACAGCCTCCTGAAAGGTTAATGGCTCCCCGTCTTCTGTTAGAAGACAATATGCATCATGGCTTGCCATAACATAGTCTGAGTGCCATGACGGTGTTCTTATTTGGCGTGACGATCGCCGAACTTCTGTATCATTAGCCTCATCTGGTTCCTGTTCTTCGTGCTCTGGTTCTGCCTCAGAAGAATCATCTTCTCCAGACTTTCTTTCTATCTCAACTGCAGTAGTTTCTTTGGTAGTGCTGTCATTTTTCTGCTCACTTTGCAGTTCATTTTCTGCAAAGACTACATCCCTGCTAACAACAACCTTGCGAGCAGTGGGATCCCACAGGCGATACCCCTTCACGTTGTCAGCATACCCCAAGAATATGCATTTCCTGGATTTTGGATCCAGCTTCGTCCTTTCTTGGGAGTTGTTCATCACGTACACAGGACATCCGAACACATGTAGAGAAGAATAATCAGCTGGCTTTCCTTTCCACATCTCCATTGGTGTCTTCAAACCAATTGCTGTTGATGGTGATCGATTTATCACGTAACAGGCAGTTTTAACTGCTTCTGCCCAGAAAGATTTGGCCACTCCCGATGTTCTCAGCATGGCTCTTGTTCTATCTAGGAGAGTTCTATTCATCCGCTCTGCTACACCATTCTGCTGAGGTGTATGTGCAACTGTGAATTGTCTTACAACACCCTCTTGTTTGTAAAATGCCAAAAAATCGCCATCTACATATTCTCCTCCATTGTCTGTCCTCAAGCACTTAATTCTTTTACCAGTTTCAAGCTCTACTTGTGCTTTGAGCTCCTTGAATACTGGAAACACATCTGACTTCTTCTTGATTGGGTACACCCATAATCTTCTGGAATAGTCATCAATGAATGACACGAAATATTTTGCTCCTCCCAGAGATATTTATGGCGATTCCCATACATCAGAATGAATCAAGTCCAGTATGTGTTTGCTTTTAGTAGTTACTCTACCAAACTTCAATCTATGCTGCTTACTCATCACACAGTGCTCACAGAACGATAAATTCACCGTCTTGAGCCCGGATAGGAGATTGCGTTCCGCAAGGACTCTCAAGCCACGTTCCGACATATGGCCTAATCTGCGATGCCACATCATTGTTGTTTCTTCTTGGCTCGCTGCTGCAACTGATGCATCTGCCTCTTGCAACGTATCTCCCAAAAGCATGTACAGATTACTTGTGATCTTCTCAGCTTTCATCACCACAAGATTGCCTTTAACTACTTTTAAGATCCCACCTTCAGTATGGATCTTACACCCGAGGTCATCCAATTGCCCAATGGACAATAAGTTCTTCTTCAATCCCTTCACATGTCGTACCCCTTGTATTTTGCGAACAGTACCATCATGCATCTTTAATCTGACAGTACCGACTCCAGCAATTTCTAAGGCATGATCATTTCCCATGAACACAGATCCTTCCGAGATAGGCTCATAAGTGCAAAACCAATCTTGATGTGGAGTCATGTGCCATGTCGCACCCGAATCCATTATCCAGACATCATTGAGTTGTTTTCCGCCTTTAGAACTGCTTCTTGCTTCGCTATATAGAATTTCTCCATCATCTGAGGTACTTGCAACACATCCTTGAGATGTTGCTGCTTCAGAAGTTTTCTCTCCATTCTTCTTGTTATGCCAACACTCCTTCTTCACGTGCCCTCTCATGCCACAATTGTCGCATTTAAGATTCTTCCTTCTTCGAGATTTTGATCTACCATGATCTTGAATCCCACTGGAGCCACGTTTCGTTGATCTGCCTCTCGTCACCGTTAACGCCTCTGCTTGCTTTGAACTTTCTGTCCTTTCTTCCTTATTCTTGCGCCCGGACTCTTCTTCAAGAATAGCACCGGCAACATCATCAAAGCGCAGAGAATCCATCACATTATTGTTTGTGATGTTGATGATGAGTTGATCATACGAATCTGGTAAACTCTGAAGTAGAAGTTCTGCACGTTCATTTTCTGCTATTTTGAAATCTGACGCTATAAGCTGAGCAAATAGCGTATTCAGAGTGTTGATGTGATTCGCCACCAACGTGGATTCACCCATTCGAAGAGTGTAGAGCGTCCTCTTTAAGAATATTCTCGTGTGAAACGATTTGACCTCGTACAATTTATTGAGAGCATCCCAGATCTCCTTTGCAGTCTTCTTTTCTGCAATACTTGACAATACCGAGTCTGCCATTGCTAGGTGCAAATTGGCAACAGCATTGTCATCCATTTCTTTCCACTTTTGATCAGTGATATCTGAGGGTCTACCGTCAATTGCGTCTAGGCAATTATCATTTCTCAAAACTGCCCTTATCTTCAATTTCCACAGGGAGAAATTACTCCCGTTGAACTTCTCAATCTCAAATTTTGCTGCCATGGTTTTACACCAAATTACTCCCGTGAACAGTACCGAATACTGGAATAGTGACTGTAGCCCGTAAATAGTACACCAGGTAAGTTCCCATGAAAGAGAGGTGGGTCACTAATAGACACACTTAAATGCCAAGTCTTTCCTAGCCAGAACTTTCCTAGACATGCATTATCACACTACCACACTTTATTTCCAGCAACAAGAATAATTCTTTTATGATGTGGAAGATCAGACAATATTGCAACCACAGAGCATACTAAGAATTTTCTTATGAACCCGGTACCTTATCAGTTTACTGCAGCGGAATAGTGACCACGAACCAATGGCTCTGATACCACTGTTGGGTACCAGAGTGACGGAATAATATCACATAGCTAAAATAAGAGATGAGAAAAGAGGAACTGAACACACAATATTTACGTGGAAAACCCTCAACAAATAAGGGAAAAAACCACGGGACAATAGTAAAGGATTTTCACTAAGTGGAAGAAATTACAAAACCTCTCTCTAAATACAAGGAGAGAACAATAACACTCTCTTGAATATAGGAGAATACACACAGGGAGAAACCTCACAGGAGAAACAATATCTCTCTCAATAATTTTTCTCTCTTGTTTTTTGGGTTGGTGTGGGATAATTTCAAATGAGAAAAGGTTCTCTATTTATAGAGAAGATTTGCAAGCATTGAATTTAATGCTTCAACTACTAACCAATTTCACCCATACCCATTGTCCAACTTGCAGCAAGTTTATTTGACTTTCATGCCACTAAAAGTGGCTTTACGTTCACACCCTCCGTATTTTCTCCTTTCGAATCCTCTCCTGCCCCTTTCTTCATAAGCTCTTATGGTACAAGCTCTCATGCGATAAGGTCTTATGTGATAAGTTCTTAATTAAGTTGTTTACCCAAACGCGGCCTAAGTCTTCCACGTCTTCTACTTGATAAAAACAAGATCTAATACTAATTTAGATATTTTCAAATAATAAAGATAAATTCTTTTGAAATATAAACAAAATATCCAACAAAACCAAAGGGAAAAACCCCTTGGATTGCCACACCCTAACCAGTGTTTCTCTCAGAATAGATTCACGCCCCCACCACAAAACCTAACCAGTGTTTCACACCCTCTCCACAAAGACTCCTCCCATGTGTTTAGCTTGCCCTCAAGATAGCTTTGAAAACTTTCACTTCCTCAAGAGGACCAAAAATCCATAGATCAGAGATTTCATGAAATGTCACCATCAACACACTAGCATCAAACAAAAAGTTTGTATCCTAAATTTTTTTTAAAGAATTATTCTGAAAATAACAAAGTTTATGTTAGTGGCATATGTTGCTCTACTCCACTATTTCTCATTCTAAGCCTAGTTTTTAGGTATCATTGGATAAATGGGTAGAGTGGCTAGTCATGAAGTAGAGTGGTAAAAGAAATTTAACATATTATTTGAGTGTTATTTTAGTAATGTGATTAAATGGTCGAGGAGGGAAACTCAAACTAATTAATATCACCGTGAACTTCCAGATTTTCAAACACATGCATACAACAATTGGATGGGAGTGGAATTAAACATGTGTCTCTTTTCTTTCTTTAATCTTTTCTTAAAAAAATTAAATAAACAATTATCAATTCCTATAGATTAATTTAGAGTACCCACTCTTTAACGTGACTCGTTCTCGACAATTTCTCTCTTCGTTAGTGTGCCATGTCACTACAAGAAAATTGTTTTTTACCGACGGACATTTTCCTATGGACGGGCTGGCCGTCAGAAATATCATTGTTTCCGACGGAAATAGCCGTCGGAAATTCAGAATATGAATAGTTTCCAGCATTTCCTACGGAAAAGCCGTCGGTAGAGTTTTCCGACGGAAAAGCCGTCGCAAAAAGTCGTCGGAAAATATGGTGGGAACAACAAAATTTGGGCGCCAGTGTTTTCCCACAGAACTTCCGTCGCAAAATCTGTAGGAAAAATTCTGACGGAATGCCTGTCGGAAATATTATATTAATTACCGACGGCTTTTCCGTCGGTAAAGTCAAAATTCAAATTTCCGACGGAAAAAGCCGTCGGAAACATTGGCCTTTTCTTCCAGCACGAACCCTCTTCCTCCCACTTTCCTCTTCTGCTTTTCTGATCTTTCTCTCATCTCTCCTTCTCCCTCTCGGTGCCGCTCCCTCTCAGACTCCCTCTCCCTCTCTTATCTCAGCCTTCCCGACCACCGCAAGCCGCCATTAGCGCCCCAAGCTACCACACCACCACCGCAAGCTCTCCCTCTCTTTTCTCTTCCCCTCTCCTTCTCCCCATTCCTCTCCCTCTCTTCTCTCAGCAACCACCACCACCCGGACCACCGCATGCCACCTCCAGCCCCAGTGACCACCGCATGCCACCTCCAGCCACCACCACTTCCTCCCCTTGCCCACAACCTGCACAGCCATATCCACCACCACACTTCCTCCCCCATTGTGTACTAGCTAGCTAGGTATTTAATTAGTTATAAATTTTAATTTTTAATTAAACTTGTAATGTTTTGTAATTAATTAAATGATTAATGTTTAATTAGTTGTATTGTTTTTTATTTGTTACAGAGTTGTTGCCACCACCGCTGCAGAGGAGCCACATCTGTGTCTACACTGTCAGGTTTCTTTTTTTTTTTTTTAATTATTTAAAATTGTTTGGATTTTTATTGATTGTTAAATTTTTGTTTGAAATTGTCTATATTGTGAAGTATGTAATATTATTTGTATAATTAGGATTTTTTTTTTCTGGTTGTACAATTATATATGTTGATTTGTATATAAGTGTAGGATTTTGTGGGACGAGCTGATTTTGATTTATGATGGTAGGATTTTAATTCTTATTGTAGCTAATGTTTAGTGATTATATAAATTGATGCAAGTGAAATTCATTTAATTAAATTAGTTAATTGAAATAATGAATTAATCAATTATTTTTTTAGACGAATACGTTGTTTATGATAGTTGTTTATGTGTTTTAATTGTTTGTCAACAATGTTAAACTTTATGTAAAATGTCTCTGTTAGTTAAAAAAGTTTTAGTTTATTTTAGAGTATAATTTAATACATCATTGAGAAAATCCTTAGTCACCCGTTCAAGATTCAATATTATTGAGCATGTGTACTCGTGGTGATGGTATCGCTCATTTTATTGAATCTTGAATTGTCCAAATGGGACAGTTTGGGAAGAAACTTTTTCTCTACTGATATACTAATTACTCGTTGATTCTCATTTGTTAAATATCTGATGAAATTTCGGGTTGAAGCATTTCCTTTTGTTCTCTGGGTTCATGCTTGATTGTGGTATCTTACCGCGGTCATGACGTGTACTTCGAGACCAATGGGAAATGCTGCCGAAATTTCATCAGGTATAAAACAAGAGAAGTGATGAGTGGCTAGTATAATATAGTGGTGAAATTTTTTTTTCTCGAATGGGATAGAGCCACACCTTTTAAGGAAGGGAGCGATTCGGCTTAATTATGGTATACGTATAAAAATACGTCAATCCCTTGAAAATGCAGAAGGATGGAATATTATCCCCATAGCCGTCGTTGGGTATATGATAGGAACCATCCCGGGAGACGACTTATGAAACAATCATTTGTAGTTGGAGTCGAGGAGTTTATATCTAAAGCCAAGCAACATAGTGATTATGCCGAAGAGGGGGAGATTCGATGTCCGTGCATAAAATGTAATTGTATGGCGGTTTTGAGTGATGATGACGTGAAGGTGCACCTATACAAACGTGGGTTCAAGCCTAATTATTGGATATGGACTGATCATGGCGAGGAGTTGCCGGATATTGATCTGAATGAAGTTGGTGGTGACGATCTTGACATGGGTGCATCAGGCAGTGGCTTACACGACGACTATGTCGAACAACTCCAGTCAATGCATATGATGGTGGACGGTTGTCTTGGGCAACATGGGAACTTCGAGGCGAATGAGTCTGATGACATGGAAGAGCCTCCTAATTAATCGGCGCAGAGATTCTACAATATATTGTTAGAGACAAATAAGCCGTTGTTTGAAGGGGCTTCAGATTCTAAATTATCAATTTGTGTTAGGCTTCTAGCTTATAAGTCCAATTGGAATGTCCCCGAGCAGTGTTTGGAGTTTTTATGTAAAATGCTTCAAGATGTGACACCCTTCAAAGAATTGTTGCCAAAAAGTTATTATGATGCGAAGCGGTTGGTGTCGAAACTTGGGTTGGGGGCTAAGAGGATTGACTGTTGTCCGAACGGGTGCATGCTGTATTATGATAGTGTTTCGGGAACAAATGACAGCACGCTCGATCAATGTAAATTTTGTCAGACATCCAGGTACCGCGTTCAAAGTAGTGACCGTAGTAAAAACAAACGAGTTCCTGAGAAGGCAATGTTCTATCTGCCTATAATTCCAAGGTTGCAGAGACTGTTTGCATCATCGCAGACCGCGGGACAGATGAGGTGGCATTATGAAAATAGAAGAAGTATAGGCGTTATACGCCACCCTTCTGACGGTGAAGCCTGGAAGCACTTCGATCGGGTACATCCTGATTTCGCAGCAGATCCTCGCAATGTACGACTTGGGCTGTGCTCGGATGGTTTCACACCGTACATTCAGGCATCAGCCTCGCCATATTCATGTTGGCCAGTGATTGTTATGCCGTACAATCTTCCTCCCGAGATGTGCATGTCAAAACCATATATGTTTCCGACTTGTCTCATACCGGGACCATCTAACCTGAAGGCTGGGATAGATGTATATTTGTAGCCTCTTATCGATGATCTGAAAAAGTGTTGGGATGGTGTGGTGACTTATGACGTTTCAAAGAAGCGAAACTTTATGATGAGGGCATCACTGATGTGGACTATCAATGATTTTCCTGCATATGGCATGTTATCTGGTTGGGGGACCCATGGTTAATTGGCGTGCCCGTATTGCATGGAACATGGAAAGGCTTTTACCCTAAGATATGGTTGCAAAATTTCCTAGTTTGATTCTCATCGTCGGTTCTTAGATCGTGATCATCCCTTCCGGAGGAATACCCGAGCATTCAAAAAGAATTAGACAGAAGATGAAGGTCCACCACCTTTGTTGACTCCTGAACAAATTTGGGGTCGGGTTAGGGATCTTCCTAAGGTCACTGAAGCAGGTGTCTCAAAATTACCAGGGTATGGAGAATGGCATAACTGGAAAAAAACAAAGTATTTTTTGGGAACTACCATATCGGAAGGATAATCTGTTAAGGCATAATCTTGATGTGATGCATATCGAGAGTAATTTCTTTGATAACATTTTTAACATGGTTATGAATGTGTCTGGCAAGACGAAGGACAATGAGAAGGCAAGGATGGACTTCGCTCTGTACTGTAGACGAAAGGATTTGGAGCTGAAGTCACAGCCTAATGGAAAATTGGTCAAACCAAAAGCTTGTTACAGTCTAACTGCCGATGAAGCAAAGTCAATTTGTCGGTGGTTAAAAGACCTTAGGATGCCTGATGGTTATTCATCTAATTTGGCACGATGTGCTGATGTAAGAACGGGAAGGCCTCATGGGATTTTGTTGTATTTTAAATATGTGCCTAATTAGTGACTTAAATGTCGATCGATTTACTAAATTTACATTGATTTATAATTGTTCTATAAAAATAGATATGTCAGCATCAGGAGGAGAGCCGCCCCGTCCCCGACCGCCCAGCGGTGATAAGGGGAAGGGGAAGGCTAAGGCACGGGGACGATACACCATCAGGCCCCATGTGCTTGCTCGTTTTGCTGCAGCCACCTCCGCACCCACCGCACCTACCCCCTTCCCCGCCTCATCCACCCCAGCGGCATCTACAGGAGGCTCCCCCACCCATTCTTTACCATCCCCCACCCTTTCGATGGGATCCAAGCACGTTACCTGGGCCATCAAGAAGCATTATCGTCGCTTCTGGCCATCATGGGGGGTGATCCCCGATCCCGACAGGGATTGTATCTTTCGATGATTTGGGGTAAGTTGTTGTTTATTATTTCTTGTAATTGTCCCTTAATTTTTTCATGTATTTTATATATATTTTTTGTATAATGTTATTAATGTTTTTTTCTTTGTCCACAGGAGCTTGTGCGCTGGTTACCGGAGCATGACTCAGAGATACGCGCTATCTTTAACGAGCGCGCACCGCACCGACTGAGGGACATGCTCCGGGAGTGTAGGGAGGATCGGATACGTCGAGATTACATCGGGCCCAACATCTAGGCCCAGCTATGTGCCTACTGGGACACTCCAGCTTACAAGCTGAAGTCTCTGTAGGCGAAAAGGAATCGGGCTTCAGAGAGGGGTGGGAGCATGCACACTGGTGGCTCGATTAGCCACATGCAGCATGCCATTAACATGGTATGCATATATAAATAATTTAATATATAAATTGTACATTTTTGTTAACAATTTAAAAAATAATTAATTGATTTTATTCCTGTGTTGATTGCAGGCAGGAGAGCTTGTCTGGACCGTCGATGTCCCTACCGTCTTTCAGCAGACGCATATTCGCTCAGACACCGGCCAGTATGTTGATGAGAGGTTGAGGCAGACCATGGTGAGTTATATAAAGTGCTATCACATTTAAAGTATATGTTAGTGTTATAGTTTAATAACATAATTGTTGTAATGTGTTCATCACAGGAGGAGTACAATGCCAAGTTCAGTCAGGTTGCATCTGAGGTTGCCTCCTGCTCTGGTGCCTCGAATCCTTCTCAGCTAGACCCCGCTGAGGTTGAGCGGATACAGACCCAGGTCTGGATGGATGTCACGAGCGGGAAGAAGAAAGGGCGGATCTACAGTACCCCGTCTCTAGCTCGTACCATTCGTCGGGGGTCGTCGTCGAGCTTGACCATTCGGGAGACTGCACCCTCCGGCTCATAGGACACGGAGGAGGTGCGGCGGCTGAGGCAGGAGGTGGAGGAGCAGAGGCGGAATGCAGAGCGCATGCAACAGCGGATGGAGTCATGGTCGCAGGTGATGACCTCTCTGATCGATTTGCTTCCACCTGAGAGGCGCAGCGCTTTGCAGGGGTACTCCATACTGACGAGCCCTCCACTACTCGTACCGATCCACCACCGCAGCCGCATGATGGCGATGCGCCTTCTGGGCTACAGGATGATGGTCACCTAACACCGACGACATCCCCCCGACAGGATGATGATGTTATCCATTATTATGATGACTATTAGGATAGTTATATAGATGTAGCTGAGTTTAGTACATTGACGGATATTTATATATTTGTTTTTATTTTAATGTAACTGCATTTTTTAATTTAATTTGTAATTTCAGTTTTGGATTTAAATTATTATATTTAATTAATTATAATAAAATCAAATAAAACTTAACATTTAAAATAAAAATAAAATAATAAATAATATTTAAAATAAAAAAATTATTTAATAATTATAAATAAAATAACATTAACAAATTAATTAATATTTAAAAACAAAATAGTATTAAAATATATAAAAACTAATTCAGAAACAATTTTCGACGGATATTTCCGTCGGAAAACATGTCTCACAATTTCCGACGGACTTTTCCGTCGGAAAACCCGTCTTTAATTTCCGACGGTGTAATCCGTCGATAACTTTACCGACGGCAGGTTTTCCGCCGGAAATACTTTCCTACGTGCGGGTTTCCGACGGATCCAGGTCCGTCGGAAATTCCATCGGAAACTCTGTTTTCCAACGGCTTTTTTGACTTTCTGATGGGTTTTGGCCATCGGTAATCACCTTTTTTTTTGGTAGTGTGTGGCGTCACTCACATCAAGCAAAATTTTCTTTGGTTTCCTTTATGAGAAATACCGAGAACAATCATTACAAGAAAAATTGATTTTAGCGAAGGTCAATGGCCGTCGCAAATCGCACAAATCCGTCGCAAAACAAGTGTTTCTGACGGATTTACGAAGTCCACAAATCCGTCGCATATAGGGTCGTCGCAAACCGTTTGTGATGGCTTTTTATAATTGGTCGTCGCAAATAAATAAACAGACACTAGCGACGGCCTGTCCGTCGCAAATCACCAGAAATTAGCCACGGCTTGGCCGTCGCAAATTATCAGCAAGTAGTGACGGCTTGGCCGTCGCAAATGCAATGAATATATTTTTTAAAATAAATAGTTTAATTAGTAGCGAAGCTTCTGGTGGATTATTAGTTGCCGGAACAAAACCTGCTTCCTCAGCCACCTCTTCCACCTCAGGATTCTCATTTAGTGTCATTTCATAATCATTTTGAACTGTTTGTTAGCAACTTTTAAAGTCCCCTTTGAAATGTAGTAAACCTTCCCCAAAACAAACTTGTCAAAAAATTCAGCATCATTAAACATAATTGCTTGAATCAGAGTACCCTGAAAAAAAACACAATAAAACATTATATTAACCTCTATGCTTCAAATATATGCAAGAAATTGATCAAATAGAGTGTGAATGTATCATCATAATCTTACATCTTAATCTGTCAACTCCACATTGAAGACACAACCTTCACCTCTAGCATTCACACCCTGCGTGTCATGGCCATTCGTGCAGAAGAAGCCACACTAAAACCACAAAAATTGAAAAAAAAAAAAAAAATCAGACCCATAAAAACACAAAAACCATAAACCCTAAAATTTCACTACGCATTGAAGAGTAGACTCACTTTCTATGTTGTTCGCGAACAATCTGAGCAGCAGATTTTGCCACCACTTCCTGCTTTGGTTTCAAGAGAATGCCAGCAGGAGCAGGAGCAGCAGCACCTTCAGGTGGGAGGCGCGGCTTGCGCGGTAGGCGGTGCGAGGGGTGGGTGGCGGTGGGAGACGAGGGAGGCGGTGTGGGTGGACGTTGGGCGGCGCACGGTGGGAGCATAGAAACAGAGTGAGAGGGGAGGAAGAAAATCGTATGTGGGAAGATGAGAGGTGAGGGAGGAAGAGGACTGTTGATTAACTTAATGAAAATTAGCGACAGCCTTTTAATATTAGCGACGGCCTAGCTGTCGCAAATCAGGATTCCATCACAAATTTAGAATGGCCGTCGCAAAATACAGTCCGTCACAAACCAATATGGCCGTCGCAAATCAGGATTCTGTCACAAATTTAGAATGGCCATCGCAAAAGTACAGTCCGTCGCAAACCAATATAGCCGTCGCAAATTACCTTGGACACACATTTGCACATTAGCGATGACCATGCCCATCGCAAAAAATTTCTCGTAAAATGGCGGGAAGGTACTGATGGATTTGAGACGGAAATGCCGTCAGTAATCTCTTTTACCATTTTCGACGGCTTTGGCCGTCGGAAAACATAAAATTGGCGACGGATTTGAGACCGTCACAAAATTTATGTCGCTAATTAGCCTTATTCTTGTAGTGAATACTAAGAGGCAATATAATTCCATTGTAACTAGAAGTGGCAAGGTGTTGACTACTAAAAGGGAGAAAGCTTAGAAACGATGATATGGCAAAGGAGGATGCAAATCTGAAAATTGTTGAAGAAGAAGACGTAGTTGTTGAGGATGATCATGCCTCTCAAGACCAATAAGAGTGGAAAGCAAAAATTGGTTGATGAAGTGTTTGCCCGAAAGAAATCTATTGAAGCTAAGGATATTTCTTCCTATGTGAGAGTTCCTTTTCCACAAAAATTGAATAAGGCAGGGAATGAGAAACAATTTGCGTGCTTACTGGATATTTTTTGGAAATTGCAAATCAACATACCCTTTGTGAAGCTTTAGAGCAAGTGTCTTCTTATGTTAAATTCATGAAGGAGCTTTTATTCAAGAAGAGGTAGTTGATGTATGATGAGACCGTAGCTTTGACTGAGGAGTATTGTAGTGCTATTTTGCAATGAAAGTTGCTTTCTAAATTGAAGGATTCAGGTTCATTTGAAGGCTCTGTGTGATCTAGGGGGACTAACATCAATTTGATGTCCTTCTCTATGTTGAATAAGCTTGGTATTAGTGAGGTGAAGTCTATTATGATCATGGTAATCAAAACAGGATCAGACCGACCGCTTCAACCTATTGGACCAAGAACCGGTCTGTTGTCCAGTTCGAAATAACCACAGAACCATTCAGAGCTCAAAACGGACGGAAACTGGTAGAACCGATGCTGAACCAGTAAAATCAGTTAAAACCGGCAGTTCACCCAGTTTGGAAAGTTTTTTCTTCTTCTCCATCTTTCAGCCAAATCACATTTTGTTTCTGATCCGTAGAGCCTTAAACAAGTCTTTTCTTCTCTCACAGATGGCGGGTCTCCTTGAGCGGCGGATGATCTCCATTTTTGGTGAACGGCAAGCAGCGGGCTTCTTTCTTCTCTGGTGAATGGCCAGATAGTGACCAGAGAGATGGTGGCACTAGAAAACAATGGATGTGTCTGCACGCAAGAAGGGAAAAGTGAACAACTCTTTGAGTTTTCTCTCTAAACTCTGAAGCAAGCGTGTAAGAGAAGCTTGGAGTTGTTGTATAATAAAAAAGCGTGGTAAGAGAATTTTTTCTTTAATACTAAAAAAATGTGAAAAGCTTGTACAAGTAAGAAGATTGGACATAAGAAATAAAAGTTAATAAAACACTAATGATATTTGAACACTCATTTGGGATACCTATTCTGGACACCCTAGATACAATGACAATTATATAAATAGATATAATGATAATTGTGTAAATATAAGTACACTATTAACACACACATTCTTGGATGTCCATCTTGGGTGTTCATATAACACATCTCTAATAAAAAGTGTGCCATGAGTCCACGACAGGCGTATGGGCAATGCAACAGAACTCCTTTTATGATATTTTAAAGTGAAATTTAGCTAATTTAACTTTTAATGTTATGGAGTTTTGAATATTTTATTTTGTTTAAAATTGTTATATATATATATATAATATGAAAATTTTAAAAATATTATTTAACTAATACCGGTTCAACCATGGTTGAATCATTGAATCTTGAATCGGTGCCTTCACTGGTTTAATGATTAATCCGGTTTTAAAAACCTTGACTATGATATCCCTTCAACTTTCAGATCGTTGGATTAAATATCTGTATGCCGTGGTTGAGGATCATCTAGTTAAAGCGGACAAGTTCTTATTTTATTATTATTATTATTATTATTATTATTATTATTATTATTATTATTATTATTATTATTATATATATATTTTTTTTGTGAACTTTATGGTTCTTGATATGGATGAGATGCGAAAATACATCTTATATTGGGTAGGCCATTCTTGGCTACCAAAAGGGTTCTTATTGATTTTCACCAAGGGAAGTTTACCGTGGGAGTGCAGGATGAAGATGTGGTGTTCAATTTCTTTGAGGCCATGAAACATCAGGATGGTAAAGTTCAATTTTGGAGCATTAACATGATTGACTCTTTAGTTGCGTCCTTTGCGTAACATGATTTTATCCTGATTCAGCCACCCACATCCACTCAGGGGCTGAGCCAGAAAATTGAAATGAGGGGGGCCAAAATCTAATAGTAATAAAAAAATAGCTAATATATAAAAACAAATCATATGATACAAATTTGATGTATAGTTAACAAATTAATATGATATAAATTACTTAAATAGATTTACAATCAAATAATATATACCTAAAACCTTCACTTCTTCAATTAAGCATGATGATATTTCATGGAATAAAATAATCTAATCAATTATCATATGTGGTATATTTTTCATCAATTTCTTTTTAATGTAATAAAACAACTGTATCTATCCTATGATTTTGAAAAAGTGAAGATAAAAGTGTTTGGAATTATACCTAATGTAGTTTAATTTGAGTACCCCTTCCCTCCGGTGCCCCTGCCTCTAGTGACCTAGTCCAATTCCCACTCCACCTGTGGGATTTTCTTCCACTAATAAACAAGCTTATAAACTGGTGCTTGCAACCTTTGTACACAATAGAGCACTCTAACCATGCATCCTTGGATACCTCACCCACCACGTGTAAGAGCCTCAACGACTTGTAGCACTCTCCCTTATGCCTTCGGGATACCCCACCCACGCTTCTGAGACTAAAGTCGCACACCAAAGAGATGTCCCACCCTTTGTCACAGAAGGATATCTCACCTTCTAACCAGAGAAATACCTCACCCTCAATCTAGGGATACACACCCTATTTCTGAGTTGATACAGGAGTAGGAGAAACTGAACCATTCTAAATAGTGCAAATAATACAAATTTAAGTACTATAAAATTGATAGAATTGGCACTAGTAATAGCTCAAGGTGTTTTCAATTTTATTTTATTTATTTTTTATTTTTTTTTTTTTTGACAAAAGCTCTTAGATGCTCATATGAAAATATGCTCACGTATTATCCTCTTATTATTTAAGACAATGAAAAGCGCTTTTTAAAAAATTTTAACGTTGGAACACTTGCTTAGGCTTTAAAAGCTTTTGGAAATATGATGATAACCTATCCTCAAATCAATCTTTGAGAGCACAACAGCTCCTTGCAGTTGATCCATCAGATCATCTATACGCGGTAAAAGGAAAGGTACTTATTCTTGATCGTCACTTTGTTGAGTTGTCGAAAATCCACGTAAAGTATCGAACCTCAGTCTTTCTTTCTTACTAGAAGAACTGGTGCTCCCCACGGTGAAACACTCGGTTGTATAAACTGTTTCGACAAAAGGTCCTCCAGTTGAGTTTTCAACTCAGTAAGCTTTGTAGGTGACATCCGATATGGAGCGATAGAAATTGGTCCGGCTCCTAGTACTAAGTCGATGGAGAATTCTATCTCTCTTACTGGCGGCAAACCGGGAACGTCATTCGGAAACACATCCGAAAACTCTCTTACCATAGGCACCGTACTCAAATCGATCTCCCTCTCGACTTCTAAGTTAGTTAAAAGCAAGTGTCCCTGATCTTTTTCCTTAGAAAAAGTTCTTACTTGGTTGGTAGATAAAAATCCAGAAATCTTATAATTGGGAAAAACTAAAGTTTTATGAGCACAATCTAAAAGAATATGGTTGGACGATAACCAATCCATGCCTAAAATCACATCTAACTATATTAAAGGTAGGCATATCAGATTAATAAGAAAATGTCTATCCTGAATGATAATAGGACAATTCAGACATATAGAATTTACGGTAACTAGCTTAGCAGTTTGAAACAATCAAGTCATACGATAAAGGAGAAACAGATAATTTCAAATGTCTCACAGAATCCAACACAATAAAAGAATGCGTTGCACCCGAATCGAAAAGTACAGTTAAGAGATTACCAGCTACGTCGCAACTACCTTGTATGAGATCATCAAAATTGGAAGCCTCAGCACCAGTGATGGTGTAAACTCTCCCCTTAGCTGTCGACTTATTGGTCTTTGCGGTGTTGACAACTGGTGCAGACCTCGGCGCACCACAATCTCTTGCCAAGTGCCCCATTTGACCACAGTTGAAACAACTCATTCCCCTAACTGGGCGAGTATCCACCATGTGATTCGGATCTCCATATTTGTAACACTTTCTGACTGAACTCTGATTTTGATTCCTCTGGCCTCCACTACCTGATGCAATAGCAACAGGATGGTATGATTGTTGATTTCGGTTATTCCCTAGTGGTCGGAAATAAGGTTTGTTCTGGAGTTGCTTCCCCCTCTGATTCTGAAACTGACCCTTAGATCTAGATGGTCCTCCAACATTTCCTCTATTGTCTCTTCCCTTCCTCATTTGTTCCACTTTTCTACACTAAGGCTTGGAAATTCCTGATTTCCAATGGCAGTACCAACTCTTTAATCTCAAAACACAGTCCTCCTTTAAATCGTTCACACTTCCAATCCTCATCTGGGTTGTTTTGGAAAAAACGGAAATACTTGGCAAGTGATTCAAACTTTGACGCTTATTCCCCAACCGACAAGTCCCTCTGATACAGATGTAGAAATTCTTGCTCCTTTTCAGCTCGAGCACTCTGAGGAAAATACTTGTTCAGAAACATGTTCAGAAATATATCCCAAGTAATCTCCTGATTTTCCGCTTCTAGTAGCTGCTTAGTGCCCTTCCACCAATACTCAGCATCTCCTGGCAGCAGAAAAGTAGCGTAAGGCACCTTCACTCCTTCTGGACTGTGAATTAGCTCAAAGATTTTCTATACTTCCTGAATCCACAAATCAGTTTTCGCAGGATCCACATCCCCATGAAATTGTGGTGGATTCTGGCGTCTAAAAGTAGTCAGACCTCTGCCTTCAGCAGCCTGTTCAGGTCGAACCTGTTCTTGTTGGTTCTGGGCAGCCATAGTAGCAGAGTGGAGAGCAATAGCAGTGGCAACATCCGCCATTGCTTGTGCTGCATAATCCATTCCACCAACCTCCTCATAATCATCTTCAAAATTACCACGGCCGTCAATACGACCATCTCTACGGCATCTTCCACGGCCGCATCCACGTCCACATCCATGTCCACGTGCACCTTTTGGTTCCACAACTGACCTACAAGACACAATCAGTTAAATGGTAACCTAGAAAATGAAACGTAAACTTACTAGTTATCACACACACATTACTTCTAAGAAGTAATTCAAACAATCTCTATCAAAGATCACACAACATCAAACACAACACACCTATTCCCAAAGATTTCCTGAAAGACTCGATCAGTTATGATACCACTAATGCCACACCCCCTCCTTGGGGTATCACATTTAAGAAAACTCGTTGCGGAAATAAAACTCAAAGAAATAAAACGTTGCTGGTTACTTTTGGAAAAATAAGTTTTCTAGTTACTTATCCTTTTCAAAAATGGTGATAAAATTTTTTCTTTTCTTTTCCATACAAACAACATCGTCACATAATATACATCGCTATATCATACATATGCATCATAAAAGTTTTACATAAGACCTTCATCCTACCAGGTCACTTTCTACAGTCATAAGACATAAAACAAACTAAAACAAACTAACTATAACATAGTGGGAGTCTGGAACCACAACTCAAAATATAATGGCTCTCAGTAGCCAGAAAATCAGACTGTCAAAACCCACTAACCCCAAAAATGGAACAACACCCTACAGCTGGTCGCAGCTAATGAAAACCACTAGGGAGTCTGGTATAGACTTCCCCACCCTCAGGAGGAGTATCCAGAGAGAATACTGAAGTTGACACAAGTAAACACAAGAAGGGGGGTTGAATTGTGTTTGTTAATAATTTTCGAAAACAACCGTTTTCAAAACTATTTTCTCACACAAGGAATAAAAGGCAGAAGCACACACACAGAAAAAGATCCTTTTAAAAACTTAACAAAATCAAATTCAAATCCTCACAGTTAGTATAAACAAATAAATCTGAGGAGATAAGGGATTAAAAGATTCACGCAAGTGTTTTATCCTGGTTCACTCTCTTCCAACCAAGAGTTACGTCCAGTCCCTTCTACTTGAAGGTTTTTCTCTACTATTTTTCCAAATAGATTACACCAAGTATTCAACACCTCTCCAGGCTACAAGTATTCCGTTCTTACCAAGCCTCTTCAGGCTCTAACTCTAACAAAGAGATTGCTTGCTTTTGATCTTCTAACTCACTATATGTGAGGGTATGAAAGCTTAAGATTAGTTGAATATTACATCAATATTCAAGCTAAGGAATTACATACTTTTGATCTTGAAAGAATAAAAGATTTTGAGTTTGTAGAATGGCAAGCATTTTTCTAGCAAGGTTTCTATGTATACAAAAGTTTTTTTTTCCTTCAGAGGTTGAGATCTTCTATTTATAGTGACCTTTTTCTTCACTTGAAATTATTCAACGGTTGCTTTGAATTTTCCCGTTTAGAGATGAAATCAAATGCATAATATCCGTTGTGACTGATAGCTTGAACGTGGCCATTGTGAAATGTACTATATCACCTTTGCACAAAATGGTCACACCTCTGAGTAATTGCAACTTGAAAACTATCTTGCCTCCTTTGTACAAATTCTAGCTATTCCAGCGATAAAGGTGACAGGGTACAAGGTGTTTTGCATTTCTTCATTGTACTATTTTGCATTTCCTCATTGTACTATGTTTTTCCCTCAAGGAAACAAGACAATAAAACAGTTAAACCAAATAGGAAGGACCAACATTCATTTGAAATAAATATTTATCATTTGAAATAAATATATCTATGTGGTCGAGATAGCATTTACTGAGCATATGAAAAACTTGTAAAGAACAGAAGCTCGTCTACTTAAAAATATGCGTCTACTCGCTCATGGTTAAAAACTCTTTTAGCTCGTCTATTGACGTGACATATCCTTTTGTCTATTATCAAGTCTTTGGACTTGCTATGTTTCAGTGAGTTACTTAGCTCTCCGTCTACTGACGTGGCACTTGAGCTCGTCTACTCATAGAAATTAGAGTTCCCGTCTACTGAGAATATTATATATTTCGTCTACTCAAATATATTAAAATAAATAAATATACCAATCGTTTTGAGCAGATTGTCTACATGGGTGGATGCGGATATTAGGAAACTCTTTCAAGATTTTCATAACTTATCAAATTATGAATATTCCTGCAAGACTTGATAGAGCATGTTAGATCTCAACTAAAACTTTACCATGCAAATTTAATCCTTTTTGTTAAGATCAAAACTCAGAGATTATTAATCCAAATTACTTTGGTTCCAACAATCTCCCCCTTTTTTATGATGACAAAAACTAATTAAATTTGAGTGAGCAAAGCCTAAGAGCTTACAAAGCTCCCCCTACGACAAAGGATTCAAACTTAAGAGGAATAAAATATAAGACGTAAACTCAGCAATATATATCATATATAGCTTATCAGATCAGTTCAGCTACTTATCAGTTAAAAAATAGTATCAGAGCATATAATCAATTATGTCAAAGTATGTACAAACAAATAAAAGCATGCATATGCAGACAAATGTATACTTTCAAAAACTGACTGACTTTTATATAAATTTAATTCTCTATCCATTCTCCCCTTTTTTTGTCATAAGACAAAAAGGTAAGAGGAGGGGACCATCATTGTCAGTAAGGAAATAACAAAAGAAAAGCCTAAGAAGAGGGTGGAGGGGGAGGAGGAGGGTTTGGATTTGGGTTTGGTGGAGGAACAGGTATTTGAGTTAGCAGATTTTGACTTTGTTAAAAACTCAGCATGATGTTCATCATCTGGTTCATCATGACATTTGTTGGAGCCAGGGCTTCTGCAACTTGTTCTCTTACTTGTTCCTTGACCAAAACCTTTACTCTCTCCTCTACAATTCTTCCAATAATCTCTTCAAAGTTTGGAGGCATTGACAGTGAGGGTCTTGAACTTTCAGCACTCTCTTGAGCACATGCTTGACTTGTAAGAGTGTCTAAAGCTCTGGAAGTTTGAGGTTGCTCTGATGGATGAATTACAGTCAGAAATGATTACTCTCAGAAGTGCTTGGCCTAGAACCAGACTCAGCAACTTCCTCATTCTCAGTGACTGGTTGAGTAGATTCAATCTCTATAGCAAGATCTTCAACTATAATTTCCTCTTCAGTATGCTCTGAGGGTGGAGAAGGTGGAGGTGAGTCGGTAAGTTGAAGAACAGGTGAGGACAGCTCTTTAGCCCAGTGGACTGGATGGTCTTCATAAATAGGACTGATGACAGGAAGTCCCAAGATGTCCTTGTAGATGAAGAATCTGCAGTTTGAGAGTCCACATTTGCCTCTGACTTTTGGAATGAACCTTTTCTCTTCCAAACTTAGACCAGATGAGGAGGCTTCTTCTGCACATTTCACCATGTGAGTTCTCCAAATGTCAACAGCCACATCTTCACAAACATCCTCAACAGGTTGTCCCAACCAATAATTTATGATATTCTGGTCAGTGAGGTTGACATCTTCAGGATTAATCATGCAGGATTCTGGAAAAGGCATCTTCCCAGTATTTCTCTGTTTCTTCTTGTCCTTGTCCTTGTTTAAATCAATCATTGGAAGTCTTGGACATAGCATGTAGGGCTTGATCCATATCTTTATATCTTTCGCAATGTGGAACAGCCAAGTTGGGGTACAAAATTTGCAGCTCTTACTACGCTAAACAGCTCAAACTCTGACTTCAGCATTGTATACATGATGCGATCAATTATGTCAGCAGCTTTTCCATATTCCCTTGGATGTATGAATTTTTTCCATTTTGTTTTGTTATCCATGATAATGGGAATATGTCTGAAGGATCTTGACCTTTTGTATATGACGTTGCTCAGGTCTTTCTTTGCTGGATCCTTAGACCAGTCAGAGATGATGTGTCTCTCTACACCTTCTGTGAAAGGTTTGAAAGGAGGGTATTTGACAAGGTTTGGATAAATTTTTCTACGAGGAAATTTATTTTGTGGTAGATGAGTGATGAGAGGTCCAAGTCTATTGTCCAGTTTGGATGGTGGAGGGCCAGGTGGAATATCAGGGTGAGGTTTATACCAGGGTTTGACAATGGTTTCAGGTTCATACTCATACTCTGGTAAAGGATACTAGGGTTTGGTTGAGGCAGTTTCTGGTTCATGAGTATGATACAAAATTCTCCAGTCCCTCTTTACTTTGGCTAAGGATTTAGATTTGCCATCATAAAGTACATAGGGGTGAGTGTATGGAAAGTTTGGCCTTTTCATTTTAGGAAAGGGTGCACCGAGGACAATTCCATCATCTGGTTGGCATGCTGTAGGTGCTAAGGTCGCGGAACAGTTGCAAGAATGGTACATCAACATAAGTTGCACTCTTATCTGCAAAAATAGCGTAGCCCACCAAATGCAAGAGAAATGCTCTCGTTGCATTTTCCAATTACCCTTGCTCCAACTGCATCTAGTACACATCCTGCAACCAACTAAAACGAACATTTGCACCTCGTGTCAAATTCGTCTTTGTTATTGACTCCGAAAGTCTCACTCCTAAAAGAGACACCAGATACAAGCATGCATGTCTTTGTCCATGAGTGGCAGTATGAAAAATGCACCAATGAACAAAAGATGCAATATGCTCGAGACGTCATCCAATATAACTGCCATCTCGCCACACGGTAAGTGGAAGGCACATGTATCTTAGTGTCATCTCTCGATAAAGGCTGACAGCAACCCCTTGTCAACGGTGCGGTGCGAGCAGTGCAATAGGGATGTCAACCTAAAGTTATGAACTATCGTCTCTATGTACTCGTGGTTGCATGGGAATTTTGTCAATTTCCATCCATACATGACAACCTTAAGCTCACGACGGTCACTACTCTTGACAGAGATGAATGCGTTTAGAGATGCACATGTTCGTTTTAGTTGGCTGCAGGATATATATACCAGATGCAGCTAGAGCAAGGGCAGTTGGAAAATGCAGTGAGAGCATTTTTCTTGCATTTGGTGGGCTGCACTATTTTTGCAAACAAGAGTGCAACATATCAACTGATGCAGCATTCTTGGAACTGTTCTGCAACCTTAGCACCTACAGTAGGTATGCATGGGGCGCAATTGCCCTTGTATACCTATACGAGCATCTCTATGATGAAATTCAACATCACGTATGTCAGTGTGGAGGTTACATGACCTTTTTGCAGGTATAATTAATTTATATTGTATTGTTTATGTTTATTACATCGTAGAAACTAAGTGAGTTATTATTGTCGTTATAGGGATGGATATTTGATCATTTTCCAAGAATTGGCACTTGTAGTTTGACAGGTGGATACACTAAAGACACCCCTCGAGCCCAATGCTGGACACCTGTGAGGGTTGCTGGTCTAGTCCTTCCTTTTCGGGTTGCTATCGACCAATTGAGAGAAGAGGATATCATATGGATGCCCTATGAGGATCACAAGGTGCACCGACCATTCCATGACATCTATCTATATTTCGAGTTCATTAGATGTGGTCGATTGAAGCACCCACACTAGCTTGAGAGAGTCTCACGCCAGTTTGAACACGTTGAAAACATTCCTCGATCACCGTTGAGGTAACCGATATGGTGCCGTCATCTGAGGAGAGAGACGAGACATGGGGCAATATGTTGATTCTATGGTTAGTGGAGTTGTTAGAGGAACACGAATGACTTATGCAGCATAGTGTGTAGATGGATACATGCAGTGGTTCCATAGGATCTCACATCCTTACATGATACCACCAGGTTTAGAAGCTCCTCCTAAGGTGCCAGTGACCGAGCCAGAGATGATCCCAGAGGAAATTTCCAGCAGATCTCATAAGAAAGTGATTAGTTTATGTGTTTTCATTAAGAGTTTGTATTTGTTTCAAGAAGAGTTTGTGTTTATGTTGGTACTTGTTAAGATACGATGTTGTTTGTATTTGTAGGTAAGGTTCGAGAGGATTATTCAGTTATTCCAGGCGATGATAGATAGAACGATGGTAATCTCAGGAACCAAGGCTTGGGAGCACATGCCTTCAACCTTGTCAATCGCTCGTGGCTAGATTGAGTTCGAAAGCACATACCAGAGGAGAAAGAAGACTCGACCCACTACCTCCATTAGTTGCTTATTTGTCGCTCTTTATAGTCCTTAGTTAATGGCGTTAAGCCAATTTTTTGTTGTTCAGACTAGCATCACGTTAATGTTAGCAATGTCTCTAATATCTTCAAAATCATTATTTCAATTTTAAAGTCTTTACTTTAAGCGCATTTTTAAATTTACTTTTTTTTTCCAGATGTGTAAAATGGTCATTCACATTTTATTTCCCGGATGTGTAAAATGACCATTCACATTTTTTGAGTTACCGAAATTAAGTTTACGGATGTGTAAAATGGTCATCCGAAATTTAATTTCTAAATATATAAAATGGACATCCGCATTTTATTATCATGTGTAAAATGACCATCGCATTTTATTTTCCGGATGTGTAAAATGGTCATCCGCATTTCTTGAGTTACCAGATTTTAATTTCCGGATATGTAAAATGGTCATCCGGAATTTAATTTCCAGACGTACAATTTCCGAAATTTAATTTCTAGATGGTAAATGAATCTTGATGTCATTGGTGTTTTTGGAACAACCAGTTAGAAAAAAAAAAGGACACCAGGTGTATGAAGCAAAAAACAAATTGCAGAAGGTAAGCCCCTTTACTATGACTTGATTGGCCTAGCCAATGGTTCCAGTTTACTGTTTCTCTGGTCCAACTAATCTTATCCGGTTTTCATAACATTGTCCTTCTCAACTATTTTAATTTTTAATTAGAATCAAGGTAATTTCATATAATTCTACCTACGGGCAGTAAGCACAAGGTTGACATCAAATCCTAACCACTAGTAACAGAATTAACTACATAAAAGTATAAGGGGAGTAACTATGTCAATCACCATTAAGTGTTTTTTTTTAAAAGAGAATTATGAGAAATTTTCGAGAGAATAACTTTGCTCTCGGAATATTAAACTCAAGTCTAAAGCTACCTTTTTACAATGAATTCAGCAGAAAAGTTCCAGATGTAAAGTGCTTACTTCTCAGGAAGGATATACCTTTGAAGCCAGCTTAAATGATACGATTCTATATGAGATGGTACCAGAAAAGTTATAAATGATTATCTTCTTAGTTGCCTCTGCAAAAGCAAATATCAATTGCGTGAAAACCCATTCCTTTGGAGAGAAAAAATACGAAAATGCGTAACATTTATATCATCATTTTAAATCAGTTATATAGAATTTTTATCAATGGTATAAAAAATGAATAAGGCAATAAAAGGGTATCTATACCTTTGCAGATATTGTCATGTCATCACAAGCATAAAAAAAATATTAATGTAACGAATAAGTATATGCATAGAAAATATTTCTTAGTTCATAGACAAACAAACATACTCTTGGGGCATTGTTGACAACTTGCGGCCGATTGTCAGAAACTCTCTCTGGGTCTAGTATCAAATCTGGACTATCATGCTTGTAAAATGTCTGTAAAGCTCTCCCAATAAATGGGCGAACAATATTCACTTCCATTGGGGACAAATTTTTTATCTGCAATCCCCTTGAATACAGAATATAGCATATATTTGAGGCTCTGCCAACCTCCCTGGTTAGTTGAACTAGGGATCATTGTCAAGTATTAAGGGTTGGAATTGTGGTTTTTCTGGTGAGGCTGTTTGTGGTGGGTCAGGGGAGGTTCTTTGTGGTGATGGTGGTGTGGGAATATCACATCATTTATGGATTCAGTTTGCTTCACAGAATTATCAGGTACAAAGATAACATCCATTCTATCTTCAAATCTAGATACTAAGGCATCTACTGCTAATTGTACAGGATCATTAGCAGGAAGACTTACCTCAGAAGTCATAGCAGACTTGGCTTTCCTTTGAGGTTGTTGTCTTCTAGTTGGAATAGCAGCAACAACAGAATTTTGTTTCTTCAAAATCTCACTGATGGGGACACTGTCCTCATCATCTTCATCATCTTCATTATGGGACAGGACCAGATTCCTTGTCCTTTTATGAGTTGTGGCAGGTTGAGGGGCCTCAGCAGTAGGTTCCCTAATCACAATGCCAGTTGCAGGCTTCTTAGGAATTCTTTTCCTAATAGCAGTGATTTTTCTTTTGAAAGTTCTCTTCAACCCTAGAACTTCAGTATTGTTCTGCTCAATTTGTTCTTCTTTGACCTTGTACATCTCTTCTTGCTTGGCTAGGGCAGCTGCAGTATATGTGCTCAAATTCATGTTGGCAATGTTCATTTTACCAAACATAGCAACAGACATGCCCTTCTCTGGTAAAATCCTTTCTTGCTCTTCTTGAGGCTTAGCAGCAAGAAAATCATAAAGGGTTTGTAACTTGAAGATCTTTGACAAGAGCTGACAATAAGGAATTACAGAAAGCTTCTTCCTATTAACCACATCATCCCTGAATCTTCCATAGAGAATTATGGGAAGATTGATTTTTGTCTCATTGATTAGATGACAAGGGCAAAACTTGTGTAAGGCAGACAAGTTATCCTTTGACCCTGTTTTGTGAAGGATGACCTTATTTAGAAACTGATGAAGAATGCAGACATCATCCTTCATTTCCACTGACTTCCATGAATGAGTTCTCACCATATCTTGTCTCATTAGGAAGGCAGAAATTACTTCAGTACCACCAAGCTCCTTCTCCCAATTTTCAGTAAAGACCTTTCCTTCTTGAGCGTAGTTGATTGCCTCAGAAATGGTCTTCTAAGAAACCACTATTCTTCTCCCAAGAACAGTACCAGAAATTTCAGCAATAGTTACCTGAGGGTTCCTCCAGAAGGCCCTAATCAGGTCTGGGTATATAGAAATCTTCTCCAAGAACATACCATCCCAACCAGCAGCAGTTAATGTTTTTGCTTACATCCAAGTTGTATTCTTTTAATATTCCAAAGTCAAAATGATGTTCCGTGGCAAGTTTCAATTTTTCCACATTGAAATTTGCAGATGAGGAGGCCATTGTTGATGTATGAGGGTTAGGGTTTTGGAAGCAGAAAACAGAGAGTTAAAGAGAGAGTTCGAAGACGAAGGTTAACGAAAGGGTTCTTCAGAGGGAAGGGGTTTGCTTTAAAAAGGTTTTGAATTTCAAAGGTTTTCTTTTGGAATAAAATCAAAAAGAAAAAAAAAATTGACAAGGCATGTCATAAAGGATAACACGACGTTGTTATTTTGAAAATGTAAGAAGATTTAGATGGGATTGATAGAAATTACTAACTCAGCAAAGAGAATATATAAGTGAATTTGTCTTTGAGACAAAATAAATGCAGTTAATAAATAATATATGTATAGACGGGTTCAAGCAAAAACCAAGTATGGACGCGGCATACAGTGGACGCGGCACATAAATACAATGGATGCGATATGCAACGGACGCGCACTAAAAACATGTAATGAACTTGAAATGCTTTAGACTCACATATATCAACAACAAAATTCTCACGGTTGAACAACATGATCAATCCACACATATTATATTGAGATGTTTTCTATTAAAAAGTATATCAAAAACACCTTTTTGCACATAATCCCTTATAAAATGATGTTTAATCTCTATATGCTTAGCTCTAGAGTGCAATATTGGATTCTTAGATAAGTTAATTGCAGCAGTATTATCACACATAAGTGGAATACTACTTACAAACACATTGTAGTCCTCTAATTGATGTTTGATCCATAGAAGTTGTGAGCAGCAACTAGTAGCTGACATATACTCAGCTTCAGCAGTTGATAGTACAATGGTACTTTGTCTTTTGCTTCACCATGAGACAAGGTTAGCTCCAATGAAATGACATCCTCCACTGGTACTTTTTCTTTCAATTCTGTCTCCAGCATAGTCAGCATCACAAAAGCCAACTAATCTGTAATCTTCATTTTTCTTAAAACAAAAACCCAGATTAGTAGTACCTTTCAAGTGTCTAAATGTTCTCTTAACTGCTGATAAATGAGATTCTCTAGGATCAGATTGAAATCGAGCACATAAACATACACTGAGCATAATATCAGGTCTAGACTCGGTAATATATAGGAGAGATCCTATCATACCTCTATATACCTTTTGGTCTACCTTTTTCTCTTTATTATCTTTGTTCAGTGTGAACGTGGGGTGCATAGGGGTATTCATTGGTTTGCAATCATCCATTTTGAACTTCTTTAGGAGTTCCTTTGTATATTTGGTTTGATGGATGTACACCTCGTCCATGGTTTGTTTAACTTGAAGTCCAAGGAAGAATTTGAGTTCTCCCGTCATGCTCATTTCATATTCTTTCTGCATTAACTTAGAAAACTCTTTGCACAGAGATTCATTAGTAGCACCGAATATGATATCATCAAGCTAAATTTGCACAACTATAAAATTGGATTTAATGGACTTTCTAAACAAGATTGTATCAACCTTTCCTCTATTAAAGCCATTTTCCGTAAGAAATGAACTTAGCCTATCATACCAAGCTCTAGGGGCTTGTTTAAGGCCGTATAAAGCTTTCTTAAGCTTATATACATGTTCAGGTTGGGTTTCACTTTCAAAACCCGGAGGTTGCATTACATATACTTCTTCATTAATAAAACCATTTAGAAAAGCACCTTTAACATCCATTTGAAAAAGAATTATGTTATCGTGTGCATCAAAGGAAAGTAGAATCCTAATTGCTTCTAATCTAGCAACAGGTGCAAAAGTTTCAGTATAATCTATACCTTCTTCTTGAGAATAACGTCCTTGTGCAACAAGTCTTGCTTTGTTTCTTACCACCTTACCATCTTCATCAAGTTTGTTTCTGTAGACCCATTTTGTTCCAATAACTAATTTTTCCTTAGGCAAAGGTACCAGAGTCCAAACATCACTTCTCTCAAACTGATTCAGTTCTTCTTGCATAGCTAGAATCCAACCATTATCCAGCAGAGCCTCATCTACTGTCTTTAGTTCCAACTCAGAGACTAGTGCAGTATCTTCCTGCTCTATGAAAGTTGATATGGTTCTTAGCTTATCACTGGGGTTTCCAATGATTTGATCTTGTGGATGATAATTTTTGAAGTACCAAGATCTCTGAACAATGTCTTGTTGAGAGGTGGAGGTTTCTGATTGTTGAGGAGGGTCTTCCACTTGATCATTAGTCTCTACCTCTGTTGTATCTCCTGAGATATTTAGATCAAGATCTGCAAAAGCTTCATCTAGCTCTGATAATTTCTTATCAGGCTGCTTGTCATCAAACTTGACATGAACACATTCTTCTACTACTAGAGTTCTAGAATTATGTATACTAAAGCCTTTTGAAGTTTCAGAATATCCTAGAAAAATTCTATTATCTACTTTTGAATCAAACTTACCAAGTTGATCTTTAGTATTTAGAATATAGCATTTACAGCCAAAAGGATGAAAACATGAAATGTTGGGTTTTCGTCCCTTCCACAATTCATATGGAGTCTTGTTCAAGATTAGTCTAATGTATATTCTGTTTTGAATGTAGCAGGCAGTGTTAATAGCTTCAGCCCAGAAATGTCTAGGGACAGAGTTGTCATTGAGCATAGTTCTAGCCATCTCTTGAAGAGATCTGTTTTTTCTCTCTACCACACCATTTTGCTGTGATGTTCTAGGTATTGAGAAATTGTGAAGAATACCACTTTCTTCATAGAACTTATGAAATAGCTCATTTTCCTCCCCCATGGTCACTTCTGATTGAAGTGATACACATGCCTTTTTCATTCTGTATATGTTTGCAGAATATAGAAAAGACCTTGAAAGACTTATCCTTGTGAGCAAGGACCATAACCCATGTCCATCTGGTGTAGTCGTCTACAATGACAAGACCATATTCCTTATCACTGACAGAAGCAGTCCTTGTTGGACCAAAGAGATCAAGGTGTAGCAGTTCTAGTGGTCTATTGGTACTAACAACATTCTTAGATTCAAAAGAACCCTTGACTTGTTTTCCCTTTTGACATGCATCACAAAGAGCATCAGATTTGTACTTAAGGTTTGGTAGCCCTCTCACGAAGTTATGCTTATTTAGCTTTGAGATTAATCTCAAGCTTGCATGACCTAGCCTTTTGTGCCAAATCCATCACTCATCTTCGATGGACACTAGACATGAGACACTTTGATTTGAGAGGTCCTCTAAGTCAATTTTATACAAATTGTTTTGCCTCTTAGCAGTGATCATTTTTCTTGACATTACATATGTTCTTATTAAAGAAAACATCATATCCACTATCACATAATTGACTTATGCTCAGCAGAATATATTTTAAACCATTTACCAAAGGAACATTATCAATGGAGGGAAAAGGGTGTTTACCAATTTTACCTATACCAATGATCTTCCCTTTCTGGTTTCCTCTAAATGTAACCCAGCCGCCATCTTTATGTCTTAGGTCTTCGAACATACACATTTCTCCCGTCATGTGACATGAGCACCCATTGTCCAAGTACCAAGATGTTTGTTTCTTTCCTGTTGTTAAGCAGATCTGCAACATGTATTATCTTATCATTAGGTACCCAAACCGACTTGGGTCCTTTCATGTTAGTTTTCACTAGAGGAGAATGTTTAGCATGCTTATTATGTATGCATCTATATGTAACATGCCCACTTTTTCCACACACTTTGAAAAAAGTGTTGGACAAGCCAGACTTAGCTCTAGCATATTTAGCTGGATCTTTTGAAGCTCTATGTTGTATATGTGGTTTTGACTTATTATGAGATGCTTCATGCTTCTCCTTGTCATAACCAAGGCCGGATTTATCATGTGGTGACCTAGAGTACCTTAATATAAGACTGAGCTTATCTGAGCCACCTACAAACTTTGACAGGGTGTCTGTCAAATATGTTACATCTTATTTTAGTTTAGCAGCTTCACAAGAAACATCATGCCCACACTCTAGTTTGTCAGTTAGACTGACATTCTCTGATTTTAGCTTATCATTTTCTTGTGCTAAGTTTTGCTTCTTCATGCAGACTCTATCATATTCTTTTGTTAATTTTGTAAACTTCTTTTTGAGACTTTTATATTCATGAGACAATATGGATGATTCATGCAACAATTCATCAAATGCATTTTGAAGAGTGGATAGGTCAGAATCCATTACCTCATCATCAGTGTATTCACTTTCTGATGATGTGTCAGCCATGAGACAGATATTTGCCTCTTCCTCAGCATCATCTTCCTCATCAGATGAAGATAGATCTAAATCCTCCAAAGTAGACATAGAGCCCTTCTTCTTCTTGAAGAACTTCGTTTTCTCTTTCAGATCAGGGCAATCAGCTTTGAAGTGGCCAGGCTTCTTGCAATCAAAGCACAAGGGTAGACCTTTTTCCTTGGAGTCTGATTTCTCCTTGGAAAACTTTTTTGTTGAACTGCTTCCTTCTGAAGTTACCTTTCTTTCTCCACATGTGTTGAATCTTTCTGGAGATGAAGGATAATTCATCTTCATCTGATCCTTCGTCACTATCTGAAGGTCCATCATCATCTAAAGATTCAGCAGCTTTAAGGACTGTTGATGAACTGGCTTTCTTTGCCTTTAGGGCAATAGACTTTCCTTTTCTGGAGTTGTCTTCTTCATTCAGTTTAAGTTCATGAACCTTGAGTGACCCGAGAAGCTCTTCTAGAGAAAGAGTATTCAGATTTTTGGTTTCTTGAATAGCAGTAACCTTGGGTCTCCATTGCTTGGATAAACTTCTCAGAATATTTCTAATATGATCTCTATTTTCATAGATTTTTCTAAGAGATCTAAGACTGTTAGTGATAGTTTGAAATCTTCCAAACATCTGATCTATTGTTTCATGGTCAGCCATTTTAAATAGTTCATACTGGTGAACCAGCATGCTTATCTTTGATTCCTTTACTTGAGATGATCCTTCATGAGCTAGGGCTAGAGTATCCCAGATTTCTTTGGCAGTGTTGCAGCTGTGAACTTTGTCATGTTCAGATCTGGTGATGGCTCACATCAAATAATGTTTTACTTTGAGATTGAGTTGATGTTTGGCCTTTTGATCTGTAGTCCAATCTGCTCTAGCCATAGCAGCTCCATTTTCACCTCTAGGCTCAGTATAACCATTTTCAACCAGTTCCCAAATGTCTAAGTTTTGTGCATCCAACAAGGCCATCATCCTCTTCTTCCAGTAGTCATAATCAGTTCCATCGAAGAGAGGAGGTCTATTGATAGCTTGTCCTTCTACATCCATGGTTGTTGGATCGTACTCCCTCCACACTTGTTAGATGCTCAACCCTTTCGAGGCTAAGCTCTGATGCCAACTGAAATTGACACAGGCAAACACAAGAAGGGGGGGTTGAATTGTGTTTGTTAATAATTTTCGAAAACAACCTTTTTCAAAACTATTTTCTCACATAAGGAATAAAAGGTAGCACACACACAGAAAAAGATCCTTTCACGCAAGTGTTTTATCCTGGTTCACTCTCTTTCAACCAAGAGCTACGTCTAGTCTCTTCTACTTGAAGGTTTTTCTCCACTATTTTTCCAAATAGATTACACCAAGTATTCAACACCTCTCCAGGCTACAAGTATTTCTTTCTTACCAAGCCTCTTCAGGCTCTAACTCTAACAAAGATATTGTTTGCTTTTGATCTTCTAACTCACTATGTGTGAGGGTATGAAAGCTTAAGATCAGTTGAATACTACAACAATATTCAAGCTAAGGAATTACAGACTTTTGCTCTTGAAAGAATAAAAGATTTTGAGCTTGTAGAACCAAGCGTTTTTCTAGCAAGGTTTCTGTGTATACAAATTTTTTTTTTCTTCAGAGGTTGAGGTCTTCTATTTATAGTGACTTTTTTCTTCACTTGAAATTCTTCAACGGTTGTTTTGAATTTTCCCGTTTAGAGATGCAATAAAATGCATAATATCCATTGTGACTGATAGCTTGAACTTGGTCATTGTGAAATATACTATATCACCTTTGCACAAAATGGTCACACCTTTGAGTAATTGCAACTTGAAAACTATCTTGCCTCCTTTGTACAAATTCCAGCTATTCCAGCAATAAAGGTGACAAGGTACAAGGTGTTTTGCATTTCCTGATTGTATTATTTTGCATTTCCTCATTGTACTATGTTTCTCCCTCAAGGAGACAAGACAATAAAACAGTTAAACCAAATAGGAAGGACCAACATTCATTTGAAATAAATATTAACCATTTGAAATAAATATTTCTATGTGGTCGAGGTAGCATTTACTGAGCATATGAAAAACTTGTAAAGAAAAGAAGCACGTCTACTTAAAAATATGCATCTACTCGCTCGTGGTTAAAAACTCTTTTAGCTTGTCTACTGATGTGGCATATCCTCTCGTCTATTATCAAGTCTTTGGACTTGCTATGTTTCAGTGAGTTACTTAGCTCTCCATCTACTGACATGGCACTTGAGCTCGTCTACTCATAGAAATTAGAGTTCCCGTCTACTGAGAATAGTATATTTTCCGTCTACTCAAATATATTAAAATAAATAAATATACCAATCGTTTTGAGCAGCTCGTCTACATGGGTGGACGTCGATTTTAGGAAACTCTTTCAAGATTTCCATAACTTATCAAATTATGAATATTCCTGTAAGACTAGATAGAGCATGTTAGATCTCAACTAAAACTTTGTCATTAAATTTAATCCTTTTTGTTAACATCAAAACTCAGAGATTATTAATCCAAATTACTTTGCTTCCACAGATACTACAACTCCCTGTCCTACATCCGGGACCACACCATACTCAAGAGGATGGTAGTCCGGGTCTTCAACTAGATCCTCCTCAGGATCTTCCTCCATCTCATCCTGCACCTCCTCCGGAACTAACATAATAGGTCCTGGATGTGATCCTGCAGCTACCTCCTGTAGAGGCTGAACGTGTGGGGGAGGGTGATGCTCTAAGTCCCCCTGTTGAACCAAGTGCTGTAGAATCATCCATATGGGAGGTAGTGAGACCTCTATTGTCTCCATGCTGTGAGTGCGATGCTGTGGCCCAGCTACCAGTGTCCCCGAGAGAGTCCTTACAGGACCGGTGTAGGTAGCACTCCGAGCTCCCATGTTAATAACCCCAAGCCCCATCATCGACTGCATTGTCAAACATCCGGGATATGATCCCTGAGTAGGACAGATCCATCCCGTCCGGATTCATCTGTACTCAGATATATATTTCACACAGTAGATGAAACAACAAGAAAATTTGCAAGGGTGATATACCAATATATGAGTTTTGATAAGATAGCCATATGCGCGACACCCAAAACAGCATATACAAGATATTCACAACATATGGAAATTATCCCAACAGCACAATAATTTTGTCAATGGGATTCATACCCGATAGTTATCACGATTTTATAAAAAATGCATGACACTTCAATATTCAGGCTCTAATTTGATATCTAATCTCTAGAGATCCCAAAACTTCTTTTTGTTTGAGCAGATCAAGCTCTTTACATGGACCATTGTAAAAACGAAATAAAAACAATGTCTAACAAATATATAACACATTGGTCAACACACAGGACACAATGGTTATTGTGCAAATATGTATGACACATTGGCCAACACACAGGACAATGGTCATTGCGATAAATGGAAACATTGTCCATAACACATTGGTCAACACACAGGACTCAATAGTTATCGCGATAAATGGAAACATAGTCCATAAAGATACATTGGCTAGTCCATAAAGATACATTGGCCAACACACCAGGACTCAATGATCTATAATTCAACACATTGCACGTCTGCCAAATAATGCATGGAAAAACTTTTATTTTCGTCTCGTTTTATTTTTCGTTACATTCTTCCCTTGTCGAAGCTCAAGGCTAACGACCATGCTTAATTTAATATTAAGTCTTTTTCCACTTTAAACAAACACATGTCACACAGTCCAAGTGTTTTAAACTCAACACAGGACACACAGTCCCAGTGCTCAATCGCAAAGCCCTAAACTGATGCACCAGTCTTAGGCTCGCGGATATGGGATACAACATTCACCATATCAATTATAGGATACACAGTCCACAAAACTTTTACAGGACACACAATCCACTAACACGGATCCATGATCCACGTGTTAACAGAACACTAGAATCCCAATGTCTCGGTTACTAGGTTCACTTTTCTTCTTTAAAAACATTTTCGTTCGGTGAAACAACAAATACAAAACCAAACCTCCGAAAACTTATCCAAGTTTAACGAAACTATTTTCACTGAGGAAAAACTCATTTACAGAAAATCTTTTCCGGTAAAATCAGTTACAAAAACGTTAAATCATAGAGACATTCCCTTTTTTCTCAAATTCCTTTATTCTTGAAAATCTTTCTCATAAAAACATCCACTTTTAAAACGTACTTCATAAATCAATCAGTAAAAAGAATTAAAACCATTTTCTTAAAATTCCGCCGTAAAAATCTTTTTATAACCTAAAATGACTTTTCTATTGTAAATAATTTTTTCAACGTCTATATTACATTATTTTCTTAACTTAAACACTTAAAATAACTTTTTATAATATTATTGATTTTATTTTGGAAAAACTAATGCCTATGAAATTTTTTCACAGCTCCGCCCTTACTGTCCCTGAATGACTCATCTTTCACCGAAATATTATTAAAGTAATATTTTTTTTCACTTTCTCTCCACTTTCCACAATTTAATCACTTTGACTAAATATTTAAGCATATTAAGCTTTTATCCTCAAATTAAATTGAACACTGCTTGTGACACCCTTCTACCCAGCATGTTATAAGGCAATTATTACAAAAGAATTTAAAGAAATAAAACATGCAATTATTGAATTAAATAAAACAGTTGCCCATGGGTAGAAAAGTCTCACATGAACCAGTTACAACGCGGAAAATAAACCAAGTCTAAAATCAGTAAAACATAATAAAATAATAACAAACGTCCCAACCCGATGTCACAACAGAGCTGGTACAACCGTTCCATACATCACGGAAAAACAACTAGACAAACTAACTAAACAAAATGAAAGGCCCTAACTATGAGTGACGGCTCCTCAGAGTCACTCCTCTCCGGGCTGCTCGTCATCCTCTGCAATTGCCGATCAGGCCAAACACAAACAATAACAGAGAGTAAGATTCATGTAAACATATACAGCATGGGAATAGTAAGCAAGGTAAACATACAACATAGGCATACATCAACATCCAACAGTACTATATCAACCAAGTATGTTATGCTATGCAATGCATCAACTACTCTGCTACTTCAACTATGCATGTGGATCCAAACTAACTCAGGATGAACGACTTTGGAGTTACATATCCGTATTGGCCATAAAAGCACCAACACCAGCAGTTCACCAAACCTTGGGTGAACCTCATGGATAGCCAACGCATCAAACCGTGGATGCCTCATCACGGGGGGCCTCGGTCACCAAACCTTGGGTGACCTACGGTGGATGGCCAGATCACCGTATTCTCGGGCGATCTCCCTTTTGTCGAACCTCCCCCATCAACAACTCCAATACTCTATGCAAATGACACAAAAACAAACAATCTCCACCACCTCCTTGCTTGGGCCATGAAGCTCCCAAGACTTCAACATCAACGTTTAACGTAACCTTAAACCCAAACCGTGGGGTCAAGGCTCCCTTGGCCAATGAGCACCAAGGTTCAACTCAATGTGCTTGGGTCACTAAGCACCCAAGACTTCAACTATCATTATGCGGTAACCCAACGGATACCGACTTAACATCTTGTTATCTTAATTATCTTATATAATTATTAACCAGGTTGTCTAATCTTCCTCTTGATTAGCTATCTCAACTATCATCATTGGGGAATGGGGTTTTAAAACCACTTAAGTCCTTTAATTGTATTACTGTCTAGGAGGGGTCAGCACGGTCGTGCTTAGACCCTAGCACGGTCGTGCTTGGACACGTGAGGGCGTGCTGCCCTTTTAAGTGAAGCACCGTCGTGCTTCACACTCAGCACGGTCTTGCTCAGAAGCACGGTCGTGCTGTTTGACCTGCACGGTCGTGCTGAACAGCGCGGCCATTTTCCAGAATTCAAATGGGAGCACGGTCGTGCTCCCTGTTCAGCACGGTCGTGCTCATAGCGCGACAGTGCTGTTCTGGGCAGGGTTTCAACACAGAATCCCAACCAATTATGTTAGGGATTAATTCCCTTAACTTCAACACGTTTTTACACCTAAATAATCAATTAACATGTTTTATCAACCATACCATCATCGCAACAGTCCAAACAGCAACAACATAATTAAATCATAACATCAACCAATGATAACACCAATCATCATATCATATTAACAACCACCTGTCCATAACACACATATAACAACACAATCAACCAAATATAGCATGTTATTGACAAAAACAGTATTTAACATGTAAATCATACAACATACAATGACACCGGGGCTATGGGGACCCCTTTACCTTACACTAACCCCACTGCCTAATGATTACAATCCCTTCTCCCCATACCTGGATTGAAGGTTGCTCTACTGACGGTTCCCAACGGTAATCCGGTCCCGAATCCTCAAACGGTTCACTCCGAAGTCAAGCCTTAGATGATCAAAAGCAATGTTAGTCAGTTTCTCTAACCAAGAACCATGAAGAAATTGAAAAGAGAAAGGGACCATTACCTCTAATCAAGATGGACGTATAAGGCTTCCCTAATGGTTCCCAAGACTCCACTATAGCAAGGAATGGAGAGGGAATAGGGAGAGAGACACTGTGAGCCGTAACAGTGGCTGCAACAATTAGAAAAATTAGGGTTTTTATGCTAACCCTCGAGTTCTGTGCCAAACTTATAAAGCTCGGACCTGAGCACGGTCCTGCTTACCCTTGAGCACGGTCGTGCTCCACTTAGCGTCAACGAGACGCGGTCAGCACCTTGAGCACGGGCGTGCTCACTATTGAACATGGTCGTGCTCAACTTAAAATCAGAAACACGCTTCTGACTTTAAGTACGGGCATGCTGGATGATGAGCACGGGCGTGCTCACGTACCAGAAAGGGACTTTTAAGCTAAAATCCCATTTAGCCCTTAACCAACATTTTTAAATTAATAAAACTAGCCTTTATAAAAACATTTACGAAAAACGGGGTGTTACAATTCTACCCCCTTATAAAAATTTCGTCCTTGAAATTTCTACGTACCTCAAACAAAAAGATGCGGGTACGCCTCCATCATCTGGCTCTCGAGCTCCCATGTAGCGCTTTCCTCAGCTGCCCCGCTCCAAACCACTTTGACCAAGGGAATCTCCTTGCCTCTTAGCTGCTTCACCTTCCTATCCTCGACTCGAAGGGGTAACACCTCAAATGTCAAGTTCTCTTTTAACTGTATTGTATTGGGAACTATCACGTGACTAGGGTCATGGATGTACTTCCTGAGTTGAGACACATGAAAAACATTGTGGAGATTTGACAAGAACGGTGGCAAGGCTATTAGGTAGGCGACTTCGCTGACTCTTTTAAGGATTTGGTAAGGACCAATGAACCTCGGAGTAAGTTTCCTCGCCTTCATCACTCTATCAACCCCAGTCGTCGGGGTAACTCTCAAGAATACATGATCACCTTCCTGGAATTCGAGCACCTTCCTCCTTTTATCATGATAGCTCTTTTGCCTACTCTGTGCAACTCTCATCTTATCCTGAACCAACCTGATCTTTTCTGTTGTTTCCTCGACTATTTCTGGCCCTAGCACCACACTATCACTAGGTTCACTCCAACACAAGGGTGTCCTACATCTCCTCCCATAAAGAGCCTCATAAGGTGTCATCCCAATGCTGGAATGGAAGCTGTTGTTATAGGTGAACTCTATTAGGGGCAAAAACTTGTCCCAACTTCCAGACTGTTCTAACACACAAGCCCTCAACAAGTCCTCTAAGGACTGGATGGTCCGCTCATACTGCCCATCAGTCTATGGGTGGTAAGCTGAACTAAGCCTAAGCTTTGTCCCTAAAGCCTCTTGCAAACTATTCCAAAACCTAGAGGTAAACCTCGGGTCTCTATCTGAAACTATGCTAAAGGGTACACCATGAAGCCTAACTATATCCTTGATGTACAGCTTAGCTAACTTCTCCATTGGATACTCCATGTTCATCGGAATTAAATGGGCAGACTTAGTCACTCTATCCACAACAACCCATATAGCCTCAAAACCAGCTGGAGTCCTAGGGAGTCCAGACACAAAATCCATGGAGATGCTATCCCATTTCCACTCTGGGATACTCAAAGATTGCAACTTACCTGAAGGCCTCTGATGCTCGATCTTAGCCTTCTGACAAACTAAGCACGCATATACAAACTCAGCTACATCCTTTTTCATCTTAGGCCACCAAAACATCCTCTTAAGGTCCTGATACATCTTAGTGGTACCTGGATGCACACTCAATCCACTCCTATGACCTTCTTCTAAGATCAACTTCCTAAGTTCCGGAACATCTGGCACACAAACTCTATCCTTAAACCTCAAGATGCCATCACTGCCATCCTTAAAACTTAGGTCTCTACCCTGAGCGAGCAACTCTCGCTGGTCTAAGAGAAACTTATCTAACTTCTGACCCTCTCTAATCTGATCCATCAGACTGTTGGTAACCTTCAACGTACCAAGCCTAATACTCTTAGGGGTAAACTCACAAGCTAGACTAAGGTCTCTAAACTCCTCAATCAGGTCCATCTCCCTAACCATCAAAGTGGAGACATGCAGGGTTTTCCTACTTAAGGCATCGGCCACCACATTGGCCTTTCCTGGGTGATAGGTCAGCTCGAAGTCATAATCCTTTAAGAACTCCATCCACTTATGCTGCCTCATATTCAACTCCTTTTGATCAAAGAGATACTTCAAACTCTTATGATCACTAAAGACCTCCAACCTTGCTCCATAAAGGTAATGCCTCCAGATCTTTAAGGCAAATACCACAGGTCCTAACTCTAGGTCATGGGTAGGGTAGTTCTTCTCATGGGTTTTCAACTGCCTAGAAGCGTAAGTAACTACCTTACCATTCTGCATCAACACACCACCTAACCCTTGCTTAGAAGCATCGCAGTAAACTACAAAGGGTTCACTAGGATCTGGCAACACTAACACTGGTGCTGATGTGAACCTATTCTTAAGGGTTTGGAAGCTCTCTTCACACTTAGAGTCCCACACAAATAGCTGTCCCTTCTTGGTAAGACGGGTTAAGGGTAAGGCTATTTTAGAGAAACCTTCTATAAACCGCCTATAGTACCCGGCTAACCCAAGAAACTCCTAATCTCGGTTACAGACTTTGGCGTTTCCCACTGGAGCACCGTCTCTACCTTAGCTGGGTCCACTGCTATGCCACCCTTAGAGATGACATGTCCTAAGAAGCTCACTTCCTCTAACCAGAACTCACACTTAGACAACTTAGCATACAACTGCTTCTCCTTAAGGGTCTGCAAGACAACCCTCAGGTGTTCCTCATGTTCCTCCTTGCTCTTGGAGTACACTAAGATGTCATTTATAAACACCACCACAAACTTATCCAAGTAAGGGTGAAAGGTCTTGTTCATGTATTCCATGAAGACCGCGGGAGCATTGGTCACACCGAAGGGCATAACCAAGTACTCATAGTGACCATATCGCGTCCTAAACACTGTCTTCGGGATGTCCTCAGACTTAACCCGAATCTGATGGTACCCTGACCTCAAATCTATCTTTGAAAAGACGCAAGCGCCCATCAACTGGTCCATAAGGTCATCAATCCTAGGGAGGGGATACCGATTCTTTATGGTCACCTTGTTGAGCTGTCGAAAGTCGACACACAACCTCATACTACCATCCTTCTTCTTCACCAACAACACTGGTGCTTCCCACGGAGACACACTCGGCCTAATGAACTTCTTTTTCATCAGGTCCTCCAACTGTTCCTTCAACTTAGCTAGCTCTAGAGGAGACATTCTATAGGGTGCTATGGAGATTGGCCCGGTGCCAAGCACTAAGTCTATGGTAAACTCAACATCTCTCTCTGGGGGTAAGTTATAAACATCCCCCGGAAACACTTCAGGAAATTCTCGCATAACAGGCAAGCTGGCGACATCAGGAGGGCTGCTCTCTATTTCCAGGGAAGCTAACATCATGTATACTTGGGCTTCGTCTCTCATCGAAGCTTGAACTTGGTTGGTAGAGAGAAGGTCTAGATTCTTAGACTCCTTTGGAGTTCTAAAAATCAAGGTCTTGTCAAAACAATTCAGGAGGACATGGTTGGAAGATAACCAGTCCATACCCAGAATAATATCCAGGTCTTTTCTAACACCCATTTTCTCGATTAAGGAATCAGACAGTTATTAAGTTAGTGTGTGAGCTTAATTTTGTTCGTTAGGTGTTAATTAGTATGTGTTTCAAATTTGGGGTCAATCGGACTTCAAACGAGTTCAAAACGCGACGAAACGTGTGAATCAGAGATTCTGGTCAAACTAGTCAACGCGGGTTAGGCCGGGCTCAGGTATGTTGAGTCGGGCTCAGAAAATTAGGCCGGGCACAGGTTTGTTAGGCCGGGCGCAACTCAAAGGCGGTGATCTACGCATTTAGGCCGGGCACAGAAAACTTGAGCCGGGCGTAAGAGGCTAGGCCGGGCGCAGAAAAAACTTGAGCCGGGTGTAATCAGTGCTGACTCACCCCCTTAGGCTTTAAAATGCTAGAAACTTGTAGAACTTTTTAGAACTTTTAAGAGGTACCAGGAGAGAGCTCGAGAGTGAGAGGGAGAAAGTCGGAGGAAAATTGATTCTGAGGAAAATCCGTCCGCCTGATAGTAATTCCGACTTCGAATCTATGACCAGCGCAGTGAATACTACGAGTATTAGCTAACATTTCTTCGATCCAACTGAGGTAATGCTCAAATCCCTAACTTGGCATTGTCATTTACTTCTCTTGGATTCTTGCTTCAATCTGAGCTCTATTTGAGAAACTGTCGCAAGATTAGAGTTCATGACATTGCTAGGACTCTGTCCATGTGTTAGGGCAAATTTTGGAGCATCAAGGAACTCCCTGGGGTGCAAGGCAGTAGCTGGTTAGAGAGGGAGAGAAGTTTGGACAACGATACCAGATAACCCAAGGTGGGGAGAAAGTAACCGACATTGTCGGGGAGGCAAGCATAGAGTAACAGTCATTTATGTATATGTGTAGGGTTCCCCAGACCCTACTAGTATATTGAATAATCAACAATAACTAAACCGTAATATAATAATATTTTTAAATATGGTCTTGGGTTTAGTTATTGTAGATTTATCAATGTTAGGCTTAAAACCCTAGGCTAGATAACTGATAATGATTGGGGTTGTTTGCTATGTCTGCTACTGTATGACTGCTATAATATGCTTGGTTGTGATGATTGATGTGATAGCCTGATATTTTATTATTATAATATATTGTTGATGATTGTTGGATGAATGGGAATGACTGATAGTGTGATTTGATTATATTAAGAGTTGACACCGTGGTAATGCCTTGAGACTGTGGCTTTAATGCCGGGGATGTATTGCCATCCAATCTGGGATTGTGATTTTGAGATTTGGATTGTGAGAGAAGGTTCCGGTGTTAACTTAAGGATGGTTGTTGCATTGCATATTGCCAAGGTGGCGAGCCGTATGACAGGGAGTCATACGAGGTTAGTTGCACTCGAGTGCGAGTATGGATTACGGAGGGGCCGATCTGTGAAAAGACCTTGGGGATGTACGAACTGGACTCGGGAGGCTCACAGTGACCATTAGGTAGCTCCTAGTGCGTCGTGTACCCCGGTAGAGCCTAGTTATCCCGACTTTACCCTGAGTATCCATGTCTAAGGTTGACTATCCGAGGCGACCCAGATACCTCTGATGGAGCAGAGCTCACAGAGAGATGCACTCTTATAGGGCGAGCAGAAAAGTTACCCAGACAAACTAACTGACGTTCCTTAAGCAGAGAGGCCTGATAAGGGAATGTCTTGGGGTTGAGACCCGGATGAGATATATCGGCCGACATGCATAGGAGTGAGACTCCTTAGAGGAATAATCTGAGAGTATGATCTTGAGGATGATTGTGTTGGTGTGACTTGATGGATGACTGTTTGATTGTTGTATGTGATATGTTTATGTGATTGCTATTCTATGTATCCCCATCCCCATCCCCATTTTTATGACTATGATCTGTTGCTTATCTCCCTCTTTTCCTCTATTTCCTTGTATGTATATCCATTAGATGAGTAGTATGAGCAGGACCAGGACCACGACGTCACCGGATCTGGGATACAAACCGAATCATTTCCTACAGAGGATCCCTCCCAGGATCCCAATTCTCGTTGATGTGGATATTGTGTATCATGATGATCATGGATGGCAGGTCGACCATTCACAATTCTTCATGACGTATACCGGCCTAGTCAGTTTGTATATACGTATGGGAGAGGGTCTGTACTTTCATTTGGATGGTCCGTATCGGATTTCACAGAGATTGCCTTTTTCGGAGATGTGGTATCCACCTCGTCAGAGGGAATTTCCTGATGACATGTGGAATATGGTGGATCGTTCAGTAGCGAGGATCGGAGTTGGCATGGTGCAGAGAGGTCGTAGGCAGAGGAGTGTCCAGGTGATGTATCACTATCGTCGCCGACGTGTGGTTATGAGCAGCGATGAGTCGGTTTGGGAGCCTAGGACCCGTTATGGCAGGGTCTATCGACGCCATTACGGAGAGGGTGAGGGTAGCTCCAGGCGCCCATATCATCAGTGATATGGTTATGTCGGTTGTGCCTGTTAGGACGAGAGTCTCTGTGAGTTCTTTTTGCTTTTTGATGTATTTTGAGAGATGGGATGGGTAATATCAGGACCTCTTCTTATGTCTGTTATGTCTGTGACCAGTTTAGGTATGTTTTCGTTTAGTATGTAGTGTTGGTATAGTTGTAAGGTTAAGGATCCCTCGGTTGGGATCTATGGTACATTGTGGAGACTGTATGTACATATTATGTATATATGGTCGATGTATGCTTTAATCCGCTGTGCATGCTTTAAAATGAATTTAATTTTATTCCTTCCATTATATATTTATTTTCAAATGTAAAAAACGCGTTAACGTTAATTATGGATTAAGGTTTATTAATGGGACATCACGGTGTCTCATTTGGTGGTATCAGAGCAGTTCGATTCTAAACCGGACTGTGGGATTAGGTCTGATTAGGAGTGAGGACTGTGAGGTAGGATTAGTACCGGCACTATTAGTTGGATCCTCATTGGATGTCAGCTATGCTTAGATTGGGTAGAGTGTCCGATACGCGAATTATTCTTAACGTATGAGAATGATTACCTACCGCATTTGTAAGACATATATTGGATGTAGCTACTTATGTATTGAATTATATGTCTTACAAGTGAGCACTAATACTTTCTTTTGGAAGTTAAAATGGTGCGTGGAAATGGACGCCGTGGAAGGGCCAAGAATTGGCGGAGTCACCGATAACCCAAATACTTTCTTCATGATGTTTTTCATGTATCCCAACTCAGAAAATATTATCCTGATCCATCGCACATCATAGAACCTGAATCAATACAGTTAAGAGAAAACTTAGAATATGAGGCATTACCTGTACAAATTGAGGACCGGAGGATAAAAGAACTTCGCGGGATGCAAATTCCCTTAGTCAAGGTCATCTGGGATGCAGCTACTGGAGATGCAACGTGGGAGAGAGAAGCTGATATGCAACAACAATATCCGCATCTGTTTACAAGAGGTAATTTAATTTAAATTTCGAGGACGAAATTTATTTTAAGGAGGGTAGTAATGTAACACCCATTTTATCGATTAAGGAATCAGACAGTAATTAAGTTGGTGTGAGAGCTTAATTTTATTCGTTAGGTGTTAATTAGTATGTGTTTCAAATTTGGGGTCAATCGGACTTCAAACGAGTTCAAAACCCGACGAAACGTGTGAATCAGGGATTCTGGTCAACGCGGGTTAGGCCGGGCTCAAGTATGTTGAGCCGGGCTCAGAAAATTAGGCCGGGCGCAGGTTTGTTAGGCCGGGCGCAGCTCAAAGGCGGTGATCTACGCATTTAGGCCGGGCGTAGAAAACTTGAGCCGGGCGTAAGAGGCTAGGCCGGGCATAATCAGTGCTGACTCACCCCCTTAGGCTTTAAAATGCTAGAAACTTGTAGAACTTTTTAGAACTTTTGAGAAGGACCAGGAGAGAGCTCGAGAGTGAGAGGGAGAAAGTGGGTTTTGGAAGGGCCAAGAATTGGCGGAGTCACCGGATCTGGGATATAGACCGAATCATTTCCTATAGAGGATCCCTCCCAGGATCCCAATTCTCGGTGATGTGGAGATTGTGTATCACGATGATCGTGGATGGCAGGTCGACCATTCACGATTCTTCATGACGTATACCGGCCTAGTCAGTTTGTATATACATATGGGAGAGGGTCCGTACTTTCATTTGGATGGTCCGTATCGGATTTCACAGAGATTGCCTTTTTCGGAGATGTGGTATCCACCTCGTCAGAGGGAATTTCCTGATGACATGTGGAATATGGTGGATCGTTCAGTAGCGAGGATCGGAGTTGGCATGGTGCAGAGAGGTCGTAGGCAGAGGAGTGTCCAGGTGATGTATCACTATCATCGCCAACGTGTGGTTATGAGCAGCGATGAGTCGGTTTGGGAGCCTAGGACCCGTTATGGCAGGGTCTATCGACGCCATTACGGAGAGGGTGAGGGTAGCTCCAGGCGCCCATATCGTCAGTGATATGGTTATGTCGGTTGTGCCTGTTAGGACGAGAGTCTCTGTGAGTTCTTTTTGCTTTTTGATGTATTTTGAGAGATGGGATGGGTAATATCAGGACCTCTTCTTATGTCTGTTATGTCTGTGACCAGTTTAGGTATGTTTTCTTTTAGTATGTAGTGTTGGTATAGTTGTAAGGTTAAGGATCCCTCGATTGGGATCTATGGTACATTGTGGAGACTGGATATACATATTATGTATATATGGTCGATGTATGCTTTAATCCGCTGTGCATGCTTTGAAACGAATTTAATTTTATTCCTTCCATTATATATTTATTTTCAAATGTAAAAAACGCGTTAACGTTAATTACAGATTAAGGTTTATTAATGGGACATCGGGGTGTCTCATCTTTCAAAGGCAAGCATACAAGATCAGCAATGAATGTTCTATCATTTATAACAATATGACAATTCTTGCATGCATAAGAAGTAGAAACAGGTTTATTTGTAGGTGTAGAAACCAACAAATCATACTCAAGGAAAGTAACAGGCAATTCAAGACTTTTGACCCTATCATGCGATATAAATGAGTGAGTAGCACCCGAATCATAAAGTACAGTCAATTGAGTTCCATCAATAAGACATGTACCTTGAATTAAGTCATCAGACTCGAAGGCTTCAGCTCCACTAAGAGTAAAGACTCTTCCAGTGGTCTTCAGTCGGTTGGCCTAGGACTTCTGATTCTTGCTAGCGCTGGGAGGCTCGGCCTTAGCTCCATCACACTCTCGGCTGATGTGTCCTGGCTTGCCACATCTGAAGCAGATAACTTGAGTTTCCTTGCACTGAGACGAGTAGTGATCCGTAGCACCACACTTGCCGCACCTCATGGGCCTAGAGGCATTAGAGAACCCGCCCCTGAACCCATCCTGCTGAAATTGTGGCTTCTTGCCACTCTGCTTGAAATCCCTGCCGGCCGGAGCATACCTCTGCTTACCCTTGTCCCGCTGATCAGTCCTCTTGCCACTCTGGCTGTCTGGCCCTCTGGAATTGGCAACTCTGAACTGGCTGGCATCCTCATAGATCCTGCACTTGTTGACCAGGATTGGAAAGATCCTGATCTCCTGATAGCCGATGGCCTGTTTGATCTCAGGCTGGAGTCCCGCTTCGAACTTGACACACTTGGAGCGATCATCTGTCTCATGCTGGAAAGGAGTGTAGTACCTTGCCAGCTCCTCAAACTTGGCGGCATAGTCACCGACTGACAGCAACCCCTGCCTCAAAGATAAGAATTCCATCTCCTTCTTGTCTCTGATATCCGCTGGAAAGTACTTCTCCAAGAATCTCTGCCTGAACACAACCCAGGTAACCGCTGTGCCCTCAGCCTGCATCCTCTGTCTGCAGTTATCCCACCAGTGCTCTGCCTCCTCGGTCAGCATGAAGGTAGCAAAGATGAGCTTCTGTTGATCGTTGCAATCCATGGCTTGGAAGATCTTCTCTGTCTCCCTCAACCACAGCAAAGCTCCTATCGAATCATACGCGCCCTTGAACGATGGACGGTTGTTCCTCTGGAACTTATCCAGTCCCTGGAACTCAGCTGGCCCACCATTGTTAGCGTTGACCTGGCCAATAGCATTGGCTAGAAGTGCCAATGCGTCAGCAATTTCCTGATCGTTGCGTCCTCTACCGGCCATTAGTTCCTGTACATACCCAAAACAACTTTTAATACAGAAACTTAGCGAGTAAAAGCTACAGGCAACTAACTTAAAGCATCATTATCTATACAAGTATAGACAATTCACACAAGAGTCACACAACAGACTCACAAAAGACTCATACCACGTCCGAACAAGGTCGAACTGCTCTGATACCACTAAATGTGACACCCTTCTACCCAGCATGTTATAAGGCAATTATTACAAAAGAATTTAAAGAAATAAAACATGCAATTATTGAATTAAATAAAACAGTTGTCCATGGGTAGAAAAGTCCCACATATACCAGTTACAACGCGAAAAATAAACCAAGTCTAAAATCAGTAAAACATAATAAAATAATAACAAACGTCCCAACCCGATGTCACAACAGAGCTGGTACAACCATTCCGTACATCACGGAAAAAACTAGACAAACTAACTAAACAAAATGAAAGGCCCTAACTATGAGTGGCGGCTCCTCAGAGTCACTCCTCTCCGGGCTGCTCGTCATCCTCTGCAATTGCCGATCAGGCCAAACACAAACAATAACAGGGAGTAAGATTCATGTAAACATATACAGCATGGGAATAGTAAACAAGGTAAACATACAACATAGGCATACATCAACATCCAACAATACTATATCAACCAAGTATGCTATGCTATGCAATGCATCAACTACTCCGCTACTCCAACTATGCATGTGGATCCAAACTAACTCAGGATGACTTTGGAGTTACATATCCGTATTGGCCATAAAAGCACCAACACCGGCAGTTCACCAAACCTTGGGTGAACCCCATGGATAGCCAACGCATCAAACCGTGGATGCCTCATCACGGGGGGCCTCGGTCACTAAACCTTGGGTGACCTACCGTGGATGGTCAGATCACCGTACTCTCGGGCGATCTCCCTTTTGTCGAACCTCCCCCATCAACAACTCCAATGCTTTATGCAAATGACACAACAACAAACAATCTCCACCACCTCCTTGCTTAGGCCATGAAGCTCCCAAGACTTCAACATCAACATTTAACGTAACCTTAGACCCAAACCGTGGGGTCAAGGCTCCCTTGGCCAATGAGCACCAAGGTTCAACTCAACGTGCTTAGGTCACTAAGCACCCAAGACTTCAACTATCATTGTGCGGTAACCCAACGGATACCAACTTAACATCTTGTTATCTTAATTATCTTATATAATTATTAACCAGGTTGTCTAATCTTCCTCTTTGATTAGCTATCTCATCTATCATCATTGGGGAATGGGGTTTAAAACCCCTTAAGTCCTTTAATTGTATTACTGTCCAGGAGGGGTCAGCACGGTCGTGCTTAGACCCTAGCACGGTCGTGCTTGGACACGTGAGGGCGTGCTGCCCTTTTAAGTGAAGCACGGTAGTGCTTCACACTCAGCACGGTCGTGCTCAGAAGCACGGTCTTGCTGTTTGACCTGCACAGCCATGCTGAACAGCTCGGCCATTTTCCAGAATTCAAATGGGAGCACGATCGTGCTCCCTGTTCAGCACGGTCGTGCTCATCGCGCGACAGTGCTGTTCTGGGCAGGGTTTCAACACAGAATCCCAACCAATTATGTTAGGGATTAATTCCCTTAACTTCAACACGTTTTTACACCTAAATAATCAATTAACATGTTTTATCAACCAGACCATCATCGCAACAGTCCAAACAGCAACAAGATAATTAAATCATAACATCAACCAATGATAACACCAATCATCATATCATATTAACAACCAACCTGTCCATAACACACATATAACAACACAATCAACCAAATATAGCATGTTATTGACAGAAACAGTATTTAACATGTAAATCATACAACATACAATGACACCGGGGTCATGAGGACCCCTTTACCTTACACTAACCACACTGCCTAATGATTACAATCCCTTCTCCCCATAACTGGATTGAAGGTTGCTCTACTGACGGTTCCCAACGGTAATCTGGTCCCGAATCCTCAAACGGCTCACTCCGAAGTCAAGCCTTAGATGATCAAAAGCAATCTTAGTCAGTTTCTCTAACCAAAAACCACGAAGAAATTGAAAAGAGAAGACCATTACCTCTAATCAAGATGGACGTATAAGGCTTCCCCAACGGTTCCCAAGACTCCACTATAGCAAGGAATGGAGAGGGAATAGGGAGAGAGACACTGTGAGCTGTAATAGTGGCTGCAACAATTAGAAAAATTAGGGTTTTTACGCTAACCCTCAGGTTCTGTGCCAAACTTATAAAGCTCGGACCTGATCACGGTCGTGCTTTCCCTTGAGCACGGTCATGCTCCACTTAGCGTCAGCGAGACGCGGTCAGCACCTTGAGCACGGGCGTGCTCACTATTGAGCACGGTCGTGCTCAACTTAAAATCAGAAACACGCTTCTGACTTTAAGTACGGGCGTGCTGGATGATGAGCACGGGCATGCTCACATACCAGAAAGGGACTTTTAAGCTAAAATCCCATTTAGCCCTTAACCAACATTTTTAAATTAATAAAACTAGCTTTTATAAAAACATTTATGAAAAACGGGGTGTTACAGTGCCTACTATCAGGTTTCTCATTCCATCACTCAACAACAGATAAATTCAATACAACACTAAGATAGCATATGGCTATCTAAAACTCCGCAGGTAAACTCCCCTTACCTCTTGAAGATTTCAAGTTCCATTTCACGAAGTGTTTTCTGATTCGAATTCGGTTTCCTCCGCACAACTCAGGATAACCAAACAAAGATTTATCCTTCACAACAAATCAAGTCACAAACAAGTGAATAAACAAAATGAAACAAAACTCATCTAGTTCACGTGAACTATGGTTCGGCCTTCACTAGTTAATTAGGCTAGGTATGTTAAAATTTTACAAACTCTTGGATTAGTGATCCTTAAGCATGATGAATACATAATCAATGATCATTTGTCAAAGATTTGAATCAAAACTCATCCAACCAACAAGGTTAGGGTTTCGGCCCTCTTGAGAAAAATAGGCTAGAATTTGATTTGGTTTTCTAATCACTTGGATTCAATAATCATAAGGATCAAAGAGATGAAATCAAGTATCATTTAACAAAAATTGAAGCAAAACCCATTTACACCAAAAACCTAGGGTTATCGGCCATCAATGGAGAAATAAGGAGGAAATTTATTTTCGATTCATGCTTCTAGATGATCAATATATGCATCATGATGAGTTCATAGCAACTGGTTTCAAGTCAAATGGATTTTTCTACAATTTTATAGAGATTTTTGAAGAAAGCTTCATGAAATTGGATGATGATGATGATTCAAAACTTCATCTTACAAAATGAATGAAGAAGAGTACATGATTGATCATGGAGAGAAGATGTTACCTCTTGTTGATGAGAAAAAGTGACGGAGATGATCATGTTCTTCACAAAATTACTAAGTTTCAACTATGGTGTCTTGAGAGAAATGGTTTTAAGTTGATGAAGATGTCATGAATGGAGGAAAATTTGCCTAAGTGTGGTGTTATGGAGGTGGAGCCGTGGATTTAGGGGGTATTTTGGTCCAAATTTGTGATGGCAAGCCTTGTAATAACCATGTAAAACTAAGGGTATTTTGGTCTTTTCACCACCAAAATATCTAAAGTCATTTATGTGCCATTATGGCCATTATGACTCGGATAGGATCGCCATAAATGCTCACCACCTCAGTCACATCAATCACCTCAGCTCCGTATCTAGCTCTGTCGTTTACCCGACTTAGGTTTTCCGCAAGATATTTTGAAGTTGTCGCCCGTATAAAATATAATATTTTACATTCATGTGAAAATTTTCAAAAATACCAACATCGTTGCAAATACGATATCAACCTTAACCATTTCGTTCACGAGTCAAAATTAGGTTTTCTGATCTGTAAACTTTTAATGACAGTGAAAACGCAGAACGGGTTCCGTCTGAACTTTCAACCAAAAATTTAATCGTAACCTTATAAAAATAAGCATAATATGAATATGATCTTAGTTTATCCAAAATCATTTTCTAAGTCTCAGATAAAAAATTATAAACATTTATATACTTATTACCGATATTAGAATGCAGAAAAATCGAGGTGTTACATGTTGTCGTGACACTCTTCCAACCAGACTTCATCTGCAAAGTAAGGGTATCCTTTGCTCTGTTGTTTGTGTTTATTGTGAGCATGATCTGGAAAATTATTGTCATTTTTTCTACATGTCCATTTTTCGCAAAAGTGCTGGCAAGAGTTACACCTATGGAATGTTATAGTCTCAGGTGCTGCATGGAGAAATTTTTAGGGATGTCTTTTTCTCAGTATTTTCATCTTTGAATACTTAAGCAAGGTTTTATCATGACCAAGTGGAGCATATGGCAGAAACGAGATTTGAAACTTTGGGAGGGCAAACAAGACACAGTTTCGAAAGTTATTCATAGACGATCATCTCTATTGAACAGTTGGAAAGGATCCAAGCTTATCGATGTACATGTGCAGGCTTTAGTTCAGCGGCATCAGCTTCATGTATGGCAGAAACCTCCTAGTAGATATTATAAGTGTAATGTTGATGCCTCCTTTAATCAATCTCTTGGAAGAATAGGGTTTGGGATGTGTATCATGGACAACACATGTGGTTTATTATGGCCAAAGTGGATTTTTTGCAACCGGTGTTACATGTAGATGAGGGAGAAGCCTATGGTATTTTGATTGCCCTTCGATGGATACAGTTGTTGGGCTTAGACTTGGTTGTGCAATGTGATAGTAAAAAGGTTGTTGACAGTGTGCAAGGTGTAACACCCCGCTTTTCGTTAAGTGCTTTTTGTGTGCCTTGTTTGTTATGAAGGTTCAGGATGAGCTAAGTGGGGGGTTTTGGTGGAAAATCCCTTCCTTAAGCTTGTGTCTTGTGACTTTCTGAGTCACAAGCACGACCGTGCTCGTTGGGTTAGCGTGCCTCGATGACGTTAAGTTGAGCACGCCCGTGCTCAAGGGCAAACCGCACCTCGTAGGCGCTAAGTCAAGCACATCCGTGCTCAAGGAGGAGCAGAACCATGCTCGAGTCTGAGGCTATATATGCAGAACAGTGATCGAGGGTTTTAGTCTTAAACCCTATTTTGGCATCAGCAGCCACCTTAGTGGGACAGCAAACCTCTTTTTCCCTATTTTCTCTAATCCCATTGCATTGTTGGAGCTTTAGAGACTAGTGGGAACGTTTTAGTTCGTTTGTGCCAAATCGGTATAGGTAACAGTTCCTTCCCCTTAGAGTTTCCTTTTTCTATTATTAGATTTGGGAAACTAATTGGTTAATGTTCTTGTCTGACCAAGGCTTGGAGAGTTAACTGAGCCGCTCGAGGAACATGTGGGTTACCATTTAAGTGATCGCTACCGGATTCTTCATACCAAGTATGTGGAAAAGGATAGTGTATTCATTAGGCAAGGGGGTAGCGGAAGATGAAGGGTCCCCATAACCCCGTTTTAGTGTTGTTATAGCTGTTATTGATGATATGTTATATTGATTATGAATATGCCTTAACTGTTGTCAATGCCATGATCTGCCTGGTTGTATGAGTTATTGTTATGTTGTTAGTTGGCTAATTGGTGTGCCTCTTGTTATAGTGTTATGATGTTAAATGTTAAATAGTGTATGTTGATGAATAATGCTGTTGAATGCCATTGGTTGATTTATGATGATGTTATGACACTGTTGTTGGATGTTGTTATGGATGATTGGCTGAGTGTTGTTAATATGTTGAATATGTTAACAAGACCCTAAACAGATTTAATTAGGACTAGTTAACATAAGGATTAATGGGTTAATCCCTTAAAGTTTTATAAGACATGAACTGTTAGTGAGAGGTGAGGTTGATGCCATTTGGATTAGTCATAAGGACCCTAGAATCTGATTTGAGAGTGTCAGGGAGCTTTGTCTCCAAGAACAACAAGTTGAATCTGCCTAGAACAGTACGGCTGGCCCAAGAGCACGACCGTGCTGAACAGGGAGCACACCCGTGCTCCAGTTGCATTCTGGAAGGCAGACCGCGCATTGAACACGGCAGTGCAGGACAGTGAGCACGACCGTGCTTCACTTAAGTGACAGCACGACCGTGCTAGGGTGAGCATGCCCATGCTCCCCTTACTAGTCAGAATCTGAGATTAAAGGAATTAAGGGGTGTTTCACCCCAAATGTCCCCAATAATGTGATAAGATGCCAATCGAATAATGATGAGTTAGATAACTTAATTAAAGAATAATTAAGATAATAAAGAATAATAAGCTGGTTAAGCTGGTACCCGTTGGGTTACCTCACGTTGATACACTTTGGTGCTTTTTGGCCAAAGTGCCCTTGATGCTTTTTGGTCAAGGCGTTGATGAGTTGAACCTTGATGCTTTTTGGCAAAGACGTTGATGTTGATGTTGTTGATGATGGTGATAAGTCTTGGGTGCTTATTGGCCCAAGCAAAGGAGGTGGTTGCCTTGTTTGTTGTTGTGATCATGCATTCATATGTTGAAGTTGTTAGTGGGGGAAGTTCAACATAGGGGAGGTCGCCCTAGAGTACGGCGATCTGGCCAAGTCTCGGGAGGTTCACCCAAGGTTTGGTGAACCGTACGCCACCGCGGTGGCGTATCCTCCTTTATGGTACGTCGGCTATCCAAGGGGTTCACCCATGGTTTGGTGAGCTGCCGGTGTTGGTGATTTTATGGCCAATGTGGATATGTAACTCCGAAGTTGCCTTCCTGAGATAGTTTGGATCCACATGCATAATGGAGAAGCAGAGTAGTGTTGCACCGCATAGCATATATTGTTTGATATATATATATATATATATATATATATATATATATATATATATATATATATATATATATATATGATGTGATTATTTATGTATGCTGACGTTATATGTTTTATTGCTATGCCATGTTATGATGTATGATCATCTTGCTCAACTATTTCCATGCCGATGTGTTTACATGTTTTCTTACTCCCTGTTTTCTGTTTATGTTATTGCCATGTATCTCTTTATGCAGAGGACGGTGAGCAGCCAGTGGAGGAGTGACTCTGAGGAGCCACGACTCTAGTTAGGATGCTTAGTTGTTAGTTGTTAGTTTATTTCCAGTTTTGTTGTATTCCGAGGATTTTATTCCTGAACGGTTATACCAGCCCTGTATGTGACATCGGGGTTGGGTTATGTTTCTGTTTTGTTTACGTTTTATCTTTTTAAAAATTTATTTTTATTTTTCCGCGTTGTTGAGAACTAGTTCATGTGGGAACTTTCTACCCATGGACCTTTTTCATTTAATTAAATGAAGTATGCATGTTTTATTCATTATCTTTGTATTTAATGCTTTTATAACATGCGAGGTAGAGGGTGTCACATAAGGGCATTCACAGAGCTTGACTAATTGGACTGAGTTTGGCCATATAATTAGAGCTTGTAGGGATATTTTAGTTGCAAAACCAGACTTTAAAGTTGTTGTTGCTAAGAGAGAAGCTAATGAGTTGCTCATGCTTTGGCTAGACTGGCTTCTGCTAATGCTTTGTCTCAAGTCTTTAGCACTTTACCAAGTTGTATTTCTCAGTTTGTTATTAATGATATGAAGTAAGTTCTTTATGTTTAAAAACAAAGCAATTTACATTCAGATTAGTAATAGAAATTAGTAACTTTAAATCAGAACTCACATAGTTCTGTCTTCTCATTTAGAAGTGGTTGTTTCGTGGGGGGTGTTGGCGACGATGGTGATGGCATGCAACCCAGATAGAAGCTCATCGACGAGTACATATTTGTAAAATAGTTCTTCCTTTAAGCATCTCCCTGATTCTTAAGTACATATTTTCACTCTTGCAGTCTTTCTGGGTATGGTTTTGGTGTTGTCTCTGTTTACATTTCTAGGTCAATTTCACGAAGATAAACTCACTAACTCCAACAACATTCGATATTAAAGTTGATTATAACATAAGAATTCATAAATTCCCTACTTCTACTTTGTTAGAAGAAATCTAAGCATTGAATTCCGTTCACGTTCTTCTTCAGCCACCATAGTCAACAATTCCAACCTTCATTTTGGTCTAGGTGATTCGTCTAACGTGGTGTTTAAGTAGATTTCTTCTATTTTCCACTGTAAGTGTTAAAATTCCCATAAGAATATATTATGCTATCTATTTTCTCTAGGAAAACTGAGCAAGTTGTAAGCATGCCAAATTTTGAATTTAATTTTAGCATGTTGATTTCGCCTTTTATGTTTTCATTTATTGAATTATTCATTGCCGTAAAAAAGGGTAAAAGAAAGTTACCTAACCATTTTAAAGGTAAATTATTTTTAAATATTAAACCATATATTGTTCCTCTTTCTCATGTTCCTACATATCATTTCATTTTGCAGGGGTGATTTCCATAAACATAGAGATATAAGCTTTTCAGATTTTTGGATCGTAAAGCTTGCATAAGCAGGTGAATTGTGATGATATGATTTTTAGGCATCTTTAAGGATAATGCCAATGAAACTGTTATGGTTTTTATGTTTGTTCTTTTTTTTTAATGAAATAACTGCTATACAAATTGCAAGCTGAAAAGAGTTTTAGTTACACAAAAGTATAAGTTGGCGTTAATTGGCATAATATCTTAAGATTGCAGCATGCTTAAATATAAGTTCGATTTCTCTAATGAATATATCTTGTGTGACTGCAAAATTTCAATGCTTCCTCTTACTCATACTTATGTGTGCCAGATCTAAATAGAACATCAAATTTTTGGAATCATAACACGTTATGGATTACAGCTTTTTTCATTGTGTTCATTATTGAGCTCCCCAACATCTGCATACTCTCACGTCAAATAGCCAAAGTACAAGTATGGATGGATTAGAAATTCTTGCAGAGGAAGGTGGGCAGATCCTATGTAGTAAAGCTAATGAAATGATTTATAGTTGGCCGTTAAATGATTGATGCTCCTTTTTGGCAATTATTTATGATTAAATTGAGGTTTCTTTGGTTAAAACTTTTCATACATCAAACTATGAAACCTATTACTTGGAATGGAGAGATAATGCCATGCCCCACAACCGTTGATGTCACCAGCAGATGATATAAGTGCTGCAATCATAAGTATTATTAAGTAGTGAATAAGATAAAATCTATGGGCAGTATTTTTATTATTAATTTTTTTTTTTTTTTGCACATCCCAATCAAATCTAATGAACAAGTCTATTCTAAATTAAATTAACAAATGCAATAGGAAATGACCTTTACAATGATAAGTATGGAGACTGTGTTGACTAAGATGTCTTGTAGTTGAAATCGTGTCATGTTTCCTTTTGTTTTCACACAGGGTTCTATTTTAGATGTTTCTCTGTGTTTAATTATTCAACTCTTTCTGAATCCCAATTAATCTTTGCAGGATGATTTTTTAATTTTTAATATATGAATATTGGAGAGCTACAGAAATGTGAATGTATAGCTAATCATGTAATTTGGATGTGTTTAATTTTGTTTCATTTATTTTTACACTCTTCTTTCAATCTGACATTAAGTAGCTGAAACTATTTGTGTTTAATGTGCATTGACAAATGCTTGAGTCTGTAATCTTCATGCTCAAGGTATAACTTTGTGAATCCCACCAACGCCACAAATACTTTAGTTACGTAGGTGTAGGTATCTTCTCTTGAGATTCCCTTTTACCCTTTAATGACTAATGTTTAATGTTTAGTATAAGCAATTATTGTTAGTTCATTACATGCGATATTCAAAGATTTAGTAGCAATTGTTGATCTTGGACTGCAATTTCTCATCCTTCATTTAAAATTGGAGGTGAAGTGCATGATTTTTTTTTTTTTTTTGATGAATCAAAGTATATGTATTAAATAAAAGTACTATATGTACTGATATGGTTTACAAGCCCCCTGAAACAAGAAGTTCCCAAGAAAAACCCAGAAACCGCATCAACAAAACCAAAAAACTGTTCCAATCTACACTGTGTATATAATGAAACTACCCTTAATTAAAGACTATAGACCTAATATCCCAAAGTTTGTAACTGATATTACAGAATCCTAATCCAAAAGTGAACAATCTTAAACCAGAAAAGCCAGCTAGCAGAGCACCCAAGGACCCAAAACAGCAACAACACGGACAGTAGCTGGAAGCTACCCCAATAAAAGCAAACCCAGAACACAGCAGCAAGTGAAAAAGGAATCCAGCAGCAGAGTAAGACCACCAAACAAACAAACTGACTGAACAAAGTATCGTAAAGATCCATAAGACTGCTATCCAACAACAGCACATGCCTTGCCAACAATTCAAACTTGTAGCTTTTTGAAAAAACTCCATTATGACTAAAATATCCAACAATCTATAAGTTTGGCTAACATCAATATCCAATAATTAAGAATTTAACCCAGTTAAATGTTGATATTCCTGCAGTGTTCACATTCCAGAACAAAGATAGAAAATGCATGTGTGTTAAATCTTCTCCATGGCTCTGACAATCAGGCTAGTTTGCTTCAATCTTACACCCCGAACTAGAGAAAAGTCACCATGTTTGACAGTATAGCCAAACCACCAAGATTAGTTCCCCGAAGACAAATTGGATAATGGCTGGCCAACAAGATAGCAGGTCACAAAACTGCACAGTAGGAAAATTCTAGAAAGAAAACTTAACCAAGACCACCAAGAAGCATAGCATAAGCTCAAAGTGAAACCACATCATACACCTGCCAAAATAACCTAGAACTAGCACTCACCATTTTCCCCACTAAATGTTTCCCTCATCACACTAATATGTCCCAAAGCTAGCCTATTACCCAACTCACAATAGATTCTCTCACACTCAGTATATGTATTCTCTCCTCACAAGCTGCATCCATGTAACCAAAACAAGACAGCCTATTTCCATTAATATCAGCGCATCCAGGTGAAGTCATGAATGTTCATTTATCTTTTTCCAACATGGTATTCGGTTCTTTTTGCCATCCCTTTTCTCATATGCTTAATGTTTCCATGTATTGTGGGTGCAATAGAGACTCGAAGGATCGCAGTAGCAATTACAACTTTGAAATAACATGTCGATGCATAATGCATGATTATAGTTACGGCTTTTTACATGTTCTATATAATGTCATAGAAGTACTAAAGTTTACTTGAACAATAAAGAACATCATCATGCAAAAATTTCACAAATTACTTATTTGGCTGATATGGACCCTCAAGGTAAAATATCCTTTACTTTTGCAGTCATGCCTTTCATGTTATCAGTGTTATTGTTTTTGCTTCTGTTCTTTCTAGGAGCACAATGGGCTTTGTCTTTAATCCTCCTTCTCAATGTCGGAGGATGGAAACACAGTTATAATAAATTGTTGATATAATAATAAAAATAATGAATGGTCAAGATTGAAGAATGGCAACCGGATCTACAAGTTAAAAATTAAAAAAAAAAAAAAAAAAAAAAACTCCCATCTTTCACCCTGGTCTTCGTCACTTCCAACCCCACTGTTCCTCTTCCTTAATTAATGCCTTTACCTCCAAACCTTCTATCGCTCTGTCGCCATCGCCGATCTCTGCCCCTTCTGAAAACGCGACCCCGCCTACGTCTACTTCTCCCACTGTGTCAATGGACACCAAGGAAGAGGAGAAGCTCTCCCTCGTCTTCTCACCCAACCCATACATGTCCCCAACGATGGAACCCACCGTGCCTGCCATTGAGCCTTCGACAACATGTGCCGTGGCAAGAAGAAACGGTTTGCGGAGAAAAAGGAAGAAGCGAAGCCGCATACTCTTTTCATCCCATTTCCAATACAAGGCCACATACAGAACGTTGTTGCGTTGTTGCTCATAGAGGACGGCTTGAAGTCCATCGGTGCACCGCTGCATGCTTTGACCGAAATGTTGAGAACTTCTCTCTGTGTATTGAATATTGATTTGATAAAATAGCATTTTCTGGATATGTCCTCTTCCTTTCACTAGTCATTTTTGTTTAAATATACTTATCAAAAAAAAAAATCTTAAGTTCATGGACAATTGACAAATCTAGGTTTGCCATTAGAAAATCTGGGTTTACCATGAGATTTTTTGGGTCCAGAAGATTTAATAAAGATAAAAAATAGAAGATGGTGTAAAATAAATAAAATAAAATAAAATAAGGTCAAAAGATACACAACAACCTTGAAGCCGTTATCAAGCAGTTTGATTTTCTGGGTCAGTGGAAGCAGTCAAGGAGGGAAGGGCGAAGATGTGAGTTATTTGAGGATTCTTTTACAAATAAAAAGTAAAGTATAATAAAAAAAATTGGTTTACCTTCGAAACCGGCTATAGAAGGTTTTCTTTAGGGAGAATTGCTCCTCAACTCCCAAGCGTGAGCATTGAATAATTGCCCAGCACAATGGGCTTTGTCTTCAATCCTCCGTGCCAAACTCGGAGGATCCACCCTCCTTCAATTTCAACTGTCGATATATTAATAAAAAAAAATGGACAGTTGAGATTAGTGACAGGGGACCGGAATAATAGGTTGTGTTTTCTTCTTCCGAGACACCAACCCACATGTCACAAAATCTTTCATCTTCTATCTGTCCCACCTCACTCCTCCACCGCTCCCCGCCCTTTTTCTAACGTTTCTGAAAGATTTTGATTCTTCAATTATATGATTATATCACTATTTTATTTTATTTTTCAACATTTAATTGGACAATTTAATTGGACCCTTGATTATGAAGGAGCACCAACACTTAGAGTGGTGTCGTTCTTGTTCTTTCTCACTCACTCTCAATCTCAGAAATTGTTAGCATTATTATTAGAATTATTATATTTGAATAATCACCACATTCATGATTTCATCCATCATCTTCTCCACAAAAACAAATATTATCAACTGGTGAAAGAGACAGAGGAACAGAGGTGTTATGTTACCCGAACAAACAAACAAACAAAAAAAAAAAGAACGCTTAATCTTCATGGAGCTTCACAAAGTTCAGAGCTTCAGATTTGGTGATGCAAAGTAATGTTGTCGGTGGATCTTTTTCAAACAAGTGCACAACGCAACAGTGGCGTTTGGCTTCGTATGGTGGCACCTGAAGCATCGAGGACGGCGGATCTGAGGTGGGTTTGTCGAGACGATGGGATGGCGGAGAGAACAAATAACAGCGAGGAACGAAGCATATAACCGTAGGACGTGAAGAGAGCAAAAGCGTGGTGCTGATGGCGGCGGAGAGAGGCGCTTGGTAGGGAATGAAGGAGAGAGGATGACGACGGACTAGAGCTCTTACGCGACAGGGAGAGACACTGACCAGAAGTTGAACTAATGTTTTTTTTTAATTTTTAAAATGACCAGAATGACCGACTATAACCTGTTAAAATGGTGGAGGATCGACACTCATCTCCTAAGTTGGAGTATTGTAGAATTGGTCAGCACAATGGGTCGAATTACTGTCACCCCACTTCTCTCAATTTAACTTCAACAGTTAAAACATGACCTATTCTTCTTCTTTTAAAGGAAAAATGGCATGCAAAAGCATCACTGTAGTGGAGATCATCTCAACTAGGTTGGCACAAAAACCACTACCAATCATCTGCATCACACCACAATATTATTAAAAGAAAGGAAAAAACAATACCAAAAGCATGGGGGGCATTGACCTAACCCATGAAAAGAGAAAAGGACTATACAAACATCAAATTAGGTAGACCCCATCTATTACAAAGGAAGTCATGCCTAATGAAATCAGGGATCAAGTCCCACCAAGTATAGCATTTTGAAATTACTCCAAAATTGGCTAACTTATCAGCACAATGATTAGCTTCTCAGAATACATGAGTAATAAAAAAAATTAAAATTAGAGGTCAACACAATACAGTTTTTCCATTTATTCCTAAGTTTCCAAGGGACAATGGCTGGATTGGAATAAGTTAACACCACCAAGGAAGAATCACATTCCATCCATAATCTAGTCCATCCTTTCTTAACAGCAATATGAATGGCTGACATAGCTGAAGTTGACACAGGCAAACACAAGAGGGGGGGTGGTTGAATTATGTTTGTTAATAATTTTCGAAAACAACCTTTTTCAAATAATTTTCTCAAGCAGAAATTAACAAAGCACGCACACAGAAAAAGATCTTTAAAAGATTAACAATCTCAAGTTCAAATCCCTATAGTTAGTATAACCAAAAACTATAAAAGATAAGGGTTTATAAAAATCACACAGGTGTTTTATCCTGGTTCACTCTCTTCCAACCAAGAGCTACGTCCATTCCCTTCAACCTAAAGGTTTTATCCACTATTCTCCAAATAGATTACAAGCATTTAACACCTCTTCAGGCTACAAGTATTCTTTCTCTACCAAGACTCTTCAGGCTCTAACTCTAACAATGAGATTTAAGATCAAATGAATATTACAGAGATATTCAAGCTAGAGAAGAACACAGACTACTGCACTTGAAAGTTTACTGGAATGTTGATTGAGAATTGGCAAAAGTTGTTCTTCAAAATAGACTTGGTTGTCTATTTGTAGTGAGCTTCATCTTCTCTTGAAAAACTTCAACGGTCTTGAATAAACTTCCCTATTGTACCAAAATTTGATTTCTGACTTTCCTTCTTTGTATTTAATTTGATCTTTTCAGCAAAGTAGTTGACAAAGTACAAAGATTTATATTTTCGATGGTACTATGTTCTTTTATCCAAGAGACAAAGGGTTAACAATAAAAGCAGCAAGAGTAAAAAGATATATATTCTCTTGAATTAAATAGACAATCATTTGAAATAAATACGTTCAAGCTTAGACGGGTTTACTTCTTAAAAGCTAGTAGACACGCAGATCTTTGAATGTGCAACAATAATCTTATCAGTGAGATGGGCTCGTTTACTGATATTGCGTCTATACATCCTTGTCAAGTTCCAAGGGTTTGGACTTGCTATTTTCAAGAGCTCATCTACTCATGTGGCAATTAGTGAGACTACTTGTCTATTATCAAGACTTGCTATACTCAATAGTTCGTCTACTGACGTGGCATCTAGTGAGACTACTTATCTATCAAGTCTTTGGACTTGCTATAATTCTGAAAATTTATTTCATGGTCTCGTTTACTTGACTTTTGTTTGACTTAGTTATTCGTTTACCATAGTCAATTTTAAGACCTCGTCTAAACACAATTTTTAATAGACTCAGAGATATTACCAAGAGTTGCGAGCTCATCTAGAGGATCAAGATAGAATCTGATATGATTCCATTCTTTATTTTAGGTTCCTCTAACTAGTATAAATAAAACAGTCCTACAATCTATAACAAACTAGTTAGATCTTTGACAACACTTTGCCATACAAATTTAACCTTTTTGTTAATATCAAAACTTAAGAGATTATTTAATCCAAAACCACTTTGGTTCTAACAATCTCCCCCTTTTTGATGATGACAAAAACTAATTAAATTTGAGTGAGCAAAGTCTAAGAGAGCTACAGAGCTCCCCCTAAGACAAAGCATTCAATCTTAAGATAAAAAGCATCACAAACCATATATATATATATATATATATATATATATATATATATATATATATATATATATATATATATATATATATATCTTATTAGATCAGTTAAGCATTGACTTGGTCATTTTCAAGTATATTATCAGATAAAGAGATATTAACTTATCAGTTATAAATAACAGCAACATATGTATCAGAGCATATATAAACAATTAAGAGCATGCATATGCAAACAGATAGATACTTCCAAAGACTAACATATATTAAGATCAAAATTTAATTCTCATTTCCTTTCCTTTCTCCCTTTTTTGTCATCAGACAAAAAGGAAATAGGAGTGGACCATCATTGTCAGTTGAAAACAGAAAAACTAAGAAGAGAGTGGAGGCGGAGGAGGAGGCTGATAGGAAGATTGTGGCTCTGTTGGAAACTTTGTAGAATGCTCATCATCTGGTTTATCATCACATTTGTTGAAGCCAAAGCTTCTGCAACTTGTTCTTTGACATGTTCCTTTACTTCTACTTTCACTCTCTCCTCTATTATCTTTCCAACAATCTCTTCAAAATTTTGTGGCAGAGTAGGTCTTAAACTTTCAGCACTGTCATGTACATTTGCTTGACCTTGAAAAGGTGCTTACTGCTCTAGATTTTTGAGGTTGATCATTTGGATGGATAACAGCTAGAGCCAGTGGTTGAGATGAGTGCTTTCCAGAAGTACTTTGTATTGGAGTAGACTCAGCAACTTCCTCATACCCAGTTACTGGTTGAACAACATCAGCATTTATATCTGGTCCTTCAACTATAATCTCTTCTTCAGTATGCCTAGTAGAAGGAGATGGTTGTGAAGATGAAGCAAGAGTGAGTGCAAAAGGAGGCAAGTCTCTAGCCCAGTGAACAGGGTTTTCTTCATAAACAGGACTAATGAGAGGAATTCCAAGAGTGTCCTCATGAATGTAAAATCTAACATAGGAGAGACCACACTTTCCTCTAACTTTTGGAATGCTTCTTTTATCGTGATCACTTAGTCCAACATAGGTAGTCTTGGACAGATCATGTAAGGTCTCACTCCAATTCTAGTGTTCTTCAACGTGTGGAACATCCATGTTGAAGCTCTCATGTATCTGGGCAGCTCAAATTCAGCCTTCAGATGAGCATACATGATGTGGTCCACAACATCAGTAGCTTTGCCATATTCTCTTGGATTCACAAAGATCTTCCATTTGGTGTTTCTGTCCAATATGAACTCAGGTCTCCCGTAAGTTCTAGACCTTCTATACTCAACTGATTGAGCTTTAGCTTTGAAAGGATCTTAAGTCTAGTCAGGAATAATGTGCCTATTAACACCTTCTGTGAAAGGTTTAAAAGGAGGGTGAGACACCCCGATGTCCCACTAAGAAACCCCTAATTAATTAAACCTTAATCCGTAATCAACGTTAATGCGTTTATTACATTTGAAAATAAATATATAACGGAAGGAATAAAATTAAATTCCTTTTAAAGCATGTACAGCGGATTAAAGCATACATCGACCATATATACATAATATGTACATCCAGTCTCCACAATGTACCATAGATCCCAACCGAGGGATCCTTAACCTTACAACTATAACAAACACTGTAAACTAAAAGAAAACATACCTAAACTGGTCATAGACACAACAGACATAAAAAGAGGTCCTGATACTACCCATCCCATCTCTCAAAATACATCAAAAAGTAAAAAGAACTCACAGAGACTCTCGTCCTAACAGGCACCACTGACAGAACCATATCACTGACGATATGGGCGCTTGGAGCTACCCTCACCCTCTCCATAATGGCTATCGATAGACCCTGCCATAACAGGTCCTAGGCTCCCAAACTGACTCATCACTGCTCATAACCACGCGTCGGCGACAATAGTGATACATCGTATGGACACTCCTCTGCCTAAGACCTCTCTACACCACGCCAACTCCGCTCCTCGCTAATGAACGATCCACCATATTCCACATTTCATCAGGAAATTCCCTCTGACGAGGTGGATACTACATCTCCGAAAAAGCCAATCTCGGTGAAATCCGATACGGACCATCCAAATGAAAGTACGGACCCTCTCCCATACGTATATACAAATTGACTAGGCCAGTATATGTCATGAAGAATTGTGAATGGTCGACCTGCCATCCACGACCATCGTGATACACAATATCCACATCACCGAGAATTGGGATCCTGGGAGGGATCCTCTGCAGGTAATGATTCGGTCTGTATACCAGATCCGGTGATGTCGTGGTCCTGCTCTCTCACACTGCTCATCTAATGGATATACATACAAGGAAATAGAGGAAAAGAGGGAGATAAGCAACAGATCATGTCATTAAAATGGGGATGGGGATACATAGAATAGCAATCACATAAACATATCATATACAACAATCAAACAGTCATCCATCAAGTCACACCAACACAATCATCCTCAAGATCATACTCTCAGATTATTCCTCTAAGGACTCTCACTCCTATGCATGTCGGCCGATATATCTCATCTGGGTCTCAACCCCAAGACATTCCCTTATCAAGCCTCTCTGCTTAAGGAACATCAGTTAGTTTGTCTAGGTAACTTTTCCGCTCGCTGTGACCCATAAGAGTGGATCTCTCTGTGAGCTCTGCTCTATCAGAGGTATCTGGGTCGCCTCGGATAGTCAACTTTAGACATGGATACTCAGGGTAAAGTCGGGATAACTAGGCTCTACCGGGGTACACGACGCACTAGGAGCTACCTAATGGTCACTGTGAGCCTCCCGAGTCCAGTTCGTACATCCCCAAGGTCTTTTCACAGACCGGTCCCTCCGTAATCCGTACTCGCACTCGAGTACAACTAACCTCGTTTGACACCCACGGTGTCAACTCTCAATATAATCAAATCATGCTATCAGTCATTCCCATTCGTCCAACAATCATCAACAATATATTATAATAATAAAATATCAGGCTATCACAACCAAGCATGTTATAGCAGTCATCATAGTAGCAGACATAGCAAACAACCCCAATCATTATCAGTTATCTAGCCTAGGGTTTCAAGCCTAACATTGATAAATCTACAATAACTAAACCCGAGACCATATTTAAAAATATTATTATATTACGGTTTGGCTATTGTTGATTATTCAATATACTAGTAGGGTTTGGGGCACCCTACACATACGCATAAATGACTGTTACTCTATGCTTGCCTCCCCTACAATGTCGGTTACTTTCTCCCCACCTTGGATTATTCAGTTTTGTTGTCCAAACTTCTCTTCCTCTCTAACCAGCTGCTGCCTTGCACCCCAGGGAGTTCCTCGATGCTCCAAAATTTGCTCTAACACATGGATAGAGTCCTAGAAATGTCATAAACTCTAATCTTGCGACAGTTTCTCAAATAGAACTCAGATTGAAGTAAGAACCCAAGAGAAGTAAATGACATGCCAAGTTAGGGATTTGAGCATTACCTCAGTTGGATCGAAGAAACGTTAGCTGATACTCGTAGTATTCACTATGTTGGTCACAGATTCGAAGTCGGAATTACGATCGGACGGACGGATTTTCCTCAGAATCAATTTTTCTATCCAAAACCCACTTTCTCCCTCTCACTCTCGAGCTGTCTCCTGGTCCCTCTCAAAAATTCTAAAATTTTCTACAAGTTTCTAGAATTTTAAAGACTAAGGGGGTGAGTCAGCACTGATTACGCCCGGCTCAAGTTTTCTATGCCCGGCTCAGCCTCTTAGGTCCGGCTCAAATTTTCTACGCCCGGCCCAAATGCGTAGATCACTGCCTTTGTGTTGGGCCCGACCTAACAAACCTGCGCCCGACCTAATTTCTGAGCCTGACTCAACACACTTGTGCCCGGCCTAACCCGTGTTGACCAGTTTGATCAGAAACTCTGATTCACACATTTCGTCTCGTTCTGAACTCGTTTGAAGTCCGATTGACCCCAAATTTGAAACATATACTAATTAACACCTAACGAACAAAATTAACCTCTCACACCAACTTAATTACTGTCTGATTCCTTAATCAAGAAAACGGGTGCTACATTACTACCCTCCTTAAAATAAATTTCGTCCTCGAAATTTAAATTAAATTACCTCTTGTAAACAGATGCTAATATTGTTGTTGCATATCAGTTTGTCTCTCCTACATTGCATCTCCAGTAACTGCATCCCAGATGACCTTGACTAAAGGAATTTGCTTCCCGCGAAGTTCTTTTGTCCTCCGGTCCTCAATTCGTACAGGTAATGCCTCATATTCTAAGTTTTCTCTTAACTGTATTGATTCAGGTTCTATGATGTACGATGGATCAGGATAATATTTTATGAGTTGGGATACATGAAAAACATCATGAAGATTTGAAAGATTAGGTGGCAAGGCTATCTGATAGGCAACTAGACCAATTCGGCGAAGAATTTGAAATGGTCCGATAAAACGAGGAGTAAGCTTTCTGGATTTTATTGCCCTGCCAATTCGAGTCTTCGGTGTGACTCTCATAAAAACATGATCGCCTTCCTGGAATTCCAAAGATCTTCTCCTTTTGTCACTATAGTTCTTCTGCCTATCCGTTGTGGCTTTCATTTTCTCCTGAATCTTCCGAACTTGTTTCATTGTTTGCTGTACCACCTCGGGTCCAATCAATTGATTTTCTCCTGTTTCATACCAACAGAGAGGTGTTCTACATTTTCTTCCATACAGTGCTTCATATGGTGCCATTCCAATACTTGAGTGGAAACTGTTGTTATATGTAAACTCAATCAATGGAAGAAATCTGTCCCAACTACCTGTATGTTCCAACACACATGCTCTTAATAAATCTTCCAGTGACTGAATTGTCCTTTCCGACTGACCATCCGTCTGAGGATGATAAGCTGAACTCATTCTTAACTTTGTTCCTAACGCACTACGTAAGCTTTGCCAAAATCTTGATGTAAATCTCGGATCCCTGTCTGAAACTATACTTGCTGGCACTCCATGCAGTCTAACTACTTCCTTAACATATAACTATGTTAATCTTTCCATTGAGAATTTTTTATTGATAGGCAAGAAATGAGCACATTTCGTTAATCTATCAATAATTACCCATATTGCATCATGCTTCTGTTGTGTCTTAGGCAAACCAGACACAAAATCCATTGCAATAATGTCCCATTTCCATTCTGGGACATCCAAAGATTGCAATAATCCTGCTGGCTTTTGATGTTCAATCTTTGCCTTTTGACACACCAAACAAGATTGGACATACTTTGCAACTTCCTATTTCAATCCAGGCCACCAAAACATTTTCCTCAAATCTTGATACATCTTTGTAGCAGCTAGATGAAAACTTAATTTGCTTTTGTGTGCTTCTTCTAGAATCAAATTCTTAATTTCTCCATCATTTGGCACACAGATTCTATCTCCAAACTTTATGATACAATTAGTACCTCTCTTAAACTCCAATGGTTCACCTGCTTCTATTTTCTGATTAACCTGTTGGAGATATTGATCTTCTGCTTGCTTTTTCCAGATTAAGTCTAGGAACTCACTCTTAATAGTGATAATACCCAAACTTATCTTGTTCTGAGATAATTCCGTTATCCCAAGATTCATGTCTCTGAATTGTTCGATCAATTCCAATTCTTTAACCATCATAGCAGATACTTGTAAATATTTCCGACTTAAAGCGTCTGCTACAACGTTCGCTTTACCAGGATGATCTTGGAGATCAAACTCATAATCCTTTATAAATTCCATCCATCTCTGTTGTCTCATATTAAGCTCTTTCTGATCGAACAAATACTTTAAGCTCTTATGATCACTATAAACTGTAAACTTAGCACCATACAAATAGTGTCTCCATATCTTTAATGCAAACACTATTGCAGCCAATTCTAGATCATGGGTTGGGTAATTCCGTTCATGTACTCTTAACTGCCTTGATGCATATGCTACTACTTTCTTATCTTGCATAAGCACACAAACCAGGCCTTGATGTGATGCATCGCAGTACACATCAAATGGTGCTAATGGATCAGGCAAGACTAATACAGGAGATGTTGTAAGCCTCCTTTTCAGTTCCTGAAAACTAGCCTCACACTCTTCCGTCCATTCAAAAGCTTTACCTTTTCTTGTCAACTGCGTTAATGGTAACGCAATCTTTGAAAATCCCTCTATAAACCTTCTGTAGTAACCTGCCAACCCAAGGAAACTCCTCACTTCACTCATTGTCTTAGGGTGTTCCCAATTCACCACTGCTGAAACTTTAGCAGGATCTACAGCTATTCCATCCTTATTTATAACATGCCCAAGAAATTGTACTTCGTCCAACCAAAATTCACACTTAGACAACTTGGCATAAAGTTGTCTGTCCTTAAGTATTTGAAGTACAATCCGAAGATGCTCTGCATGTTCTTCTCTACTCGGAGAGTAGATCAGAATGTCGTCAATAAACACCACGACAAATTTGTCAGGATATGGTTTTGAAGATACGATTTATGTAATCCATGAATACAGCAAGTGCATTAGTTACGCCAAAAGGCATAACCAGATACTCATAATGACCATACCGGCTCCTGAATGTAGTCTTCGGTATATCTTCTTCTTTCACTCTGATCTGATGTTACCCTGATCTCAGATCTATCTTAGAAAACACAGTTGCTCGCCGCAACTGATCCATCAGATCATCTATTCTTGGCAACGGATACTTATTCTTGATTGTTACCTTATTCAGTTACCGATAATCTACACACAATCTTGAGCTACCATCTTTCTTTTTCACAAATAAAACTGGTGTTCCCCATGGTGAAACACTAGGTCGGATGAACTCCTTCTTTAACATGTCTTCCAACTGCTTCTTCAACCCTTCTAACTCTGCTGGGGACATTCGATACGTTGCTATCGATATTAGTTCGGTCCCTGGTACAAGATCAATTGTGAACTCTATCTCTCTCTTAGGTGGCAGCCCTGGAACATCATCCGGAAAAACTTCTGGAAATTCACAAACAATAGGCAGTGCATCCAGCTTAGGAGACTCCTTGGCTTCCAAGGAAAACAATACCATGCAACCTCTAAGTCGTCCATCTTCCGAGTTACTGTAACTGGCAGGCAATAATCCAGATTGCTTCGAAAAACAAAGGGTTTTATTTGAACAGTCTAATATAACATGATTGGCCGAAAGCCAGTCCATGACTAGGATAATATCAATCTGCTGCATAGGCAAATAGACGAGGTCTGCAATAAACTTCCTATTTTCTAAAATAATAGGACAATTTCTGCAAACAAATATAGTGGTTAAAGTTTCACCCGTAGGAGTAGAAATAGTAAGATCATAAGGTAATGAAGAAACAGGTAATTGCAAATGATCCATGCACTCCATCGATATAAAAGAATGACTAGCACCCGAATCAAATAAAACAGATAAGAGCTTTCCAAACATTAAGCACTTACCTTATATCAAATCAGGACACTGAGAAGATTCAGATCCTCTCACGGCGAAGACTCTCCCCGCAGTCTGAGGTCTCCCACCTTGCTGATCTTTGGCTTGAGTCTGACTTCCTGCTCCTTGACTCTTCCCAGCTGGTTGTACATTCTGAACTCTACCAACATTATTCTGAGGACAATTCCATGACATGTGACCTATATTTCCATAGGTGTAACAGGTAGAATTCAATAACTGAGGGCAATCTCTCCTGAAATGAGGTCCTCCGAATTTGAAACATATCAAGCCTCTCGGTTGTGCTTGACCATAACTCTCCCTTCTTGTATTCATTGATTGCTGAGTAGGGCGACTATATGGCTTCGCTCTTAACTGATACCTTCCTCCTCTTCCTCTTTGGGTGTTACTTTTGATTGGTCCGCCGCTCTTCTGTTGTTGCTGCACATTTCCAGCACGATCATGTGTTTCCAATGCAATACATTTTTCCACTAGTGCTGGAAAATGATTTATCTCAAATGGTAACATTGCTCGCTTTAATTCGGGCCTCAGTCTTTCCTCAAACTTCCTACACACCCACTCCTCATCGGGATGAACTTGATAAAACTGTGAAAATTTCAACAATGACTCAAACTTGGCAGCATATTCTCCCATGGACATAGATCCTTGCTTCAGATTAGAGAATTCTTTCTCCTTCTCATTCCTAACACTCTTAGGAAAATACTTCTCCAAGAAGCAGTCTTTGAACAATTCCCAAGTAATCACTTGTTCTTCAGCTTCCATTAGTCTCTGTTTATTCCTCCACCAAGCCTCTGCTGCCCCAACCAACATAAAGTAGCATATGTCACCTTCCTCTCTTCCCTACAGTGCATGGCTACAAATACTTTCTCCACCTCTTGCAACCAATTCTCTGCAGCTTCAGGGTCTTAATCACCACGGCATTGGGGTGGATTGGCTTTCATAAAAGCATGCAGGCCATTTTCAAGACTTTCCTCCTCCCGCACAGTATTCAACTGATGCAATCTTTCATCCCTTTCCTCTTATCTTTGCATAAACTGGGTATTTTGCTGAGTTTGTTGCAGTATGGCGGTAGCCAATTCCCTCATCACTCGCATTGTCTCATTAGGATCACCTCCATTAATATTCCCAGATGCACTTCCGGGTATGTCGGCGGGTCTATCTTCTTCAATTCTACCACCCCTTCCTCTTCTTCCTCTACCACGAGCCATTATAATTTCCTTTAAAAGAAAACATCAGCTCCTTTATTCATAAGACACACAAAATCACATAAACAGATATATTATCTTATGTGTCTCATGATTACTTGTGCATCGGACACTCTACCCGTTCTAAGCATAGCTGGCATCCAATGAGGATCCAACTAATAGTGTCGGTACTCATCCTACCCCACAGTCTGATTTAGAATCAAACTGCTCTAATACCACCAAATAAGACACCCCGATGTCCCATTAAGAAAACCCTAATCAATTAAACCTTAATCCATAATTAACGTTAACGCATTTATTACATTTGAAAATAAATATATAACGGAAGGAATAAAATTATGCACATCGGATTAAAGCATACATCGACCATATATACATAATATGTACATCCAGTCTCCACAATGTACCATAGATCCCAACCGAGGGATCCTTAACCTTACAACTATACAAACACTGCAAACTAAAAGAAAACATACCTAAACTGGTCACAGACATAACAAACATAAGAAGAGGTCCTGATACTACCCATCCCATCTCTCAAAATACATCAGAAAGTAAAAAGAACTCACAGAGACTGTCGTCCTAACAAGCACAACAAACAGAACCATATCACTGACGATATGGGCGCCTGGAGCTACCCTCACCCTCTCCATAATGGCATCGATAGACCCTACCAAAACGGGTCCTAGGCTCCTAAACCTACTTATCGCTGCTCATAACTACACGTCGGCGACGATAGTGATACATCGTCTGGACACTCCTCTGCCTACGACCTCTCTGCACCATGCCAACTCCGCTCCTCGCTACTGAACGATCCACCATATTCCACATGTCATCAGGAAATTCCCTCTAACGAGGTAGATACCACATCTCCGAAAAAGGCAATCTCTGTGAAATCCGATACGAACCATCCAAATGAAAGTACAGACCCTCTCCCATACGTATATACAAACTAACTAGGCCGGTATATGTCATGAAGAATCGTGAATGGTCGACCTGCCATCCACGATCATCGTGATACACAATCTCCACATCACCGAGAATTGGGATCCTGGGAGGGATCCTCTATAGGTAATGATTCGGTCTATATCCCAGATCCGGTGATGTCGTGGTCCTGCTCACACTGCTCATCTAATGGATATACATACAAGGAAATAGAAGAAAAGAGGGAGATAATCAACAGATCATGTCATTAAATTGGGGATGGTGATACATAGAATAGCAATCACATAAACATATCATATACAACAATCAAACAACCATCCATCAAGTCACACCAACACAATCATCCTCAAGATCATACTCTCAGATTATTCCTCTAAGGAGTCTCACTCCTATGCATGTCGGTCGATATATCTCAGGGTACACGACGCACTAGGAGCTACCTAATGGTCACTGTGAGCCTCCGGAGTCCAGTTCGTACATCCCCAAGGTCTTTTCATAGACCGGCCCCTCCGTAATCCGTACTCGCACTCGAGTACAACTAACCTTGTTTGACACCCTGTCATACGACTCGCCACCTTGCCAATATGCAATGCAACAACCTTCCTTAAGTTAACACTGGAACCTTCTCTCACAATCCAAATCTCAAAATCACAGTCTCAGATTGGATGGCAATACATCCCCGTCTTAAAGCCACAGTCTCAAGGCATTACCATGGTGTCAACTCTCAGTATAATCAAATCACACTATCAGTCATTCCCCTTCATCCAACAATTATCAACAATATATTATAATAATAAAATATCAGGCTATCACATCAATCATCACAACCAAGCATGTTATAGTAGTCATCACAATAGTAGACATAGCAAACAACCCCAATCATTATCAGTTATCTAGCCTAGGGTTTCAAGCCTAACATTGATAAATCTACAATAACTAAACCCAAGACCATATTTCAAAATACTATTATATTACGGTTTAGCTATTGTTGATTATTCAATATACTAGTAGGGTTTGGGGCACCCTACACATATGTATAAATGACTGTTACTCTATGTTTGCCTCCCCGACAATGTCGGTTACTTTCTCCCCTCCTAGGATTATCCGGTATCGTTGTCCAAACTTCTCTTCCTCTCTAACCATCTGCTGCCTTGCACCCCAGGGAGTTCCTCAATGCTCCAAAATTTGCTCTAACACATGGACAGAGTCCTAGCAATGTCATAAACTCTAATCTTGCGACAGTTTCTCAAATAGAACTCAGATTGAAGCAAGAATCCAAGAGAAGTAAATGACAATGCCAAGTTAGGGATTTGAGCATTACCTCAGTTGGATCGAAGAAACGTTAGCTGATACTCGTAGTATTCACTGCGGTGGTCACAGATTCGAAGTCGGAATTACGATCGGACGAACGGATTTTCCTTAGAATCAATTTTTCTCTCCAAAACCCACTTTCTTCCCTCTCACTCTCGAGCTCTCTCCTGGTCCCTCTCAAAAATTCTAAAACCTTCTACAAGTTTCTAGCATTTTAAAGACTAAGGGGGTGAGTTGGCACTGACTACGCCCGGCTCAAGTTTTCTATGCCTGGCTCAGCCTCTTACGCCCAGCCTAATTTCTGAGCCCGGCTCAACACACTTGTGCCCGGCCTAACCTGTGTTGACTAGTTTGACCAGAAACTCTGATTCACACATTTCGTCGCGTTCTGAACTCGTTTGAAGTCCGATTGACCCCAAATTTGAAACACATACTAATTAACACCTAACGAACAAAATTAAGCTCTCACACCAACTTAATTACTGTCTGATTCCTTAATCAAGAAAACGGGTGTTATAGAGGGAATTTGATGAGATTGGGGTAGATCTTTCTTGGTAGGAATTTCTATAGAGGAAGGTGAATAAGGGCAGGTCCAATATGATTGTATAGAGTGGATGGAAGTGGATTAGTCTGCCCATAAGGAATGGGTGCATACCATGGGTATTGTGTAGGCTCGGGCTCATACTCATATTCAGGTAATGGGTAAAAAGGTCTGGTTGACTCTGGTTCTGGTTCATGTTAGTGAAAGATAATTTTCCAATCTCTCTTGACTTTGGCCCAGCTTTCAGCTTTGCCATTGTACAAGATTGAACTATTTATGTAAGGAAATTTGGTTCTTAGCATTTTAGGAAAGGGGGCACCTAGGTTAATCCCTACATCATCTAGTTGATTGAACCAGGGATCATTTGTAGGTATTATGGGTTGGAAATGTGGTTTGTTTGGTGAGTGTGCAGGTCAGGCTATTTGTGGTGCAGTGGTTTGTGAGTCAGGTGAGGGTTGTGTTGGTAGTTTGGGAATATAAACATCATGGTGAGGTGAAGGTGGTAACACAGACTCAATAGGTGCAATAGCAACATTATTCCTATTTTCTAAACTTTCTCCTAGAGCATCTACTGCTAATTGAACAAGATCATTAGCAGGGATGTTTACCTCAAAAGTCACAATAGACTTAGCCTTTCTTGAGGGTTGTCTTCCTCTTGCTAGAATAGCAGCAGACAGCTTTTGCTTCTTCAGAATAGTTCTAATAGGAACATCGTCCTCATCATCTTCATATTCATTGTGAGATAGGATTAGATTTCTTGTCCTTTTCTGAGATGGAACAGTATGAGATGCATCAGCAGGTTGTTCCCTAATTATAATGCCAGCAGACTTCTTAGTAATATGTTTCCTTGCAGCAGTAGTTTTCCTTCCTACTATTTTCTTTCTTAGCCCTAGAACTTCAGTATTGTTTAGTTCTATTTGTTCCTCCTTAATCTTTAGCATCTCTTCTTCTTTAGCCATAGCTACCTGAATGTAGGTGCTGAGATTCATGTTGGCTATATTCATCTTTCCAAAATCAGCAGCAGACATACCCTTCTCAGTTAGAATTCTTGCTTGCTCTTCACGAGACTTGGCAGCAAGAATATCATAAATTTGTTGAGATTTGAAGATCTTTGACAGAAGATGACAATATGGAATGGCAGAGAGCTTCTTCCTGTGAACAACAGCATCCCTGAATCTTCCAAAGAGTATTCTGGGCAAGTTGATTTTGTTTTCAGTGACGAGATGGCAAAGACAAAACTTGTGCAGAGCTGACAAGTTATCCTTAGACCCAATCTTGTGAAGAATAGACTTGTTCAACAACTGATGAAGAATGTGGACCTCATCCTTCATCTCCACTGACTTCCATGAATGACTTCTCACTGTATCTTCTTTCATCAGGAAGGCAGCTACCACTTCAGAACCACCAAGGTCCTTATCCCAAGTATTGGTAAAGACCACTCCTTCTTGAGCACAGATGATAGTATCAGAAATGGTCTTTTCAGAGACCACTACTCTTTTTTCAAGTACCTCAGCAGAAATTTCAGTGATTGTTACTTCATGTTTTCTCCAGAAATCCCTAATTAGGTTAGGGTAGATCGAGACTTTCTCTATGAACATACATTCCCAACCAGCAGCAGTGATGTTCTTACTCACATCCAAGTTATATTCTTTCAAGATTCCAAATTTAAAGTGGTGCTCCACAGCAGGATTCAGCTTGTCCACATTAAAGTTAGAAACAGCAGAAGAGGAAGCCATTGTTGAGGTTTGAGGGTTAGGGTTTGGAGACAGGTGAAACAGAGTACACGATAATTCAAGGAGAAGAGTTTGTGAAAGGTTTTTAAAAGGGAAATGATATTACTTAAAAAGGTTTCGAGTGTGAAGAGTTTTCCCAAAGAAAATAATTAAAAAAGAAAACGTGTGAAGAAAGATGTAATGAGTGCTGATACAGCGCAGGTTTTTGAAACCGTAAAAAGGCTATCGATGCGATTGATAAGGCAATAGTACTTTGTCTTTTGCTTGACCATGAGACAAGATTAGCTCCAATGAAGTGGCGTCCTCCATTGGTACGTTTTCTTTCAATTCTATCTCCAGCATAGTCAGCATCCCAAAAGCCAACTAATCTGTAATCATCATTTTTCTTAAAGCACAAACCCAGATTAGTAGTACCTTTTAAATATCTAAATATTCTTTTAACTGCTGATAAATGAGATTCTTTTGGATCAGATTGAAAACGAGCACACAAACATACACTGAACATTATGTCAAGTCTAGACGCAGTGAGATATAAGAGAGATCCTATCATACCTCTATATACCTTTTAGTCTACCTTTTTATCTATATCATCTTTGTTCAGTATGGACGTGGGGTGCATAGGAGTGTTCATTGGTTTGCAATCATCCATCTTGAATTTCTTAAGAAGTTCTTTTGTGTACTTAGTTTGATGGATGTACACCTCATCCACTGTTTGTTTAACTTGAAGTCCAAGGAAGAACTTGAGTTCTCCCATCATGCTCATTTCAAACTCTTTCTACATAAGCTTAGAGAATTCCTTGCATAGAGATTCATTAGTAGCACCAAATATTATGTCATCAACATATATTTGAACAACAATAAAACTATATTTATTGAATTTTCTAAATAAGGTTGTATCAACCTTTCCTCTACTGAATCCATTATCCATTAAGAATAAACTTAACCTTTCATACCAAGCTCTAGGAGCTTGTTTAAGGCCATATAAAGCTTTATTTAGCTTATATACATGTTCGGGTTGGGTTTCACTTTCAAAACCCGGAGGTTGCATAACATACAGTTCCTCACTAATAACACCATTTAGAAAAGCACTTTTTACATCCATTTGATATAGCATTATACTATGATGTGCAGAAAATGATAATAAGATGCGAATAGCTTCTAGTCTAGCAACTGGTGCAAAAGTTTCAGTATAGTCTATACTTTCATCCTGAGAATATCCTTGAGCAACTAATCGAGCTTTATTTCTTACCACTTTCCCATTTTCATCAAGCTTGTTTCTGTAAACCCATTTGGTTCTAGTAACAGACATGTTCTTTGGTATAGGTACAAGAGTCCACACTTCACTTCTTTCAAACTGATTCAGCTCTTCCTGCATTGCAAGAATCTAGCCTTCGTCTAGTAGAGCCTCGTCTACTGTCTTTGGTTCTAACTCAGAGATTAATACAAAATCATCTTGATCTCTGAATGTAGATCTGGTTCTCAGCTTATCATTAGGATTCCCAATGATTTGATCTTGAGGATAGTAATTCTTGAAATACCAATACCTCTGAACATTTTCCTGTTGAGAAGTTGGAGTTTCTGACTCATGTTGTTGGGGTTCATCCACTTGATCATCAGGTTTGATATTTGCTTGATTTTCAGAATCTTTGAGATTCAAATCTGCAATGGCTTCATCAAGCTCTGATAATTTCTTAGCAGGCTGCTTGTCATCAAATTTAACATGTATACATTCTTCTACTACTAAGGTTCTAGAATTATAAACTCTAAACCCTTTTGATGATTCAGAATACCCTAACAGAATTCCATTATCTACTTTAGCATCAAACTTACCAAGTTGATCTTTAGTATTCAATATAAAACATTTACAACCAAAAGGATGAAAGTAAGATATGTTGGGTTTTCGTCCTTTCCACAATTCATAAGGAGTCTTATTCAAGATTGGTCTAATGTATATTTTGTTCTGAATGTAGCAGGCAGTATTATTAACAGCTTCAGCCCAGAATTGTCTAGGGATAGAGTTATCATTGAGCATTGTTCTAGCCATCTCTTGAAGAGATCTGTTCTTTCTCTCTAACACACCATTTTGCTGTAGTGTTCTAGGTATTGAGAAGTTGTCAAGTATACCACTTTCTTCACAAAACTTTTGGAATAGCTCATTTTCATACTCTCCCCCATGGTCACTTTTGATTGAAGTGATACACATGCCTATTTCATTCTATACACGTTTGTAGAATATAGAGAAGACCCTGAATGACTCATCCTTGTGAGCTAGGAACATAACCCATGCCCTTCTAGTGTAGTCGTCTACTATGACTAGACCATATTTCTTCCCACTGACAGAGGCAGTCCTTGTTGGTCCAAACAGATCAAGGTGTAGCAACTCAAGTGGTCTATTGGTACTAACAATATTCTTAGATTCAAAAGAACCCTTGACTTGTTTTCCCCTTTGACATGCATCACAAAGAGCATCAGATTTGAACTTAAGGTTTGGTAATCCTCTCACGAGGTTATGCTTATTTAGCTTTGAAATTAATTTCAAGCTTGCATGACTTAGCCTTTTGTGCCAAATCCATCGCTCATCTTCAATGGACACTGGACATGAGACACTTTGATTTGAGAGGTCCTCCAAGTCAATCTTATACAGATTGTTTTGCCTCTTGGCAGTAAATAAGAGTGATCCATCAGGTTTCTTGACATTACACATGTTCTTATCAAAAGAAACAGCAAACCCACTATCACACAATTGACTTATGCTTAGCAGATTGTATTTTAAACCATTAACTAAAAGAACATTATCAATCGAGAGAAAAGGATGTTTACCAATTTTACCAACTCCAATGATCTTTCCTTTCTGGTTACCTCCAAAAGTAACCCAGCAACCATCTTTGTGTCTAAGGTCTTGGAACATACACCTTTCTCCTGTCGTGTGATGTGAGCAGCCACTATCCAAGTACCAAGATGCTTGTTTCTTTCCTGTTGTTAAGCAAATCTGCAACAGGGATGATCTTGTTTTTAGGTACCCAAATTGACTTGGGTCCTTTCTTTGTCATATCCAAGGCCAGACTTATCATGTGGTGACCTAGAGTACCTTAAAATTAAACTTAGTTTATCTGAGCCACCTACAAATTTATACTGAGTGTCTATCAGGTATGTCACATCTTGTTTCTGTTTTGCAACTTCACAAGAAACATTGGGCTCACACTTGAGTTTGTCAGTTAAACTGACATTCTCATATTTAAGGTTATTATTCTCATTTACAACACTTAGTTTTTCCATGCAAACCCTATCATATTCATTAGATAGTTTTGAAAATTTCTTTTTGAGACTTTTATACTCATGAGACAGAATTGAGGAGTTGTACAATAATTCATCAAATGCATCTTGAAGAATGAATTGGTCAGAATCCATTACCTCAGCATCGGTGTATTCATTTTCTGATGATGTATTAGCCATGAGACAGATGTTTGCCTCTTCCTCAGCTTCGTCTTCCTCTTTAGATGAAGACAGATCCAGATCCTCCCAAGTAGCCATCAAACCCTTCTTCTTCTTGAAGAACTTCTTCTTGTCCTTTAGATCAGGGGCAGACAGCTTTGAAATGACCAGACTTTTTGCATTCGAAGCACAGAGGTGGACCTTTTTCTTTGGAGTCAGATTTCTCTTTGAAGAACTTTTTGTTGAACTGCTTCCTTCTGAAACCACCTTTTTTTCTCAACATATGTTGAATCTTTCTGGAGATGAAAGACAATTCATCCTCATCAGATCCTTCATCACTGTCTGTAGGGTCTGCTTCATCTGAGGATTCCTCAGCTTTAAGAACTTTTGATGAGTTAGCCTTCTTTGCCTTTAGAGCAACAAATTTTCCTTTTCTGGAGTTATCTTCTTCATTGAGCTCAAGCTCATGAACCTTCAAAGATCCAAGAAGTTCCTCCAAAGTGAGAGTATTGAGGTTTTTTTCCCTGAATAACAGTGACCTTAGGTCTCCACTGTTTATGTAAGCTCCTCAAAAATTTTCTGACACGATCTCTATTCTCATAAGTTTTTCCAAGAGATCTAAGACTGTTGGTGATTATTTGAAATCTTTCGAACATTTGATCTATGGTTTCATGATCAGCCATTTTGAATAACTCATACTGGTGAACCAGCATGCTTATCTTTGACTCCTTGACTTGGGATGACCCTTCATGAGCTAGGGCAAGAGTATCCCATATTTCTTTAGCAGTGTTACAGCTATGGACTTTATCATGCTCAAATCTGGTGATAGCACACATCAAGTAGTGCTTGGCTTTCAGATTGAGTTGATGTTGAGTTTTCTGCTCTGGAGTCCATTGAGCTCTAGAAATAGCAGCTCCATCATCACCTCTTGGCTCAGTGTAGCCAGTTTCAATCAGCTCCGAGACGTCCACATTTTGTGCATTAAGAAAAGTCATCATTCTCTTTTTCCAGTAGTCATAATCACTACCATCAAAGAGAGGAGGTCTGTTGATTGCTTGTCCTTTTGTATCCATGCTTGTTAGATCGTACTCCCTCAGCACTTGTTAGATGCTCAACCCTTTCGAGGCTGAGCTCTAATACCAACTGAAGTTGACACAGGCAAACACAAGAAGGAGGGGTTGAATTGTGTTTGTTAATAATTTTCGAAAACAACCTTTTTCAAATAATTTTCTCAAGCAGAAATTAACAAAGACGCACACAGAAAAAGATCTTTAAATGATTAACAATCTCAAGTTCAAATCCCCACAGTTAGTATAACCAAGAACTGTAAAAGATAAGGGTTTAGAAAAATCACACTAGTGTTTTATCCTGGTTCACTCTCTTCCAACCAAAAGCTACATCCAGTCCCTTCTACCTGAAGGTTTTATCCACTATTCTCCAAATAGATTACAAGTATTTAAAACCTCTTCAGGCTACAAGTATTCTTTCTCTACCAAGCTCTTCAGGCTCTAACTCTAACAAAGGGATTTAAGATCTTGATCTAAGAACTCACTTTGTGTGAGAATATGAAAGTTTAAGATTAAATGAATATTACAGAGATATTCAAGCTAGAGAAGAACACAGACTATTGCACTTGAAAGTTTACTGGAATGTTGATTGAAAATTGGCAAAAGTTGTTCTTCAGAATAGACATGGTTGTCTATTTATAGTGAGCTTCATCTTCTCTTGAAAAACTTCAACAGTCTTGAATAAACTTCCCGTTTAGAAATAGCATTTAATGCATAAGATCCGTTGAGTCTGATAACTTGATATGCTTCATGGAGAAGTGCTCTTGTTTATCAAAGGAATGCTCAAATTAGAGCTGCCACTTCCCTGTTGTACCAACAGTTGATTTTTGACTTTCCTTCTTTGTATTTGATTTGATCTTTTCAGCAAAGTAGTTGACAGAGTACAAAGATTTATATTTTCGATGGTACTATGTTCTTTTATCCAAGAGACAAAGGGTTAACAATAGAAGCAGCAAGAGTAAAAAGACATTTATTCTCTTGAATTAAATAGACAATCATTTGAAATAAATACGTTCAAGCTTAGACAGGTTTACTTCTTAAAAGCTAGTCAACACACAGATCTTTGAACGTGCAACAATAACTTATCAGTGAGACGGGCTCATCTACTGATACTGCATCTATAAATCCTTGTCAAGTTCCAAGTGTTGAACTCACTATTTTCAAGAGCTCGTCTACTAACGTGGCAATTAGTGAGACTACTCGTCTATTATCAAGACTTGGTATACTCAATAGCTCGTCTACTGACGTGGCATCTAGTGAGACTACTTGTTTATCAAGTCTTTGGACTTGCTATTGTAACACTTGTGTTTTAAGGCATTATTTATTTGTTGGATAACTAAGTTTAAGACTTTAATTTTAGGTCTAATATGCATGTTTAGGTGTTGGTAACCTTGCATGGAAAGTACGAGATTCACCAGCGTTGAATTGAATGAGAACGTGTTCTATAATTTCCATTATACCGTTTAGAATGCTTAAGAATGCATAATAGGAAACAGGAATACGATAAAATGTATGAAACAGGAATGCTGGACAGCAACCAGCGCTGAGCGCCGGCTTCCCTGCGCTGAGCGCCAGCCAAAAGGACACGTGGTGCGATGAGATTGGCCCGGGGAGGCAGTGCAGAAGCACCAGCGCTGGGCGTTGGGCGCCAAAAACTCATAATTTAGAGAGAGGGAGAGAGAGAGAGAGAGGGAGAGAGAGGAGAGAAAGAAAGAGAGAGAAATTTCTAGAGTTGATTCTGATCAATCCGTTCGTCCTACTGGAAAACCGATTATACCGTTGTGATCCTCGCGACTTCTACTTCATCATCCTACCTTTCTTTTCTTGGTTAGGCTATGGTAAGTCTATGTTTTTATGCCGAAATGTTGTTCGTGATAGTATTGAAGTTATCTCTCAATCCCTTTATCGGTTTTCATTTCCGTCTTCAGATTTGAGCTACACATACCGCGTACTTCGTGAATATGTATTCAAGTGAATTTTTGGAGCCCCAGAGGTAGGAGAACCTCACGAGGCAGAATTGAGGAGTAGAGAGCGAGCTCGTTTCATTGCTCTAAAGCTAGCCTACGACATCTCAGGTGGGGGAAAGAAGCTCCCTATCGTCGGAAATGGCTAAGTAACATATTTTACAATAATGGCGTAGGACGACCTAAATCCTACTAGTAGGCGAATAATGGGCAATATCAATATCACATTGGGGACTAATTAGTGGTACCAATGATGATATGAAAATTGTAGATTTATCGTCGTTAGGTTAATTTTATGATATCTGAGGTTGTCTGATTTTATCATAGTTGAGCTGTTTGCTGTGTGCTGTTTTGATTAACATGTTAATTGTACTTTATTATGTTTGTTTGAATATTTTATTATTATTTTATTATTATTATGATTTTATTTTTATTATTTTATTATTATTTTATTTGGATTATGGTTGATAATATGAATTGAGTGATAATATGCTTTAGTTGCTATGACTTGCTTAGTTGGTTCCTAGGTATTGAGATATGATATTGTAAAGATATGCATGTTGGGGAGAGTGTGATATTTGATTTATTAGTGCCTAGCCTAATAAGATATTATTTAATATTGATGTAACTTGAGATATTATATGAGATGATGATGGAAGGTTGAGGCACTAGGCTATAAATCGATATGAGTCGGTGATACACATATAGATGTGTGGTGTTGTTCACAGCCGTGTGAGTGGAACACACGAGGTCAATGTATCTAATTACGGATACCGGATATCATTGGTAAGTTCCCTAATGGAAATGGGGGAGACTACTGTGATACTCATGTAGTCCTTGATGAGCTGCTCTGAGTGCTTATGCACTATTTCTCCATAGGACGCGCTGAGGTCTTTTGGACGCGCTGAGATCTATGGAGAATAGGGACGCACCATTATGTGCTTATAGCGCTATTCCCAATGGGGGAAAAGTGGTGCACCGTGCTTATGCACTATTCCCTACTAGAGATGAAGGAATAGGGGCGCACAGAAATATTTGGATACGCACCGCTTGGACGACTGACTAATATCCCTAATCAGACGAGGGATGTGTGACAGGATTAGGTGGTGGCCACGTCAGCATATATGATTAGTTGCATGAGTGCGAAGGGTAGAGGAATATTATCTATTTCGAGAATGAGTGTTATATCTATATGTGTTTATTTGGTGATGCATGTATGTGTGCTATTATTGTTGATATGTTATGTAACATTTTCCGCTTATGATGATAGCACGTTTCTTATCCCCTATTTTCTCTATATTATGTATGTTTATTTATGTGATCGTTATGAGAAGACTCTGCGGAGGAGCCAGCTATTGAGGAGCGTTGAAGGACTTCTTATGATCCAGATGTTGGATAACAAGCGGTGGATCCTAGCAGTATAGTTTAGAGTCTATGGCCAGTGCGTCTTTTTGAGAAGTTGTATCTTCCGTTGCTTTTGGAAGCATATGCTAGTGTGTATATTTTGGGACCCTGCTAATGGGGTACCCTCTTTAATTTATTAGCACAGTATGTTTGTATTTATATATATGTGTGGTGTGATGTTTTATTTTTGTTCTTTACTTTTAAGTCTTTAACATTTATGATTTTCTGTGTATACGTCTAACGCTAATATTACGATTAAGTTTTAGTTAATTTAGGTTTTTCTTTAATAAGACATCGGGGTGTTTCAGCTATAATTCTTAAAATTTATTTCATGGTCTCGTCTACTTGACTTTTATTCGACTTAGTTATTCGTTCACTAAGTCAATTTTAAGACCTCGTCTAAACACAATTTTTAACAGACTCGGAGATATTACCAAGGGTTGCTAGCTCGTCTAGAGGATCAAGATACAATCCGATATGATTCCATTCTTTATTTTAGGTTCCACTGACTAGTATAAATCAAACAGTCCTGCAATCAATAACACACAAGTTAGATCTTTGACAACACTTTGCCATACAAATTTAACCTTTTTGTTAATATCAAAACTTAAGAGATTGTTTAATCCAAAACCACTTTGGATCTAACAATAGCAGCATAAAATTCTGCAGAAAATGAGTATAAGAACCCATAGTAAACAGCAAAGCAGCCAAGGATTGATTCATATTTATCTCTGAAGATTGCACCACCTCCAGCAAGACCTAGAGAACCTTTAGATGAACCATTCGTATTCACTTTAATCCAACCAGGGTTAGGATGAATCCAATCAACTTGGATAATTTTAGGAGATTTACCCGGGTGGCCTTTAACACCAAGCAACTCAATAATTCTTGCTTCCTCCACAGTAGAGAACATTGTGTTTGTAGACAAATTTCCAAAAAGACTAAAGGAGGCTTTGATTATGCTAATGGCTGCCCTCACTGTGATTCTTTTGTCCTCAAACTTCAACTTATTCCTTGAGAACCAAATGATCCAAATAGGGAATTTATGATAGCAGGCAAGATAATATCTTTCAATTGCATACTCCAATGCTTATTGCCAAGAGAAAGAATGGAGAAGATAGAAGAACAATCCACCTGCAAACCAAAGACTGAACCAATCCACTGCCAAATCTGTTTGGCATAAGAGCATCTGAAGAAGAGGTGATCTGAATTCTCTGCCTCTGCATAACACAGGCTGCATATTGAAACTGTGGTGCAACCTATTCTGATTTCTTATACCTCTTTGCTTGCCAGAAAAATTGGGAAAAGAAAAGATAAGGCTGAATTTATTGTTTCTGATTTTTTAGAATTTGCTTTTATATTTTCAAAAAGAAAAAACAGGGTTAGCTTTTGAATTTGGGGATAATATTTCTAAACTCCTCTGTTTTGAACCGGTTGAATAATGTGTTGTGGTATTGGGCTTTTTGCATTAGCATCACGATGAACAATAATCTTCATTCAGAATCTTTTGATGGTGCAAAGATGATGTTGTTATCATCTCAAACTAATTTTTGGGGAATAGGTGATCTAATGTCGAAGGCATTTGAGCTTTTATGTATATTTATCTTAACAAGGCCATATCAAGAAAGTCTGCAGTAATTTGAGTATATATATTTATCCTTTTCTTTTGCAGGAGTTTTTATCTGCTGATGTTGAGCATAGTCCAATTAATCCCAAGTCATCAGGAAAAAGAAACGTTGTTAATGTTGACATGTGCTCTCTCTATTATTATTGTGGGACACACACTTTTAGCAAGAAGATGCCATAGATGAAAGCCATCAAGAATGACTGAATGAGGAATGTGATTGATCGTTGGGCTCTCTGCTTTGCGATTGTCAAGCATTTTTATGGCATGGTTTAATCAAATCGTTCAAAATTATATGATTTTGTTATTGGCATTTTATTCATGAATGAATTAGAGTATTTTGGTTATATGTATCATTGATATTAGTACAATTATTTGAATTCCATTATTCTCCTTAATTAAAGTCGTATTTGAATGGTGTTGGTTGACATTGCGTCAGATTTAAGAGCATATGGAATTATACGACTAACCAATAAATAAGAATAGTTACTGAAAAAGAAAACTTTTTCGAAATTTGAAATTAAAGATATAAAATTGCAAAAAAATAAAAATACATTTATGTTTCCTTCAAAAAAAAAAATTTACATTTATGTTTCAATTACTTTGGTCTTAAGTATTGCTGTACCAATGTATTTATAATTTAACTAACCAAGATGTACTGGCCGAGGTAGTAAGCTCGGCCACCGAGCTCGGAAGCTTAACTACTTTAATGACACACTTATCTAAAACTCAGCTAACAACCTTACTTTAGATAAGAGATAACTCTTATCAGTAAAAGAGATGGGAGTTGAGTTAAAAGAGATAAGTGATAAGTGATAAGAGATAAACTAGATCCTAGAAAATAGGATCGGTCTACTCCTCTCCTCCTCTATAAAAGGAGGAAGAGTCTAAGAGAGAAGACACTTTTACTTTGAACTAGAGCTTGGTGTTCTCTCTTAAGCGTATTAGAGGTCCCGGTTGTGATCAAGAGGCTATCCATAGGTCCTTGTCCACCGGAGTACATCAGATACAAGATTAAGAGATTGATGCACCACGTGATCAAGGGTTGAACACAGAACTACGTTTGGCTTTGATTCCCCTTGGGATACGTAGGACCGGAATATAAGTATTCTGTCAAGCCACGGTCTAAAGCAACCCCAACGTTCACCCTTGGTCTGACGTTTACGGCGGGATTCCGGCAACTCTGATCCCGGCAGGAACATTTGGCGCCCACCGTGGGGCCGAGGAAAAACTTTCCCCGGTTCCATAAGATTTAATGGTGACTACACGGAACGGACCGAAGGGAGGGGCCCACAGTGCAAATCATGTCGAGGAATCAAACTCTAATCATAACAACCCCCCACCTCCTCCCTTCGATGAAGGTAATCCGCAACTGGGAGAGATCATGGCACAATTGAGACAGTTGCATCAGGAGAACGAGGAGATTCGTACGTAGTACCAAAGGCTGTTGAGAACTCGGAAAAGGGGAAGATCGACAACACTTGCCGAGGAAGAGCATTCCTCACCCGATGACAGCCAGAGAGACCCCACTTATGTGCCTTCTCGTGATGACACAAGCCGACCTTCCAGAACCAGGCTCGGGCCCGAGGCCTCAAGGGTCAGATCTCGTACTGAGGAGACCACTCACAGAGAGAGAGCAAGAGACAGACGACCGAGATTACCTTTCACTGATGCCATTGACGAGGTGATCATACCTCGGCATTTCAAATCTCTTAATATTGATAAGTATAATGGCACTACTGATCCAACAGAACATGTACAATCTTTCATTTCATCTATTTACTTGGTGACCAATTCGGAAGCCATCATGTGCAAGATCTTTCCAACCACTTTGTAGGGACCTGCCTTGACTTGGCTCACGAATCTTCCACCTCGGTCGGTGGATTCTTTTGATATGTTGGTTACAAAGTTCACTGCACAATTCACAGCAAGCCGAAGGCATAAAAAGCACTCGGTCTCACTTGTGAATTTCAGGCATGAGAAAAATGAATCACTCAGGGATTACATGGCTCGCTTTAGCGCTCAACAGGTTTTAATCCCCAATATGAGCTCAGAACTTTGCCTTCATACCGTTATGAATGGTTTGAGGCCAGGGCTGTTCTTTGAATATTTATCTCGGAAGCCACCGAGGGATTTTGAAGAACTTCAAGAAAAAGCCACAGGGTTCATGAACTCGGAAGAGATGGTAGAATCAAAGAAAAGAATTTTTGAAGAGAAAAGCATAATCTCAAACAAAGAAAGAGATAAAGGAGCCAATCCACAGAAGGCTTTCAGGAGTAATGACAGAGGGTCTTCGGAGAGGTAGTCCCAACCCCGACACCAGTCTTACACTCCACTGAACCGATCTAGAGCCGCTATTTTCCAAGAGGTGTGCAATACCGAGTTGATCACTTTGCCAAGGCCATCCAAAACTCCTGCTCAGGCTGACAAAAGTAAAGACTGCAAGTGGCATCAGAACTATGGCCACTCCACTGAAGACTGCAAAACAGCCCAGGATAAAATTGAAGAATTAGTACAGGCAGCCCGACTTGACCGGTTTGTCCGCCGAGAGGGTGATGGTGGCGGACTAGCTGGCCGACGACGAAGAAGACGGGGTTATGACAATCGTAACCGAGATGAGAATCAGCGAGGTAATAATCAGAACGGAGATCGGGATAACAGCCAGAGACCACCTAATGATGAGGCAGAGGTTGGCGTCAGAGGAGTCATTAATACCATCTCGGGAGGTTTCGCAGGAGGAGGCACAACGAGTTCAGCTCGGAGACGTCACATAAAGGCTATCCGATCTGTCAACTCGGTTTCTAGAAAATCCGCAAGGCCGAGACCACCAATTACTTTCTCCGATGATGACTTCCAAGGATTAGATCCTAATCAAGATGACCCAATGGTAATAACAGTTGAAGTAGCCAATTACTCAGTCAAACGTACACTTGTTGATCAGGGTAGCTCGGCTGACATTTTATACTTAGCAACCTTTAAAAAGCTTGGAATTCCAGAAAAGTTGATAAAAGAACAGGAGGACAAGCTAGTAGGGTTCGCCGGAGAACAGGTCAAGACTCGAGGTTATATAGATCTCTTAACAACTTTTGGTGAGGGCAAGCTTGCCCGGACCATATCTGTCAGATATGTCATTGTGGATGCCAACACTTCATACAACATTCTCATCGGAAGACCGACTCTGAATGAGATCGGAGCAATTGTCTCCACCCCTCACCTCACCATGAAATTTCCAGCTGATTCGGGTGAGATAGTTGCAGTCCGAGCTGACCAGAGGATGGCCAGACAGTGCTACGCAGATAGTTTGAAGGTAACTCGGGAGCCGGATATCACAGAAAATGCTAAAGATCATAAAGCAGAAGTGGTAAGCTCGGTCAGTTCAGTTAGCTCGGCAAGATCAGATGACATGTTTGAATTGGATCCAAGGATAGAAATGTATGAATCCAGAGCAGAACCTACAGAGTCTTTGGAAAAATTTCAATTGGGAGCCCAGGTCGGTCAGTGCACAAGCATCGGCAGTCAGCTCGATCCCTCACTGAAACAACAAATACAAACAGTGTTGAAAAAGAATGCCGACTTATTTGCTTGGAAGACATCGGATATGCCTGGCATAGACCCCAATTTTCTGTGCCACAGGCTATCTATATGTCCCGAGGCCAAGCCCGTCGCCCAGAGGAAAAGGAAGCTCGGTGAGGAAAGAAGAAAGGCAGTAGCCGAGGAGACTGCAAAATTGAGGAAAGCCAATTTTATCAGAGAAGTGAAGTATACTACTTGGCTAGCCAACGTTGTGTTGGTAAAGAAGGCCAATGGCAAGTGGAGAATGTGATACTGACTATACCGATCTCAATAAGGAATGTCCAAAAGATTCTTATCCCCTTCCAAACATTGACAGATTGGTAGATGGAGCATCTGGTTACAGAGTCCTAACTTTGTTGGATGCCTGCTCAGGTTACAACCAGATAAGAATCCATCCACCAGATGAAGAGAAAACGTTTTATGACCGAGGGGGCAAACTACTACTACCGGGTAATGCCCTTCGGTTTAAAAAATGCTGGTGCAACATACCAGAGGCTCATGGACAAAGTATTTCTCAATCAAATCGGAAAAAACTTGGAGGTTTACGTTGATGACATGGTAGTAAAATCTGATGACCCAAAGCAGCACCCTGCCGACTTGGAGGAAATCTTTGGCCAACTCAGAAAGTACAACATGAGGTTAAACCCAGAAAAATGTTCTTTCGGAGTGCAAGGAGGAAAGTTCTTGGGGTACATGCTAACACACAGAGGGATTGAGGCCAATCCAGATAAATGCAAGGCTGTCATTGAAATGCGGAGTCCGCAAACAGTGAAAGAAATACAGAGGCTGTCAGGCCGTTTAGCTTCCTTATCTCGGTTCCTCCCCAAATCAGTCGAAAAAGCTAGACCCTTTTTTCAACTCTTGAAGAAACCCAAGGAGTTTGTTTGGACCGAGGAATGTGAAAAGGCTTTTGAAGAATTGAAATTGTTTCTAGCCTCGCCTCCGATTCTAACTCGGCCAGAGCTCGGTAAGGATCTATAATTGTACTTATCTGTAAATGATTACGCAATCAGTGTAGTAATCATCCAAGAGGAGGAGAAGCAGCAAATGTAGTGTATTACATCAGTAGAATATTGAAAGATGCAGAGACACGGTACCAAGTAATTGAAAAGCTTGCCCTCGCTTTGGTAATGGCAGCTCGGAGGCTAAGACCTTATTTCCAGTCGCACCAAGTCATAGTCAAAACAGATCATCCAATTAAGCAAGTGCTTCAAAAGCCCGATCTGGCAGGACGAATGATAGCTTGGTCGGTAGAACTGTCAGAGTTCGGTCTACAGTATGAACCAAGGGGACCAATGAAATCCCAATGCCTCTCCGACTTCATTGCTGAGCTCTCTTCAAAGCCGAGTCCTGAACCCATTAATTGGCTTCTGTATGTGGATGGCTCATCAAATTTAAAAGGAAGCGGGGCCGGGATAATTCTCGAGGTTCCAGATAACCTTATCCTGGAGCAGTCCTTGAAGTTTGGGTTCAATGCATCAAACAACCAAGCAGAATATGAAGCTCTTATTGCCGGGCTGATATTAGCTAAAGAAGTTGGAGTCAAAGGATTGAAGTGCCGAAGTGACTCACAGCTTGTAACAGGACAAGTCTCGGGGGATTACCAAACAAAGGATCCTCAATTAACCAGGTATTTGTGCAAAGTCAATAGTTTAATTTCAGAGTTTGACAACTTCACTATTGAGCATATACCTCGGGAGGAAAATGCTAGGGCCGATCTGCTGGCCAAGTTGGCTAGCACCAAGAGAACTGGCCAGCTAAGAACTTTCATTCAGGAAAATCTCCCTGAACCGAGCATAAAAAGTGTCGAGGTCTTGATAACCGAGCACTATGATCGGGGCTGGATGATGCCATTTTGGGAATTCCTGACCTCGGACAAGTTACCTGACGATCCCAAAGAAGCAAAGAAAATTCGTCTGAAGTCTTGTCATTACACTATCCGAGATGGAGAGTTGTACAGAAGAGGATTTTCCATGCCTTTATTGAAATGCATAACAAAGGAACAATCCGAGTATGTAATGGACGAGATGCATAGAGGAATATGTGGAATGCATTCCGGTGGCCGATCCCTAGTAGCTCGGGTTCTTCGAGCAGGCTTCTATTGGCCAACCATGAGATCAGACTGTGCTTCCTGGACTAATAAATGTGATCCTTGTCAGAAGTTTGCTAATGTGGCACGAGTTCCAGGAGAAGAGCTCCATTCAATGCTGTCACCTTGGCCCTTCACTATGTGGGGTAGGACATTGTGGGCCCTTTCCCTGTTGCCAAAGGCCAAGTGAAGTTCTTACTGGTAGGAGTGGATTATTTCACTAAATGGATTGAAGCCGAGCTGTTAGCTACTATAACAGCTAAAAAGGTCCAGAGTTTTGTATGGAAAAACATTATATGCCGACATGGCCTACCTTATACGATTGTCACTGACAATGGAAAGCAATTCACTGATAAAGGGCTTAAAGAATTCTACTCCAACCTCGGAATCAAACATAAGGTGACCTCGGTTGAGCACCCACAAACAAATGGTCAGGCAGAGGCAGCTAACAAAGTCATTTTGAACGAGCTCAAGAAAAGGTTGGGCCAATCAAAAGGAGCATGGGCTGAAGAATTACCGAGCATCCTCTGGTCTTGTCATTGTTCACCACAGTCATCAACTGGAGAAACTCCGTTCAGGCTGACCTATGGAACTGACACAATGATTCCAGTTGAGCTCGGCGAACTTTCTTTCAGAAGGCAGCATCATGATCAGAGCAAAAATGAGGAAGAAATCCGAGTTGAGCTTGACATGGTTGAAGAAATCTGAGATGAAGCAAAGATCAGGGAAGAACTATGCAAGCAGAAGGCAACTCGGAAGTACAACTCAAAGTTGCGACCGAGAGAGTTTGTTCAAGGAGACCTAATACTAAGATTGCAAAATGATGCAAGAAAGGACTCCAAAGAGGGCAAGCTCGCAGCAAACTAGTCTGGCCCATTCAGAATAGTTGAAAGTCTTGGAAATAGTGCTTATAGGCTAGAAGAGTTATCAGGGAAGGCTGTTCCAAGAACTTGGAACACTTCTCATCTTAAGTTTTATTTTAGTTAAGTAATGTAAAGTTAGGTAATGTACTCTTTTTCCTACCCTGGTCTTTTTCCCATGTGGTTTTGGCCAGGAAGGTTTTAATGAGGCATGCCTGAGAAAATAAATGAATAAAGTCCGTTTCAGTTATGTTACTGGACTAAAAATTCACTTGTTTTTACATTTAAAAATACAAAGCCTAAAAGGGTTAACCGAGCTGAAATCGAAAGAGTTGAGGTCGAAATGCCGGACCCAAAGGTAAAGTCAAAGCCTAAAAGGGTTGACCGAGCTGAAATCGACCGAGTTGAGGTCGAAATGCCGGACCTAATGGTAAAACCAAAATGGGTTGACCAAGCTAAAATCGACCGAGTTAAGGTCGAAATGCCGGACCCAAAACGGTACAAGCATAAGCTTAAAAAGGTTAACTGAGCTAAAATCGACTGAGTTAAGGTTGAAATGCTGAGCCTAAAAAAGCAACCCTAAAATTTAAAAAGGCCGAGCTTATAGGCTCAAAAAAGGCCACGCACAAAACTAAGCAAAGTTGGAAAAGCGAGCTTTACTCGGTAAAAAAAACTTTGGAAACGCAGTAAAAAGCTAAGAGTAAATATTCGAGCTGAGAAAAACTTAGAATATTTTTCTAAGTTATCAAAAGAAAAACTTGGAAATTTTTCCAAGTAAGCAAAAAAGAAAAACAAGTTACGACATGAAAGCAAGAGGTGCAAAATTTCATTCATTACTTAAGGGACAAAAGCCCAGTACAAAAAGGGGGGCACGGCCCAAAAAAGCAAAACTACATCAAATTTTTTCAAAGTTACTCATGGGCATCCCCATGAGCAGCTGTTTCATTAGGAGCCGAAGTGGAGGCATCGTCATTAGGTGAAGAAGCACCCAAGGTTGGATCAGGCTTAACCCTGCAACCTCCGTTCAAGCCTCCCTCCTAGGCAACTTGCTCCTCGGCTTCTCCCTCTTGCTCTTCCTCTTCTTCATCCTCAAGCTCGGACAACGGAACCAAGACTCCATCTTTGTTGAAGTCCTTGTCCATATCAGCTTGGGAGAAGTCAGCATCAGGGTTGAAGCGCTCAAGCTGCTTCACAGCACGAGAAAACCCTTTGACATGCTCCCGCATGATGCTGTCCAGAGCTTCGTCTAAGTCGGCTTGAAGCTTGCAGTTGACCTCCTTTTCAGCCTCCAAAGACTCTTGAGCCTGCGTCAAGGCGACACGGGAGTCTTCCGCGGTTTTTTGAAGGTTCATTTTGTCTGTCTTCTCCTTGTCAAGCTCGGACTGAAGAGCAGCCTGAACTTTTTCGAGCTCGGCTTGCCGAGCCTTCAGCTACCCGATAGCTCGGCCTTGTTCTTCACACTTGGAAATGGCCTGAGACAATTCATCGCGAACCCGCAGAGCACGAGCAGCATCGGCCCTCATCACTTCCATCTTTTTTGTATTCTCGGAGAGTTGCCGACTCCAAAAACGAGTAATGGAAGTAATACGCAATGCATAAGCAGCAGCGACCTCCATACTCTCATCAGGCCCTTGCTCCAGCAAAAGCCGAGCATCGGCGGGCTTGAGTACTTGGCCGTCAATGAGGGGACCGAGGTTACAATCATTACTCCAAAGCGAGCCATAACCCAGGTTACAGTTGCCATTGTACCACTTTGTATCCAAGGTAGAATCGGCCACTATTGGACCTTTGCCGATTCTCCTCTCAACAGCAGGATCCTCTTCGGCCACCGGGAAGGGGGAGGTACTTCTTCGAATCTCGGTCGGGCCATCTGGCCGAACCCTTTTGAGAAGGCGTGGGCTGGGATCCGAAGCCTCAGCAACTTTCTTCTTCTTCCCCTTTACATCGGCAGCAGGGGCCGAACCACCGGCTAGGTGAGCCGACTTCTTAATCAGTGCCTTGTAATTGAACTTGCCCATTATCACTGCAAGAAAGAAATCAGTCAGATTGTAACAAGTATGTGGTAAAGTTTTGCAAATACAGAAGGGCTACTTACAATCGAAGTCGGCCCGCCAAGTGGAAGAGGTCGGCAGTTTTAAAAGTTTACCACAAGGCAGTGGCCGAGGGTAAAGTTTAAGAGCTTCAACGTTGGCTCGCTCTTGAACAGTCATACAGCCGATGTCAAACCCGCGAAATTTTGATGGGTGTGGTTGCCAATAAAAGGGAAATTTAGGTTTCCCATCAGAGTCAAAGAAGGCAGATTCATTATCGTCAGTAGGTCGGATTTTGAAGAAATCCGACTTGAAGAACTTGTAAGAGCTCTTGTAAAGGCCAATAATGCCTTTTCTCTCAAGTCCGCTAAGGGAGATCCATCCGATTCGGTCTCCAGACCGAACCTTATAAAAGTATAAGAACTTGGGTGCAGTAGCCTCCATTCCGACTTGCCTACACAAAATCTGGAAAGCTTTCATGAAGGCCCAGCTGTTGGGATGAAGCTGAGTAGAGGCAACATTCATAACCCTTAGCACATCACATTCGAACTGGGTGAAGGGAACAGTGATGCCAATTTGTTCGAATAAGGTTTTATACACATAGGTAAAGTGTGTTTCAACCGGAAAAGGGTTTCAAGAAGACATGTTCATTATCTGAACATGGGAGACAACGGACAATTTGGGGAGTAAGGGACACTTTGTTCTTGACAGAACGAAGGGAACCGTAATTCCTAAAATTTGAAAAAAAAAAAAAGCACCAACTTCAGGCCTGACCCAAAAATACCCAAGGGATGGTAATGTCTGGGATAGGTTCCTTGGGAACCCTTGAAGCACGTCTACGGCGCGGAGGCACCACGGTGGCCTGAGGAGCAGTAGAGCTACTCTCTCCAGAAGAGGAAGATGATGCATCATCTGGGTTACCCTCATTACCCTTCGAAGAAGGAGGGGAAGGAGGGGGAGAACCCCCAATAGGATTAATCTCAGATTCTATGATTTGAATCTCCGATGAAACATTCTGGGATACCTCAAACGAAGGTTCCATGGTACAGACAGCTTATAATTGAAAGAAACAAAAGGGGGAATGTTGGAAGCAGGGGCGTACCTGGAAAAGAAATGGAACTGCAGAAGGATTTGGAGAAGAAAAGCTCAGAGATGGAGAAACTTCAAGAGAGAAATGTATGAGTATGAGGGCAAGCAAACACCTGCCTCCGAAAACTCTACCATTTATAAGAAGAGGACAATTTCAAAAACTAGAACGTTACTGTTGAAGGTAATAATGACACACCGTGTGAGAGAAGGGAAACGTCTCTTCAAACCGGCGTAAGTTCGGCACACCTATCGTGGAGTAGCACGTGGCAAAGACATCGGAATGCACGATGCCACTAAGGAAGGTTTTAAATGCGCAATCGCAAAGTAGACCTCGGAAATAGGACCATAAAGGCCACGTGTCACAAGCAAGACTGGTCTTGAAAGTAACGCAACGTCTCTTTTCATCTCGGGTACAGAGAAACTGACATCACAAGACAAGATTGACAAGACCGTTCCTGTCTCAGTTCGGCTCGGCTCCTTCGATAAAGCTTTCACGCTCTATGAAGCTTAAAGCTTGGGGGGCTCGTGTATGAGCCGAAGTGGTGCATGAGCCGAGGTATAAACCTCGGCCAACAACCCCACCGACCTGAGATAGTTACGAATCGAGATATGAATAACAAAAAGTAACAAAGTGTTAAGCTCGGCCAACTGAGGCCACCGAGCTCATGAGTTGGCCGAGGTACAGTATTGGTCACTGAAAGCATGGTAAAAAGGAAAACAAAAACCTAAGCCATGAACTCAGATATTTTTCAAAAGGCAAGCTCGGCTTCTATCATGAAAACTTCTTCGCTCTTTTGAGCTCGAAGCTTGGGGGCTTGTGTACTGGCCGAGGTAGTAAGCTCGGTCGCCGAGCTCGGAAGCTTAACTACTTTAATGATACACTTATCTAAAACTCAGCTAACAACCTTACTTTAGATAAGAGATAACTCTTATCAGTAAAAGAGATGGGAGTTGAGTTAAAAGAGATGAGTGATAAGTGATAAGAGATAAACTAGATCCTAGAAAATAGGATCAGTCTACTCCTCTCCTCCTCTATAAAAGGAGGAAGAGTCTAAGAGAGAAGACACTTTTACTTTGAACTAGAGCTTGGTGTTCTCTCTTAAGCGTATTAGAGGTCCCAGTTGTGATCAAGAGGCTATCCATAGGTCCTTGTCCACTGGAGTACATCAAATACAAGATTAAGAGATTGATGCACCACGTGATCAAGGGTTGAACACAGAACTACGTTTGGCTTTGATTCCCCTTGGGATACGTAGGATCGAAATATAAGTATTCTGTCAAGCCACGGTCTAAAACAACCCCAACGTTCACCCTTGGTCTGACGTTTACGACGGGATTCCGGCAACTCGGATCCCGGCAGGAACACAAGACACATCCAATTAAATAAGATAGTGATTTCATGATTCCAATGACAAAATTCAGGTATAAAGAGATAATAAAAAAAGGATATCAATAATAATAAAAAATTGACACAGATCGTTATTACAATAAGTTTAATATTTATTAAAGGGTTAAATATGTTTTTAGTCCCCCAAATTTGAGTAATGTTCAATTTTAGTCCTCTTTTGGAAAACATACTTTTTTAGTCCTTCAATTTCTAAAATGTGTCAATTTTGGTCCTCAAACGTACGTTTTAGAATTATCCAAAAGTGTTTTTTAGTTCTGTTTGACGACCAAAATTGACACGTTTTAGAATTTGAGGGATTAAAAAAATACGTTTTAATATTTCAAATATGTTGCCTTTTGATATTTTTAACAACAGTACTAATTTGGTTTTCTCTCTACTGAGAGTTTTGTTTCTCTCTTGTTTTGAGAGTCGTCTTTACGGTTCCAAATATTTGCTCGCATGGCTCTCAATCTTGAGGGTCTGTCTTTGTTTGATCATGAGGAGGAAGGGCTAGTGTTCCACAAGGAGGGGAGACTGGTGGAGGAGAGACCAGTGGAGGGGCCAAATTTTGAACTATGTCTTATAGGGCGGTTTCTGACTGATCGTAGTATCCGGGTGAATGCTATGATGGAGATGATGCCAAATGTCTGGAGGCCGGGGAAGGGAGTGACGATTACTGAGACTGAAAAGGGCTTATGAGACACCCCGTTGTGCCCCGTTGTGTTATTAAGTTAAAACCTTATTAAATAATTATTTAATCGTGCGCTTAACGTTGAAATACGTAAAAATTAAAACTTAACTTATAAAGCATACAACGTCTGAAAGTTAAAGCATCACACCTTACATAATAAAATACATACACACTATATGTCTTGCATCATAGTTATCAAAAAACTGTTTAGGGTATCCTATCAGTAGGATCCCGTACAGGTACATACTTATATACTTAGGCAAACTATTATAATCAGCGAAAAATATAAAACGTCTCACAAGACACACTGGCCTTAACTCTCTAAGTTCTACCACTCGGGTCCATAGCTCGTCCTCCAGCTTCTGGCTCATAAGGAGTTCTATCAAACTCCTCAGCAACAGGCTCCTCCATAGGGTCTTCTCGTACGATCACATAAGAAATAAAATACAATATACAAAATACAGAAGAATAGGGGATAAGAAACAGTTCTATCATCAAAAGCGGAAAGGAATACATAGCACATAATATAATAAGAGTCAAAGACACACATCACACATAACTAGCAATCATCCTCAAATTACGACATCATCCTCTATCCTTAATCTCATGCAACTGAACCTTTATGTTAACGGGGCCATCTCTATTCCTATCACGGAAGTCAGTATCCAGAACGGTCTGGTGCAAAGAACTCGGTATAGTAGACTTCTATCTTTTGATAGGATAGGACTCAGTATAGTGCACTTCTATCTTTTGATAGGATAAAACTCGGCATAGTGCACTTCTATCTTTTGATAGGATAGAACTCAATCTAGTGCACTTCTATCTTTTGATAGGGTAGATAAGGTCAACGCGTCATGGATTAAAAGAGTATATGCATCAATGCCTCTATATGAATCTCACTGCCTCTCATCAATAATAACCTAGTCCCTCAAGCTCCCATCATAGCCTCGACTCGCATTCTATGTCACATATCATTCATTAGATAATTTAATTAAGCTAGGCACATCTCATCCATTTTATGTCACATCTATGTCACATTCATTCTCTCACCCACATGAACATCTCCCGAACAACACATATCTTTACTTAAAAGTCAACTAATCGTCTTATCAAACCAGGTGGATCATGCATAATACAATAATCATCAAATATTCAAACATCAAAATAAAACGTCACATGCAGTAGAAGAAATCAATAATATTAAATTTAGACATCCTCCAATATTCTAAAATTATCCTAACGTCGATAAACCTACAATTCCCAAATCATCATTAGTATTACGGAAAAGATTCCAATGCGATTTTGGCCTTGTCAATTACTCGACCCTTAGTAGGGTTTAGGTCGCCCTACACAATTATTATATTATAAAATACTTATCCATTCCGATGATAGGTTGAATCGTTCCCCCACCTGAACTTATCACCGAAGTCCCGAACTTTCCGATCCTCGTTACTCTACCACGGTTAATGGTTAACCTTCAACCAAAACAACATAACACAAATAAATCAAACAAAATCCAACTATAACAAGATTATGCTAGGTTCGGTCAACTATTCAAAATGGGGCTAGGGTTAATTTCTCAACTCCATCTTTTGAATCCTAGTTACTAAAGTATTAACTAACACAAACCAAGTGTTACTAGTTAAAAATATGAAACAAAATCCTCTAACCAACTAGGTTAGGGTTTCGGCCTCAATGAGCCAAAATAGGTTAGAAAATTCTTTTGAGTTCAAACTTTTTGGATTTGTGATCACCAATCATGGTGGAGACAAGATCAATAATCATTGATCAAAAATTGAACAAAAATATTTCAATCCCTTTACTTTAGGGTTTCGGCCCAAATTAGAAAACTAGGTTTGGAAATTTAGTTGGATTTAAGCTCTTGGATATAGATCATATAGGTACTAGAGAGCTCAAATCAATCATTAGATTTCAAAAAAAAGAACAAAATCATCAAACCCATTTTCATGAGGGTTTCGGCCTTATTAAGAAAATAGGGGAAGAAAATTATTTTGCTTACATGATCTTAGATGATGAAAGTAGAAGTTATATAAAGATCATAGAAATTGGTTTCACATTAAAATGATTTTTCTACAATTTTCTAGAATTATTTGAAATTCTAGATCTAAGAATGGAAATTCATGAAATAGGAATAAAATGATCTTAAGATGAGAAGAGATGATCATGGATCACCATGTTACCTCAAGTGTGTGAAGGAAATGAAGAAGATTTGATGATCTTGGCAAGTTTCACTAAGGATGCACTTGGGGCTTTTGAAGAAAATGAACTTGAACTCTTGAAAAAGTGTTGTGTTTTGTGTAGAATGATGAAGCAAATGAAACAACTAAGTGCCTAAGAGGGGAGGGGCCGTGGTTTTACAAGGGCAAGGAAGGCCAAAACTTATTCACTTAAGGACATCATGGTAATTTCACTTTGGGACAAAATTGGCATTAGTTAAAGACTTAAGGACACTTAGGACATTTCAAGTCTAAGCTCATTATGACATGGTGAGTCACACCATGACTCATTAGGTGACTCACCCTCATAAGTCATCATGGGTGACTCGTTGTCTTCATCCATTAGCGGGTCCCAGAAATCCCGTATGCAACTCTGTCGTTTACCCGATTTAGGTTTTATACCCGAATAAAACATAATATTTCATTTCCAATAGAAAATTTTCAAAATAACCAAAGTCGTTGGAAATATAATTTAAACCTAAACCGTTTCGTCCACGAGTCAAAATTAGGTTTTCTGCTCAGTAATATTTTACTATCAAAGAAAACACAGACCGGTTTCCTTCTGAATTTTCAACCCAAAATTTCACCTTAACCTTCTACCATAAGGTAAAGTATGAATATAAATTTTTTTTTATTCAAAATCATTTTCTTGGTCTCAGATTAAAAATATAATTAAAAACAGGTTATTACATTACTACCCCACTTAGAAAAAAAGTTCGTCCTCGGAATTCGGAATTTCGTGAATCGAACCTAGACAGCATTTTGTAATCGTATCTTAATCTAAAGATCCTTCATTGTATTTCCCGTCACTGTCTTACCCCTAAGTGACAGCGGTAACTTCATAACAGAATTCATTCTTATATCCTTCTATTTATCCTCGAAACAATGCCATCACTTCATTATGTTGATTGACCTTAACATTTCACCTTAATCTATCATCCTTGAAGGACATCGTTAAAATTTAATCATTTTCTCTTCTTAATACTGGTCCACTAGAAAACCTTATTCCAACATCTAACTCTCACAATTAACACCACAATCAATTCTACCTTATCTTTCTACTCAAAGTATCCCATCACAATCCTATTTCCTTTGAGCATATTCCAATATTATGTGATATATCAAAATTACACATACCTTCTATGAGCTCTGCAGAGTGAGAGGATTCAGCTCCCTTTATGGTAAACACTCTTCCAGTGGCTTGAGCTCTAGCCATCTGCTGACCTGTTGCTGGAACTCCTCTCACAGCTTCACCTCTATAATTTCCAGCTCCTCTACCAGTAGCTACCGTCTGCTGCATATATTTCTTTCTGCCTCACGAGCAAAATGACTTGGTTTACCGCAATGCTTTTGAAACATCCTAAAAATTGGCTGCTAGTTAATTTAAAAGGAACTAGATTATTAGAAGGATTATATTACAAATTTAGAGGTGGTTAAAGGTATAGAAGAATGATTTATATGGTATTTGCATTAATTCAATCTGAGTATTACATATACATTTATAGAGATACAAGAAAGATAGTTATACAGGAGATAAACTCTTTGAATTTAAAAGAGACCAAGAGATAAGATATACACAATCCTAAAACAGAAAGATAAGTGCTAGGTAGTTAGGATTCCTATAAAAAGCTCCTAAGTGACTTTAAAAAAGTTAAATAGATAGTTTTGAGTGTTTTAGGCCCAATTTCGCATAATAGACTTCTTATGACCCGACACCTAACTTCAGATGGATGTTTCATAACCAAAATGAACTTGTTGAATTCTAAGTCTTCATAAGAAATGTAGCTCTGTCTCTTAGCTTTCCATAGGCACCAAATTTGTTCAAATTGGATTCTTGTAGCTCAAGTTATGACCAAATTCGTACACGCTATTTAGGCTCCAGCGCCAGAACCGTTTTTCTAACTTCTATCCCCGTTTTGACCATCTAAGCGTCTGTTTAAGATTTTTTGGTCTTCAAGAAACTTGTAGATACTTCTTTTTTCTTTTCAACGATATTAAGTTCATAATTTTGGATATCTATAAATCAGGATATGTGCAAAGTACTGCGTTGTGTGCTGAGTAAGCGGCCTTAATGCGTTTTTACACGTTTTGCGCTATTGGGGCTCTATAAATAGAATCTTAACATCCTAGGGTGCGTTTTTGAACCCTAATTACACCTAGAAACTCATAAACGACTAAGAAGAGAAGAAATTCAAGAATTGAGAAGAAAGAGTTGTGGAAGAGGGAGTCTAGGAAGAGGAAGAATGAGGAGAACTCTTGGCAAATGTTAGGTTTCGTCGTAAGAAACACTAGGAGCTATTTGGAGGTCTTCAAGAGGTGAGTAACAATACATTTTAGGAACCCTTTCCATGGTCAACGTATTTGTTTGTGTGGGCAAGGGTTTATCCTATGATTTTGGGAACTTTCAATTAAAATGAGGCATGTTGTTATTAACATATTTTCTAAAACTGGGGGTTTTCAATTTAGACGAAAGTTGATTAAATAGACTATTTACTCTTGTAATTGTTGATATGAAATTCATGATTGGTATTTGTATTGGTTGATTGATATGCTTGTTGATGTATATTATGCCTTGTGCTTATGATTGCTATATTGTACTTGTAAATTTACGTGATAACATGACATTTGTTTAATTGGTATTTATGAGTTGATTATATAATGATATAGAATTGTAATTGTTATATGCTTTGGAAAGTCTGTCAATTGTGATTGATGATTTTATGCTTCAGAATATGGATGAATGAGAATATGCATGACGTGTGGAATTTGTTGTTATGATGCCTAAGTTAGGGGTAATGGCTTGTAACATCACCACTTAGTGGGATGTCGAAGATGAGTATATGGGGCAATGAATCCAATTTATGAATGAGGCTCTCGGGTCACCATTAAAGGGAGGCAAGGACCTAATTTAATTATGAGGTTCTCGAGTCACCATAGGGGCAAGGAGTCAATTTTGAATGAGATTCCCGAGTCACCATAGGGGCAATGAATCAATTTTAGAAAGAGGTTCCCGAGTCACCGTAAATAAGGGGCAAGGAACCAATTTAAATATGAGGTTCTCGAGTCACTGGTTTGGGCAAGAAACCAACACAGAGTGGGGTTTTCGAGCCACTTGATGATTGTGTTATTGTGTGACGTGTGGTTGCCTTAGTTAATTAGTATATGATAATTGATTATGTTTTTTAGTTGTCATTATATGACTGTTGTAATTAAATGTATTTTTTTTTATAAACATTATTTTGGAAAATTAACGGATATCATGAACAGTTTTTCTGGTTACTGCGCCGGCTAAGAACAATACTATTTTTGAAAATATTTTATAAATTGTATTGTTATTCATTGGGATTTTATATCTCACTAGTAGTTTTTTTTTTTTTTTGAGCCCGAGGACATTGCTGTAGAGGACCAAGAGACTTGAAGATTTATTATTAGCATTTAGTCATGTTTAGTGTTATGACATGGACCATGTAGACTACGTTATTATTATTATTATTTTCTCAGATTGTAGTAGACGCCCAGTTTTGAGGCTTTCCAGATTATTTAGGTGTATTGGATTTTATCTCTACTTTTATAATTATTTTATTATTATGAGATTATTTCCAGACTCAAATAAATTTGCAAAATTTTTATGTCATGAATTTTGCCTTTATCAAACAATTTTAAAGGATTTTACTATTTTTTATGAATGGGTAACTAATGTAACGAATGGCGTTACAGCTTCAACAACCAGCTCCTAATTTCATATCAAAACAGAGCAAGCATAGCAACTTTCATTGATTCAATAATCTCAATACCAACAGGCTAATATTTAACATATTATTAGCACCCAAAATATCAAAACCAAAATCCAAAAGAAAGAAAAAAACACAAAATGGAGAAAGTTTTCAAACCCAGTGACAAACTCACCTTCATAGTATCTAACAATCTCATCAGAATCACTCGAAGGCTAGAATAAGAGGGTAAAAACATGATTTGCAATCATGATTTGCAGAGACGATGATAAATTTTTTTTTGAAGAAACAAGAAGAAAACTCCTCAATAAACCAAAGGGGACTACATTAGGAATATTCTATAATAGGAACAATTTAATATTATGCATTTTATTAAAGAAATTAGTTTGGCCATGCGTCATGAGGCCCTGATTTTGTAAATCAGGAAAACTGATTGTAAGAATTAGTTGTATAAACCAACAGTGAATGAATGGAAAGGAAGCAAAAAATTAACCCAAAGTCTCTCCTTTTCTAATTCTTTGGGAAACAAAAAAGATTATGTTGATAATCTATTTTTTATAATCGATTATTGTGATAATCGGTTATAATCAGAATCTGATTTTGTTTGGGTATGTTTGCTGAACAACGATTTTAAGATAATCTATTTCGTTTGGTTGGTGCAAAAATAATCACTTTTACATAGTAAATTACGAAAAAGGGTATGAAGATATTTGTATATAATATTTGTTTTTCTTTTAACATTAGAATTTTTTGTATCTTGTTACCAAAAAAAAATTCTATTTATAAAAAATTGAATAACATTTCTAACTTTTTCCCATATTAAGGAAAACATGTAAAAATATATTATTTTTTACAATAGTTAAATAAGAATAAAAAAGAATAAAAGATAGCCCCACACACTACTAAAAAAATTGAAATCGGTGACGAGCATATTTCGTCACTAAAAAGGAAAAATCTGTCGCTAAATGAATTAGTGACGAAATTAGTGACAAGGAAAAATCCGTCGAAAAAAGTGGCATCGCTAAATTTAATGACGAATTTTATGTGTCGTCGCTGTCAACTACAAAAATCAGCATCGCTAATAATAAAAAAATTCATTGCTAAAAATGTTTAAAGATATAACTTTAAACTTTGTAATTCCGTCGCTGTTTACGACGGATTGGGATCCGTCGCTGTTTACGACGGCCAAAAAATTGTCGCTAGTTGCAACGAGAATATGTCGTCACTAGTTGCGAGGAGAATATGTCGTTGCTACTTGCGACAAAAATTAATTCGTTATAATTAGCGACATATCTAATGACAAATATAGGATTTTAACAATGAATTTAACAATTACAATAAGTGTTTTGTGAAAGATTTAACGACAACAAAGAACTTGTCACTAATTTTTTGCAACTTTTTATTGCATATTTAATTAAATAATTTTAATTTTAATTTTAATTATTATTATAAATTCTAGGATGAAACTTATTCCAATAAATAAGTTATTCATGGTAAATAAGCATTTAAATATAAGCTTTATTAAGTAATGATAAATATAAATACATCTATTAATAGATGTATGCTACAACAAAAATGGAGAATGTAACCTGATAGAGAATGTAATGCAGGCTATAACATATTTTTTATTAATAAAAAATTATATATATATATATATATATATATATAGAAAAAACTGGATTACAAATACTAAAGTACCAGCAGTACCCCAAATCAGTACCCCAAATATTTACAAGAAAACCACTAAAGCAAAAATACATTTCGTAAGAAAATTTACACCCCGAAAGGATATAACCCAAATAAAAACAATCATCCCCAAGGAAGACCCAAAAAGCAGCTAACCAACTTAATGAACACCCGCCAAAGATCATCGACAGAACCAGCAGAAATAAGAAAAACACCTAAAAACATAGTAGCTTGCCCAAGCTTCTGAACCTAATAGATAGCAGTAGAAACAATCCACCTTAGAATCATCTATGCAAATTATCAAACCTGAAACTAACTGAGAGATATCAACCAGGAGACATAATAGCCACATCAACCAAACAAATGAAACCAAGCTAAGACCCAAGAGTGAAGTAACTAAACTGTGATTACAGCAAACACTTAACACTCAGAGATAGGATCTTTCCCAAGATGCAAACAACATTATTCCTTTGATAACAGCAAAGATAGCATCTGAATAACTCCAACAGAGGAACATCAGAACGAAATGAGACTACAACAGATTTATTAGGGTTGCATATAAGACAATCACCATTTCTAAAACTGAATGTTCCTACTATTGTAAAAATGTACAAATCTATGAATTAGATAGTTAGGCAACAGTTAGCTTTGCAGCAAATATCAAATATATCATATAAGAGGGCATAGTCACTTGTCTCTTCGTCTTGCCTTGCATACAATGATACAATAACTGCTGTCTGTTGAACACAAACATCCCTCCCTAACATAATATAAATAATCAAATTACATAAATGCTAAGTTGTATTAAATTTGTTTTAAACTTTTACTTCTAGATTAATATATGAAACCTGTTGGAACACACAACTTATATCATCTGGAGTGGCACCAATCATATAATTCTTTGCAGCTTTCTACAGAGCATCAGATGACAAAAACACCTATGCCTGTAATGTCAATTGTGAGAAGCTAAAATACATAGTAAACACCACCTGAATAATATCTCAAAACAATCACAAAGTCAGAGGTTAAGATTACACTGAAATAATAATCCTAAAAGATTGCATATTATGACCTAGAACTTCATGACATGCACCACCATCACCCATAAATTATATAGCTAGTGCTATTTTCTTCTTATTATAAATTGATTATTGAGTTCAAATTACTCGTGAACTCATGACCCATCCCAATAAAAATGTTTTTTTTATTTAGCTGAAATTTGAAACAGATAAATTTTCATCGATGCAAATTTAAACTTAAAGAAGCTTAATAGTTAATAATTGCCAGCTCGAGGTTAGAGAGCAGAACATATAGTTGAATCATTCGCTTGAAGAGAATTAAGCAAGGCGTATCATTTGTATGAGGAATGTTCTTACAAATACATATAACAAATAAAGGAAAGGCTCAGACACGCACAAATACTGTCATCAAATAGCAAATAGCAACAGATTTGCTTGGGTCCTGATCAGAATCGAGAAATGTTGTTGGTCATCACAGCCCCTCCTTTATATAAATTCTGCTCAGTTAAAAGAATTGTCATTCTCATTGATTATGAAAATATCTGAAGTCTGACATGTGAATTGATTCTTAATTCATCACAGCAGAATCAATAATTAGAAAATTATAATAAAAGGTTATAAAAAAAAAACAGTAGCTCTCATTCAGAATCGAATTTCGGCTCATAATTTTGAATCAGAATAGCGTATACTGCAACGAAGGCAGAAAATCACAGAGCAACTGCTACATAAAATTAAATCAAAATTTAAAATAAAAAACAATTCAGCCAAAAAAAATAACAAAAATGAAAATTCACTGATAGAGATCAAAAATTGGTAAAGAGTTGTCGGTCACGGTGATTCAGAAACACGAACCTATGTAAAAATCATCATATCTCTATGCTTAAGATTCAAGAAAATGATTCGATCGCATATATAGAAATAAATTAGAATCAGCCCAAACTCAGACCAATGGTCCCAAATTTCATGACATAATAACTACATAGCAAGGATGTTGGTTACCTTTTAAGGGAACCTAAACCTCTTCTTACAACAACCAAAGAGTCCGGGTGAAGATCTTCCACAGCACTGCACAACTTCTCCCTTGGATCTCCCAGTAGACCTTTACTACTACTTTTACCTGATTCAAGCACCATAAACCGCACAATGATTTACCATATTTATATTAATTAATTTCACCATGTTCTGTTTTCCCGTATTAATTATACAATTACATGTAACTACAGAAGAAAAGAAATACAGGTAAGAAAACAGCATAAATACCCCTTTGGTCTTTGAGACAGTGTCAAGGATGTCAACGATTTCAGGATCCCTAGCAGTACCATATTGCTTTGCAAAGCTCAACTTCCTCAATTCCTCCAGTGGCACCAAAGCTGCAAAACAATTAACCAAACAAAATACACAAAATACCATACACAGCTTATCTTATTTGAGATGATAATTAATTAACAGTTATTTGACAAATTCACTCACTACTTAGCACTAAATCATAATTTCCTCACATTTCAAAAACATAAAGAACCAGATGTTGTGATTCTAGAAAATGGATGAGTCAATTGAACAAAAACTTTCAGTGTTGGGACCTCACTACAAGCATGGTAATGGCAAGTTATGGAATACAACAGATCGAACCCTAGGCATAAACCAAGAATAGATTCAGATCGAAACAGAGCTTAGGAGATCGAAAATTTCGGAGAGAGAGAGAGAGATCCGAGACTCACCTTCGAAATAGAGCGTTGGAGAATCGAAATCGGAGAATGAGAGTGAGAGTGAGAGTGAGAGATCAGAGAGTGAGAGTGAGCGATCGAGATCGGAGAGTCAGAGTGAGAGATCACAGAGAGTGAGAGTGAGAGTGTGATTTGCGGTGGGAGAATAGCATAAAACAAAACAGCAATCTTACTCTACCCTCTTCTCCCAACTAGATGCACCAAAAAAGGATGAATGATGGACATGGCAGCACAATAAGGAGCACCATGAAATAGCACAATTGTTTGCGCACTTCACATTCACATTCATGCGGATCTGGGTCTGGAAATGGGAAAGATGGGTCGGTGGGGGCCTCTTGGGGGAGGGGGAGTTGTTACGCATGGTGGCATGGGTTTTGTTGGGGGGTTGTTTACAAGGAGGGTAGGGGAAGATGGGGTTGTAAAATAAAATTTTTTTTATTAACATTTATTATAAATTGATTATATTTATAATTTATAATATAATTATATTTTTTAAGGTATAATTTATTTATATTTATAAATAAATATATTCATATTTATAATATATATTTATAAAAATAAATATACCTAATTATTATATAAATATAAAATGATGTAATATATTTTTTAATAAGGAGCAATTATGTCATTTTATATATTCTTTCTTACTTTTTTCCTTTTCTACTTGAGAACGAGAGATCTGGATCCGAAACATTCGACGGAGGAGACGAGGCGGCCAACGGTTGATGACGCGGCCGAAGAATCTCTCAAAAGCTCTGCTAGGGTTTCAGTACCATGGAGATGTCAAAACGCAAATGAGACAAAGAGTTGTAATTTTTCAAATTTTGTAGGGGGATTTTTGTCTATCTAAGTTTTGGGGGACAGCTTCCCGAAAAGTAAAAAATGAGAAACTCTAAAAATTAGCTTCAGGATAATCTTCTAAAAGCTTTTGTAGAAGCTATAAGCTATTTTAATAGTATATCCAAACACAAAAAATTGACAAAAGTCCTTATCCAAGTAGACAAGTTGATAGAAGTTATTATGGGCTGTATCCAAACGGGCCATGTCAACTTCATATTTAGTGCCAACTTCATATTTAGTGCATGACACAGATATGATGATCCAACAACCTAATGGGGGAAATATAAAATGGCAAAAAGAAAAAGGGTCATTAATCAGGATTTCTAGTTCATCATGCTATAGCTAGCCTAGGAGTCACCTCTGTAGTTTATGAGCACAGAAGTCAAATGGAACAAAGGTTTTATCAGACATCTGTTATGTTTTGTTTTCATTGCCTTGGCAAAGAGATTCAATCGTACCCGATTGCCAGGACAGCGTCCACTATTGAAGGTTTTACATGTCTCTGCCCCCTTTCCCCTCCATGTTTCATTGCTATTAAAGTTCATACTCTAGTGTATTCATTTGGTATTGTTCTTCCAGGTGCTGGTGGTCGCAGTAAAGAATTGAAGAGTAGAAGTACCCAATAATTCTGACGAGTTATACGAAATACAAAGTGCATACCTTCTTTGTTCAACAAGGAACCATGATGGACACATACAAATGCAAACCTTCAGTGACAGCATGTCATATGTGAACCTATTGACAAGATGGTTCCTGTGATAACTACCATGATCAACACCTAGACTTGGGATTGTTGGAGGAGTTGCCCACACAAGCAGAAGAAAATGGTGAGGAGAATCTGAAGAAAAAATGACCTGGGACCTCTTCGTTGATGAATGACTTTCAGCAGGCAGTGAATGCACCAAGGGAATTGAAGGAGTAAATAAAGGGTGAAAGGGAAAACGAGCTTACTCTGCTGTAGATAGACTAACAGAACCTGCAGGGAATTTGGGGGGTTGGGGTTGAGTTTATTGAGGATAAGATTTGTATAAAACTTTGAATGATGTTAGGATGGCTTTGTTTGGAATTCTATACCAGGCCTATAAATTTTAAGATCATATCATTAAGAATAGCCAGGAAACTTGGTTAGGAAACTTACGAAAGGAACGATGCTACTTTGCTCACAGATACTGAGGTATAGATTTTATCTCAGATATATTTACAATGTAATTATTCCCATAATTCTTATTAATGTATTAGCTGCAGCAGTTGTTGGCTATTTCTATGTGCCTATTATATTCTTGTCAAATTTAGACCAAGTAGTTTTTTACATGCTTGATTAATCATTGAAATGGCCATTTCAATCCCTGGACATTTGTTCCATACTGGCCTAGGCATGCTGTTGGAAACAATGAATTGGCCATTTGATGGGTCTTCTTTCTTCTATACTCATGGAGATTGAAATATGGAACTGACTCTGCTTGAAAATAGGACTAGTACATGATATTTTGGTATGGAACAAATGGGAATTTAAGCCGCCATGTATGTATGACAACAGAAAATTACAGATTCCCAAATACTGGGAACCATGACCTCAATTTCATATCATGGGACAACCCTCCAAAACACCACCCACACTACCTTACAATTAATAACTACCAGAGAATGGGGACAGTAATGCTCCTTTTGCTGATTTGCTCAGAAGTTTGGCAGGAATGAGCCGTTCTTGGATAAGATTGATACTGAACTCTTGAGAAGAAATGCTGACGGCCATGAGCCTGACAGGTGGTTCAGTCAAGCAAATTCAAATTTCATGTATTGATTGGTTTACATGATTTGTTTAAATTCGCTGGATGACACTAGCAAGTCATCAATACAATTTTTGTACTTTGAATTCCAAAATGTCTTTATAGCAAATAAGAAAGTCAATTATATAGGGATTGTTATTTGCACACTAAAATGGTTGCACCTTTCTTATACTTTGCTTATTTGGAAAAGTAAAAGTAGAGAGGACTTTTTTTCTTATTTAATTATTTAAAAATAAAATAATAAAGGTAATGTGCAGATTAATCCAGTGCAGCAAGCCAGTGAAAAATAATCACCAAATCTCAAAGACACATTAGTGCATACAGTTGTTATACAACTATAATCTTATTTGGACTGCACTTGAAATTAGCTCATTTGGATCCTATACATGAACTTGTTATCTTCTGCCAGAGAGAATGTTATCCCAAATAAGCCATCAATATTCAGTATGTGATATCCGCAAGTCCTGCTAACATAGTTTTGAAATGAATACTGTGCAGAACCAGCATTTGTGGTCCCTGCCAATAATTTCCCTCTCTAAAATATGTGTGTCCCTTTTTGTAGTTCACAAGGTTATCAACTATTTTCCCTGCTATTTTCATATTGTCAGCCTAGTTACTGCATTGTCGTAATAAAAAGCAAGGACTTGGAAGCTGTATTTTCTTTAGGTGGTATTTTCTGTATAATTTTTCTTTATTCTTACCTTAAGTTGACCTCCACTTCCATAGGAAATTGGGATTCATCTATAAAATATAAAACTTCAGGCTATTGTAAATCATGTCAACTTGAATCTATTCAGCAAACTAATGTAAGAATTCAAACAGGAATTCAACACAATTAAAAGATCAAAGCCAAATTTGACTCAATCCAGTTCAAGATTACTTATAAAACTGCAACTGCGTACATTTACAGAGCTTATTTTGTAAGACATACAACCTGTCTTGTATCATTACTTCTTCCTTGATAATGCTAACCTAATTTAACCATCCATCAATAAAGTCATTACTTCAGGGACCAACTACAACCACAGTGACAGTCTAGAAAGATCACATGGTCAATTATATAAAAAGGGGAAATGTACATTACAAAAGTAGCTCATGATTAAAATTTATTTATAGTATAAAAATTATGTTAAGCCATCAGAAATATATATCATAGAGTCTACAATCAAGCCTTAGTAATTCAAGAATTGCACTTGAAAAAAAATTGATATTCACTATTTTGGCAAGTAGTATCAGTCATGAAAACTTTGAAACATCACCCACAGAAGATTTTAATTTGAACTGAAAGTCACAAAGTGAAAGAATAGATGTATGAAAACCATAAAAAGTCAGAATCGGGACAAAGGGGAGCAAGAAGTACCTAATCGATGGTGTCATTAACTGAGATATCTCGCTGCTCGGTTGCGGCTCCTCCGTGCTTGGCTTCGAATGGGAGAAGGAGTGCTTGCTCCAACCTTAAAACACTTACTGCAAGCAAAGAACAGTGGCACATGCTGGTGGTCGCAGTAGGAATTAGGGTCTTTTTTTAAATAAACAGTGATGGACTGTCAAATCAGGAATGAGAGGTCAAATTAAAATTGAGGTGGCATTTTCTGGTTGGGCTATGTAGGAAGGGTAAACGGTACCCTTCCGTTTGCAGGGTACCAAAGAATTCACCTTGTTACAATCCAACTTTATGATAAAGTAGCAGTCTAACATTACTTTTCTTTCTTAAGCACCATAACTATTTTCAGAATGACTGCAGCAGTAAGTATGCGAAGGTTTATAGTTGAATCAGATAAATTTAATTTATAACTCACTTTCCCATCCTTTGTTAATGATGAAAGAATAATTTTTTCCCGCAATGATCAGTATTTATTATATACAAGCAGGACAGAAACTCAATTAAGTGCGAAAAGGCTCCACCCCGGAGTTTTCTTGAGTCTCTCTTCTTTCATCACCTTCCTCAGTCTCAATACTTCCTGCCACCGTCCAGCCTCTGCATACATATTTGACAAAGCAACATGAACTCCATGACTATGAGGTTCCAGAATAAGAATTTCTTTTACCACCCTTTCAGCAACCTTGGTATTTCCATTATTTTTGCTAGCTGCCAACAAAGCTCCTAAAATAACCTCATCAGCCTTCCATGGCATTCCTTTTATTAGTTCCTCTGCCTCTAGCAATTTACCTCCTCTCCCAAGAAGATCAACCAAGCAACCATAATGTTCAATCTTGGGTTCAATTCCATATACTGTCTTCATGGAATTAAAAATTTCGCAACCAACATCAAGCAAGCCAGCATGACAGCAAGCAGATAGAACCCCAATGAATGTCACATCATTTGGAAAAACAACCTGTTCCTTCTTCAGCTTTTCAAAGAGACTAAGAGCATCTTCAACATGTCCATGAGCAGCCAACCCACAAATCATAGCATTCCAAGTAACAATATTTCTCTCATTCATGTCATCAAACAACTTCCTAGCCATTGCAATCGCTCCATTCTTCGCATACATGTAAATCAACGCCGTCCCAAGAATCACTCCCACTTGAACCCCTTTCACTTTCATAAGCTCATGGATCCTTTCCCCAAGCTGGAGGCAACCCGATCGGGCACAAGCAGACAACACCGAAGCCAGGGTCGCGTCATTCGGCTCAAACCCCTCAACAATCATCTCATTAAAAAGTGCCAAAGCCTCATTGGAACAGAAATTCTGAGCATACCCACAAATCATAGTGGCCCAAAGACCCAAACTTCTCTCAGTCATTCCATCAAACAGATAGCGTGCATCGACCAAATCCCCCGAAAGACAATAACCCCTTACCAAACCATTAACCACGTGCAAATCTGATCCTAACCCGAATTTCAAAACATGAGTATGGACCTGTTTGCACGCAATGAACGATTTCAAATTGGAACATGCCTTGAGAAGAAAAGGGAAGGTGTGTTTTCCAGGTAAAGCGCCCAGCCTCCTCATGTTTATATAAAGAGAAAGAGAGTTGCGAGGGTTGGGACCAGCGGCGTGGGCACGAATAAGAGTGTTCCACATGAATGTGTTGGGTTGATGGATGGTGCAGAAGATTCTAGAAGCGTAGTTGAGGTCTCCGAAGGGGGAAAGAGCCGAAGAGGAGATTAGGCGGCTAGTGGCGAAGGGGTCGTTGATGCGGGTGGAAATGATCATTTGGGCGTGCACCTGTTTCAGCTGCTCCGTGCTGGTGCATTTGTCCGCCAGAAATGAGAGACGAAGAGGGTTTGGTGGTGGTGCTATGGTTGAGAAGGTTCTTAGGAGCCATATTGGTGAGTAGGATGTACAGTGATCGCGCAAGGATTGCGGATTTGGCGGCAACATTCGAAGGAGTTCTGCTTCATTGAGTATTTGAGTTGAGCCCACATAAAATAAGAACAATGATAAGTTACACATTTTTTAGACATCATAGGGCGACAACATTCGGAGTCTCACTGTGTGATACTATAGCAAGCCTTTTTTTTTTAAATATATATATTTTTTTTTAAATATTTATTTTTTTGAGAAATAAAAATTTTGGTTAAGTATGTTCAAATATCTGGTTAATCAGGTATAAATATCTGGTTAAGTATGTTCAAATATCTGGTTAATCAGGTACAAATATCTGGTTAATTCAGTTCATTATCTGGTTAATAGGTTTTTTCGTTAAGTATGTGCAAATATCTGGTTAATCAGGTACAAATATTTGGTTAATTCAGTTCATTATCTGGTTAATGAGTTTTTTTGAGAAATAAAATTTTTGGTTATGTATGTGCAAATATCTGGTTAATCAGGTACAAATATCTGGTTAATTCAGTTCATTATTTAGTTAATGGGTTTTTTGGCTAAGTATGTGCAAATATCTGGTTAATCAGGTGCAAATATCTTGTTAATTCAGTTCATTATCTGGTTAATGGATTTTTTGAGAAATAAAATTTTTGGTTAAGTATGTGCAAATATCTGGTTAATCAGGTACAAGTATCTGGTTAATTCAGTTCATTATCTGGTTAATAGGTTTTTTGGTTAAGTATGTGTAAATATCTGGTTAATCAGGTACAAATATCTGGTTAATTCAGTTCATTATCTGGTTAATGGGTTTTTTTGAGAAATAAAATTTTTGGTTAAGTATGTGCAAATATCTGGTTAATCAAGTACAAATATCTGGTTAATTCAGTTCATTATCTGGTTAATGGGTTTTTTGGTTATGTATGTGCAAATATCTGGTTAATCAAGTATAAATATCTGGTTATTTCAGTTCATTATCTAGTTAATGGATTTTTTTTAGAGATAAAATTTTTATTTTTAAAAAAAAGTCAAAATTTGTAAAAAAAAAAAATAAAAAAAAAAAAAAGTATACAATTGTGCTATAGCAGCATAGGTGTCGCGTATTGATATCAAAATGGTGTGTTCAATTATCACACCCATAAAATAAAGAAGCTGGAGGATAAATTATGTAGTTTAAAGTTTAAAACCATGGAGGCATATTTATTTCCTAGAAACAAAAAAAAAATCTCAATTTATTTATCCATAGTTTTGAGTCTCAATCACAATAACTTTTAATATTTTCTTTTTAAGGTAAAAGATATGCAAAAGCACAAGAATAAATTTTAACCGAAATTAAAATATTTTTAAAAATTTATTTTTAAAAAGATTAATTTGATCTAAATTTTAGATTTTTTTAGGATCAAGTTTAAATTTTGGTTAAATTATTGAGTTGACCCGTGAACTATTTGAGAATTTTCAAATAAGTCCCTAAACTAAAAAAAATTCTAATTAGGTCCATGAACTTATATAAAATTTTTCAATTGGGTCCCTGAACTAAAAAGTTTCTGATTGTGTCCTTGAAATTATATAAAATTTTCAATTGGGTTCCTAAAGTAGAAAGGTGATGTATAAAATAAAAAATAATAAAATGATAGATGATGAAATTTATAAGAAAAAAATGTTGTTTGACATAATAATAAAATGATAAAAGATGAATATGAGATAAAAAACTAATTATTTAAAATAAAAATAATAAAAATATAAAATATAAAACTACCTGTGAAAAGTTATTATTTAGCATAATAATTGAATAAAAATAGATAAATTTGTGAGACAAATTTAGTTCTTGAAATAATAATAACAAAATAATGAAATATGAAATTGTGCTAGAAAATTCATGCTTTAATCTCTTAATATTTTGTAGCAAAACATGAATTTTCTATCACAATTTCATATTTCATTATTTTTTTATTATCATTTCAAGAACTAAATTTTGTCTCTCAAATTTATATATTTTTATTTAATTATTATGCTAATTAAACAATAGCTTTTGTCACTAAGTTTTATTTATTATTATTATTATTATTATTATTATTATTATTATTATTATTATTTTAAATTGTGAGTTTTTTCTTTGATGTTCATCTTTTGTCATTTTATTATTATGTCAAACAATATTTTTTTTCTAAATTTCATCATCTGTCATTTTATTATTATTTTTATTTTATATAGTTATCTTTCTACTTTAGGGACCCAATTGAAACTTTTATATAAGTTCAGGGACTCAATTAGAATTTTTTTAGTTTAAAGACCCAATTAAAAATTTTATATAAGTTCAGGAATCTAATTAGAAACTTTGTTAGTTCACGGACTTATTTGAAAATTCCCAAATAGTTCAGAGACCAACTTAATAATTAAACCTTAAAATTTTATTTTTGGAAGAATCACATGTGTTTTTATGTTTTTTAGGGATAAATTTCAACATTTTCGATAAAAAAAAAAAAATTCAACCTTTAGTCGCAATAATATCTATCAAGAACAAAAAAAGTTCGATTAGAACTCCAAATTCGGCCATAAGAAAGAGTGCGGTGCATATTTCTTGTAGAGGAATAAAACAACTCTTCCGATCCTTGTCCTTGACATCCTCTTACCCGCTGTTGTGATTCTCTGCATCTCCGATGAACCGGAACCGCTGCATGACCTCCGACGGTGGCTAGGGTTTGTTGCTAAAGAGGAGAATCGGAGAATCGTGCCTTTCCGTCCGACGGTGGCGCCTTTTTGTCGACCGCAGTTTGGGTTTTGAGCAGTTTTCTCCTCTATTTATACTTCATCTCCTTTTTTTATTTTTTCTATTTTTCCAAAAATAACAAATGAAATAAAATAATTAAAAAAACCTAGATCCCTACCAACGCATCCGCCAACTTGCCATCTAACCTAACCCGTTACCCGATCAATGCACTAGTCTAAACAGATAGAAATGGGCCATGTTTTAGTCTCTTCAATTTTTCACGGATTGGGTTTTCTGACTTCGAATCCAACGGATGAGCAACCCTACTTTTTATAGCCTTGTTTGAATAGCATAACTCATGATTTATTAGAGTTTTTCTACGGGGTATAAGTGCTTTTATGTAAAAAAATATATATATTTGAGCAAACTTAAATAAGTAATTTTATAAACCCATTTTTTTTTTAAACTTTTCTACGAAGTCAAATTTTTAAGCTTCTTAGAAAATTACGTGTCAGAAGTTATATTCAGCAAGACTTGTGAAGCTGTTTTATATATTTAAAAAGACATTTTATTTTTTTCTTCTTTTGTTTTGGTGAGTAAACTTAACAGCTAGGGAAGGCACTCCCAAGGCTACCAGGCAGGGCACCAATGGCATACTGGGACTGCCAGCAAAGGCTCAACTTAGAGGATTACTGCACCGGCCTAGACCACAAACAATCTCACCTAGTTGCAACTACTCAACTAGTCACCGGCCACCAAGGGACTCCCTGAGGAAGGTTGCCTACGAAAGGGGATTTTGGCAGCGTTAGGGGGATTCGAGCATGCATCCATGAGAAGAGCGAGATTTCAACTCCAAATACTTAACAACTTGTGCCAACCTCTATTGGTAAAAAAAAAAAGAATTTAAAGTATGTATCCAAACACTCGTCTATTTAGTAGAAATGTCAGGTTAAGGCTTTATAAAAAACTTATATAGCTAAATAGGCTAGGCCTAAGGCTTTAAAAAAAGCCTAATAGGTCTACCAGGCCAGCCTATTTAACACATATGTACACATAAATATATATGTATAATATACTATATTATAATATTATAATATATTATTTACATTATTTATAATATTTAAAGGTAAAGGCCTATTGGCCATGTAGTGGCCTACTTGCCTATTTATTTATGAATGCCTAGTGACCTATTTATTAGTATATGTATACCAACTTCTTTGTCATTAGAGACCTACGAGCCTATTTACAATTGAAGGATTGTGACCTATTTATAGATGGAGACATATTTAATGGTCTTGTTGATAAGTATACTTTCAGGCCAGACCATGCTTTAAAGTAGGTCAGGTTCAGGCCTTAAAAATTGACCTATGTCAGGCTATATAGAGATGGCAAAACGGGCTACCCGACCCACATCAGGCCGGCCAGATGCGGGTTAGCATTTGCATTATACATTGAAGAAGTTAATTCCCCAAATGATTTAGAATCCTTTAGTTCAGTTAGGGTTTTGCTGTATGAGATTTCAAGATGCTTTTTGGACTTAAAAACCAACGATATAATTTCAAGCATAACACATGTTCCCATGTACAGATCGCAATCTAACTACTACACATGTTCATTGTTTTTTTTTTTTTTTTTTTTTAAAAATGCATGTTTTATTTTTTTAGGTAAATAAAAATAAGATATATAAAAGTAAGCGGGCTGCCCGAGCCCATCCTGGCTAGCCCGCTTCCGGTTTGGGTTTTATCAGACTGGGCCAAAATGACCCGGAATTAATTTGGGCTCAAATTTTACAGCCTGAATTCACCCTATGATTTATCGGGCTTATTCGGGCCGGCCCGATCGGGCTAGCCCATTTTGCCTAGCCTATTCCCACCCCAACCAAATACTAAATAATTTAATTTAAAAAATAATTATGATATAAAAACCTTTTACGTAAATCTTATTTAAGTGTACAGGGCTAGTTGATCCCAAAGTCAACAGAAAATGAAGTGGCGCGAAACGGTTACCATAGGTACGGCTGTGGCCAGAACTGCCCTTACGTTAATAACAATCTTAACGCCCCAAATATCACACGAACACCGTCACGGTGTGCATTGCGCCCCCATTCGCCCGCACAAAAAAGAAAAAAAACAAAAAAACAAAAAAACAAAAAAACAAAAAAACAAAAAAAAAAACAAAAGAAACACCATGCCACTAACGTTTGCTTCTTGTTCTTCAATGGCTTCCATGCCTTTCTCTACTTTCTGCCTCTTTCACAAACCCAGTTCTGTTGCCCTCACCTTCCGTGCTTCGGACAAATTGAGGTTCGGGAAGAACCGGAAAACCGGAATTTCCATTTGCAGAGCAGCTTCTGTTGCCTTCCGAGACCTCGATGCCGATGATTTTCGCCACCCTCTTGATAAACAGGTCTACTTCATTTCCAATTTCTCAGCTCAACTTGTGAATTGAAGTAGTTTCGTACTTTTTAGTGTTTTTTCTTCCACACTTTTTTTTTTTGTTTTTTTAAAAACAAGTGCTAATGCTTTGTTTTTTTTTTTTCCAATCTCCAGAATACACTGATTTTGAGAGCAATTCCAGGATTGAATGAATTGGGAAAAGCTCTTCTAGGTAATAAAAAAGATGCCTCATGTCTTAAGTAGTGCAGTTTTCAGTTGGATTGTGCTGAAATACTTGACCTTTGATTTTGCTGACAATAAGCCTTGGTAAATTACAAGGAGTTTCTCTTACTTCTCGTAGCCATGACAAAGCTAATCTAAAGTGAGTTTGTCTCTAAAGTGAATAAGAGTGTATTCATTTTTATTTTGGTAAAGTGCATAGAGATTTCAACCCAATATACAATCAAAGAGTAGATATACTCTTATTTACTCACTTTAAAGCAGCCTTTTCCTGGTAGTTGATAGTGGAACTTCTTCAACATCAATTTTGGTTTTTCTGATTATTAGAAAATCTTGCAAATATGAGTTTATGTTATGATGTTTAATATCTGTGAAAATAATGGAGTGTTCCCCGTAAGTTTTCATTGACCCTTAGTTTACATGATAACTTCTAGGTGGATTTCTTTTATCTTTTCTTGGGGGAGGATAGAAATTTATTTATTGATTCTTGCACAAATTACAGTACACCCATCACATATTCTTATGCAAGGTTTTGACGGATTTCGGTAATCTCCGCAATCATATCATGACGTAATTGCAGCTGCATTTCTGCAGTTATTGCACTTATGATAAATGCAACCTCATCGCAACTGCAGTCTTAGTTGCAATTTAAAACCATGTTCCTCTCCTATGCAAACCATTGGATAGCACGTGGTCCCATTATAACTTTCTCTGATTGGCCCATAAAGTGTACATACCTCAAATAATTTGTAAAAGTATCTTTTCCCAAACTATTCTAGTTAGTAGTATAATTCACCCTGTATATTTCCATGCACAGATTGCCACTACATGTACTTTTTACGGAACCATTAACAATGAGTAACCTAAGCTTAACTTAAGCTTTTAGGTGGAGGGCTAAGAATAGTTTTTTGTACTCCCTCCATCCCTTCATGTCTTTTAAAGTTTTAGTACAAGGATTAGGGATCCTATTAAGTAGCCTCAAATATAGAGAAATATGGTTTAATATGACTAAATTACCTTTTCTCTCACTCCTTTTTACTCTATTCCCAATCACCATTAATATGCGTAGTTAGTGAGTTTAGTTTAGATAATAAATGACGAGGGTAAATTTGGGAAAAGTTCATATTTTCTTAATTTTCTCAAATGACAGATCATTTGAGACAAAACAGATTTTTTAAAAAGACAGATATAAAGTGATGGTGAGAGTATCTCTGACAGCAAGGACACACCATCTATTCATGATTTCATGTGCAAGGTTATTCAGTAGTTATTCTTTTCTATATAATAAATACAGAATTTTGTCTGTGTTGACGCAGTTATTGATGATCAACTGGACATATGTAGCACAAAACACCACCACTTTGTTCTGCACTCATTATTTGTTTTCACTGCTTATATGCATTCTTTCAGATCTTAGTGGGTAACTGCTTTTGTTGATGCTGTATATGGCTGCTTTTAAATGCATAGCTTTTGTTTCAGTTACTCTAGTGTGTTATGGTCTATGATATCTTTGAATATTCTTGCACTGTAAATTGGTGGGGTTGCTTTGTGACATTGTTCACTTAAAATAAATTGCAGGAACTGTAGCAGAGCAGGTCATGCTCCTTGAGAATATAGGGACATCTGTCCTTGTTTCTAAAAATCAGGTACTGACAACACTTGGAAAAGGTTTGTTGAAGGAGTACTTGATAAAGAGAATTTTGGGAAGGCATGTAATAATATAATAGATAAAATATACCTGCACTGAACAGTTGTCTTCTTAGGGGAAGTGCGGTATTTTGTTGTAATCCACTGTTAATATATGCAAAAGGGCAAACATAGTCATGACACAAATGTACATGCATTCACATATATACAAAAGTTCACATATGTCCATGTATATACATATAAAAAAGTAAAAAAACACATGCATGTTGGCGAAGCTCTGAAATAATTTGCATGAATTCCACTTTCTTTCATTTTTTTCCTGACAAATGAAGAATGGGTGTTCGTTCCATTACTTGTGTACTTCTATTTATAAATTTGCAAGTGCATCTGTATAGGCATTTTTGAAAAAACAGTAAATAAACTTGTCCGTCTAGTTGTTACCAACTTTAGCAATGATTGTTCTTATTAAATATATGAGAGGCGTGAAGTATCTGCACTTAATATTTCCTAGTTCTACCACCTAGTTCTACCATTTCAATTATATTTAGTTTAGTCAATTTTCATGTATGCAAGTCAACAATGTTAATATGAAGTTGAGTTCTACTTTACGCAACTTGGATAAACAATTAATTCAATTATGTTGCCTGCTGAATTGTTATCTAATATCAGTTCAGATAAGTAGCTAAACTTTTCTACTTGTCGTGCCAGCTTCCTGATCTTCATCACTTAATGGTCGAAGCTGCAGAAATACTAAATGTTGATGCCCCTGATTTATATGTTCGTCAAAGTCCTGTGCCAAATGCATATACATTAGCTATAAGTGGTAAACGGCCATTTGTTGTTATTCATACTAGCCTTGTGGAACTCCTGACAAGAGCAGAGTTGCAGGTTCTAATTTATTTAGTTGCCACAATCTCTTAAATTTTCATCCTCACTCCTTAAACTTGTTTCCAAGAAGTTTATCCCCTATTCTGCCTGGTCTCCAAGTGATAGGATTCTGGAAGTTAAACTTTGAGGTGCATGAGTGATGGATATAGGAACCGTTGGATGATATATATATATATATTCTCTTCTAGTATGCCTGATCAGTTTGTTAGTCAAACCATAATTTCTATCTTATCCATTGTTCTGGTTCCAACATGCTATTAAATTGTTATCAATTTACTTTAACAGGCTGTTTTGGCTCATGAGTTGGGTCACCTAAAATGTGATCATGGGGTGTGGCTTACATATGCAAATATCCTAACCCTTGGAGCCTATACTGTACCTGGTAGGTGATATGGAGCGTTTTGTATTTGTTAATAATATGTGCATACATGCACATGCATATATGATATCATTTATGTTGCTTATCTTTTGATTCGTTCGTCTGTTTGGAAAAGTGCCGATTTTCAATAGCGGGAGGAAATCTTGAAATATATTGAGAATCTCTTATGATAACCATCCACATCTGAAAAGTATTTTAATGCCCGAAAGTTGGATAGCATAGCCTTTGCATAAAGATGATATTGCCCCCCAATCTTTATGAAATACACGATGCTCATAAAATGATTAAGATAAGTAGCTAAGCTGCACTCCTACAACCCCAGATTAGATAGAACTAAATTCCATTGGGGAATTTGGATTTTGGACCAAATTTTCAGATTCTTTGCCTAAAATATCGTAGAAGTTATGGTAAAGTAGTTAACTAGGTAGGATGATCAATGTTGGAGAAACATTATTTGTCCGACTCATATGACTGAACTTGGGATGAAATCCATGTCCTCTAACCACTAGGTGAGTATAACAACCGTGAAGCATTGACTATGCTGCTATATTTTGAACCATTTTATTTCACCTTGGAAGTGTAGCTTCTACGGATAATGGACATATATCTAGCTCTAACTCTAGCTGTTGCAGTTCTTGTTTAGTGCTGATGAGAACAAACAGATTTTTCATACTCAGATCAGCCAAACTATTCTTTCATAACTAGCACCATTTCTTGTAGGTATTGGTGGCATGATTGCTCGGACTTTGGAAGAGCAATTATTCCGCTGGCTTAGAGCAGCTGAGTTTACTTGTGATCGTGCAGCTCTTCTTGTTGCTCAAGACCCTAAGGTATGCTGATGTCAAAATTCATTATCTATATGTTCATTGGTTTAATTGTAAGTACAACTTCTGTATTATACATGGGTTTAATATGTTGGTTTCCCAACCCTACAAGAGGTTGTCATCTCTGTCCTCATGAAAATAGCTGGGGGTTGTCCATCTATGGCTGATCAACTAAATGTGGATGCATTCTTGGAGCAAGCTCGCTCTTATGAAAAAGCTGCTTCCAGCCCAGTTGGTTGGTATATAAGGTTTGTAGTGACCAGTGTAGGTCATTATAAAGTTGGGTTGCAACTTTCTCATTTAGAAGTTAAATCCTTTTTTTTTTTTGCTGATTAGGAATGCACAAACAAGGCAACTGTCACATCCTCTACCTGTTTTACGTGCTAGTGAAATTGATGAATGGTCAAGAAGTCCAGCTTATAGATCTCTTTTGAAACGTGGAATGCAGATCAGATCATTAAAACAAAATATCTAGCTGTGCCCAATAGATTTTGTTCAAAATGCATAGCAGCTCAAAGTTCATCATGGTTAGTTCTTAAAACTCTACAATTTCCTTTTATACTTTTCTGAACTTCATCTCAAACGGAATGAGTCATAGGTTAGGTGTTGACGTATTTGTAGATATTGCATATATTTTATGATGCATTACATATAGCAGTAAAAAATTGTTGTAGACAAAGGAAGAGTAGAAGAATAACATGGAGAAATTTTATGCCAGAGTATTGCTTTTTCTTGTATTTTCTCTTCTTCAATCATAACTTACAAGACTTCTCTATTTATACTATTGCATAGAGAAGCATAGTGAATGCTTCTAATAAATTTCACATGCATATACATCTAGTAATGCTAAAAGACTTCTCTAGAAATTGTAAATGCATGGATGTATCATGGGAAATACATGAAAGAACCTAGGAACCCTTCAATGAACCAAGAATACTTAAATTACAAATTAACATTTAACACCCTGTTAGGTACCAAGAATTACAGAACCGAAATGTAGAAGAAAGTAGTGTATTATTGATTATCCCTAGCTTGTAATGAGAAATTACAGTACTGGGATGAAAAAGAGATACAGATAGCTTAGGCAAGTTAGAGAGTGCCTAATTCTCTCCCAAGGTCCCGAAGTCCCAATTCCAGCCTACATCTATTCTCTCCCCTCTCATGCATATAAACCTCCCTCACTCAGCACAGAATTCCCACGCACGCACCCTCATCTCACTGCTACTGCCAGCTAGGCAGTTAGTTACACAATCTCTCTCTTCTATATCTGATCAAGTGCATCATCCTCACCTACACTCTAGTAACAGTGGGCTTGGTAATATTGGGCCTTGGGTCTAGGTCCCTATCAATACTCCCCTCTTGAAGACACACCGTGTCCTCAAGGTGAGGGTATAAGAAGCAGCCAGCAAAACGTCGTCCTCCAGGATCCCACTACCAGAAATACAAGGACCAACTTATGTAGGAACTTTCACCAGGGTCCCATTGCTTGAAGCATAATGGCCAAGTTTCCGAATTCGTGGCAGCTCCTTTTGCACCGCTATTTGCAGCAAGTCCCGAGCCATCCCTCTCATTCGCATGTTCCCCTCTAGCAATAATTGTTTCTATATACTCCTCCTTTAGTAGAACTTGGCAGATTTTGTCAAACAAGATGTTTGCAGTTTTATTTAAATCATTAACATCACCACCTTGGCAGAGAAGCACAACACATGGGGCAGAATATTGTTTGAAGGAGAAACACCCATCTAAATACAATTTAGTGCCAGTGATTGGGTTAATGTTAAGGATGACAACATTCCCACCGAAATTACAGTTCGTTGGAACAGGATTCTTTTGATGATACTGACTGAAGGAATAAGAAGCATGGTCACGGATAGAGTTTGGGTTGTAACAGCTTCCACCGGGTTGAATTACTGAACAATCAATGTAACTTGCAAATCAGTGTTGGAGGCAATTGGGCTGGCAATACACAATAGGGAATTCACTGCGGTTGGAGTGGTAATATGAATATCCTTTTGGGTGGTCGAAATTGGGGCTGTATTCCCTTCGTGTCCTAGTACATTCACATGTCCAGGTGCTTCTTTCTCTATTCCAAGGTTATATCGAGATTCGAATCGTGAATCGGAAAACCTATTTTCCGAATCGTGAATCGAATCTTATTATGAATCGTAAGATACATGGTCAATAAAAATATGGCATTTTTAAGTAAAAGCAAGTGAAAAAGAAGAAAAACATAAGCTGATATATCATATATGAAGTTCAAAATAATGCAAGATTCAAATCATAAAAACTAGAGAGTGGGAACAAGACAAGAGGACCAAAAACCAGAGAAGAATGAAGGAAAAGAGTGGGCACAAAGCATTGTGTAGGCAGGAAGAATAAAAAAAAATGCATTATAGGAGGGAGTGGAAACCAAAAATGCAATGTGCTAGGGCTGTTTGTTTGTTATTCTAATGTGTTATTTGGAAGGTGTGGTTTCGTCTAAGAAGTTTTTTGCAAAAAGCAACCTTAGCATGTCTTTTAGAAACTAAGTTGCTTGACTTGGCCCGTCTTTGAATTGCACCAACGACGGAATTTGTATCGTGCGATTCAGCTGTGTATCGAGATTCATAGGATTCAGTAGAGTGAATCGAGATTCATGCTGAGATTCAAGTTCGAAAGAGATTCGCACTAGGATACATATCGATTCCATTCCATTTCATTTCGAATCAAGATGTGAATCATAAGAATCGTAAGATACTGATAACAATGCTCTATTCTACTTGAACCTCCAGGGAACCCATGGTTATTTCCCCATGCCTCATCAATTTGGCCACTGTCATAATCCCAAGATGGGTGGGAAAGCTCCCCCACGTTTTTTAACTCAGGAAGTTCAGCACCACTACAATGTTTGTAGCCCCCTTCCTTTGGCTGCCATTCTGTTTTCGTGACTCTGATGGCTTTGTGTTTAACAAGAGTTTCAACAGTAAAATCGGCCCTAATGGGCTGTGTACAAGTAATGTTAGGCCCAGTTGCTAACCTTTCTGAATGTTTTTTTTCTATTCCTTGTATGAGAAAACATCTTCCCCTTTTGACTCCAAAATTCTAATCCTCCACTTATCTTGTTGGGCCTAGCCCATTAGGTTTAAAAATGACCACTTCTTTGTTATCCCAACCTTGCCCCTACATTAATCTGTTTTACTTTCTCCTTCATCGGTGGCAATGGGAGAGCAACCATGGCATGTGACGGCCTAACCTCCACCATGGGTACATTCTGCTCCGGAGGTGCTGATGGCGGCACTGACAGCGGCAACTCAGCCACGCCAATTGACGACCCCACCTCCGCCTTGGGCACGCCTAGATCTGGCGGCTCCGGCGGTGGACGCTTGGCCGACAGCTATGGAAACCCAAGCTCGGTCACTGTTGATGACCCACCTTCCTCCATTGACGCGCCCAGTTCTGGCGACCGTACCCGCTCACTGCCGATCATTGTCTCTACCCATCTGCCCCGGCGACCGCCCTCATATCTTCCGTTGTCTCCCTTGCTTAAGTCGCTACCATTTCCACCCACACAGCAACCGTTTTCGCTTCTGCTGCCGCCACCACCTTGATGACAGTCTTCCTCCTTTTCCGTCTTCATCTCAAAAATATTGGAGACATCCGTCTTCATCTCAGAAATATTGAAGACACCACTAACGTCACCTTCCACTTCCACCTCGATCTCCTTCACCTGCACATCTTGAATTTTCTCCTCCTCATCCTTCATCTCTTCTGCAATTTCAGAGGGAATATGACTTATTGGGGCTATTCCCCATTGTTGATGGTTAGAGGAGCTTTGAACCTGCAAGGACCCTGAGTCCAATTCCAGTTCTGATTCTTCATCTTCTACAGCCAGTCCACCTCCTCAGAAGGCATAGTTCTTCTCTACCAACAGCAAGGCCTGGTCCAACAGTTCAGATACAGATTCCCGTCCATTCGAAGTTCGTCGACGTCGCCGTTCCTGTTTTCCCTCATCAATTTCTTTTTCAGTTTGCCATTTAAATTATGCACCCCTTGCACGGTGACTTGGAGAATGACCACATCGATCTCGACATCCAAAGTAGTGTCCCTTCCTCCTTTCCCAGAGTCGCTTGATCTCTTCCAGTCGGGTTTGATCTACTTTCCTCCCTTCCATCAAGCTTCTTTCCAGATTCTCCACTCTAGACTCCATTTTGTAGTTCCTATGGTGATAATCAAAAGCTCCAGGAATCGTGAGCTTTGATACCATTGTTATGTACCAAGAATTATAGAACCGAAATGTAGAAGAAAGTAGTGTATTATTGATAATCCCTAGCCTGTAAGAGCTTAGGCAAGTTAGAGAGTGCCTAATTCTCTCCCAAGGTCCCAAAGTCCCAATTCCAGCCTACCTCTATTCTCTCCCCTCTCATGCATATAAACCTCCCTCACTCAGCATAGAATTCCCATGCACGCACCCTCACCTCACTGCTACTGCCAGCTAGGCAGTTAGTTACACAATATCTCTCTTCTATTTCTAATCAAGTGCATCCATGTGCATCATCCTCACCTACACTCTAGTAACAATGGGCTTAGTAATATTGGGCTTTGGGTCTAGGTCCCTATCACACCCCCTCTCAATTTGTAATTCTCATAAGATCCTTTAACTGTTGAAGCTTCTCAATGGACACTGCCTTGGTGAGAACATTTGCTGGCTGTTCTGTGGTCTTTGATAAATTCCAAGGAGATTTCCTTCTTCTGAACCATGTTACAATGTAGTTGTGGGTAATTTAATTGCAGATTGGTTGTCACAGAAAATAGAAGTCGGATACCTTCAACCTTTTGCTGTTTATCTTTCAAAATTCTTTTCAACCAAACAGCTTCACGTGTAGCTTCATTTTCTGCAATATATTCAGCCTCTGCTGAAGTCACTGCAACTGAATTTTGCTTCTTAAAACTCCATGAAATAGCTTTAGATCCTAGACAAAAAACACATACACTGAAGTGCTCTTTCTATCATCAAAACTTCCAGCCCAATCACTGACAGTAAAGCCAATTTGCTTGGTATTTTATTCCTTCACATACTTGATCCCAAGCTTCTAGTGCCTTGAAGATAGCAACGAATCCTCTTAGCTGCTGCAAAAAGAAGCTTACATGGTTCTTTCATAAATCTGGAAACCAAGCTAACTAAATGCACTATATTCGACCTTGTATTAAGTGAGGTAAATCAAGGAACTAAAAAGGCTTCTTTAGATTTTTGGATTTGATTTTTTTGCACCATCATCTGTTCTGAATTTTTAAAGCAAATCATGAATGTCCCATTCTCGAGTGGTAAAAATCTCTCCCTTTGTTTGCTTCACTTGAATTCCAAGAATATACTTAATCAATCCAAGATTTGTCATCTCATACTCTTTCATCGCTGCTTCCTTCATTTATTGCACCATATTAGCATTAGTTCCTGCATAAATTAAATTAAATCATCAACATAGAGACAAACCACCAAGAAATCACCTCAATTTGTTTTCACATAAATAGATGATTCATGTGGACTTCTCATAAATCCATTTTGCAAGAAATAAGCATCAAACTTGATGTTCCATGCTCTTGTTGCTTGTTTTATTACCATAAAGAGCTTTGTGCAACTTCTAGACTTTTTATTCTTTTCCTCTCGCTTCAAAGCCCTGAGGTTGTTTAACATAAACCTCTTCCAACTCTCACCATAAAGGAAGCTGATTTAACATCAAGCTGGAAAACTTGCAACTCTAATAAGTTGCCAAGTATAGTTTTGATTGTCTCCATGTGTGCTACAAGAACGAAAGTCATTAAAATTCATGTTGGGATGCTAAGAATACCCTTTCGCACCAATCGTGCCTTATATTTTTCACACTCCCATCCCCATTATACTTGTTCTTATAGACCCATTTCAGACCAATTCCATCTTTTCCTTTTGGAAGATCTATCAGCTGCCAATTCCAATTTTCACAATGGCTTCTCTCCAAACTTCTCCTTTTATTGCCTCCTCAAAGCACCATGGTTCATTAGCTAAAAATGCAACGTTACATGATTCATAAATTTCTGCCAAAGAATGATACCTTCTTGGAGGTGTTCTGAATCTGAATAATCTTCATGAGCACTACTCTTGATGGGATAGCAACATCTTGGGAAGATTGCTTTGGTTCAGTAGGTGTACATTCAGTAGGTGTACATTCAATAGGTACCTATGCAACATCTTCAGCTTCCCATTTCCTTGCTTGACTTTCATCAAATACCACATCTCTTGAAAGCACCAACTGATTAGTTATTGGTTTAAAAAGACGATAACCTTTTGATTCATCACTATATCCAACAAAATTAAGCTTTTCACCTTTCTCATCAAAGATTTATTTGTTTTGAGAAGGGCCAAGAGCATAATCAATACAACCAAAAACTTTAAGTTGACATACAACTGGTTTTCTATCATGCCATGCTTCAGAAAGAGTTTTATCTCGAACTGTCTTCATAGGAGATCGGTTTAGAATTTACACATCACTATTAACTCAGAGTTTGTTTTGAAGCTCTTTACTTTTCAACATGTGTCTAGTCATTTCCACAATTGTTTGGTTTTTTCTTTTTGACACCATTTTGTTGTGGTGTGTGTCTAATTGTAAGCTGCCTCTGAATCCTTTGTTCTTTGCAATAATTGGAAAAAGTCTTATAGATAAATTCTCCTCCTCGAACAGTTTTAAGAGTCTTCAACTTTCAACCACTTTGTTTTTCGACAAGAGCTTTAAAATGCCACAATATAGTGAAAGATTTTGATTTCTGCTCAATAAAATAAATCCAAATCATTCTGCTATATTCATAAAAAAAGAGTAGAAAATACTTCTTGTTACCAAGAGAAAGAGTTATAGTTGGTCCACAAATATCTGCATGCATTGGTTCAAGAGGTGCTCGAGATCTCCAAGCTGTTTTTGGAAATAGAAACGAATCATTTTTTCATATATACAACCTTCACAAACTTCATCATTCATCTTAATTTCTGGAAGCCCAACAACCATATTCTTTTTTGCTTTTTTCCATAGCTGCAAACCTTTGATATTGAAATGACCATATCTCAAGACCAGAGATAAGAATCATTTGAACTTTTCTACTAAAGGCGGCATCTTGACCGACTTATGTTAAGGGGAAAAAAGATTATTAGGAGTACACATCACTACAACAATCTATTCTCCAGAGTTTTTTTAATAAAAAATCCCACATTTATCATCATCAAAGATCAGCTTATAACCATTTCTCATTATCTGTCCAACACTTAAGAGATTCTTCGAAATATTAGGAGAGTAATGAACATCATGAATGAATTCTTCATTACCTTCACTTGTGTGGACTGCTACAACTCCTTTTCCTTTGATCTTCACTTGTTTCCCATTACCAAGTTCAACATAAGAAAAGTAATTTACATCTAACTCTTCAAATGCTCTCTGGTTTCCAGTTACATACCATTATCTAAATACCATGTCTCGCCAGATTTTTTATCATTAATTATAAATGAGAATAATTTATTTGCATCATCTTCTGCTGAAAAATTGACTCTCCCCTTTTTTCATTATCTTCTCCTTTCTCCTTATGAAAATAATCTCTATTAGAATGGTTAGGAATTTTACTTCTAGTACATCTGAAACGGCAATCCTTGAATTCATGTCCTGATTTCTTACAAATAAAACAGTGTGAATTAAGAGTAACCTGGTCTCCTTCCTCTGACTCCGCCTTTGCTTTTAAAATGTCTTCCATGGCCTCTATCTTTTGTCCACAAAGTTAGTCCCCCTCTTCCTTTTTGCTTTGGTTTTGATTTTCTGACATCCGTCTTTACTTGAAAATCTGCTTCAAGGGCTGATTGTTGTATTTGCTCACTCTTTGCTCATGAGCTTCTTAAATTTCCATGAGTTCAAATTCGGTGAGCTTTGTGAGATCTTTTATTTCCTCAATAACATCAACAATACGCTCAAACTTTGAGGAAGACTTATAATATTTTCTTGGCCACTTTTTTTTAGGAACAACATCCACACAACTCTTAATTTGATTGTCTGTCTCAACCGCTTTAGAGAAAAATTATTTGACTTGCTCACCTTCTTTCATCTAAATTGTCAAATTGACTCCATAAGGATTGCAGCTTTATGGAGTTCACTTTTGATGATCCTTGAAGCTCTACCTTTAGAGTTTCCTATGCATCTTTGGCCTTCTTCAACCACATCCCATAGATAATGTGAGAGGAAGCTAGTTCTCATTTGAGAACTCCAGTAATCATAGTGTTCACCATTGAAAACTGGAGTCTAACTTGACGTGTATGAGAAAAATGGAGTTTAATTTTTTTTGGATGACTCAAAGCTCTGGTACCAAATTTGTTGGAGTCAGAGGAAGAGTAGAAGAATAGAAAGGAGAAGTTTTATGCTCTAGGTATTGCTTTTTGTTGTATTTTCTTTTCTTCAATCGGAACTTACAAGACTTCTCTTTTTATACTAATGCATAGAGAAGTATAGTGAATGTTTTTAATAAATTTCACATGCATCTACACTTAGTAATACTAAAAGACTTCTCTGGAAATTGTAAAAGCATGAATGTATCTTGGGAAATACATGAATGAACCTAGAACCATCCAATTAACCAAAACTAGTCAAATTACAAGTTATCATTTAACAAAAAAACAGCTCCGTTCCTATCAGCAGAAGTAATATTACAGTTTCGTTTTTTTACAATTCAGGGAGTGCTGAGTATACTGGTAATGTGGCAAACCATAGCCCTGACTTGTCCTTGCACATAATGCCCTGTTTATTTGTTTTGATATCCATTATGAATTATGATGCAATTTCATTTCTCACTACTATTTTTCCCCTCTTCTTCATTATGGAACAGTTACTGCAAGCTGGCAGATGGTGAACAAATGCAGGAAGCAGAAGGATTTGTTATACTAATACTGTAAATCTACAAATGTATATTTACTGTGATTATGATATATTAGTCAATCTGTAAGTAGAATTTTGATGACACTAAGGATTATTGTCTCATAGAAATTTACCTCTGTAAAGGAAATAGTTGCTAGCATAATTCTAGTTGATAAATTTTCTTCGACAAGTTAGAAACGTTATTATGTAAGATTTATGGCTGAAAATTTTAAGTGCGTATTGAACTCTGTAAGATTTGTATGAATACATTTTTATTTTGGTAAACTAGATTTGTATGAATAATTCTAAACTCAGATTGTATTTTTTCTTTTTTTTCTCACGTTGTGGTGTGTCCAGACTTATTTGGTTGTATATTGTTAATTATTATAAAATAAAATATGGCATCCATGGAGAAGAAGAGAGAAAAGTATGAAAACGTATTGATTGAGAATTGTAAAATGATTAAGTGAAATTACAAAAGTACAAGAGGTGCTTATAGCAAATAAGAGTAGTAACTAACTAAACCTCTAATAGAAAGCCTAAGCCTGTTACCAGTCAAATGCTTTTTTTGAAGCTTGGCTTGGCCTTTTTAAAAAGCATAGCCTGACCTGTTAGCCTTTTTAAAAGCCTATTTCATATGAAGGGCTTCAAATAGGACATTTAGCTTATCACTAATCACTAAATCTCTAAATAGGCATACATAGCCTGACCTGTTAGCCTTTTTAAAAGCCTATTTCATATGAAGGGCTTCAAATAGGACATTTAGCTTATCACTAATCACTAAATCTCTAAATAGGCTAATAGGTCATTAAATTGGTCAAGTTCTCTATTTGAACTATTAATAAGGCCTTCTAGCAGGCAACATAAGGTACCCAATGAGACTTCTTAATTACTCATTACTCATCCAATAATTCTATCATCTATTTGCTCTCTATTTATAGAACGATGGTCTGCTTTACATGTATACTTTTAGCTATGTGGGACTTCCTCACAAGCGTGTTTTCCATCCCTCATTAATGGAACTTTACGCAAGAAATAATAAAGATGAATTCTTTGGGCGGTAGCCTTCCCAGCAAGTTCAAGATTCTTTATTTTGCACTCAGCAGTTCCAGCAATTGACAAGTAGACCCTTCCAGCAATTCCAGCAATTGACATGCAGCACATGTTGGTAGATACTATTAGGTACCAGAGTGACAAAATAAATCACACAACTAAAATAACAGATGAGAAATAAGGAACTTAACACACAATATTTACATGGGAAAACCCTCAACAAATAAGGGAAAAAACCACGAGCAAGATCAGAAGAATTTCACTAAGTGGAATAAATTACAAGACCCCTCTCTTTAAATACAATGAGAGAACAATGAAACTCTCTCTTGAAAATTGGAGAATGCACACTAGGAGAAACCTCATAGGAAAAACTATAATTTTTTCTCTCAATTTTTTCTCTCTAGCTCACTCTTGGCTAGGGATGTCAACGGGGCGGGACGGGGGCGGGGGGCACTACCCTGCTCCCCGTCCCCGTCCCCGTCCCCGTCCCCGCCCCCCAGCTCTCCCCCCATCCCTCCCCCCGATCCCCATCATGGGGGGTTTTCCTCCCCTATCCCCATCCCCGCGGATCCCTACAGTCCCCACGGGGACCCCTACATTTATTAAAAAAATTATAAAATCATAAATTAAAATTCAATAAAATTTAAAAAAGCCTTCATAAGTCTTAAATTTAAAGTTATAACAAGTTCAAACTCAAATAATACAAACATAATATTTAAATAAACATTACAAAAAGTTTCAAAACTATAATATCAAATTTTTTTCCATGTATTTTTCAACACTCCAACATGTGAGGTATAATATTTTAAGGATAAAGGCCCATTTTGGTCCCTGACAAAAAATGTGTGGGTCATTTTAGTCCCTAACAAAAAAAAACTACTCCGTTAGTCTCTGACAATTACTAACTGGGACAAGTTAGTCCCTACGTTCACTCCGTTAGTCAGCATCCGTTACTAAATTGTCTCACGATACTAATTGTCAGTGACTAATGAGTCTCACTTTAAATATTGTTAGGGACTATAATGTCCCATAATAATTATCAGGGATTAACTTGTCCCAGTTAGTACTTGTCAGGGACTAACGGAGTAGTTTTTTTTTGTCAGGGACTAAAATGGCCCACGCACTTTTTGTCGGGGACCAAAATGGACCTTTACCCATATTTTAATAGATATAATATAATACATGTATATATATTTAGGGTAAATATGTATTTTCCACGGGGCGGGGACCCCGCGGGGCGGGGGGTATGGTCCCCGCCCCCGTCCCCGAATTGGGTACGGGGGGATTTTGTCCCCCATCCCCGTCCCCGCGGGGAAAAATTCCCCGCCCGCGAGACCCCATTCAGGGCATCCCCCACGGGGATCCCCACGAATGAGTGGAAATTGTCATCCCTACTCTTGGCTCTCTTGGATTAGGATGCATAATTAGCACCTCTTAAGCCTCCTTATATAGGCTTAAGGGGGTTCTCAAAAACTTGTGCCCACCGATGTGGCACTTCCACAATTCTCCCACTTGAAGATTTGATTGAGTTAATCATATCTTCACATCACATCACTATTTCTGTCTTCCCATTCCATGTTGCTTACGTTTCCGATAGACCATAGGAGGATCGACACCATGTAAACTTGTCAGCATTGATTGCCTTTGTCATAACATCTGCTAGGTTGTTTTTGGTATGAATATTCTGCATATCCACACTTCCTTCTTCTACAACTTCTTGAACGAAGTGATACTGAACACCTATGTGTTTTGTCCTGGAATGAAAGGCAGGATTCCTTGCAATGTGCAAGGCACTCCGACTGTCCGACTATCATAATACACAGCGATTTGCTGCTGCTTGTGCCCGGGGTCTTCTATTAACCTTTGAATCCAAATAGCTTCCTTGCAAGCTTGAGTAGCTGCCATGTACTCAACTTCTGTAGTAGACAAAGCTAAAACAGTCTGTAACTTGGATAACTAGCTTACTGCTCCTTCTACAAGTGTGAACACATAGGCAGTAGTAGATTTTTCTCTTATCAAGATCACCTGCAAAATTTGAATCAACATAACCCCTGACAATGAACTCTGATCCTCCAAAACATAATGCAACACCCGAGGTTCCTTTGATGTATCTCAGGATCCTCTTGACAACATTCCAATGCTCTCTACAGGATCTGCCATAAATCGACCAACCGCTTCCACTGCTTGCGCAATGTCTGGTCTTGCACATATCATGGCATACATAAGGCTTCCCACCGTTGATGCATATAGTACTCGAGACATTTTCATCCTCTCAGCTTCACTGCTAGAGCTCATACCTGAGGATAATTTATAACTGACAGGAAGTGGGATAAAAACTGGTTTATAATCTTGCATGTTGAAGCGCCGCAAGACCTTCCTTATATAATTCTTTTGAGAAAGCCAAATCTTCCTATCTTTTCTGTCTCGGTGAATTTGTATCCCTAAAATCTTGTTTGCGGATCCCAAGTCCTTCATATCAAGCTCCCTAGCCAACTGTGCCTTCAATTCTTGGACTCGATCTTTGATGGGGCCTACCACCAACATGTAATCCACATACAATAGCAAAATGATGAAATCATTATCTCCAAACCTCTTGTAGTATGTAGAATGATCTGAACTGAGTTTGTTGTATCCAAGGTTAATAATGAAGGAATCAAATCTCTTGTACCAACATCTGGGCATCTGCTTTAGACCGTACAGAGATTTGGTCAACCTGCAAACTAAGTTTTCTTTTCCTTGTTCTTTAAAGCCTTCCGGTTGGAGAGTATAAATTTCTTCTCCAAGTTCTCCATGAGAAAACCAGTCTTTACATCCAACTGTTCAAGATGTAAATCAAATGCAGCACACATAGCCAACACTACTCTGATAGTAGTTAGTCTGACAACTTGAGAAAATATCTCGTTGAAGTCTATACCATCTTTCTGAGCATATCCTTTGACCACCAGTCTTGCACGATATCGTTCCACTTGATCATTGCCATATCGTTTGATCTTATAGACCCATTTGTCCCTGATGGCTTTCTGACCCTTTGGAAATTCAACAAGTTCCTTTTTTTTTTTTTTTCTATGTAAGGCTTCCATTTCCTCTTGCATTGCTGCCATCCACAGAGAAGCATCTGAACTGCTTACAGCCTCTTGAAAGGTTGACGGTTCTCCTTCTTTAGTTAGAAGACAATATGCATCATGGCTTACCATAACATAGTCTGAGTGCCATGATGATGTTCTTGTTTGGCGTGACGATCACCAAACTTCTGTATCATTGGCCTCATCTGGTACTCATTACTCATGCCCTGGTTCTGCTTCAGAAGAATCATCTTCTCCAGACTTTCTTTCTATCTCAACTGCAGTAGTTTCTTTGGTAGTGCTGTCATTTTTCTGCTCACTTTGCAGTTCATTTTCTGCAAAGACTACAACCCTGCTGACAACAACATTGCGGGCAGTGGGATCCCACAGGCGATACCCCTTAACACCATCAGCATAACCCAAGAACATGCATTTCCTGGATTTTGGATCCATCTTCGTTCTTTCTTGGGAGTTGTACATCATGTACACAGGACATCCGAAAACATGTAGAGAAGAATAATCAGCCAGTTTTCCTCTCCACATCTCCATTGATGTCTTCAAACCAATCGCTGTTGATGGTGATCGATTTATCATGTAACAGACAGTTTTAACTACTTCTACCCAGAAAGTTTTGGCCACTCCCGCTGTTCTCAGCATGGCTCTTGTTCTATCTAGGAGAGCTCTATTCATCCGCTCTGCTACACCATTATGTTGAGGTGTATGTGCAACTGCGAGTTGTCTTACAATACCTCTTGTTTGCAAATGCCAGAAAATCACCATCTACATATTATCCCTATTGTCTGTCCTCAAGTACTTTATTCTTTTACCAGTTTCAAGCTCTACTTGTGCTTTGAACTCCTTCAATACTGGAAACACATCTGACTTCTTCTTGATTGGATAAACCCATAATCTTCTGAAATAGTCCTCAATGAATGACACGAAATATTTTGCACCTCCCAGAGATGTTTCCGGCGATTCCCATACATCAGAATGGATCAAGTCCAATATGTGTTTTCTTTTAGTAGTTACTCTAGCAAACTCCAATCTATGCTGCTTACTCATCACACATTGCTCACATAAGGGTAAATTCACCGTCTTGAGCCCGGGCAGGATATTGCATTTCGTAAGGACTTTCAAGCCATGTTCCGACATATGGCCTAGTCTGCGATGCCACATCATTATTGTTTCTTCTTGGCTCACTGCTGCAACTGATGCATGTGCCTCTTGCAACGTATCTCCCAAAAGCATGTATAGATTACTTGTGATCTTCTCAGCTTTCATCACCACAAGATTGCCTTTCACTACTTTTAAAATCCCACCTTCAGTATAGATTTTACACCCGAGGTAATCCAATTGCCCAATGGACAATAAGTTCTTCTTCAATCCCTTCACATGTCGTACCCCTTGTATTTTGCGAACAGTGCCATCATGCATCTTTAATATGATAGTACCAACTCCAGCAATTTCTAATCCCTTCACATGTCGTACCCCTTGGAGTCATGTACCATGTCACGCCCGAATCCATTATCCAGACATCATTAAGTTGTTTTCCGCCTTTAGAACTGGTTGTTGCTTCACTATATAGGATTTCTCCATCATCTGAGGTACTTCCAACACATCCTTGAGATGTTGCTGCTTCAGCAGCTTTATCTCCATTCTTCTTGTTATGCCAACACTCCTTCTTCAAGTGCCCTCTCATGCCATAATTGTAGCTTTTAAGATTCTTCCTTCTTCGAGATTTTGATCTACTATGATCTTGACTCCCACTGGAGCCACATTCTGTTGATCTGCCTCTCATCATCGTTAACGCCTCTGCTTGCTTTGAACTTTCTGACCTTTCTTCCTTATTCTTTCGCCTGGATTCTTCTTTAAGAATTGCACTGGCAATATCATCAAAGCGTAGATAACCAACAACATTATTATTTGTGATGTTGATGATGAGTTGACCATACAAATCTGGTAAACTCCGAAGTAGAAGTTCTGCACGTTCATTTTCTGCTATTTGAAATCTAACACTGTGAGTTGAGCAAATAGCGTATTTAGAGTGTTGATGTGATTCGTCACCGATGTGGATTCACTCATACGAAGAGTGTAGAGCCTCCTCTTTAAGAATATTCTAGTGTGAAGAGATTTGATCTCGTACAATTTAATAAGAGTATCCCAAATCTCCTTTGCAGTCTTCTTTTCTGCAATACTTGACAATACTGAGTCTGCCATTGCTAGGTGCAAAATTGGCAACAGCGTTGTCATCCACCTCTTTCCACATTTGATCAGTGATATCTGAGGGTCTACCGTCAATTGCGTATAGGCAATTATCCTTCCTCAGAACAGCCCTTATCTTCAATTTCCACAGGGAGAAATTACTCCCACTGAACTTCTCAATCTCAAATTTTGCTACCATGGTTTTAAGCCAAATTATTTTCGTGAACAGTATCGTAATTTGGAACAATGACCGTAGTCCGTAAATAGTACACCAGGTAAGTTCCTAGGAAAGATAGGTGGGTCACTAATAGACACACTTAAATACCAAGTCTTTCCTAGCCAGAACTTTCCTAGATATGCACTTTCACACTACCACACTTTGTTTCCAGCAACAACAATAATTCTTTTCTGATGTGGAAGATCAGACGATACTGCAACCACAGAGCATACTAAGAATTTTATTATGAACCCGACACCTTATCACTTTGTTGCACCGGAATAGTGACCACGAACCAATGGCTCTGATACCACTATTAGGTACCAGAGTGATGGAATAATATCATACAGCTAAAATAAGTGATGAGAAAATAGGAACTGGACACATAATATTTATGTTGGAAAACCCTCAACAAATAAGGAAAAAAACCACGGGCAAGATCAAAAGAATTTCATTAAGTGGAAGAAATTACAAGACCCCTCTCTCTAAATACAAGGAGAGAATAATGACACTCTCTCTTGAAAATAGGAGAATACACACTAGGAGAAACCTCACAGGAAAAACTATAATTTTTTCTCTTAATTTTTTCTCTTAATTTTTTCTCTCTAGCTCACTCTTGGCTCTCTTGGATTAGGATGCATAATTTGCACCCCTTAAGCCTCCTTATATAGGCTTAAGGGGGCTCTCAAAAACTTGTGCCCACCGATATTGTCCACTTTGGGCTTATACCCTCATGGATTTGCTTTTGGACATTACCCAAAAGGCCTCATACCAATGGAGACAATTTCCATGCTTATAAATCTATGTTCCTTCAATTGTTTAGACAATGTGGGACTTTGTTTGCACCTCAACAATCCTCCCCTCAAACAAAGGACCATAGTTCATCCTCCCCTCTAGCGGAAGCCTTCTAGTATTTTTAGCCTGTTTATACTTGTACCGCCAACTAATGCGACACGCCGCCTGATCACCAAAGCCAAGAAGACTTTCGACACAAGGATATTTTTGACTTAGATCCCCAATAGCTATTCCAATACTTTCCCAAGCCGACACCATCGGCTCTGATACCACTGTTAGGTACCGAGGGGTCCTACATGTCTCCACATTGGTATGATATTGTCCAATTTGGGCATATACCCTCATGGATTTGCTTTTGGACATTACCCAAAAGGCCTCATACCAATGGAGACAATTTCCATGTTTATAAATCCATGTTCCCCCCTTGTTTAGACAATGTGGGACTTTGTTTGCACCTCAACAGATATAGGGTAGAAAAGGGAAGGTCGGCTTCTTTTTTTTGACCTTTGCAAGTTCAATAGAATCAAGAGAACGATAACTTTTGGTGATTGGATTAGGAGGGAAATATTTAGGGTAAAAAGAAAAAGAGTATTGGATTATATCGTGAAAGTTGACAAGTAAAAGTAAATGAAAGAGAACGAAAGAAAGAAAGAGAAAAAGAATAAAGAAAAAAATATACGCAACGGAAACAAACATTCAAGGAGGATGATATCGCTCTGATACCATATTATGAAATATGGCATCCATGGAGAATAAGAGAGAAAAATATGAAAATGTATTGATTAAGACTTGTAAAATGATTAAGTAAAATTACAAGAGTACAAGTAACACGGATCCTCTGTCACCTCACTACCTGTGCCATTTCCTGTCACTCCAATAAGCACATGGCACATCAATTAATGAAAAAAAATATCACATTTATTTTATTAGATAACACCCTTATAGTCGTCAAGTCTTTTAACCCTGTTGTTAATTAGACAATCACCTTCCTGAACCTCTTCCCTTATTGTACGTTTATTAGCCAAAAACCTGCAGAAATTTCCACTCTAGAAGGTGCACTCGACTCGTCGGAGCTGCAAAGATCTCATCACCACCGATCAATTGTATCGAAATCAATGGCCACCAAAGACGTTAGCGAGTGAATCGATCGGCAAATCCTATGAGTGCATCAAAACAAAGAATGCTTTCTGGGTTTTCACAAGCTCATAGGTTCGGAACAACCCATAAAAAAAGAGATAAAATCATTCATAGCTTTATGCTTTTTTTCTCTTCCATATTTATAATAATCGGGTTCCCATCCAGATCTATTGGCGTAGAAGAAGAAGAAACGGAAGCACTGAATCTAATGATACAATTTTATTTTAGATTCCTCAGCAAAGACATATGACAGTGTGTCCGATGAAAGCAAGAATGTATTTTCGACCATTAATGCAACAGAGATAACCACATTTTCATTAAAAAAATAAAATAAGAAAGCACCGTTTATTAAAGGAAGCGGAACCTTTGGCCAGATTTTGTAGACCAATATGTAAGAGGTGGAGAAAAGTTGCTATGGAGAAAAGTTGCTGATCGGAATGGGACGGTGCCAAAAAAAATTTGTTCAACCAAAAAAATTGTTCCCCAGAAATATTGTCGTCCTGCAGCTCCGTTCATTCGCCGGCATGGTGGTCGGCGTCATCGACATGGTGGCCGATAGAGAATGATTTTTGAGAAGAATGGAATCTGGAGAGAAAGGGCAAATGGGACTTTTTGATTTTTTTTTCTGTAGTAATAAATCTAGACCATTGAATATTCTATTATTATATCCAATGGCAAAAAATGGTGCCTCATGGATGAGGTACTTGATGACATACTTCATGCTAGCCATCACCCCCTATTGACACTTACATGGTGTTAGATAGAGTCTAAAATAAGTAAAACCTCAATTTGGTCATGAAATTGTAACATCATGTCAAACTAATCCCTGAAACTAATTAAATTACAAAAACGTTAATGTGGGACTAAATTAAACCATAGTCCCTCCGTCAACCCCAGTCACCTCACATCGTTAACAGCATTAATGTGGCACATTAAGTGCCCTGTTGGCTTCCATGTCATTGTTCACGTTTTGTCCACATCAGAGGAGTCACTTGAGATGCTAATTTCAGGGACTAAATTGATACTTTAACTTGTTAAAATACCTAACGACTGTCCCCCTTGTTTGCACTCAACTTCTCTTCCCCCCTGCAACCCTAATCTTCAACCGCTCAAAACGTGATGACGATGGGTGGTGGTTCGCCATCAGATTTTTGTAGATGATCCCCATAATTTCTTCTCCGTTTCATCAGATTTTTATCACGGGGATCTCAGTGTGTATGGCTTTTAACCATCTTGTTTATTTTTTGCCTAGAGTCTTATGACAAGTATACACTTGTAATTTTGAGCAATTGAAGATTAGGGGTGGGGGGGGGGGGGGGGGGGGGGGTAGAGGGAGGTGGGGAGAAAGAGAGAAAGAGACGTTGAGTGCAAACAAGGGAGAGAGTCGTTAGGTATTTTAACAAGCAAAAGTATCAATTTAGTCCATGAAATTAGCGTCTCAAGTGACTCCTCTGACGTGGACAAAACGTATACAATGACATGGAAGCCAACAGGGTGCTTAACGTGCCACATCAGTGCCGTTAACGATGTGAGGTAACTGGGGTTGATGGATGGACTAGATTGATTAACGTTTTGCATTTTCAGAGACGTTTTTGGAATTTCGTTAATTTCAGGGCCTAGGTTGATACGATGTTACAATTTCAGGGACCAAATTGGGGTTTTACTCCGTCTTAAATACTTACAAATTCAAATTCGGAAATTGAACTTGAATTAAGTTAGTTATTAGGAGTTAAGTACCAATATCGAGGCAAAACATGTGTTGTAATCATACATATAGATAGTTATTTTGTGTTATTTCATCCAACTTACTACTTCATGTACTTTATTTTCAATTGCACCAATTATTTAAGCAAGTATTTTCTACCTTTGCTTTCAACATTTTTGATTGATTGCACACTAATATTATACTTTCGGTTTTTGTTTGGAATTTCACTTTCTTAACATTCTGTATCTTTTGAAAATTAATATAAAGTACTTGAGAATCCTACAGAAAGAGTTATCATTCCTATATCTGACTGTAATCGAGATTTTCTATTTGACAAATTTCACTATAAACAAGTACATATAAAATATTTCACATGAATATACCAAAAGAAAATCTTTTATATGGTAAAATAAAGAGAAAAATAAAATCAGATTCAAGAAGTGAGATGCAAGGTTGTTGGGTACAAAAGTGAAGAAACACAACAAAACGTACAAGGTTCTTATAGACTCTTATGCATGATGTGTAAACACCCCGATTTTCACTATTTTCTAATATCGATAATAAATATATAAATGTTTATATTTTTATCCGAGATTTAGAAAATGATTTTCGAAAAACCAAAGTCATATTCATATTATACTTATTTTTATAAGGTTACGGTTAAATTTTGGGTTGAAAATTAAGACGGAACTCGGCCTGGGTTTTCACTGACAGTAAAATTTTACTGATTAGAAAACCTAATTTTGATTCAAGAACGAAATGGTTAGATTTTAAATCCCATTTTCATCGATAGTGGTTATTTTGAAAATTTTCAAAATAAATAAGTCATTATACCTTATTCGGGCGTAAAAAATCTAAATTGGGTAATTGATGTAGTCGAGAACGGACGTGCAATGATAAAACCCGACATTGGATGATGAGACATCTTGCCACCTAGGGTGGTGAGTCATAAGGGCGGTGAGTCAATAAATATTTATTAAATAAAAAAATCTTGCATGACTACTAACTAGTTTATTCGTATTCTCATGGAGAAAAAAGCCCAGACATAACACATTAAGAAATGTTGATGAAGATCTAAGTCCGACGGATACAATAAAGAAAGAGGATAAATAATGTGCTAATAGTTGTTTTATTAAAATTGAAGATTCCAGCTTATACATTATTGTTGGTAGCTACTTCGATAAAGGATTGCAACATTTGAATCTAGACTTTTTCATATTTAAACTGAACCTTCCGAGAATAAAAGACTGAAGGACTTGGTGCTTGTGGAGTGTCTTTCCCCATAGATTGTGTCAGACCAATAGAATTGAGTGACATTGAAGAAGTTGGAGGTGTTGGCTTATGACTTTGTGGTTCCTGCTCACTAGCTGGAGATTTTGGCTTGTGATGTTTATGCTTATGAGAAGCAACCAAGGTTTCTCCTTCCATGTAAATCGATGCATCCAGAGATTCTAGCTCATTGATGGACAAACCAGGAGCTGGACTTGGAATCACTGGCTCATTATTGAGCAAAGCATGAGATGGACTTGGAATCACTGGCTCATTAGTTTGCCAAGCGTTTGGACTTGGAATTATTGGCTCATTAATGGACAAAGCATGAAATGAACTTGGAATCACTGGCCCATTACAGTGCCAAGCGTTAGATGGACTTGGAATTACTGGCTCATTAGTGGACAATGCATGAGATGGACTTGGAATCACTGGTTCATTAGTGTGCCAAGCATTAGATGGACTTGGGATTATTGGCTCGTTAGTCTGCCAAGCATAAGTTGGAATTATTGGGACATCAGTGGGAGAAACACCACTCAAACAGATTGCTATGGACAAAAGGAGAAGCAAAGCCATGGTAGAAGAGGAAGAGAGGCAGGGAATGCAAGCTATGTGAACCTGTGCTAGTTGTGGCTGTGGATGATCACTACCCTTTGCACTGGTATTTATAGAAGAATATCTAAAGGTGAAAAATGAGAGAAAGTAAATAAGGGGGATTGTAAGAACTAAGATGCTGGAAATAAAACGCATGGTTTGTTACTTGTCAGAAATTTGAATTGCATGTAACAGACCATGCAAAGAGAGAGAGAGAAAAAAAATATCCCGCATTTTTAGGGATTGGTGTCAGATAAAGGAGGAGGTTTGGAAAGAAGTATGAATATAAAAAGAGGTAACTGACCATCCAACGGTGTCAAAATGAGGAAGTAAAGAAGGGTGATGGTAAGAGGCAAGAAGTACAACTCATGATTTGTAACTCACTTGTTAGAAGTCTCTTAACTGAGGTAATAATTTCGCATACTGAATGACTGATCTGTGGTTCTAATCTTGCTTTTATTTCTCCTTAAAATAAGCTATATAACATGGTAACGTCTCCTTGCATTTATGTTGGGTATGCAAAAAAAATGTGAAATCATTAATTCATGCTTTAAAAAAATTTAAAAAAACTCCTTTAATGTGAGGATATATCTAAAGTGAGCAAGTAAAGATATATATACTATTGATAATTTAAAATGTATTCAGATCACAACCTACTAATTAATCTAAAGATAAATACATTCTTACTTGCCCGCTTTTGATACACATAAGCTTATTTTAAAGGAACTTTATCCTAAAAAAATAGAAGGGTATAAGATGCATTACTATTTGCAAACATATTTGCGGATGTTACATCAGATATCATACAAGAGATGCTATGAGTTTATTTTGTGTGTATTTATATTAACATGTACTAATATTTCCACAAATTATATCACGTGTGTCATCTTAATAATTAATATAAAATCAATAAAAAAATATATCCATACTTTTGGTCCCTTATCTTTATTTTAGATTTCAATTTGGTCCCTCTTTTATTTTTTGTTTCAAAATGATCCCTTATTTTTCAAAGTTATACCCATGTGGTCTCTCTTTTATTTTTTGTTTCGAAATGGTCCCCCATTTTCAAAATTTAAACCAATGTGATCCCCTTTTTTGGTTCCAAAATGGTCTCTATTTTATTTTATTTTATTCCGAAATGGTCACTTAGTTTACAAAAGTTATATCAACTTGGTCCTCTTCGTATCACATTTTAAACGGAAAGGGCCCTATTGAAACCTAAAATAAAGATAAGGGATCAAAACGGAACAAAAAATAAAAGAAGGGCCAAATTGAAACCTAAAATAAAGATAATGAATCAAAAGTATAATTTAGCTAAATATTAACATGGTATTGTCCAAAAAATTAATTACAAACTTTTTTAGAAACAACTTAAATTTATTGGCATTATATTTAATTACCATTTTTTTTTAATTTACTGAAGAAAGAGAAATATATAAAAGAAGTACGAGCAGAACACATCCGTAAAGAAGAGGTAACTGATGATCCAACGGTGCAAAATGAGGAAGTAAAAAATGGTGATGGTAAGAGTCAAGAAGTACAGCTCATGGTTTGTAACTTACTTGTTAGAAGTCTCTTAAATGAATTAATAATTTCGCATATTGAATAGCTGGTCTGGAATTCTAATCTTGCTTTTTATTTCTCCTTAAAATGAGCCGTATAACATGGCAATGTTTCATTGAATTTAGTTTGTGTGTAACATATATCAACTATTTAAATTCATATTATATATATATATATATATATATATATATATATATATATATATATATATATATATATATATATATATGTATGTATAACCTTCGCATCTTTGTTTTGGACAAAAACTTTTTTTAATATTCTTTTAGAAACGGCTTAAATTTATTGGCATTCTAATTAATTATAATTTTATTAATTTATTGAAGAAAGAGAATGGATTTTTTTTTTGTTGACGCAACAAGTTGTTGAAAGAAAGAGAATGGATATTAGTTTGATATTAAAACCAGAATACTTGTGTTCAAATTTAAATTTTTGGTAAAAACTTGTGTTAATTTTTTTTTTTTAACTCATCTTATGTTCAATTTTAGTGAAGTGAGAATTCGATTTTATGTCTCATTTGTTTTTTTATTATTATTAACTTTTATTAAAATTGGAACTGTTATCCATGCGATGTACATGGTATTCAAATCCTTTTAGTAAATATTGTTTGTATTTCAGATCGCGAAATTGAAAAACTTCGGTTACTTAAATGAATATTAACTTTATGTATTAATTATATTTGAAGTAGGAGTGTTGAAATATGTGACATCCCTGACTGTTTTATGGATTGATGACTGTCCTTACAAACCAACATGGGTCTTTTCAGCTTACTTTGTCCTTACTCACACACTTCCTGGGAAGGTATCAGAGAGGCACCTCTTCCAGTACGGTGTGGTTTAGGGACAAACCAAGCGGAAGCTGGTGGGCATGTGACACCCGGGGCTGACGAGGGCGGGGAGTAGTAGCCGGTGCAAGAAGGCACAGATAAGGAGCGACTCTTGACAGACTTCTAGGCGGAGGGACACATGAATGAACCAATTACACACCGGAATGAGAGGGATCCCGAGACTGTGTAGGTATGGGACTAAACAGTTGAGGAAGGCTTATATGAATTGATTGGTACTGCCTATACCAACAAGATGCATCTTCTTTTCAAGAGCCCATCACTTAAGAACTCCACAGTTAAGCGTGCTTAACTTGGAGCAATTCTGGGATGGGTGACCTCCTGGGAAGTTTTCCCAGGACTTCCCAGGAAATGTGTGAGTGAGGACACAGCACGCTGAAAAGGCCGTGTTGGTTTGTGGGACAGTCGTCAATCCATAAAGCAGGCAGAGATGTTACAAAATAAGTTTCGTTACATGTATTAAATAAATTGCTTTGGCTAAAAAGGAAAATCTTCTAGGAATATACACTTTTAAATGTCAAATTGCCTGATTCCCTATAAAAGTGAAAGAGAACTAATAAAAGGTAGGTAAGTTACCTAGCTCAAAATTTTGATAGACTCCTTTATAAACCATATTTGTAAGTAGTGATTGAATTTTGCCCTTCATGATCACATATTAGTATCTTCAATCCACTATAGAAGGTTGTGACATACAATTTTCCACGTGAAAACTAGTTGAGGAAGATAAATTCTGACATGCTGGAGCGATTGTCCCTGTAACACCCCCCTTGGGCATTACATATCTAACACTTAACTCATCGCGGAACTTAAATAAAAAGAATTTTGCTGGTTTTGCTTTCGGAAAAATAATTTACTTTAGGTCAGAAAACTTAGGGTGTAAAAATTTTCTTTCTGAAATACTTCGGAAAAGTGATACACACGTTACAAAAGTAAAATCCTAAGCTAATCACTCTGCAATTTAGAAAACATACTTGAGTAAAGATCTAGATTTTTTTTACAAAAATTCCGACAGAGTCTACTCTGTAATTCCAACATCCCAAACAGCACACCTACTGAAAAATTTATATTTTCATCCAAAAGAAAGGCTCTCCGAGCCATAAATATACATACTTATCAGTAATCAACAACATCTTAAAACCTAGGCTGGTCGTTCTAAAAGACATCCATAAATATAACAGTAATCCAATAAATGACTCTCAGAGCCTTAATGCAAATAAATATGAAACTTTCCCAAAACTAAACTTAACTCGATAGACTAAGCTGGTCGTACTATGAGACTCTTACTGGAAAAGACCTCCATGGTAATTCCAGTTACTTAACCTTCGATAAGAGTCGAGACTAAACCCTCCGATTTAGGGCAAAGAACACCTCGGTATCACCTGCAGTCACGTACCAAAGTACGACACAAAACCACACAGATGTATTACAAAGGTGAGTTACCAATATATGAGTTTAAACATAGCAGTCAAATATTTAACATATAAACAGCATTAAGTATATCAAGATAATGGCCCAGGAAAACATAACAATGCTCATCCTATAAGGTTGTTTAGATTAGAGATTTTTATAGAGATTTTTATTGTGAATTCTCGGTTAACACTTCAATATCCACTTTCTAACTCAATCTCCGGAGATCCTAACTTCCCTTCCTCGAGTATGATAGGCCGCGATAATTCCTATAACATAATTGTTTCTCGTTGGGTGGCCTCTCCACTGGGTCCTTTCCCTAAATTGTTCTAGGATTTCGCATATCACCTAAATAAGATTTGATAGTCCCCTATTGAGTACATTTCGTGCAGGGTAGCCGATTTCCACGACAAGAGGTTTCAAAGCCCCAAGCATTTCGTGGAGTTCGAGCCGTTTATGCCAGTTGTGCCAATGGAGCAACGCGTGGTGACACGTGTCGCCATACCATCGTGCCACCTCACATTCCACTAAAATGTTCCTAAACCCACCTACACATGACACCTAGCCCACTAACTATATAAGTAAAGCATGCAATGACACTTGTCTTCCACTAAAACTAAGATAATAATTAAATAAACCTAAACTAAGTAATATAAAAAGGAAATGAATGCATGGTCATCATCTTCTTCTCTTCTTTTGGGTGCATAACCAGAGGAAAAAGTAAAGAGACACTCTCCCAAAGGCAGCCATTTTCGTGCCATATATAAGCTTGAGTTAAGGTGGTTTCGGTTGTCGAATTTTCAAACGATCGCGTATTCGTGTTCATGGCTTCGACATCTTCGACGTTGTGTCTTTGCATGTCATTTTCGTCAAAGTAACTCAGTGTTGATGCCTTTGACATTTGTCCTTTTTAAGTTATTTAAATTCATTTTACTCCTATTCTTAGTCCCGATATTGTTTTTGACGTGTTTTAGGCTTTTACGGGTTTTTCGGTCAAATCAATCGAACGGCAATTCGACTTCGGGCTCGAAGCCGAATCTGACTTCCTGGGACAGCCATTGTGTTGGTAAGTTTCTTCTTTGATTTCTTGTGTTTAATTTGTTTCGGGTTATTGTTTTAATTCCTGTGATTGGTCAGTTGTTGATTTTACGATTGATTATGTGTTTCTGGCTATTTTTGGACCTCGTGCGTGTGCTTGGGATATATTTTGGTCCAATGCACACATCGTAGGTGTTTATATCAGATTTGAGGTTGTTTTCGGGAAGCATGCCGAGGTTCGTGCTGGTAGCGTAGAAGCATTCATAACTTTTACAGGAAAGCACGTACCTCAGTAAGGTGGGGAGAAAGTAACCGACATCGTCGGGGAGGCAAGCGTAGGATAATAATTATATATGCATGTGTGTAGGGTGCCCCAGACCCTACTAGGATGTCGAATAATTGACAACAGCTAAACCCAAATAAAATAACATTTTAATGTTTTCTCGGGTTTACTAGTTGTAGGTTTATAAGCAGTAAGTTTGATATCTTAAGTTAGCAAGTTGATATTGGTTGAAGTTGTCTGAATTGCATGCTACTGTGATATTTGAATTATACATGATGATATGTGATATTTGCTATACTTGATATATTGAATGTGATTATGTGATTATTTTGTATTGGTATATGAGCATTGATGATTGGCTGGTTGTTATGATGAATATCTGTTGAATGGATAAGTTGAGAGTTGATACCATGGTAATACCTTGAGACTGTGGCTATGAGGCCGTGGAAGTATGGGCATCCATGATGAGAGCGTGAATGTGTAAGAAGGTTTCGGTGTTAACTTTAGTGATGGTTGTTGCATTGCATTTTTGCCAAGGTGGCGAGCCGTATGACTGGGTGTTATACGAGGTTAGTTGTACTCGAGTGTGAGTACGGATTACGGAGGGGCCGGTCTGTGAAGAGACCTTGGGGATTCAAAACTGGACTCGGGAGGCTCACAGTGACCATTAGTTAGCTCCTAGCCTAGTTATCTCGACTTTACCCTGAGTGTCCACATCTAAGGTTGACTATCTGAGGCGACCCAGATACCTCTGATGGAGCTGTGCTCACGGAGAGATGCACTCTTATGGGTCACGATGAGCCGAAAAGTTGCCTAGACAGACTAACTGATATTCCCTAAGCAAAGAGGATTGATAAGGAAACGTTTCATAAGAAGAGAGACTTGATAAGGAAAACGTTCCCTAAGCAAAGAGGCTTGATAAGGGAATATCTTGGGGCTGAGACCCGGACGAGAGATATCGGCTGACATGCATAGGAGTGAGACTCCTTAGAGGATTGATCTGAAAATGAACGTTGAGGATGTACTGTGTTGGTGTGATTCGGAAGATGGTTGCCTATTACTTGCTGTATGAGTATATGTATATGTGATTATTATTCTATGTGTCCCCATCCCCATTTTCATGACTATGTTCTATTGCTCATCTCCCTTCTTCCTTTATTCTTTCTATGTATGTTATCGACATGGAAGATGACCAGCAACCGCAAGATGGAAACGACAGTGTGGAAGGGCTACTGTGATGGCGAGGGCAAGGGTAGTTCTTGGTGCCCATATCGTCTGTGATATGGCTTTGTCGGATGCGCCATATAGGTTGAGACCTAGTGAGATTATTATGCTTTTGGATGTATTTGGAGAGGCAAGTCGGGTAGCTTTAGGACTTTCTTTGTTTCAGCACTAGTATGTGTATGTACCCTTTTGGTTTCACTGTCCGTATAGTTTTTTATAGGTTGTAGTCCCTCTGTTGGGACACTCTGCACTCACATGGTGACCGCTATATATATTATGTATATGTGTGTTGGGTTTTACCGTTGCATGTTTTATGTTACAAACGTTTTTTTTCCCCACTTCCAAATGATAATATATTTTCGTCTGTAATAATCGCGATAACGTTAAGTACGGATCAAGGCTTGGTTAATTAGGATCTTCTTTAATGGGACATCGAGCTGTCTTAATTGTTACTACTACTACTGCTGCTGCTGCTGCTACTGCTGTTGCTACTGCTACTACTGCTACTGCTACTGTTGCTGCTACTGCTGCTACTACTACTACTTGCCTTTTACGATAAATATAAAATCTAATAATTAATAAATAGAAATTCTATAAACCTCAATTTTTATTTGTAATACTACTTGCGACACCCCTCCTTGGGGTCATCACATAGTTACCTAAAGACGGAAAATAAAATTATAATTGCTGGTTACTTTCGGAAAATAATCGTTTATGATACTTTGTTTAATACAAAAATGGTGGTAAAAATTTTTCTTTTCTTCGACATACATAACCCTGTCACAAATATATAACCATGTATTTATATATAGAAAACATCATCCAACTAGACCTTTATCCATAGAGGCCCTTTAGGGAAAGAAACAACATAAAATATCGTTATACATTATTGAAAACTAGACACCCATCTAATACCCTAGTTGAGCTGGTCACTCTATACGACACCTACTAAGAAGACTCCAAAGGTTATTCTTAAGATCCACGGTTGCTTTTAAAGGTCTGGCCTAAAGATCCTCGAACGCGCCAGGGGCATCTCCAGGTCCACCTATACTCAGATAGAATATAATCCACACGTAGAGAGACCAACAAGAAAATTGTGGAAGAGTGAGATTCCAATATCTGGATTTAACACGACAACTACATGCCCGACACAAAAGAAAACAGATAAACATATACATGATTATAACAACATAAACATTCATATCAAAGCAAATAATTCATCAATGGGTTTCACACCCCAAACGTCATCATTTAAAAACTATGCATGAACACCTCATATACCTCATCTACATTCACTACTTAATCTTTGGAACTTCAAACACCAAATAAATGAGCTGATCAGGCTCGATTGCCAAATAAGGAACGCCTTAACGCCTTCGTGAATACCTTTCCATTAAGATATCCAGGTTCGCCTTCTGGAATACCTTCTCTACTAAGATACCAAGATTCGCCTTCGCCTTTGCCTTGTTGAATACCTTACCCTTTAAGCTATTCAGATTCGACTTCATGAATACCTTATCTACTAAGATACCCAGATTCGCATTCGCCTTCGCCTTCTTGAATACCTTTCCATTCAGCTATTCAGATTCGACTTCCGGAATATCTTCTCTCTTAAGATATCCAGATTCACGCCTTAGACATGTCTACCAAATAAATGCATGTAAAACCTTTTTCTCCTAAAACCTTATTCAGAATACCAAATCCAAAGAACACTATGTTCATAATGCCTTAAGAATACTAGCACACCATTTTTCGTTTTGTAAACTTGTTAAAATTCCCTTAAAACTCATTTTGTTCAAAACTCATTAATTTGAACTTGGAAACCTCATTTAAGACTAATTCTCAGTATTACTTCCTTGTACCCTTTTAAAAAAAAACATTCGTAAATATTGACGGAATTTTCCGTCGTTTGCCGTTTTAGAACGTTTTCAGGTCAAAATATCACTTTATGTCGTAAAACAATTTTTCCAACGCTGTAATAAAATTATTTTTGAAACTTTTTCTTTTAAAACAACATTTTCTAATATTTAGAAATTCCTTATGTGAAAATTAGCAGTGCTGAAATATTTTCACGGTTACGTCCTCACTGTAACTCATAAAATACTCTTACGCCGTAAAATCCTTAAAATAATATTATTTCCAACTTTTTCTCATTTTCCACTAACTAAATCCTAAGTAATATTATATTACTATTTCTAATCAATTTAAAACTCATCATCCCGTAAAAACTCCTCAACACTTTTAAACGCATTATTAACTAGCACTGACCACTGTCAGGCTTTTCAATCCACAAACAACATCAACAACAATCATGTCAATAATATAGCATATAGCACAATTAATGACATGCAACAACATATAAGAACAATTAAATGCAGATAAATAAATATTTAAAAGCAGATAATTGAAAACAGATAATTTCAAACTACAGAAAACAATTAACACACCAACTAAATTATACAGACAACAAACAAATAGCACATAGCTATCGGAAAATCCCTCAGGCAATCCCCTCTTACCTCTTGAAGATTTTCCTCCGATTGAGAATTTGTCGCAATCCAAGTGTCGGAAACACGCGTACACGATAACTAAGTTATCCTTCAACAAATACAACAACTAATCAACAATCAAAACAACTTAAAAACACCTAAACTCCTACATATTGGTTTCGGCCTAGGGCTGTTTTTAGGACCAAAAATTTCTAAAATTCCTAAACTTTTGGATTAGTGATTCTTAATCACATAAAACCCTAAAACAAAGGTTAGCATACAAAGATTGAAATCAAATATTCCAACCCTTCAAAAATGAATTTCGGCCATGAATAAAACAGTGGCTTAGAGACCTTGATTTCATTCAAACAACATAGATTCAATACATATATCATTTATAAGATTGAATCATACAAAGACAATGAACATAATCTTCCCCCCCACTAAATCCTAGGTTCGACCTCATGGGGTTTAAAGGGCTAGAAATTTTTGTTTGATGCAAGCTTCTAGATCTAGAATATAGAGGTGATAATAGGAGTATAGAAATTGGTTTCACATTTTTAGGATTTTTCTATGATTTTCTAGAGAATTTCAAAGTTTCTAGATCTAAGAATTGAAAAATATGATCAAGGCTTTAAAACATAAAAATGAATGAAGAACATGATGATGATTTAGTGAGAGAAGCATGGTATACCTCTTGGAAATGAAAAATGGGCAAGGAATCACCTACTTCCTTCACAAAATCAAGCTATGGTACTTAGAGCTTTAATGGCAAAAATGGCAAAGCTTGATGGAGAAGATGAACATTGCCTTAAATAGAAGTGAAAATGGGCCTCTTGGCTGCCTAGGGTCGTGGCCTCTTGGGGGAAAAAAGGTCCATGGCATAAAAATTTAAGGACAAAGGTGTAATTTCACTTAAGGCAATTTTGTGATTAAATGGCAACTTAAGGACAAAATGGTAATTTTGCCTAAAGTAATCATGACCAACATGTGGTGAGAAATGAGTGAGGATGTGGCTGATTTGTGTCCACAAATTGTGGGGCAAACTTGTCATTTCGATGAAAGTTCAAGGGTAAAATCGTCCAAGGGTAAAATAGTCTTTATATTATTTTAAAGAAATATCTAGATTTTTATTTAAAAGCAATAATGACATGAGTGAGTCATCCATATGACTCACCACCCTAGGTGGCTAGTTATATCAGCATCCGATGTCGGGTTTTGTCTCTGCACATCCGTTCTCGGCTCCGTCGATTACCCGATTAGGGTTTCCGTCTGATTTTCCATCGAAAATTCTCAAAACAACCAAACTCATTGGAAATATGTTTTAAACATAATCCATTTCGTTCACGAGTCAAAATTAAGTTTTCTGATCATTAAAATCTTACTGTTAGTGAAATCACCGACTGTTTTCCGTCTGAACTTTTACCAAAATTCATCCGACGAAACATAATATTTCATTTCTGATCAGAAATTTGGAAAGTAGAATTCCTCACGGACAAAATATAAAAAATCTACAAATTTCAGTTTCGGATCAAATTAGGGTTTTCTGCCAATGTAAAATTATACTGTCAGTAAAAACGCAGACCGGTTTCCGTCTGAGTTTTAAACCCAAAATTTCAACGTATACTTATAAAAATAAGTATAATATGAATATGACTTTGGTTTTCCCAAAATCATTTTCTAAATTTCGAATAAAAATATAAACATATTTATATAATTTCTGATATTAGAAAGTAGCGAAAAGTCGGGGTGTTACAGACTACCCCTCTTAAAAAAATTTCGTCCTCGAAATTTCGTGACGCGAAGCTAGACAAGATCGAAAGATCTCGAGACCTTACTTTCACAAGAAAGTATATAGAAAGATTTTATCGACCTGAAAAGAATATAAGAATATCCTGTGCATAACAGATTCTCTAATAGGTTCATGGATGTAAAGATGTATGATCGGTACACATTTACAAACTCGACTCTAATAAAGCTTCTCCTTTCACAAGAATTTTATGAACAATACTCTAAAAGAACAACAGTCCAACAAGAATTTAGACTGGATCGCTTCTACCAAAGGTAAAAGTGACTAGATCAAGTCTCATCAAGAAACTTCTTTTAACAAGGAAGTATCTATCCTGAACAACAACAAGATAGTTCAAGCAAATGGAATCGACAATAACTGACTTAGCAGTCGGGGTTAAAACAATCAAATCATACAGTAATGAAGAAATCAGCAATTGCAACAGTTTCACACAACCCTCGAAATAACATAATAAAAACAAATATGCATCGCACCCAAGTCGTAAAGTATAGTTAAGATATTACCATCTAGATCGCAATCATCTTCAGCGCCCATCAAAGTGTAAATTCTCCCCTTTGTAGTCGCTTTATTTGTCTCGGTGTTGTTGACAGCGGACCTACGGTTCGGTAATCTACAATCCTTTGCTAAGTGTCCCACTTGATTGCAGTTGTAACACTTAACTCCTTGTATGGGACAGGTATCAGTCATGTGGTTTGGATCTCCACATCGGTAACATCTTCTGATTTGGCCTTGGTTTTGGTTCTTCTGGCCTCCAATTCCCGATTCAGAATCATTAGAACGATATTGTTGTTGGCTCTAGTTATTTCCCGGTGGTCGAGAATAAGGTTTCCTTTCCTAGTTCTGATTGTGATTCTGGTATTGGTTCTTGGATCGAGAAGGTCCTCCAGCATTCCCTCTATTGTCTCTTCCATTCCTCATCTGCTCTATCTTTCGACTCATCTCGACTAGAGCTTGAAAGTTTCGAAGTTGCAATGGTAAGACAGATTCTTTAATCTCGAACCTCAGACCAGCTTCAAACCTCTCACACTTCCAGCTTTCATTTGGTTGTGCTTGAAAGAAACGGAAATATTTAGCAAGCGACTCGAACTTCGCCGCCGCATATTCCCCAACAGTCAGATCTCTCTGGTACAGTCGCAGAAACTCTTGTTCTTTCTCAATCCGAACACTCTCCGGAAAATACTTGTTCAGGAATGCGGTTTTAAACACATTCCAAGTAATTTCCTGATGATCAACTTCCAGCAGCTGTCGAGCACCTCTCCACCAGTACTCTGCCTCTCCTACCAGTAAGAACACTGCATAAGAAACCTTGACTCCTTCTGGGGTAAGAATGAGTTTAAAGATCTTCTCTAACTCTTGGATCCATAAATCCGCTTTCTCAGGTTCAGCATCCCCGTGAAATTGTGAAGGATTCTGACGTCTGAATGTAGTCAGACCTCTACCTTCCGCCGCTTGCTGAGTCTGAGCAGTCATAGCAGCTGTCTGCATAGCAATAGCAGCCGCAATGTTATCCATTGCTTGAGCAGTATAATCCACTCCACCATTATAGTCCTCATCCGCATTGCCACGGCCACCTACGTGACCACCTCTACGACCCCTTCCACGACCGCGTCCACGTCCTCGTCCACGTCCACGTCCACCTTCTGGTGCTAGTTCCATAACTGACCTATAAAACGAAATCAGTTAGACCACCACCAGAAAATGAAACGCTTACTTACTTATTACCACACATTACTTCTAAGAAGTTCAAACAAGTCTTAATCAGAGAACACACAACATCAACACAATAGACCTATTCCCCAACATCCCCGAAAGACTCGACCTGCTCTGATACCACAAATGCGACACCCCTCCTTGGGGTCATCACATAGTTACCCAAAGGAGGAAAATAAAATTATAATTGCTGGTTACTTTCGGAAAATAATCGTTTATGATACTTTGTTTAATACAAAAATGGTGGTAAAAATTTTTCTTTTCTTCGACATACATAACCCTGTCACAAATATATAACCATGTATTTATATATAGAAAACATCATCCAACTAGACCTTTATCCATAGAGGCCCTTTAGGGAAAGAAACAACATAAAATATCGTTATACATTGAAAACTAGACACCCATCTAATACCCTAGTTGAGCTGGTCACTCTATACGACACCTACTAAGAAGACTCCAAAGGTTATTCTTAAGATCCACGGTTGCTTTTAAAGGTCTGGCCTAAAGATCCTCGAACACGCCAGGGGCATCTCCAGGTCCACCTATACTCAGATAGAATATAATCCACATGTAGAGAGACCAACAAGAAAAATGTGCAAGAGTGAGATTCCAATATCTGGATTTAACACGACAACTACATGCCCGACACAAAAGAAAACAGATAAACATATACATGATTATAACAACATAAACATTCATATCAAAGCAAATAATTCATCCATGGGTTTCACACCCCAAACGTCATCATTTAAAAACTATGCATGAACACCTCATATACCTTATCTACATTCACTACTTAATCTTTGGAACTTCAAACACCAAATAAATGAGCTGATCAGGCTCGATTGCCAAATAAGGAACGCCTTAACGCCTTCGTGAATACCTTTCCATTAAGATATCCAGGTTCGCCTTCTAGAATACCTTGTCTACTAAGATACCCAGATTCGCCTTCGCCTTCGCCTTCTTGAATACCTTACCCTTTAAGCTATTCAGATTCGACTTCACGAATACCTTATCTACTAAGATACCCAGATTCGCCTTCGCCTTCGCCTTCGCCTTCTTGAATACCTTTCCATTCAGCTATTCAGATTCGACTTCTGGAATATCTTCTCTCTTAAGATATCCAGATTCACGCCTTAGACATGTCTACCAAATAAATGCATGTAAAACCTTTTTCTCCTAAAACCTTATTCAGAATACCAAATCCAAAGAACACTATGTTCATAACGCCTTAAGAATACTAGCACACCATTTTTCGTTTTGTAAACTTGTTAAAATTCCCTTAAAACTCATTTTGTTCAAAACTCATTAATTTGAACTTTGAAACCTCATTTAAGACTAATTCTCAGTATTACTTCCTTGTACCCTTTAAAAAAAAAACATTCGTAAATATTGACGGAATTGTCCGTCGTTTACCGTTTTAAAACGTTTTCAGGTCAAAATATCATTTTATGTCGTAAAACAATTTTTCCAACGCTGTAATAAAATTATTTTTGAAACTTTTTCTTTTAAAACATCATTTTCTAATATTTAGAAATTCCTTATGTGAAAATTAGCAGTGCTGAAATATTTTCACGGTTACGTCCTCACTGTAACTCATAAAATACTCTTACGCCGGAAAATCCTTAAAATAATATTATTTCCAACTTTTTCTCATTTTCCACTAACTAAATCCTAAGTAATATTATATTACTATTTCTAATCAATTTAAAACTCATCATCCCGTAAAAACTCCTCAACACTTTTAAACGCATTATTAACTAAGCACTGACCACTGTCAGGCTTTTCAATCCACAAACAACATCAACAACAATCATGTCAATAATATAGCATATAGCACAATTAATGACATGCAACAACATATAAGAACAATTAAATGCAGATAAATAAATATTTAAAAGCAGATAATTGAAAACAGATAATTTCAAACTATAGAAAACAATTAACACCCAACTAAATTATACAGACAACAAACAAATAGCATATAGCTATCGGAAAATCCCTCAGGCAATCCCCTCTTACCTCTTGAAGATTTTCCTCCGATTGAGAATTTGTCGCAATCCAAGTGTCGGTAACACGCGTACACGATAACTAAGTTATCCTTCAGCAAAGACAACAACTAATCAACAATCAAAACAAATTAAAAACACCTAAACTCCTACATGTTGGTTTCGGCCTAGGGCTGTTTTTAGGACCAAAAAATTCTAAAATTCCTAAACTTTTGAATTAGTGATTCTTAATCACTTAAAACCCTAAAACAAAGGTTAACATACAAAGATTGAAATCAAATATTCCAACCCTTCAAAAATGAATTTCGGCCATGAATAAAATAGTGGCTTAGAGACCTTGATTTCATTCAAACAACATAGATTCAATACATATATCATTTATAAGATTGAATCATGCAAAGACAATGAACAAAATCTTCCCCCCCACTAAATCCTAGGTTCGACCTCATGGGGTTTAAAGGGCTAGAAATTTTTGTTTTATGCAAGCTTCTAGATATAGAATATAGAGGTGATAATAGGAGTATAGAAATTGGTTTCACATTTTTAGGATTTTTCTATGATTTTCTAGAGAATTTCAAAGTTTCTAGATCTAAGAATTGAAAAATATGATCAAGGCTTTAAAACATAAAAATGAATGAAGAACATGATGATGATTGAGTGAGAGAAGCATGGTATACCTCTTGGAAATGAAAAATGGGCAAGGAATCACTTACTTCCTTCACAAAATCAAGCTATGGTACTTAGAGCTTTAATGGCAAAAATGGCAAAGCTTGATGGAGAAGATGAATATTGCCTTAAATAGAAGTGAAAATGGGCGTCTTTGCTGCCTAGGGTCGTGGCCTCTTGGGGGGAAAAAAGGTCCATGGCATAAAAATTTAAGGACAAAGGTGTAATTTCACTTGAGGCAATTTTGTGATTAAATGGCAACTTAAGGACAAAATGATAATTTTGCCTAAAGTAATCATGACCAACATGTGGTGAGAAATGAGTGAGGATGTGGCTGATTTGTGTCCACAAATTGTGGGGCAAACTTGTCATTTCGATGAAAGTTCAAGGGTAAAATCTTCCAAGGGTAAAATAGTCTTTATACTATTTTAAAGAAATATCTAGATTTTTATTTAAAAGCAATCATGACATGAGTGAGTCATCCATATGACTCACCACCCTAGGTGGCTAGTTATATCAGCATCCGATGTCGGGTTTTGTCTCTGCACGTCCGTTCTCGGCTCCGTCGATTACCCGATTAAGGTTTCCGTCTGATTTTCGTTCGAAAATTCTCAAAACAACCAAACTCATTGGAAATATGTTTTAAACATAATCCATTTCGTTCACGAGTCAAAATTAAGTTTTCTGATCATTAAAATCTTACTATCAGTGAAATCACCGACTGTTTTCCGTCTGAACTTTTACCAAAATTCATCCGACAAACATAATATTTCATTTCTGATCAGAAATTTGGAAAGTAGAATTCCTCACGGACAAAATATAAAAAATCTACAAATTTCAGTTTCGGATCAAATTAGGGTTTTCTGCCGGTGTAAAATTATACTGTCAGTAAAAACGCAGACCGGTTTCCGTCTGAGTTTTAAACCCAAAATTTCAACGTATACTTATAAAAATAAGTATAATATGAATATGACTTTGGTTTTCCCAAAATCATTTTCTAAATTTCGAATAAAAATATAAACATATTTATATAATTTCCGATATTAGAAAGTAGCGAAAAGTCGGGATGTTACACTACTAATAATATTATGATACTAATATAAATATAATCAATTATATATATTTTCATATAGATATTAGTTATTCATTTACTGTACTTATATATTTATTATAATATGATTGTGAATAATAATTCTTTTCCTATGATATAAAACGTATCTTACACTTTTTTTCACATAAATATTAATTATCCATATTTTTTTTCATTTAATTCTTTCCTTTTGAGGATTAAGATTTCTAATAGAAAAAGTTATTAAATAATTTTATATCCTTTTAAATGACCTTAATTATTTATTATACCATTTACTTATTTCAATTTAATTATTTTTATTGTCAGAAATATTTCTAATTAATTGTCATCACATCTTATTAAGATTATTACATTTTTAAAATTAATTAAATTACTAATTATCAATATTATTTTTCTATTATGATAAACAGAAACTCTAATAAATAAAAACCCTAAAAACACAAATGTTTATTCACAACATTTTTAGTGATGTTAGGATCCTTATATAAATATAATCAATTATATATCATTTTTTATATAAATTTTTCTAAAAAATAATAAATATTAACAAATCAAATTGTTTGAATTTATAATATAGTATATAAGTATAATATGTTAAATTATATTTGACACACATAACAAAACTTGTGATCAATAAATAAAGATTAAAACTAAATAAAAAGAAACTGTGCACAGACTGCTAACTAGTTATTAGTACTCTCATGGAGAAAGAAGCCCGGAGATAAACAATTTAAGAGATGTTGATCATGATCTAAGGCCAATGAATGAATATAATAAAAACAAAGGGCAAATAATATGCTAATAGTTGTTTTATTTAAATTGAAGATTCCAACTAATACATTATTGTTGGTAGCTACTTAGAAAGAAGATCGCAACATTCGAGTCTAGACTTTTAATTTTCATATTAAAACTATCTTTCGAGAATAAAACATTGAAGGACTAGGTGCTTGTGAAGTGTCTTGCCCCATAGATTGTGTCAGCCCAATAGAATTGAGAGACACCGAAGCAGTTGGAGGTGTTGGCTTATGACAAGCAACTAAGGTTTCACCTTCTGCGCAGACTGATGGAGATTCTGGCTCACTAGCTGGAGATTTCAGCTCTTGAGAATGCTTATGAGAAGCAACCAAGGTTTCTCCTTCCATGTAAATCGATGCATCTAGAGTTTCTAGCTCATTAGGGGGCAAACCAGGAGCAAGACTTGGAATCACTAGCTCATTAGTGGACAAAGCATGAGATGGACGTGGAATCACAGGCTCATTTATGTGCCAAGCATTAGATGGACTTGGAATCACTGGCTCATTGGTGGACAAAGCATGAGATGGACTTGGAATCACAGGCTCATTTGTGTGCAAAGCATTAGATGGACTTGGAATCACTGGCTCATTTGTGTGCCAAGCATGAGATGGACTTAGAATCACTGGCTCATTGGTGGACAAAGCATGAGATGGACTTGGAATCACAGGCTCATTTGTGTGCCAAGCATTAGATGGACCTGGAATCACTGGCTCATTAGTGGACAAAGCATGAGATGGACTTGGAATTATTGGCTCGTTAGTGTGCCAAGCATGAGCTGGAGTTATTGGGACATCAGTGGGAGAAACACCACTCAAACAAATGACTATGGACAAAAGGAGAAGCAAAGCCATGGTAGATGAGGAAGAGAGGTGTAATTATGTGCTAGTTGTGGCTGTGGATGTTCACTGTACTCTACACTGGTATTTATAGAAGACCATCTAAAGGTGGAAAAATGAGAGAGGGGATTGTAAGAACTAAGAAGCAAGAAGTAAAACGCATGGTTTGTTACTTGTCAGAAATGTCAAGATCAAGTAACTGACCATGCTAAGAAAGAGAGAAAAAAATCCCGCATTTTTAGGGATTGGTGTCAGATAAAGAAGGAGCTTTGGAAAGAAGTATCAGTATAACACATCATCAAAGAAAAGGTAACTGACCATCCACCAGTGTCAAAATGAGGAAGATAAAGAAGGGTGATGGTAAGAGATAAGAAGTACAACTCATGGTTTGTAACTTACTTGTTAGAGTCTCTTAAATGAGTTAATAATTTTGCATATTGAATGGCTGATCTTGGGGTTCTCACCATGATTTTATTTCTCCTTAAAATGGGCCATGTGACATGGCAATGTCTCCTCACATTTATGTTGGGTACGCACAGAAAATGTGAAACCATTAATTCATACATTAAAGAAAAAAAAATTTCCTTGATTGTGAGACTATATCTAAAGTGAGCAAGTAAAGATATATCTATTGATTACTTTTGACACACATATGCTGATTTGGAAGGAACTTTATCCTAAAAACATCGAAGGATAGGATGCATTACTAGAAAAATGCTTCACAATTTTGAAAAATAATTATAAATGATGTGATAAAAAAGATATTATTTTAATAATATTTGCAAAGATACTTTTACCGGTGAGGATGTTACACTCAATATCATGTTGGAGATGATAGGAGTTTAATTTTAATGTGTTTATATTAACATTTACTAATACTTATACTTTTGCAAATCATTTCACATCAATATCTTATAAAGTAATATAAAATCAATAAATGTTAAATACACAAATAAATATATATATATATATTAACATGGTATTGTCTAAAGTTAATATAGTTCTTTTAGAATCAACTTCAATTTATTGGCATTCTAATTAATTACACTTTTATTATTTTGTCGAAGAAAGAGAATGAATATGAAAGAAGTATGAGTAGAACACATCTTCAAAGAAGAGGAAGAGGTAACTGACCATCCAACCGTGTAAAAATAAGGAAGTAAAGGTTAATGGTATGAGCCAAGAAGTATAAATCATGGTTTGTAACTTATGTGTTAGAAGTCTCCTAAATGAGTTAACAACATCACACAGTGAATGACTGATATGGGCCGGGTTCTGATCTTGCTTTTATTTCTCCTTAAAATGGGCCGTATAACATGGCAACTTCTGCTCACACTTATGTTGGGTATGCACAGAAAATGTGAAACCATTAATTCATGCGTTAAAATAAATAAAAAACAAAACTCCTTTGATGTGAGATTGTATCTAAAGTAAGCAAGCAACGACGTATCTCCTATTGATTTGTTAAAATGCATTTAGATCTCAACATATTAATTAATCTAATGATAATAAAAACATTACTTACCAACATTTTACACTCATAAGCTTATTTTGAAGGAACTTTATTCTTAAAAATAGAAGGGTAGGATCCATTACTAGAAAATTGCTTAACAAGGTTGAAAATTAATTATAAACTTTGTGATAAAAAGATATTATTTTAATAATATTTGCAAAGATACTTTTACCCGTGAGGATGTTACACCGGATATCATGTTTAAGGTAATATGAGTTTAATTTTTATGTATTTATATTAACTGTTACTAATATTTTCGCAAATCATATCACTTCAATGTCTTAATAATTAATATAAAATCAATAAAAGTTAAATAAACAAAAAAACACACACACACACACACACATATATATATATATATATCAATGAATTTATGTTGTTTCTAAAGGAATTACATTAACTTTGGATATTACCATGTTAATATATATATATATATATATATATATATATATATATATATATATATATATATATATATATATATATATATATATATATATATATATATATATATATATATAATGAGGAAAGGGTCGAAGCGCACCTGCGTGAAGCAGCCTAGCATCACTTTAGATAGGAGCAGAATGGATGGCTGACAACTGAAAGTTCTTCGGATTGATATCCCCATTATGTTGTACGAGATATCGAACCGAAGAACTTTCAGTTGTCAGTCATCGGTTCTGCTCCTATCTAAAGTGATGCTAGGCTGCTTCACGCAGGTGCGCTTCGCCCCTTTCCTCTTTATTATACTTTTATTATTTTTTTGAGGAAGAGGTAACTGACCATCCAACAATGTAAAAATAAGGAAGTAAAGAAGATTGACGGTCAGGGATGGAGCCAGACTTGGATGACAGGAGGGGCTGACTAAAAAAGTAATGTCCATCCTACAAATATATTTACATTAAATTTCATTAAAAATATTCATAATTATATGTTCCAAAACATTAACTACATTAGTAATTTATCAAAACAAAGAATGTCTTTCATGCATGTCACTAAAGTCATCTATAATTAAATCTACACTAATTTCTTTTAGTAATTTTATTTTTTTAATGTATGTCTACTTCGACAATCAGTCAAAAATTCATCTTCCATATTATTATAAAGTATAGTCTCAACTATATTCATAGTTTAAAAAATAGTTTTATAGTAGTTGTAAAAACATGAAGCCTGTGAATACGAATAATCACTCTATATATATGATGATAAATTTATACTTTTCTAATTTTTACCAACTAATAACATAGATCATAAATAGTTTGCAAGCCTATTATAAATTTTAAAATAAAAATGTAGCAAGTTATTTTTTTTTTAAAAAAATAAGGGGGACCAGGGCCCCTCGCACCCTCCAAGTGGGTCCGTCCAACAAGTACAAATCATGGTTTGCAACTTACGTGTTAGAAGTCTCTTAAATGAGTTAACAACTTCACAAAGTGAATGACTGATCTGGGGTTCTAATGTTGCTTTTATTTCTCCTTAAAATGGGCCGCATAACATGGCAACTTCTGCTCTCATTTATGTTGGGTATGCATAGAAAATCTAACCGGATCCTCTCCATTTCATGGAGAAATGGACCGTTCCAGTCCATTGAATATCGATCGTACACGTGGCAATTAATGAAATCAATGGATGGGAATTATTAGTATTGACTTTATTTTTTAATTAAAACATAAACTAAAAAAAGCCTCTTTTCTCTCCCTCTCCCCATGCCCTCCAAACCTCCACAATCTCCAGCACGCCCCATCCGCCCCGCCCCGCCGTCGAGCACCACCACCCGCATCTGTTCCACCACGCCTGGACGTCGTTTTGAAGGAGAAGCAGAAGATGGTGCACCAAACCCAGAAGATCGTGCCTCCGTCACAAACCTGCAACACCCTTCTCGGGCGCTACACTGTAAGTGACATTTTAAGGCCGAAAAATAGATTAATTAAAATTGGCTATAAAAGAATGGGGTAATTTTTTTTCTTTTTCATAAGTTGTAAATATTACTACTTTGATTTAAATGAATGGACAATAAAATTTTCCATTATCACAATTCGGATCATAAGTTCGAAAATCGTTTACATAATACCCAACCCGACCCATACACAGAAATCATAAAAGAATATAGATCCAGTATAAAGGTATGGAGACGCAGCTCCTAAAATATAAAATACTTGGAGTTGCAGCTCCATAAGCATTAACATTAACTCCCAAACATACCCAACTGGCCAAACTAAAATAGAAAAGACGATCCTTTCTCATACATCGTGAGAAAGACAAACCCAACTTACGAGATCTAGTGGAAACTCTATTTGAGTCAACTACCGACATCGTCACAAAAGACACTACTAGAGTCACCACAAAAGTAACTCTCAGACTAAGCTCTTTCCTCTTCCAAGAAGAAAAATATGGTCCACTAACCATCGACAACATAGAAGACGTCCACCAGTAACTTCAACATATCGTCCGCATGCTCGAACCTCATCCTCTACGATGCGTCAGCCAAGCGACATCTTGATGTCTCAATCTTCTCAAAAGAGTACAGAAGGCACATAGCCAGCCGACATAGGCAATATAAAAATAAGGAGGTGAGATTTCCATTTATCTTACACATAAGGCAGACATACAGTTGTACGACTCTCAGGTACGTACAATTATCAATTATCAATCATATCTACACTCATAACAAAACAATAATGTCTCATAGAAACATGACCCCAGCACAACGTTTTCCTAGATAGAAGACATCTAAGACTTGAGGAATGACCTTTGAATTAGTATACCATGGTTTTACGAACAGTCGGAGAGAGTGGTTCGGAGGATTGTTCCGGAGGTACCAGCCTAGGTTAATAAAGAATGCGTCAATAGTAAAGGGCGTGCACGTCATAGGATTTTTCGGGAACATCCTACACTACCAAAAAACACGTAGTGTCTAGTCGAGTATGTCGGTGCATTGCAAGATCATCACGCCACAGAGGAGCTACCAACTAGGCCTATGTGAGTATTTCATACCCCGACACACCCTATAATAAGCAAGATTCGCCACTACGGAATTCGTACCCGCATTAAAGTGTTAGCTCTTCTCCTAGGCACAACGGCCTTACAGAACATAGTTTCACTATGTGTTTAGGCAAAATTGTCGAAAAATACGTTCTTCTTGTCTTTCCATCGAATGACATCTGGATTCCATCGGAATTCTTTCACGTGCTTTCTCAAATGCTAGATGTTCTTAAGTCCGAATTACGGTACTTAACATCGAGCTGAAGTTCTCAAGTAACCTTTCATCTTTGTGTAAAGATATTTTAAAACACTTGATTAAAAGTCCAAACGTATTATGAGATTGGAACACAAGTCCAATTATATATTTCTCTGTACTTTTCTAATTGAGCCTTTTTCTTTGGCTTCCAAGAAAACAAATCATTCTGAGTCCATTACATTTTATGGAATATGGATAATGAATTATCCATACTTTATGACTTAAGGTCTTGATCCACCCTACATCATCAATTATTATGTTCATGTTTTCACTAAGTCGTTCATGACTTAGGTTTTTGTTCTTTATTGTAAATACTTGTCTTTGAAGACTAAAACCCTTTTGATCTTAAAACCAAAATATTTAAATGAAATCAAATCATTATTTAAAAACCATTTCCATCCAGGATGCACAAGTATCAATTTCTCAAAACCTTTCTCTCGAAAAATCTTTTAAAACGCTTAACAACGATTCCCCCACTTTTTACTGAATTTAGGCCCAAAAGCCATACTTTTGAAAATATGGTTCTTCACCTCAATTATGTTACTCTCCTAAGTTATAATACTCATATGAATGTCACGACCCAAAACCTAAGCCGTGACCGGCGCACAGGCTTACAATCCTAGCCTGGCAAGCCTATTAATTTAGAACATATTTGATAGAGATCTAGAAAATTTTACAAAAATTTTGACAGAGTCTCCGCTGTAATTCCAACATCCCCAAAACAAAAACACCTGCTGAAATATTCATATTTTCATTTCAGAAGTTCAGTCGTACAAAATACATCAAGTTTGGTATCTCAGACCATTAATACAACTCAAAAGAATGTAGTACTAGTTCCCTATAGCTGCAGAGTGTAAATAGTGTCAAATACATCAAGGGCCTCCAACAAAAAGAAAGGTGGCCTACCAAAAAATGACACTGTCTGGATGTTCTGAAGCTGTCAACAGCCTCTACTTAGCTACCTGGGAATCTGTATGGAAAAATAAGAAGGGTGAGTCACACAGACTCAGTGAGGGCATAACAACCACCATGAACTAGAAGGGAAACATACTAACGCACGAATAATTATTCTTTCAAACTTAGTAACGTACTAGGACATGCATAATAAAATCTCAATGAAGCATTTATATAAAAATCATCAAACTTGCAAATTTAGCATGTTCCAATAATAACATTTCTTTACACCCAAAACTAGTTGAAGAGTTAAAAAAAATATAAATGAATAAGTAAAGTAATAAAACACAAGTTTAAAGAAATTTTTAAATCACAGTGGGGTCACACATGAGAGAACCAAAAATCAGAGGCGGCTCCATCTCGCTGATAGCCCTCTCCTCCTAAGGGTGGCCTTTCCCCTAGGGGCGGCTCCATCTAACGGATAGCCCTCTCCTCATTCAAGTCACATCAATCATATCTCATCGGGGGCGGCTCCATCTCGTTGATAGCCCTTTCCGTGCACTGGCGGCTCCATCTAACGGATAGCCCTCTCCTCCCGGAATATATATATAACTAGGTGCACCTAGACCGTTACCCCCGCTAACGGTTACGGGATTCTAACATGGATTCCCCAAATTAAAATTCTCAAATCATTTCCTTTATCCAGCTCTAAAAAAATCACATTATCATATTTCAAGTTTGACTGCTATCAAATAATTACTCTTTACAACTCTCAGGTATCATCAAAATCATTTAATGAGAAACCACAACCTTAACAATATTTAGGAATGATTAAAATGAACACCAAAGGCATGTTTCCCCAAATATAGTAGTAAAAGTAATTTTAACATAACAAGTTAACTAAAAATAATGAGTATAAAATATCTAAAATATGTCACAGTGATTATCATCCACTCACAGATATGGGAAGACAACAAATCTACTCCCAACAACTCCAAGCGAAGCAGACAGGTGCTAACTGACAGATCTTTGAGAGCCTAAATGCACAACTTCATGGGGTGGGTACCTTAGTTTCTCCAGAGAGCTCCACCCCTAACCCAAAAAATCACCACAACTTAGTTCCCAAAAATCAAAGAGGTAGAGCTTAAAGATTTATACAATAAACTTACAATGTTGCTTGAGATTGGAAGGAAAATGAAGCAAAAAGGTAGAAGAAAATGGAGCAATAGTGAAATGAGAGAGGATGTAGGAGAAGAGGGCGCAGGAAATGGGGTTTAGTAGGGGAAAGGGAAAAATGAAGGGGAGGGGTCGGGAAGCTTCTCAGACCCTCCCCTTTTGATTTGAATTTTCGTTTTTTTTTTTTTAAAGTGAAACGGTGCGTTTCAATGAAAATGTTGAAACACTGATTTTACATCTTTCTCTCCATTTATACGAAATTCCTAAAAATTTGACCGAACGCCATTAAGTTTGTATATCGCGTAAATCATTTTTCAACGATTTTAAACTCTAATAGTCCAAAACTCATTTTGGAGTTTTAAAACAGTTAAATAGGTATGAAACACAGTTTCTAACTTTCCAATTACATTTATTTTCGAAAATTGCAGTTTAGTCCCTAAACTTTCATTAATTACAAAAAGGTCCTTATTCACTTAAAATCTTGTAACTTTTTGTTTATAACTTCAAATCACACCAAACCAACTTCTTTAAAAATATTTTCAGTTGCCCCTCAACTTTCTAGAAATTATATTTCTGCCCAAATATTTTATAATAATTGCAAAAAGGTCCTTGTTTACAAAAAAACTTATAACTTTTTATGTATTAATCCAATTAACACCAAACCAATTTCTATGGTTTTGCCTCATCAAGGACTACAATCTTAACACACAAGAATATGAATTTCAGTGCAGTCACTGAAATTCTCAGAAATTGCATTTTAGTCCCTAAGGACTCATAAATTCATATCTTTCAATATACACATCCAAATCAATCCAAACCAATTTCTATACTCTTATATATTTATTCAATACTTATAATAATTATCCAACCAAATTAAATCATCATGGAACCCATTAAAACAGTCATGACCGAATGGCCTTAAATAATCATGTTAAGCATATTTTTTAACAAATCAATCATACAACAACCAAGTTTCCATTTAGAAATCATTAGGATCAAAACCAACGTATATCACAACCAAGCATCAACCAAATCCTCCAAGAGGGTCACACACATATGCAATAAAATATACAACTTTCATACTTAGAAATTACAAGAATATATAGACACTAAATAAACCATCAACATATCTACATTAAGGTAGGATAGTGGTAATCTCCCCCATACCTCTTGTAGACACTTGGAAAGTCAAGTAATAGAAGGATGTTGTTCACCTAAAGCGTCAAGGTTTGAACCAACAAACCTAGCCATGAACAACCAACAAAAAAAAAAAACAGGTTAAAGATTGAAGAAAATCATCCTAGCACACTTGAACAAAGTTTCGGCCAAAATAGAAAGAAATAGCTAGGGATCTCTAAATTTTTCAAGCTCTTGGATGATGAAAATAGAAGTCATATGGAGATCATAGAAATGGATCTCACATTAAAATGATTTTTCTATGATTTTCTAGAATTATTTGAAAACTAGATCTAGAAATTGGATCTTGAAGAAAACTTTGAGATAGGAAGAAATTTTATGAGGAAAGATGAAGGTATGATCATGGATCATAAGGCAATACCTTTGGAATTTCAAGAAATGAAGTAGATCTTAGAGTTCCTCCGAAAATCAAGAGAAAGAACTTAGGGTTTTTGTGTAGGAAAATGAAGAACAAGAAGATGAACACTTGTGTAAAGCAAAAAAATGAAGTGCAGATGGCCTTATATAGGAAGGTGAGAAAGCCACGAAATTGGCCCAAAATGTGGAGAAAAATTGATTGTTTAATGGTAAATGGTAACCATGATGAGTATTAACCAAAGCTTGGTTAGATTAATCTATGAAAACACTATACTTTAATATGGCTAGTTTCATGAATCATCAAGCTAGGATTAATTGGTTGAAATTGTCTTGTGAACCATGGTTGAGTTAACCAAACATAGGTTAGGTTAACTTAGGGGTAAATTGATGATTTCACTTGAAGTCATCATGACAAATGAGTGGTTACGGTGAGTATGAGATGTGGTTAAATTGTGACCACATGTGAGGAAGAAGAATCAAATTTGATAATGTCTTGCTTTAATCATGGTTGTCATTTAAGTAGGATGGTTAGGTTAGGGTTATTTTAGTCCTTTCACATTTACTTGTCATAAATGCACATTAATGGCTATGGTGAGTCATTACAACTCGTCGTTCTGTCCTCCCGGTATATCTCTGAACATTCGTGTCTAGTTCCGTTGTTTACTTGATTAGGGTTTCTGAGAGAAAGATGATGAAATGAAATCAAAATGAAATGAGTTTGATTTAGTGGAGGGGCTTCACGAAATCACTAAGAGAGGGACGACATTTTGGTCCAAAATTTACTTAGGGACACTCTTGTAGTTTCACTTAAAGACCAAGGGCATTTTGGTCTTTTCACTAGAATAAATATCATGATATTTTGGTGTCATCATTATGCCTCATAAATACTAGGTGAGTCACCCCTATGACTCACCACCCTAGGTGGCAAGATGTCCCATCATCCGAAGTCCAGTTTTGTATCTGCACGTCCGTTCTTGACTCCGTCGATTACCTGTTTGTTGATGATGCGTCCGAATAACGTATAATAACTTATTTATTTTGAAAATTTTCAAAATAACCAATATCGTTGGAAATATAATATAAACCTAAACCGTTTCATTCACGAGTCCAAATTAGGTTTTCTGATCAGTAAACCTTTACTGTCAGTGAAAAACACAGACCGGGTTTCACCTGAATTCTAAACTTAAAATTTCACCGTAACTTCCTTCAATATTGAAAGTCTCAACTATGATTTTGTTTTCTTCAAAATCATTTTCTAAATCCCCGGTAATAATATAAAATATAATTATCGGTTAAGGCGCGAGAAAACAGGGTGTTACAAAACCCATTCGACCCACCCCATCCGTCCCGCCCTGCCGTCGAGCACCACCACGAGCGTCTGTTCCGCCACGCCTGGACATCGTCTTGAAGGTGAAGCAGAAGATGGTGCCTATTTTACAGATCTTGCCTCCATCACAAACCCAGATCATGCATCTTCAAACCCAGAAAGAAATTCATGGTTGTTCTTGCTTGTTTTCTTTTCTTATTCATAGTTGTGACTTGTGAGAGATGTAGTTAGCATGGTTCATTTTTGTGTATTAAGGGAATATGAATTGTGCAACTAGGAACTGATCTAAAATGGAAGATGTAGTTACTACCAAACCCAGGAATATAATGTTCAAATTTTGCCAATGCAAAGCATGTATATTAATGGAAGATGAATTTTCTAATCTCTTGTGCAATTGGGAACTGATCTTTTGTACTGTGTGAAATTTCCTACAAGTTCCCTGTGTGCAGCATTGTTATTGTCAAGTAACTTACATGTTTTATGTATTTATAATGATATCTTGGCAATGAAATTAGTTGAGGTGTATTTCAAACCAGTAAAACACATCCAGTAGAACGTGACGGCAGGGCGGAGACTGTCGAAGGAATGGGGGAGAGGGAGAGAAAAGAAGGCTTTTTTTAGTTTTTGTTTTAATTAAATAATAAAGTAAATATTAATAATTCCTAGCCATTGATTTCATTAATTGCCACGTGTACGGTCAATTTTCAATCGACTGGAACTGTCCATTTCTCCATGAAATGGAGAGGATCCGGTTCCATAGAAAATGTGAAACCATTAACTGATTCATTAAAAAAAAATAAAACCAAACTCCTTTGATGTGAGATTGTATCTAAAGTGAGCAAGTAAAGATGTATCTACTATTGATTACTTAAAATGCATTGAGATCTAACCTATTATTTAATCTAAAGATAATAAAAATTCTTATTCGCACACATTTGACTCATGCTTTTTTAAAAGGGACTTTATCCTAAAAAAATAGAAGGGTAGGAAACGTTTCTAGAAAATCGCTTTAAAAATTTGAAAATTAATTATAAACCATGTGATAAAAATATATTATTTTAACAATCTTTGCAAAGAAATTTTTGTCCATGAAGATGTTACACCCGATATCATGTTGGAGATATTATGAGTTTACTTCGTATGTATTTATATTAAAATTTCCAAAGCCAACAAAGATTGATCCAGTTGGTAAGGATACGATTCATAACCATACAAGCTCGTGAGTTCGAATCCCACTACCGATGTGAGGACCTCGTTGGTAGGTAATTTGTAAGTACCTCTATAAGTGTTCTTTGAGCAGTGATTTTCTATACATATATATATATATAGTTGGTATTGTCCAAAGAATTAATATCATTTTGTTAGCAACAACTTAAATTTATTGGCATTCTAATTAATTGCACTTTTATTAATTTGTTGAAGAAATAAAATAGATATAAAAGTAGTACTAGTAGAACACATCTATAAAGAATCCAATGGTGTCAAAATGAGTAAGTAAAGAAGGGTGATGGTAAGAGGCAAGAAGTACAACTCATAATTTATAACTTGCTTGTTAGAAGTCTCGTAAATTAGTTAATAACTTGGCATATTGAATGTAACACCGTTGCTGGTTTTGCTTTCGGAAAATTAATTTACATTAAGACAGAAAAACTCGGGTGTAAAAATTTTCCTTCTGAATATTTCGGAAAAATGATACACAAGTCACAAAAGCAAAATCACATATACTGCCTTTTCACAAAAGTACACAACCCAAAGACAAATCCTAAGCTGATCACTCTAAAATTTAGAAACAAACTTGAATAAAGATCTAGGATTTTTACAAAAATTTCGACAGAACCTCTTCTGTAATTCCAACATCCCATAATAAAAACACCTGCTAATGTATTTATATTTTCATTCAAAAGAAAAGCTCTCCGAGTCATAAATATACATACTATCATAAATCAACAAAGTCTTAAAAACCTAAGCTGATCGTTCTAAAAAACATTCATAAACATAACATGAATCCAATAAAAGACTCTCAGAGTCATAATACATATAACTATGACCTTCTCCAAATAAAAATTAACTCGATAAACTAAGTTGGTCGCACTATGAGACTTTTACTGGAAAAGACCCCGTGGTTTATTCCAGTAAATCAACTTTCTTCAAAAGTTGGGATCAAACCCTCCGAGTGGGATAGAGAATCCCTCTGCATCATCTGTACACTAAAACAGAATACCACAAAAAAGAAAAGAAAAGAAATAATGCAATGTGAGTTACCAATATATGAGCATTTAATGGTAGCCACATACATCACACACAAACAATGACATAACAACATGCACATTTCATAACATAATCTCATAGTTAGAGTAAAGTGTTCAATCCAACAACCAAACGCAGTTTTATAAAAACTTTTATGTCACTTCAATAATTTCTCTATAACTCATAATTCTCCGGAGATCCTAACTTCCCTTCGTCGAGCATGATAGGCCGCGATAATGCCTATAACACAATTGTTTCGCGTTGGGTTGGCCTATCAATTTAGGTCAAATCCTCAATTGTTCTAGGGTATCGCATCTCACCTAAATAAGATTGAATAGTTCCTGATTGAGTACATTACGTGCTGGGTAACCGATTTCCACGGCCCGAGGTTGCAAAAGCCCGAGCCTTCCGTGGGTTTTTGAGCCCGAATGTCCCTAATAGACCCAAAGACTAAAGGATCCATCTCTTGTCGGTAACTATCCAATTTGTCAGTTCACCCTTTGTGAAACAGTAGCTCGATACACAATGGCATGTCTGCCACAATGGCATATAAGCCAGACTATGCATGTAAAACAAAGGTTCTCATTTCCGCTTTTCTTTTTCGCATCATTTTCTTTCCTCGTCAAGGCTTAAAGCCCTAGACTACTTTTATCCAGGTATTAGATATATTCTAAATACCAACTCAAGATTTTTAAACCAAAAACAATGATCTTAAAAATCTATTCCTCAACTCGAACACTAGCCCGACGTCTCGGTGATCTAGGTTCTTCTCAACAGGAACACTAGTCCAGCTTTACCGGCACTCCGAATTCAGCCCGATATTTCAGCAATCCAAATCCAGCCCGGGTTTATAGCTCGGAAAACCTAGGTCCTTTTCTTTCCTCAAAACTCAAAACTGGAATCCTAGCCCGTAATTTCGGAAATCTAGGGCCTTTCCGCTTCATTTCCTTTTCCACTTGATTTTCTTTTTGTTCAGTGAAAAACTAAATCGAAAAACAAAATTCCTTGTCTTCTAGACTTTGTACCATGAATAAAAATTTCTTGCTTAGAAATACATTTTTCAATAACTCTTTTTCTTTTAGAAATCATATCCCACAAACTTAGAAAAATCACTAAAATCCTTTCTCAACTTAGTACAAAATCCATAACTTTCATAATGAAATTTATCCAGGAGATCCTTTTGTCTAAAACTTTCCATTGTTGAAAAACCACTTTTTGACAAACTCAAAAGAAAATCTTTGTTTTCTAAGGATTTCTCCATTTTTAAAATCTCTGTTTCCTCAAAACATTTTTTACAGACTTTCCACAATTTTCTATTTTCTTCCTTCTCCTAAGTTTAGTCTATCTCAACCCTTTAACCATTAGGATTCTCTTTCCACTTTTGTTTAAAGAAAACAAAACATTGTTGTTTCAATCTTTGTGGATTAACACATTTTAAATGTCTTAGTCTTTGTTAACAAGCAATGACCAGTGTCATGCCATCAGCCAATCACAGTCAATCAAAATAATCACCATATTGCAATAATAACATATTCATCCTCAACAAGTCCAATCATATCATCACAGACAATTCTATAACATTTTTCATATAAACCATTCAACAACATCAACATATATCATCATTCACAATTATCAATCAATCCTAACTCACACATTTCAAGACAATCACATAACCAAACAACACAAAACAGTGTACATGACTATCCAAAATAGCTTCTCAGGCTGACTCCCTTTACCTTTGTAGACTATAAAAATCCTCTCCTTGACGCATTCAACAATTAGCTTCCCTCACCATGAAGCTGCTCAAGATTGAAGCTCAACTCGACGTTCCAGTTTCCTCTAAACAGCTTCTGTCAACTCTCGAAAAATGTAAAACCTGTTTCCCCAAGCAAACACAACCCCGACAACATCCTGGAGAGGGAGTCAAAACATTTTCAACCATCAGACAAATATAACGTTCAATCATTCTTCATCAAACACTTACTCTAAGTTGATTTTAAACACTTTATTTCACAAAATAAAACTAACTTCAATAAAATCAGATTTGGGAAAAATAGTGTTCATCACTTAAAATTGGAGAAAATTGATTTGAGTATAAAATTGCGAAATTAGTTTGTCAGAACATAAATTAACAGTCCCAATTACATATATACATAGTTGATTTTACAAAAACATAATCTTTTTCAAATAAAATCCGATTGGGGCTTTAGGGTTCATAGAGAAATTTGGGAAGATCAATCTACTTAAAGAATGATGAAATTTGTTTAGGATAACTCTAATTCATAGTCCCAATTGCATAAAACAAGGTTAAATTTCAAAATCTATAACAGAAATCAAAAGCTAAGGTCATGGTTTCAAAATAAATTTTGGGCTTTTACTACTAGAAGAGATTTGGGGGTAAGCACTCACCCAAGATGATGGACAAAGATGTCATGGTGGCTGTTGAAGGTTGCAGATGCGGTGGCGAACGATTTCGGGACGGCGAAGCTCCTTTCGCGTGGCGTGACAGCGGCGGGGAGAGGCAGAGCGACGAGCTGGGGCTGCCAAATGCGGTGCTAGCGTCATCCCCACCCCCCAGTCAAGCGGCGGTCGGACGGTGACCTTAGGGGCAGCGGCGTGCTCAAGGGAGGTGGAGGGTGGTTGATGAAGGTGGAGGGAGATGAAGTGAAGAGGGAGAGGAAAAGGAGGATGAAGAAGAAAATAAAAAAGAAGAGAGTGAGGGGGAGGGTCGGGTACTGCCAGGAAGGAAAGGGGTTTGGGTTTTCTTTTATGCAAAATTTTCATTTATTTAGTAGATAGGTATAAAAATAAGTGGTTGAGATTGAGTCTAGAAAAAAGAAATAATATTACTCATTAGATCTAAAAATAATGAGTGATAAACATATACTTTCAAATTTTAAATTAGAGTAAAGAATGGTAGTTGAATTGATTAACTAAGAAAATCATCGGTCTAAAATTAATCTCCGATTAATTTCAAACCAATTTATTTTTAACTCTAAAATTACATAGAGTAAAATATGAAAATAATTTCTTTCAACCATATTATTTAAAATATTTTTTTTCTAAACAAATACTAATAGTGACAATAACATAAATTATTGTCTAGTAAACGTGCATACACTGAAATAAGACAGTGCTAACGTACTTAATAAAATCATTTTAAATGAGTAATTAAAATTACTCAAGATTAAGCATCTTAAAATAATTAAAAATTAATGTCCAAAAAATTATCATTCCAATAAAAATAATATAAATAGATATATTTTACCGATATTGAAAAACCGTAAAAACCGGGGTGTTACATTACTACCCTACTTAAAAAAAATCCGTCCTCGAAATTTCGTGACTCGAAACTAGACATGATCTTGTATTTACATCTAAATCCCAAGATTCTACATTATACTTCCCATATTCACTTTCTCTTAGATGACTTTCATATCTTAATAACGAAATTCATACTTATTCTTCGTTCTATTTATCCTCAACATTAAATCGCTTATCCTCAATCCATACTTCTGTCCTCAACAATTTTATCATAATCTTCCACACATGAAGGATATAATTAAGACTTAACTACTTTTCTTTTCAATACTAGCCCATTAGAAAAATCTTCCTTCAACATCTTTAACTCTTACTGTTAACTCCAAGATTTAAACTAAGATTTTCACTTTTTCACAGTACACACATCAGTTCCTATCCTAGATTCTATGTTGCATTCTCAATCGCTTCATTCCTCTTATTACTAACTCCATAACATAATGAATTTTTACGTCATTCTCTTTCATCCTCTAAATTATCTGCCACCACATATATCCACTATCCATGACATTTTATCGTAGTTCCTCCCACATGAAGAGCAAATCAAAACTCAATCACTGCTATTCTCAATTACGAGTCTACTAGTAAAACTGCTTTCCACCCATCTAACTCTCATAATTATCACCAAGATCAAACTAACTTTACCGCAACAAGTATCCATTTCCTACTCTGGGCATCCAATTGTAGTCTTAGCCCCTCTGAACATAGTCTACTTTTCCAAGTCATAACAAAATCACATATTGCAAGGTAGGATCATCTAACTCATCAACTTTGAATTTCCTTAGTAAACTTAGATAACACAAAAGTTTATCTCTTTCAATTAAAATCCACTTAGGTGAAATTACTATAAACACTTTCCTTTTAATATTCCAAATTCATACAATAAATCTTAGCCATAAGTATTTGATCATTTTTCTAGATTCCTTCATTGATATTCTGCATCAATCATGATAAGACCTATTGAAATCGTCTTACTTAATGACATTGAGCTTAGGAGTCCTCATCTTACCAGTCACATCTACACCTCAAAAACTCATATCAACTTTGTTCATCCTACTCTAGGGATGATCGTACCTAAGCATTACACTTACTCCTTATCCACCTTCTAAGGATATATCATTTTCTTACTTGCCCATCAAGTTGAGGGTGATTAATTGGACTTAGCCTCAACTTGGTCCTTAACACTTACAGCAGATTTTATCGACAAACGTTGATAAACTTCGGATCTTCATTTGGAACATTGCTAAAAGATACTTCATGAAGCCTGTTCAGTTCTCTGATACATATTTTGGTTAACTTCTCCGCTGTATAGCGGATATTAACAGATAAGAAAGATGCCTTCCTCATTAGCCTAACATCGATCTGCCCAAAACGAATGAAACTCTTATAGATCCTCGGTAATCCCACGACAAAATTTGTTGCGATGCTAACATCTTAACCACGGAGGTCTCAAACATCAAATTATCTCTTTTTCATTGTACTTGACTAACTCTGGCATCCTGATATGAATCAGATACCCATCCTCATGACTTATGAGATAGGTCACACGCCAATGACGTTTTGAAAAGGAATACTGGATATAATCAATCAAAAGTGATAAGTTCTATCGAACTATGATAAGACAAGCTCTTAAGAATTAAAAGAATGAATTTCCAAGAAAGAAATTCTTCTAAACTCTATTTTCACAAGAAAATAGAAATAGGAAACTTTTCCAAACATAAGATAAAGAAGTATTCGACATGTAAAAAAGTGTCTTCACTAGGTTCGTGAGTGTAAAAATGTCGGGCCATTACATGTTTACAATCATGACTCTAATAAAGTCTCTTCTTTTTACAATAACTTCCAGCTGATTAGGAAATCAAAAGATGAACAGTTCCTAACTCCAAGAGTATTCGTTCTTATTACAGGGAATTTACAAAATGACGATTTAAAAAGAGAACAGTCTGGCAAAAATTCAGACTGAATCACATCTAACCAAAAGAAAATGTGACTTGACTAAGTTTCATCAAGAAACTTATGTTACCACCAAATTACCTGTGTTACAACTCTAGAAATAGTCATAACAAAATTCTCAACGAACTGTGAAAATATCCAGGCAAATGGATACTATCAAATAAAACTACTCAAATGCCTAATACACTGGAATGTATTTTAGAAGCGTGAGTACAAATTCTCACATGCAAGGAAATTCGTCAGAGTATATTGAGATTACAGAACAGCATAACCATTGTATGAGTCCTGATAGATTTCAAACTAAAGTCAGAAAATTCAGTTTGACAAGTACAACATCGGTCGCCGTGATTGTCTAATACAACCATAGGAATTTGAGGAACAAATGTCAATTTACAAGTTCATAAAGGAATGAACAGTACAGATAAGAATTTCCTTAATCATGAGACACTCACCCAAGGTTGAAGATTCAAATCATCTTGCCCTGGTTCCAACAAGCACACAGGTCTTTCTAGACACTTTTAGTATGGTCACTTTGAATCGGGCACGCTCACGGACAACTTAGTCAGTCTCTCAGACATGTGAAGAGTTGACCTTTTCTCATAAGCTGAGTCAACGACGCAAAAATCTTTGATAGGTCCTCATTCTAATCCAGTGACAACCCGTTCTCAAATCGATGTTTGAAAAGGCAACAGCTCCTCGCAATTGATCTATCTGATCAACTATGCGAGGTAGAGAGTACTCATTCTTGATTATCATTTCATTGAGTTATCAGAAATCCACGCGGTGTCTCGAACCATCACACCACATTGGTGCTTCCTACGATAAACACTCAGTCCAACAACTGCTCAAACTACAGATCTTCCAGTTTAATAGAGTCATCTAACTCGATTAACTTTGTAGGCGACATCCTACACAAGAAGATTAGAAATCGGACCGAATCTAGAAACTAGATTGATCGAATACTCAATATCCTTTTGCAAACGGTAAACCTGGAACATTCTTAGCGAACATTCCAAGAAAATCTACCTTAACAAGTATACTATTCAAATGTCGGAGACAATCCAAAAGGATAACCGAATATGTCACACCTGGACCAAAATACAACCTACAAACCATTGTTTCCTACAAGACAAAACTAGTGGAAACCTATCAAGAAAGCATATACTTATAAGCCAACACACATTGCTTCGACTGGGAAGCAATTCAACCAAGATCCAACCAGAGATTACACAACAAAAACATAACAGACCTATTTCCAAGGTTCCCAAAAAACTCGACCAGCTCTGATACCACTAATGTAACACCCCCCCTTGGGCGTTACATATCTAACTCCTTTCGAAAATGGGAAAAAAAAAATAAAAGTTGCTGGTTTTACTTTGGGAAAATTAATTTACTTTAAGTTAGAAAAACTCGGGTGTAAAAATTTTCCTTCTAAATATTTCGGAAAAATGATACACACGTCAAAAAAGTAAAATCACATATACTGCCTTTTCACAAAAGTACACAACCCAAAGACAAATCCTAAGCTGATCACTCTAAAATTTAGAAACATACTTGAATAAGGATCTAGGATTTTTACAAAAATTTTAACAGAGTCTCCTCTGTAATTCCAACATCCCATAATAAAAACACATGCTAATGTATTTATATTTTCATTCAAAAGAAAGGCTCACCAAGCCATAAACATACATACTATCATAAATCAACAAAGGCTTAAAAACCTAAGCTGGTCGTTCTAAAAGACATTCATAAACATAACATGAATCCAATAAAAGACTCTCAGAGTCATAATACATATAACTATGACCTTCTCCAAATAAAAATTAACTCGATAAACTAAGATGGTCGCACTATGAGACTTTTACTGGAAAAGACCCCATGGTTTATTCCAGTAAATCAACTTTCTTCAAAAGTTGGGATCAAACCCTCCGAGTGGGATAGAGAATCCCTCTACATCATCTGTACACTAAGATAGAATACCACAAAAAATAAAATAAAACAAAACAGAAATAATGCAAATGTGAGTTACCAATATATGAGCATTTAATGGTAGCCACATACATCACACACAAACAATGACATAACAACATGCATATTTCATAACACAATCTCAAGGTTAGAGTAAAGTGTTCAATCCAACAACCAAATGCAGTTTTATAAAAACTTTCATGTCACTTCAATAATTTCTCTATAACTCATAATTCTCCGGAGATCCTAACTTCCCTTCGTCGAGCATGATAGGCCGCGATAATGCCTATAACACAATTGTTTCGCGTTGGGTTGGCCTTTCAATTTAGGTCCAATCCCCAATTGTTCTAGGGTATCGCGTCTCACCTAAATAAGATTGAATAGTTCCTGATTGAGTACATTACGTGCTGGGTAACCGATTTCCACAGCCCGTGATTGCAAAAGCCCGAGCCTTCCATGGGTTTTTGAGCCCGGATGTCCCTAATAGACCCAAAGACTAAAGGATCCATCTCTGGTCCGTAATTATCCAATTTGTCAGTTAACCCTTTGTGAAACTGTAGCTCGATACACAATGGCACGTCTGCCACAATGGCATATTAGTCAGACTATGCATCTAAAACAAAGGTTCTCATTTCCGCTTTTCTTTTCGCATCATTTTCTTTCCTCGTCAAGGCTTAAAGCTCTCGACAACTTTCATCCAGGTATTAGATATATTCTAAATACCAACTCAAGATTTTTAAACCAAAAACAATGATCTTAAAAATCTCTTCCTCAACTCGAACACTAGCCCGACGTCTCGGTGATCTATGTTGTTCTCAACAGGAATCCTAGTCTGGCTTTACCGGCACTCCGAATTCAGCCCGACATTTCGGCAATCCAAATCCAGCCCGGGTTTATAGCTCGAAAAACCTAGGTCCTTTTCTTTCCTCAAAACTCAAAATAGGAATCCTAGCCCGTAATTTCGGAAATCTACGTCCTTTCTGCTTCATTTCCTTTTCCACTTGATTTTCTTTTTGTTCAGTGAAAAACAAATTGAAAAACAAAATTCCTTGTCTTCTAGACTTTGTACCATGAATAAAAATTTATTGCTTAGAAATACATTTTTCAATAACTCTTTTTCTTTTAGGAATCATATCCCACAAACTTAGAAAAATCACTAAAATCCTTTCTCAACTTAGTACAAAATCCATAACTTTCATAATGAAATTTATCCAGGAGATCCTTTTGTCTAAAACTTTCCATTGTTGAAAAACCACTTTTTGACAAACTCAAAAGAAAATATTTGTTTTCTAAGGATTTCTCCATTTTTAAAATCTCTGTTTCCTCAAAACACTTTTCATAGACTTTCCACAATTTTCCATTTTCTTCCTTCTCCTAAGTTTAGTCTATCTCAACCCTTTAACCATTAGGATTCTCTTTCCACTTTTGTTTAAAGAAAACAAAACATTGTTGTTTCAATCTTTGTGGATTAACACATTTTAAATGTCTTAGTCTTTGTTAACAAGCAATGACCAGTGTCATGCCATCAGCCAATCACAGTCAATCAAAATAATCACTAGATTGCAATAATAACATATTCATCCTCAACAAGTCCATTTATATCATCACAGACAATTCTATAACATTTTTCATATAAACCATTCAACAACATCAACATATATCATCGTTCACAATTATCAATCAATCCTAACTCACACATTTCAAGACAATCACATAACCAAACAACACAAAATAGTGTACATGACTATCCAAAATAGCTCCTCAAGCTGACTCCCTTTACCTTTGTAGACCATAAAAGATCCTCTCCTTGACGCATTCAACAATTAGCTTCCCTCACCACGAAGCTGCTCAAGATTAACCCTCAACTCGACGTTCCAGTTTCCTCTAAACAGCTTCTGTCAACTCTCAAAAAATGTAAAACCTGTTTCCCTAAGCAAACACAACCCCGACAACATCCCGGAGAGGGAGTCAAAAACATTTTCAACCATCAGACAAATATAATGTTCAATCATTCTTCATCAAACACTTACTCTAAGTTGATTTTAAACACTTAATTTCACAAAATAAAACTAACTTCAATAAAATCAGATTTGGGAAAAATAGTGTTCATCACTTAAAATTGGAGAAAATTGATTTGAGTATAGAATTGTGAAATTAGTTTGTCAGAACATAAATTAACAGTCCCAATTACATATATATACATAGTTGATTTTACAAAAACGTAATCTTTTTCAAATAAAATCCGATTGGGGCTTTAGGGTTCATAGAGAAATTTGGGGAAGATCAATCTACTTAAAGAATGATGAAATTAGTTTAGGATAACTCTAATTCATATTCCCAATTGCATAAAACAAGGTTAAATTTCAAAATCCATAACAGAAATCAAAAGCTAGGGTTAGGGTTTCAAGAGACAGCATGAGAAATAGATAAAGAGAGAGAGAGAGAGAGAGAGAGAGGCCGTGAGAGAGAGTTGAGCTTCCGGAGCCGATTCCGATCAATCCGTTCGTCTTATCGAAAAACCGATTATACCGTTGTGATCCTCGCGACGTCTACTTAATTACCCTATCTTTCTTTTCTTGATTAGGCTAAGGTAAACCTATATCATTTTTGTGCCGAAATGTCATCAGCGATGGTATTGAGGTTATCTTTTTATTCGTTTATCGGTTTCTAATTCCGTCTTCAGATTTGGGTACAAGTAACGTGTGCTTCACAATGATGTGTTCAGGTGAATTTTTGGAGCCGTGGAGGGTGTAGAACTGTGCGTGGCAGATTTGAGAGAATATAGGGAGTGTTCGTCTCGTTACTCCAGAGCTAGCCTAAGACATCTCAGGTGGGAGAAAGAAGCCTCCTATCGTCGGAAATGGCTAAGTAGCATATTTTACATTAATGGCGTATGAGACACCCCGCTGTGCCCCTTGTGCCATTAGTTATTTATTGAGATTCCTCGTGTGATTAACATTGATTATAAATCGAAAATGTGAAGGAATTAAAATTTGACCAACAATGAAAGATAACATCAAGTCATATATAACTACACTCTTAATACAATACCAAAACACTGACTAGGGCATCCTCTCAGTGAGGTGCCTAGCAGGTACATCCTTATACAAATCCTTAGTTGCGGAAATATAAACACATAGTTCTAGACTCACTGGCCCTATTTACTTAAACGCTATTACTACCATTTACAGCTCGTCCTCCTGCGTCTGGCTCATAAGGAGTCCCGTCCAACTCCTCCACATAGGTGAATTCCTTAGCTGGTTCCTCTACATAGTCATCGCCCGGATCTTCCGTAAAGTCTTCTTGTAACCACATAAGCACAACATATACAAATACAGAAATAGGGGATAAGACACATTTCTATCATCAAAGGTGGAAAAAATGGACATAGTATGTAAATATAATAACCATTAACACAAACATCTCTCAAAAACTCCAAATCAACCTTAAACCACTATATGGTTCCTCTACCCTTACTCTCATGCAAACTTGGCCATCTATATTCCTGTCATTAGTCAGTAGTCCAATCGGTCCAGTGCCAGTAACTTAGTGCCCTGGTGCCCATACACCAGTACAGTAGTTCCAAACTACTCATGCCGTTGTGCGGCGATAGAACCCAATAGTTCCTGAACTACTCATGTTATTGCGCAATTAGTGCCATGGTGCCCATACACCATTTTAGTAACCTTTGCACAACGCGATCCCTCAGGGACTCAAGGACTATCCCAACCTCGTGTGTTTCATCACACACGGCCATGAACCTTAACACATCTATATTGATGAATCTCACCAACCCGCATTTATTATAGCCTAATGCCTCAACCTTCCACCACAAGTCTCAATACTCATTCAATATCTCATCTCTTCTATACACTAAGGCTAGGCATCACTAATGCATCATAATTCACTCACCCAAATACATCTCTTAAATCACACATCTCGTGCCCTAACATTAACTAAACAGTTTATCATCCCAGGCAGATCATACTATATTATCAATTAACTACTCAAGTATCACAAGACATAATAATAAACAATTTATCACAGCATAATTCAATAATCAATAAATTCAATCAACCTCGAATATCATAAGATTATCCTAACGGCGATAAACCCACAATCCCCAAATCATCATTGGTTTCACGAAAAAGCTTCCAATGTGATTTTGGTCTTGTCGATTACTCGACCACTAGTAGGGTTTAGGTCGCCCTACACAATTATTATAATTTAAATACTACTTATCCGTTTCCGATGGTAGATTGGTTCTTCCCCCCACTTGATTGACATGCACGCTTTCCCTTACAAGCTCTGATTGGGTCCACGTTACTGCCACGAACCTCATCACGCTGTCCAACAACATCCACAAATCTACCACCATCCATCCTTACACATCCACCGTTCCGCTTTCCGTCCCGATTACACGTAACGAGTAACACAATTCGCCGGAAACACCAAATACATACCAGCCGAATCAACAATAGGGTGTCAAATAAATAAATCTATTTGAATCAAGAGAAAAAATCGATGGAAAAACTTACGAGAACAACGGCTGGACTTAGGAGAAATCGGATTCAAAATAAGCTCATGAATCCTAGTGAAAAGCTACCAAAACAGGGCTACTGTTCAAGCTTCATTCCTCTGGACACAGATCTTTATTTATAACACTGAACGGTGAGACCGAAGAACTATCCTTCAGCAACAATCTCACAAAGTTTCAGCTCGATCCAACGGTTAACGAATCTCATATCGTAATTATATTGTGACAGGTTTGGTGGTACCCGGATTGAGTTTCTCACCTCCTAGGCCTACTGTCCGAGCTTCATATCTCACACTCTGGAGGTTTGTTCCAAATTCTGACCTTTGGATATGAATAACCACAAGTATTGAACCTTATTCTAAAATTTGGGAATGATCCAATGGTTGAAGAGTGTTTGAAGACTCCCTCACTGCAACTGCTCCAACTTGGTTTCAAAGCTTCCATCAAAGGCTTCTTGCAACTATTGAGATTTCTCTCTCAATTCTTCTCCTCTAATCCGAAGTAGTGGTTGATAAAGAGAGTTAAGGAGATGAGGAAGATAACTAAGATCATAGAAGTGAGGGTTTACCTCTAAAAGAAAGTGAAAGAATGATCAAGTTGTGCAAGAACAACAATGGAGTTTTTGAAGAAAAAGTGAAGAAGAAATGGAAGAGATGAAGAAGTGAGTGAAGGGGGAGGGAGGCCACGGTTTTGGGGGTATTTATAGGGTATATCTTAGGCTTTGTTTGGTTTGTTAGCTTTTAGATTAATGGGTTTTGTGATTATTTAATTAATATATGATTAACCATAGTTAATAGTTAACTTAACTAAGGTTATTTTGGCTAATCATGGTTAATAATATGTGGATCACAATTAAGGTAGATGTGGTTGATTTTGGGCCACACATAATGACTCACCAATGGGTCATTGATCCTATCCGTTAGCGGTTCCCGGAAATTCTGTACGCAGCTCCGTCAGTTACCCGATTTCGGTTTTTGAGAGGAAAATGATGAAACGAAAGCAAAATGAAATAGGTATGGTTTAGTATATATGGTTGAACGAAATTGAGGAGACGTGGGAGGTTTACAACCATGTAAAATGAGTGGTTAAGAGTGCGTAGATGTGTCTTGTTACTACCCGCGAAAGCTTGGGGGTACTTTGGTCATTTTACCCAAAAGTCATGATTACTAGCATTTAATGCTCATAACTGCTTGGTGACTCATCCTCCATGAGTCATCATGTATGACTCGTTGTCCCGATCTCTTGACGGGTCTCTGCAGTTCCGTTTTCGACTCCGTCGATTTCCCGATTAGGGTTTCTGTCTATTTTTCGATCAAAAATTTTCAAACTAACCAGACTCGTTGGAAATATGATTTAATCATAACCCATTTCGTTCACAAGTCAAAATTAGATTTTCTGATCATTAAAATCTTACTGTCAGTGAAAACACCGACTGTTTTTCGTTCGAACTTTCGCCAAAATTCGTCCGAATACACCTAATTTTTTATTTCTGATCAGAAATTTGGAAAGTAGACTTCCTCACCGACAAAATATAAAAAATCTACAAATTTTAGTTTTTGGGTCAAATTAGGGTTTTCTACCGGTATAAAATTATACTGTCAGTTAAAAAACGTAGACCAGTTTTCGTCTGAGTTTTAAACCCAAATTTTAACCAAAGCTTCCTACCATAGAGTAGGTTCTATATATGATTTTTTTTTCTCCAAAATCATTTCCTAAGTCTCAGATAAAAATATAAATAAATATATATTTACTGTTAATACATCTTATCCGAAAATCGGGCTGTTACAGCGTAGGGCGACCTAAACCCTACTAGAGGGCGAATAATTGACAATGTCAATATCACATTGGCGACTACTTAGTGGTACCATTGAGGATATGGAGATTGTAGGTTTATTGTCATTAGGTTAATTTTATGATATTTGAGGTTGTCTGATTTTATCATATTTGAGCTGCTTGCTGTGTGCTGTTTGGATTAACATGTTAATTATAGTTTATTATTTTTATTTGAATATGTTATTATTATTTTATTATTATTATGATTTTATTTTTATTATTTTTTATTTTTTATTTTGATTATGGTTTATAACATGTATTGAGTGATAATATGCTTTAGTTGCCATGACTTGCTTAGTTGGTTCCTAGGTATTGAGATATGATATTGTAAAGATATGTATGTTGGGGAGAGTGTGATATTTGATTTAGTAGTGCCTAGCCTAATACAATATTATTTTATATTGATGTGACTTGAGATATGAGTTGAGATTGTGAGGCAAGGTTGAGGCACTAGGTTGTGACCCGAGGGGAGACAGTGAAACTCATATAGATGTATTGTGTTGTTCACAGCCGTGTGGGCGGACGCACGAGGTCAGTGTATCTGATTACAAATACCGGATATCATGGGTTAGTTCCCTAACGGAAATGGGGGGAGACTACTGTGGTACTCTTGTAGTCTTTGACGAGCTGCTCTGAGTGCTTATGCACTATTCCTTCATAGGACGTGCTGAGGTCTTTTGGATGCGGTGAGGTATATGGAGAATAGGGGTGCACCATTATATGCTTATAGCGCTATTCCCAATGGGGGAATAGTGGCGCACCGTGCTTATGCACTATTCCCTACTAGAGATGAGGGAATAGGGGCGCACAGAGATCTTTGGAAACGCACCGCTTGGACGAATGACTAATCCCTAATCAGACGAGGCATGTGTGACAGGATTGGGTGGTGGCCAAGTCAGCATACATGATTAGTTGCATGAGTGCGAAGGGTAGAGGAATATTATCTATTTCGAGGATGATTGTTATATCTATATGGGGATATTATGTGATGCATGTCCGTGTGCTATTATTGTTGATATGTTTTGTAACCTTTTCCACTTATGATGATAGCACGTTTCTTATCTCCCTACTTCTTTTCTATGTATGTTGCTTCTATGTGATCGTTTTGAGAAGACCCTGCGGAGGAGCCAGCTACAGAGGAGCTAGATGGGACTCCTTATGAGCCAAACGCTGGAGGACGAGAAGTAGACCCTAGCAGTTGAGTTTAGTGTCTATGGCCAGTGCGTCTTTTTGAGACATTTTAGTTTCCGTTGCTTACATCAGTTTGTACTAGTATGTATATTATGGGACCCTACTGATGGGGTACCCTTTACAGTATATCAGCACATAGACATGTGTGGTGTGATGTTTATATTCTTTTTTTTATTTATTTATAGTTTGTTTATTTATGATTTCCTGTATATTCGTATAACGTTAATATCATGATTTAGTTTTAGTTAAATTTAAGTTTTCTTTAATGGGACATCAGGGAGTCTCGTTTAGTGGTATCAGAGCAGTTTGATTCTGTTCAGACTGTGAAGTTAGGGTGTACTGGCCATTTTAGTTGAATCCACATCGGATAAAGACTATGCTTAGAACGTGGGTAGTGAGTCCGGACGCGATAATTAACATTTGTGTGGCATATAGTATTTATATATCCGGTTATGTAATATTATATGTTATATAAATGTGAGCTAATGATTTCTTTTAACAGGATCATGGCTCGAGGCAGAGGCAGAGGATGTAGGGGACGAAGGGGTGGTAGGACCCCAGAGAGAGTAGAGGGTGAGACTTCTCAGCCTGAGGTAGGAGCTGGAGGTGGAGGAGAGTCATCTGAGACTCTCTAGACCATTCAGGAGTTAGCATCCGTACTGTTGCAGCAGGCGCAACAAAATGCTCAGAGGATGCAGAGAGATGCAGAGTTACAGGAGTAGCAGGATAGGAGGAGAGCTGCCGAGGCAGAGGATGCAGGGTTGGCTACCTTCCTAAAAGGGAAGCCACCCCAATTCAGAGGGGATTATGATACAGAGCGAGCTGAGTGGTGGATACAAGAGTTGGAGAAGATCTTTGACACCATGAGATGTAGAGATGACAGGAAGGTGACTTATGCTGCTTTTATGCTGACGGGAGGAGCAGAGTCATGGTGGAGAGGTAAGAGAAGGTTGCTTGAGGCAAAAGGCTGGTTGATTAGCTAGGAGTTGTTCAGAGACTGTTTCTTCGAGAAATACTTCCCGCAGTTGGTTAGACGCGAGAAGGAGAGGGAGTTCATGAGTCTCCGACAGGAGGACATGCCTGTAGGTGATTATACGGCTAGATTTAAGGCCTTGATACAGTTTTCTGAGTTTTACCAGAGGTTTCCGGATGAGGATTGGATGTACCGGAGGTTCGAGGAAGGCTTGAGGCATGAGCTACAGAGAGCTATAGTGCCGCTTGATATTCAGAGTTTTCCAGAGCTAGTGGAGAGATGCAGTGCTATTGAGGCTATTGATCAAAGACGAGAGACAGAGCTGAAACAGTAGCATAGTGGAGGCCCGATCAGATCTAGTGATCAGAGGAGGAGCAACAATGGTCAGGGATCTTATATCAGATCATTGCAGACAATACAGACACCTGCACCATTACCAGTTTCAGCACTAGCTAGTGGAGCAAACCAGCAGCAGCAGCGAGGCCCAAATTGTTATAGATGCGGGGGGCCGCATTACCAGAGAGAGTGTAGGGAGAGACCTAGTTACTTTTTTTGTGGTAAACTAGGTCATCTGGCTCGTGACTGTAGACAGAGAGCTATGCAGCAGTCAGTAGTTGCTGGTCGGGGAGTCGGAGCAGGTAAAGGTGGAGCTGGGAGAGGAACCCAACAGAAGGATAGCAGGTGGCTAGACCTCAGGCCACGGGGAGAGTTTTTACCGTGAGGGGAGCTGAATCCTCTCAAGCTGCAGATCTTATACAAGGTATGTGTTTGATATCTGGAAGACTCTCATTAATATTGTTTGACTCAGACCCTATACATTCATTTATCTCGTGTGAGTCTGTGGATCATTTACAGGTGCAAATTATGTATGAAGGAAGTTTATTTCTTAGGATAGAGTAAGATTTGGAATGAGTGTTAGACAAGAAGTTTATTGGAAGAATTAATTCTTGTTGTTAAGGTGTAGTGAGTAACTAGTTGTTTAAAGAAGTTGTTATTAATGGAAAAGATGAAGGAAGTGCAGGATAGGCAGAAGAGCTATAGTAATAAGAGGAGGAGACCCTTAGAGTTCCAGAAAGGTGATCACGTGTTTTTGAGAGTCACTCCGGAGACTGGAATTGGCATAGTTATCAAATCTAGAAAACTTACTCCCAGATTCATCAGACCTTTCGAAATTCTTCGACTGGTTGGTCCAGTAGTCTATCATATAGCTTTACCACCTAACCTTTTTAATCATCATGACGTCTTTCACGTTTCACAGTTAAGGAAATATTACCCTGATCCTTCACATGTTCTTGGCCTGAATCAATACAATCAAGAGAAAATCTAGAGTATTAGGCTTTACCTATAAAGACTGTAGATAGAAGGATTAAGGAGCTTCGTAGTAAACAGATCCCTTTGGTTAAGGTTACCTGAGATGAGGTTATAGGTGAGGTGACTTAGGAGCCGAGCCGATATGCAATAGCAGTATCCACAATTGTTTCAAGTCCGATAAATTTCGAGGACGAAATTTTTGAGAGGGGTAGTAATGTAACATCCTATCTTTTGTAATTAAAAATTAGATATTTTAATTAGATGAGAATGAGGGTTAGATAAATAAAAACTATTTAAGAATCCGAATGTATATGCAAGTTTAGAATAAAATTCAAACACCTCAAAATTTTCAATTGGCAAGTATCTCAAGCAAGAACAACAAAAATCCCCTATTGTAAGTACCTCAAATTAAATCTTTAATTAAAGTGGCTATCATTAACAAAATTAAAAAGATAATTAGCCATAGGTATAGATCTTAATTATAGCTAGATAATTATAATTAATTGACTCAAGTTTTACTCATCATGATTAATTTGCAGTAATCTTAATTAACTATGCACGAGTTACAAGTTTTAACTTAATTAAATTAACTAAAAATCAATTCATAACCTGAGTAAATGAGGACACGGTTACTAAGCTATAGGACAGCTTAAGTGATTTGGTTACATGATTATAAAGAAAAAGCCACCTCCTGCTTGCCTTTCCTTTCTTTATTACACACAAGTTATAAGTTAATTTCCATGTTCAACAAAGACCCACGCCTCCTGCTTGTGTTTTTGTTTACTTCACACCAAGGTAAGCTCATTACATGATCATTTCAAGTGCCACCTCCTACTTCTTTTAGGCTGACGATGTTTTCTTTTCTCTCTCACAAAGTTAGCGTCAAATTTAGAAAGAAAAGAACAAGAGACAACGTGAGAAATAGAGAAAGAGAGAGAGAGGCCGTGAGAGAGAGTTGAGCTTCCGGAGCCGATTCCGATCAATCTGTTCGTCCTATCGAAAAACCGATTATACCGTTATGATCCTCGCGACGTCTACTTCATTACCCTATCTTTCTTTTCTTAATTAGGCTAAGGTAAACCTATATCATTTTTGTGCCGAAATGTCATCGGTGACGATATTGAGGTTATCTTTTTATTCGTTTATCGGTTTCCAATTCCGTCTTCAGATTTGGGTTACACGTAACGTGTGCTTCATAATGATGTGTTCAGGTGAATTTTTGGAGCCCCGGAGGGTGTAGAACTATGCGTGGCAGATTTGAGAGAATATAGGGAGTGTCCGTTTCATTACTCCATAGCTAGCCTAAGCCATCTCAGGTGGGAGAAAGAAGCGTCCTATCGTCGGAAATGGCTAAGTAGCATATTTTACATTAATGGCGTAGGGCGACCTAAGCCCTATTAGTGGGCGAATAATTAACAATGTCAATATCACATTGGCGACTACTTAGTGGTACCAATGAGGATTTGGAGATTGTAGGTTTATCGTCATTAGGTTAATTTTATGATATTTGAGGTTGTCTGATTTTATCATATTTGAGCTGCTTGCTGTGTGTTGTTTGGATTAACATGTTAATTATAGTTTATTATTTTTGTTTGAATATGTTATTATTATTTTTTTATTATTATGATTTTATTTTTATAATGTATTATTTTTTTATTTTTATTATGGTTGATAACATGTATTGAGTGATAATATGCTTTAGTTGCCATAACTTGCTTAGTTGGTTCCTAGGTATTGAGATATGATATTGTAAAGATATGTATGTTGGGGAGAGTGTGATATTTGATTTAGTAGTGACTAGCCTAATACAATATTATTTTATATTGATGTGACATGAGATATAAGGTGAGATTGTGAGGCAAGGTTGAGGCACTAGGTTGTGACCCGAGGGGAGACAGTTGAAACTCATATAGATGTATTGTGTCGTTCACAGCCGCGTGGGCGGACGCCCGAGGTCAGTGTATCTGATTACAGACACTGGATATCATGGGTCAGTTCCCTAACAGAAATGGGAGGAGACTACTGTGGTACTCTTGTAGTCCTTGACGAGCTGTTCTAAGTGCTTATGCACTATTCCTTCTTAGGACGCGCTGAGGTCTTTTGGACTCGCTGAGGTCTATGGAGAATAGGGGCGCACCATTATGTGCTTATAGCGCTATCCCCAATGGGGGCATAGTGGCGCACCGTGCTTTTGCACTATTCCCTACTAGAGATGAGGGAATAGGAGCGCACAGAGATCTTTGGAAACGCACCGCTTGGACGACTGACTAAATCCCTAATCAGACGAGGGATGTGTGACAGGATTGGGTGGTGGTCACGTCAGCATACATGATTAGTTGCATGAGCGCAAATGGTAGAGGAATATTATCTATTTCGAGGATGATTGTTATATCTATATGTGGATATTATGTCATGCATGTCCATGTGCTATTATTGTTGATATGTTATGTAACCTTTTCCACTTATGATGATAGCACGTTTCTTATCTCCCTACTTCTTTTCTATGTATGTTGCTTCTATGTGATCGTTTTGAGAAGACCCTACGGAGGAGCTAGCTACAGAGGAGCTAGATGGGACTCCTTATGAGTCAGATGCTGGAGGACGAGCAGTAGACCCTAGCAGTTGAGTTTAGAGTCTATGGCCAGTGCGTCTTTTTGAGACATTTTAGTTTCCGTTGCTTATATCAATTTGTACTAGTATGTATATTATGGGACCTTACTGATGGGGTACCTTTTACATTGTATCAGTACATAGACATGTGTGGTGTGATGTTTATATTCTGTTTTTTTTTATTTTTTATATATTTATAGTTTGTTTATTTATGATTTCCTATATATTCGTATAACGTTAATATCATGATTTAGTCTTAGTTAAATTTAGGTTTTCTTTAATGGGACATCGGGGTGTCTCAGATGTTGCTTTATTGATGGCTTTAATAGGTCTAATAGCAAGACCACCTTCCATGAATGGAGAACATACTCTTATCCAACAGTAACCAGTTTTATCTTAGACGCATCACCAGACCTAACAAAATTTTGAATCCATTTGTCAATCAATTTCAATAAAGATATAGGCCATGAGTAAACATGAAAACTGTAAAGTAGGGAGCCTTGAATGACAGATTTCACCAATTGGACCCTCCCAATTATGGAAAGGAGATAGCCTTTCCAAGAAGCTAGCTTTGTCCTGATTCTTTCAACAATAGGCATTAAATGAATGGACCTTGGCTTACCTTTAAAAATTGGAAAACCTAAATAGACAAAAGGAAGGCTGCCTGCTCCAAATCCAAGGACAACAGAGATATCAGCAAGCCTTCTATTGGAAAGAGGACCATTAAAAAACTTGCATTTGTCTGGACTAATCACTTGGCCTGAAGCTTCTTCATAAGCTCTAAACAAATTCATAAGCTGCAAATGATTGTGCTTGGAAGCTTCTCAAAATATCATAATGTCATTAGTGCAAAGGACATGGCTTAGAGTGTTGAATCCCCTTGGACCAGACATTGCATGAAGCTTACCTTCCTGAACCAATTTAGATATTCCTCTGCTGAGCACCTCCTCTGCAATACAGAATAGAAGAGGGGAAAGAGGATCCCCTTGCCTCACTCCTTTTTTACAGCTAAGGTAACCAACTGAATGGCCATTTACTGAAAATGAAAGTTTGGCTGAAAGCAAGAGGACTTTGATCCATTGAATAAGTTTAGAATCAAAGCCAAAACAGCAAAGAACTTTAAGCAAGAAAGACCAATCAATTGTATCAAATGCTTTCCTTATGTCAATATTCATAGCTATATTTCCACCCAAGGACTTTTTATCCAGAAGATTAATTGCCTCTGAAGTTGTACATATGCACTCATAAATACTTCTTCCTCTAGAATCAAAGCCAAAACAGCAAAGAACTTTAAGCAAGAAAGACCAATCAATTGTATCAAATGCTTTCCTTATGTCAATATTCATAGCTATATTTTTACCCAAGGACTTTTTATCCAGAAGATTAATTGCCTCTGAAATTGTACATATGCACTCATAAATACTTCTTCCTCTAATGAAACCTCTCTGATTTTCTGAAATGATGTTAGGAACCACAATAGCTAACCTTTCTGCTAGAATCTTTGAAATAATCTTGAATTGAAAATTTGCCAATGCAATTGGCCTATATTGTTCAATTCTATCAGCACCATTAAATTTAGGTATTAGAACTACCAAGTTATCATTCATCCTTCGAATAATCCCACCCTGTGTGAAGAACTGTAAAACTGCATTAAAGACATCCTCTTCAATAATATTCCAAAAGAATTGATAAAAATAACTTACAAATCCATCAGGACCCACTTGAAGCATCCATTGAAAAGACAACATTTTTCACTTCCTCTTTTGAAGGAAGATTAGTTAACATAAGATTTTCCTCAGCTGAAACCATTGGAGGGATAACTTCCTCAATCAAATTTTTTTCAAAGCAATGATTCTCATATGCAAACAGATTAGAATAGAAACTAAGTACATGTTGCTCAATGTTAGATTGTTGATCCAGAATTACATCTCCCTGCTTAAGCATTGATAATTCCTTTGATGCATTCCTGATTTTAGTCACTTTGTGGAAGAAAGTTGAGCTTCTGTCTCCAAAAGAGTGCCAATTCAATCGGGCTTTCTCTTTCCAAAATTCTTCTTGTCATTTCAGAGCTCTTTCTAATTCTAAATGAGCTTTCTCTTCTTGAATTAATAAATCAGAATCAGCACCAGCACTATCTAAATGAAATTGAATCTGATCAATCCTTTCCACAATAGAATCAACTCTTCTATGAATATCACAAAAAAGTATTATTGCTCCATAACTTCAACTCTTTCTTAACAGCCTTGATTTTTTGCATAAGAATAAACATCAAAAAACATTGGACAACTAGTATAATGCTTATTCCAAGCCTCAGTCACAACTCTCTTGTAATCATCATGATCTGTAAACATTTTTAGGAATTTAAATGAAGAAGGGAAGGACTGAATACCTCTTTTGTGATTCAATAGAATTGAAAAATGATCCAAGTGCATCCTTGTTAGAGTGGAGCAAGAGACACTATTCCAAAAAGAAATCCAAGAGTCATTGCAGACAGCCCTATCTAATCTCCTTTCTGATCTTGCAGAACCTCTTCTGCCATTCGACCAGGTGAAGTTAACCCCTCAAGTATGCAGATGAGTTAGAGCACAACAATTTGACCATGCATTGAACTCTTCACAAGCAATTCTCCAAGGATTCATTGGCCCCTCTAATAGCATTGAGGTCACCAATAAAACACCATGGTGTTGGTGTAAGCCCTAGTAGCCAATCTATTTTGAATAGATCATCATTTGTATCATGAATTTGATCATATATTTGATATATGAATAAGGTATTCATTTATTATGTTATTAGTTTATAGCATAATAAAGTCCTTAGAATAGATAGTTCATTCAATAAGATATTAAGTGCGTGACTTAATCGTGAGACCTTATTGAATAATAGAACTCTATTCTTAGATATCCGTAGTCGAGTATTATTGTTAATTAGGACGGCAATAATACATAGAGACTGTTGTGTAAGTAGACTGATGACCACATCTCACGGGTCATGGATATGTGATATCAAGTCGGCACACAGGTATAAATATTAGGAGTAATATTTATACCAGATGACCCACTATGAGAATACTTCATAATAGTTATGTAAGTGTCATAAGTATTCTTATGGCGACCACAGTGAAGTAGTCCTTCGACTTGAAGTCACTACGATTCCTACATGAGCAGTTGTAGGCTTTAATGCTATCAAACGTCATGCGTAACAGGGTGATCATAAAGGTAGTTATTGGGCCTGCAATAAATCATGTTGAGGAGTGTGAGTGATGCAGACAGGATTCGTCCCTCCTACATAATAGGGGTAATGTCTTGGGCCCCTCGATAGGGTGAAACGTGAAATATGCGTGGCCACGCGGAATTGGGCCAATATGTGATATTGGGCCCGTTTGTGATTACACGTCTTCTCGGGAATCGAGGAATAAATAATTGAATATAACAAGGATGACACTCTTATGCCTTGTGTTCAATTAAGACATATGGACGAAGGGACATTTATTGCACGGTAAATTTTGGTCGCGGTAAGTCTAAAATTGGATCACCGATACTCTTGCTAATTGGGTAGTAATGATGCATTACTAGATGCCACTCATTATTTATAATATTTAATATTATAATTAATATTTATTTAATATTATTGCCAACTTAGTAGGAGCCTACAGGGTCACACGCATAGAGCAAATGCGGAGCAGTTATATTAATTAAATATGATTTAACTAATATAAGGGTAATTGGGCTTGTAGTGTACAAAGCCCAATAGGATAAGCAATTAGGTTAATGGGAGCTGCCAACTTATAAATAGAAGTGCTCTCCCCTCTAACCCATGTGTTGCTAACCTTGCCTCCCATAACCGTCAGCTAGCACAAGACGTATAGCTCCGACGCCCATTTGCTCGCGTGGACTGAGTAGAGGTGCCGCCCCTTCGTGGCACTAGTGATCTAAACGAAAAGTACGCTTCAAGAGGTAAACACAATAGCTCTTTTGTGATTCATGTTTTGTAATGCGCGATCCATGAGATGATTTTCTTCCGCCTTGAGATTTGATTTTAGAAGAGGATAATCTCATGAAAACCCCAATAGTGATATCAGAGCTTGGTCGTAGTTACCTTGAATCCTTAGGTGCTTGTTTGCCTTTGATAACATGATTTATTGTTTTGAATATGATTCAATTGATATATATGGGCAAAATTTGTTTTTGGCGTGAATTAGAACTCCAAGATGCAGAAACCAGCGTCCAATTTTTGTCATGCGCACAGGAGTATGCTTGGCCATGATTTTAGGGGAAATTGTTTCCCTGATTGCTATTATATTATAATTAATAAAAAAATATTTGAATTTAAAATGAATGCTATATCTGATTGGTGATGAACCATATGGGAATATAGGATATGTGATATCTATATCCGTTTGGGTTCTTGATTTCAAGTTTGAATTTCATTAGATTTTGATTTCATATTTTTTTAAAAAAAAAAAACCCACACTGATTTATTGGATAAAGCAATTAATCCGTGAAAAAGGCAATTGATGATTCAAATAGTTTTTGAGTCCAGTGAGAAAGGATCAAAGAGATTGAATATTGATTTTCTTTACCACGTGTTTTTCCAAATTGTGCAGTGCATGACCATATTTTGTGGATTGGAATCAATTGGTTCAATTGGAGATTGAATGTTTTTAATAATAATTGAAATCAACTAGAGATTGAATTGTCTTGATAACCAGGACCAGTAAGTAATCAATCTCATTGATTTCAAAAGTTTGCTTTATCTTTTTTTATAATAAAAATGACATTGGTCATTGATTTCATGTCATAGAATTCGCCTTGGTCATTGTTTATGACCTTAAATTATTTAATAATAATAACAAAATTGTTTAATAATAAAAGGTTATTATTATTTATTGTTATTGTTTATTATTAAATATTTTATTTTAAGATATATGGTTACGGCCCTAGATTATGGTGTTATTTATTTTGGGTAAATACGACCTGCGTGTCGTGATTTATTTATTTATTTAAATACGATCTGCGTACCGTGCCTTTAATTATTTATTTATTTTAAATAAATATAATTGCTCGAGTTGAAGAGGAGGCAACACCAAATGATGATGCCGTGGGAGAAGCTTAAGAAGCTTACTCGAGGGTCAAAGATTTGTAATAATTATTGATTTAATTTTTGCACTTTAGGGGCCATAACTATAATATCTTATATCTTATCTTGTATGTTTATGTATGAGATGCATGAAATATATTATATGTATGTATGAGATGCATGAAGTATATGTTTGTATGCGTATATGTCTTGTATGCTATAGATGTTAATAAAATGTATGATAGCATGTATTTCATGTATGCTGAGAGACACTTTGTATGTGATACAACGCCGGTGAGATCAATTTTAATAAAAATCCCTCAAAAGGAAATATTAAGTTTAAGAGCCTTCCAATGCATGGCACTCATCAAGACTAATATCAAATGTGTGTAGGTCCGCCAGAGCGGAATGCATTTTTCTATACTAGTAAGATGCGATGGGACAATTGTAATGTCCAACTGCTATCCATTGGGTCTAACTTAACTAAGCCAAATTCAATAGGATTGAAAGGCTTAGAGGCGTTGAGTTGGGCTTTAGTCCATGAGATGGATTAGAATAAGGGTTATTCACCCAATTGATCCAAGAGTTACATGAGATGTAATTGGAAAGGAGTTTCCTACCTTAATAACTAAGTTTTGGGAGATCAGCCAAAGTTGACTCAAAACGAGGTGAAATATAGATCTTGGTCTCACTAGAAAATCTTTCAACGGGATTTTGAGTCAATGATGAGGGTCATTGATTTGAGTAAAATAGTGGGACTGTATTTAATAAAAGACCTTATTAAATATGTTTTATCATGATACTTATATTCTGCATGTTTCTGTAATTTATATTACCATTAAATAAAACACTATAAGTTATTACTGCGATTTGTCCTTGAGAAAGACAAGGTATCCAGAATTAAAATTCTGGATTGGTACAGGAATTTGAGGATTGTCCTCAAGTACGAGAAATAGCTGTATGTTCTCGAGTAAATGATACCTGAGCAACCAGTTCCTACTAGGATCGAAATGGATGCTTACGAGAATCATCAAGTCGATGTCCTAGATGTAGGATGTCTTATGCTTGCAACCATGAAGGCACGTGATATGATCATGCACCTCATGCGCATGCAATGCATAAGAACCACAAGTCTTCCCGACCATTTTTCAGTTGTGAACTGGCAGAAGGAAATCTAGACAGTTATCATGTGCTTTATATTATTAAGTACATTAAGAACTTGGTAAACTGAGATTTCCTTTAGGCCAAAAGTTGGCCAGTGATATGATCTTGCAATTGTTGCTGGATAGTTATAGTCAATTCGTTGTGAATGATTCTCACAGACCTCTACCAGAGATTGCAAAGGAAGTTGAGAACTACCCAGCATAGTCTCTACAGTTGAAAAGGGTAGACTATTTTGATAGTCTTGAAAGGGAAAGCCTTAAGCCTGCTAAACAAGGAGAAGAACAAGGGCAAGAACAAGTTCAAGCCCAGTACTTCTGTCTTGAAGCTAATAGGCAGGGTTGCAAAGGAAGGCAGTAAATTTCATTTTGGTTTGACTGGACATTGGAAAGACTGTCAAAAGATACAAGAAAGAGTATAAGAAAAGGAAAGGAAGTATGACTTCCTCTTCGAGCATTGTGTTGTAGAAGTCAACCTACTTCAAAATCATGGGTATTTGATACCGCATGTAGATCTCACATTAATGTGAAGGATCAAAGGGAATGGGATGTTGACTAAAGGCGAAGTCAACATGTGAATAGGAAATGGAGCAAAAGTTGCTACATTAACTATAGAAGGTTTTGACTTTGCCTTCGGGGCTTGTTTTGGAACTAAATAAATGTTATTATGTTCTAGCTATTGGTAGAAACATCAGTCATATGATATTTTCTAGCTAGCACGTTTTCGGATAATGGACTTGGTGTCCTTAATCCTCATATGCCCATCTATAATATAAATGCGAAAAGGATAAAATCAAGTGATTTGAACCCTACATGCCTTTGGCATTGTTGTTTAGGCTAGATAAGTGAGAAACTCATCTCCAAACTCCATAAAAATGGACTCTTGGAATCATTCGATTATGAATCGTTTGATATATGCGAATCTTGCTTGTCGGAGAAGATGACTAAGGCTCCATTCACCAGGCAAGGTGAAAGGGCCAGTGATCTTTTGGGATTGATACATAGCGATGTATGTGGGCCCCTAAACAAGTTAGCTAGAGGTGGTTATCCTTACTTCGTCACATTTACTAATGATTTCAGTAGATATTGATTTGTGTATCTTTTGAAACACAAGTCTGAAGCCTTTGAAAAGTTCAAAGAGATCAAGAATGAAGTGGAGAACCGACTTAGAAAAAGTATTAAGGTCATATGATCAGATCGTGGTGGAGAATACTTAAGCCAAGAGTTTGATGACTATCTAAGAGAGTGTGGGATAGTGTCCCAACTCATACCTCCTAGAACGCCACAATGGAATAGCGTCTCAAAAAGGAGGAATCGCACCTTGTTAGACATGGTACGATATATGATGAGTCATTGACACCTTTTAAGACTCTTTCTGGGCTTTGCTAAACTTATAGCTGCATTCACTCTTAACCGTGTTCCATCTAAGGCGGTTGAAAAGACTCCATATGAGATATGGATGGGCCGAAGGCCCAATTTGTCATTTGTGAGGACTTGAAGATGTCTGGTTTATGTGAAACGTCTTATGACGGATAAACTTGGGCCCAAATCAGATAAATGTATATTTGTGGGATATCCTAAGGAAACCAAATGATATTATTTCTACAACCCCTTCGAGGACAATGTCTCTAGAACTGGAGTGTTCCTTGAGAAGGAATATCTCTAAAGAAGATAGTGGGAGGATTGTAGAACTTGGAGAAATCCAAGTGCCACAAAATATTGACCCGCCTACAATGGAACAGGAACCGGTTCCACAAGATGTTGTGGTTGAACCACCGGTTCAAGTAACACAAGACTTGTGTAGGTTTAACAGGCCACGTCACTAACCTAAGAGATATGGACTTCTCCTGACTTAGGAATGTGATGTGCTGCTCATGGATCAAGATGAGCTTGTAATATACCAGGAGGCCATAATTGGGCCGAAACCTGAGAAGTGGCTTGACGCCATAGAATCCGAAATGGAATCCATGTACACAAACCGGGTATGGACCTTGTTGAGCCACCTGAAGGGGTAAAACCCATAGGGTGCAAGTGGGTCTTCAATAAGAAGACTGACATGGATGGTATGGTGAATCCCTTTAAAGCACGACTGGTTGCGAAAGGTTTCAAGAAAAATCATGGTGTAGACCATGATGAAACTTTCTTCCCAGTAACGATGATCAAATCCATTCGGATTCTACTTGCTATTGCTGCATACTATGACTAGAGATCTGACAGATGGATGTCAAGACTTCATTCCATAGCGGGAATCTTCTCAAGGATGTGTACATGACACAACCCCAGGGTTTTGTCGATCCAAAGGATGTTAGAAAGATAGGTAAGTTGCAAAGATCCATTGTTGGATTAAAGTAAGCTTCTAGAAGCTGGAATCTTCGTTTTGATAAAAGCTATAAGACAGTTTGGATTTATCAAGAACGAGGATGAACCTTGTGTGTACAAGAAGGTTAGTGAGAGTGAGATTGTCTTTCTTATATTGTATGCGGATGACATATTGCTTATCAGAAACGATATTCCTACGCTACAAAATGTGAAAACATGGTTAGGGAATTGTTTCTCGATGAAGGACTTGGGCGAAGCTTCCTACATGTTAGGACTCAGGATCTATAGAGATAGATCGCTGAAATTGCTAGGCCTTAGTCAGAGTACATTATGTACTACACCAGATATCTTGTATGCTTTGAGCATGACAAGAATATACCAATTGATATCAGTGAAGGTCATTGAACTGTAGTCAAGAACATCCTTAAGTATCTGAGAAGAACTGAGGATACATTCTTGACAAATGAAGGTGAGGAAGAAGTCGTTATAAGGTGTTATATCGACGCTGTTTCCAAACCGATAAAGATTATTCCAGATCGCAGTCTGGATTTTTGTTTTATCTTAGTGGTGGCACTGTATGCTTGAAAAAGTTCCAAGCGTGTGACAGTTGCAGATTTCATTACAGAGGCCAAGTATAAAGTTGCCTTAAATGTAGATTTAAAGGCCGTTTGGATCGGCAAGTTCATTTAAGAACTAGGAATGATTCCTAACTTTGCGAACTCCATTGATCTCATTGCGATGATGATGGAGTAATTGCATAAGCTAAGGAAACATGATCTCACCAGCAATCCGAATATATACTTAGGTACTTCCATCTCATTCGATAGATGATCGATAGAGGAGAGATGTGAATATGCACAGAATGACAACACTAAATTACCCGCTAATGGAGTCTCTTAATAAATATTGACCAACAAAATTTTTAGAGAAAATTTTAATTATAAAATATAAAAATTTTGTAGCCATAATTTTATTTGATAAAATAAATATTTTTAATACCGGTCTTTAATTAATAGGTCAAGAATTATTTTAATATATATTTTATCGTATAATTATATCTTTTTTTGGTTCTTCAGGGTATCCTCTGAGTGTTATTGCGGAGACTAATCCCTCGAGTCGGGTAACATTTAATAAATATTTATATATTCATCGATATTAATGTTTAATTAATTAATATGTATTTTCTCATATGATTATTTTAGTAAAGAGGGAAAAATACCACAAATTAATTAAATAAACAATAAATATCAATAAGTTATATATATATATGAAATGTTTTCTATTAAAAATATAAACTAAAAGTGCAAAAAAATATATAAATATTATTTAATACTAATTTAATATTTTAATTCATCAATATTTATTATTTATATAATTATATCTATAATCTGTCTTTATATCTTCGTTAAAATAATTTTACCATAAAATACATATTAAATTAATTCTTATCCTATTAAAAAAAGATAGGAATTAGAAGAATATGCTTACCTAATTAATTTTTTTCCCAGCAAATTAGCATTTTTAGGAATTATATTTTTAATGAAAAATATTGTATTCCAGTATTTATTATATATCAATTATTAAAATTTATTAGTATTTAATAAATATTAATATAAAAATTAAAATTTCTACAAATGTTTATCGTACACTATAATATCCTAATATTTATATAAATGATTAATTAGCGATTAGAGGGATTAATTATTATTTTTTTAAATGAGAGTGATTAATTAGTTAAAAAGTCATTTTTATTTATTTTTATGTTATTTAACATATTTCATTTATTTTATTGGATGCATTAGCACTGCAATGCATGCTTTTTGAGGCACTAATATATTATTATTTACAAAAATATTATTTTAAATAATAGTTGAAATAAATTAATTTTATATTTCACTTTTTTTAAACTTAAATATAATTTGATTCAGAATCAATCATAGATTAATTTTGGACCATTAATCCCTTGTCTGACCAACTCAATCATCAATCCCTAACTTTAATTTGAATTTCGAAACTCCCTCATCATCTGTTTAACATAAAGGCCAAGATCCACTCTCATTTCAAGATCTAATCTCAAATCGCAGTTCCTACATAAATTATGGTGCTAAATTAACCTGCCTGAATCTGAAGACAGCAAACAAAGATTCCCACCGAGCATGTATTGCTGGTATTCATTCAATTCCACTTATATTAACATTCTTTTAGAAAAAAATTTGGACTGGACCCGTTCAACATCACATGAGCAATGTTTGATATCACGTGTAGTATAGTTTTCATATTAATCAAATATAAATAAATCCCTATCAGTTAATTATGTTGCATAGCATAAAATGTTACACAATAATCCTCTCTTTTGAGGTCATAAAATTAAGAAAGCTGAGTTCTTCCATATGTCATTTTAGAAGATATAATTATTGTTATTGACAGTTCTTACAAGTAATGCTGTATATATATTATATAATCGAAGGAAATTTAGGTGTTTTTTTTTCTTTTAATAATTCAAAGTATTTCATTCAATAAGTCCAGCTGTAGCATCACTGTACAATATTTCACCCGTCTTCTATAAAGGGTTGCAGAGTACCTACACTATCATTTGCTAAAAGCTAGACCACAAAAGTACAAATTGTCTAACAAAAACATCCCCAACCTGCGGCCAACCAGCCCCCCTCAAAATTGTACATACCCTGCCACCTTACATAACAAGCTACACTCAAAACATGCCTTACAGTAAGTCCAACATCCGCACTCTAAGTACTGAGGTGCTTTTAACATATACACCCATTCTGAAATCAAATACAACCATCCCTTAACAAAGTATGCAGCAAAGCTGATGTTTTTGGCTGTGTTTCGTATGGCATGGTAAATACGGCCATGTTGAACTTATTATATGACATATCACAGTTACGTGGTTCTTTCGTTAATCCTATGTACCGCATACCGAATTCGCCGTACCGTATATTACATACCAGATTCACTTTAAAGAAAGACTTGTAATATAAAAGGTGACAGACCGCATACCACATACCCATACCGTATACCTAGTAACTATGTGACAGATCCAAAATAAGTATGGCACTCTAAACATAAATCAATGGAAAAGTCACAATGGATCCACTACAAAAATTAAACTGCTGTAGAGACTCTTGTAGCTACTTCCTATTCACTTCTTGGTTTTGGAAATATTGTTGCTGGTCATAAATCAATCCAAATTTGTAACCAACTATGAACGCTTCTGACACAATTTTTCACTTTCCTGCGTCTTCTTGCACGATGTGTCCCCCTAAACCTCTCTTTGGCTCTTTCTGGTTCAAATGATGACAAGGAGGGTTGAACTTTGAAGGGATTGAGGAAGTAGGGACTAGGGACCAAAAAAACCTTTGCTTTATAGTCTATACACAATATTAGTTGTTTGTTTTGCTTCAAGCATTAGTTTATTTAACAATCATGTTGAACACTACTAGCACAATAGCTATCCTTGGAATTTTCATCCCCCTCCTGTGTTCACTATCTATAGTTGCCTCAAATAGATTACTCAATAGGCTCTTTCTCCCATCATCACTGACAGGCCCTGATTCCCTTGCATTTGACTCCATTGGTGGTGGGCCTTACACTGGTGCTTCTGATGGAAGAATTCTAAAATATGAGGAGCCAAACTCTTGTTTCATTGAATTTGCATACACTTCACCAGACAGGTATGTGTGTACTAAAAAGATTCAAGATTATGATGGGTTATGTCTATTTTTTTTTTTTTCTATTCAAGTAAGTAACCAAATCTAATTAAACATTTGTTGGTCCAGGAACAAGACAATGTGTGATGGCATTTCTGACTTCTCAACACTGCAAGAAACATGTGGAAGGCCTTTAGGATTGAGTTTCAATCATGAAACAGGTGATTTATATATAGCTGATGCTTATTTTGGGCTTGTGAAGGTTGGTTATGATGGGGGTGCTGCCACCCAACTTGTTGCTGATGATGCACAAGGTAATCCTTTTGGGTTCCTTGCCGGTGTGGATGTAGACCTTGCAACTGGAAATGTTTATTTTACAGAAGCTAGCTCTAGTTACAAAATCAGGTAACCAGTGCTTCTTGTCATGGTTTTTCTCCCGTTTGTATAGCTAGCTGTTGATGATAATTAGCATTGAAAATTTGGGCAATGTATGATGTATCAAGGTGTTTGCAATTGTAGCTCACTTAGCACTGCCTCAGACTACAAGACTCGAATTTTACTTGCACTCAGTTTTTTTTTTTTTCAAAAAAAAAAAAAACACATATTTTGAATAAGATATTTTTTATAAAAAGTACTACTCCCTCCGTTCCTTTCCTATGATAATTTTATCTTTTTGTTTTTATTCCAAAACAATGGATCTTTTATAAACTCAAAGTGTATTTGATAATTTTTTTCCATATATACCTTTATCATAGAATTAAATTGAAATACATTGAAAACACACTAAACCTTCCCTACTTAAATCCAGCTATAAATACACTACACATATCAATGATCAATGGAGAAACTTGTACGGTTCCAATGCCACCATTGAGTTGGAATTATTGGCTCTGGCTGTGTTTTCAAGGTGCATTAAGGGCAAGTGGAGTGTGGAGTAAATATGGTTAGAATTTGTAAATAATTAATGATACTATAAATAAGGGTAATTTGGTACAAATGTAAACAAATTAATGTTTTCTTAATCTATGTGTAGAAACCTTAAATTACCATAGAAAAGGAACGGAGGAAGTACTTAATATATTGATTAAAGGTTCAAACTGGTTGCGGAAAAAAATACGAAGACATATATGGTCTTTAAGAAATGAAAATTATCAATTTGATCCTTAGAGCATCTCCATTGCTAGTTGCTTATGGGTTGCTTAAAAATAAACAACAGTTGCTTAGCATTGGAGCTACATAACTGGTTGCTTAAAATTAAGCAAAGTTGCTTATATAAGCAATCCATGGAAGGGTTGCTTATCGATTAAAAAATAATATTTGTGTTGTACCATTGCATAAACAACCAAATGGATTAATATTTTAAGATAAAATAAATTCAATAGCAAATAATAAAATAATAAAAAATTGGGTTGCTTATTATATGTACCATTGGAGTGAAAAATGGATAAGATGCTTCAATGTAAAGTGGCACTATGGGGTCCACTTAAGCAACCAAAGTGGATTGCTTATACTTTAGTATTGAAGATGCTCTTATGAATCTCAAATATCAGTCTAATTAGTCCTTTTTTAAGATGATTTTTAGAGATATTTTAGTTCCTATTTGGAACTATTTTGATAAATATTTGAGATTCTTGAGTTTCAAATTGATATTTTTTATTTTTGGTGAATCAAATATGTCTGTGTTTTTCTGTCGGGATATGTTTGGACCTTCACTCTAAAAATATATTGAAGGCACCACTCGAAATCCATCCCTGATGATATCATAAGTTAGATACACAAGTGCATTCAATTCCAATAATATACCAAAAAATATGGACAAATTAGTAGCACATTTTCTATCTAGTCTAGGCCAATAATAATTGTGTCACTTAATTTTGGCAGGGATCTCAAGAAACTGCTAAATAGCACAGATAATTCTGGAAACCTTTTCAGATATGATCCAACAACCAACCAAACTTCATTGTTGCTCAGTGATCTTGCGATGGCAACTGGGGTGGCAGTAAGTAACAATGGTTCATTTGTCCTTGTTAGTGAGTACATGGCAAACAGAATTCAGAGATTCTGGCTTACAGGACCAAGAGCAAATACATCAGATATATTCTTGCAGCTTCCAGGAAGCCCAGATCACATCAAGAGGAATTCCAATAACGAGTTTTGGGTGGCAATGAACTATCCATTTGGTCCACCTCCACCCCCAATACCTCCTGTTCTGCCATTAGGACTCAGAGTCAATGAGGACGGTATTGTTTTACAGATTGTACCTTTTGTCGAGGACTATGGTACTGAATCAGTCAGTGAAGTTCAAGAATTTAACGGGACACTCTACACTGCATCACTGGATGTTTCCTATGTTAATGTTGTCATGCTCTAGTTTTTCACTCACTGCTGCGTTTGGATGGTTGTGAAAAATATATGAGGAACTTCAAAATAAATAAAGAATTTAGTGATACATACATGTGTAAAACCAGGGTCTTGAGGGGCACTTAAAATATCTCCATTTGCATTCATTGCAGTCCATGCCCTCCCCTCAATCCTACTTAATTTGTTTCCATGCAAACTCTACCATATTCTAATGAAAAAGAGGAGAATTTTGTCATCTAACAATATAAAATTATTCCTAACTAATTAATTAGCATTAGATTTCAGATTATGTCAAAAATCATATGATCAATAATTTGCATTAAATCATAGGGATTAATCTGGAAACTGCGATTTTAGCCATGCTGCAATAAGAAGTAGAGTTTAATTTCTATGCATTGTAGGTATAATATTTTTTTATACTGACATCCAATAATTTCTTAACAAATCAGTATTATTGTTATTTCTCTCTCTTGGTTATTAAAATAAAAGCACACATACCAAAATGATAGTGAATATCAGTGTAAAACATTCTACTACAATGATAGTACATAGTACTTTAATCCTAAGAAGTAATACATTAGATTTTCATTTTTTGTCCATTACAGTTAATAATCTTTGGTTCCAATAGGGTTGTAGCTGTTGTGGGGGTCACTGGGGCTAACTAGGAAGGGGCGGTTGTGGTGGTGGCTCTATGTTTAGGGTGGTTGTTAGTGAGTAAAGCTTATATTTGTATTGTGGATTTGATGGTTGATGTTGTTCCCAAAATTCATCATAAAAATGATTACTTTGATTGATACTTGAGATCCTTTAGGATTCGAGTGAAGGTCTAAATTGGTCCCTAAAAAAATTTCGGGAACTCACTTTTAATCCATGAAAACAATAAATTAACCATTTAGTCTCTCAAATTTTCACACGCAGGACACTTTAGTCCCTAGATTTAGTTTTGACATTCATTTACTTGTCAATGTGTCTCATTGACCATCCTACTTGGCTCGTTAGTAGCCCTGCGTGACCTATGAGGAATTTCAAAATGAAAAGTGAAAAAAATGCATCATTTTCAGGTATTTAAATTTTAAAATTGTGCATGTTTTTTATTTTTTAATCGTTTTCCACATAGGAATTTCGTTGTAAACCACGTATGTAACACCCCAACTCTTCTAAGGTTTACTTCCCATAAGTTAGCTCTTAATGAATATGGTTTACAACCTGATATTAAGAGTATAAAGATCCTTTTGACCCTTTGTATCTCCTTAACCGACCAATCTTAATGTCATTTTCTGTTTTCTATCAAAATAATTGATTATAGAGATCCTCGTAATCGATTAGAAGCTCCCTGGATTGAATTCCTAAAGTCCAGAATGTACATAATCGATTATATAATCGATTATGATCCCTCTGGAACGAAAAGAACAGCAAAATGGCAAACAGACAACAGATAATCGATTATGCATCCCTAATAGTCGATCATTTTAAGGCAATAATCGATTATCATGGTCCCATAATCGATTATTACATCAGAAATTCTATAAATAACGTGTTTCAAACCAGAAACGGAGAAGAGGGTTTTTAGGGTTCAGGAACGCGTTTTAGAGAGAGGGGGCGGAAACAAAGGGAAATGCATGGAAACTCAAGGAAATTCAAGGGAATCAACAAGATTTCAAGGCATGGAGGTGAATCAAGTTATAATGAGGTTGGAGAATGAAGAGGGAAGAAGGGAAGAGGATCTCAAGCTCAAGGAAACCCAAGGATTCATGGAGGAATGCTTCAAAAGGTGAGGAAAACACAATCCCTAAACCCCTTTAAGTCATAGAAGATTTTTATGTTATGCGTTTCAACATGCATGTCTTTATGGTATGACCCAATGTTCTTTAAATCCTATTTTCAAAGAATCTGTGATGAAGGAAGATATAAGGAACCCTAGATAACTAAACCAGTATTTATGTTGTTGATTATTAGATAAGTTGCAAGAAGGGAACATTATAAGAGAGTTTCATAAGTATTTAGGCTCTTTAAAGTCACTTCTTGTGAGAAATGTGACAGCACCTAGGTGTTTGATGAAATGCATGCACTATGTGTTTCCTTAAATATGGATGATTATGAAGAAAATGTCTAAAATGATGCTTTTATGTATGTTTTCTTAAATCATATGAAATGATTTGTAGGTTGAAAATGTTGAAGTTATTATGCTTATAAATGTCACATGATTTATAAATAATATACTTTTCATGAAAAGTTGAAGATGATGTTTAAGTAATGTTTTATGAAGTTATGTATGAATGTTAAGTTAAGGGAATGAGATTATTATGATGTTGAGGGTTATTTGCATGACATTTTCATTGAGGTAAGGCAGTGGGATGCCCTGTCAGGTAGTGAGCTCACGTACCAATGAGGTTGATGATTCATTCCCTATATTTGATGCCATTTATGATGTCTCCTAGGTGATGATCAGACTATCATGTTAGTCATGATGCTTAATGTGAAGTGATGCCTTATGAAAAGTATAATGTTTGATATGAAGGAGCCTATTTTAAGACCTTTATGAATAAATGATTTGATGATGTAATTGTTCAATTTTCTTAATATGAAGTTATATTTATCACTTATTGTGGTATGATATTTTAAGAATGAATAAGGTTTTTGGTAAAGACTTGTTTGTTCTATATGAATCTTTTACACAAGTTTATCTTTAAAGGTTTCTCTTTTATGGTTAAATATATGTTTTATGTGGGTTTGGCTTGAGGGGATTTTTATGGCTCCCACTCGGCTGATTGTACCATCGTTTTAGAATGCTTTATGATTGTGGTTTCCTCATTGAGACGTAGTCTCATTATAGTGGTACAATCAGATGTTGATGCGGGTATTAGCAAAGATCACCAACCTAAGAGAAGGATGAAGAGGAATTTGAAGAGATACGTCATAGGTTTCTTTTAGGGTGTGTTTGGTTCAAAGGAGGGGAGGGGAGGCAACACTTTCATGTTTGGTTCAGGAGGGGAGGGGAGGTATTTTAAAACAAATTTACTCTTAAACCCTTATAATTATTTATTTTAAAATACATAAGTAGGGATATTTTAGTCAATACATAGGTTATGTTTTAAAATCCCTCCCCTCCAAATCCCCCCATTATTGGAGGGGAGGCAAAACTCACTTAAGGAGGGATTTTGCTCCCCTCCCCTCCCAAAATTGAACCAAACACACAAGTTTTAAAAAAATCCCTCACCAAATACTATGTTAGGCACCTTTGTATCATGTGAAGTGAGATAGAGTAGTATATTGCCCAGTTACATGTCAATTGTATAAAAGTTTGAAAGTTTTGTAATTATGTCTTACAAATGTACTTCTCTTTTGATGAGAAAGAGTATGTAAATAAAGTTGTATTTGGTTTTCAAACTATGTTATCGTTCTTTAAGATGTTTATCAAGTTGTTTCTGATACACATATAATAGTTAGGCACGTATAATTGTTATATGTGATGTAACCAAGGAGATGTGTTATAATGTAGGAACCACTAACAAGTCAAGTATGATGATTAATAAGACATATAAGTAAGTAAATGGATGTTGAAACTAAATCTGAGGATTAATGTGTCCCGTATTTGAAAATTCGATAGACTAAATGATTAATTTACTTTTTCCAAAAATCTAAAAGTGGGATCCAAAAATTTTGAGGGTGCAAATTGGGCTTTTACTCTTAGAATTAAGTTAAAAGTTTGAATTTTTTTTCCCATGGCCATATCCATAAAATAAAACGATACCAATACCATCTCGACTAACAATTACTCGCCTTTGCAATTGAGAGCTTCGGAACGCAATCGCTCAGACACGAGATAGGGCATAGACCACAGTGCGTTTGGCTACTCCCAACGATTCCCTTTTCGCTCACAGTTGATCCTTTGCACCCAAACATCGTATTCGTAGGATCAATTCATTCCACAACTCCAACCATTTTCTTAACCATCATGTAAGCACCCACTATCCGTTTGATTATTTTCCCCTAATTGCTTATTTTTAAAAACAATACAACAAAGCTTTAGATTTTTGGTTTGTTTTTCCTTCTTTGAACATTATTTAGCATAAACCAGTAATTGGATTTTCTCCTGTTGTTGTTTGTTTGTGTGTGGAAAAATTAAGGAAGCCAAAGGCATCGGTGAATCGACCCCCCACACCAGATGTGCTTGAAAATGCCCCAGAAAGGGAACCCACGCTTCAAGAGCTCATCAACATCAAGGTTTGATCTTTCTTTTCTTTCATGTTCCCTCAAGTTAGTTCACTAGTTACTTTGTTGGTAGTTATGGCTCTTGACTGGTAAGGTTGTTCACTTTTCTTTGTTTTGGGTGTTGGGGTTTGTTGTGTTCATGGTTTCTGGATTTTTTTTTTTTTTAAATCATTATTTTGATGTCTGCTCAGTTGATTGAGAGTGGAGAGAAGGAGCGGCTGATGGAACTTTTGAGGGAAAGGCTTGTGGATTGTGGTTGGAAGGATGAAATGAAAGCTCTCTGCAGGTATTACGTTGTTCAAACTTCAAAGCATTCCACAGTCCCCACTGTTGCTTATGTCATTGCTATATATCCTCAGCAATTTCAACATCTTCATTTGTTTCTTTTTTTTTTATTATTAAAAAAAAAAGCATTTTTAGGGAAAGATTTAGCATTAGCACTTTTGGGGGGTTTAGGTTTGTTTATTGTGCTTCATTGGCTTAAGTGTACCTAGTTTAGGGGAAAACAGAAGGATAAGAGGGTGCCCAGTGAACGAGGCTCCCACTTGGTGGGGTCTAGAGAGGGTAGATATACGCAACCTTATCCCCACAAGCAGAAAGGTTGTTTCCAGGATTTGAATGTGTGACCTCCAAGTTACAAGACAAGATTTTAATCTGTGACCTCCAGATTGCAAGGCAACAATTTTACTGTTGTGTCAAGGCTCACCCTCTAGGAAAAACAGAAGGATGTAAACTTCAAATTCAACATTCATTCCCATTTTATTTTCAGATTCCAATTTGTCCGTCTTGAGCCATCTGCTAGGTAGAAACATGTAATTGTAGGGGAGCGAAACACATACTCGTATGCCTATATGCTCTTGTATTTTTCTTATAAGAAGTATCAGCAAAGATATGAAAGGTTCATCAATCCCAGGCACTCTAGGCTTCTGGCATTATCATTTCAGGGTTAATATATCTGAGACCCCAAGCTTGTCGCCATATCAAATAACTAAACGGCTTTCCCATCATTAATGAAATGTTCATTACACTATAATGGTGTCCTATGCCTAAAAAGTTAAAGTCATATTGTGTTATAACTTGTATGGACTCAACGAAGATGCATCATGGTTCAATACATCAATGTCTCTTTAATTGTATAGCTGTATGGATGCAAAGTTGTTTCTATACAAGCTGTGTTGTTAGAAGTGAAATTTCTTCTGGCTTGGCACCTGCTTTGTGTATTTAGTGCTAGGTTCATTGGTACAAGCTTTATTTAGCATTTAGTGGTATTACTTGTATGTCTATCAGTACTCAAGGTGACTCGTGGTAGTATCAGATATCCTCACTGTTAGGAACCCAACAATTTAGAGATAGAAAATAGGAAAATAGTGTTGTATTATTGATGTTCCTAGCCTGTATCAAGAGATTACAATGCTAGAAGAAGAAGAAAGAAAGAAAATACAAGATAGGTAGGCAATTTCGAGAGTGCCTCTCTCTCCCAAGTCTAGTCCCAAATTCCAGTCTACCTCTATTCTCTCCCCCCTCATGCATATAAAGTCCCTCCACAACAGAATTTCCCACGCACTGCTACTGCCAGCTAGGCAGTTAGTTACACAATCTCTCTCTCCTATATCTGATCAAGTGCATCCAAGTGCATCATCCTCACCTGCACTCTGGTACAGTGGGCTTAGCAATATTGGGCCTTGGGTCTAGGTCCCTATCAATACTCCCCTCCTGAAGACACACCTTGTCCTCAAGGTGAGGGTATAAGAAGCAGCCAGCAAAACGTCGTCCTCCAGGATCCCACAGCTGGAAATACAAGGACCAACTTATGTAGGAACTTTCACCAGGGTCGCATTGCTTGAAGCATAATGGCCAAGTTTCCGAATTCTTGGCAGCTCCCTTTTCACCACTATTTGCAGCAGGTCCTAAGCCATCCCTCTCATTCGCATGTTCCCCTCTAGCAATAATTGTTTCTATATACTCCTCCTTTAGTAGAACATGGCAGATTTTGTCAACCAAGATGTTTGCAGCTTTGTTTAAATCATTAACATCACCACCTGTGCAGAGAAGCACAACACCTGGGGCAGAATATTGTTGGAAGGAGAAACACCCATCTAAATACAATTTAGTGCCAATGATTGGGTTAATGTTAAGGATGACAACATTCCCACCGAAATTACAGCTCTTTGGAATAGGATTCTTTTGATGATACTGACTGAAGGAATAAGAAGCATGGTCACGGATAGACTTTGGGTTGTAACAGCTTCCACCAGGTTGAATTGCTGAACAATCTAAACCACCATAGCCACAAGCATGGTCCAATGTAACTTGCAAATCAGTTTTGGAGGCAATTGGGCTAGCAATACACAATAGGGAATTCACTGCGGTTGGAGTGGTAATATGAATATCCTTTTGGGTGGTCGAAATTGGGGCTGTATTCCCTTCATGTTCTAGCACATTCACATGTGCAGGTGCTTCTTTCTCTATTCTACTTGAACCTCCAGGGAGCGCATGTGTATTTTCCCATGCCTCGTCAATTTGGTCACTGTCATAATCCCAAGATGGGTGGGAAAGCTCCCCCACGTTTTTGAACTTAAGAAGTTCAGCACCACTACAATGTTTGTAGCCCCCTTCCTTTGGCTGCCATTCTGTCTTCGTGACTCTGATGGCTTTGTGTTTAACAAGAGTTTCAACAGTAAAATCGGCCCTAATGGGCTGTGTACAAGTAATGTTAGGCCTAGTTGCTAACCTTATAGTTTCTGAATGTTTTTTTCTATTCCTTGTATGAGAAACATCTTCCCCTCTTGACTCCAAAATTCTAATCCTCCACTTATCTTGTTGGGCCTGGCCCATTAGGTTAAAAAAATGACCACTTTTTTGTAATCCCAACCTTGCCCCTTCCTTCATTTGATTTACTTTCTCCCTCATCAGTGGCAATGGCAGAGCAACCATGGCATGTGATGGCCCAAACTCCACCATGGGTGCTTTCTGATCCGGCGGCTTTGGTGACTCCGGCGGTGCTGACGACGGCCGCTCATCCCCGCCAGGTGACAACCCACCTTCCGCCGAGACGAGTGACCAACCTGCCTCCACGTACGTGCCCAGATCCGGCAGCTCCGGCGACAGTAACCGAAAGGTCGGCGGCGACCCACCCTTCTCCATGGGCACATCCCGATCCGGCGGTTCCGGTGGCGAAAAGCAAAAGGTCGGTGCCGCCCATCCTTTATCTACGACCACTTCTCGATCAGGCGGTTCCGGTGGCGGTGCACGCTCACCACTAACCAACGTCTCCACCCAACTACCTCGGTCTCCAACCTCACCGCTTCCGTCGCTGCCCTTGCCTGAGCCACCACGATGGGTCATCTCCTGTGTCTTCTCCTTCCACTCACTGTTGTAACGTACTGGTTCAGCAACAATCTCCCTCGAATGCTTGGTTTTACCAGCCTCACTCAAGCCTTCCTCGCCCCTTTTTTCTTCATCTTTCCCCCCCGTATCCTTCTTCTCTTCTATAAACTCAGATTCCACCAATTCTGGTTCTTCTTCTTCGTCCCCATCCGAGTACGGCAGAACGTCCCTGTACTCTGGCTTAAAATGCCAGAGTAGTGCAACCATGAACGTTAGCCAGCTCGCCCGTCGATGGCTTCGATCCCACCCTTGCCACCATTTGAGAGCACCACCTCTTAGTGCCGTCACAGCCTTCATCAACTTCTTCTCTGGTGTTCCCTTCACCTGAAAGTGCTTCTCAAGGCTAATCACCCACCCGTAGGCGTCTTCTTCTCCGTCGAATACTGTGATTTCGAGCTTCCTTCCTCCTAAATCGTAAGATGGATGGAGACTCCCTTCCCGAGTTCGTTGACGTCGAGGTTGTTCTCGGCACCTTCGGTCTCGTTCTCGCAAGGGCTGCTTGATCTCGTTCCGCAGCAATTGGTTTTCAGTTCTGCGTCCCTGTCGGTTACTCTCCAAATTCTCAACCCTGGATCCCATTGTGCTGCACATAATGACCATCCAAGCTCCCGAGACCGAGAGCTTTGATACCATTGTTAGGAACCCAACAATTTAGAGATAGAAAATAGGAAAATAGTGTTGTATTATTGATGTTCCTAGCCTGTATCAAGAGATTACAGTGCTAGAAGAAGAAGAAAGAAAGAAAATACAAGATAGGTAGGCAATTTCTAGAGTGCCTCTCTCTCCCAAGTCTAGTCCCAAATTCCAGTCTACCTCTATTCTCTCCCCCCTCATGCATATAAAGTCCCTCCACAACAGAATTTCCCACGCACTGCTACTGCCAGCTAGGCAGTTAGTTACACAATCTCTCTCTCCTATATCTGATCAAGTGCATCCAAATGCATCATCCTCACCTACACTCTGGTACAGTGGGCTTAGTAATATTGGGCCTTGGGTCGAGGTCCCTATCACTCACCCACCATACATTCTTTTCACTTTGCATTTTTATCTCTCCTTATTGTTGACTGTTATATGTACTAGGCTATTTCAAAGATCTTATAAAAAAATTAATTTTTTTTTCCCTAATTGATTTCACTTTCCTTATTCTTACTTTATCATGTCTAGTGTTGCTGAGACTTCTCTAGGCTGAAATTTATCCTACTTTTTACTTGCAGAGCCTTTGTCAAGAAGAAAGGGAGGAGTAATGTTACTGTAGATGAACTTGTACATGTAATCACTCCAAAGGGAAGAGGTATTGAGTTAATTATTTCACAAATTGATTTACTTCTTTTCTGTATATAGACAAGTAGAAAGCCGCTGCATATCTGGCAGTAACTTAATTGAAGCACCTCGTTCGGACAAGGCCACACAGAGAAATGCTTGTGAATCTTTTGAGAAATAGTTTAAGAGGCTCTTAATTATCTGATTATAGCATTTTGAACATTAAAAACTGAACAATTTTATTGCGTTTTTGGTTTTCTTGCACCATAGTTTACAGCTGACAAAATGGAGAACTTGTCTTTTGCAGCCTCCGTTCCTGATTCCATAAAGGCTGAGCTGTTGCAGAGAATTCGCACATTTCTTGTGTCTGCAGCTCTTTAATATATCCGCATGGCTTGGTTGGTGTTAATGTCACCAACTGCATACATTAGTACTATGTTTTGTCTGTAAGGGATATGATGAATATCCATCTTGTAAAATCATGATTATTTCACTCCCTTGCCTGTTCTGTATAAATATGAGAAAAATATGAGAAAACATTCTCTATCCAAAATTAGTACCATGTATGCAGGTTTTTTCCATGCATTTTTCTTTTGGGCGTTTACATAAAACTCATCACTATAAAATACAAAAATGCATCGTTACACCGAAGAAAACGTTCTTTACTTGTTGCAACTTTGATTTGAAATATCCTTATAAGAATATGGATTTCATTGGTATGTACTACTCACAATGTAAAAAAAAATTTTGCACTGTCGATTAATCATAAGTTATCTATCATTAAAATTATTTGACTTATATTTTAACCACTTTAAAAGTAATGCATACCATGATTTGTGATTAGTTGATAGTATAAAAAACGTTACATTCACAGTGTATATCAATTAAACTACGAGAATATATCCCCCTCCCACACCTTATATTAACAGAATTTTTTTTTATGCAAGCCTATAGAAAGTAATAATTCCTTAATTTGACCATGATTTTATAAGGCGGAATTGATTGGATAGTTTTTGATGTGTTAAATATTAGGTTTTCTGTATTGTGTTCATTTTATGTTCATGAACTGTGACAACAAACGGGCAGAGAGTTTTAATACGAAGAAAGATGGTGCTTCTGCAATCAAGCGCTATGATAGTTTAAATTTCAATAGCGTTTGTATGTATAAATAAATGTTGTTAAAGGTGTATATTAAGATAGCACTTCCCCATTAAAGAGCTAATAATGTTTGACTGCATTTTGTTTAAAAGAATGTATGGGGTTAAAGATAGTGTTTTATTGAGGAAACACTTTCAAAGGTGTAACTTTCAATAGCGTTTCTCTAGGAGAGCGATTTTAAAAACCTCCGCCCATTTCTTTAAAGCGATGCATCCTGAAACCACTGTTAAGTGTGCGTTATTAAATCTGGAATTTGGCGTAATGAGCTATAACCATTTCTAAGGATTTAACTCATCCGCTGCTTTTGGCCAAATGTCACTGGAAGTTGGTGTGGAGTTTATGAACTTGGAGCCGTTTAAGAATGTAGTCAAGGACTTCAACATTGCCCTCGGGAGGGAAATTAAGTGGAAGAAGGATCATAAGATACGAGCATCAGCAGTTTGTAAGCTTGAGGACTATAGTTGGCTTGCCTATTGTGCATGGAACAACTTGAGCTCAGCTAAAGACATTCGTCCGAAAACACATGCTGCAATGTTTAAAACCAAGGTTGCCACTACGGACTGGGTTGTGAAGAAATTGCAGCAGCGACTGTTGACTCAGCTTGATCTTAAGAGGAGTCAGGGCTTTGACATGCTTAAGGAGGACTTTTGTGTCCACCTAAATGACAAAAAACCGTCAAGGGCGCTGAAGGTAGCTAGGAAGGCTGTTGAAGGTTCTGAAAGGGAACAATATGGGAGAAATAATGAACTGTTGAAAACGAACCCAAAATCAACTGTGAAGATGGATATCAGCCCAGGTATTTGGTCCCTACTTTTCTAGCTATTGTATATATGTTTGGAGGCATGTAAGACTAGGTTTAAGGCTGGTTGTAGGCCATTGATAGGCCTTGATGCCAGTTTTTTGAAAGGGTACTATGGGGGTCAGCTACTATCAGCAGTTGCAAGATGCGAGCAACCGGTTTTAAGTGAACGCATATATTGTGGTTGACTCTGAGACCAAGGATAACTGGAAATGGTTTCAGACTCTTCTTGAAGAGGACATTGGAGTTCATGTTACTTATGGACGAAATTTTGTATATGACCGGCAGAAGGTACATTATATTGTTACTATTATTTAGACTGATACTTTGCTAAAATTTGTTGTGTATTTAACTGGATTTTGTTCATTTTTTGTGTATTTTGGTTCATGCATTATACTGCATTTTGCTTATCTGGTTTGGTTCTTTTTATTCATTTTACTGAACTTTGCTAGACATGCTAAACTTTGCTGAATTTTAGTTCATTTGGTGCTCTTTGGTTCATTTTGCTGAACTTTGATGAATTTGGTACTCTTTGGTTCATTTATCTGTATACGATATTTGTTGCACTTTGGTGCTCTTTGGTTCATATATCTGATTTGGTTAATTTTGCTGCATGCTGGTCCATGCATCAGGCAGAGAATAATTTGTTCCCCAATAGAAATAGCCAGGGAGTTAATTGGTAATACAAAATAAGAAAATCCACATGTGACAAGTTAACAAATAGTTAGGCTACTTAACAGTCCACATTAGCAAACTAACAAAGCCTTCAAAATGATGATCAACGGAGGGACTAACATGATCCTATTTTGTAATTGTCAGGGCCTAGCGGGTGAGGTTTTTTTCTTTTCTCAGAGACTAAATTGAGAAACTCGCAAATTGTCAGTGGCAAAAATTGATCTGTACTCTAAAATCATTTAGATAATCTCAACTGTTATTTTTTAGCAACTAAATTTTCAAATCAAATCAATTTCCATTAAATCAATAAGAGAATGAGAGAGAGAGAGCCTTGGAGATACGAGAGATACAGGGTGAGGGAGGGTTACAATGGCAAAGATCATCAACTTGCTTTCCAACTTGAGAGGCCTCCTAGAAAAGAAGGGCTACCATTGGAGCTGTTCGGTGCAACTAGCTTTTTCTTCACAAACTTCCCAGACAGCTATGGTTTGGAGGACATGAGGAAAGTCTTTAACAGGTGGGGAAGTGTGGGAGACGTTTACATCCCGCCTAAGAAGATCAGACATAGGTTGAGGTTTGGGTTTGTTAGGTTCTTAAATGTTCAAGATCAGAGGAGCTTGGAACAAAGGTCGGATGCAATATGGTTAGGTTCTTACAAGCCGAGAGTTAACTTACCGATGTTTGAACGTGTGGCAAAGGGGACTTTCTATGGTCAGATGGGTAATCATGGACCACAAATCAAATAGGGGAGAAACAATATTTATGGCTTTGCAGTCAATAACTGGTGAGACATGGATTTTAACGTTGACAAAGAGCACATGAAGTGGTTGAAATGGACAACTATAAACACGAGAAGGGAGTTAAATTGTGTTTATCAGAAATTAAAATTAATTTGAAAACTTTTCGCACACAGAAGCTAGGTTCAGACAAGTGTGAAAGCACTGCACAGACAGGTGACCTGTCTGGTGTGATTTTAACAGAAAAACACACAAGCATGCAAATTGAAAACAAGTTTGATATTCACACTTTAACCCTTTAGTTAGAAAGAAGATAATATAATCAAAGAAACTAAAGAGTTTAAGGGAGGAGAGATTAACACAACTATTTATCCTGGTTCACTCTTTAACACAAAGAGCGACGCATTTAAGATCCGTTAGAGACATTCCTTCAAACGTTGGCTTCAAGCAGAACTCCATTAAATGCAATAGAGTCGTTCTGGGCAGCCATTAATGCAATAGGAACGTTGGTTGTACTCTAACACGAGGGATCATAGCTTTATGCATCGAGCAGTAGCCAAATCAGAGTTGTGCAGAATGGTTTTGTACTTTGCAGAGCATATTTCCCTTTTCCTGTAATAACCAAGAGTACTAGGGAATAAAGCATGTTGGAAACATTCTTTAAATGGACTTTGTTTCTGATATCCTAGGTTGCTTGTATGAATGACCTTCTGACTTTCTTGATAAGCGTGAGAAGAAGAAAGAGAGAGCTTCAGAGTCTTCCATACGAAGGGACAACTTTCAAAAGCTCTTTGTACTTGTGTTCCTCATCGAAGGACCTCAGACAAGTATGAGAACTTATCAGAAGACAAGTTGAAATTTCAATGCAGAAAGTCAATATCCTAGTTAGTGTAACACCCCGTTTTTCGTAAGTGTTTTTACAAAGATGGTTTATTAAGTTAGAAATGTTGGCTAAGGGCTTGGTGGGATTTTTGGCTTAAAAGTACCTTTCTGGTAGATGAGCACGCCCGTGCTCATTAGCCAGCATGCCCGTGCTTAAAGTCAGGAGCGTGTTTCTGATTTTAAGTTGATCACGCCTGTGCTCACTGTGCGGACCGCGTCTCGCTGACGCTAAGTCCAGCACGACCGTGCTTGATGAAAAGCACGACCGTGCTCAGGTCCGAGTTTTATATACGTGCACAGAACCGAGGGTTAACGTCATAACCCTATTTGTGACGGCTGCTGCTACCTTGTTGCGGCGAGAACTCACTCTTTCCCTATTTCCTCTTCTCCCAGTGCTATAGTGGAGTTTTGGAGGCCGATTGGGAAGCCCTGTGCATCTGTTTTGGTTTAGAGGCTTGTTTTGGGTGTGAGCCACTTAAAGGGAAGGAACCGGTTTGTTGTTTAGGACGCTGATAGAGCTACCTTCAATCCAGGTATGGGGAGAAGGGTAGTGTTTACATAGGCTTGGGGCTAGTGTAAAGTAAAAGGGTTCCCATAACCTCGTTGTTATTTGGTATAATGATTGTATGATTTAAGGCTATGTTGATGATGTATGTTTGGTTGGTTTATGATGATATGTTATATGCTTCATATTGTTGATAATTGATTTATGTTGAATATGAGCATGATGTTGTTTGTTAATCGTTGCTATTAATATGATGTGAATGGTTGATGCCAATGCAGAGTTGGATTGATGTTAATGATGAGTTTTAATCCTTAAAAGTGCTGATAATTGACCTTAGGATTAATGGATTAAAAACCCTAGAAATTGGTTAAAATGCATGTTTCGGTTTCTGTCCATAACAGTGCAGTCGTGCATTGAGCACGACCGTGCTGAACAAAGAGCACGACCGTGCCCAATAGAAAGCACGACCGTGCTTCACTTAAGTGGCAGCATGCCCTTCACATGTTAAGCACGATCGTGCTGGGGATGACGAGCAGCTCGCAGAGGAGTGACTCTGAGGAGCCGCCACTCATAGTTTGGGCTTGTTTTTATGTTAGTTAGATTATTTCAGTTGTATTCCGAGGTTATGTTTTCCGGAACGGTTATACCAGCTTTGAGTTGTGACATCGGGGTTGGGTTATTTATTGGTTATGTTTTTATTTGTTTTTAAACTTGTTTTAATTTCCGCGTTTGTGAACTGGTTCATGTGGGACTTTTCTACCCATGGACAAATGTTTTATTTTATTCAGTAAAATGCATGTTTTTCATTTAATTGTTTTTATATTAAATGCTTCATAACATGCGGGGTAGCAGGGTGTCACATTTAGTGGTATCAGAGCAGTTCGGCCCTGTCCGGACGTGGTATGAGTCTGTTGTGAGTCTGTTGTGTGCTCTGGTTAGAATTGTCTATATTTGTTATAGATAATGATGCTTTAAGTTAGTTGCCTATCGCTTTTACCCGCTTAAATTTCTGTACTAAGAGTTGCTTTGGGTATGTACAGGAACTAATGGCCGGTAGAGGACACAACGATCAGGCAATTGCGGATGCATTGGCACTTCTGGCCAATGCCATTGGACAGGTCAACCATAACAATTATGGTGGGCCAGCTGAGTTTCAGGGACTGGATAAGTTCCAGAGGAACAACCCTCCGTCGTTCAAGCGAGCGTGATCCGGAAGGAGCTTTGCTATGGTTGAGGGAGACTAAGAAGATCTTCCAAGCCATGGATTGTAATGATCAGCAGAGGCTCATCTTTGCTACCTTCATGTTGACCGAGGAGGCTGAGCACTGGTGGGATAACTGCAGGCAGCGGGTGCAGGCTGAGGGCACAGCTGTTACATAGGCTGTGTTCAGGCAGAGGTTTCTGGAGAAGTACTTCCCAGCGGATATCAAGGACAAGAAAGAGATGGAATTCTTATCCTTGAGGCAGGGGTCTTTGTCAGTTGGTGACTATGCGGCCAAGTTTGAGGAGCTGGCTAGGTACTACACTCCGTATCAGCATGAGATAGATGATCGCTCCAAGTGCGTGAAGTTTGAAACTGGACTTCGACCAGAGATTAAGCAACCCATCATCTACAAGGAGATCAGAGTTTTCCCGATTCTGGTCAACAAATGTCGGATTTATGAGGATGCTAGTCAGTTCAGAGTTGCCAAGGGGTCAGATAGTCAGAGTGGCAAGAAGACTGATTAGAGAGACAAGGGCAAGCAGCGGTATGCCCCGACGGGCAAGGACTTCAAGAAAAGTGGCAAGAAGCCATAGTTTCAGCAGAATAGCTTCAGGGGTAGGTTCTCTGATGCCCCCAGAGCTATGAGGTGTGGTAAGTGTGGAGCGCCGGACCATTATTCGTCTCAGTGCAAGGAAACACAAGTTATCTGCTTCAGATGTGGCAAGCCTGGACACATCAGCCGTGAGTGTGAAGGAGCCAAGGCCGAGCCTCCCAGCGCTAGCAAGAATCAGAAGTCCCAGGCCAACAAACTGAAGACCACTGGAAGAGTCTTTACTCTTAGTGGAGCCGAAGCCTCCGAGTCTAATGACTTGATCCAAGGTACATGTTTTATTGATGGAACTCAATTGACTGTATTGTATGATTCGGGTGCTACTCACTCGTTTATATCGCATGATAGGGTCAAGAGTCTTAAATTGCCTGTTACTTTCCTTGAGTTTGATTTGTTGGTTTCTACACTCACAAATAAACCTGTTTCCATTTCTTATGCATGCAAGAACTGTCATATAGTCATAAATGATAAAACTTTTGTTGCCGATCTTGTATGATTACCTTTGAAAGACCTGGATATTATTCTGGGCATGGACTGGTTATCTTCCAACCATGTCCTCCTGAACTGTTTTGATAAAACCTTGATTTTTGGAACTCCAAAGGAGTCTAAGAATTCAGACCTTCTCTCTGCCAGCCAAGTTCAAGCTTTGATGAGAGACGAAGCCCAAGTATACATGATGTTAGCTTCCCTGGAAGTAGAGAGCAACCCTCCTAATGTTGCCAGCGTGCCTGTTGTGCGGGAATTTCCTAAAGTGTTCCCAGAGGATGTTTATAACTTACCCCTAGAGAGAGATGTTGAGTTTACCATAGACTTAGTGTCTGGCACCGGGCCAATCTCCATAGCACCCTATAGAATGTCTTCTCTAAAGCTAGCTAAGTTGAAGGAACAGTTGGAGGACCTGATGAAGAAACAGTTCATTAGGCCTAGTGTGTCTCTGTGTGGAGCACTTGTGTTGTTCGTAAAGAAGAAGGATGGTAGTATGAGGTTGTGTGTCGACTATCGACAGCTCAACAAGGTGACCATAAAGAATCGGTATCCTCTCCCTAGGATTGATGATCTTATGGACCAGTTGATGGGCGCTTGCATCTTTTCGAAGATAGATTTGAGGTCAGGGTATCATCAGATTCGGGTTAAGTCTGAGGACATCCCAAAGACAGCGTTCAAGACGCGATATGGTCACTAGGAGTACTTGGTTATGCCCTTTGGCATGACCAATGCTCCTGCGGTGTTCATGGACTACATGAACAAGACCTTTCACCCTTACTTGGATAAGTTTGTTGTGGTGTTTATAGATGACATCTTTGTGTACTCCAAGAGTAAGGAGGGACATGAGGAACACCTGAGGGTTGTCTTGCAGACCCTTAAGGAAAAGCAGTAGTACGCTAAGTTGTCGAAGTGTGAGTTCTGGTTAGAGGAAGTGAGCTTATTAGGACATGTCATCTCTAAGGGTGGCATAGCAGTGGACCCAACTAAGGTAGAGACGGTGCTCCAGTGGGAAGCGCCAAAGTCTGTAACCGAGATTAGGAGTTTCTTGGGGTTAGCCGGGTACTATAGGAGGTTCATAGAAGGTTTCTCTAAGATAGCTTTACCCTTAACCTGTCTCACCAAGAAGGGACAGTTGTTTGTGTGAGACTCTAAGTGTGAAGAGAGTTTCCAAATCCTTAAGAATAGGTTGACATCAGCACTAGTGTTAGTTTTGCCAGATACTAGTGAACCCTTCGTAGTTTACTGCGATGCTTCTAAACAAGGTTTAGGTGGTGTGATGATGCAAAATGGTAAGGTAGTTGCTTATGCTTCTAGGAAGTTGAAAACCCATGAGAAGAACTTCCCTACCCATGACCTAGAGCTAGGAGCGGTGGCATTTGCCTTAAAAATCTGGAGGCATTACCTGTATGGAGCAAGGTTTGAGGTTTTTAGAGATCGTAAGAGTTTGAGGTATCTCTTCGATCAAAAGAAGCTGAATATGAGGCAGCGTAGGTAGATGAAGTTCCTAAAGGATATGAATTCGAGCTGACCTATCACCCAGGAAAGGCCAATGTAGTGGTCGATGCCTTGAGTAGGAAAACCCTACATGTCTCCGCTTTGATGGTTAAGGAGATGGATCTAATAGAGGAGTTTAGAGACCTTAGTCTAGCTTGTGTGTTTACCCCTAAGAGTATTAGGCTTGGTACCTTGAAGGTTACTAACAGTCTGATGGATCAGATTAGAGAGGGTCAGAAGTTAGACAAGTTTCTCTTGGACCAGCGAGAGTTGCTCGCTCAGTGTAGAGACCTTAGTTTTAAGGATGGCAGTGACGGTGTCTTGAGGTTCAAGGATAGAGTTTGTGTGCCAGATGTTCCTGAGCTTAGGAAGTTGATCTTAGAAGAAGGTCATAGGAGTGGATTGAGTGTGCACCCAGGTGCCACTAAGATGTATCAGGACCTTAAGAGGATGTTTTGGTGGCCTAGGATGAAAAAGGATGTAGCTGAATTTGTGTATGCATGCCTAGTTTGTCAGAAGGCCAAGATAGAACACCAAAGACCTTCAGGTAAGTTGCAACCTTTGAGTATCCAGAATGGAAATGGGATAGCATCTCCTTGGATTTTGTGTCTGGACTCCCTAGGACTCCAGCTGGTTTTGAGGCTATATGGGTTGTTGTGGATAGATTGACTAAGTCTGCCCATTTCATCTCGATGAACATGGAGTATCCTTTAGAGAAGTTAGCAAGGCTGTACATCAAAGAGATAGTTAGGCTTCATGGTGTACCCTCTTTCAGATAGAGACCCGAGGTTTACATCTAGGTTTTGGGAGAGTTTGCAGGATGCTTTAGGGACAAAGCTTAGGCTTAGTTTAGCTTACCACCCACAGACTGATGGCAGTCTGAGCGGACCATCCAATCCTTGGAGGACTTGTTGAGAGCTTGTGTGTTAGAGCAGTCAGGAAGTTGGTACAAGTTTTTGCCCCTGATAGAGTTCACCTACAACAACAGTTTCCATTCCAGCATTGGGATGGCACCTTATGAGGCTCTGTATGGGAGGAGATGTAGGACACCCTTGTGTTGGAGTGAACCTAGTGATAGTGTGGTGCTAGGGCCAGAGATAGTTCAGAAAATAACAGAAAAGATCAGGTTGGTTCAGGAAAATATGAGAGTTGCATAGAGTAGGCAAAAGAGCTATCATGATAAAAGGAGGAAGGCGCTCGAATTCCAGGAAGGTGATCATGTATTCTTGAGAGTTACCCCGACGACTGAGGTTGGTAGAGTGATGAAGGCGAGGAAACTTACTCCGAGGTTCATTGGTCCTTACCAGATCCTGAAAAGAGTCGGCGAAGTCGCCTACCAAATAGCCTTACCCCTGTTCTTGTCAAATCTCCACAATGTTTTTCATGTGTCCCAACTCAGGAAGTACATTCATGACGCTAGTCACATGATAGTACCCGACGCTATACAATTGAAAGAGAACTTGACGTTTGAGATGTTACCCCTTCGAGTCGAGGATAGGAGGGTGAAGCAGCTAAGAGGCAAAGAGAATCCTTTGGTCAAAGTGGTTTGGAGTAGGGCAACTGAGGAAAATGCTACCTGGGAGCTGGAGGGCAAGATGATGGAGGCGTACCCGCATCTTTTCCCTTGAGGTACGTGCAAATTTCGTGGACGAAATTTTTATAAGGGGGGTGGAATTGTAACACCCCATTTTTCGTAAGTGTTTTTACAAAGCTGATTTATTAAGTTAGAAATGTTGGCTTGGTGGGATTTTTGGCTTAAAAGTCCCTTTCTGGTAGATGAGCATGCCCGTGCTCATTAGCCAGCACGCCCGTGCTTAAAGTCAGGAGCGTGTTTCTGATTTTAAGTTGAGCACAACCGTGCTCAGGTCCGAGTTTTATATACGTGCACAGAACCGAGGGTTAATGTCATAACCCTATTTGTGACGGCTGTTGCAACCTTGTTGCGGCCAGAACTCACTCTTTCCCTGTTTCCTCTTCTCCTAGTGCTATAGTGGAGTTTTGGAAGCCGATTGAGAAGCCCTGTGCATCTGTTTTGGTTTAGAGGCTTGTTTTGGGTGTGAACCGCTTAAAGGGAAGGAACCGGTTTGCTGTTTAGGACGTTGATAAAGCTACCTTCAATCCAGGTATGGGGAGAAGGGTAGTGTTTACATAGGCTTGGGGCTAGTGTAAAGTAAAGGGGTTCCCATAAGCCCGTTGTTATTTGGTATAATGATTGTATGATTTAAGGCTATGTTGATGATGTATGTTTGGTTGGTTTATGATGATATGTTATATGCTTCATATTGTTGATAATTGATTTATGTTGAATATAAGCATGATGTTGTTTGTTAATCGTTGCTATTAATATGATTTGAATGGTTGATGCCAATGCTGAGTTGGATTGAAGTTAATGATGAGTTTTAATCCTTAAAAGTGCAGATAATTGACCTTAGGATTAATGGATTAAAAACCCTAGAAATTGGTTAAAATGCATGTTTCGGTTTCTGCCCAGAACAGTGCAGTCTTGCATTGAGCACGGCCGTGCTGAACAAGGAACACGACCATGCTCCCAGTTTGAATTCTGGAAATTGGCCGTGCGATTAGCACGGCCGTGCAGGACAAAGAGCACGACCGTGCTGCTGAGCAAAATCATGCCCAATAGGAAGCACGACTGTGGCTCACTTAAGTGGCAGCATGCCCTTCACGTGTTAAGCACGACCGTGCTCACCCTCCTGGACAGAATCTGAATTAACGAACTTTAAGGAGTTTCAAACCCCATTTCCCTAATGATGATAAGATGGTTTAGCTAATTAAAGATAAAGATTAGACGACTTGGCTAATGTTTACCAAAGAAAATTAAGTTGATGAGATGGTGAGGTGTCGAGTTGATAAGTCGGTACCCATTGGGTACCGCAAGCGGATGAGTTATGCCTTGGTGCTTTATGGCCAAGGAAGCCTTGACCCCATGGTTTGGGTCTAAGGTGTTGTTGTTGTACCTTGGTGGCCGAGAGTTTGCCCCAAGTGTTGTGGTAGATTCCGCTAAAGTCCTCAGGTAGATTCCGCGAGGCAAGTTGTTGTGGTATATTCCGCTGCGATCGATTCCGTTGCAATAATGGATGTGGCGTTTGTCGTCGTTATTGTGTTGCATACGCATTGCATCGGAGTTGTTGTTGAGGGATGTTCGACATAGGGGAGGTTGTCCTAGAGTACGGCGATCTGGCCATCTACGGTTTGATACGTTGGCTATCCAAGGGGTATATTCTCCGGCGTTGAGTCGATTCTCAATGTGGATATTTAACTCCAAAGTCGTTCATCCCGAGTTAGTTGGATCCACATGCATTGTTGGTTAGCGGAGTAGGACTGCATTGCACTACATAGCATGTATGAGGTTGATGTATGTTTATACATGTTGTTGATGTATGCTTATGTTGGTGCCATGCTTGTATGATTTACTTTACTTCCAACCTCCTTGCTATTATGTTTACATGATTCTTACTCCCTTTGTTTGTTTGTTTGTTTGTTTGTTGGCCTGATTGGCACCTTGCAGAGGATGACGAGCAGCCCGGAGAGGAGTGACTCTGAGGAGCCACCACTGATAGTTAGGGCTTGTTTTTATGTTAGTTAGATTATTTCAGTTGTATTCCGAGGTTATGTTTTCTGAAACGGTTATACCAGCTCTGAGTTGTGACATCGGGGTTGCGTTATTAATTGGTTATGTTTTTATTTGCTTTTAAACTTGTTTTAATTCCGCGTTTGTGAACTGGTTCATATGAGACTTTCTACCCATGGACAAATGTTTTATTTTATTAGTGGCTTCTAGGGTGAGGGAGCAACTAAGTCCCTCACCCATGAGGGAGCAATTCTGACTAGGTACAACAGGTAAAGTAGAGACTAATATTCCATTTTTACCCCTTCCTTCACCACTACCCCATCCTCACCTTCAGCAGTTCTGACAAGGAAGCTAGCTGCTGGATCTGGGGTTGTACGTCGGTTGGGCGGAGCTGCGACGGGGAGGGTCGAGGTGACGCGATCTGAGTGACGGGAAAGGTTACGGGAAAGGGGGTTACGACTCTGATGCATAGTGGAGTGGCGGCGGAACTCGAGGGAGGTGACGTGATCTGCGTTATGGGAAAGGTTATGGGAAAGGGGGTTACGGCTCTGATGCGCAGTGGAGTGGTGGTGGACGTGCGGCGGAACTCGCGGCGGCAGCGTAGGGGGTTCACGGTTCTGCTAGGCAATGGTGGATGGAGGCTGTGGACAGGACAAAATCGTTATATATTAAAACAATGGCATGAGAGATCTGGTCACCCTAACAGTGTTTGTGAGCTCTGTATGAGATCAGGAACTTATGATCTTGATTCTGAAACTTGTGACCTTGATTCTGAAGGTGTAAACTTATTTTTGTTTGATTGTTAGAAGATGCTTCTTTTTTATTCCATATGGATCTGTTATTGACTTATTGTGGATTATTTTCATAAAAAACAGAGAAGCTTCGGTACTTTAAGCTATCTTGTAGAAAACTTGTGTGCTTGAGGAGATTGGAGTAGGAAATTGAATGATATTGTTTATATGAACTATATTTGTAATTATTTCCTGACCAAATGCTTCTCTGTATGGCTGGCATCCAAATCGGTGGCAGAGACTTTGTCCAAGATGATTGTGCATTATCTCATAGCATATGAGCAATGCTATGAAGTTCTGATGACCAACCTCGTATGCAGTACTGTTCGTGCCCAAATCCTCTTTTTACCTTCATTTCACTTTCTGGTGGGATGAGGGGGAAAGGGACAAAAGTGTCATTTTGATTTTTTTTTTGACCTGTTTGGCCATTTATCAGTTTTAATCAAAGCCATTCAATTATTTTAATAATAAATCTAAGGGTTCATTTTTACCTCCTCACCATGAGGGACTTACTTGGTCCCTCATAGTTAAGCCACCTATTTTATTCAGTAAAATGCATGTTTTTATTTAATTGTTTTTATATTAAATGCTTCATAACATGCGGGGTAGAAGGGTGTCACAGTTAGCAGACATGTTTACTTTTGCTTCTCCAGAAAGGCGGTCATCTATGTGGGCAGACAGGTGAGAAAGTGACTTTTTACTGTTTTGATCTGCACACTTGATAGACAGGTTAGCAACCAATATGAAGGTTAATTAAATCATTAACACATGTTTATTTTCATCAAAACTTAGGGAAATGCACATCAGACATTTCAGAGACTTAACAATCTCCCCCTTTTTGATGATGACAAACATTCAGATGATTTAATGAACCTTAGAAAATATCAACATAAGAGATAGCAGGATTCAGATAAGTTGAAATTTTCTTAACCAGAAGGATTGTACAGACAGGTGCACTTAGGTTCAATTCATATTTTAAAACAGCACAGTATCAGAGCCAATATCATTTAGATATAGGATTATGCAGTTCAGAGACAAGAAATATTACATAAGTTCAATATTACTTTACTTAATCATCTTAACTTTACTTACTCCCCCTTTTGTCAACAACAAAAAGGAAATAATTAAGAAACAGAAAAGTACAAGATAGTAAAGATAAGAGATAAAAGTGTTATTTTATTCATCATAAGCTGTTCAGTACAAGGCAAATTTTACAAACAAAAACTACCTAGGCTGACTAAAAAGCAAAAACAGAGATTCAACTCTCTTTTCTAACAACAGTCTAGCATGCCTCTCTTCATCTGGCTGTCTTCTAGTTTCCTCTAGCTGAGCCTGAAGCAAGTTGAAGCTATGTAAATCCACCATCTGAGGAGTGGAGGCTTCTACTGTCAGACTAGTTGAAGCAGCAAACTAGTCTGAGTGCCAGGGCAAAGCTAAGACTGAGGCTGCCTTGGGTACAGAGAAAGGTGAGGAGACACGGGGAAAGACATACTGATGAAGGGATCTATAGTAGAAGAATGGAAGAAAGGCTAGTTTAAACAATGGTCTGATTCTGACAAAGTCAGTATCAGGAGATGAAAAGACACAAGAAAGTCTCTCAAACTGAGATAGACGGGTGACTTTATTCTGGATAGGAGGGAGAAGAGGTTGTTTGGCAAGAACAGAGGGAGGTAGGGGTAATAAAAAATGTATGTGACAAAATAAAAAATTTGAACCTGTAACTAATAAAAAGTAATACCTAGACTTAGAAGGTAACATTACAACAGAGGCAGGATAATGAGTCCTTGCCAATGTTCTAATGAACAAGACAATAAGGGATAGAAGAAAAACTCCCTACATAGGTGAAGAATATGAGGTGGAGGAGAGGGAATGATAGAAAGGTTAGAGAAGCTCGCAATCATAAGAGATTGCAAGTCAGACACAAAAAGACATGATGATATGCCAGCTTGTTCTTTGGGAGTTGAAGCCCTATGAACCACTGTGCACTAACATATGTCAGACACAACATCATAAGATGATGTTTACGTTTGGTGAGATGAGACAAGTGAAGAAAATGGAGACACAAAGGAGAGGGGTTGAATAGACAAGGCAGGTGGGGAAGAAACAAAAGGGTTAAGGATACCTTGAGGAGAGGGGGAAGATGGTGTAGAAGGGATGGATGCAAGAACCAACTGGTTTTCTGACAACTTCAGCTTCTTCCTTGGCAGAGGAAGGGTCAGAGTGTCAACCTCAGCAGCAGTTGCAGCAGCAACTACAACCTCTGCAGCTTGAGCTTCTGCAGGAAGTTCTACCCTTTCAGCAGATGCCACAATAGGCACTAGGTAGCCAGACCTTCTCTTTCTGGGAATAAGTCCCAAATTGAGAGTCTTCTTCTCCTTGGGCTTCTCCAAGGGACTTGTTGTCTGCTCCCCCTAAGCAGGTGCTTCCTCTTTGCTAGGTTCAGACTCCACTTGTTTGGACTTGGCAAAGGTCTTCATAAGCCTTCTTTTCTTGTTGAACTGTGCAAACTCAGCTTCTGATGCCTCAGCATCTCTTGCCTTCCTCTTGGGAGAGGGCTTCTTCAGCTTGAACCTTAGAGGTTCAACTGTCTCAGCAGAGACTAATTCTTCTTCATAGACAGGTTCTTCCTGTCAATAGGAAAGGACATGTCTATGAACTTTCCATCACCAGGAACAAAAAGCTTGTTCCTGAAGAGTCTTGTCAGCAACATTCCATAGGGGAAAGTCTGCATGTTTGTCCTCTTGATCAAGGTTTCCAGGTAGATGTAGATCAGATCATTGACATCCACCTTGATCTTGTGAATCAAGTGGTGCAGGGCAAACCTGTCCAACTTGGTCACACTATCCCTCGAGCCTTTCCTAGGCATCACACACTCCAGTAGCAGCTTGTGCATGAATCTACACTTCACTATCATGTTCACAGGCTTCAGGTTTTCTGGGTTGGGAACACCATATAGAACAATGTTTACATTCTCTGTTCCCACTTGATCTTACCACTCAGGCTTGAAAGCAGCTCCAATCCTTGGGCATCTGGTGACAAGTTCCAGAGAACTGCTGGAAAAGAGAAGAGTTGTATCCATCACTCGAGCATGAAAGCTCTTGGTTCCATCAATAGGACTGGTGAGAACCACGACACTTGTCCACAAATCTCTGACAAGTTTGGGATGAACCAGCTCCTTTAAGTCGAAGAAGGAGGTCCACTTGGAGTATTCCAACTCCTCTGTGACATCCATTCCCCACTTCTTCATTTGTTGGAGGTCCACAGTCTTGCCAGCCAAGATCTTCTCAACATCCGAGAGTCTCATATTGTACTTCTCAGCAATTTCTTTTGAGGAAAGGTGCTTTGAGGGTGCCATTTAAGAGAGAAGAGATTTCTAGGGTTTTGGAAGCTTAGAAGAGTTTGACAGAGAAAAAGACGAAGACGAAAAGATTTTAGGGATTTGGAAGCGTAAAAGTTTAACCTTTTTAACTCTTTGCCTTTTAAAGTCATAAAGTCAGGAGAGAGAGAGAGAGAGAGAGAGAGAACATTTTTAATTTTAAAACGGTACGATTTTCGTGGGGAACTACAACGCCCACTTTAGACATAATGAAGACATGGTTTCGAGATTAAAACTGTCGTGCACATTATTAGCTTCATATTAGTAAATGGTATTAAATGATTAATAACCATTTAACCAAAAACTGTTGAGTTCAAGCATTATGACTCCGCAAGGTCAGACAGGTAGCATAGACAGGTGATATAAAAACATAAGACAGGTAGCATAGACAGGTTAATTATCAGACATGTCATTCAACAATGCAATGCATGTTTAGATTATCTCTAATAAATAAAAACCTTTCTTCTACTAATGGTTTAGTGAAAATATCAGCCCATTGATTTTCAGTTTAACAAACTTAATATAAAAGATTCCTTTCTGAACATAATCCGTTATAAAGTGATGTTTGATTTCAATATGCTTAGCCTTAGAATGCTGAATTGGAATTTTTAGTTAAGCATATGACACTAGAATCATCACACCACACATATATGTTATGCTCATAAATAGAATAATCCTCAAGTTGATGTTTTACCCATAAGAGTTGAGAGCAACAACTAGCAGCTGAAATGTATTCTGCCTCAGCAGTAGATAAGGCAATAGTTGTCTGCCTTTTGCTTGACTAAGAGACTAAGCTTGCTCCAATGAAGTGACATCCTCCACTGGTGCTTTTTGAAATAGACAACTATAAACACGAGAAAGGGGGATTGAATTGTGTTTATCAGAATTTAAAATAAAGTTGAAAACTTTTTGCACACAGAAGCTAGGTTCAGACAAGTGTAAAACAGCTTACACAGACAGGTGACCTGTCTGGTATATTTTGACAGAAAAGCACACAATCATACAAATAAAAAAAACAAACTTGATATTCACACTTTTATTACCTTATTTAGAAAGCAGATAATATGATCAAAACAACTAAAGAGTTTTAAGGGAAGAGAGATTAACACAGTTGTTTATCCTGGTTCACTCTTTAACACAAAGAGCTACGTCCAGTCCTTGGCAGCACCAAGTTTTATCCACTGTAACCTGACAGACTCCAAGTATTGTTTGCACAACTAGCCTTTTCAGGCTCCAAGACAAGTATTCTTTGCACACTTAGCCTCTTCAGGCTCCAAGACAAGTATTCTTGGCTCACTTAGCCTCTTCAGGCTCACACAGGTTTGTTTTGAGAAGTTTGTTTGTAATAAAAACAATCAGACAAACAGTTCTTTCACTAACACTCAGAGAGTGGATTAAATGTAGACTTAGGAAAGACTGCGTAATAACTTCAAATGATTGAAGAATACAGATAGAAAGAATGAACAGAGTAATGGCTCTTTAATGCTTTGTAATCTCTGATGTCTTCATCTTCAATGACTTCTGTATTTATAGCCTTCAAACATTTAATATCCGTTAGAGACATTCCTTGCAACGATGGCTTAAAGTAGAGCTTCATTAAATGTAATAGAGTCGTTCTGGGTAGCCATTAATGCAATAAGGACGTTGGTTGTACTCTAACATGAAGGATCATGGCTTTATGCATCGTGCAGTAGCCAAATCAGAGTTGTGCAGAATGCTTTTGTACTTTGCGGAGTATATTTCCCTTTTCGTGTAATAACCAAGAGTACTAGGGAATAAAGCATGTTGGAAACATTCTTTAACTGGATGTTATCTCTGACTTCCTAGATTGCTTGTGAGAATGACCTTCTGAATTTCTTGATAAGTACAAGAGAGAGATTCAGAGTCTTCTGCATGAGGGGATAGCTTCCAAAAGCTTCGTAACGAGTATGAGAACATAGCAGAGATAGGTTGAAACTGATTTGTAGAAAGTCAACAATCCTAGTCAGCAGACGGGTTGACTTTTGCTTATCCAGACAGGTTGTCATACATGAGGACAGACATGTGAGTTTTGCTATTTTATGATCTGTACTATAAGTAGACAGGTTAGCAACCACAAAGTAGGTTAATTAAATCATTAATTAATGTTTAGCTTTCATCAAAACTTAGGGAAATGCACACAGACATTTTAGAGACTTAACAATCTCCCCCTTTTTTGATGATGACAAACATTCAGATGATTTAATGAACCTTAGAAAATATCAACACAAGAGATAACAGAATTAAGGCACGTTGAAATTTTCTAAACCAGAAGTAATGTGCAGACAGGTGCACTTAGGTACAATTCTAATTTTTAAACAACACATTATCAGAGTTAATATCATTAATATCATAGATATGCAGCTCAAGTTCAATTAATTATAACTTAATCATCTTAACTTTTACTTTCTCCCCCTTTTGTCAACAACAAAAAGGAACATACAGAAAACAATAAAGAACGAAGATGATAAAAGAACATTGATTTTTCATTCATCATAAGCTTTCATAAGTACATGGCAGAGTTTTGACATCTGCAACTACCTAGCTTGACTAAAAAGAAAAAACAGAGAGTCAACTCTCTTTTCTAAAAGCAGCATAGCGAGCCTTTCTTCATCCAACTGGCTTCTGACTTCTTCTAGCTCAGCTTTAAGCAAATTGAAGCTATATAAGTCCACCATCTGAGAAGAAGAGGCTTCTATAGACAGGCTGGTTGAAGCAGTAGACAGGTCTGGATACCAGGGCAAGGCTAAGACTAGGGGTGCCTTGGGTACAGAGAAGGGTGAAGAGACACGGAGAAAGACATATTGATGAATGGTTCTGAAATAAAAGAAAGGGAGAAAAGTAACTTAAACAAAGGTTTGATTCTGACTAGGTCAGTATCAAGAGAAGGAAAGACACAGGAAAGTCTCTCACATAGAGACAGACGAGTGGCTTTAATCTGTATAGGAGGGGAAAGAGGTTGATTAGCTAAGACAGATGAAAGTAAAGGTAACAGAGAGTCTATATGACAGAAAAAAGAATTAGACCCTGTTACTCAGAGAAAGAAATACCTACACCTATTAGGTAACATTACAACAGAGGCAGGATAGTGAGATCCTTCCAATGTTCTAATGAACACAACAATAGGAGGATAGAAGTAAATCTCCCTATAAGGTTTAAGAATGTGAGGTGGAGGAGAAGGAATGACAGATAAGTGAGAGACACTTGCAGTCATCAGAGATTGCAGATCACTCACAAACAGTCTTGATGATGTACCAGATTGTTCTCTGGGAGTTGAGTCCCTGTGAACAACTGAGTACTGACATAAATCAGACACAACATCAAATGATGTTTGGGTGTGGTGTGAGGAGACAGGTGAGGGAAAAGGAGAGGCAACAGAAAGAGGTGTAACAAATAGAGCAGATGGAGAAGAGACAACAGAGTTGTGGATACCTTGGTGAAGGGGAGAGGATGGTGCAAAGGGAATACAAAAAGAGAATATCTGATCCTCAAAGAGCTTTGGCTTCTTCTTTGAAGGGGACGTAGTTGCAGCTTCAAGATGAACAACTGTCTGAGTCCCACCAGACAGGTCAGCAGAAGTTGCAGCAGCAACAACATCTTCAAAAGAGGGTCCTTCTGCAGGGATTTCTTCCCTTCCAGCATGAGCCACTAAAGGTATTGGGTAGCCTGACCTTCTTTTTCTGGGAATGATTCCCAAATCAAGAGGCTTCTTCTCCTTGGGCTTCTCCAAGGGTGGAGTTGTCTGCTCCCCCTGAGCAGATACTTCATCTTTACTAGGTTCAGACTCCACTTGTCTGACCTTAGTAAAGGTCTTCACCAGTCTTCTCCTTTTGTTAGGTTGTGCAAATGCACCAACAACTTCAGCTTCAATTGTCTTCCTCTTGGGAGAGGGATTCTTCAGTTTGAAAGCAGAATCATCAGAAACTGAGGGTTTCTGGTCTTGTCTGTCCACCTTTCCTGCAGGCTTCCAGATTCTTTCAGAGATAGGAACCTCTGATTCATCAGTGGAAACCACTGGTTCCTCCATTTTCTCCTTCTGCTTCTGCTCAGCAACAGGCTTCTTCTTTTTCTTTTTCTTATCTTCCTCTTCATCCTCCAGAGGGATACCTTCAATGTCCATCATAGACAGAACCTTCCTGTCAATAGGAAGTGACATGTCCACAAAATGAACATCACTTGGAACAAAACAGCTTGTTCCTGAAAACCCTTGTCAACAGCATTCCATAGGGATAGGTTTGCATGTTGGTCCTCTTGATCAGAGACTCAAGGTACATGTAGATGAGATCATTGATGTCTACCTTGATTTTGTGAACCAAGTGGTACAGAGCAAATCTGTCCATCTTGGTCACATTATCTCGTGATCCTTTCCTTGGCATCACACACTTCAGCAGCTGCTTATGCAAGAATCTGCACTTTGGCACCATGCTGATTGGCTTCTTGTTCTCAGGGTTGGGAACACCATAGATAGCTATGTTGACATTTTCAACTCACACCTGATCTTCCCAGTCAGGTTTGAAAGCAGCAGTAACACCCCGATTTTTTTTTGTTTCTTAATGATCTGTGATTATATATGTATAATTATTAATTTAATTTAGAGAAAATTATTGTGATAAATAAAAAAATTTCTCTTGTAGCTTATTTTTATTTTTATTCTTATTCTTATTTTAGAAAACTGTAGTTAATTTTCGGTTGAAATTTCAGACGTTTAGGGTTTGAGTTTTCACAGTTAGTTAAGCTCTATTGACCCGAAAATAATTTTAAAATTTTTGAAAATTCAAAATTTTATTTTTCTAGCCCAGTTATATTTATTTTTATGATTTTAGAAATTATTTATTGTTATATGAATTTTTCGGGTGAAATTTTGTGAATAAAAATACGATCGATTTTTACCGTTACGTAACAATCGGTACCGGAACGAACCCAAAATAATTAAGTTTAAATTTTTCCAGATTTGGCAAAGATTTGATTTGATGTGAATAGTGACCCTTGTCACTATTTATAACTATTCATGACATAGTGTAATTATTGATTTCAATTTACTAGAAAATACATCATTTTAATTGAATTAAAAATTGTTAGAATTTTAAAATATCCTAGATTTTTTTATGAGGCAGCAGCCCCCCTCCCCTATAAATACCCCTCATCACCTCTTCTATTCATTTGCTTCATTTTGGTTTTTGCTCCCAAACTCTTGCCAAATTTCCAATTTTACTATTCATCATCTTCAACCTCTAGCCACTTGAGTATGGAAGCTAAAAACCACCTCCATCTTCATCTTATGCTTATCATCATCATCATCATTTAGAGGGTATAAATTCTAAACCCTTGCTCTTTTCTTACAAGTTTCTAATATCAACATACATGATAATTATTTTAGTTGCAAGTTGAGTTTCTCTTAATGCATGTCCTCCAAATTAACTTTTTTCACTCATCTTCATCCTTGCTATCAACTTCTATACTTGCATGTTACAAAGAAATTTTCTAAACCTAATTTAGAGGGTGTGGCCGAAACCCTATAAAGAGAAAAAATGGAGTTTTGTTTTCAACTTGCATGTCACACTCTATGATTTCATGTTTATGTTTTGAACAAGAAATGAATTTTCAAACTCATCATCATCTTTACTTTTATTTCTATGGATTTCATGTGGTAAAGAAATCTTCCAAGTCAAATTTTTTTATGATGGCCAAAAATCATATGTAAAGGAAAGTTGGTGTTTTATCCAAAATTTCTCATATTTGATTTAAAGATTTTTTTTTCAACTCTTTGTTTGAACCATTATTTGATAATAATGGTTACTACTTTTAGTTTATATATGTTTGCATGTATGATTTTGAGGGTCTAGGACCCTTGCATGTTGGTTCTATGGCTTGTGGATGATGCTAGAGTGAAGATAATAACTTGGTATGGATAAACATGGGTAAAATGTAATTCTGGCTGCATGATCTTTATTCGTAAGCCCATAAGTTTTTATACAGAACGGATTTCTGGAAAATAAATACATATTTGGAAAGAATACTTCTGGGGCTTTAATTTGATATATAATATGTAGATATTTGGATAAGATTTGATGGGTAGAAACACCTCTCAAAGTAGAATCAAATTCTGACTGCGAAAATAAGAACATAGTTGGTTGCATGATGATTTTAAATATAATTTTGAAAGTTAAAAACTTTATAAAATTTTCTGGGATTATTAATAAAGCATAACTAAAGTTTTGTTGAAGTTTTAGAATTTTTACATATTTATATAAATAGAAATAATTTCATAAAGTTACAAGTTAGTTAAACTGGATTTCTGGAAGAATTCTGTGCTAACAGAGGCAATGTTTGATTTTTAATGAATTAATGCCTTTGAATTTTTACACAAGACCAACTGTACTGTTTTGATGTGTGAGTTGGGTATCTTCCATTAAATTTTCAAAAATTTTAAAGGTCTTTTGAGTGGTCATTCACATTTTAAAACCACTGCTGTCCTGACAATGCTGTTATAAAAAGATTTCATCATAATTTTTGAATGAAAAAATATGATTTTGAAAATAATATCTTTTAATATGATTAAGTAAAGATTTTTGGTATAAACTGGACTATCAACAAGTGTTAATGTAAAGATATAAATATATATATATATATATATATATATATATATATATATATATATATATATATATATATATATATGTAAAAGGAAGTCTTGAACAAAATACAATCCAAGAATTTGTAAAAGATTGGACATCTCTAGCATCATTTTTCCAGCCATGGCCAAAAACCTAAACTTAGAAAGATAAGACGACTTAGTTGTTTTAATTCATTCGCTTAATTCTTAGACTTGCGGCACGCTGTGAGCAAAGGAAGTTCGCTCTGGGCAACACGAAAACAAAGATTTTGTCTACCCGTCAAATCAGGTAAGGGGAGAAAGCCTGAGGGATGCTCTTTATGACAACTACATGTTGTTGTGATTGATTTTATGTGTATTTTGCTGAGTTTTGATTGGTGGCGTAAGTTGTTGCTTGACCTGATAATTATATGTTGTTTGATGATGTTGTTGTTGTGGTTGTTTTAGAATGATATAGAGATCTTGTTGCTTTGATCGTATATTTCACCAATAAACATGCTCTTATGCTTAGTTAATGTTTTATGAATATATGAATGTTGCTTATATATGTTGGAATGATTATGTCTGTATTGTTGTTGTTGCATGGAAGCCTAACCATTGGTTAGAGCTCAAATGATAAGGATAAAAGCTTTAAGAAAATATTTACAAAGAAATTCACAAATAAAGATTTCTTTTTAACAAAAATTTGATAAAAAGGAAAGTGGAATAATTTTAATGATTTGTGAAAATGTTAGAAATAAAAACAGTTTTATAAAGAAGATTCAATTGAAAATTTAAATGATTTTACATAAAAAGAAAAGTAGTTTCTATGAAAATGGTTGAAGAAAACAAATGCTTGTTTAGAACTTAAAAGGAATTGATTTGGAAATTTCAAATATTTTAGGAAGAAGAAGATTTGAAATTAAAATGGTTTTAGAAATAGATTTTTCCAAAACTTAAAGTTCTAAATAAAAGGATTTCAAAAGAAAAGTTTTTATTTAAAAGATCTTGTTCAAAGGAAAATGTCCGATAACTTGGATAAGTTACGGAAAATTTTGGTTTTCATATTTGTTTTTCACTGAACGAAAATAAGATGAAAAGTGAACCTTGTAACCGAGATGTCGGGGTACTAGAGTTCTGGCACGTGGACCCATGATCTGTAACAGCTTGACTTTTCGTTGTTTCTAATATAAAATACGTTTATATATTTATCTGAGACTTAGAAAATTATTCTAATTAATACGAAACCATAGTTACACTCTACTTGACCGTAGAGAGTTACGATAAAAAATTTAGGTTGAAAAGTCAGGCGAAACCCGGTCTGCGAATTTCACTGACAGTATATTTATACTGCTCAGAACACCTAATTTTAACTCGTGAACGAAATATTTAAGGTTTTTATTTAATTTCCTACGATTTTGGTTATTTTGAAATATTTCACTAAAAAGTGAAATATTATATTTTATCCGGGCGTCATATTTAATCGGGTAAATAGCGGAGCAGATTACGGGATTTCCGGGAGCCGCTATTGGATAATACCAATGAGTCATATGAGATGACTCATCCATGTGGATGCATTTATGGTGCACATGGCTTCATTATTACACTTTCTAAGGAAATTGCATTTAGGTCCTTAGACTTTTTCTATTTTGCAATTTGGTCCTTCAAAGTAATTGCACTTTGGTCCTTATGAAACTATAATTCCTTGCTCTTTGGTCCCTATTTTCGCAGCCCACACTCCATAAATACCCTCCATCACACTTCATTTCATTCCTATTGCCTTTTGTTCACAATCTCTAAGTTACAAAACTCATAAGAACACCGAATCTCCACCGAAAATATGACCCTCTTACTTTCTGAAACTCGGAAAACTCTCAACATAAAAGTGGTTCCTATTTCTCTCTTATATCCAAAAAGATAAAGATCATCAAAAACGGATAAGTGGATTGGGAGATATGCTCAAAATAACGAAACTGCCCAGAATTCTCAGCAACACACGAAACAGCAGAAAGAAGGCCCTTTTCACCCCTGTTATGATACGAACCAAATGAAACCTTCAACACCAAAGTTGTTCCTTTTCTTCTTATATTTCTAACAAGCTAAAGTTTGTGATTTTTGGATGAGTATATTGTGAGATACACTCATAAAACCATCACACCCTCAAGCTGTCAAGTTTTCAACTAGGTGAAGGTTGATCTTTTTCTTCATTTCTTCAATCTTCAAGAGGTAAAAGCTCATCTCCTTAATCATCTAAGCTTTCATCTTCATATAGTTCTCATGTTTATGCCATGAATCATATTTTTACATTTCTAGATCTAGAAGTTTGAAATTCTCTAGTAAATGATAGAAAAATCCTAAAAATATGAAATCAATTTCTATGAGTTAGTTATCATCTCTACTACCATAATCCAATAGATTGATGCAAACAAAGTTTTCCTCCCCATTTAACTCTCCTTGGCCGAAACCTTCATGAAGTGGGGGAAGGAGATTTTGTTCATTTCTTATAAAGTGATCATTGATTTCAACTTTCTATATCATATATATGTTGGATCCAAAGTCTTATATCAAACTCAAATCTCTAACTCATATTTTCTTTGAAGGTCGAAAATGAGTTCTTGAGGGATTGGAATGTGTTGTTTCAAATTTGTTGTTAATCATGTGTTTTAAAGACTTAAGTACTTAGGATCATTAATCCAATGACTTAAGCAATTTTAGGATTTTTAGCCACAAAATCACCCTAGGGCCATGACCTATATGAAGTGTTTAGGTGATGATATTTGTTTGATTTTGATTGGTTGAGTTGTGAATTGTTGAAGGATAAATCTTTGTGGATTATCCTGAGTTGTACGGAGGAAACCGGATTCGAATCAGAAAGCCGTTCGTGAAACCAAAGCTTGAATCTTCAAGAGGTAAGGGGAGCTTACCTGAGGGATTTTTCCCAATAACTATATGTGATTAGTATGTGGTCTGTATTATTTATCTGTGGTTGTGGTACTAGTTTAATTTGGTTCAAGTTGTTTAAGTGATGTTAATTTTCACCTGTGATGGTTGATTTGCATTAAATTGTTATCTGCAATTATATTATAATGTGTTGTGATGCATGATCTGCCTGGAAATATTTTTGTGATATTGTGGTTGATTGATGTTTGAGAAGCCTGATAGTGGTCAGTGCTCAATTAATTAAACGAGGTAAAAGCTTTAAGAAGACTTTACGAGGAATATTCAACAGTTAATTGAGAAATATTGGAGGATAAAACGGTTTTAAATAATTATTTGAGAAAATTTATTTTAATGATTTATTTGTGTAAAAAACAATTTATGAGTCACAGTGAGGACGAAACCGTGAAAATATTTTACTACTACTAATTTTTACATAATATATTTCACAATATTATAAAAAGTTATTTTGTGAAATTAATCTGTGAAAATAACATAACCGTGAATTTAGAAAATTGTTTAAGCGGAAAAAGCTAAGTTTTACCTTAAAATACTTTAAAATGACTTTAAAAATGTTTAACGACGGTAATTTGGAAAAGTATCGACGGCAACTGTTTCTAAAACGGTTGTATGTGTTTTAAACTGAGTTTGAGCCGCAAGTGATTCTCTTTTTGAATCATAAGATTTTCAGAAAAAGATTTCAAGTGTTATTAGAAATGATTTTTCAGAATCGAGTTTTACTCAACGACGATATTTCCGGCAACTTGGATAAGTTGTGGGGGGTTTGATTTTTGGATTTGTTTTTCACAGAACGAAAAGGATGTAAACGATGAAATGGAACTTAGTAACCGAGACGTCGGGGTACTAATGTTCTTACGAAGTTAAGGACTTGATGTTCTATGGACATTGTGTCTACTTTGTGGAGTAATAAACGATGTTAAAAGACTAATGTTGTTTTCTATTACCACGAACCTAAGATTGGGGCACCGGTCTAGGGTTTCGTGATTGAGCACTCGGACTTTGTGTCCTGTGTTAATGATGAAGATTTTAAGACATTGAAAACTACGATGGTCGTAAGCTTTTGAGCTTTGACAAAGGAAAGATTGAACACGAAGAAAAACGACGAAAACAAAATGATTTACATGCATTATCGGCAGACGTGCTTGCGAGGTTAATCATGGTATCTTGGTGATATCCATGTAATCGACGTGTTTGTTAATCATTGTATCTTTATGATATTCATGTAATCGACGTATTCATTGTGCCTTTGGGCAATCGACGTACAATGAAAAAACCATAAATTGACGTTCTCACTGTGCCGGACAGTGGGCTATGGTAAAATCGACGTGCCTCTTTTGGCAATCGAGCCTGATCAACTCATTTAAACGACGTTGGGTGATCTCCGGAGATTAGGTAAAAGTTAGACGACGATTATTGAAGTGTACATGCATAGTTTTTCAAACGATGATGTTTCGGGTATGAAACCCAATGATGACTACTTGTTTATTTAAGAACTGATGTTGTATGAAAATATATATGTTTATATGCTTTCCTTTGAGTCGCGCATGCGGTTATTGTGTTAAATCAATATATTGGCGTCTCACCCTTACAAATATATCAGGTTCTACTGGTAATTGCCGTTGTATCTTGGGATACTAGTACAGATGAAGCGGATGAGTTCTTTAAGTCACTTGCGGACTTAGATTCTAGATGCTTGAAGAAGTATCTGTTTGTGGGGGAAAAAAAACCACGGGGGTCTTTCCAATAATGTCTTGTAGAGCGACCAGCTTAGGAGTCTTGTTTTGGATTTTATGTTGAAAAGGTAGGTAACTGTGATGTTGTAATATATTCTTGATTTTAAGTTTCTTTTTTTGGAAATCAAGCCCTTTTGAAAATAAAAACGGTATGCCGTGGTGACTTCCTTAAGAATATGACTTTGCTATTTATTGTGTGTATTAAGGTGTTATAGAGTTATTCGCGGAAGAAAATTTTTACACCCGAGTTTTCTGCCTTATAATAAATTTATTTTCCGAAAGCAACCAGCAAACAGAAATTTTAATTTATTTTCCGCAACGGGGTAACCTTGTAATGACCCAAGTTAGGGTGTTACATGATCTGTATCACAACGCTGTGGACTGTGTGTCCTATATATGATATGGTGGACTGTGTGTCCTATACAATTTGCTGTGGACTGTGTGTCCTATATATCTTGCTGTGGACTGTGTGTCCTATATGCGTTATTGTGGACTGTGTGTCCTACAAACGTTGTGATAAATGTGGAAAACAGAGTAAAAAGGGTAAAGACTGTTTTTCTACTACGACAAAGTTCTGGGCTAGTGCACAAGTCTAGGACTGTTGTGATTGGACACTCGGACTTTAATGTCCTATGTTGATATTAAAAGCTTTAAGACATTTAAAAGTCACGGGAGGTCGTGAGCTTTGAGCCTCGACAAGGAAAGATTGAAGCACAAAAAAAAGCTACGAAAATAAAAAGATCTTACATGCTTTGATGTTTTTGACAGACATGCCGATTATTCCGGATATCTTGATAAATGAGATATTCGAGACGGTATTATTCCAAATATCTTGGTAGACGTACGAGGCATTCGAGACGTACGAGGCATTCGAGATGGTGTTATTCCGGATATCTTGGTGCACGAGGTATTCGAGACGATGTGCTTTTGTGGCAATTTGAGCCTGTGTGGCAATTGAGCTTGATCAGCTCACTGTTTTTCAAAAACTGCATGGTGTTGGGATCTCCGGAGACTAGGATAGAATGATGAAATATAGAAGTGTCATGTTTTCAAAAACGATGATGAATTGTTGATTGGTATGATTTATCTGTGAGAATTCTATATGTTGAATATGTATATTTGTCTGTATCTGTTGCTCTGTGTTTGGGCATGTAATCGTCATAATACATCCATATATTGGTATCTCACCCTTATAACATATCAGGTGTTCCTGGCCATTTGCTGTGGTGCTTTGTTACACGAGGACAAGTGGTGTTGAGAAGTTCCTAACCTCACTTGAGGATAGTACTCCCGATCCTTTGAAAAGGTTGTTGATAATTTTTATGGTGAGAACTATAGAGTTCTTTCCAGTAGTTGTCTTTTAGAACGACCAGCTTAGGATGTTTCCTTTGGGACGGATGTTTTAAGAAAATTATTTGTAAGTGATTTGAAGAACCTTGCAATGAATTTATCAACTTCGGTATGAAAGATTATTTCATGAAAGTTTATATGTTGAAGTGCTTTGAGTCAGAAATGAACCTAGCTTTTGTGTGCTATTAAGCACGGTATGATATTATGTTTGAGTCGTGTGCACTATTCCTTTTTTGAAAACACTCCGTACAAAAGAAAAAGAATAAAAAATTTTACCCCTATATTTTCAGACTTCTGAAAAAAAAAAAATAGAAGTTTTCCGAAAGTAACCAGTAAACTTTCCTTTTAATTTGTTTCCGTATGTGATTAGGAGGTAATGCCCAAGGGGGGTGTTACAGCAGCTCCAATCCTTGGACATCTTGTAGCTAGCTTCAAAGAGCTGATGGGGAAAAGAAGAGTTTTGTCCATCATTTGAGCCTTAAAGCTCTTGGTTCCATCAAGCGTGCTGATGATAACCACAGCATTCCTCCAGAAATCTTTGACAAGCTTGAGATGAACAAGCTCCTTGATGTCAAAGAAAGGAGTCCACTTAGAGTATTCCAACTCTTCAGTGACATCCAAACCTATTTCTTCAATTGTTGAAGATCAACAGTCTTTCCAGGAAGAATCTTCTCAATATCAGCAACTCTCATATTGTATTTCTCAGCAATATCTTTTGAAGAGAGACGCTTTGAAGATGCCATTTTTAGAGAAGAGGTTTCGAGGGTTTTTGGAAGAGAGAAGGGAAGACGAAGATAGAACGACTTTAGGGATTTGAAAATTTAAAGTTTGAACCTTTCTGAAGATTTGTCTTTTATAGCAATAAAGGCAGGAGAGAGAAAGAAAACATTTTTAATTTTAAAATGGCACGATTTTGTGGGGAACTGTGGCGCCCACTTAGGACACAATAAAAACATGGTTTCGAGATTAAAAACTGTCGTGCACATGATTAGCTTCAGACTAATAAACGGTATTAAATAATTAATAACCATTTCAATAAAATTGTTGAGTTTTAGCACAGTGACTCAGCAGAGTCAGACAGGTAATCATAGACAGGTGATATAAAATTATAAGACAGGTAGCATAGACAGGTCAATACTTCAGATATATCATTCAACAATGCAATGCATGTTTAGATTATCTCTAATAAATAAGAACCTTTCTTCTGTTAAGGGTTTAGTGAAAATATCAGCCCATTGATTTTCAGTTTTAACAAACTTAATATCAAAGATACCTTTCTGAACATAATCTCTTATAAAGTGACTTTTGATTTCTATATGCTTAGCCTTAGAATGCTGAATTGGATTTTTAGTTAAGCAAATAGCACTGGAATTAGCACACCATACAGATATATTATGCTCAAAAATAAAGTAATCCTCAAGTTGATGTTTTACCCATAAAAGTTGAGAGCAGCAACTAGCAGTTGAGATATGTTCTGCTTCAGCAGTAGATAGAGCAATAGTTGTCTGCCTTTTGCTTGACCAAGAGACTAAGTTTGCTCCAATGAAGTGACATCCTCCACTGGTGCTTTTCCTCTCTATTCTGTCTCCAGCAAAGTTAGCATCACAGAATCCCATTAATCTGTATTCTTTACTTCTTAAATATAGCAAAAAAGATTAGTAGTCACAAGCAAATATCTAAATATTCGTTTAACAGCTTTAAGATGAGATTCTCTTGGGTCAGATTGAAATCTAGCACACATACAAACACTAAATTGAATATCAGGTCTGCTTGAAGTTAAGTATAATAGAGATCCAATCATACCTCTGTAGACAGTTTGGTCTACCTTTTTACCTTCATCATCTTTACTTAGTTTTGCATTGGTTTCCATGGGAGTTTTCATCAGTTTAACACTATCCATTTTGTACTTCTTAAGCATCTCCTTGATATACTTCTGTTGATGGATGTAGATTCCATCACTAGTTTGTTTGATTTGTAATCCCAGGAAGAACTTTAATTTTCTCATCATGCTCATCTCAAATTCTGCTTGCATTACCTTGGAAAAGTCCTTGCATAGCTTTTCATTAGTTGCTCCAAAAATAATATCATCAACATATATTTGGACTATGATGAAGTTCTCTTTAGAACTTTTCTTAAACAAGGTAGTATCTACTTGACCTCTAATAAAACCATTATGCATGAGAAAAGAACTTCATCTGTCATACCATGCTCTAGGTGCTTGTTTTAAACCATATAATGCCTTTTTAAGTTTTAAAACATGATCTGGTTTATCAGTATCTTCAAAACCAGGGGGTTGTTTAACATATACTTCTTCTTCAATTATACCATTGAGAAAAGCACTTTTCACATCCATTTGAAAAAGAGTGATTTGGTGTTGTGCAGCATATGACATCAAAATGTGATTAGCTTCTATTCTAGCTACAAGTGCAAAGGTTTCAATATAGTCAATACCTTCTTTTTGGTTATCCATCTTGTTCCAATGACAGACTTGTTTTTGGGCTTGGAGACAAGTGTCCAGACATCATTTCTGGTGAACTGGTTGAGTTCTTCTTGCATAGCAAGAATCCAGCTTTCATCATCAAGAGCTTCTTCAATGTGCTTTGGCTCTATTTCTGACATAAAGGCCACATGCTTGATTCTTTTAAAGTGGATCTGGTTCTCACTCCTTCTGAGGGATTTCCAATAATAAGATCCTTAGGATGATGAGTTTTGAACTTCCAGTCCCTTTTAAGATCATCATGAAGATCTTGACTTGTCTGTTGGCTTGTCTGTTCCACTTGTCTAACTGGTTCAACTTCAAGCTCTGACTTGGTCAGGTCAGGTTGTTGATTTTCTGACTTATTTATGTCGAGACCTGCAATATCATCTTCTAGATCAGATAATTCCTTATCAGTCTTTAAACCATCATTAAATTTGACATGAACAGATTCTTCAATAACAAATGTTCTAGAATTATAAATTCTAAAAGCTTTAGACATTTCATAATAGCCTACAAAGATACCTTTATCTGCCTTGGAGTCAAACTTTCCAAGTTGATCCTTAGTATTTAGAATGAAGCATTCACAACCAAATGCATGAAAATAAGAAATGTTGGGGCTTTTTCTTTTCCACAATTCATAAGGTGTCTTCTATAGAAAAGGCCTAATGAGTATTCTATTTTGTACATAACACGCAATGTTTACTGCTTCTGCCCAGAAGTACTTAGGGAAATTATTCTCATTGAGCATAGATCTGGCCATCTCTTGCAGAGATCTGTTCTTTCTCTCAACCACTCCATTTTGTTGAGGAGTTCTAGGTGCAGAGAAATTGTGAGAGATTCCATTCTCCTCACAGAGCTGTCTAAACTGCTCATTTTCAAATTCTCCCCCATAGTCACTTCTAAGAGTAGAAATACAGAAACATTGCTCATTTTGTACTCTATTACAGAATACTGAGAAAGCCTTAAAAGACTCATCCTTGTGGGTAAAGAAGAGTACTCATGTATATCTAGAATAGTCATCAACTATGACAAATCCATATTTTCTTCCAGCCAAACTAGCAACACTGACTGGTCCAAAAAGATCCATGTGTAACAATTGAAGGGGTCTAGAGGTTGATACTTGGTTTTTAGATTTGAAACTTGATTTTACTTGTTTACCTCTCTGACATGCATCACACAAAACATCTTTCTTAAAACTAATATCAGGCAACCATCTTTCATCCTCTTTAGACATCAGACAGGTTACACTTTGATCTGAGAGGTCAGTCAGTTCAATCTTATACAGATTTTGTTGCCTTTTAGCTGAAAAGAGGGTTTTGCCACTGAGGTCTTTAACTATACATAAATCCTTGGTAAAGGAGACATCAAATCCACTGTCACATAATTGACTTATGCTAAGAAAATTGTGTTTTAATCCTTTAACCATAAGAACATTAGATATAGAGGGAAGAAGAGGTTTACCACCAATAGTACCAATGCCTATAACCTTCCCTTTCTGATTTCCACCAAATGCCACATGTCCTCCTTTCTTAAGTTGGAGGTCTAGGAACATAGACCTTTCTCCTGTCATGTGTTGCGAGTAACCACTGTCCAGGTACCAGCAGTGGTGTTTTCTTTGTACTGTTGAGGACATCTGCAACAGAGATTATTTGTTCTTTAGGTACCCATATTTTTCTGGGTCATTTTCTATTAGTTTTAGGAGTCTGTGAAGACTTCCTTCTTTTCTTATGAATACACTTAGACATAACATGTCCAGTTTTTCCACAGAAGCTACAGACATGTATGGATTTAATGAAAGTAAATTTAGCAGATACTTTAGAGTTTTTAGTTGATACTTTATGATGTGTCTGATGGACATATCCAATACCTTCTTTGTTAAAGGAGTGCCTCTAACAGCCAAGCAGCTTGGTCAGATTATCTCTACCATTAACAAATTTGGCAAGATCAGAAGTGAGCTCTTCCACTTTCTGTTGAAGTTTTTCAACTTCTTCAGATTGTGATGTATCACTAGAGATCTTAGCTTCATCAGACTTTTCAGTCTTCGGCTCACTGTTCTCTTTGGCAAACTTCTCACACTCTTGAGATTTTTGTTTATGCTCACTGAGAAGCTTAACATAATCTCTCTTGAGGGATTTGAAAGCCTTACATAAGCAGTTAGATTCCTCCAGCAATTCCTCATAAGCATCAAGTAATTCCTCATAGTCAGGATGTACCTCATTATCTGAATCTGAGTCAGTGTTGGCCATCAGACAGAGATTAGCTTCTTCCTCTGTCTCTTCATCAGAAGATGTTGACTCCAGATCTTCCCAAGTAGCCATCATCCCTTTCTTCTTCTTTTTGAAGAACTTCTTAAAAGGGGCTTTCTTGAGTTGAGGACATTCAGCTTTGATGTGACCTGGCTTCTTGCACTCATAGTAGACAATTGAACTCTTGTCTGTTGAAGTAGATTCTCCGAAGTTCTTGTCCTTGTTGAACCTTCTGAATGGCTCATCCTTACTGAACTTATTTTTCTGTAAAAGAAGTTTTATCTTTCTGGTTAGGAGAGATAATTCTTCATCACTTTCAGAATCCTCGGGTTCAGACAGGTCAGTATCACTGGATGACTCGTCTGCCTTCAGAGCTTTTGAAGTCTTTGAAGACTTTTGATCAGCCTTCAGAGCAATTGACTTTCCCTTCTTTGTTGTGATTTCATCTCCAAGTTCTTGCTTATGAACAGTGAGTGTACCAAGAAGTTCATCCATAGTCAAGGAAGTAAGATCCTTGGCTTGAGAGATAGCAGTTACCAAAGGTCTCCACTGCGTAGGTAGACTCCTTAGTCTCTTTCCAACCTTCTCAGCATTAGAGTAAACTTTGCCAAGAGACTTTAGGCCATTGATGATAGTTTGGAATTTTCATATCATCTAGGCAACAAATTCTCCTTCCTCCATGAGAAACAGTTCATACTTTCTGACAAGTATGGCAATTTTTTATTCTTTAACTTTGGTTGTTCCTTCATGTGTGACAGCTAAAGTGTCCCATATTTCTTTAGCAGAATCACAGGCACAAACTTTTTCAAATTCTTCAGGACTGAGAGCACAAATGATGTTGTATCTGGCTTTGTGATTTAGCTACCATTTTACCTTTTCTGCAGGGGTCCACTAAGCTTTTGGCTTGTCAGTGTTGTCATCATTTTTAGGAATGAATGGACCATCTGTGATGACATCCCAGAGATCAGGAGTTTGTAGATAGAATGAACCATTGAAATCTATCTTTCTAATAGTTGTAGTTTTCTCCATTGAAGAATGGAGGTCTGGTTAAGGAAGCTCCTTCAGTCTGGTGGCTCCCACTAGCTCCAGCAGTCATGTCTATTCTTCAGGACCTTTTACCTCTACACGGTTAGATGCTCAACCAAGAGGCTGAGCTCTGATACCAACTGAAATAGACAACTATAAACACGAGAAGGGGGGTTGAATTGTGTTTATTAGAATTTAAAATAAAGTTGAAAACTTTTTGCACACAGAAGCTAGCTTCAGACAAGTGCAGCTTGCACAGACAGGTGACCTGTCTAGTATATTTTGACAGAAAAGCACACAATCATACAAATAAAAAAACAAATTCACACTTTTAATCCCTTAGTTAGAAAGCAGATAATATGATCAAAATAACTAAAGAGTTTTAAGAGAAGAGAGATTAACACAGTTATTTATCCTGGTTCACTCTTTAACACAAAGAGCTATGTCCAGTCCTTGGCAGCACCAAGTTTTATCCACTATAACTGATCAGGTTACAGACTCCAAGTATTGTTTGCACACCTAGCCTCTTCAGGCTCCAAGACAAGTATTCTTCGCTCACTTAGCCTCTTCAGGCTCCAAGACAAGTATTCTTTGCTCACTTAGCCTCTTCAAGCTCACACAGGTTTGTTTTGAGAAGTTTGTTTGTAATAAATACAATCAGACAAACAGTTCTTTCACTAACACTTAGAGAGTGGATTAAATGTTGACTTAGAAAAGACTGCATAATAACTTCAAATAATTGAAGAATACAGATAGAAAGAATGAACAGAGTAATGGCTCTTTAATGCTTTGTAATCTCTGATGTCTTCATCTTCAATGACTTCTGTATTTATATCCTTCAAACATTTAATATCCGTTAGAGACATTCTTTGCAACGATGGCTTTAAGCAGAGCTTCATTAAATGCAATAGAGTCGTTCTGGGTAGCCATTAATGCAATAAGGACGTTGGTTGTACTCTAACATGAAGGATCATGGCTTTATGCATCGTGCAGTAGCCAAATCAGAGTTATGCAGAATGCTTTTGTACTTTGCAGAGTATATTTCCCTTTTCGTGTAATAACCAAGAGTACTAGGGAATAAAGCATGTTGGAAACATTCTTTATCTGGATGTTATCTCTGACTTCCTAGGTTGCTTGTGAGAATAACCTTCTGAATTTCTTGATAAGCGCAAGAGAGAGATTCAGAGTCTTCTGCATGAGGGGACAGCTTCCAAAAGCTTCGTGTACTGGAGTTCCTATCGAAGAACCTTAGACGAGTATGAGAACATAGCAGAGACAGGTTGAAACTGATTTGTAGAAAGTCAACAATCCTATTCAGCAGATGGGTTGACTTTTGCTTATCCAGACAGGCTGTCATACATGAGGACAGACATGTGAGTTTTGCTATTTTATGATCTGTACACTAAGTAGACAGGTTAGCAACCACAAAGTAGGTTAATTAAATCATTATTCAATGTTTAGCTTTCATCAAAACTTAGGGAAATGCACACAGACATTTTAGAGACTTAATACTTTTCCTTTCTATTCTGTCTCTAGCAAAGTCAGCATCACAGAATCCCACTAATCTGTATTCTTTAGTTTTTAAATACAGCAAACCAAGATTAGTAGTCCCAAGCAAATATCTAAATATTCTTTTAACAGCCTTAAGATGAGATTCTCTTGGGTCAAATTGGAATCTAGCACACATACAGACACTAAATTGAATGTCAGGTCTGCTTGAATTTAAGTACAATAGAGAGCCAATCATACCTCTGTAGACAGTTTGGTCTACCTTTTTACCTTCATCATCTTTGCTTAGTTTTGCAATGGGTTGCATGGGAGTTTTCATGAGTTTAGTACTTTCCATCTTGTACTTCTTAAGTAACTCCTTGGTATACTTTTGTTGATGGATATAGATTCCATCACTTGTCTGTTTGATTTGTAATCCAAGGAAGAACTTTAATTCTCCCATCATGCTCATCTCAAATTCTTCTTGCAGTAGCTTGGAAAATTTCTTGCGCATCTTTTCATTAGTTGCTCCAAAAATAATATCATCAACATATATTTGGACTATAATGAAATTCTCTTTAGAACTTTTCTTAAACAAGGTAGTATCTACTTGACCTCTAGTAAAGCCATTATGCATGAGAAAAGAACTTCATTATGCATGAGAAAAGAACTAAGTCTCTCATACCATGCTCTAGGTGTTTGTTTCAAACCATATAATGCCTTTTTAAGTTTGAAAACATGATATGGTTTATTAATATCTTCAAAACCAGGGGGTTGTTTAACATACACTTCTTCTTCAATTATACCATTTAAAAAAGCACTTTTTACCTCCATTTTAAAAAGAGTGATTTGATATTGTGCAGCATATGACATTAATATGTGAATAGCTTCTATTCTAGCTACAAGTGCAAAGGTTTCAGTATAGTCAATACCTTCTTGTTGGTTATAGCCTTGAGCTACTAACCTTGCCTTATTTCTGACAACTTTGCCATCCTCATCCAATTTGTTTCTGAAGACCCATCTTGTCCCAATGACAGACTTGTTTTTGGGCTTGGAGACAAGTGTCCAGACATCATTTCTGGTGAACTGGTTGAGTTCTTCTTGCATCGCAAGAATCCAGCTTTCATCCTCAAGAGCTTCTTCAATGCGTTTTGGCTCCATTTCTGACATGAAGGCCACATTGCTTGATTCTCTTAAAGTGGATCTGGTTCTTACTCCTTCTGAGGGATTTCCAATAATAAGATCCTTAGGATGATGAGTTTTGAACTTCTAGTCCGTTTTTTAGATCATCATGAAGATCTTGCCTTGTCTGCTGACGTATCTGCTCCACTTGTCTGTCTGGCTCATTTACAGGTTCTGTCTTTGTCAGATCAGGTTGTTGGCTTTCTGGCTTGTTTATGTCAAGACCTACAAGATCATCTTCTAGATCAGATAATTCCTTATCAGTCTTTAAACCATCATTAAATTTAACATGAACAAATTCTTCAATAACAGGTTCTGGAATTATAAATTCTAAAAGCTTTAGACATTTCAGAATAGCCTACAAAGATACCTTTATCTACTTTGGAATCAAACTTTTCAAGTTGATCCTTAGTGTTTAGAATGAAGCATTCACAACCAAATGCATGAAAATAAGAAATGTTGGGGGTTTTTCCTTTCCACAATTCATAAGGTGCCTTCTTTAGAAAAGGCCTAATAAGTATTATGTTTTGTACATAACATGCAGCGTTTACTGCTTCTGCCCAGAAGCACTTAGGGAGACTATTCTCACTGAGCATAGATCTAGCCATCTCTTGCAGAGATATGTTCTTTCTCTCAACCACTCCATTTTGTTGTGGAGTTCTAGGTACAGAGAAATTGTGAGAGATCCCATTATCCTCACAGAACTGTCTAAACTGCTCATTTTCAAATTCTCCCTCATGGTCACTTCTAAGGGTAGACATATAGAAACCCTGTTCATTTTGTACTCTTTTACAGAATACTGAGAAAGCCGTAAAAGACTCATCCTTGTGGGTTAAAAAGAGTACCCATGTAAATCTAGAATAGTCATCAACTATGACAAATCCATATTTTCTTCCAGCCAAGCTAGCAACACTAACTAGTCCAAACAGATCCATGTGTAACAACTGAAGAGGTCTAGAGGTGGATACTTGGTTTTTAGATTTGAAACTTGATTTTACTTGTTTACCTCTCTGACATGCATCACACAAGACATCTTTCTTAAAACTAATATCAGGCAATCTTCTCACAAGGTTATTCCTTTTCAGTTTTGAAATTAGTTTCATACTAGGATGTCCTAGTTTCTTATGCCATAACCATGTTTCATCATCTTAAGACATCAGACAAGTTACACTTTTATCTGAGAGATCAGTCAGTTCAATCTTATACAGATTTTGTTGCCTTTTAGCTGAAAAGAGGATTTTGCCACTAATGTCTTTAACTATGCATAAATCCTTGGTAAAGGAGACATCAAATCCACTGTCACATAATTGACTTATGCTAAACAAATTGTGTCTTAATCCTTCAACCATAAGAACATTAGATATAGAGGGAAGAGGAGGTTTACCACCAATAGTACCAATGCCTATAACCTTCCCTTTCTGATTTCCTCCAAAGGCAACATGTCCTCCTTTCTTAAGTTGAAGGTCTAGGAACATAGACCTTTCTCCTATCATGTGTCGCGAGCAACCACTTTCCAGGTACCAGCAATGGTGATTTCTTTGTCCTATTGAGGACATCTGCAGCAGAGATTATTTGTTCTTTAGGTATCCATAATTTTCTGGGTCCTTTTCTATTAGTTCTAGGAGTCTGTGAAGACTTCCTTCTCTTCTTATGAATACATTTAGACATATCATGTCCGGTTTTTCCACAGAAGTTACAGACAGGTGTGGATTTAATGAATGTTGATTTAACAGACACTTTAGAGATTTTAGTTGATACTTTATGATGTGTCAGATGGACATATACAATACCTTCTTTGTTAAGAGAGTGTCTCTGACAGCCAAGCAGCTTAGTCAAATTGTCTCTTGCCATTAACAAATTTGGCAAGATCAGAAGTGAGCTCTTCCACTTTCTATTGAAGTTTTTCAACTTCTTCAGATTGTGATGTTTCGCTAGAGATCTTAGCTTCATGAGACTTTTCAGTCTTCAGCTCACTATTCTCTTTGGCTAGCTTCTCACACTCTTGAGATTTCTGCTTATGCTCATTAAGGAACTTTACATACTCTCTCTTGAGGATTTGAAAGCCTTAGATAAGCAGTTGAATTTCCTCCAGCAACTCCTCATAAGCATCAAGTAATTCCTCATAGTCAGGATGTACCTCATTATCTGAATCTGAGTCAGTGTTGGCCATCAAACATATATTAGCTTCTTCCTCTGTCTCTTCATCAGAAGATGTTGACTCCAGATCCTCCTAAGAAGCCATCATCCATTTCTTCTTCTTTTTGAAGAACTTCTTAAAGGGGCTTTCTTGATTTGAGGACAATCAGCTTTGATGTGACCAGGCTTCTTGCAATCATAGCAGACAATTGAACTCTTATCTATTGAAGTGGATTCATTGAAGTTCTTATCCTTGTTGAACCTTATTAAAGGCTTATCCTTCTTGAACTTCTTTTTCTGTAAGAGAAGTTTATCTTTCTGGTTAGGAGAGATAACTCTTCATCACTTTCAAAATCCTCGAGTTCAGACATGTCAGCATCACTAGATGACTCGTCTACCTTCAGAGCTTTGGAAGCTTTTTCTGACTTTTGATCATCCTTTAGAGCAATTGACTTGCCCTTCTTTGTTGCAATTTCATCTCCAAGTACTTGCTCATGAATAGTGAGTGTACCAAAAAGTTCATCCATAGTCAAGGAAGTGAGATCCTTGGCTTGAGAGATAGCAGTGACCAAAGGTCTCCATTGCTTAGGTAGACTATTAGTATCTTTCCAACCTTCTCAGCATTAGTATAAATTTTGCCAATGGACTTTAAGCCATTGATAATATTTTGGAATCTTCCTATCATCTGAGCAACAGATTGTCCTTCCTCCATGAGAAACAGTTCATACTTTCTGACAAGTATGACAATCTTTGATTCTTTAACTTTGGTTATTCGTTTATGTGTGACAGCTAAAGTATCCCATATTTCTTTAGCAGAATCACAGGCACAAACTTTTTCAAATTCTTCAGGACTGAGAGCACAAATGATATAGTATCTGGCTTTGTGATTCAGGTCTCATTTTGTCCTTTCTGCAGGGGGTCCACTAAGGTTTTGGCTTGTCAGTGTTGTCATCACTTTTAGGAATGAATGGACCATCTGTGATGACATCCCAGAGATCAGAGTTTGTAGGTAGAATGAACTATTGAAATCTATCTTTCCAATAGTTGTAGTTTTCTCCATTGAAGAATGGAGGTCTGGTTAGGGAAGCTTCTTCAGTATGGTGGCTCCCACTTGAACTAGCTCCAGCAGTCAGGTCTATTCTTCAGGACCTTTACTTCTACACTGTTAGATGCTTAACCCAGAGGCTGAGCTCTGATGCCAACTGAAATAGATAACTATAAACACGAAAAGGGGGGTTGAATTGTGTTTATTAGAAATTAAAATAAAGTTGAAAACTTTTCGCACACAGAAGCTAGGTTCAGACAAGTGTGAAAGCACTATACAGACAGGTGACCTGTCTGATGTGATTTTAACAGAAAAACACACAAGCATACAAATCGAAAACAAGTTTGATATTCACACTTTAACCCCTTTAGTTAGAAAGCAGATAATATAATCAAAGCAACTAAAGAGTTTAAGGGAGGAGAGATTAACATAGCTATTTATCCTGGTTCACTCTTTAACACAAAGAGCTACGTCCAGTCCTTGGCAGCACCAAGCTTTATCCACTATAACTGATCAGGTTACAGACTCCAAGTATTGTTTGCACACCTAGCCTCTTTAGGCTCCAAGACAAGTATTCTTTGCTCACCTAGCCTCTTCAGGCTCACTCAGGTTTGTTTGAGAAGTTTGTTTGTAATAAATACAATCAGACAGACAGTTCTTTCATAACACTCAGAGAGTGGATTAAATGTAAGCTTAGGAAAGACTGCGTAATAACTTCAAATGATTGAAGAATACAAATTGAAAGAATGAAGAAATAAATGCACAGAGTAATGACTCTTTAATGCTATGTATATTCTTCATCTTCAATGACTTCTGTATTTATAGCCTTCAAGCATTTAAGATCTGTTAGAGACATTCCTTCAAATGTTGGCTTCAAGCAGAACTCCATTAAATGCAATAGAGTCGTTCTGGGAAGCCATTAATGCAATAGGAACGTTGGTTGTACTCTAACACAGAGGATCCTGGCTTTATGCATCGAGTAGTAGCCAAATCAGAGTTGTGCAGAATGCTTTTGTACTTTGCAGAGCATATTTCCCTTTTCGTGTAATAACCAAAAGTACTAGGGAATAAAGCATGTTGGAAACATTCTTTAACTGGACTTTGTTTCTGATATCCTAGGTTGCTTGTGAGAATGATCTTCTGACTTTCCTGATAAGCGTGAGAAGAAGAAAGAGGGAGCTTCAGAGTCTTCCATATGAAGGGACAGCTTTCAAAAGCTCTTTATACTTGTGTTCCTCATCGAAGGACCTCAGACAAGTATGAGAACTTATTAGAAGACAAGTTGAAATTTCAATGCAGAAAGTCAATATCCTAGTCAGCAGACAGGTTGACTTGTAATTCTCCAGACAGGTGGTCATCTATGTGGGCAGACAGGTGAGAAAGTGACTTCTTACTGTTTTGATCTGCACACTTGATAGACAGGTTAGCAACCAATATGAAGGTTAATTAAGTCATTAACAAATGTTTAGTTTTCATCAAAACTTAGGGAAATGCACATCAGACATTTTAGAGACTTAACAATGGTTAGAAGGCTGCTTTGTTGGAAGAACAAAAAAAACCAGAGGATGCTTTGCAGATGCAACAATTACTTCACAATGAAGGGATTTACGCCATCACTGCAGCTCCAATAAGAGGAATCACGTTTTACTTTCTTCTATGGAAGTTGACGAAATTCCGTCTATCCTAAAGTTTTACGAAAGCCAATTCGCTGATTGGTTTGTTGAGTTAAAGGAATGGTGTTCGGAGCTGGTGGCAAGGGATAGGCTGGTGTGGGTACAAATCACAGGAGTACCTCCACATGCTTGGTCTGAGGATTTTTTTCAATAACCTGGTTGGTAGGGTTGGTACTTTGGTGAATATAGATGAACCAACGGGAAGGAGACAGAGGTTTGATGTTGGAAGAGTGCTAATTAGTGTCTCGTCTCGGGTGGCTATAAGTTTGGTGATCAGGGTGAATATCAACAATGTGTTATATTCAATTCGGTTGCTGGAGGAACCGAGTAGTGTCAATGATGTTAAACAGAAAATGTTTTCGTCAAAGTCACAAAAACAATTCCATGGTGAGCGATTATGATGGCAGTGTGGCTGTTTTAGACTCTAATGTGGTGGTGCCGGAAACCAATATGTCCACTTGCTTCCGGTACGGTGGAGAGGAGGAGCTACAACAGGAATTTTCAAACCGGAAGGTTCAAAAATTGGTGGGGCTCGAGGATGGTCTACTCTGTTGCAGCAGAGATAGACTTGGTAGGGTGGGATTTGCAGACTTCAATCAGAGGCCGTACCTGGAAGTCTCCTCAGGGCCAGCTCAGTCAAAGGGAGTCGTCGACAAAGGGTCTAGGGCTCTTTATTGCGCTGTTGGGCTGCATCCTACTAGCTCAATTGGGCCTTCGGATGAAATTGAATCAGATTTGAGGAGGGAATGTGAATATTTAGAAAACTTACTTGGGCTGGATAAATTAAGCCAAACAATAAGACAAAGCAATAACCACGATGGAAATGTGGATGTAGGGAAGAAGGGTTTTGTACAGGTTGGGCCTAATTCCAAGGTGGTCAAAAAAGGAAATACAAAAAAAGGTGCCTTTTTGATGCATATCAGGACTCGGGACGATGCGGTGGGTGGAGGAAATAAGGGTATGTTTTCTTTCGGTGGAAGTTGCGCTACTAGGCGGTGTGGGAACTCTTTGGATATTGTGGGTGGATGTGTGTCATAGTGAGCTTGGGCTAGAATTTAGTACCCCATTTAAAGAGGTAGATGGGGTTGGGCAGCTGAGTGTGGATGGGGTTTTGTGCAAAAAGGCCAACTTGGCTACTTCTTCTAGTGATCTTTTGGACAAGGATGAGGATTTGGTGGGGGCAAATGATTTCCTCTTCATTTCGGCGCCAGACCAGATGGGTGAATTTGATAACGCAAAGAAAACCTTTGGGACAGAGACCCATTCGTCTCGTTGGATTAAAATGGGTTCAATGAAGGAGATCATCATGCGCTTGGATGGTGGGTATTTGTCTTTGGCTGTCAATGGCGTGCAAGAAAAAATTACTCGGATGCGATTCTGTCGAACAGAGGTTCTCTTGTGAAACCGCGTAAGAGGCTGGCACCCAAGATCAAACAGAAATGTGTGGTGAAGTGGTCGAAGAACAAATCTCAGGCGGGAGGTTCGAATGGATTCGCTGATATGAAAATGCTGGGTGTTGGGGTTTTTTTCCGAGGAGGAGGTCATGAAGAGGGCAGAAAATTGCTGAAGGAAAGAAACTAGCTACCCAACAAGTTAGTTTTTCTTTCACAGATGCGGTTTTTAGTAGTCGTAATAGAGCTATTCTCATATCAGAGGCATACCAAGAGGCTAATCTAGTATATGTGGTGGGGGATTTCGGGTTATGTGCCTAAATTGGAGCAAAGGAGGGCAATAGATGTTATTATTATAGAAACTTGAGGAGAAGGGTGAATGAAGTTTTTGGATTAAATTTGGCGGAATGCTTTGAGTGCTTTGGGTGTGATTTTGTGTTTTGGGTGCTGGGTGGAAGGTGGTAGGTGCTAGTTGTGGGTGCTAGTGTGGGATAGAGGGATGCTTATGTGGGCAGTATTTGTTCCTGATGGGGAAAGGTTTTGGGGTTTGAATCAGTGGTGTTTGAATTGGTTTAGTACAATTAGTTTTTCTCTGGGTTGTTATACTTCGGATGCTGCTCATGTGGTTATATTTTGTGTTACAGGGGTAGGAGTCTATAATACTAAGGGGGGTGTATTGGATTGGGATTGTAGAAGATTGTTTTGGCCTAAAAAAGTCTTGTGGATTTTAAAAGATTATATAGAAATATAATGACTTATAAGATTTTAAAAGACTTTTTTTTAAAGATTGTTATGATCAAGATTCTCATGTGTGGATTTTAAAGGATTTATTTCATAAGAATTTATAAGATTTGAATGGATTATATGGATTTATAAGATTTGAAAGGAAAACATGAATTTTTAACAAACATTCAAAGTTATAAGAGCCAATGAAAAAAGTAACAAATAAATGAATAATATAATAAATAAATAAAATGTAAAACCCAATACAATTTTTTCTAATCTTTTAATTATTAGTCAAATTGATGTAACTTCATGTCCTCTTAAGTTGCATTTCTCCACATATCTAAAGCTATGCTAGCCCTTCAAGCATTAACATCTTCTCATACCGCTCTTGGGTTTGAACAATAGGTTCAAAATTATTATCTACATTAGCTGGTGATATTGAAGATAAAGATTTGTCTATTGGTTCAATTGTAAGTTCATCAGAACGACATTCTTTACAAAGGAACTTATATAGTGCTACACATGCTAACACAAGCTCTGCTTGTGTTATAAATAGAAATGGCGCTAACTTAAAAATTGTGAACCGCATTTTAAAAATATCAAATATCTTCTCGATCACATTCCTCAAGGATGCATGGTGAAGACTGAACAATTTATTTCCATTTCGAGGGTCATTGTCATTACCTGCAAAATCTTGTAGCTTCTGATTTTAACCTTAAAAATGATTTATTTAAAAAATGATTTTAATGAAAAGCTTAAACAAATACAATCAAACTCGTTATAAATGATTTTTTTTTTCAATTTTAAAAAGTGTTTTCTTTCGTTCGTCAAATAATCTGTAACAAACACATTCTAAAAGTTGTTTGGTAACTTATGTTGGGTTGAACGACAACCGTGGAGGGAGATGGGAGAGAGGGGGAGAAAGGAGAGAGATGGAGGGAGGGAGGAGAGAGTGGGAGAAAGAAGAGAAATGGAGGGAGGGAGGAGAGAGGGAGAGAGGGGAGAGAGGTGAAGGCATATGGTGAAGAGAAATAAGAATGAAGAATCCTGAGAAATCTCATGTGTTGAGGTGAGACTTTTTGTTACTAAAAAATCACTAAAAAGTCACTTAAAGTCCCACGAAATCCATCTTAAAAAACAATCCATCGAAATCAGGAAGTTTTTGAATACCAGAGGACTTTTTATTACTTGTAAAAAGTCATGATTGAATACCACTAGATTTATATTCTCTCTTTAAAAAATCCTGTTAGTCTTGATTGAATACCACCAAACTTATTTAGATTACTTAAAAGTCTTGATTGAATACCACAAGACTTTTTTATCATAAAATAGTCAATTAAAATCTTTTGAAATCTCAATCCAATACACCCCCCTAATATTAGTTCGATTAAGTAGTATTTCGTTTCAAGTTTGTCTGTCACTTTTGATTCTCTTTTGTAATTGGGTTAGAATATCCCTAATACTCTTCTTCAATACAAATTTTGCTTAACAAAAAAAAGAAAAAAATCAATTTCCATTAATGACTATCACTTGAAAATCAAATCCATTCCTAAAATATTTAATCCATGGATACCAATCAAAGCCACAATATTTGTGATTTTGTTTGACTCCACTCATTTTGAGGATTGGACATAAAACAGAAAAGATCATTTAGATCGACTTAATATAAATGTTTAGAAATACACAGCGTTTTTTTCTGGTTTTTGGTTTAACAGAAATACATATTTCTTTACCAGTACAAACAGTCGTCTCATGTTGCCATAGCAAGTCTGTACTTAATCATACAAAGGTATAAACGTCATGCAACAGCTACAAAGCATCTTCAGGGGATACCACAAGATTTATTCACCAGGGTGTCACTCTCTCTCACCACGTTCCCCCAAAGATGATGATCCACCAAACAAGCTACTTTCCAAGCTTACGCTTCATGGAAAATCTGCCAAAAGCACACAGCTGGCACACCAAAACCTACATACTATTTTTTGCATATTCCGTTGTTTGCTTATGCAGCCGAACCAGCTTGTTCACATAAGTCCAACAGATCCAGGGTCTGAAAAATAAAATGAAAAATCCCACCCCATCAAAGAGAGAAAGAGACAGACACAAACACAGAAACCAACAGTGACAAATCAATATCACAAAATAATTTGAGTAAATCATCATTTTAGCCCCTAAAATTGTAGGAAGGTAGCAAATTTGTCACTCACATAGAAATAGGCAAAGATGTCCCCCAAATTGGAAAAAATCCATCATATTAATCTAATTTGGTGACATTTTTCAATTTGGGAACCATAGCATAGTGAATGTTCTTCAATTTGGAGGACGTTCTTGCCTATTTCTTAATATAAGGGACCAACTTGTCACCGTCCTACAACTTCAGGACCAGAATGGTGATTCACTATAATTTTTTTCTAGATGGAAACAATATTCCACCATACCTCTGGAACTGACAGCTCAAGACGAAACTTTGGACCATCATAATGATGCAATACTGGCCTAAATGCATCCTCTTCCAATGCCTTGCAAAGTTTCCTGACTCGGATTCTTACCTACATATGAAGATGAGGAAAAATCAACTGATTATTCATTTAACACCTTAGACTTAGAGAAAAGATGCTAATATATAGAGTTCCATTCTTAAAATCCTAGATTCTACCTGAGCTGGAAACCTTGACTCGCCTTTGCATTTTTTATCCTCCCATGCAGTTGGATCTATGTTAGAGCCCCCAAAGCTTGATGCCTGCAACAAGGAACTTCCAAAGTAAGCGAAACAACTAAGTCTCAAGTTGTCTATCATCAACTTTTAGTTCCCTTTTTAAAGTCTACTCAAGACATTATATAGAGGTTTTAAAAAAGAGTAATTAAGGAGGCAAGAAAGTTTCCAGATCTTAGAAGGTTCCAATCTCTAATCAGAAGAACATACCCAAGAAATGGAGAAAAACAAAAACAATAGACCAACTTTTAACAAAGTCATTTTCATCTTAAGAAATAGGTATACTTTCACTAGTTATGCCACAACAGCTCAATAGAAATTCCTAAATTCCACCCCTCTAATTCTCTGAGTCAAAGTCAGAGGAGAATGTTCATGACAGAGATAATAATTCCATGCCTACGAAATTTGCTAGGCATAGCACTCTAGTTCTTACGCCACACAAATTGGTTTCATGGCACTGAACTGTTCTTTACTGTAGTCACTCCCCCTGACAAATTTTTGTTAGCCTCATTTCTTACCAATATTATTTAAACAAGGACACAACTTTCAATCCTTCATAGCCCTAAAACTGCACCGACTGAAGCACATCGCAATTAACTGTAGAATGAGAAATTAAGAAAAGCCAACCTCAAAAATGCCATGCAGCTGATGAGTGGTATAGTTATACAGAAACAGAGGTAACCCTGGTGTTATTGCCCTAACAGAATCCCGATATCTCGGAGGCAAACCTACCAAAACAATGGCAGGAGTCAGTCCTCAAGAAGTTCTTGATTTATAATCTTCAAGATAAAAAAATAAATTTACACTTAATTTTCACACACTTAAACGCACTATTTATGCTATATTAGGCTGTGCAATCATCGTGAAATCAAAATCTTAACACAAACAATTTCAACAACCAATTCTTGCCCATTTTCAAAAATTTACGTGACACTTTTTTTCCCTTCCAATCCAATAAACATGTACTATAGATACCACCCCTTTGAAACCGCCAAGTAAATGTAAGGTGTAAAATAGCATAGGTGAAAAGTGTACATATTACTCAGAAAAAATGGCATAAATATCCAAACCATTATCACCAACATGGTTATGAGAATTACCAAATAGCTGACGTTTCAGATCTTCCTGCATTGTGTCATTGTTACAGACAAAAATGTATCCTCCAAGCACCTCATTACGTGGGAGTGTCTCAGCTGCAGGCAAGGTCTTAAACCTTTTGTCAGCAGCGTTTGAGTTGTTGCTTTCATTGTTGTTATTGTTGTTGCAGTTATTGCTAGACTCTTTGTTGTGCTGAATATTACCACTATACTTGTTAGCATTCATGTTTCCCACTAAGTTCATATTGCCTTTCTGGTACACTGCATTCATGTTGTAAACCCCATTCCGAAGTGAGCTTTTACTCATATTTTCAGCAGTTTTAGAGTCCAGATTTAACATGCTTAAGTTGAGAGTGTCAAATTTGTTCTCTTCTTGGAACCCAAATTTATCATTTGACCTTGTTTCAATGGGTCCCTTTGAAAGATCAAGGTTATTCACACGCTCCCCCTTTAATCTTGTCTGCTCAGCCAATTTAGAAGCAACCATAAACCATTTGTGATCCTCTGATGTTTTTGAGTGTCCACGAAGCTCGTCGCCCAATTGCCAGAAGCTGTGCATGGTATCCATCTTTTGAAACCCTAACAAGTTAAAAATACAGCATAGACCTAGGTAAAGGAGCAAATCAAACAAAAAATACAATGAGAACAGGACATAGAAAACACACAAAGCTGAAGAAAAAGAAAAGACATCAATAACATCTTCCTCTTTTGTAGGGGAGCAGGTAAAGTCCATCCAAATATCATATGAATTGAAGGTCAGTGACAGTGAGCAAAGACTATCAAACTAATATAACCAACAAAAATGGTTATGCCGACACAAGTCAAATGCTTGACCACACTTGTAACAGATCAGAAAAGCCGACACCCTACCATTTCCAAATACAGACAAGCAGTAATTCCTACTTCCACTGTTAAATACTACGATTCACTACCAAAGGGTAACAAAAAAATTGTTGACGGTATCAGTTTTCATACCATTTTAAATATGTAAAAAAAAAAAAAAAAAAAGCATAACTTGAAGTAGCTAGGGGAAAATTTCAACTTTATAATCACAATTTCAGTAACTAAAGATAGATTTCTAATGATAAAGTCGCTCTCATGCAGCTCTACACAAAATCAAAGTTACCGTAACTATCCAGCAATAACAAATCTGATACCAAATCCGGAACATAGCAAAACGAGTTCAAATAAACTAAATCTTACCAAAACAGACAGGGAAAAAAAAAAAGAGAGGAAAAAAATCTCCAAGTACACAGAAATAAATAGAATGCAGAAATGGAACAACCAAAAAAAAACTTGCTTCATATCTTGCACAAAAATGAGCATTAAAATTGAAAATTAAGCGAATTATAAGATCGAAAATAAAAAAAAATCAAAGATCCAAAGCTGGTATTCACAAATTCTGAGAAGATTTAGTAAGCAAAAAACAGGCAAAACGGAAGTAAATGAAAATTAACCTCTCAAATCTAGATTTGATTAACAAGATTAATGCACTAGTTGAGCTAATTTCATAGAGAGATGCATGAAGAAAAAGCCCTAGATTTTGGATCAGGATGAGAGAAGGAAAAAAGAGTACCTTTTACGACTTCCCCTGGAACCTGAAGACGCGAGTGAGTGAGAGAGGAAATGAAAGAGAAAGAGTAAAGAAGCTTAACTTAACATGGTTTATATCCTTTTGGTTTTACGGAAATGTCTATCTGTGGTTCAATAAATTACGGGAAATGCCACTTATCATTTTGACTCTGTTTTCCCAAGTAAACTCACGGCGGCTTCTAGGGTGCGCGAGGCGAAGAAGTCTCGCACCGTGAGCGACATCATTTTAACCATTAGATCGAGCAAAAAAATGATCAACGGTCGATAGGCGTCCAAGGCAACCGGTTTTTCCGGTTGCACTTGAAGAGTCTCCATCGTTCCTTCTCACTCCTCCGGCGTCGTTCCTTCTCTCTCCTCCGGCAACCTCCGTCAACCTCCAGCTTTTGACGAAACAGCAAGCCACTGAGCCCATCTTCCATCGCCCCGGACCTGGACGTCGAGCTTGACTCTTCTTCGTCGGGACCCTCCTTCAACGGCGACAGTGCTTCCATTGGTCTCAGGCTGCCGGATCTGCCAATGAATGACTCATTCTGGTTCCTTGACATCGGAGACCGCTCCGAGACCTCGACGGCGACAGCCCCCTCAATGCTGAGGTGCTGAAATGAGAATGAGGGGATTTGGGGGAGTTTTGAGATAGAGAATGGAGAAGCAAAGCAATGTCCATCTCCTTTAGCTGCCGGAGGAGGTTGCGGGGACTCCGGCGACAGTGACGCTAACAAGCAAAGCGAACAACAACAAGAAGCCCTACCAACTTCAGACTAGATCCCCAATCCCCCAAAACCATACCCCTATATCGATCAACTTCCCAAATCCATAACCTCTTCAAATCCGATGCTGCAAACCCGAATCAAGACCCACAATACAAAGAGCGTGAAGAAGTGAAGAAGACCGCCGCGTCAGGCGGCACCCGAGGAAGACCGCGGTGTGAAGGAGATCGTCGCGTCAGCCGCTGCCTGAAGGAGACCGTCGCGTCAGCCGCCGCCTGAAGAAGACCGCCGTCTGAAGGAGACCGTCGCACCAGTCGACGCCTGAAGATGACCGTCGCCTGAAGGAGACCACCGCGTCAGCCACCGCCTGAAGAAGCTCGCCGTTTTGGGTGCAGAAGAGGTTGTAAACAGAGAAAAATATTTTTACTTGCTTTACCTGTTGGAGCCGGTGAAATGAGGTGTTTCATGGTGAGAGACTTTATTAAGTCTCTCACCCTAGAATTTGCCAGTAAACCATTTGCCCGGTTGGGGGTACAAAAACTTACGTTTGCATTTGCACCCTGCCGACGGTGCTTATAACTTTCTTTTTAGTAAATTGTAAACATGTTACGGGTAGGGCTTTGCTATTGGCACCTTGCACTTTACTATTCATACCTTGCAATCTTTCTCTTTCCCAACAATACCCTTGATAATCGTTCTTCCTCCCCCACTCTTCTTCTGCGTTCTCCATCACTGTCACCACACCAGTAGCACCACCTCCAGCCACCGCCACCACATTAAGTCTGCCCACGCTGCCCCCGACCTCCCCCGACAGATCCGAGGCCGCGATCAGAGGCGCGGCCTCACCTGCATCCGCACCAAAGGCCGCAAGGTTGAAGCAAGGATAGAGTCCGAAGGGAAGCAAGGTTGAAGCAAGAGATTGAGGAAGGATAGAAGAGAAGCAAGGTTGAAGCAAGATGATCGCGGCCGTCCCTACGCAAGCTTCCGGATTCGATTTTTCGGATGCTTTGTTCTCCGAATTCGATTTTCCGGATGCTTTGTTCTCCAGATTCTTTCTCAACAATGCCTTCCGGATTCGATTTTCCGGAAGCTTTCCGGATGCTTTGTTCTCCGGATTCGATTTTCCGGATGCTTTGTTCTCCGGATTCTTTCTCAACAATGCCTTCCGGATTCGATTTTCCAGAAGCTTTCCGAATTCGATTTTCCGGATATTATTTCACGAAGGATGATCGCGGGATGGTGCAGGCCGCGACGGTGAGGTCCGGGTTCGATCTACGGCGGTTGGAGTGGCGGCAAGCGGCGTCCGGAGTCGCGGTGTGGGAGGCATGGGAGGCACAAAGGAGGGTTGTCGTGTAGGGTTTTCCAGATTGTATTCTGGTGCAGTGGTGTGGGAGAAGATGAGGGTAGTTTTGGAAAAAAAATTTGGTAAAATCAGGTTGCAAGGTGCCATTAGTAATATGCAATGTGTGAATAGCAAGCCCCTATAGGTATAGAGTATCAATTACCATTAGCTGGGCCGGACATATGCAGATAAGGCTGGCGGCAGCTGCCCCGATCAAATAAATTTTTTAATTAAATTTTTAAATTTTTTTTTCTTCACAAAAAAAATTATATAGCCCCCGTTGCTCTATAATTCTACTCTAAATAACATTAAAAAGGTTTCCCTCATTGCTCTACAACCCTATTTCACATAATATCTTTTATTTTTCCAGTAAAGCTTGGTTACATATATAGAGAAATATTTTTGATAGTGTTGAAAATGAAACAATATACAATAGTCTCAAAATATGAAAACACGTAGAGAATAATTATAATTTATAGAAGTTAAGGTATCTTCAATTTTATGGCTATATAATGATATATTTTTTAATCTCCAATTTCTTACTTAATAATAATAATGTTATTATTTTATCACTTATATATTTATATAACTTTTTATAAAAATATTTACGATATATAATTTTGCCACCACTAATCAGATTTTCTTGGTTCGTCCCTGCCGTGAGCAATATCTAATATTCGTCGGGGACCTGTTGGGCATATAATGTGGTTTCTCCCCTTCCAATCAGGTATTTTCCATACACAATAATCAACATTCGAATCTCTGACCACTTGTTTAAAGTACTCGAGTCCCTTACCAATCGGATCAACCACATGTTTGTAAGAGGTCATAACTATAGGATGATGTTTTGTCCCGCGAATCCATTTTAAAGTTAATTTAAGTGGATTTAAGTTTTAGAAATTAGATTCAACTGTGTCAAAAAAAAAACATTAGATTCAACCTGTTTTGGTGGGTTATATTTTGGGTCGTTTTAATCTGATTGGTCTCTAATATTTTTTTTAAAAATTATATGTTTTTATAATTACAAGCAATAAGATTTTTTGACTTAATCATAATCTTTTATATTATATAATAATATAATTATTTTGATGTTATTTATCTTGAAATTATATTATTAAATATAATATAATTTTAATTTTTTACTTCTTTAGTTTTATGATTTAACTATGCATAATGTTAAAATTTATGCTTAATTGCAGTTTTGGTCCCCTTACTGTTGTTCATATGCGATTTTGGTCCCTAAAGTTTTTTCGTGCACATTTTGTCCCCTTTTTTTAATGTTGCAAATTTGGTCCTTCTGTATAATGTCTGTCAATTTTTTCAATGATCAACATAGAACAACCACTCACCTAAGCACACAGAACCTCTAGTTGAGGTTCTCCATCCTCTGTGTCTCCTTATTCAACATGATTCTGTGATTCCTCTTTGCTATTTACTGTTTTTGTCCCTCATTTATGAGACCTATTTTTGGTTCCACCATATGATCATTTACCACAAAAGCTCAACAAGATATTCTATGCGCTTAGAGCAGTGATTCTGTGTGCTTAGAGGAGTGATTCCTCTATTTTGATCATTGAAAATTGACGGCCATTGGAAAGAATGACCATATTTGTAACATTAAAAAATAGGAGATTAAATGTGTAAGAAAAAAAATTTTAGGGATCAAAATCATACATGACCAATAGCAGGGAACAAAACGTCAATTAAGCCTAAAATTTAAACATTATGTCAGTAAGTCAGGTTGACCCGATCCTATCCTATAAATTATCAGGTCTTGGTAGGAATAGATTCGCTAAGGCCATCTGCATCGGTTACAATTTGCAAGTGCTTAACATTTAAGAACCGGCGCTTAATAAATTGGTAGCGATGCAGTGGGTGCTTATTAAGCACCCCAAAATGGGAGGTGCTTGCACAAGCACTCGTTGCTTGTGGATTTCTCCTGACATGTTCAATTTTTTTTTTAATTTAATACATATTGACATATGAAATGTAAGGATGTAGGGTTATTGGTGGGGTCCATTTAAGAACTTTTTAAGAGTTGCTGGGATGGAGAGATGAGGTGCTTAAGTTATTAAAAATAAAAATGAGTGATGTGTAATGGTGGGACCCATTTAAGAACCCCAAAGTGGGGTGCTGGGATGTGGATGCCCTAACTGACTCTATCGAAAATATCAAGTCAAATTAGAAACATGCTACACTATCCTGACCTGTCCAAAAAATAAGTTGATATTCATAAAAAATAGTACTACAATTTATCCTTAAAAAAAAGTTTCTCTTGATTTAATTCTTAAAATTTCAAATGTTAATTAAGATAATTTTTATAAGAATTGATGTATTTTTAAAACTTATTTTAAAATAGACTAACTTAATTCATATTTGAAATTATTAAAAAAATCACATTAATTCTTTTAATTTTTAAAAAACTTTAAGTGTGTTTTTTTTTAGAAACTAAACACACGCTTAGTTTGTAAATCGTCGATCCATAAGATGTGCTATAAATGACTAGTAACTTGGATCCTTTCAATCATATGTTTAGAATTCGAATCATGGTAATGAGAATAGAATTACATCTATAGATAAAAGAATTGTTCCTTAACTGATATCATACAACATTGAGAGATTAGTTATACGACTATGACCGTTGGAAGTTGGAACCCCATCACTGACCAAAAATAAAGTTTGTACATCGTCGCACCGTGTTGTTGCCAATGACGTGGTGCATTGAATGTGTACTATTCATGTGGCACCCGCTCTCACGCTGCTGGAGATGTTATCGCCATTAATTAATTGTGGTAGACACAAACATAATGTGAGGTACAGATAGATAGACTATGGAATAATTTTTGGATTTAATTGATATATATTGGGGTCTTCTTTGGTGATCAGGATAAGAGAAATAGGATATGATAACTTATTATATTCTATCTGAAACTATTATTTGGTGAGCCAGCAGGATAGGATAAATTAATCCTGTCACCTATCCTATCATGTCCATCTAGTTAAAATTCTATCCTGAGGGGAGTGCTGGATTAGAACTCAACATGATAGGATAAGGTAATTTAAAGTATAATAAAATATAAAAATATTTTATATATAAAATAATTAAGTATAATAAAATAATAATTTAAAGCATAATAAAATATAAAATGGTTACCAAAAAAGGTATAATAAAATATAAAATATTTAAAATAAAATATATTAATAATTATTTTTTAAAATTTATTTTTTATTTTGTCACAAGGATAATTTTGTTATTTTATACTATTTTAAAAAACTGAAAAATATAAAATGTTATTCTAATAATTTACCTATATGTAAAGTAAAAATTAAAAACGAATATTTAAAGTTATTCAAAAAATTAAGTTAAGTTAAACAATATTTTAAAAATTTAAAAAGTTATATTTAATTTTATCACAAGGATAATTTTGTCTTTTTATATAATTTTAAAAAATAAAAATTAAAAAACCAAAATCTAGTAAAATATGAAAACATTTAGAATAAAAATAAAATTTTTAAAATTAATACTAAAATTACAATGCTATCCAGTTGGTTATCTGGTGGACACCAAACGTCGGATAGGATAACAGTTTATCATGCTCATATCATATCCTACTGCTATCTTGCTCTCTTATCATATCCGCCCCTATCTTATCCTGATCACCAAACGAGCCCTGATAGTATAAAGATTTTTTTATATAGTCAATCAATTAGAAATTGACATCTCATTAAAAATCTTTGAGCAACTATATGAGTGCGTTTGATTTGTAAAAAAATAACTGATTGAACAATATAAAAATAATTATTTCATGTTTGATTTGTAAAAGTGATCACGGACAAGACAAATAAAAAAGGGGGTGAGGGACTAGATAAAATCCAAAACCTTGTCCCTTATCAAAACATGTGATAACTTTTTGTCTCATGACCATACTTTCCAAAAAGATAAAATTATCCTTACTTATTTATTACATATGTTCATTAACGTAAAGTATTTACGTTTACGTTGTTATAATATAAGTATAATATATATTATAAAATAATATTATATGTTATATTTATAATTTATAATGCATATATTTTACATAATATATAATATTATATCACACTATAATATATATTATATAAAATAATTTTATATTATATATATTATCACAATTGGAATTGCAGTAAATTTAACATTATTTTGTTTGTCTGTTCATTGTCCACCATATATGCCATATAAAGTAAAAAGTTGTCCAGTAACTTACAAGTTTGTCTAGTACTGTTTTGCATGTCCTGTGGTTCAGTTTGTATCAAACATACAACGTAATATCAATATTTTTTAAAATCAGACCAATCGGAGGGTTGGAAAGGAAAGCAGTTCAAAGTTCAATCGGTTTAACTAGTGGTCGAATCAAGGTATACATACATACATACATACATGAGAAGAGATTGATTTACATTAGTTAAGTTATTTTTTTGTTACACCCACACTCAATTAATGATTTTATTTTCATCCAATGGTATAAACTATCAAAACAACAATTATCATTGGCTGAAAATAAAATCAACATTTTTTTTTATGCATGCATTATGGGCAACAAATTTGTCCCTCATTTCTGTTTTATGACATCCATTTATCACGTAGAGATGTTTCATGGTCACATATTGAGATTAAGTACTCGTGTGTTAAGAAGACAACATGTAAGATATGCTATGTAGAGAGAGTCTCTAGTTTCCAAATTTGACTTTTGCGCATTTTCTCTAATCTTTTTATTATTTTTTCATAATAAAAAGGTTAGTGATCTGAACTATGACATGTTTGGATGGATAATTATGGTCGTGGACTTTGCTGCATGGGTGGGATTTGAGACACCCGATGTCTTATTAAAGAACAACCATAATTAAATACTCCTTATTCCGTTTTATTAGCGTTAGCGCAAATATACACTCAAAAATAGTATAAGCCGTGGTAATAAAAAAAAAATAGTATAAGCCGTGGAAGCGATAAATTAAAACATTTAAAACATACATAGGGAAATGAAATAAAACGCAGCAGATACATACATAATATGTATATAAGTCACCATCAAGTACTGTCCATCCAATAGAGGGATCATAGCCCTTAAAACTATACATCTAGTGAAAAAGTAAAAGAAACAGATACACTGGTCTCTAAAGAAAGATAACAAAAACAGGAACAAACATCATCTACTCACCCGCCTCTCACAAAATACATCAAAATCAAAAGCAAGCTCACAGAGTCTCTCCCCTAGCAGACGCTACCGACAAACCATATCATAGATGATATGGGTATTTGGAACTACCCTCGCCCCCGCCGAATGTACGATGATAAACTCTAGCATCTCTGGTCTTGACCCTGGGCTCCCACAAGGACTCATCGTTGCTCATCACAACCCTGCGGCGACGGAATTGGTGCATCGTCTGTACACTCCTCCTCCTCGTACCTCTGTAAACTCGGCCAACTCCATCGCGAACCTCAAAGAGGTCCATCATGTTCCATTATGTCGTCTGGGAACTCACGCTAACGAGACAGATACCACATCTTCGTGAAAGGCAGATGCTAAGAGATACAATATGAGCCGCGCAAAGGGAAGAACGGTCCTCCTCCTAGACGAATGTAGATGTTGACCGGGCTGACATAACACATGAAGAACTGTGAGTGGTCGACCTGCCACCCACGGTCATCATGATACACAATCTCAATATCCCCCAAGGTCTGGAACCTTGACGGGATCCTCTGCAGGTAATGCATTGGGCGGTGCTTTGGTCCTATCACCGTCATGGTACGGGTTCTACTGCTCATCTAACAAACTGATACATACACAGAAAGAAAAGGGAAAGAAGGGACATAAGCATCTAAACAAAGCCATAAACAGGATGGGGAACACAGTACATCATGATATCAAACAACAATCATACATAAACAGCAAATATCACACTACAATAACTTTTGTTTTTAGTGGCAATTATTTAATGGCAATAAACTAATTGCCATTATTTTATAAACTTACATTAAATTTTTATGGCTAAACAATATTAGTCACTAAAAGAATAATTAATAACAATTACACCATTTATCTGCTTTACATTTATCTGCTCTACCACCGTTTCATCACTCCCTTCACTTTCCCAAAACCACCGTTTCATCACTTTGTCAGATTTGATAAAATCACTCACGATTTTTTTCCTCTTCTTCCTTTCCTCAACCTCAACCATCGATTTTCACCAAATTAGGTAACTGTTCTTCAACCTCGTTGTTCTTGGTGTTCATTCTCTCTCTCTCTCTCTCTCTGTGCTTCCGTTCACATTTTCTCTCTCTTTGCAATGTCTTTGCAGAGCCGTTGAAGGATTTGTCCACATTGAAGATTCAATTTCACTCTGCAGAGTGTTCGTGAGCAAAGAACAATGATCACGGTTGACTTTCAAGATTGACAACTTGTTCACTTGGTAGGTTGATGGTTTATGAGGTGGGGAAAAGATCTGTTACTCTTGAAGTTACTATAATTAGGTTTGCAGATTTTGTTTTTGTGGATTGTTACCTAAAAATTTAGTTGGTTGTTTATTCTATCAAATTGTAATTTACATGTTTCTAATATTTGAGTTGTGGAACTTGAAAAATCTGTTTTCTGTTTAATAATTGTGTATTTAGCTAGATATTTGATTTTAGGAGTAAAAACATAGTTCTGCCTCTGCCTTTGATTTGTAAGTGCTTGTGTTTGGTCTGTTGTTCAAGGTTAGTGAGTCTATTTGCTTTTCTTTGTTAGCATCATTTTTGTTTTGCAGATATAATTAAATTTAAAGATCTTGTTAGTTTTTTTTTTTTGTTTAGTATTGAACCTCTGGATATTTTGTTGTTATGCCACTGATTTAACAAGCCATACTACTTCAGATTTGGTTTTATTAGCCACTTTAATTCCACGGATGATGCTTCCCTTGATGGTGTATTTTATATTGTTGGCCTGGTTTACTTAAGTTTGGTTTTTGGGTGTTGTTGCTGAGCTTTGTAACATAGTGAAGAATTATATCTTTAATAGCAGAACAAGCATCCGATCATTCTTTGGTTTAGAAGGGTCTTTGTTAATATGTTCTATTTGTTTGGCCTCTTCTTCTTAAGATGCAGACTTGAGTGGTTCTTGCAAGCCTATTATTTCCTTTCCTCAAATTTGCTGATGCGGATTGCAGAAAAATCCATTTAAAATTTATGATGTGGATTGCTGCTTATTCCATTTATAATAGGATTATTTATAGTGCCCCTGTTGGCTCCATGTCCTTGGTAACATACTCAAGTGATTGGTTTCCGATGTATTATATTGTATTGATAAATTGAATTTTAGTATGATTTATTGGGAACATTTGTATGTCATAATTTAAGTGTATAGTGAATGATTTGTACAACAAATATTATTGTCGTTAAAACTTTTGTTAATCAAATTATACATGCTTTGAGTGGCAAAAAAATCTTAGTATTTAGTGGCAATAGTATTTGTTACAAAAAACCATCTAGAATTTTTAGCGGCAATAAAAAAAGCTACTAAATGAGCTTAGAAGACAATTCTAAAATCATATTTAGTGGCCAATAAAATTGTTGCTAAAAGTCATGATAATTGCCACTATAACTTTTGACTTTTAGCGGCAATTATTTGGGCCTTTACCAGCATTTCTTATAATTGTTGGAAAAGCTTTTAGCGACATTGGATACGCCGGCTAATTATTAATTGCTGGTAAAAGGTTTTGACGGCCATTATTATTGCTGCCAAAGGTCATAATAATTGTCGTCAAAAATACATTATGTTGTAGTGTCATCCGAATCACTCTTTCACAAACAACCTTAATTATCCTACTAGGATCAATCCTTTAAGGAGTCACACTCCTATGCATGTCGGCAGATCTCTCACACTAGGGATACTGATCCCCCGAACATTCTCTCACGAGCCTTCCTTACCCAAAGAATGCCAGTTGGTTTGTCATGGTCTCCTTGGAAGGTCCACCTATGACTAGAACACTCCGCAGATGTCGAGGATTGATCCGGGCCCACTGAGACCACGACACAATGGGTGCAAACCATTGGTCACCTTCAGTCAATCCGAACCTGGCTACATCCCCAAGGTTCCCTTAACTATCCCACTTGCATTTCGTACCCGCACCCCGGTAGACTAACCTCGCATGACTCCCAGTCACACGGCTCGCCACTTTGGCAATATGTTACACATAACCTAATTTGACACCGGTACTAAATACTCACTTACACGTATCACGATGCCCTAGGCATCCAGAACGTCATCTCGGTTCCCATATATTGCTTTCATAATCCTTTCATAACCAGAGTACCCTGAGGATGTCAACTAGGGTTCTAACAGCACAATAGTCAAACAACCTCAACAACAGCATAAAATACATATCCTTGTCATCAACATCAATATTATATCATGTTATCATCATCCACCATCAATATCAAATAATATAGTAAAGCATATAGCAAAAAAAAAAAAAAACATCAAGCAGCACTGACATCCATAAGCAGTATAAAGCAGGTAAACATGCAACCTTAACAGAATCACTTAAACCAATAATTTATCCTAATGTCGATAAGCATACCGTAACTAAATCCTCGTATACAATTTCAAAACCACTTTCATTATGGATTTAATCACCGTAGGCTATTCGACAACTAGTAGGGTTTGAGGAACCCACACACACAGTCTAACGTACGATACTGTGCTTGCCTCCCTGTCGTGTCAGATACTTTCTCCCCACTTTGTATACACTTGTCGACGCCTCGACCATGCTCTTCCTTCCTCCCTCGCTACTACCACGTGTCTAATAGAGCTCCCAAAGGCTCCGAAATTTTCCCTAACACATGGATGCAGTCCCGACAACGTCATAAACCCTAATCTTGCAACAGTTTTACAAACAAAGTCAGAATAGAAGCAAGACTGAAGAAAGAAATAAAATAAAAATGTCGACTGAGACACCCCGTTGTGCCATTAGATTAAAACCTCATTAATTAACTTCTTAATCGCACGCTTAACGTTAAACGTATATACTGAAATACGTAAAAATTAAAACTTAACTATAAACATACAGCGTATGAAATTTAAACCATCACACCATAGATAACATACATACACACCATATGTTTGTGCACCCGAGTATCAAAACACTGTCTAAGGTATCCTATCAGTAGGATCCCTTGCAGGTGCATATTTAAAAAAACTAATATTTGCGGAAATATAAAACATCTTAAGACACACTGGCCATAAACTTCTTAAACTCGAACACCCTAATTCACAGCTCGTCCTCTCGCCTCCGGTTCCTACGGAGTCCCATCCAGCTCCTCGGTAGCTAGTTCCTCCACCGGATCTTCTTATACGATCACACGATAAAATATATACCAAATACAGAAAATAGGGGATAAGAAACAGTTCTATCATCAAAAGCGGAAAAGAATCATAGCATTTAATATAACAACAGTCACAGACACACATCACTCAAAATCAACAATCATCCTTACTTTACGATATCATCCTCTACCCTCAACTCATGCAATCTAATCTTTATGCTGACGTGGCCACTACCAATCCTTTCACACATCCCGCATTGGGAATGTCAGTCATTCGTCCAAGCGACGCGTTCCTAAATCTCGGTGCACAATCTCTTCCATGGTGAGAATGCTCATGCAAAGCATTGACACTATAGCTGCACATTTTACCTGGTGCACACCCTGTCCACTCCCGAGGGTGCTCATGCAAAGCATTGACACCATAGCTGCACAACCTAATATCTAAGTTGGAACGGTCTAGCGAGAACTTCGGACCTCATGTATTCCAAACACACGGTTGTGAACAACAATGCAAACATTTGAATCTCACTGACTCGCATCAATAACAACCTAGTGCCTCAAGCTTCCATCATAGCCTCAACTCGCATTCTATGTCACATCTCATCTATAAAATAATAAATTTAGGCTAGGCACATCTAGGTCACATCTCATTTAGCCGTCGGTACTTACATTGGTGCAACAACATCAATTTGATGGAGGGGTGCATGAAGATCCTCACAGACATATCTCGCGTTTCTTGGAGATATGTGATATTTCAAAATATGTTGGAGTTTCAGATGATGCATATCGCTTGCGTCTATTCCCTATCTCTCTTCGGGATAAAGCGAGCGATTGGTTGGACTTGAACATGGATCGTGAAAGCATCACTACTTGGGAGGACATGGCTCAGAAATTCCTTACAAGGTTCTTTCCTCCTCAGAAGGCGGCTCAATTGCAAAAAGCCATTACTTCTTTCAAGCAACATGATGATGAAACTTACAATGACGCTTGGGAGTGGTACAATATGCTATTAAGAAGGTGTCCATCTTTTTTCTTTGATTTCGTGATGAAGGTGCAAAACTTCTTCAATGGTTTGAAGGGTCGTCAACAAATGATTTCTGATGCTGCAGCTGGTGGCTTTTTTTCTTGCAAATCAGCAGAGGATGCATTGGCTTTGTTAGAGAAGATGTCCAAGAATGAATACAACAGAGCCAAGGAGGACCGTAACATGCAAATATCAACTCCTCATAATTCTGCATCAGGAATGAGTGCTAGTTCCATTGAAGCTATTCTAGAGCAAAATGCACTTTCGAAGAAACAGAACGAAGCATTTACAAACAAGATGAAGGTTAATACAATAAGAGAGGGGTTGCCTCCTGGTTGTGACTTTAGTGATGGTGATCAGGATAGTGCCAGTTTTCCAGGTAATTTCTCACAGGAGCATGTGGATTTGTGTCACAATTTCTATGATACGATTCCTCAGCGGAATGATTATCAGGTGAATAGACAGAACAACTACCACTAGGGTCAGAATTGGAACTCAAGAGCCAGGGATCATCCAGGTTTCTCTTGGAGTAGCACTAGTGGAGTGTTGGGAGGAGGACAACAGCAGCAACAGCATCAAAGGCCGTATTATGGGAATAATCAGAATAATCAACAAGCTTTCCCAAGGTCAAACCAATTGCAAATCACGGATGGAAACAAGCAACCTTGGGAGGTGGCAATTGAGAAGATTAGTGAGGCCATTGAAAAGTAGACAGTGCACATGGACATAACAATTGACAAATTAGCAACTCATACAGGTGCAGCTGTAACACCCCGTTTTTCGTAAGTGTTTTTATAAAGCCGGTTTTATTAGGTTAGAGTTGTTGGTTAAGGGCTAAGTGGGATTATGGCTTAAAAGTCCCTTTCTGGTACATGAGCATGCCCGTGCTCATTGAATGCCCGTGCTCATTACACGCCCGTGCTTAAAGTCAGAAGTATGTTTATGATTTTAAGTTGAGCACGCTCGTGCTCAACAGTGAGCACGACCGTGCTCAATGTGCTGACCGCGTCTCGGTGACGCTAAGTTGAGCATGACCGTGCTCAGGTCCGAACTATATATCCTTTTGTAGAGGCCGAGGGTTTACGTAAAAACCCTACTTTTGGTGGCTGCCACTTCCCTAGTGCGGCCAGAATGATTTCCTCTCCTTTTGTTCATTCAACTCAATCTGTTCTTGAGTATTGGAGACCGTTGGGGAGTTTTGGTTCATCTGTGCTTGATATATAGGTAAAGTTCTTCCCTTTTGGTATTTTCCTTTCATTACCTTGATTGGAAACTGAATTGGTTTGTGTTTTTGGTTAATCAAGGTGTAGCATCGGACTAAACCGCTCATGGGGACGTGATCAGTTTGACTGTTAGAGCAACCTTCAATCTAGGTATGGGGAGAAGGTTAGTGTAACCATAAACAATGGGGGTAGTGTAAGGTGAAGGGGTTCCCTATGACCCCGGTGTTGTTTTATGTTATATGATTATTATGTTAAATGCTGTTCTGTCAATAACATGCTCTATTTGGTCGTTTTGGTCTGAATATGTATGTTATAGACATGTTGGTTATTAGTATAAGCATGATGATATGTTTTACCAACGGTTGATATTGTGACTTGATAAAACTGTTGCTGTTATGATTGTTGTGTTGGAGACCTTGAGGCTAATGTTTTAATTGATAAATTAGGCTTAAAAACGAGTTAAGATGAATGGGTTAATGAATCCAAAAATTGGTTAGAATTCTGACCTGAGACTCCGCCCAGAACAGTACTGTCGTGCATTAAGCACGGTCGTGCTGAACTGGGAGCATGCCCGTGCTCCTAGTTGAATTCTAGAAAATGGCGGCACTGTTTAGCACGACCGTGCAGGACAAAGAGCACGACTGTGCTGATGAGCACGACCGTGCTCAACAGAAAGCACGATTGTGTTTCACTTAAGGGGCAACACGCCTTTCACGTGTTCAAGCACACCCGTGCTGGGGTTTAAGCACGACCGTGCTCAACCCTCCTGAACAGAAACAGAATTAAAGGGCTTAAGGGGTTCCAAACCCCATTTCCCCAATGATGATAAGTTGAGATAGCTAATCAAAGATAAAGATTAGACAACTGGGTTAATGATGATCTATGATAACTAAAGTTGATTAAGATAATAAAATGATAAGTTGTACCTTGGTGCTTATTGGCCAAGGGGGCCTTGATCCCACGGTTTGGGTCTAAAGTGTTGTTAATGTTGAAGTCTTGGGTGCTTATTGACCCAAGCATGTTGAGTTGAACCTTGGTGCTTCCCGCGGTTTGGGTCTAAGGTTACGTTGAATGTTGATGTTGAAGTCTTGGGAGCTTCATGGCCCGAGCAAGGAGGTGGTTGAGATTGTTTGTTGTTGTGCCATTTGCATATAGCATTGGAGTTGTTGATGGGGGAGGTTCGACATAGGGGAGATCACCCGAGAGTACGGTGATCTGGCCATCCATGGTAGGTCACCCGATGGTTTGGTGACCGCGGCCCCCCGTGATGAGGCATCCACGGTTTGATGCGTTGGCTATCCATGGGGCTCACCCAAGGTTTGGTGAACTACCGGTGTTGGTGCTTCTATGGCCAATACGGATATGTAACTCCAAAGTCGTTCATCCTGAGTTAGTTTGGATCCACATGCATAGATGGAGTAGTGGAGTAGTCGATGCATTGCATAGCATATCATACTTGGTTGATATGATATGGTTGGATGTTGATGTATGCTTATGGTTGTATGCTTACCTTATTTCCTATCTCCCTGCCGTATATGTTTGCATGAACTTACTCCCTGTTATTTATTTGTGTTTGGCCTGATCGACATTTTGCAGAGGATGACCAGCAGCCTGGAGAGGAGTAACTCTGAGGAGCCACCACTCATAGTTAGGGCCTTCTTTTTGTTAGATAGTTAATTTCAGTTGTTTTTCCATGATGTACGGAATGGTTATACCAGCTCTGTTGTGACATCGGGTTGGGACGTTGTTATTGTTTTATTTGTTTATTAGTTTTTAAACTTGGCTTATTTTCCACGTTGTAAACTGGTTCATGTGGGGCTTTTCTACCCATGGACAAATGTTTTATTTTATCCAGTAAATGCATGTTTTTGTTTTTAATTGTTTTTTATATTAAATGCCTTATAACATGCGGGGTAGAAGGGTGTCACATTTAGTGGTATCAGAGCAGTTCGCCCTGTCCGGACGTGGTATGAGTCTGTTGTGTGCTTTAGTTTGAATTGTCTATGCTTGTTATAGACAATGATGCTTTAAGTTAGTTGCTTGTATCTTTTACTCTCTTAAGTTTCTGTATTAAGAGTTGTTTTAGGTATGTACAGGAACTAATGGCCGGTAGAGGATGCAACGATCAGGCAATTGTGGATGCATTGGCACTTTTGCCAATGCTATCGGACAGGTCAACCATAACAACAACGGTGGGCTAGCTGAGTTCCAGGGACTGGATAAGTTCCAGAGGAACAACCCTCCGTCGTTCAAGGGAGCGTATGATCCAGAGGGAGCATTGTTATGGCTGAGGGAGATAGAGAAGATCTTCCATGCGATGGATTGCAACGATCAGCAGAAGCTTATCTTTGCTACTTTCATGCTCACTGAGGAGGCTGAGCATTGGTGGGACAACTGCAGGCTGAGGGCACAGCGGTTACATGGGCTGTGTTCAGGCAGAGGTTCCTGGAGAAGTACTTTCCGGTAGATATTAGGGACAAGAAGGAGATGGAGTTCTTGTCTTTGAGGCAGGGGTCGTTGTCAGTTGGTGACTATGCGGCCAAGTTTGAGGAGCTGGCTAGGTACTACACTCCATATCAGCATGAGACAGATGACCGCTCTAAGTGCGTCAAGTTTGAAGCTGGACTCCGACCTGAGATCAAGCAGGCCATCAGTTATCAGGAGATTAGGATCTTTCCAATTCTGGTCAACAAGTGCAGAATCTACGAGGATGCCAGTCAGTTTAGAGTTGCTAGTTCCAGAGGACCGGATAGTCAGTGTGGCAAGAGGACTGATCAGAGAGACAAGGGTAAGCAGCGGTATGCTCCAACCGGCAAGGATTTCAAGCAGAGTGGCAAGAAGCCACCGTTTCAGCAGGATGGGTTTAGGGGCGGGTTCTCTAATGCCTCTAGACCCATGAGGTGCGGCAAGTGTGGTGTTGCGGATCACTACTCGTCTCAGTGCAAGGAGACGCAGGTTTTCTGCTTCAGATGTGGCAAGCCAGGACACATCAGCCGAGAGTGTGAAGGAGCCAAGGCCGAGCCTCCTAGCGCCAGCAAGAATCAGAAGTCCCAGGCCAACCGACTGAAGACCACTAGAAGAGTCTTTACTCTTAGTGGAGCTTAAGCCTCTGAGTCTGATGACTTGATCCAAGGTACATGCTTTATTGATGGAACTCAATTGACTGTGCTGTATGATTCGGGTGCTACTCACTCGTTTATCTCGCATGATAGGGTCATGAGTCTTAAATTGCCTGTTACTTTTCTTGAGTTTGATTTGTTGGTTTCTACACCCACAAATAAACCCGTTTCTACTTCTTATGCATGCAAGAACTGTCATATAGTCATAAATGATAAAAACCTTTATTGCTGATCTTGTATGCTTGCCTTTGAAAGACATGGATATTATTCTAGGCATGGACTGGTTATCTTCCAACCATGTCCTCCTAAATTGTTATGATAAGACCCTGATTTTTGGAACTCCAAAGGAGTCTAAGATTCCGGACCTTCTCTCTGCCAACCAAGTTCAAGTTTCGATGAGAGACGAAGCCCAAGTATATATGATGTTAGCTTCCCTGGAAGTAGAGAGCAGCCTTCCTGACGTCGCCAGCGTGCCTGTTGTGCGGGAATTTCTTGAAGTGTTCCCGGGGGATGTTTATAACTTACCCCCAGAGAGAGATGTTGAGTTTACCATAGACTTAGTGCCTGGCACCGGGCCAATCTCCATAGCACCCTATAGAATGTCTCCTCTAGAGCTAGCTAATTTGAAGGAACAGTTAGAGGACCTGATGAAAAAGAAGCTCATTAGGCCGAGTGTATCTCTGTGGGGAGCACCTGTGTTGTTGGTGAAGAAGAATGATGGTAGTATGAGGTTGTGTGTTGACTATCGGCAGCTCAACAAGGTGACCATAAAGAATCGGTATCCCCTCCCTAGGATTGATGATCTTATGGACCAGTTGATGAGCGCTTGCGTCTTTTCTGAGATAGATTTGAGGTCAGGGTACCATCAGATTCAGGTTAAGTCTGAGGACATCCCGAAGACAGCGTTTAGGATGTGATACGGTCACTACGAGTGCCTGGTTATGCCCTTTGGTGTGACCAATGCTCCTGCGATGTTCATGGATTACATGAACAAGACCTTTCACCCTTACTTGGATAAGTTTGTGGTGGTGTTCATAGATGATATCTTAGTGTACTCCAAGAGCAAGGAGGAACATGAGGAACACTTGAGGGTCATCTTGTAGACCCTTAAGGAAAAGCAGTTGTACGCTAAGTTGTCTAAGTGTGACTTCTGGTTAGAGGAAGTGAGCTTCTTAGGACATGTCATCTCTGAGGGTGGCATAGCAGTGGACCCAGCTAAGGTAGAGACGGTGCTCCAGTGGGAAGCGCCAAAGTCAGTGACTGAGATTAGGAGTTTCTTGGGGTTAGCCGGGTATTATAGGCGGTTCATAGAAGGTTTCTCTAAGATAGCTTTACCCTTAACCCGTCTCACCAAGAAGGGACAGTTGTTTGTGTGGGACTCTAAGTGTGAAGAGAGTTTGAAACCCTTAAAGATAGGTTGACATCAGCACCAGTGTTAGTTTTGCCAAATCCTAGTGAACCCTTCATAGTTTACTGCGATGCTTCTAAGTAAAGGTTAGGTGGTGTGTTGATGCAGAATGGTAAGGTAGTTGCTTATGCTTCTAGGAAGTTGAAAACCCATGAGAAGAACTACACTACCCATGACCTAGAACTAGGGGCTGTGGTATTTATCTTAAAGATCTGGAGGCATTACCTATATGGAGCGAGGTTTGAGGTTTTTAGTGATCATAAAAGTTTGAAGTACCTCTTTGATCAAAAGGAGTTGAATATGAGGTAGCGTAGGTGGATGGAGTTCCTAAAGGATTATGACTTCAAGCTGACCTATCACCCAGGAAAGGCCAATGTAGTGGCCGACGCCTTGAGTAGGAAAACCTTGCATGTATCCGCTTTGATGGTTAGGGAGATGGATCTGATTGAGGAGTTTAGAGACCTTAGTCTAGCTTGTGAGTTTACCCCTAAGAGTATTAGGTTTGGAACCTTGAAGGTTACCAATAGCTTGATGGACCAGATTAGAGAGGGTCAGAAGTTAGATAAGTTTCTCTTGGACCAGCGAGAGTTGCTCACTCAGGGTAGAGACCTAAGTTTTAAGGATGTCAATGATGGTGTCTTTAGGTTCAAGGATAGAGTTTGTGTGCCTGATGTTCCTGAACTTAGGAAGTTGATCCTTGAAGAAGGACATATGAGTGGATTGAGTGTACACCTAGGTGCCACTAAAATGTATCAGGACCTTAAGAGGATGTTCTGGTGGCCTAGGATGAAGAAAGATATGGCTGAATTTGTATATGCCTATTTAGTGTGTCAGAAGGCTAAGATAGAACACCAAAGACTATTAGGTAAGTTGCAACCTTTGAGTATCCCAGAATGGAAATAGGATAGCATCTCCATGGATTTTGTGTCTGGACTCCCTAGGCTCCAGCTGGTTTTGAGGCTATATTGGTTGTTGTGGATAGACTGACTAAGTCTGCCCATTTCATTCCTATGAATATGGAGTATCCATTGGAGAATTTGTTGTTTTGGTTTCAAAGACTCAAGAGGGGGTGGGGGGGGGGGGGGGGGTGAATTGAGTTTTCAAAAATTCTTCCTTTTCAAAAACTTACTTTTCAAATCAGATTTACCTCAGGATCTTTAACAGATTCAGAAAGGGCTTTTTAAGATTCAGAACAGATAATACAGGTATTAGATACAGGCCTTAATCAGTCAGCAACTGAAGTTACAATATATCAGTTTCAGTTTCAGTGATCAAGAACAGTTTTAATCAACTCAGTTTTGAACAATTAATAACTCAAGATTGATTGCAATAATACTTCTGGTTTCAATTCAAATTAAACAGATCAAGTTCTCAACTTTAACAATCAGGTTTTATAGCATACAATTCAATCTTTAAGAAACAGAAACAGTTTGTATATGATTGAGTTTTAAGCCTTGCAATTCAAGAACAGGTTATTCGCAATTCAGTTCAGAGAGTAAGCCTTTAAGATTAGATTTGAACAACACAGATTAGATTGCAGTTTGCACAAAGTTCAATCAGGTATTTCAGATCATTACAGAAACAATATTGAACAATGTATATCAAGAACTCAGTTATATGCACAATACAGAAATTAAAGAGCTTTGAGTTTAGAAATACCACACAACCAGATTTATCCTGGTTCAGTCACCACCACTGTGACCTACATCCAGTCCCCACTCCACATGTGGGATTTCACACACTAACACAGCAAGCTTTAGCCAGGTAGCTTGAAAAACCTTTACACCACATAGCACTTCTTTCACTTCTAGGATACCACACCTCTTGTGAAGAAGCCTCAATGTTCTTCCTTAGGATTCCTCACCCTAATCACACAGAGAGACTCCCTCTCTCTTATAATCAAATAAAAACAGAAAGATTGATTTCTAAACTCTCAAAAGTTGAATACACAAATTGAAGCTCTAACAAGATGAAACACTCTTTTCACAATAAGCTCAAGAAAGATGATGAATGATTTTCACAATTGATCTCTCAAATTGATTTCGTGTGTTTATGATATGATATCAGTATTCTATTGATCCCACTTTATATAGAAAACAAGTTGTAACCGTTTGGGATCAGTCCAAACAGATTTGGGTCTGATATCAGAATCAGTTAAACTGATTCAAGTTCTTGGACAAGGGTTGAGTACAGGGATGTATTAACGATTTTATATACTGAAAGTTTCTGTACACCTGTGTAATACATGGCTGTACGAGTTCTTTTAAAAACTTGATCTTGGTTAATCCACCAGTACCATCAGTACACCTATTCAGTACATTTATGTATTAATGAACATCAGATTTTTCCATAAACTTGAATACACGAGTACATAGCATATGTACAGGCCTGTATTCAGTTAACCATTTATAACTGATCTGATTTCATGTTATTCATAGGTGTAGTACATCTATGTACTGAATATCAAGAACTTTATATTCATTTGTCAGTTACAGGAAATGATATACATCCATTGAATACATGGCTGTACTGACAAGGAATCTTCTTAATTTCCAAAAATCATTTTCATTAAAAACTTATTCCTTTCTAATTCCTTTCTAATGCAGGTTATGTAAAATGATTTTCTTCATGCATCATTTCAACTGAGCTATTTGTGAATAAGAGATTTCTTCTCTTACAAATCATCTAAGACTTAAATCTAAATCTTCTTTAAGCTCTTGTCTTGATGACTCCTTGATGTTTGTCCTTGCTTGTTGCTCCTTGAGCTCTTCAAGTTCTTCTTTGGATATTCTCCTTTAATTGCTTACAGAGCTTGATAGATTCAGCTTGATACCTGTCTTTGCAATTTGATACTAAAACACTTGCACACACATTAAATTGTATATTTGTCATATATCAAAATCTCTATGTCATTGAGTCTTACAAACTCCCCCTTTTTGATTATGACAAAGCTTTTTAACAAATTCTTAAATCAGAGTGTAAGTGTAGCAGAAGCTAAGTGTTTTTGTCAATTCATAAATCATGGTATAAAAACATTTAATAGCACATGGTATCAAAGCATATCAGAATATTTATATATGATAACTCCCCCTGAATCATATATGCTCCCCCTCAACATATGCAGTATTTAAATTTGTTTCCTTTCTTTATATCATACATTTTCCTCCCCCTTTTGGCATCATAAAAAAGGTAAAGAAATAACCATTCAAATCAGTAGAAAAGAAATTCAACCATAGCATAGCATATTAAAGATGTTCATAACAGAGGGATAGTGCAGGAGAATTAAAATAGAATCCATCAAACAATTACAGACCAAGGCATTTAGCCTTTCAAAACAAATCAAAATAAGTTCTAAGTCCTAAGAACTCCTAGAACTAATTGTCTCGTTGGCCTTGAAGTGATGGTTCAGCAGAGGTGTCTTCATTTTGTTGCTCAGCTTCCTCCACAGCAGCTCTTGCCAGTTCAGCAATGTTGAAATTTTCTGGTTCAGGTGCAGGAGGTGCAGGGTTAGGAAAATCAATTCCTAGTGCTTCTTTGATCTGATCAACACTCTTTTCCAGTTTAGTCATCCTCGTGGTCAGACTTGTCAATGCATTCAGTTGCACTGTGTGTCTCTTGATTTGTCTGCCATCCATGTTTCTTAGCATTACTAATATCTGTTGAGAAAATTCAGATGCAGCACTTCCTTGTGCATCAGATGGTTCAGTTGTAGTTGCTCCCTTGTTTCCAGTTTTCCTTATCCATCTTCCATCTTCTCTTTTCAGTCTCATTTTGCTCACAATTTCTTCACCAAACTTATGAGTTCCTTTTCTTCCAAGTTTCTTTTCTTCTCCATCAAAAGAAACATTAAAGTGAGCCAGGATTTTGCAGACCAGTGCAGGGTATGCAAGCATCATCTTGCTTTTTCTGCATTCTAACATGTGAGCAGCAATACAATATCCCCAACTTATTTGTTTTTCATTCAGCATTGCCCACATTAGCATTAAATCATAATTCTGCAGTATGGAGTGATTTCCTCCTCTCGGAATCAAAATTCTGCAAACCACATAATGTAGAAGCCTATCCTCTACACTCATCACACTAGTGTAGGTAACTCTACCTTCAGGTTCATCAGAGAGAACTAAGTCTACTCTAGCCATTTCCCTATCATATTCATCATACCATTCAGCTTGTGGACCATTTCCAGCAATGCTAGGTCCATAAAAAGGTAAATTTGCAAGGTTGCTGAATTCCTCTAGTGACATTTTGATCTTTATTCCTTTAACTTCAGAGCTAATTCCATTAGCATTCATCTCAAAATTTGAGTAAAAGATCTTAACCAGAAATGGATAGTAATCAACTTGAGTTTCTAGAAATTCCTTGACCTTTTGACAGATTAATATCTCAGTGAAATTGAAAGAATTATCATCAAAATACTTAAAGTCCATTATCCAAGGTTCTAGGATTCCTCTATCTTTGAAATTTTGTCTAAAGAACTCCTTCTGATTATCAGTGAGGGAATACCTTTGGAGAAGAACATCATTTTCCATGAAAGATGTTGGAGCGCCATTCTCTGCAGCTTCTGTCTCTACGTGAGACTCAACTTCCTTTCCTTTATTCTTCTTTGCAGCTTTGGAAGTCCCTACTTCCTTTTTCTTCTTTTCAGCCTTCTTTGGGGTTTCCATCCCTTTTCTCTTCTTCTCAAGGGTCTTAGAGGTTTCTGCTCCCTTCTTCTTCTCAGTTGATTTCCACATTTCCATTTCTTTTCTTTTCTTTTCAGCAGCTTTTGAGGGTGAAGGACCAGTGTTCTTGGTTCTTGCCATGTTTTTAGAAAGGGGAAAAGAAATGTCTGAGGTTTAGCTCTGCTAGGGTTACGAATTAAGTGAAGAGAGAGTGGGTTTGAGAGGATTTGAAATTTTGAAATAAATTGAATTCAAATATCAGACTTTATAGCGTTTGCGTACAGGGGTGTGATACACCCAAGTATTAAAGATTTGCATTCTGACTTTCTCAGATTTAACATACATGCCTGTAGTACACCTCAGTATACTTATGACATTCAGGAATTGTGTTTCAGTGTTTTAATACATCTATGGATCACAGGGATGTATCAGACTAAAACACAGGGGATTCATTCCTGATCCTCTATACAGCTATTGATCACACCCATGTATAAAACAAATTTTAGTTTTTATACATGTACATGGGTTAAGTACATAGGTGTACCCGATCAATCTAATTTTAGCTGAAACTCTCTTCTAACCACACACAGATAGATCATTCCAGAGACTGATCATACAATCATAAGGCATATTTACACAGATTTAAACATACAAACACTTTCAACAGAGATCAGATATAGGATTGGTCAATTATGCCTAATTCTCTTCGATTGAAAAAGAAGCTTTCCTTGTTCAAAGGCTTAGTAAAAATATCAGCAAGTTGCTTTGTTGTATCAACATATTCAATCACAATTTCTCCACTTTGAACATGATCTCTAATGAAATGATGTCTGATTTCTATGTGTTTGGTTCTAAAGTGCATTATGGGATTCTTAGTTAGGTTAATTGCACTTGTGTTATCACACTTAATAGGAACTTGGTCTAGTTGCACACCATAATCAACTAATTGTTGTTTCATCCATAAGACCTGTGCACAACAGCTACCAGCTGCTACATAATCAGCCTCAGCAGTGGATAGAGCCACACTAGATTGCTTTTTACTAAACCATGATACTAATGAATTCCCTAGTAAATGGCATGTTCCACTTGAACTCTTTCTATCTAGTTTACAACCAGCAAAATCAGAGTCTGAGTAACCAATTAAAGTACATGTAGCTCCCTTAGGATACCATAATCCCATGTCTTTTGTTCCTAACAGATATTTAATTATCCTCTTAACTGCTGTTAGGTGAGATTCTTTGGGATTTGCTTGATACCTAGCACACATGCATACACTCAACATGATATCTAGCCTACTAGCAGTAAGATAAAGTAATGAGCCTATCATACCTCTGTATTTTGAAATATCAACAGGTTTACCTTGTTCATCCTTGTCCAGATAACAGGCAGTACTCATTGGAGTTGCCATCTCCTTAGCATTTTCCATGCCAAACTTCTTGATCAACTCTTTGCAATATTTGGTTTGGCTAATGAAGATTCCATTTTCTGTTTGCTTTATTTGTAGTCCAAGGAAAAAGTTCAGTTCACCCATCATTGACATCTCAAACTCATTCTGCATAAGACTTGCAAACTCATTGCACAAATGCTCATTAGTAGCACAAAAAATTATGTAATCCACATAAATTTGTACAAGTAAAATGCTGTGTGCCTTTTTCTTAGTGAACAGAGTTGTGTCAACTTTACCTCTTTTGAAACCTTTTTCAATTAGAAAATTGCTTAACCTTTCATACCAAGCTCTAGGAGCTTGTTTTAAGCCATACAAAGCTTTAGACAGTTTATAAACATGGTTAGGCAAATCATTATTCTCAAAACCAGGTGGTTGACTAACATATACCTCTTCTTGAATAACTCCATTTAAGAAAGCACTCTTTACATCCATTTGATACAATTTAAATCCCATTATGCAAGCATAAGCAAGTAGCATTCTTATAGCTTCTAATCTTGCTACTAGTGCATATGTTTCATCATAATCTATGCCTTCCTCTTGATTATACCCTTTGGCTACCAACCTAGCTTTGTTTCTCACAATTATGCCATTTTCATCTAGTTTATTCCTAAAAACCCATTTTGTACCTATTACTTGACTATTCTTGGGTTTAGGCACTAGGTTCCATACTTGATTTCTCTCAAACTGGTTTAATTCATCATGCATAGCCATCATCCAATGTTCATCAGTTATAGCATCATCTATATTCTTAGGTTCTACTTGAGACACAAATGCCATATGATTACATGCATTTCTAAGAGATTGTCTAGTAGTTACCCCCTTTGTAATTTCACCAATGATGTTATCAATTGGATGATTTCTGACAGTCCTCCATTCCTTTGGTAAGTCAGACTGCTATTCTGTTTGCTCCTGCTGCAGCATCTCTCCTTTGGAGCTTTCATTTCCTTCATTGCCTTGTTGCTCTTCCAAGACAGTTTTCTCAATTGAATCTGCAAGATCATCAATAACAACATCCTTTCCCAACCTTTTGGGGTTAGACTCATCAAATGTAACATGCACAGATTCCTCAATGGTTTCAGTTCTCTTGTTATAGATTCTAAATGCTTTACTAGTTAGAGATTAGCCTAGGAAAATTCCTTCATCAGCCTTTGCATCAAACTTTCCAGGGTTATCCTTTCCATTATTAAGTACAAAGCACTTACAACCAAAGACATGAAGATGTGCAATGTTTGGTTTTTTTCCTCTATAAAGTTCATAAGGGGTTTTCTTTAAAATAGGTCTTATCAAAACTCTATTTAAAACATAGCAGGCTGTGTTCACAGCATCTGCCCAAAATTGTTTTGGTAGGCTAGAGTCGTTCAACATAGTTCTAGCAATCTCCTCTAATGATCTATTCTTTCTTTCCACTACTCCATTTTGTTGTGGAGTTCTAGGAGCTAAAAAATTATGTTGAATGCCACGCTCATCACAAAAGTTTTCAAACACTTCATTTTGAAACTCTCCCCCATGATCACTTCTTATAGAGACAATTTTCATGTCTTTTTCATTTTGCACAATTTTAGCCATTCTCTTAAATGCAGCAAATGCATTACTCTTACGAAAAAGAAAGTATGTCCATGTGTATCTAGAGTAATCATCTACTATCACTAAGGCATACAAGTTTCCACCAAAGCTCTTGGTTCTTGATGGACCAAATAAATCCATGTGTAAAAGTTGCAAGGGTCTATTTGTTGAAACAATGTTTTTAGGTTTAAAAGAGACCTTAACTTGCTTTCCTTTTTGACATGCATCACATAATCCATCTTTCACAAATTTCAGTTGAGGCAAACCAATTACAAGATCTTTAGAAATCAGTTTATTCAAGTGGTTCATGTGAATGTGTGCAATTCTTCTATGCCAAAGCCAATTCTCTTCTTCTTTTGAAATAAGACAGCATGCAGTGTTTGAAGAGATATTGTCTAAATCAAGCATGTAGATGTTATCTATCCTATGTCCAATCAATTTCAGATTTGCATCATTCTGATTTTCTATCAAGCAACTATTGGAATTGAATTTTACCTTAAAGCCTTTATCACATAGTTGACTGATACTTAGTAGATTGTGTTTAAGTCCCTCAACATAGAGTACATCCTCAATGATTGTTGTTGAGTCACTTCCAATGTTGCCAATGCCAAGTATCCTTCCTTTATTGCTGTCTCCATAGGTAACACTTCCACTTGATTTTGGAGTGAGTGTGATGAACTTGCTTTTGTCTCCTGTCATGTGTTTGGAACAGCCACTATCAAGGTACCATTTCACATTCTTGGCCTTCCAACACACCTACAAAACAGAATTCATGTTTGTGTCTTAGGTACCCAAAATTGTTGGGGTCCTTTTGGGTTAGTTCCATCAAAAGTTCCTTTTGGAACCCACACATACTTAGACTTGTTATATGCAGAAATTCTGTAATGGCATGTTGTAGCAGTATGACCTTTCCTAGCACAAAAATAGCATCTAACAAATGGTGTTTTTGATGTCTTAGGTGCAGCAAAAAACTTTTTAAAAGATTTCTCATGTATCTCAGGTTCATAGCCTATTCCAGCTTTATCATAAACACATTTTTGCTGTCCTAACAATGCTTCTAAGTTATCTCTACCATTTGTGAATCTTGCTAAGTCATTTTTCAGTTTTTCAACCTCTTTGGACAGTGAGCAGCACTTAGAACAGTTAGAGCTAGATGCAATCAAGACTTTATTCCTAGCACCTAGTTCTCTTTCTTTCATTTTCAAGCATGCATATTCATCACATTGTTTAGCAATTATTTTTCTAGAAGAGATAAGTTGTTTTGCAATCTTAAGATATTCAGTATGCAACTCATCAAATGCATCTTGTAATTCCTCAAAAGTAGGTTGAGAATCTGAATTTACCTCACTTTCTGAATCACTGTCATTGCTGGCCATCAAGCACAAGTTTGCCTCCTCAGATTCAGATTCATCAGTGGAATCTACATCATTATCATCCCAAGCAATATAGGCCTTTCTTGGCTTTCTCCACTTCTTGTCCTTTGAGTCAAACTTTTCAGTTTTGTCCTTCTTTTGTAGCTTTGGACAGTCAACCTTTATGTGGCCAGCCTTTCCACATTCATAGCATGTGATGTTGTTGGAAGAGTTGTCACCTTTGCTGAAGTTTCTTTTGGGAAAGGTGGATGACTTTCTTTTGAAGTTGCCTTTCTTCTTTAGGAACTTCTTAAACTTTCTGACCAGCATCCCCATTCCTTCTTTAGATTCTGCATCATGATCTGATTGCTCATCATCACTGTCTTGTATCTCTTTAGCTTGTGACTTGAGAGCCAATCCTTTCTTCTTTTTGTCAGTTTCTTCACTTTCATTCAATCTGTTCAGCTCTAGTTCATGTTCTTGCAGCTTGCCAAACAGTGTTGCAATAGTCATTGAAGAAAGATCTCTTGATTCTGAAATTGCAGTGACTTTAGGCTGCCATTCTCTACTTAGGCATCTCATTACTTTGTTGATTTGATCCTCATTTGATATAGCTTTACCAAGACCAGCAAGTTGATTGACAATATGTGTGAATCTCTTTTGCATTTCACTCATTGGTTCTCCTTATTTCATTCTGAACAGCTCATATTCATGTGTGAGAGTGTTCATTCTTGCTCTCTTGACATCAATGGTTCCTTCATGTGTTACTTGCAATGTGTCCCACATCTCCTTTGCTATCTTGCAATTTGAAACCCTGAAAAACTCATCACGGCTCAAAGCAGATGTTATAATGTTCTTAGCACGTGCATTATATTGAATTCTTTTCTTATCATCCTCATTCCATTCAACTTTAGGCTTATTTCTTGGAGCACCATTAGCATCCACAGTAGAGGGGACAAATGGTCCATTTTCTACTGCATCCCATATGTCAACACCAGCTGCCTCAAGAAAGATTACCATTCTTTCCTTCCAATAGATATACTCAGATCCATTGAAGGCAGGAGGGCGTGCAAGGGAAGCCCCTTCATTTAAGTGGTCATTGGAAGCCATACTCTTAAAGCTGTTAAGCCAAACTTAAGAGTTTAGCTCTGATGCCAATTGTTGTTTTGGCTTCAAAGACTCAAGAGGGGGGGTGAATTGAGTTTTCAAAAATTCTTCCTTTTCAAAAACTTACTTTTCAAATCAGATTTGCCTCAGGATCTTTAATAGATTAAGAAAGGGCTTTTAAAGATTCAGAACAGATAATACAGGTATTAGATACAGGCCTTAATCAGTCAGCAACTGAAGTTACAATATATCAGTTTCAGTTTCAGTGATCAAGAACAGTTTTAATCAACTCAGTTTTGAACAATTAATAACTCAAGATTGATTGCAATAATACTTCTGGTTTCAATTCAAATTAAACAGATCAAGTTCTCAACTTTAACAATCAGGTTTTATAGCATACAATTCAATCTTTAAGAAACAGAAACAATTTGTATATGATTGAGTTTTAAGCCTTGCAATTCAAGAATAGGTTATTCGCAATTCAGTTCAGAGAGTAAGCCTTTAAGATTAGATTTGAACAACACAGATTAGATTGCAGTTTGCACAAAGTTCAATCAGGTATTTCAGATCATTACAGAAACAATATTGAACAATGTATATCAAGAACTCAGTTATATGCACAATACAGAAATTAAAGAGCTTTGAGTTTAGAAATACCACACAACCAGATTCATCCTTGTTCAGTCACCACCACTGTGACCTACATCCAGTCCCCACTCCACATGTGGGATTTCACACACTAACACAGCAAGCTTTAGCCAGGTAGCTTGAAAAACCTTTACACCACGAAGCACTTCTTTCACTTCTAGGATACCACACCTCTTGTGAAGAAGCCTCAATGTTCTTCCTTAGGATTCCTCACCCTAATCACACAGAGAGACTCCCTCTCTCTTACAATCAAATAAAAACAGAAAGATTGATTTCTAAACTCTCAAAAGTTGAATACACAAATTGAAGCTCTAACAAGATGAAACACTCTTTTCACAATAAGCTCAAGAAAGATGATGAATGATTTTCACAATTAATCTCTCAAATTGATTTCGTGTGTTTATGATATGATATCAGTATTCTATTGATCCCACTTTATATAGAAAACAAGTTGTAACCGTTTGGGATCAGTCCAAACAGATTTGGGTCTGATATCAGAATCAGTTAAACTGATTCAAGTTCTTGGACAAGGGTTGAGTACAGGGATGTATTAACGATTTTATATACTGAAAGTTTCTGTACACTTGTGTAATACATGACTGTACGAGTTCTTTTAAAAACTTGATCTTGGTTAATCCACCAGTACCATCAGTACACCCATTCAGTACATTTATGTATTAATGAACATCAAATTTTTCCAGAAACTTGAATACACGAGTACATAGCATATGTACAGGCCTGTATTCAGTTAACCATTTATAACTGATCTGATTTCATGTTATTCATAGGTGTAGTACATCTATGTACTGAATATCAAGAACTTTATATTCATTTGTCAGTTACAGGAAATGATATACATCCATTGAATACATGGCTGTACTGACAAGGAATCTTCTTAATTTCCAAAAATCATTTTCATTAAAAACTTATTCATTTCTAATGCAGGTTATGTAAAATGATTTTCTTCATGCATCATTTCAACTGAGCTATTTGTGAATAAGAGATTTCTTCTCTTACAAATCATCTATGACTTAAATCTAAATCTTCTTTAAGCTCTTGTCTTGATGACTCCTTGATGTTTGTCCTTGCTTGTTGCTCCTTGAGCTCTTCAAGTTCTTCTTTGGATATTCTCCTTTAATTGCTTACAGAGCTTGATAGATTCAGCTTGATACCTGTCTTTGCAATTTGATACTAAAACACTTGCACACACATTAAATTGTATATTTGTCATATATCAAAATCTCTATGTCATTGAGTCTTACAGAATTTGGCTAAGCTGTACATCAAAGAGATAGTTAGGTTTCATGGTGTACCCTCTAGCATAGTTTCAGATAGAGACCCGAGGTTTACCTCTAGGTTTTGGAATAGTTTGCAAGAGGCCTTAGGGACAAAGCTTAGGCTAAGTTCGGCTTACCACCAACAGACTGATGGGCAGTCTGAGAGGACCATCCAGTCCTTAGAGGACTTGTGACACCCTTCTACCCCGCATGTTATAAGGCATATAAAAATAAAACAATTAATAAGAAAAACATGCATTTAACTGAATTAAATAAAACAGTTGTCCATGGGTAGAAAAGTCCCACATGAACTTATTTACAACGCGGAAAATAACAAAATAAGTTTAATCAATTAACAACATAAACAAATAAATAACCCAACCCCGATGTCACAATTCAGAGCTGGTATAACCGTTCCGGAATTAAATCCTCGGAATACAACTGGAAACAACTAACTAAACTAAAACAACCCTACTATGAGTGGCGGCTCCTCAGAGTCACTCCTCTCCGGCTGCTCGTCATCCTCTGCAAATGCCAATCAGGCCAAACAGAAACAATACAGGGAGTAAGTTTCATGTAATCATTTAAACAGCAGGGGAATAGTACGCAAGGTAAACATACACATAAACATACATCAACATCCATCAGCATCATAACAATCAAGTATGCTATGCTATGCAATGCATCAACTACTCCGCTACTCCAACTATGCATATGGATCCAAACTATCTCAGGATGAACGACTTTGGAGTTACATATCCGTATTGGCCATAAAAGCACCAACACCGGCAGTTCACCAAACCTTGGGTGAACCCCATGGATAGCCAACGCATCAAACCGTGGATGCCTCATCACGGGGGGCCTCGGTCACCAAACCTTGGGTGACCTACCGTGGATGGCCAGATCACCGTACTCTCGGGCGATCTCCCCTTTGTCGAACCTCCCCCATCAACTACTCCAATGATCTATGCAAATGGCACAACAACAAACAATCTCAACCACCTCCTTGCTTGGGCCATGAAGCTCCCAAGACTTTCGACATCAAACTCAACGTAACCTTAGACCCAAACCGTGGGGTCAAGGCTCCCTTGGCCAATATGCACCAAGGTTCAACTCATCGTGCTTGGGTCTATAAGCACCCAAGACTTCAACTTATCAACGTGCGGTAACCCAACGGATACCGACTTAATATTTGATTATCTAATTATCTTATATAATTAATAACCAGGTTGTCTAATCTTTATCTTTGATTATTTATCTCAACTTATCATCATAGGGGAATGAGGTTTTAAAACCCCTTAAGTCCTTTAATTGTATCACTGTCCAAGAGGTTAGCACGGTCGTGCTTAGACCTTAGCACGGTCGTGCTTGGACACCTGAGGGCGTGCTGCCCTTTTAAGTGAAGCACGGTCGTGCTTCACACTCAGCACGGTCGTGCTCAGCAGCACGATCGTGCTGTTCAACCTGCTTGGCCGTGCTGGGCAGCGCGGCCATTTTCCAGACTTTGAGTGGGAGCACGGTCGTGCTCCTTGTTCAGCACGGTCGTGCTCAACGCACGACTGCACTGTTCTGGGCAGGAACAGAAGCCAAGTTCCAACTAGATTTTTAATGGATTAAACATCTAACCTTACACGTTTATTAAACTTAATTATTCCATCAACAACTTTACCAACATACAATCATCACAGCCGTAACATCAACCAACCAACATCATATCAATAACAACAATCAATATATCATCATACTCATTAGACAACCAACATGTACATAAAATACATATAGCATCACAATCAACCCAAAAATAGCATGTTATTGACAGGAACAGTGATCAACATATAAACCATACAACATACAATGACGCCGGAGTCATGGGGACCCCGTTACCTTACACTACCCACTGCCTAATGAGTACAATCCCACTTCTCCCCATACCTGGATTGAAGGTAGCTCTAACACTGATCCTACTGGCAGACTGGTACCGTTCCCAAGCGGCTCACTCCAATGACGAACCTTGGGCAAACAAGAACACAACCGGTTAGTCTCCAATCTCAAAAACACGAAAGGAAACTAAAAGGGATGAAACCATTACCTATTAACGATGAGGCAGATCAATCTAGCCTCCTAAACGGTCCTCAAAACTCCACCACGGCGATGAACGAAGGAGAAACAGCGCAAGAAGGAGTTCTGGCCGCAGCTGCACCAAAAACAGGGTTTCACGTCAAACCCTCGGGTCTGTTTACGTATATAACGTTCGGACCTGAGCACGGTCGTGCTTACCATTCAGCACGGTCGTGCTCCACTTAACGTCAGCGAGACGCGGTCCACGCATTGAGCACGGGCGTGCTCACTATTGAGCACGGTCGTGCTTAACTTAAAATCAGAAACACGCTTCTGACTTTAAGCACGGGCTTGCTGACTGATGAGCACGAGCGTGCTCATGTACCAGAAAGGGACTTTTAGGCTAAAATCCCACTTAGCCCTCAACCATCAAATTTAAATAAGTAAAAAAAAACTTTATAAAACTTTTTACGAAAAACGGGGTGTTACAATTCCACCCCCCTTATAAAAATTTCGTCCTCGAAATTTCTACGTACCTCAAACGAAGAGATGTGGATACGCCTCCATCATCTGACTCTCGAGCTCCCAGGTAGCGCTTTCCTCAGTTGCCCCGCTCCAAACTACTTTAACCAAAGGAATCTCCTTGCCTCTTAGCTGCTTCACCCTCCTATCTTCGACTCGAAGGGGTAACACCTCAAATGTCAAGTTCTCTTTTAACTGTATTGTATCGGGAACTATCACGTGACTAGGGTCATGAATGTACTTCCTGAGTTGAGACACATGAAAAACATTGTGGAGATTTGACAAGAACGTGGGTAAGGCTATCTGGTAGGTGACTTCGCCGACTCTTTTGAGGATTTGGTAAGGACCAATGAACCTCGGAGTAAGTTTCCTCGCTTTCATCACTCTACCAACCCCAGTCGTCGGGGTAACTCTCAAGAATACATGATCACCTTCCTGGAATTCGAGCGCCTTCCTCCTTTTATCATGGTAGCTCTTCTGCCTACTCTGTGCAACTCTCATCTTTTCCTGAACTAACCTGATCTTTTCTGTTGTTTCCTGGACTATCTCTGGCCCTAGCACCACACTATCACTAGGTTCACTCCAACACAAGGGTGTCCTACATCTCCTCCCATACAGAGCTTCATAAGGTGCCATCCCAATGCTGGAATGGAAGCTGTTGTTGTAGGTGAACTCTATTAGGGGCAAAAACTTGTCCCAACTTCCAGACTGTTCTAACACACAAGCCCTCAACAAGTCCTCTAGGGACTGGATGGTCCGCTCAGACTGCCCATCAGTCTATGGGTGGTAAGCTGAACTAAGCCTAAGCTTTGTCCCTAAAGCCTCTTGCAAACTATTCCAAAACCTAGAGGTAAACCTCGGGTCTCTATCTGAAACAATGCTAGAGGGTACACCATGAAGCCTAACTATCTCCCTGATGTACAGCTTAGCCAACTTCTCCAATGGATACTCCATGTTCATCGGAATGAAATGGGCAGACTTAGTCAGTCTATCCACAACAACCCATATAGCCTCAAAACCAGCTGGAGTCCTAGGGAGTCCAGACACAAAATCCATGGAGATGCTATCCCATTTCCATTCTGGGATACTCAAAGGTTGCAACTTACCTGAAGGCCTTTGATGCTCTATCTTAGCCTTTTGACAAACTAGGCACGCATACACGAACTCAGCTACATCCTTTTTCATCCTAGGCCACCAAAACATCCTCTTAAGGTCCTGATACATCTTAGTGGCACCTGGGTGCACACTCAATCCACTCTTATGACCTTCTTCTAAGATCAACTTCCTAAGCTCAGGAACATCAGGCACACAGACTCTATCCTTAAACCTCAAGATGCCATCACCGCCATCCTTAAAACTTAGGTCTCTACCCTGAGCGAGCAAATCTCGCTGGTCTAAGAGAAACTTGTCTAACTTCTGACCCTCTCTGATATCATCCATCAAACTGTTGGTAACCTTCAAGGTACCAAGCCTAATACTCTCAGGGGTAAACTCACAAGCTAGACTAAGGTCTCTAAATTCCTCAATCAAATCCATCTCCCAAACCATCAAAGCGGAGACATGCAGGGTTTTCCTACTCAAGGCATCGGCCACCACATTGGCCTTTCCTGGGTGATAGGTCAGCTCAAAGTCATAGTCCTTTAAAAACTCCATCCACCTACGCTGCCTCATGTTCAACTCCTTTTGATCAAAGAGATACTTCAGACTCTTGTGATCACTAAAAACTTCAAACCTCGCTCCATACAGGTAATGCCTCCAAATCTTTAAGGCAAACACCGCAGCTCCTAACTCTAGGTCATGGGTAGGGTAGTTCTTCTCATGGGTTTTCAACTGCCTAGAAGCATAAGCAACTACCTTACCATTCTGCATCAGCACACCACCTAACCCTTGCTTAGAAGCATCGCAGTAAACTACGAAGGGTTCAGTAGGATCTGGCAAAACTAACACTGGTGCTGACGTCAACCTATTCTTAAGGGTTTGGAAACTCTCTTCACACTTAGAGTCCCACACAAACAACTGTCCCTTTTTGGTGAGACGGGTTAAGGGTAAAGCTATCTTAGAGAAACCTTCTATGAACCGCCTATAGTACCCAGCTAACCCCAAGAAACTCCTAATCTCGGTTACAGACTTTGGCGCTTCCCACTGGAGCACCGTCTCTACTTTAGCTGGGTCCACCGCTATGCCACCCTTAGAGAGGACATGTCCTAAGAAGCTCACTTCCTCTAACCAGAACTCACACTTAGACAACTTAGCATACAACTGCTTCTCCTTAAGGGTCTGCAAGACAACCCTCAGGTGTTCCTCCTTACTCTTGGAGTACACTAAGATGTCATCTATGAACACTACCACAAACTTATCCAAGTAAGGGTGAAAGGTCTTGTTCATGTAGTCCATGAAGACCGCAGGAGCATTGGTCACACCGAAAGGCATAACCAAGTACTCATAGTGACCATATCGCGTCCTAAACGCTGTCTTCGGGATGTCCTCAGACTTAACCCGAATCTGATGGTACCCTGACCTCAAATCTATCTTTGAAAAGACGCAAGCGCCCATCAACTGGTCCATAAGATCATCAATCCTAGGGAGAATACCGATTCTTTATGGTCACCTTGTTGAGCTGTCGAAAGTCGACACACAACCTCATGCTACCATCCTTCTTCTTCACCAACAACACAGGTGCTCCCCACGGAGACACACTCGGCCTAATGAACTGCTTTTTCATCAGGTCCTCCAACTGTTCTTTCAACTTAGCTAGCTCTAGAGGAGACATTCTATAGGGTGCTATGGAGATTGGCCCGGTGCCAGGCACTAAGTCTATGGTAAACTCAACATCTCTCTCTGGGGGTAAGTTATAAACATCCCCCGGAAACACTTCAGGAAATTCTCGCACAACAGGCAAGCTGGCGACATCAGGAGGGCTGCTCTCTACTTCCAGGGAAGCTAACATCATGTATACTTGGGCTTCGTCTTTCATCGAAGCTTGAACTTGGCTGGCAGAGAGAAGGTCCGGATTCTTAGACTCCTTGGGAGTTCCAAAAATCAGGGTTTTGTCAAAACAATTCAAAAGGACATGGTTGGAAGATAACCAGTCCATGCCCAGAATAATATCCAGGTCTTTCAAAGGCAAGCATACAAGATCAGCAATGAATGTCCTATCATTTATAACTATATGACAGTTCTTGCATGCATAAGAAGTAGAAACAGGCTTATTTGTAGGTGTAGAAACCAACAAATCATACTCAAGGAAAGCAACAGGCAATTCAAGACTCTTGACCCTATCATGCGATATGAATGAATGAGTAGCACCCGAATCATACAACACAGTTAATCGAGTTCCATCTATAAAACATGTACCTTGAATCAAGTCATCAGACTCGGAGGCTTCAGCTCCACTAAGAGTAAAGACTCTTCCAGTGGTCTTCAGTCGATTGGCTTGAGACTTCTGATTCTTGCCAGCGCTGGGAGGCTCGACCTTGGCTCCTTCACACTCTCGGCTGATGTGTCCTGGCTTGCCGCATTTGAAGCAGATCACTTGCGTCTCCTTGCACTGAGACGAGTAGTGATCCGTAGCACCACACTTGCCACACCTCATGGGCCTAGAGACGTTAGAGAACCCGCCTCTAAACCCATCCTGCTGAAACTGTGGCTTCTTACCACTCTGCTTGAAATCTCTGCCGGTCGGAGCATACCTCTGCTTACCCTTGTCCCTCTGATCAGTCCTCTTGCCACTCTGGCTATCTGACCCTCTGGAACTGGCAACTCTGAACTGGCTGGCATCTTCATAGATCCTGCACTTGTTGACCAGAATAGGGAAGACTCTGATCTCCTGGTAGCTGATGGCCTGCTTGATCTCAGGTCGGAGTCCAGCCTCAAACTTTACACACTTCGAACGGTCATCCATCTCATGCTGGTAGGGAGTGTAGTACCTGGCCAGCTCCTCAAACTTTGCTGCATAGTCACCAACTGACAGCGACCCTTGCCTCAAAGACAAGAATTCCATCTCCTTCTTGTCTCTGATATCCGCTGGAAAGTACTTCTCCAGGAATCTCTGCCTGAACACAGCCCATGTAACCGCTGTGCCCTCAGCCTGCATCCTCTGCCTGCAGTTATCCCACCAATGCTCTGCCTCCTCGGTCAGCATGAAGGTAGCAAAGATGAGCTTCTGTTGATCGTTGCAATCCATGGCTCTGAAGATCTTCTCTGTCTCCCTCAGCCACAACAAAGCTCCTTCCGGATCGTACGCGCCCTTAAACGACGGAGGGTTGTTCCTCTGGAACTTATCCAGTCCCTGGAACTCAGCTGGCCCACCGTTGTTAGGGTTAACCTGCCCGATAGCATTGGCCAGAAGTGCTAATGCGTCCGCGATCGCCTGATCGTTGCGTCCTCTACCGGCCATTAGTTCCTGTACAAGTCCAACACAACTCTTAATACAGAAACTTAAGCGAGTAAAAGCTACAGGCAACTAACTTAAAACGTCATTATCTATACGAGTATAGACAATTCACACAAGAGTCACACAACAGACTCACAACAGACTCATACCACGTCCGAACAAGGTCGAACTGCTCTGATACCACTAAATGTGACACCCTTCTACCCCGCATGTTATAAGGCATATAAAAATAAAACAATTAATAAGAAAAACATGCATTTAACTGAATTAAATAAAACAGTTGTCCATGGGTAGAAAAGTCCCACATGAACTTGTTTACAACGCGGAAAATAACAAAATAAGTTTAATCAATTAACAACATAAACAAATAAATAACCCAACCCCGATGTCACAATTCAAAGCTGGTATAACCGTTCCAGAATTAAATCCTCGGTATACAACTGGAAACAACTAACTAAACTAAAACAACCCTACTATGAGTGGCGGCTCCTCAGAGTCACTCCTCTCCGGCTGCTCGTCATCCTCTGCAAATGCCAATCAGGCCAAACACAAACAATACAGGGAGTAAGATTCATGTAATCATTTAAACAGCAGGGGAATAGTACGCAAGGTAAACATACACATAAGCATACATCAACATCCATCAGCATCATAACAATCAAGTATGCTATGCTATGCAATGCATCAACTACTCCGCTACTCCAACTATGCATGTGGATCCAAACTATCTCAGGATGAACGACTTTGGAGTTACATATCCGTATTGACCATAAAAGCACCAACACCGGCAGTTCACCAAACCTTGGGTGAACCCCATGGATAGCCAACGCATCAAACCGTGGATGCCTCATCACGGGGGGCCTCGGTCACCAAACCTTGGGTGACCTACCGTGGATGGCCAGATCACCGTACTCTCGGGCGATCTCCCCTTTGTCGAACCTCCCCCATCAACTACTCCAACGATCTATGCAAATGGCACAACAACAAACAATCTCAACCACCTCCTTGCTTGGGCCATGAAGCTCCCAAGACTTTCGACATCAAACTCAACGTAACCTTAGACCCAAACCGTGGGGTCAAGGCTCCCTTGGCCAATAAGCACCAAGTTTCAACTCATCGTGCTTGGGTCTATAAGCACCCAAGACTTCAACTTATCAACGTGCGGTAACCCAACGGATACCGACTTAATATTTGATTATCTAATTATCTTATATAATTAATAACCAGGTTGTCTAATCTTTATCTTTGATTATTTATCTCAACTTATCATCATAGGGGAATGGGGTTTTAAAACCCCTTAAGTCCTTTAATTGTATCACTGTCCAAGAGGTTAGCACGGTCGTGCTTAGACCTTAGCACGGTCGTGCTTGGACACGTGAGGGCGTGCTGCCCTTTTAAGTGAAGCACGGTCGTGCTTCACACTCAGCACGGTCGTGCTCAGCAGCATGATCGTGCTGTTCAACCTGCTTGGCCGTGCTGGGCAGCGCGGCCATTTTCCAGACTTTGAGTGGGAGCACGGTCGTGCTCCCTGTTCAGCACGGTCGTGCTCAACGCACGACTGCACTGTTCTGGGCAGGAACAGAAGCCAAGTTCCAACTAGATTTTTAATGGATTAAACATCTAACCTTACACGTTTATTAAACTTAATTATTCCATTAACAACTTTACCAACATACAATCATCACAGCCGTAACATCAACCAACCAACATCATATCAATAACAACAATCAATATATCATCATACTCATTAGACAACCAACATGTACATAAAATACATATAGCATCACAATCAACCCAAAAATAGCATGTTATTGACAGGAACAGTGATCAACATATAAACCATACAACATACAATGATGCCGGAGTCATGGGGACCCCGTTACCTTACACTACCCACTGCCTAATGAGTACAATCCCACTTCTCCCCATACCTGGATTGAAGGTAGCTCTAACACTGATCCTACTGGCAGACTGGTACCGTTCCCAAGCGGCTCACTCCAATGACGAACCTTGGGCAAACAAGAACACAACCGGTTAGTCTCCAATTCCAAAAACACGAAAGGAAACTAAAAGGGATGAAACCATTACCTATTAACGATGAGGCAAATCAATCTAGCCTCCTAAACGGTCCTCAAAACTCCACCACGGCGATGAACGAAGGAGAAACGGCGCAAGAAGGAGTTCTGGCCACAGCTGCACCAAAAACAGGGTTTCACGTCAAACCCTCGAGTCTGTTTACGTATATAACGTTCGGACCTGAGCACGGTCGTGCTTACCATTCAGCACGGTCGTGCTCCACTTAACGTCAGCGAGACGCGGTCCACGCATTGAGCACGGGCGTGCTCACTATTGAGCACGGTCGTGCTTAACTTAAAATCAGAAACACGCTTCTGACTTTAAGCACGGGCTTGCTGACTGATGAGCACGAGCGTGCTCATGTACCAGAAAGGGACTTTTAGGCTAAAATCCCACTTAGCCCTCAACCATCAAATTTAAATAAGTAAAAAAAAAACTTTATAAAACATTTTACGAAAAACGGGGTGTTACAGGACTTGTTAAGGGCTTGTGTGTTAGAATAGTCAGGAAGTTCGGACAAGTTTTTTCCCATGATAGAGTTCACCTACAACAACTGTTTCCATTCCAGCATTGGCATGGCACCTTATGAGGCTCTGTATAGGAGGAGATGTAGGACACCCTTGTGTTGGAGTGAACCTAGTGATAGTGTGGTGCTAGGGCCAGAGACAGTCCAGGAAACAACAGAGAAGATCAGGTTGGTTCAGGAAAAGATGAGAGTTACACAGAGTAGGCAGAAGAGCTATCATGATAAAAGGAGGAAGGCGCTCGAATTCCAGGAAGGCGATCATGTATTCTTGAGAGTTACCCCGACGAATGGTGTTGGTAGAGTGATGAAGGCGAGGAAACTTACTTCGAGGTTCATTGGTCCTTACCAAATCCTCAAAAGAGTCGGCGAAGTCGCCTACCAAATAGCTTTGCCACCGTTTTTGTCAAACCTCCACAATGTTTTACTTGCTTACCTCTCTGACATGCATCACACAAGACATCTTTCTTAAAAGAAATATTAGGTAATTCTCTCACAAGGTTATGCTTTTTCAATTTAGAAATTTGTTTCATACTAACATGCCCTAGTTTCTTATGCCATAGCCACTTCTCATCCTCTTTAGACATAAAGCATGTTACACTTTGATCTGAAAGTTCAGACAGGTCAATCTTATACAGATTGAGTTGCCTTTTAGCAGAAAAGAGGGTCTTTCCATTAATGTCATTGACTATGCATGCATCTTTAGAAAAAGATAATGAGAACCCACTATCACGTAGTTGACTTATGCTAAGCAGATTATGTTTTAACACTTTAACTAATAATACATCACAGATGATAGGTAAGGGAGGTTTACCACCAATTTTACCTACACCAACAACTTTTCCCTTTTGGTTGCCACCAAAGGTTATATGTCCACCTTTCTTAGGTTGGAGGTCCAGGAACATAGACCTTTCTCCTGTCATATGTTGCGAGCATCCACAGTCCAGGTACCATGACAGGTGTTTGTTTTGTCCTGTTAAACATATCTGCAACAGAAATTATCATGGACTTAGGTACCCATATTTTCTTGGGTCATTTTCTGTTAGTGTGAGTAGTCTGTGAAGACTTCTTTCTCTTTTTGTGAATACACTTGGACATAATATGTCCATCTTTTCGACAATAGGTACAAATAGGTTTATTTGAACTAACTGAAATAGATTTGACAGTTATTTTCGAGAACTTTGTTGATCCATTATGATGATCTTGACTTGAATATCCTATACCTTCTTTATTAAGAGAGTGTCGCTAACTTCCTAACAATTTAGTCAGATTTTCTCTACCATTAACAAATTTGGCAACATCTGATGTGAGCTCATCTACCTTCTATTGAAGTTTAATTACTTCGTCTGAATGTAGAGTTTCAACTGAGATCTTAGCTTTAGACTTTTCAGTCTTAAGCCTACTGTTTTTTTTAGCTAACTTCTTACACTCTTGAGATTTCTGTGTATACTCATTTGAGAGTTTAACATACTGTCTCTTGAGGGATTTGAAAGCTTTAGATAAACAGTTGGATTTTTCCAAAAGTTCATCATATGCATCACTCAATTTCTCAAGTTCAGACTGTACCTCAGTTTCAAAATCTGAATATGTATTAGCCAAGAAGCAAAGATTAACTTCATTCTCCTCTTTTTCACTTTCAGTGGAGCTTTCATCTAGGTCTTCCCAAGTGGCCATCATTCCATTCTTCTTTTTATTGAAGAACTTCTTGGAAGTTTGCTTCTTGAGTTGAGGACATTCTGCCTTGATATGTCCTGGCTTTTTGCATTCATAGCAAACAATGACATTTCTGTCATTTGATCCACCATCTTTGTTGTATTTATCTTTGTTGAAGCGCCTAAATGATTTGTCCTTTTGTAATTTCTTTTCTTCCAGAGCTTTTTCATTTTTCTGGTAAGAAAAGAAAGTTCATCATCAGAGTCATTCTCATTTGATTCATCAGATTCTTCTGAAGAATCATCAACCTTTGAGGGCTTTAGATGTAGATCCCATGGATGATTTTTTGTCAGCTTTGAGAGCAATAGATTTGCTTTTCTTTCCATTGTTTTCTTCAATCAGTTCTTCTTCATGGATTTGAAGTGTACCAAAAAGCTCATCCAGCTTCATTGTTGGGAGATCTTTGGCCTAAGACACAGCAGCTACCAGAGGTCTCCATTGTTTTGGAAGACTTCTGAGAATTTTGTGAATGTGTTCCTTAGTCTTGTACACTTTCCTAGAGACTTTAACCCATTGGTTACAGTTTGAAATCTCTCATACATTCGGCCAATAGTTTCTCCTTCTTCCATTTTGAACAGTTCATATTTCCTGACCAACATGATTGCATATCTAGCTTTGGCATTGAACTGCCATTTTGTCCTTTGATCAGAGGTCATGCTTGCTTTTGGAATTCCTGCTCCTTTGTCATCAGGAATGTAGGGACCTTCTTCAATAATATCCCAGAGATCAGAGTTAGTGGACTGCAGAAACCACTTCGTCTTTTCTTTCCGGTAGATGTAGTCCTCTCCATTGAAGTATGGAGTTCTAGACATTGAGGATCCTTCTCCTGCATGATTCTTGTTTGAGCTGGCTTCTCCTGCCATTTCCAAGATCTTTTCCTTTACACTGTTAAGTGCTCAACCCAGAGGCTGAGCTCTGATACCAACTGAAATAACCAAAGTTAACACAAGAAGGGGGTTGAATTGTGTTTACCAACCTTTTTAGAAAATTTTTAAAATATTTTCGCAGGCACAGCAAGCAAAAACAAAGCTACAGAAAATTAGACCGGTGACTCGTCTATTTTAAGATAGCACACAAGCACCCACAGTGAAGGATAAAAACGAGATTTGATATTCAAAAAATAACTCCCCAAGTTAAAAGCTTAAACAAATAACTCTTAAATAAATTAAAGAGATAAGGGAAGAGGAATATCACTCAAGAGTTTTATACTGATTCACCCCAAAATCAATAGGGCTACATCCAATTCTTGGCAGCATCAAGGTTATCACTATAACTTATCAGATTATAGTACAAGTATTCTTTTCACACCTAGCCTCTTCAGGCTCAACAGTAAAGAGTAAAAGGTTTTGAGTATTTAATACAACTTTGCAAAACTTTCTGGTAACAGTCAGAGAGTGGAGTAAATGTAAGAATGAAAGACTGCAAAATTTATATCAAATGATTGAAGAGATAATCAATGAAGGAATGAAGAAATAAATGAGTAGAGTAAATGTTTTTTTGAATATGAGCAGCGTATCTCTTTACTTCATCTTCATGGTTTGCACTATTTAAAGGCTTCAATCAATTTGATCCGTTAGATACAGCTTCAGAAAGTGTGCTCCTTTAACTTGAACTTTTGGGGAGCCATTAATGCCAAAAAGTCATTCTGTGAAGGCATTAAATGTTTAGGGACGTTGAGCTTTGACATATGCGATCAAGAGTACACTTTGTTTCTGAGCAGTTGTTGTTTCAGAGTTGCAATATCAGACTTCTTGTACTTGCAGCAGAGAGCTTTCCATTTCAGTGCAACACTCAGTTCACTTTCTGGAAAACAATTTTACTTTGTACTTGAAATAGCTCAAAGTCACTGGCGTGATACAGAGGTAGCGTGTTTATTCTTTAAAACCTTGAAAGAATGGATTCTTTATTCCTTGTACTTGGTGCTTTTATCCAAAGGTCTTCGAGATCCTTAAGGAAGGCATCTTTTTCAAATAAGATTGACTTGGACTTTCTTCTGACAGTCTAACACATAGACGGGTGTAGTGGAGTCCAAAATTAGACGGGTGCAATGATCCAGAACTAGACGGGTGGCCAAGTCATTTTTAGACGAGTGATCAGCTGAAGCTTCTTCAGACTTTTGATCATTGCCACGTCATCAACAAGATCAGATCTCTAACTGAGAGTTGACTTGGTTTCTATCTGAGTTATCTAACTTTCAGAAGGGTGGTTTTCCAGACGTGTCTGAAAAACTGCTCCTTAGATAAATTTAGACGGGTCACATTTAGACGAGTGAACTTAAGTCTATTTTCTTGCACACTTAACAGACTTATCAGTAATTTCACATGGTTTAATATAACCATACTTAATATATTTGGAATCATCAAAACTTAGAGAATTTACACATTGAATGTGTTCCAGACTTATGAGGTCTCAATAGACTTTGCTGGAGATAGAATTGACAGAGAAAGTACCAGTGGAGGATGTCACTTCATTGGAGTAAACATGATCTCCTGGTCAAGCAAAAGGCAAAGTACCATTGCTCTCTCAACTGCTAAAGCTAAATATATATATCTGCAGCAAGTTGTTGGTCACAATTGCTTTGGGTAAAATATCAACTTGAGGATTATTCTATGTTTGAGCATAAGATTCCTGTTTGGTGGGATAACACCAGTGCTATTAACTTGTCTAAAAATCCTATACAGCATTCTAGAGCAAAGCATATAGAAATAAAGCATCATTTTATTAAAGGTTATGTGCAAAAAGGTGTTTTTGAAATTAAGTTTGTGAACACTGAAAATCAGTGGGCTGACATCTTTACTAAACTTTTAAGTGAAGATGATTTGTTTTTATTAGAAGGAATCTTAATATGCATAACATGTTTGAATGATTGTATGCTCATATGTCAGAAAACTTGTCTAATTTTTATGCTTCACTCGTCTACTTTTGCCTGACGTGGCTGAAAGCCCTCACAAAGTGCTAACCCGGACCGAGACACGTGTACATTCCATCTTTTCACAACTGTCTTTTCAAAATTTATTGTTCTTTATGGCATAACCTCTCTCCTTGTTCCCAACGCAAAAAGCACTCGTTGTTTCCTTTTCTTCTCTTAAAAGTACTCCTAGTCGTTTCAAAATCCTTTACGCACTCAGAAAATCTTTGCTGTCACTATCTCTCTGAAACTCTCTTCGTCTTCAACCTCAAAACCCTTCTTCTCAAACCCTTAAAGTTTCTTCTTTTCTGAAACAATGGCACCCAAGAGCTTTCTCGAGACCATTGTTGCACAAGCACACCTATTTGTGGCAGAAATGAAGAAAGTACACCCTTGGCAAGTTCCAAACTTCGAAGAACTCAAAATCAAGGTTATCGATGTTCAAGCTGAAATTGCTACCGCTAGATGGTCACTGTTCTTCCATCTCCGAGAAGCTGTCTACCCTTCTTTGGTTAGGGATTGCTGGAGAAGTGCCAAGATTACCAAAGACAACCACACCTCGATGATTTCTAGGGATGTTGGGGATGATCATGTCATTATCACCCATGAGTCACTTGCTAAAGTGACAAAGTGCCCAAGGGAAGGTGTTGGGTATGCTGCAGACTGGATGAAGCCTATTGGGGAAGAGGCTGTGAACATAGCAATCTATGGAGTTCCACAACCTGAAGATCAAGACTCCAAGTATCTGACAACTAAGGCAAGGTTTCTTCACGTTCTTCTCATAAACTATGTGATGCCTAGAGTTGGGTCTAGGAACCATGTGAGTAAAATTGAGAAGTTTGCTATCTATCATCTTGTCCAAAAGATTAAGATAGATATCACTGATCTCATTTTTAGGCACATGGAGAAGACTGCCAAAGGGGAAAATAAGGACTATCCCTATGGCATAATCATGAGTAAAGTATTTAGGGCAAATACTCTAATGGATCTGCAAACTGCTTTCAGTGTGCATCTCTGCACAGATATCACCACCAAAACAATGTCATTGATGAAGGTTCAACTGACACCTTTTAAGGAACCTGCTGTAGAGGAACCTCAACAAGCCAATGTTGGTGAAGCATCTGATGCCCCACCTGATGCAACTGCTACATAAATTTGAGGTCAATTTAGGAAATTGAAATACCACCTAAAAAGGTGGTATTTTGAAATTCCCTCTCCTTACTCATGTGCCACCTACCACCGACGCCGACCTCCGGACCTGGCCCCCGGACCACTCGGACCCGACCGGATCCCCCTGACCACAAAGGGCCCGGCCCGGCCCCCGCACCACCGGTACCGGACCCGGCTCGGCCCCCGCACAAACCGGACCCGGCCCGGCCCCCACACAATGATAAGCCTCTGGTTCATCTAGTTGTATAGCTAGTGAGGCCACGGTTTTTGTGCTAACTGTTCGAGTTTAATCTCATTTTTGCCCAAATTTAGCTTTAATTGTCCCTAGGCAATGTTTTGAGTCTTTTAAGTAGTTTTTAGTAATTTATGCTATAGTTTGAGTCAAATAAAGCATTTAATACTATTTTACTTTTTCAGGTTAAAAGTGAAGCTCGAGGAAGCTAGGAAAAATGGAGAAAACAAGTAAAAAGGCAAAACTAGTCATTCGCCCCGCGAACAAAAGCTCGCCCCGCGACCCAGAAGAACAGATTAATCAATGTCAGCAGTCATTCAGCCTCGCCTCGCGAGGAAGTGTTCGCCTCGCGAGCCAGACTCAGGGAATTAAAGATCATTCTGTCTCGCCTCGCGAGCAGTATCTCACCTCGTGAAAGATCCAATTTTGAACTCGCGCCAACTTAAAATTCGCCTCGCGAATACATGTTCGCCTCGCAAGCGCGCGCAGATTCCAAACATTATAAATAGCTTGTTTTAGGTCAATTAGAGGAGTTTTGAATTGTGATTGCATTCCTAGTTTTCTTACAGCTGTCTATAGTGAGTTTTAATTCAGTTTCTTCGAGGGTGAATGCTTTTCATACTTTGTTCGTTGTTATCGTCTCTATGTGGAACTAATCCTCCATTCTAAGGAAACGATGAAGCCACCATTGATGGCATAGTGAATCCAAGTAATATTTTATTATACCCTTGTCTCTTTTCTTGTTTCTTAATTCTGATTTGTTTGTGTTAATCATATGCGTGCATGGTTAACTAGTCTAGTGCGTTGAGGCTGGCAGGCAATTCGTATTTAGGACTTGAATTAAGAACACCGCTTGAATATTGCTAGGCATAGAATAGGATAGCGGTGTAATTGCTATAGGGAACCAAGAACTTAATAAAACTAATTGTGGGTTGAATAGATTGGCAGATTGACAACTTGCAATTGTAGATAATTCCTTTTGAAAATCAGCAGTGACATTAGGATAATTGAGGGTTCCTGGTTGACAAAGAACTTAAATTGAACATAGAGATAAGGAGATAAACACTTGGGTAACTTGCTTGATAGGGTAGGTGGATTCGTGACCTTAGAGCCTTAGTCATAATCAAATCTCATCATAATCTTTGAGCATCTTTAATTAATTATTTTCTATTTAATCTTTGATTTAATTTTCCTTCTCTTCATAACTATTTCCCTTTGACTTGGTCAAACACTTTGACTTTCCTTATTAAATTGGTTAAATTGGTCTTCCAATCCTTGTGTTCGACCTCGGTATTTACTTACCGTGTTTTTATTACTTGCAACGAAACGGTACACTTGCCGGATCGTCAACAAGTTTTTGGCGCCATTGCCAGGGATTGGCACAACCAATCTTCCTAATTTTTAGGAAATTCAATTCTCTTGGTTGAGTAATTTTTTTATTTTATTTTTCTGCATTTTTATCTCTTTTTACTTCTTTGATCCCACTTGGTCTTGCCTTGTTTTTGTGTATGCGAGGTACCCTTTCACAGGAAGACTTGCTATACGATCCAGAGATCACTAGGACCGAGAAGAGGTACAGGAAGGAACTCAGAGAGAAAAAGAGGCTTGAAGCAAACCAACTCATCAATCTTGAAGGGATGGCAGAAAGAGATCCTCCACCCTACAAGCCTCTTTATGAGTTCAATCTTCCTCACTTGGATGATTATGCTTCAAGTGTTGTTAGGCCTCCCATCACGGCAGCTTCTTTTCAAATAAGGGACGGTGTGTTGCGTGGGGTGCAAGAAAATCCATTTGATGGAAGTGCATACCAAGATCCTCATTGGCATATTACTCACTTCTTGGAGATGTGTGACATGTTCAAAACTCCAGGAGTTTTAGATGATGCCTTTCGTTTGGGACTATTCCCTTTCTCTCTTCGGGATAAAGCACGCGATTGGTCAGACTTGCACTTGGATCGTTCTAGCATCACTACTTGGGAACAAATGGCTCAGAAGTTCCTCACTAGATTTTTTCCTCCTCAGAAAGCGGCACAGTTGAAGATACAATGAAGCTTGGGAAAGATACAATGTGCTTTTGAGAAGATGCCCTTCATCCTACTTTGACTTGGTAACAAAGGTACAACACTTCTTTAATGGGTTGAAGGGTCGCTACCAAATGAACTTAGATGCCGAAGTTGGCGGTTCTTTCAATTACAAATCAGCAGAGGACGGTTGGGCTTTATTAAAGAAGATGTCTAAGAATGATTATAACCACAGTACAGGCACTTCTAATGCTTCCGGAATCAGTACCGCATCACTTGAGGTGATTCTTGAACAGAACACACTCTTGAAGAAACAATGTGAGGCACTATCTAGCAAGATGAAGGTTAATGCAGTGCGAGAAGGCTTGCCTCCGGGGTGTATTTTTGTAATGGTGAACATGCCAGTGAGAGTTGCCCCATTAATTTCTCTCAGGAACATGTGGAATCATGTCACAACTTTTATGACACGGTGCCACAGAACAACTATCAGAGGAATAGGTAGAATGACTACAATCAGAATCGGGGATACATTAGGAAAGACCATCTGGGTTTCACTTGGAGCAACATTAGTGGTGGTCTAGCCGGGCAACAACAACAAAATCAGATGCCAAACTATGGAATTCAACAGCACAACACCCAACAGGCTCTTGAAATAGACAACTATAAACACGAGAAGGGGGGTTGAATTGTGTTTATTAGAATTTAAAGTAGAGTTAAAAACTTTTTGCATGCAGAAGCTAAGCACAGACGGGTGTAAAAAGATACACAGACAGGTCACCTGTCTGTTGTAGTTTTCTCAGAAAAACAACACACGTAGAGATAAGAAAAACAGTCTTGACAGAAACAGTTTTAACCCCTTTGTTAGAAAGCAGATGATATATATAATCAGAGTAACTAAAGAGATTAAGGGAGGAGAGATTAACACAGAGATTTATCCTGGTTCACTCTTTAACACAAAGAGCTACGTCCAGTCCTTGGCAGCACCAAGATTTATCCACTATAACTGATCAGGTTACAGACTCCAAGTATTGTTTGCACACCTAGCCTCTTCAGGCTCCAACACAAGTATTCTTTGCACACCTAGCCTCTTCAGGCTCACTCAGATTTGTTTGAGAGTTTTGTTTGTAATAAATACACTTACAGACCTTTCACTAACACTCAGAGAGTGGTTTAAATATAAGGCTTTAGGAAAGTCTGCGTAATAACTTCAAATGATTGAAGAATACAGAATGAATAAATGAACAGAGTAATGGCTCTTTAATGCTTTGTAAAACTCTGATGATGTTCATCTTCAATGACTTCTGTATTTATAGCCTTCAAACATTTAATATCCGTTAGAGACATTCCTTGCAACTATGGCTTCAGGCAGAGCTTCATTAAATGCAATATAGTCGTTCTGGGCAGCCATTAATGCAATGAAGACGCTGGTTGTACTCTAACATGAGAGATAATAGCTTTATGCATCGTGTAGACGCCAACTCAGAGTTGTGCAGAGTGCTTTTGTACTTTTGCAGAGTACATTTCCCTTTCTGTGTAATGACTGAAAGTACTAGGGAATAAAGCATATTGGAAATGTTCTTTAACTGGAAGTTTATCTCTGACTTCCTAGTTTGCTTGAGAGAGAGCACTTCTGAGTTTCTTGATAAGCGTGAGAGAGTTCTCAGAGTATTCTTCATGAGGGGACAGCTTGCAAAAGCTTCCTGTACTTCGAGTTCTTTTAACGAAGAACCTTAGACAAGTTGAAGAGTAGAGACAGGTTGTAAAATCAGTTTGCACATAGTCAACAATCCTAGTCAGCAGACAGGTTGACTTCTTGGCTAATACAGACAGGTGCGACTTAGGTAGACAGACAGGTGAGTTTTGTAATCTTCTGATCTGTACACTAAGTAGACAGGTTAGCAACCACAAAATAGGTTAATTAAATCATTACCCAATGTTTAGTTTTCATCAAAACTTAGGGAAATGCACACAGACATTTTAGAGACTTAACAATCTCCCCCTTTTTGATGATGACAAACATTCAGATGATTTAATGAACCTTTGAAAATATCAGAGTACAGAAGTACAGACAGTAGACAAGTTGATATTTTCTATATGTGCAGACAGATGCATTAGTGTTCAATAAAGAGCATCAGAGTAATATGCAGCAGGTTTAAGTTCATAGTATCAGAGTATATTAGAGAACGAACACTTAGCATAACACTTAGCATATATTGTTTACATTTAAACATTAAACATCTTAACATTTTTCTCCCCCTTTTGTCAGCAACAAAAAGAGTAAACATATAACAGTGGAGAGAAAAAGAGACAATAAAGAAGATGATAAAGCAAAAATGATTTGTATTCATCATAAGCATTTCGATTACAGGGCAGTTCCTACAACTACTTATCTAGGCTGATTAAAAAGAAGATACAGGGAGTCAACTTTCTGTTCTAACAGCAGCCTAGCATGCCTCTCTGCATCCAATTGCCTTCTGACTTCTTCTAGCTCAGTCTTAAAGAGATTGAAGCTCACTGAATCCACCATTTGAGAGGAGGAGACTTCTGCAGACAAGCTGGTTGAAGCAGCAGACAGGGATGGATACCAGGGTAAGGCTAAAACTGGGGGTGCCTTAGGTACAGAGAAGGGTGAGGAGACACGGGGAAAGAAAAGTTGATGAATGGTTCTGAAATAAAATAAAGGAAGAAAAACTATTTTAAACAGAGGGGTGATTTTGACTATGTCAAAATCAGGAGAGGGAAAGACATAAGAGAGTCTTTCACAAAGAGACAGTCGAGTGACTCTTATTGGAGTAGGAGGGGGAAGAGGTTGTTGGGCTAAGACAGATGGAGGTAGGGGTAGGAGAGAGTCTATGTGGGAAAAGAACGAATTAGACCCTGTGATTAAAAGAAAGAAAAATCTAGACCTAGAGGGTAACATTACAACAGAGGCAGGATAGTTAGATCCTTCCAATGTTCTAATGAACAGCACAATAGGGGGATAAAAGAAGATCTCCCTACATGGGTTCAGAATGTGAGGTGGTGGAGGAGGGATGACAGATAAGTGAGATATACTTGCAGTCATCAGAGATTGCAAATCACTCACAAACAGTCTAGATGATATGCCAGATTGTTTTCTGGGAGTTGAGTCCCTGTGAACAACTGTGTATTGACATACATCAGACAAGACATCAAAAGATGGTGGAGAGGGGTGAGAGGAGACAGGTGAGTGAAAAGGGGAGGCAACAGATAAGGGGTTGACACAGAGAGCAGAGGGGGAAGAGACAGCAGAATCTGGAATACCTTGATGAAGGGGAGAGGATGGTGCAGAAGGGAAGGTGAAGAGTGGTTCTTCAAAAAGCCTTGCTTTCTTCCTTGAAGGAGACAGAGAAGCTTCTTCAAGATGACCAACTGTTTGTGTTCCAGCAGACAGGTCAGTGGAGGGTGCAGAAGCAGTAGCAGCAGCAGGCTCTTCTGCAGGGACAGCTTCCCTTTCAGCAGCAGCCACAACAGGCATAGGGTAGCCTGACCTTCTTTTTCTGGGAATGAAACCCAGATCAAGAGATTTGATCTCCCTAGGCTCTTCTGCAGGTGGAGAAGTCTGCTCCCCCTGAGCAGGTGCTTCCTCTTTACTAGGCACAGACTCCACTTGTCTGTCCTTGGCAAAGGTCTTCACCAGTCTTCTTCTCTTGGTGGGTTGTGTAGAAACCACACCTAATTTTCCAGCCTCACTGGTCTTCCTCTTGGGAGAGGGCTTCTTCAGCTTGAATCTGAGAGGCTCTACTGTCTCAGCAGATCCTTCAGAAGCTGTGGGTTCCTCAAGCCTTTGATCCTGTCTGGCAACCTTTCCAGCAGCTTTCCAAATCCTTTCAGAGATAGGATACTCTGATTCACCAGTGGAATCAGTAGGCTCCTCTGCTATTTCCTTCAGTTTCTGCTCAACAGCAGGCTTCTTCTTCTTCTTCTTCTTCTCTTCTTCCTCATCCTCCAGAGGGATTCCTTCAATCCCCATCATAGACAAGACCTTCTTGTCTATGGGCAGAGCCATGTCCACAAAGTGGACATCAGTTGGAACAAATATCTTGTTCCTAAAAACCCTTGTCAGCAACATTCCATAAGGGTAGGTAGGCATATTTGTCCTTCTGATCAGAGACTCAAGATACATGTAGATGAGGTCATTGATGTCTATCTTGATTTTGTGAATCAAGTGGTACAGAGCAAATCTGTCCAACTTGGTCACATTATCTCTTGACCCTCTTCTAGGCATCACACACTCCAGAAGCAGCTTGTGCAAGAACCTGCACTTGGGCACCATGCAGACAGGCTTCTTGTTCTCAGGGTTGGGAACACCATAAACAGCAATATTGATATTTTCAGTTCCCACCTGATCTTCCCAGTCAGGTCTGAAGGCAGTTCCAATCCTTGGACATCTGGTTGCCAGTTCCAGAGAGCTTATAGGGAACAGAAGAGTTACATTAGCTGACATTTGAGCCTTGAAGCTCTTGGTTCCATCAACCACATTGGTGATGACCACAGCATTCCTCCAGAAATCTCTGACAAGCTTGGGATGGACCAGCTCCTTGATATCAAAGAAGGCTATCCACTTAGAGTATTCCAACTCCTCAGTGACATCCATTCCCCATTTCTTCATCTGTTGAAGATCAACAGTCTTTCCAGGTAGAATCTTCTTTACATCAGTTAGTCTCATCTCGTATTTCTCAGCAATCTCTTTTGGAGACAGGCGTTTTGAAGATGCCATTTTTCAGAAAAGAGAGAAAGTGAAAGTTTTGGAAGGGAGAAAGGTTTGAACGAGAGGAAGACGAAGACGAAAAGACTTAGGGCTTTTTGAGAAGGATAAAGTTTGAAACTTTCTGAAGATTTGCCTTTTAAAGAAGTGAAAGCAGGAGAGAGAAAAAAGACATTTTTAATTAAAAAGGGCACGATTTGTGTGGGGAACTGTAGCGCCCACTTAGACATAATGAAAACATGGTTTCGAGGTAGAAACTACCGTGTTCATGATTAGCTTCAGATTAACAAATGGTATTTAAATAAATGAATAAATAATAACCATTTTAATAAAACTGTTGGGTTTCAGCATAGTGACTCAGCAGAGTCAGACAGGTGATCACAGATAGTTTTAAAGACTCAGACATGTCATTCAACAATACAATGCATGTTTAAATTATCTCTAATAAATAAAAATCTTTCTTCTGCTAAGGGCTTAGTGAAGATATCAGCCCATTGATTTTCAGTTTTAACAAACTTAATATCAAAAATACCTTTCTGAACATAATCTCTAATGAAGTGATGTTTGATTTCTATATGCTTAGCCTTAGAATGCTGAATTGGATTTTTAGTTAAGCAGATAGCACTAGAATTATCACACCATACAGATATATTATGCTCAAAAATAGAATAATCCTCAAGTTGATGTTTTACCCATAGAAGCTGAGAGCAACAACTAGCAGCTGAGATATATTCTGCTTCAGCTGTAGATAGAGCTATAGTTGTCTGTCTTTTTCTTGACCAAGAGACCAAGTTTGCTCCAATGAAGTGGCATCCTCCACTGGTGCTCTTTCTTTCTATTCTGTCTCCAGCAAAGTCAGCATCACAGAATCCCACTAATCTGTATTCATTAGTTCTTAAATACAGCAAACCAAGATTAGTAGTACCAAGCAAATATCTAAATATTCTCTTAACAGCTTTAAGATGAGATTCTCTTGGGTCAGATTGAAATCTAGCACACATACAGACACTAAACTGAATATCAGGTCTGCTTGAAGTTAAGTACAGCAAAGATCCAATCATACCTCTGTAGACAGTTTGGTCTACCTTTTTACCTTCATCATCTTTACTGAGTTTTGCATTAGTTTCCATGGGAGTTTTCATAAGTTTAGCATTTTCCATTTTGTATTTCTTGAGCATTTCCTTGATATACTTTTGTTGATGGATGTAGATTCCATCACTTGTCTGTTTGATTTGTAGACCAAGGAAGAACTTCAATTCTCCCATCATGCTCATCTCAAATTCTGCTTGCATCATCTTTGAAAAATCCTTGCACAGCTTTTCATTAGTTGCTCCAAAAATAATATCATCAACATATATTTGGACTACAATGAAATTTTATTTATAGCTTTTCTTAAACAGAGTAGTATCTACTTGACCTCTTGTAAAGCCGTTATGCATGAGAAAAGAGCTTAGTCTATCATACCATGCCCTAGGTGCTTGCTTTAAACCATATAATGCCCTTTTAAGTTTAAAAACATTATCTGGTTTATCAGTATCTTCAAAACCAGGGGGTTGTTTAACATAAACTTCTTCTTCAATTACTCCATTGAGAAAAGCACTTTTCACATCCATTTGAAAAAGAGTGATTTGGTGTTGTGCAGCATATGACATTAGTATGCGAATAGCTTCTATTCTAGCTACAGGTACAAATGTTTCAGTATAGTCAATACCTTCTTGTTGGTTATAGCCTTGAGCTACTAACCTTGCCTTGTTTCTGACAACTTTGCCATCTTCATCTAACTTGTTTCTGAAGACCCATCTTGTTCCAATGACAGACTTGTTTTTGGGCTTGGAGACAAGTGTCCAGACATCATTTCTGATGAACTGGTTGAGTTCTTCTTGCATAGCAAGAATCCAGCTTTCATCGTCAAGAGCTTCTTCAATGTGCCTTGGCTCTATTTCTGACAAAAAGGCCACATTGCTTGATTCTCTTAAGGTAGATCTGGTTCTTACTCCTTCTGAGGGATGACCAATGATGAGATCCTTAGGATGATGAGTTTTGAATTTCCAGTCTCTTTCAAGAGGACCTTGACTTGTCTGTGTCTGTTGACTTGTCTGTTCCACTGGTCTGTCTGGTTCTGCTTCAGGTTCTGGTTTGGTTAAGTCAGGTTGTTGATCTTCTGACTTGTTTATATCAAGACCTGCAAGATCATCTTCTAGATCTGACAATTCCTTATCAGTCTTTAAGTTATCATTAAATTTGACATGAACAGATTCTTCAATAACAGATGTTCTAGAATTGTAAATTCTAAAAGCTTTAGACATTTCAGATTATCCCAAAAAGATACCTTTGTCTGTCTTAGAGTCAAATTTTCCAAGTTGATCCTTGGTATTTAATATGTAGCATTCACAACCAAATGCATGAAAGTAAGAGATGTTGGGGCTTTTTCCTTTCCACAGTTCATAGGGAGTCTTCTTTAGAAAAGGCCTAATGAGTATTCTGTTTTGTACATAACACGCTGTGTTTACTGCTTCTGCCCAGAAGTACTTAGGGAGATTATTCTCATTGAGCATAGATCTAGCCATCTCTTGCAGAGATCTGTTCTTTCTCTCAACCACTCCATTTTGTTGAGGAGTTCTAGGTGCAGAGAAATTGTGAGAGATCCCATTCTCCTCACAGAACTGACTAAACTGCTCATTTTCAAATTCTCCCCCATGGTCACTTCTTAGAGTAGAAATGCAGAAACCCTGCTCATTTTGTACTCTTTTACAGAATACTGAGAAAGCCTTAAAAGACTCATCCTTGTGGGTTAAGAAGAGTACCCATGTAAATCTAGAATAGTCATCAACTATGACAAATCCGTATTTCCTTCCACCCAAGCTAGCAACACTAACTGGTCCAAACAGATCCATGTGTAACAACTGAAGAGGTCTAGAGGTTGATATTTGGTTTTTAGATTTGAAACTTGATTTTATCTGTTTACCTCTCTGACATGCATCACACAAAATATCTTTCTTAAAACTAATATCAGGCAATCCTCTCACAAGGTTATCCCTTTTTAGTTTTGAAATTAATTTCATACTAGCTGTCCTAGTTTCTTATGCCACAACCATCTTTCATCCTCTTTAGACATCAGACATGTTACACTTTGATCTGAGAGATCAGTCAGTTCAATCTTATACAGATTTTGTTGCCTTTTAGCTGAAAAGAGGGTTTTGCCACTAAGATCTTTAACTGTACAGAAATCTTTGGTAAAGGAGACATCAAATCCACTGTCACATAATTGACTTATGCTAAGCAAATTGTGTTTTAATCCTTTAACCATAAGAACATTTGATATAGAGGGAAGAGGAGGTTTACCACCAATAGTACCAATTCCTATAACCTTCCCTTTCTGATTTCCACCAAATGCCACATGTCCTCCTTTCTTAAGTTGGAGGTCTAGGAACATAGACCTTTCTCCTGTCATGTGTCGCGAGCAGCCACTGTCCAGGTACCAGCAGTGGTGTTTTCTTTGTGCTGTTGAGGACATCTGCAACAGAGATTATTTGATCTTTAGGTACCCATAGTTTTCTGGGTCCTTTTCTGTTAGTTCTAGGAGTCTGTGAAGACTTCCTTCTTTTCTTATGGAGACACTTAGACATAACATGTCCAGTCTTTCCACAGAAATTACAGACAGGTATGGATTTAATAGAAGTAGATGTAGCAGACACTTTAGAGTGCTTAGTTGATACTTTATGATGTATCTGATGGACATATCCTATACCTTCATTGTTAAGGGAGTGCCTCTGACAGCCAAGCAGCTTTGTCAGATTATCTCTACCATTAACAAATTTGGCAAGATCAGAAGTGAGCTCCTCCACTTTCTGTTGAAGTTTTTCAACTTCTTCAGACTGTGATGTATCACTAGAGATCTTAGCTTCATTAGACTTTTCAGTCTTCAGCTCACTGTTCTCCTTGGCAAATTTCTCACACTCTAGAGATTTCTGTTTATGCTCACTGAGGAGCTTAACATGATCTCTCTTGAGAGATTTGAAAGCCTTAGACAAACAGTTGGATTCCTCCAACAATTCTTCATAGGCATCAAGTAATTCCTCATAATCAGAATTTACCTCATTATCTGAATCAGAGTCAGTGTTAGCCATTAGACAGAGATTTGCTTCTTCCTCTGTCTCCTCATCAGTAGATGTTGACTCTAGATCTTCCCAAGTGGCCATCATTCCTTTCTTCTTCTTTTTGAAGAACTTCTTAAATGGGGCTTTCTTGAGTTGAGGACATTCTGCTTTGATGTGTCCTGGTTTCTTGCACTCATAGCAGACAATTGAGTTTTTGTCTGTTGAGATGGAATCCTTGAAATTCTTGTCCTTGTTGAATCTTCTGAATGGCTTATCCCTTCTGAACTTCTTTTTCTGTAGGAGAAGCTTTATCTTTCTGGTTAGGAGAGATAGTTCTTCATCACTTTCAGAATCCTCAGATTCAGACAGGTCAGCATCACTAGATGACTCGTCTGCCTTTAAAGCTTTAGAGGCTTTGGAAGACTTTTGATCAGCCTTCAAAGCAATTGACTTGCCCTTCTTTGTTGAGACTTCATCTCCAAGTTCTTGCTCATGAACAGTAAGTGTTCCAAGGAGTTCATCCATAGTCAAGGTGGTAAGATCTTTGGCTTGAGAGATAGCAGTTACTAGAGGTCTCCACTGCTTAGGTAGACTCCTAAGTATCTTTCCAACCTTCTCAGCATTGGAGTAAACTTTGCCAAGAGACTTTAGACCATTGATGATAGTTTGAAATCTCCCAATCATTTGAGCAACAGATTCTCCTTCTTCCATGAGAAATAGTTCATACTTTCTGACAAGTATGGCAATTTTTGATTCTTTGACCTTGGCGGTTCCTTCATGTGTGACAGCTAAGGTGTCCCATATTTCTTTGGCAGAGTCACAGGCACAGACCTTCTCAAACTCATCAGGACTGAGCGCACAAATAATGTTGTATTTGGCTTTGTGATTCAGCTCCCATTTTGCCTTTTCTGCAGGGGTCCACTGAGCTTTTGGTTTGTCAGTGTTGTCATCATTTTTAGGGATGAAAGGACCATCTGTGATGACATCCCAGAGATCAGAGTTTGTAGATAGAATGAACCATTGAAATCTATCTTTCCAATAGTTGTAGTTTTCTCCATTGAAGAATGGAGGTCTGGTTAAGGAGGCTCCTTCGGTCTGGTTACTTCCACTAGCTCCAGCAGTCATGTCTATTCTTCAGGATCTTTTACCTCAACACTGTTAGATGCTCAACCCAGAGGCTGAGCTCTGATACCAACTGAAATAGACAACTATAAACACGAGAAGGGGGGTTGAATTGTGTTTATTAGAATTTAAAGTAGAGTTAAAAACTTTTTGCATGCAGAAGCTAAGCACAGACGGGTGTAAAAAGATACACAGACAGGTCACCTGTCTGTTGTAGTTTTCTCAGAAAAAACAACACACGTAGAGATAAGAAAAACAGTCTTGACAGAAACAGTTTTAACCCCTTTGTTAGAAAGCAGATGATATATAATCAGAGTAACTAAAGAGATTAAAGGAGGAGAGATTAACACAGAGATTTATCCTGGTTCACTCTTTAACACAAAGAGCTACGTCCAGTCCTTGGCAGCACCAAGATTTATCCACTATAACTGATCAGGTTACAGACTCCAAGTATTGTTTGCACACCTAGCCTCTTCAGGCTCCAACACAAGTATTCTTTGCACACCTAGCCTCTTCAGGCTCACTCAGATTTGTTTGAGAGTTTTGTTTGTAATAAATACACTTACAGACCTTTCACTAACACTCAGAGAATGGTTTAAATATAAGGCTTTAAGAAAGTCTGCGTAATAACTTCAAATGATTGAAGAATACAGAATGAATAAATGAACAGAGTAATGGCTCTTTAATGCTTTGTAAAACTCTGATGATGTTCATCTTCAATGACTTCTGTATTTGCCTTCAAACATTTAATATCCGTTAGAGACATTCCTTGCAACTATGGCTTCAGGCAGAGCTTCATTAAATGCAATATAGTCGTTCTGGGCAGCCATTAATGCAATGAAGACGCTGGTTGTACTCTAACATGAGAGATAATAGCTTTATGCATCGTGTAGACGCCAACTCAGAGTTGTGCAGAGTGCTTTTGTACTTTTGCAGAGTACATTTCCCTTTCTGTGTAATGACTGAAAGTACTAGGGAATAAAGCATATTGGAAATGTTCTTTAACTGGAAGTTTATCTCTGACTTCCTAGTTTGCTTGAGAGAGAGCACTTCTGAGTTTCTTGATAAGCGTGAGAGAGTTCTCAGAGTATTCTTCATGAGGGGACAGCTTGCAAAAGCTTCCTGTACTTCGAGTTCTTTTAACGAAGAACCTTAGACAAGTTGAAGAGTAGAGACAGGTTGTAAAATCAGTTTGCACATAGTCAACAATCCTAGTCAGCAGACAGGTTGACTTCTTGGCTAATACAGACAGGTGAGACTTAGGTAGACAGACAGGTGAGTTTTGTAATCTTCTGATCTGTACACTAAGTAGACAGGTTAGCAACCACAAAATAGGTTAATTAAATCATTACCCAATGTTTAGTTTTCATCAAAACTTAGGGAAATGCACACAGACATTTTAGAGACTTAACAGCTCTCCCTCAACCTACTCAATTGTAAATCACAGATGGTGGGAAGCAGACTTGGGAAGTGGCTTTTGAGAAATTAGCCAGTCATACTAGCATGACCATTGAGAAGCTGACAGTGCACATTGATACCTCCATTGAGAAGCTAGCAACTCACACAGGGTCGGCAATCCAACTCCTGGAAACTCAAGTATCTCAGCTAGCTAAACAAATGAATGAGTGTCTTCCAGGCACTTTTTCGGGCAACACAGAGAACAACCCCAAGGCCCAATGCAATGCCATATCCACTAGAAGTGGTAAGGTGTTGGAACCAAAGGGGAATCCCTTGAAGGCTAATGAAGGAGAAACTCCATAACAACCACAAGAGGAGAATGAGCAAGCTAAGGAAGATGAGGTAAATAGTGAAAAGGTGTCGGAGCAGGGGGTAAGGTTGAAATTAGTAGATGAAGAATTCCGAAAGAAGAAGTGGGTTGAGCCCCAAGACCTTCCTCCCTTCATGAAGGTACCATATCCAGAGAGATTGAAGAAACCCTTGCAAGACAAGCAATTCAACAAGTTCCTTGATGTTTTCCGCAAGCTTCAAATCAACATTCCTTTTGTGGAAGCCTTGGAACAAATACCATCCTATGCTAAGTTCATGAAGGAGCTTCTCTCCAAGAAGCGGAAGATAGTGGATGAGGAAACTGTTGCTTTGACCGTGCAGTGTAGTGCAATTCTCCAAAGGAAACTACCTCCAAAGTTGAAGGATCCGGGCTCTTTTAGTATACCATGCACCATTGGAGAGATGACTATTGAGAAGGAACTATGTGATCTAGGGGCGAGCATCAACTTAATGCCCCTATCCATGATGAAAAGGCTTGGAATTAAAGAGGTCAATGGGACAAAGATGTCACTCCAACTTGCCGACCGATCAATCAAATACCCTTATGGGGTGGTAGAGGATTTGCTAGTAAAGGTGGGTAATTTTATTTTTCCTATGGAATTTGTGGTACTTGACATGGATGAAGATGCCAATATTCCTCTCATATTGGGTAGACCATTCTTGGCTACTGGGCGAGCATTGATTGATGTGCAACTAGGAAAGCTCACACTTCGGGTGCAAGATGAAAAGGAGGAATTTGATGTCTTTGAAACTATGGAGCATCCAGTGGAGAAGCCTAAATGCTATAGTGTGGATGTGGTGAAACCTCTTGTCAAACCAACACCTACACATGAAGCAAATGGTTCAACACTAGGTAAGGTGTTGGTAAAATCCCACACTCTTGAGGATGGCATGGAAAAGGATGAGTCGGCGGACTTGGGCCATAAAGATGAGTTGCATAAATCCATTAAGGATGACCCAAGCAAGCTGGAAGGGAAGCCACATAAGCATCATGAGTCACTCACTGAAAGAGCCGGAGCAAAAAGGATACGTGATCCAATCCAACTCAATGAAATTCGCTTGAGGGCTTATGAGAAAGATAGAGGCAAAAAAGGGCAACCCAAGGCTCGGCTCGATGATCCAATGATCCCTAGAAAGAAGTTATTTCCAAATCAATTGAAGTCTTGTTGGCAAGTGAAGGTTAGGAAGAAAATAGCTCTTCCTCATGATGTTTTTAAGGAAGGATACAAAGAGCCCGGGGAGGCATTTGGGGCTATGATCATCAGGCTCAGGACGTTAAACAATCGCTTCTTGGGAGGCAACCCAAGGGTTATATCCTTTTATTGCATTCAAAGAGTCATGAAAATACAAAGTGTCTTCATATAGGGTCCTTAGTTAGAAAATTGCATTAGAAAAGCATGTAGGACTTAGATGCATTTAGGAAAAGAAGGGGCAGAATTCTTCTCTGGCTCACCTTGCGAGCACGAATTCGCCCCGCGAGCTTGAGGGATGTCAAAATCCCTACTTCTAGCTCGCCTCGCGAAAAAGACTTGGCATTGCGAGCCTGAAAGACTGAAACTCGGAGATTGGGGACTCCTTCTGCCTCACGTCCCAATCACTTGATCGGCTCCCGATTCCGGGCAAGAATGAAATGATTAAAATCCTAGATTGGCCTCGTGAGACGCCTCTTGCCTCGCGGAAAAAAAAAATTTTGATGAACTGTTTTGATGGCTCGGTTCATCTGGTTTGCTAATCCTGGGGACCAGGATCCTCACCCAGGAGGGGGCGAGTCCGAGGCAAAGATTTGATAATTTTTAGGTGGATGAAACTCCAAAGGAGGAGGCCACAAAGACTAGTGAGCTAGAAGGAGAGGAAGAGAATGAAGAAAGGATGAGCACCAACAAAAGTTTGGGGTCCTTTCGGACCCCACGAGATAACAATTTCTAAACCTTACTCTTTTTCTTTTCTGTTTCTTCTCTTTTTGCTAATTGGTCATGTACAGTCATATGTTTGTTGAGTCTTGTGTTGGTAAGCTTGAAGGGATTTTATTGAATTTAGCATAGATGGATTGTATGATAGATGTTGATTTTTTATGAGTCCCCCTAATGATTTGAATTTTGGAAAATTGATCCCCATGAAAAATTGAAAATTGAACTTTGAGAATTTTGTTTGGATTGCATGATTTCTGGTAAGTTTGGGGTGAAAGGGTGCACACATTAGGGATGTATCTCGGTCAAATAATTTGCTAAACATGTCCAGGTGAGGAAATTAAGGCTCCAACATTATTTTTGAATTGTGTAAATCACTTTTATGTTGTACTTTCCCGGATTTGCTTATATCTCTTCATGGTTTGCATGTTTATATGTTTGCATCAAATGATTTAGGCAATTTTTTTTTAAATAGGTACTTGGCCTAAAAAGAACCACCCCTAATGCATGTTCCCTAGTTAGCCACATTGAGCCTAATAGCCTATTATTTCTTGATGACCTTATGTTATAAGCCAAAAATCCAGAAAAATCATGTTAACCCAATCTTAGGATTTAGGAGAGCATGGAAACTTAACAATGTAAGTGTTGTTTGGAAACTAAGTTTGGGGTGGCTACAAGGGTTTGATATGTTATTTTGGGTGGAGAAAAAGAAAAAATAAAGGTTGAAGCCAAAGGCAAAAAGAAAAAGATGAAAAGTACAAAAATGTCAAAAAGGGTATTAAAAGGAAAAGGTTGTGGCCACCCAAAGAAAAAATATATCAAAAAATGGAAAAAGGAATTAGAGTGAAAATAAAAGTGTAAAATGTTTCATGCTCTCTTAGTTCCTAGGGTCTTAGCCTTGTACCTTTGAATATCCTACCCTTAGCCAAGCTCCATTACAACCTTTAAAAGACCTTTTGATGTTGCAAACATGTTTTTGTGGGAACTTTGTTTAGATGAAAATCAAATTCATGGAAAGTGTTCTTAAAATGTGAAATTGAGTGAAAGTTGAAAACCTTGACAAAACTGAGCGAATGAGTGAATTACTATATGCGCTTGCGAGGAAGGCAATTGTTTGAAATTGGTGATCTCCCTCTTATGTGTAACTTCGATCCTTTGCTTAGATTGATGATTGCATGAATGATGAATTTTTCTTTGTTTGAAGTAAATGAATGTGGGGATTACATTGATGAAAAGGGGAAACATTGAATCAGAAAATTGAATTGTTAAAATTGCATGAAATTTGTGCGAAAATAATTGAGTCCATTGAGCTTACCCAGTTTGGAGTCTTTTTGAGTTGTAGTTTGCTTGGGGACAAGCAAAGTTTAAGTTTGGGGTATTTTGATAAGCCTTTGGCTCATCTAGTTTTATAGCTAGTGAGGCCACAGTTTTTGTGCTAACTGTTCGAGTTTAATCTCGTTTTCGCCCAAATTTAGCTTTAATTGTCCCTAGGCAATGTTTTGGGTCTTTTAAGTAGTTTTTAGCAATTTATGATATAGTTTGAGTAAAATAAAGCATTTAATACTATTTTATATTTTCAGGTTAAAAGTGAAGCTCGAGGAAGCTAGGAAAAAAGGAGAAAACAAGCAAAACGGCAAAACTGGTCATTCGCCCCGCGAACTGAAGCTCGCCCCTCAACCTAGAAGAACAGATTAAGCAATGTCAGCAGCCATTCAGCCTCGCCTCGCGAGGAAGTGTTCACCTCGCGAGCCAGACTCAGGGAATTAAAGATCATTCTGTCTCGCCTCGCGAAAGATCCAATTTTGAACTCGCGCCAACTTAAAATTCGCCTCGCGAATACATGTTCGCCTCGCAAGCGCGCGCAGATTCCAAACATTATAAATAGCTTGTTTTAGGTCAATTAGAGGAGTTTTGAATTGTGATTGCATTCCTAGTTTTCTTACAGCTGTCTATAGTGAGTTTTAATTCAATTTCTTCGAGGGTGAATGCTTTTCATACTTTGTTCGTTGTTATCGTCTCTATGTGGAACTAATCCTCCATTCTAAGGAAACGATGAAGCCACCATTGATGGCATAGTGAATCCAAGTAATATTTTATTATACCCTTGTCTCTTTTCTTGTTTCTTAATTCTGATTTGTTTGTGTTAATCATATGCGTGCATGGTTAACTAGTCTAGTGCGTTGAGGCTGGCAGGCAATTCGTATTTAGGACTTGAATTAAGAACACCGCTTGAATATTGCTAGGCATAGAATAGGATAGCGGTGTAATTGCTATAGGGAACCAAGAACTTAATAAAACTAATTGTGGGTTGAATAGATTGGCAGATTGACAACTTGCAATTGTAGATAATTCCTTTTGAAAATCAGCAGTGACATTAGGATAATTGAGGGTTCCTGGTTGACAAAGAACTTAAATTGAACATAGAGATAAGGAGATAAACACTTGGGTAACTTGCTTGATAGGGTAGGTGGATTCGTGACCTTAGAGCCTTAGTCATAATCAAATCTCATCATAATCTTTTAGCATCTTTAATTAATTGTTTTTGATTTAATCTTTGATTTAATTTTCTCTCTCTTCATAACTATTTCCCTTTGACTTGGTCAAATGCTTTGACTTTCCTTATTAAATTGGTTAAATTGGTCTTCCAATCCTTGTGTTCGGCCTCGGTATTTACTTACCGTGTTTTTATTACTTGTAACGAAATGGTACACTTGCTGGATCGTCAACACACAACCGGGACCCGGCGCCGGCCCTAGACAACCAATGAGGGGGACGTCGACCCTGGACACCCGGTGCAAGGGCGTCGGCCCCCCGGACACCTGATACGGGGCGGCGTCGGCCCCCAGACACCCGGTTCGGGGGCACCGACCCCGGGACACCCGATGCGGGGGTGTGGCCCACCTGGCCCCCGATGCGGGGACTCCGACTCCCGATCACTAGGTACAAGGGTGTCTACTCCGGGACGCCCGTTCCGAGGGCGCCGACCCCCGGACTCCCGGTTCGGGGGCGTCTACCCCCAAACATCCGATGCGGGGGTGTCGGCCCCCGGACACCCAGTGCGGGGCCGTCGGCTCACGGACACCTTGTGCGGGGGTTGCCGGGCCCCAGATAGTTGAAATCCCAATTTTTTAAATAAATATTCAAAAACAAATGTAATTGAAGGTAATTGAAATGCTTTATCCAAACAAAGAATTTAAAATACAATGTATTTGAATTACCCTATCCAAACAAAGTATTTTCAAAATGAAAGTAATTTAATTGAAGTAATTGAATTGCCTTGTATTTCAAATTCCTTGGAATTTTGAAATACCCATCCAAACACACACTTAAGATAATTAGTCTATAGGTTTTATCTACTTATATAACATTCAATTTTTCAAGTTCTTTTTAATGTGAGATTTTTGCATCCACACTTTTACTCAAACTTGGAATTCTAAACATTGTGAGTGTTCAAATAAATGAAATAATAAAAGTATAGGGTCATGCAACGTTGACTTTCATATCTTCGCAGGGCCACACATATAAATATAATTTCTATGCTTGTTCTTCTTGCACTAATTAATGCTTCTACCTGAAGGAAAAACTAGAGTTCTTAGATGTCTAGAACAATTTATAGATACAAATTATAACATATTAATCATGTTGAACAAAGAACTAAGACAAGAATTGTGTATCTTGGAGCATGACAAAATATATTGATCTTCTTCAGAATGCGAGGGCAAAGTGCTCTCTTCTTTGGTAAGCATCTACAGCGTATGAAACTGCTTAATGGGGAGACAGTCTTTTAACCTACCAGCAAAGAGTAGGGACCTCTCAACTGGTTAGCAATAGAATGACCCAGCCCATCATAGGGTCCCTCTCAATAGATACCCAATTACTAATTTCATCAATTGGTTAAATGATCACAATTATAATTATTAATTTCATAACAGATATATTAATGAATATTGATGTTTCGTCCGATTTTATCCAGGTGAAAACAATAAGCTCCGACGCGGCAGAGCTGTGGGGGGTTTTGTGGATTGAGCCTGACAAAGCGTGGTGCTCTTCTCGTACGTATCCACTGGAAGGGAATAAAAAATAACGTAGTCCTAGGTGATGTGTGTTAGAGGAGAGTGTCTTTAGGGAAGAGGCAAGGCTCTTCTTATATAGCCTACTTAGTGGGCCTTATCTAGTTCAGTCCTCAAGGAATTAGGCCTTAGCCCAATTGACTGAACTGTCCTGTATCATGCAGTCTTCTGGTCCTGAGTTGTCTCCTTGACCCTAGCTGACCTCTTGAATTGACCGAGTTGTTTTCCATTTATATTGATTAGTCTCTATCCGTATTGGGTCATTTACCCATCATAGTTGAGCCTATAATAATTGTTCTGTCAACAAGTCGGCCTTCTTTAGGTAGGTCGGGATATTCTTCCTGGAGGCCATCCCGGGTCCCGATGTAGATACTATGAGGGCTTCCACTCTCATCCTTCATACTTGTGGGCCTTGATCTATTGGGCCCAAGACCAATTTTGGCAGGAACAATTGATTATATTTTAATTATTAATTAATGTTAATCCATATAACTATACAGATGTTAAATTAAAAATTTAACACTACCATCTTTCGTAAGGCAGTAATAAGGAGTTTGATTGCCCATTGCACCTCATGTGCAGGCGTATTGAACTATATTTTGCATGCAGCAATAATTCAAAAACAAGTTTAGAATCTTAAGATATGAATCTATATATATATACAAAGTTAAATGTGCTCAAAGGGAATTCTCTTCTCTGGATGATGACACATCAACAAGCCTTATGTGTTAACACGAGAGGGATTCAAGGAATGCATATTAATGCACGTTAAATTCCTAATCTGACTTTGATTGGTACCTTTAATGTAAATTATCACATTCATATCAATTATCACATTCATATCAATTATCATATCAACTCAGTTTAAAAATTTCCTTAACTATATGTGATTTGCATTCAAATACAATATTAAGAGTCCATAACGGGTTCAAATTTGTAATGATCCATATTTGGACATTTAACTTCTGCCTACAAATTAAAGATCAAATTTCCAACGTTAGGTATATTTTTCCATCGCTTGCTCTCACTTTGTTTGTTCTCCTGGCTCTTCTTCTCTTTCTCCCGCGACCCATCAACTATTCTTTCTTTCTTTCTCTGGTATGACTTTTATGACTCCTCTCTCTTATCTTTTTTTACATTCATTTTTCATTCATCTTTTTTTCTCACAATATACACTTTTCTTCATTTTTCTCATCTATTGCAGCTATTACTTGAGACTTTCGATTAAAGGCAAATTTTTTCTACTTTATGATTAACCTTTTTTTAAATGGTATGGTTTATGAACTTTTTTTTTTCCAGTAACCCACAAGGTTTTATGATATTTTGCTTTGAGATCTTTTCATCCCAGGTTGTGTTGCCTAATTTTTCGAGTTGGGAAGAAACCCAAGAAACTAGTGAACTTAGAAAGGGTTCTAGAACATGAAAATCCGTGAAAGCTGCGAGACAATTGTATACCATTAAGAATCATTGTGAACATTTGGTCTAAGCTCCGAGTCAATGTTTAATTGTTTTGAGTTTCACTTTCATTTCTTAAATATATTTTTTTTGGGTTAAAAAATAGTTCTCCATGATGATTGTAATATGTGTTTCTGTTTTGTGATTCTACATCATCTCCAAGAATTGTAAGATTGAGTCAGATCTTTTACAAATAGTATATAAAATCGAATTAAATAAGGAAATAATTATATTCTCTTTCTCATCCATGATTAAATCAGGTTGAATACATTTGGTCATAGTGCAACAATGTATACGTGATATGGATGTATTAGAAGTTCCGTGGAACTATGTGAGTAATCAAATAGTTAAGTCAGTCTTTGGTTGCAACCAACAAAAGAATTAAACAAAAACTCATACTCTTCCCCTATTTTCAAGCACCCAAATATAAGTACCGCACATGCTAATATTTTTTAAAATCAATAATATATGATTGCGATTTCCTTTCAAAAATAAATTATTGCGATTAATTATCACTAGATTGTCTTATACAATATTTTGAAATACATTACGAGCCTTAGTCAGCAGCATAGGCTCAGATTTAAATCAATTTTTTAATTATAGAAAGGCTTTTAATGACTTGGATTATCTTATATAGCATTGCTTGACAATAAAAATGGGGAAAATTTGGGGGAAAATGTCTTATATGTCGTTTGATCTAAATCAATTGAAAGTAAAAAATGGGGAATACCCAATGCATAGAGCATTAAAATTGAACCAAACTAATCAAACACTAAAATCCTTGCTTAAAAATATTTTGAAATGAAAATCTTTGACATTGAGATCAAAGATTAAAATAACTGATTAAATATATTCTGAAATCAATCATCAATCACTAACTGTTTGCTTAAAAACAGTTAATGAGACTATTATCAGAAGAATTGATTAAATATATTCTGAAATTAATAATCAATCATATATTATGTTTCAACTAGAACTTAGGCCCGCGCGATGCACGGAGTATTATAGTCTTATGAATAAATTTAATTTTGATTTTATATTGTCTTTGTGAATATATTTGTTTAAGAAAATGAATAAGGACTTATGTATTGTTTTTTTGTAATGATTTTGAAGAAAAATAATTGTGGAAGAAAAAAGTATCATAAAAATTCAGAATGATTGAATTTATTATCATGAGTTGTATTTGAAGTTGAATGATTGAATTTATTATCATGACGTAAATTAATTAAGTAAATCATATTGGTTAAAAAGGAAAACCCTTGGACAATTACAATTTTACATTTAACATAGTTTGACGAAGTCCCTGCACGAGTGAAAGTGAACTTATAAGAGTATTTATACCTAAGCAAACAATAAATATAATAATTTTAGTGTTACTCACATATATCGAAAGATATCCAACAAAAAAATTCCAAATATAGCAAGACTTTGGTTTAAATCATTTTTTTAATGATAGCAAGACTTTTAGAGCCCGTTTGTCTACGATTAAAAAATAAATGATTTTGTTACAAAATAATTTAGTGATTATTTTTAGAGATTTTTAAAAAAAACAGAAGCAGATTTATGTTTGTTTACAATTATAAAAAAATATTTTTTTAATAGCAGTTAATTATAAAAAATGTGTTTTTTCTTCCAAAAGCTAATAAAAGTTCTTTTTCATTTTGACTCTAAAAATAAATTTTTTTTTTCTGCTTTTCAATATTTTCAAAAGCAAAAACAAACACAGTAAAAGTTTTAAAACATGATTATTTAGTTAAAAAAAATTTAACAAAATAAGCAATAACAAACGCACTCTTAATAGTTTAATTTATCTTATACAACATTTCTTGATATACTAATTAGTAATTATTATTCGTTTTAATGTGAAATCAAATTGGAACCTCCATTAAAATCTGGAAGGAAAAAAAAGTGTACAGAGCATTAAAATTAAACCAAAATAAGAAATCAAATATTTAAAGTATTGCTTAAAATATTTTAATTTCGAAAATGTTTGACATTAAGATCAATCATTAAAATATTTGATTAAATACTTTGAATTCGAAAATATTTTGAATAGATCAAAAATATTTTCAATCTGAAAATGTTTAACAATGAGATCAATCATTAAAGAATTGATTAAATATCACTGCTAAAAAAATTGAAATCAGCGACGGAAATTAGCGACATAAACACATCCGTCGCAAACTACGATGAATTTAGCGACAAATTGCACTTGGATTTACAATATCTAAATGTTTGTTATTTAGCGACGGATGCAGTGACGAAATATGTCGTCATCAAACTTCTCGTAGCAAAATTCGTCGCAAATTTATTTCTTTGACTTTAAAGATGGAATTAGCGACAAAAAATGTTTGTCCTGAGGCACCCCGTTGCTAAATTTGTCGTTGATATCTTGATTTGAATATATCGATAGTTTTACTTACCGACGGATAATCGTGTCCCTAAAATTTTCGTCGCTAAATCCGTCGTTAATATTCCATTTGAAATCCCAAAGCACTACTGGAATTTTTAGTTTTGCTACTAATTTTAGCTATTAATTAAATTAGTAGCTAGTTTTAAGCTAATTAACTATTCATTAACTACCATTAACTATTCAATAAGCTAATTTATCCTTCCACTATTATTCACTTTTCTCCGTTTCTCTTCTCTAAAAGCATCACAAACGTAAAAAGTAAAAACCCATCGATCTATTCTTCAAAAAGTTGGTAAAGTACGGTTAACCCCCATCTCCATTCAACCAAAAACCGTATCTTCTCTAAAAGCATCTCTCTGTTTAGAATCGAGTCAATTGAGTCTCTCGTCACGGAATCAAGCTCTCTGTAGCGTTCTCAAAGATAAATCAACGATCTCAATCTCAATTCCGATCACTATTGGATTCGAAATTATGTGTTCATCATTTCTTTCTCAATCGGAATTATTGCGATTTGAGTTTCCATCCAAGTTTTCTCCAGATCTGTTTTCTTCCTCTCATCGCAAGTGAGAATTTGCTTTCCTTTCCTTTCCAAGTAATTTCCTCCACGCACATAAATCTGACTATTGTTCCAAATTTCTTTCTACTTTTCACATAGACATTGTGGTTAGAACTATCTGTGAATAGGAGAAAAATTATTAGGGATTACTAAAAGATTCTTCCATTTTGCTCATGTTGTCTACCTATTTTGATTTTTGGATGTCATTATAGAATGCATCTGCACAATTGAAAGAGAACTCTGACATATTGAAGAAGATTCTTAACTTGAGTACCATTGTTCAGGTAAATTTTGAATGTGAGGGATGCACTGCATGATTACTTTTCTATTCAGTGTTCATGCCTATGACAACATCCTAATTTGTTCTCTCTGTGTGGTTAGACTCAGTGAATTTCTATGATTTTAAAGTTTTATCTAAGTTTTCGTACCTGTTTTAACTGCAACATATTTTCTACAAGTGTATGCTATTTGTGCATCTCATCCTTTTGTTTTACTTTATTTTGATTTTGTAGATTATAAGGAACTAATGATAGTTGCATGGACTTTAATTATTCTTACAAACTCACTCATCTGAACCACGTAGAAAACATATAGTGGCACTAAAGAGTAATTCAATCACTTACATAGGACAACCTGTGAGGAACTTTGGAGAATAAAACTAAAAAAGCTACGTAATTATCATTCCCTTGTATCTGTTATAAGTTTAAGGAGTGCACCTCCTATGTATTGGTTAATGTTCTACTCTTTGATCAAGATATGCGGGGTAAGAGTCATAATATTTTGAGCCTTTTTGTGGTTTGTGACATTCTTCTCTAATTATGTTGTTAGTGTGTGAAACTGGATTTCAAATCTTGTGTAGAATATTAAATTGTTTTGGATTGGAATTCAAATTTTGTTGGTCTCTCAAAATCTGATTTTTTATGTCATAATTATTCAAAGTCTACGTAGTGATTTTTTTTTTTCTATTTTTCGTTCTTTGTCTCTCTTTTCCCTTTTCCTCTAATCCCTAAAATTTCAACAATCTTTTATTTTGTTGCTAAATTTTTTTCTTAGATGCTTAACATGCCGTAATCTTTGTCTAGTCATTTGCTACTTGGGGCTGCATATGATTAAAAGATTGCATGTTGTATTTTGTTGTTGGTTCTGTTCATGGATATAGTTAAAATGTTTTATTCTTTTACAGAGTGAGTGTTTCGTTTGGAGAAAAAGAGGAGAGATAGATGACGACTGGGATGCATACCACAGGTTGACATTTTCTGTGTGGGTTGTGGATCGTGGGTTGGAAATATGTAAGATTTGGATCAGTTCTACAAAAGTACGAATTTTTCCTGTTTCTATGTAGTATCAAGTTCCTATTGATTTCTTTCAGGAGGCTGCCCATGAAAATAGCCAGAAGTACAAGGAAGGAAAATCTGTTCTTGATTGTCAGTAGAAACTTTGTGTGATAAAACATTGTTAGTTTAACACTTTAATGTAAAGTCATTTTGAATAAGAAGTAAGAAGTGGTTTAGATGAGCTTTTATTTTTGGGCAGGTTCAAGGTGTCAAGTCCTGATGGCAGTAATTATTGGGTCAGCCATGAAGCAAATGTTGGTGGAAGTGATGCAGATGATGTCTAATCATCCCACCATAGACAATTGAATTGTACATTCCTTTATCCATGTCCTCTGTTGTTGTTCAATGAATTTGGATTTATACTGGCTATTGAAATACATTTGATTGATGATTCTTATGTAAAAACACTACACTGATGCTAAAACTTCTAATCCATCATGTATTTCAATTTGTTAAATTTGTTAAACACTACAGAGTTTTAATTTTGCAGGTTTTTGATGTGCTCCAACAACATTATGTTATATGCTCAGATTGATTATCTCTTTTTATTTGGTTTTGCATTTCCTATTTAGAGTTACTCTTGTCAAGTTTACTTTGACTTAGTTCCTCTTAATCTGGTTTTTTTTAGCATAAAACATACTTTCGTACAGCACTTATTTGCTCTATGTTGTAGAGCCATTTAGTGTTAAAACTAAGACAACTACATGTTTCTTCTTCAGTTCTTCTTCATCTTCTTCTTTCATCACCAAATGAAAGTAATCTTAACATTAACTGAAAGTGACTATCCTGCAGGTTTGATGACAGCTTAGTTACAAGGATCGATTCATAAGAGCTAAGGGATGGGGTCTGGGAGTCCAAAGCATGAGAAGATGCTTAAGAACCTTAGTACACAGCTAGCTATTGCTGTAAGGAGTATTCAGTGGAGCTATGGGATTTTCTGGGCATCGTCAACCAACCAAGAAAGGTAGAAAAAACATCCATCTTAGTTTTTTGTTGGCTTCATTAGAATAATATTTCTGTTCTCTCCTCCTTGGTCCAAGTTACTCTTGAACCTGAAATTTTGGTAATTTTAATGTTTCTGAATCTCTTGGAAATGAACATAATCTATGTGGCAACCTTTGAGACTCACTGCTTTTATGCAACAAAATTAAATGATGTAATGTGTGAATTTTTGTGTTTTTGTTCATAAGCATATTAAGAGCGGGGGTCTTGAGTTATAAAAGGAAATAATGTAAATTATTGCAAATTTCTTCTACAAATTGAGAAAAGAGGGTGAAAATCTATAATGGAACTAAGCATATGTAAATTGGAAACTTGTTGCATTAATCATTACAGAAATAGGCCACCTTACTACTTACCTTATGTAATGTATTCATGTGATGTGATCAACAGATTACTGGAAAGGAGGGATGGTTACTATAATGGAGACATCAAGACAAGGAAGACAGTCCAAAATGTGATGGAAATTGAGGCTGATAAAATAGGCCTGCAGACGAGGGAGCAACTGAAAGAACTATACAAGTTTCTTCTTGTAGGTGAAGTTGACCCACAAACTAAAAGGCCTTCTGCTGCATTATCTCCAGAGGACCTCTCCGACCCACAATCTTGGTTACTGAGCTGTGTGGGAGATTGTTTCTGCACCGTTTTTGTTATCTTTTTAGGCCACAAGACTCTGGGACTAGGACAATCGTTTTTTGGTTGCTGCTGTTTGCTAGTTATTAAATTGTCACTATATTTTCTGGTACCTTTCCTTAGGATTTTTTGCGTCCAGAGGGATGTCAAGTGGGGGTTCGGTTGTTTTTTTCCTTTGTTGTGGGATGAACCTTAGTTATCTTTCAACCTTCTAGCTTAGTTTCAATACTTGTGCTTTTTGGTTGAATCATACCTTAAGTTCTCATGCTTTTGATCTTTTCCTATGTTACTTTGTATACGGGTTTGAGTACCCCTTATACTCAATCAATATACTTTTTGTTTATAAAAAAAGTTCATTGCATATTTAATATTTATATCCATTGGTTATTTATGCGTTGCTAAAAATGAAAAAATTGCCGCTAATTTTGTTGTCAGCGACGGATCTGAACCTATCGTAAACAGCGACGGATCTGAATCCGTCGTAAACAGCGACGGATCTGAACTTGTTGTATACAACGATGTATCTGAAGTCATCGTAAACAGCGACATATCTGAATTCATCGTAAACAGCGACGAAATTCTTAAATTTTCTACTCATGTCTTTAAATTATTTTAGCGACGAATTCTATCCGTCGCTGTCTGTGACGAAACATAAATTTTGTCGATAAATTTTAGCGACGCCACTTTTTTTGACGGATTTCGTTTTGTCGCTAATTTTGTCGTTAACAATTTTAGAGACGAATTTTTTCTCTTTATAGACGAATTTTGTCCGTTGTTGATTTCAATTGTTTTTAGTAGTGTATGTTGTGAAATAATAATCAATCATATATTATATTTTCAATACATTATACTCAATAAAGAACGTTTGAAAGTCATGTAGTATGAATATATATTTTCAGACTTAAAACTAAGTTTGTCATTTACTACAACAATAAATAATACAATCATGGATATTCAGAATATCAAACTTAATTCGAAATTCACAATACAATCAAGGACATTCGGAATATCAAACTTAATTCGAAAATCACAATGATGGTGCAAACATTCAAACTTAATAATGATAGGGAACATGTTTTTAACAACAGTCAAATCCTTTATTTAAAAAAAAAGGTGAATGTGAATAAAAGTATTGATATGAAATATAATTGAAATAGATAACAATAATAGTAAAAATTTCCTCCAATAATTGAAAAAATATACTCTATTAGAAAATTAGAATAAGAATAAAATTAAAATATTAAAATATCATTTATACAAAAAATGTATTCAATAATATATATATATATATATATATATATATATATTAAGGAATAACCTCATAGGATTCAATGTCATGTGTCACCCTCTTAGAAAAATGTAATTTAATTCAAATTCAATAATAAAACTCAAGGGCACGAATCAATTAATAACATTTTTTAAAATAATATGATAAATAAATATATATTTTAAAAATGGTTAACTTACATCTGAAAGAGAATAAATAAATCAAATAAACTTTCAAGAGAAAATAAAATTAATAATATGATATATAAATATATTTTATAAAAATGATTAACATGCACGAGAAAATATGAGAAATAAATCAAATAGATTTTCGAGAGATAATGCATACAATAATATGATAGAATATATTTTTATAAAAATGATTAACTTGCATAGGGAAAGATGAGAAATAGATCAAATAGATTTTTAAGAGAAAATAAAAAAATATGATAGGTAAATATATTTTCTAAAAACTGCTAACTTGCACAGGAAAATAGGATAAATAAATTAAATATATTTTAAAAATAAAATTAAAAATAATATAAAATAAGAAAATATATTTTCTAAAAAATGGTTAACTTGCACAAAGTAAAGAGAAAATAAATCAAATATATATTTAAGAGAGTAGAAAAAATAATATGATAGAAAAATATATTTTCTAAAAATGGTTAACTTGCTTGAAAAATATGAGAAATAAATCAAAAATATTTTCAAGAGAGAAAAAAACGATACAATAGCTTTTAAAGAGAGAAGAAAAAAAATGATAAATAAATAAATGTTCTTTAAATGGGTAACTTGTACATGAAAAAAGAATAAATAAATCAAATAGATTTTTAAGAGAAACTAAAATTAATAATATGATATATAAATATATTTTCTAGAAATAGTCACAACTAGAAAAAATGTTTTTAGCGACCGATTTAAACCAGTCACAATTAGCGACCGAATTTGAGACCGAGTTGTTTTTTAAAAAAATTGGTCACTGGTTTACCCTCAGCGACCGATTTTGTGACAGAAATATTCGGTCCCAACATATTCCGTCGCTAAATCGGTTTCTAACTCAAAAGTTGAAAAGTCAAACTACTATTCTTAGTCAGTGATCGATTTAGCGACCGAAATTTAGCGACCGAATTTAAATCAGTCACCAAATAATTATTAATGAATTGCGACCGAAATAGCGACCGAAACAGAACCCTAAAACAACAAAATGAGCCCCCTTCCCCCTCACTTTCCATTTTTTCCCTCTCTGCAACCTAAAACAGCAACTCGAGCCTCCTCTTCCCCTCCCTCACTCACTGCAATCTCGTCGCCCACCACCACAACCACCACGACGTCTCCGGTCGCGCCTCTCTCTCTCCGGTCTCCTCTCTCTCTAGTCGCTGGGTAGAAGAAGGTACAACTCCTTTTCCTCCCTCACTCACTGCAATCTCATCCGTAATCTGTGTTAGAGAGAAAATTTTTGGAACACAATCAGATCCGAAAACTCTTAATTGAAATTTTGGAAATTTGGAACCCACTCAGTGTTCATGTTTACTGTGCACACGCTCTTTTCACTGGGTTCTCTCTAGGTTCATGAGCATGCATGAACTAGTATTGTGACTGATTTAGTACACTCTTGTTTTCATGTTATTGTTGACCCCACTCTGCTTTTTGTCCCTCTGCCTACCAACTTCGTAGGTCAATTTTTTTTTAAATGCAATAATTCACTATGTTGATTGTTGTTTTACCCTCAATTATTTGATTCTTGTCGAAGTTAGTGTCAAAAAATCTAATTCGTAAGAGATTGGAGGAATCTCTTTAATTTTGCAATGTATATATGTAAGTCAATGATTTTGAGTTGCAAGTTTACACAATTTCGATTGGTATGAGTCAATTAAAACAAGGAATATTTTATAGCTTATATCTGGAAGGTGGTTTTTGTAGAATTTCATTTTGAGTGTAATTGTGGACTGTGGTAGTGCTGCCAGGTTACTTGTCTATGTGATGTTCTTTAGTATGATATATTGATCCTTTCGTTTAATGATAGTTTTTGGCATGTTGTTGTTATTTATCTTTTTTATTGCAATTGGCCTAGTTTTGTTAAAAGTGTGTAGTAGTTGAATGCGTGGAAACATTATTGGGAATTTATATATAATATGGATTGTTTCACTAATCAGTGTGTTTTACTAGTACTTTTTCTTTTTGATGTTTTTTAAACACATGATTCTGTGTTTTCTAGGAAAGACACACCTTCATGATTTTGAACCATCTTGGTCTCCCCTTAGGTGGCCTTTCAGATTGGAAATCACCACCTTTCAGTTGCAAAAACCTTCATCACTTCCTTTTTTTTTTCCCCTAATCTTCCACATGTTTTAACTTCTCCATTGGGTCTTATACTCTTAATTCAATGTCCTTTATGATTGTTGGAGTGAGCCAACATGGAAGCTTATTCTGTCTTCTTGCCTTTCTTGCATTATATTCTGGTATCCCTTATGGTTCATCTTACTCATATGCTGCAAAGTAGAGTAAACTATGCAGCATTGAACAATGAACTTGTTGCTATTTTTGGTGAGTTTAGTGCACAACATTTACACATTAGAAGCAACAGACGTGTCATTTGAGTCCAATACACTTACTACCTTGGTTTATTGACATCATATATTCATATTATCATAGTTATTCTTATTTGCTTAAGTTACTTTAGTCTTTCTAGGCTGGTTAATTATATTATTGTTAATGTTTTCTGAAGGTTTCAAGGAACATTGATCTGGTGTATGGAGGGGAAAGCATTGGTCTAATGGATTTGGTTTCACAAGCTGTTCATGATGGTGGTAGACATGTCATTGGGTATGAATATGACTCTTTTTTTGTCTTTTCATCACTGTTTTCTATTTTTCATTTCTCTCTTTTTTGTGCCCCAAAGATGTTGGCTAAAAGGAAGATAAAAAATCAGAGTCAATCAGTATTAGTAACCATTTTGTTCTTAATTGGTCTCTTTCTCTGTTGACACTATAATTTGTCAGCCTAGGTGTCCTTCTTCTTGACATCAATTATGTTACATCACCCTGAAACCAAGAAGATGGTTTTAAATGGAGAAGTAGTTCAGTTTAACTTGAATACTTTGGTAATGACTTCTCTTTTGCAAAATACTTGGGAAATTTGTTCACATTGCTGCATATTTGTTAATATTAAATCATTTATATGTATTTACATTGTCATATGCATACTACTTATTTATATACATTTTGTGATTGCAAAAATTTGAAGACATTTTTTTATGTGGATCACTTCATTGGCTACCTAAAATATGATGTCCTTATTGTCCGCGATATACCAGAATGGTTTACTGATAAATCAAAGCTATTTACCAGTATAAGGTTTGATAGATTTCTATGCTTTTGACTTGAATCTGTTGAACACTTAAATCTCAAGTTCCTATAAGAGATGGATGGATATATCTTTCAGTTTTTTTTTTATAAAAAGAGATGAATTAATATGTCAAGAGCCTTCCATCAAAAGAATAAATAAAATTATCAAGACCCAATGTTATGTTGGTTTTCTGTTTCGTCTTGTTTTGGTTGAAGTTCTGGGTTTTGTGACCAAATTGCATGCTAGTGATTTAATTGTTAATGAGTTTCTTGTGTTACTCTTATCTGCAGGCAAGGGAGACAGGATTGGACTGCATGGATGATGAACCTTGAAGTACCTCAACAAATCTTGTATCTATGTAGCTTTGGATTTAAGTAGTTCTTGTATACTTAGAATCTCAAGGGAGAAGGGTTGAAATAAGACAAGCATATGTTTTCATATTGAATGTATTTATGTACTTAGAATAATTTCTGCCATTTTATTTAATTGCTATTTTATGGAAGTTCTCTCTCTTTCTTTATAATAATACTGTGACTGTGACAACTTAAAATAAGTATTGGTTTGTTATATGCTTTTAAAAAAAAACCAGTCACTAAATTGGTCCCCAGAATAGGTATTGGAGACCAATTTAGCGGTTGATTTTTTTAATTAGTGACCAATTTAGCGACCGAATTAGCGACCGATTTTTTCTTTAGTGATCGAATTAGCGACCGATTTAGCGACCGATTTTCAATCTCGAATTTTAAATGACAGGTGGGATTAGCGACCGAATTTTCGGTCACTAAATCTAAAAAATGGTCGCTAAAATTGGTCGTTTGAATGGTGAGGCGACTAATATTAGCGACCAAATTATGACCGCTGCGTCCGAATATTAGGTCGCTAATTAGCGACCGAATAGTATTCGGTCGCTATATAATTAGCGATCAAGGTTTTTGCAACCGATTTTAATCGGTCGCTGACCAATTTAGCGACCGAAAAGCCTTAAATAGCGACCGAAAAATTCGGTCGCTAAAATCCCATTTTCTTGTAGTGAGTTTACATGTATGGGGATAAGAGGATAAATAAATCAAATAGATTTTGAAGAGAGAAGATAAAATATAATAGATAAATATATTTTCTAATAATGGTTAACATGCAGGGAAAACAATAAAAAAACAAATAATTTTTTTAAGAGAGAAAGTTTATAAATCAAATAGATTTAAAAATATATTATAATTAAATTTATATGAGGATTTATCTTTTATATTTTACATAACAGTTTTTTTTATCAAATATTTATGCATAATTAACCTTATAAATCAATAATTTGTCGTGTATAATTTCTCAACAAAAATTTTTAAACTAAAAATGTGAAATGAACAATTAGATATTTTTCGATGAAATCCTAAAAAAACAACATATTCTCCATGTATGGCACGGGTCAGTTACTCTAGTAATTCTTAATTCTCTATAATTACGTGATCGCTGAAGCCAAATAAAATAGTAACATATTATAACCAAAACGAAATAGTAACATAAAAATGTCTAAACAATAATGAGTGTAAATAAACTATGACAGAGAGAAAAGTATATTTTTTCTTCTTCTTCATGAACAAAAGAGAAAATCAATTCTGTTTCTAATTTCTTCCTTTCGTCTGTTTCCTAGCAGCAAGAATATACATATTATTTTATTATACCAAGAAAAAAAAATCACCGGAAACTAAAATTTAGTTAGGTTATACTAGTAACTCCAATTGAGAACAATCATACTCACATTAATGACATGATGAACATCAATTGCACAATACACGTCCCAATTACACACACACACACACACACAGATATATATATATATATATATATATATATATATATATATATATATATATATATATATATATATATATATATATATATATATATATATATATATATATATATATATATGTTTAAGCAAGGACGTAAGCCATAAATAATAAAACAACTTCCTAAACCTGTATAGTTTGAAAGTTTATTTTATTTTATTCTCTCTTTTTATTTTACTGAACATCCTTTTTTTTTTTATAAGCCAAATTATAATAAAACGAGAACATCTTTATTTTACTAAACCTGTATTTTATCGAACATATCTCCATGTTTCTCTCTTGTATGCATGATTCCCTCCACCCTAAAAGACCATCTTGCTAAAATCCAACCTCACAAAGTTAAGACACTCATCATTTAGCCAACCATACTTTTCCTTGAAGGGGTTGTTGAGTGTGTTTGGAGGATAACTGTGTATGCAGTCTTTCCACACATTAGCATCCGACAAATCCTTCATCACCTCCCAAACACTGTTGTTACACTTGAACCCAGCTCCAAGGCTTATCATCAAGATCCTATCACCCTTCTTGAGCCTCTTCTTTGCCTCCATGTAACCCAAAACGTACCAAAGTCCACCAGAAGATGTGTTACCCCATCGGTGAAGTGTCATTCTAGAAGGCTCAAGATCATATTCATTCAGCCTTAAACCCTTACCAACCCCATCAATCACTGCCCTCCCACCAGGATGCACACAGAAATGCTCTATTCCAGACTTCAAATTCAAACCACCACCATCTAACATGGTCTTTTTCATTTTACTATCATCGAGAATAAATGCAGTTAAAAACCTTCCCAGTTCCCTCTTTTTTATACTATTGCACAAAGTTGCAGTAAAGAACCGTACCAGTTCCCAGAGTGGCAGAATCTTTGGGGCCATCACTTGTAGGTTCAGTGTCAAGGCTTGAGAAGCACACTTCACTAGACTCTTGGTTAAGCGAAAACCTTCATACCCTTGATCATCTTCCACTTGTATGCAGCAACTATATGCCTCATCATCTGCACCAATGTGTGTTCTCTCCATATGCTTCAGTTTCAGGATTGCACGGTGTTTGAGTGTTGGATTGTTAGTGAAAAGCATGGAACAGCCACCTGAGCGGAAGAGGCAGTTTGAGAGCATCATATTTTTTTCTCTCCCACAATACCAATGGTCACTCATATCTTCTGTGCTCACAACAACACCGAGTGAGTTCTTGTGTGTCTTGAAAAGCTGTTGCACCACATCAATAGCAACCACACTTGCACTGCAACCCATTCCTGAAATGTTGAAGGCCTTAATGTCCTCTCTCATCTTGTACCTGTTATTATTATTTTTTTAAGCAAAAGTATATTAAAAACGAGTCCAGGGATGCTCAAACCCATATACAAAGAAATAAGAAATGAACCTATGTAGAGACAGTACTGTCCCTGACACGAAACAGAATCCAATATACAAATATTCTCTTCTTGTACCTGTTTATGATACGAGATGTGAGAGAAGGAGCTGGGGAGAACAAGGAAACATTGACAACAAGGATGTCTATCTCTGAGGGAGAAAAACCAGTTCTTTTGAAGAGGTTGTCGAGTGTGTTAAACATGATCTCATCTATTTCAGCATATGCATCGTTAAGACTGGGACATTCCTCTCTCCCCTCAATAACATTCCTTGGGCAGTAAGTGTTGTCCCCAATCCCAGAGCTGGCCATGGTTTTAACGAGAAATCTGAGTTCCTCCAACCCAAGGAGTTTGTTACGTAGGGCGATTCTTGCACTGGAATCTGTGTCAAGTTTCGTGTCTTCTGAGGGTTTAAAGCACTCATAGCCCAACATGTAACAGGATTGGCCTCTACGTTGAAGAATCATCTTGGAAAGGCAAGACAAGGAATACAATAAGGGAATGATAATCAGGCATAAGAACAAAAGAGCCATCACTAAGAAAGGAGGGGATATATATTTGCGGTTGTTTCAAGTGCAAAGTAAGTACCTCTATATATATACACACATATAAGCTCATTTTTATACAGTGTTGTACACGAGCAAGTTGCATGAGGCTTAGGGATATGCCCTACAGATAACTCTGAACCATGACGATATTGACTTTTCACTAGTGTTTAATTTATCATTCTAAAAAATAAATAAAATAAAAATCTCCTAGTTAATAATATTTGCAAGTAAATATCGAGTCTCAAAGTTGGTGAGACACCATGAGTGATCATTAGTTAAAAAAAAAAAAACAAACAAAACTAACTAGTTTACTCTGCACAATTACAAAAATTCAAAGAGAATTTCTCTTAACCCTAAGATAAATATGGGTTTTGGAACCCATGATATGGGGACCAATAGTTACCTTGTATCTAAGTTAATAATGCCATGTCAATGTATTTTTTATTGAGACATTTAGTACTCGTTTGGTTTGCATTACAAACCCCAGTTTGGCACCCAAACCTCAGTTGCTACAGTAACTGGAGTGTTTGATGTAAAATTCAGTACAAAATAATTGATTTTGGGTGGGTAGAGTTGATTTTAGCAGATGTAAGAATTTCTATCTTTTTCGTTGAGAATAATTTATTCTAGATGTGGGACCCACAAAATTGTACATATTTACATTTCAAAAGTGATTTTACTTTATCATCCAAACAAAATTAATTCTTCTAAACCTACTTTTAAAATATTATTACCAAACACAAATCAATTTTTTTAACCTTTATTTTTTCATAATCAATTCTACCAAAATCAATTCTATCAAAATCTAAAACAAACGGACCCTTAAATTTTCATTTTTTTTTTTGCAAAATAGTCTCTATTAATTTATTATTATTATTATTATTATTATTATTATTATTATTATTATTATTTTTTTTTTTTAATTTGAATCAGGTTTTTTTTTCTTTTCCAAAACAGTTCACTCATGGTGGTAAAACAAGGAACAACACTCTGATTCCTTTTTTTTTTTTTTTTAAGCAACACTCTGATCCCTCTTGATTGTCTCTTATCTCCTCCTACCCACTCCAATCCAAAGTTTTATTGCCATTTTTCTGTGATTAGTCCTGCGATTTACCGGAAGAAAGACAATAGCTAGCTTTCTTTCAAATCGGAATTGCTTTTACATCATTGATAAAAGGAATTAACCTTGAATTAAAAGCATAAAAATATGGATCTTGGTCGATGATGTCAATTTTGAAGCTATGCGTTTCAACTTTCAAGCCTTATAAAGGGTTAATTAGAGAACTCAATCACTTGGTGCTTTTCCAAAGTGCTTTCTGGCATCTTCTTAATTGGCATCACATGATTTGTTACTAAGATGAGAATCAGGATGAGACAACTCCATTTGAGTAGTGTAATGCTACACATTAATAGTGTAATGCTATATATTTATTTCCATGGTTTTCTTCTTCCCCCTTCTAGATGAGTTGATCACCGTCAGATGGGAATCAATATGGATAAAAAAAAATTATTTCAATTAAGAGGAATAAAAGAAATATTTGATAGGGACTTTAATGTAATAAAAGAAACTTACATCCCGTCGGTAAAATTTCGACCTAATTTTTAGGCTAGTTATTGATCATGCTGCATAAGCAGGATTCTCGTCGGAGTAGGACAGTATGTCACAGTTATGAATACTTGGTGGACCAACAGAGAGCCACACACACACACAAGCACTGACTTCTCTAACTTATTTCTTTACAGACAATATATAATCATAATTCAACTAACATCCGATATTGGGGTTCAGAAACTTAAATGACTCTCAAGTTGCGGTATATTTCAAAATTCAAACTTGCTTGAATGCATGGAGTTCGATCCGCCGTCGGTAAAATTTTGTTTATACTCAATAAAAAATACTCCCTCTGGTCCTATATATAAGAGGCAAAACCCTAAAACACACTGACCAAGGAAATACATTGAAATAAGCTATTTGTAATTAATATTCATATAAATTTACAAATTTAACCCTTCAATAATTAATGAACAAACCTACTTGTAATGAAAGTTGCACTGTCTCGTAAATATAAACCCTATTATAAATAAGGGTAAAATTGGAAATGAGCATTTAATATTTGTCAAAATACATGCATGTCTCTTATATTTTGGACAAAAAAAAAGTAATCATTTGCCTCTATAATAAGGACCGGAGGGAGTAGTTGTATAATTTAAGGGAAATGTTAAACAATTTAAAAATATATTAAAAATGTAAAAAAAAAATTAGGTATTTCATATTTTAATCGCGTGGGAGAAACCCATACCAGGCAACCTGAAGTGTAATATTGATGCTGCCTTCTTTAAGGCTGAAAAAATGACATCGTGGCATGTGTGTAAGGAATGAGCATGGCTGTTTTCAGATTGCTAGAACAGAGTGGTTCACACCTTTAGTATTGGTTCATAAGATGAAGCTTTTTGTCTTCTTAAAGCAATCCGCTGGATCATGGGCTTGGGACTAGCTAACTTAACCTTTAAGCTTGATTGCAAAATAGTAGTGGATGCCATTCCTTCCATTAGGGAGGATGTTTCTGATTTTGGTGCCATTACTAATCAGTGTAGGGAGTTGTTAACTCTTAATCCTACTTTTAAAGTTGAGTTTGTGAAGTGACAAGGGAATGTAGTTGCCCATAAACTTGTTAGGGTGGCTATATCTTGGCCTAGTCTCTATTTTTTTATGATATTCCCTTTTGTATTGTTGATACTATTGCTAATGAAATGAAATAAGTTTGTTTGTGTCAAAAAATAAATAAATAAAAACTTATATGTATTATTAATTTCTTAATCAATGTCCTCACTTAATTAGCAGACCCATATTTAGTCACTTCTTAAGTCTTAGTCCCTAGTGGGTGAAAATGGTGCGGATGCACCAAAACTTATATATCATGCAATTTCCGGATTATGAAATAAATTGCACATAAATTAATAAATTCAATTTTGATGTATTGTTATTGTAAAATGTTTTATATCATCAATCATATTATGTATCATCACATATAGGAGTTGTTAAACTCAAGTTAGTTCCCTCATGTTCACATGAGTTTGAGGTGATGCTAGAGATATAGATTTATTTGTTTGATCGGATATGGGTTGATTGATTTGTTTTCATTTAGCATTGATTTGTACAATATTATCCACCAAAAAAAAAGTACAAAATCTAACTTAATGACAAGATTATTTTTGTAATTAAATGTATTTAATTTGAAATATTCCATTAGGGCCGTGTTTGCGTGTTTTTTGTTTCTTTTTGTTTTCTATCTTTTGGTCTTTCTTTTGGCTTTGGCTTTGTAATTATACAGCATTTGCTTTCGTTGTTGGGCGAAACATCCTTTTACATTACAGAAACATCATATAGTCAACGCTATCGTTCCGCTTATGATATATATATATATATATTTGATAGATCCGCTTAAGATAATTTTATTACTTTACTTCGAATTTCAATATATTAATTTCTCGTAGATGATTTATGATCTTATAGTAAATTTTTGTCAAGGTTATTGGTTTAGTCTAACTTCCAAACGAGGAGCGTCTCTCATCACCTTCCGTAAATTCGCAATACAATGCATGCATACATGTACACAAAAGAAAAAAAGAAAACAGAAGTATTTAAATATTATTTTTTCACTTCACACGCATCAAAATCTGCTGACTACCAACTGAGGTTGGTGTAAGTGGTTAAAGGCCTCTCGCCCCTTAACCACGGTTTCGGGTTCGATCCTTTGGTATGAAAAAAACCTCAGCTAGGAGGGATGTCACCCATCGAGATGCCAAACAAACTCCCGCGGGAGATTAGTCCCAATCTCAGGTTGGCGGTGGGATATTCCTCGAAGTAGATCAAAAAAAAATCTGCTGACGAAAATGATCAAGCTAACAAAATGAAAACTATAAGAAAATAGATAGAGTTGTAAAGTAAGGAGAATTAATTAGTGATATCTTCTCATAATCTCATGAAAGCTTTGATTAATTGGACGGTATATTTCGTATATAAATATATAATGTGTGGGTTTAGAAAAACAACTTAATTAAACAGTTGTTTGTATGTTTTATTTCAAACAAATTAAAAGCAACTTATTGTTTGTAATCTTTATTGACAAACTTATTATAATAAGCTAAAATGAGCTTATATGAATATCGTAAAGACAATAGGTAGACTGGTCTTATAAGTTTTTGTTTTTTTTTTTTTACTTTTCAATTGGTCTTATAAGTTTTTTTTTTCTTTCCAAATTCGACCTACACGTTATGCTCTGTTTCCACATTAGTCATTTCCGTCAATTTTGACCTAATGCAGTCAGTTTTAACCTGCGGTTGCTATCATGTTAGTCTAACACGTAGCTTTTGATCTGATGACGTTAGGTCAAAATTGATGAGAAGTACTAACGCGAAAACAGAACATAACGTGTAATACCAATTTGAAAAAAATAAACTTATAGGACCAATATATATATATATATATTTTGAAAGGCAAAAGATCAAACAATATTAAAGGAAGCTGCAGCAAAAGTTGTGAAAAGTAAAAAAATAAAATAAAAAAATGTATAGGACCAATCTACCTATTTTGCCTATCATAAACTATTTTCAAACACAAAGAAAAAACTATATTACCGATGGTCAAAAGTCGTCAGAAAATCCAAAAAGGCGTCAGTAGGAAAAACAGGCATCGGAAACGCTTACCAACGGCGTTGGCCCTAGGTAATTACCGACTGCCTTGGCCCTAAGTAATTACCGATGCCCAACCCCTAGGTAATTAGGCTTTGGCCGTCGGTATCCGATGAATTTTTTTATTAACATTATAATTTAATTATTTTTTTTACATAAATTATAATTTTATTTTCCCTTTAAACAAATTATAATTATATTATTATATTTATATATTAATTATAGTGTAAAATCAGTAAATTAATTATATTTGTTTTTTTATTTTTTCTTTCACTATATTTTTTTTATAAGCTTTTTCTGTCTTTCATTTAATTCTGTATTTTTTATAAGCTCTTTCACTCGCCAGAATTGGGTGCTGCGAGCGGTGGCTGAGTGGTGGGAGGCCGAAGGTGGTGGGCGGTGGGTGGTTGGAACTGGGCGACAGTCGAAGGAGTGAGAGAAACAGACACGAGAGAGAGAGGGACACGTGGGAGATAGAGAGAACCAGATCCGCGATGGTGGATCTGTTGGCGGCATGGGAACACATAGATCCGACCACCCTTTTCTCTGAGCACCAGTTCCACGCTAGATTGGATCACCCCCTTTCTTTGAGTACCAGATCGAAACCGCACCAGATCTGCCAATGCTCCCTCCATACAACCGTTCAATGGCGAGCATGCCTCTGCAGGTTGAGCCGCGCCATCGAGACCTCACCGTCGTCGTACAAGGTCTCTTTTCTTCATGTAGGTAACACACCAGAAACGTACAGGGTCCCCTTTCTGCGTTGTGGGCAACACACGAGAACATGAAGTTTTTATTTCATTGTTATAAGGACCTTAGAAATTTGGGGAACAACACCGACGGGCCACAATGGTCAGTAAGTGGGCTAATAGTGAGGCCAACAGCCGTCGGTACTTGCGAGGACCGATGGCCGTTGAGAAAGTGGCATTTAGCGAGGGCCTAAAGTCGTCGGTACTTGCGAGGGACGTTGGCTGTCGGAAAAGTGGTAGTTAGCGAGGGCCTAAGACCGTCGATACTTGCAAGGGACATTGGCCGTCGGAAATGGGCCTAAGGCCGTCGGTAAATTATGAAATATCCACGCCATTTTTTCACGCATTACCGACGGTCGTGGCAGCTGGAAATGTGCCCAGTACCAAGGGGCATTTGGTCCGTCGGTAATACACATTATTTTAGTAGTGAAAATATTTGTATAAATTTATTTTTATAAGCTATATTTATAAGGTCAAATAAATTTTATATAAGCTCTTTGGAACGTATCATGTAAACTTTAACGATATTAGGTAGGAGATGGAAGGAGAACGGACTTTTGGGTACTGCGCTATAGTATCTGTCTCCTCGTAGACTCATGGCAAGCCCGAGGAAGTGCAAGTAGACTCAAATTTGACTCGGCATTTTCATTAAACAATTTTATTAGATTTGAACTCGATTTAACCTAGTTTTGTCATCATTCAATACTTTCAATACATTATTAAATCATAAACTATAGTATACAATTAAATTAAATTATATTTTATTATGTATATTTAAAAATAGTAATGTTATTATATAAATATGTTCTTAATTATATTATATATACAAAATTTATTAATTAACTTAAGTAAAAATAATCTTATATATAACTAATTAATTAAAAAATAAGTTTTTAAATAACCGCATGAGATAAAGAAAGTGTCGATAAAGCAATTCTTAAATTTCTGGCTCCAATTGTTGGTCTGCGTCATATCTACCGTCATGCTTCCTTTATGTCTAACATCAAACCGATATGCCCATGGGGGCTTGCTTGCTAGGTTTTCATCCCTCTCGTCATCTTCGAATGTTCCTCCATAGCGCAGAACATTTGCCCAAGCTTTGAACAACGACATCCCATTAAGTCAATTTCCTCGCCCATGTTTGAAAGGTAATTCAATCTCGATCAAGATCTCGTAAGAAGAGTATCAACGTGGATTGGAGGGTTGTAAGAATAATCTTCATGGAAGATTGATTTTTTCGAAGGGAGATAAGTCGATTAAAGCTAGTGATCTCCATAGCAAGCACACCCAACTATGTAAACCGATTGGCTCATGGAGAATGATCTCTCTTGGTAAGGGCTGTTATGAATTCAATTTCGCATCCCCTAAGGACCTAAATAGTGTTTGGGCAGCAAGGACATGGAACATATGGTCTGGTATTATGCGATTATCACACCGGACACCTGACTTCAATCCAAATAAGCAGAAGCAAACTCACACTTAATGTTGGGTGAGGATTCATGAATTACCTCAAGAATATTGGAGACCGAGGATCCTTTTTGAAATTGCACTGGCAATATAACTTTTGGCCACTTTGCTCGGATTCTTGTTGATCTTGATCTCACGGGTAGATTGTATAAGGACATAAGGGTTGAAAGAGAAGGTTTTGCCTTTTATGTTGGTATTGAATATGAGAAGGTTTTGTCAACACAACAATTGCCTTCCCTATATATATATGTGAACAACCAAATCTCATTCCCTTAGTCAATTCCAAGCAATTCTTCCATCTATTTTGAATCTGCCAAGGGACAATGCTAATGGAGTTGAATGCGACAATGCTAATGGAGTTGAATGCCTTAAACACAAGTTGAGAATCACATTCAAGCCACAAATTATGGCAACATCTTTTAAAAGCTATTTCAATAGCATATATAGAACCAAAAAGTTTAGCATGTAGAGCAAACTTAGCACCAATATGCACTGTGAAACATCCAAGAAAGGCTGCACTATGATCCCTAAAAATACCTCCACAAGCAGCAAGGACAGGAGAACCTCTTGCAGCACCATCAGTGTTGCATTTCACTCAATAGCTTGGAGGAGGATGCCAAGAAACCTGTTTGATTATAGGAGCATTTGCAGGATGGAATTTAATCTTGAAAGCCTTTAGTATCAGTAATTCCTACACATCTGAATTCATTTTACTCGAGCTCATGTTACCAGCTAAAAATCATGTTCAAAGCTTTAAATAAAAGAACTTGTCTATTATCAAATCTTAATTGGTTCCTGCAATACTAAATAATCTAGCAACAATTAACAATAGCAACCACATAAACATCCTTTAATTGAGCAGAAACTTTGGTTATTACAGATAGAAAAAAGACCAAGAAATGAAGATGAATCAATGCTAGTGTTTAATAACGAACCAAGCCAACTCCAAATATCCTAAGCAAAGCTGTAGAAATAGAAAAGATGCATGGTTGTCTTAGCTAAACAACCATAAAGACTACCAATTGAGACAACTACACACCCTCTAGACCAAATGTTCTCATCAGTTGGTAGTCTATTGTGCATAATTCGCCAAAACAAAAAAGGCCTTGCAGGTGGAATATTAGATCTCCAAATCAACTTACAATAAGGGATAATCTGATTAGCAGGATTGAGAAACAAATATGCATCATTGAATGTTAAATTACCTGAATCAGAGTTTTTCTAATTGACTTGATAATCAGAACTAACTGTTGGTAAAATGATTTCCTTCATTTCCTTGACCAACACTGGATAGCATTGTTGTATAGATTCTAGAATACACCAAGAGCCATTGCAAATTAGGTCTTTAACCTTAGCTTTTAGCTGATTATTCAAATTCTCAGGAATATCGAGCAAATCAACCAAAGGAGCATTCATCCACTGGTCTATCCAGAGGTTTATGTTTTCTCCATTCCAGACTTACCTGACCATTTTCTGCCTTACAATGTGAACATAGTGCTTAATACCAGTCCAGATTGAGAAATTAACATGATATCCAACCATTTTGTTACCTCTGAAAACTCTATATCTTAGAAGACTCGACCATCGGTTGTTGACAGTCATTAAGGTCCAACACAACCTGAGCATGGCAGCCTCGTTAACTCTCCTAAATGATTCCAAGTCCAAACCACCTTCATTCAAAGGACATCACACCTTATGACAAGCAACTGTTACCAACTTCATTGTGTCTAAATCCCTTGACCAAATAAAATTTCTCACCTATTTATCCATTGTTTTGATAAGACTGACAAGCCAAGAGTAAATCATGAAGCTGTAAGTTAGCATTTCTTGAATAACAGACCTGACCAATAAAACTCTTTCAGTGATGGACAACAAAGTAGCTTTACGGGCTGATAACTTTGATTTAATCTTGTCTGCAATATGCATCAAGTGCACTCTTCTTGGCTTGCCTCTGAAGATTGGCACCCCTAGATAGTTAAAAGGAAGCTCGCCAACTTTAAATCCAAGAAGCTCAGCAATCAAAGGTTGTCTTCTAGTGGTAGCAGAACCTAAATAAAAAGTAGGCTTGCTAGAATTGATCCATTCTCTAGGAATCTCAGCATACCTATCAAACAAGTTCTTTAAATGAGCAAAATTCTGTTGAGTTGCCCTACAAAAGATCATCCCATCATGTGCATATAAGACATGTGAAGGGACATGAACACCTCTGGCACCAGACATCAAAAGGAGCTTGCCCTCACTAGCAAGCTTATTAATTCCTCTACTCAACACTTCTTCTGCCAAACTGAACAACAAGGGAGATAAGGGGTCACCTTGCCTAACCCCTCTTGAACAAGAGAAAAAGCCAACAACCTTTCCATTGACTGAGAGAGACAGTTTAGCACAATGTAGGACAACCTCCACCCATTTTCAAAATTTAGGATCAAAACCAAAAGTTTGAAGTACTTTCAAAAGAAATCTCCAATCCATCGTATCAAAAGCCTTTTTTATGTCAATCTTCATAGCTAGACTTCCCCCCAAAAGACTTCTTTTCCAAAAAATTAATAGCTTCAGAGGTCAAGGAAATACAATCTGCAAACTGCCTCCCATGGATAAAGCCTCTTTGATTTTCAAATACAATGCTAGGGGCCACTTTTGCTAGTCTATCAGCCATTACTTTGGTTATGGTTTTAAATTTTAAATTAGCCAAAGCAATCGGCGTAAACAATTCAACCTTGTCTGCACCTTGAACTGTTGGAATCAACACCACAAAGTTAGAGTTTAAATTAGGAGGTAGCCAGCTATGAGTAAAGAATTGCATTACAGCATTTAGAACATCTTCTGCAATTATAGAGAAGTACTTTTGAAAGAAGAAGGCACCAAAGCCATCAGGCCCTGGAGCCCCATCTGATTTCATTGAGGAAACTGCACCTTCACCTCTTCCATTGAAGGGAGATTAGTAATTAAGCATCAAATTCTACTCAAAAGTTACTAAAGGTGGAATCACTTCCTCAATAAGACCATTATCATAACAATTGTTATCAGTGCAGAACAACTTCTCATAGAAACATAAATATATACCTTGACAGGTACTTTAGTTTTGATGAATGACAAAAAAGGAAGTCAGAATGACTAAATTGCAAAAAACGGCAAAAGGGGGAACAAGCAGTCAAATGGGTTAAGGGAATTTTGTTTTTTGTATTGCTTGTTTTAGATTCATTATTGTAAATAGTTAATAATGCTCTCAAGATTAAAATTGGTCACACACACATTAAAGAGCTTTTAAAATAAAATTTAATTGGCATTAATTTGATCTTAAATGTTTTATTAAATTCGGCCATTAAGTTTTTCAAATTCAAATTTGAATTGAGTAATAATCGATTATACGTATAATCGATTATCATGCTCTTAATTATGCTTTAATGAGTAATCAATAATAGAGCTGTTATGTTTTTGAAATTTGAATTTGAAATGCAATAATCGATTATGGCAATCGATTATGCCATTTTGATCATGTTTTATAAATCAACTTAATTGGCTATTAATTGTGTTTTAATGAGTAATAACTTCTTTCCAGCCGTTAAGTTTGAATTTGAATATGAATAATCGATTAGCATAATCCATTATGCTGCGACTGTCTCAAAGAGGCACTTTTCAATATGAGTCAAAGTAATCGATTATGGCTTTATGCGCAAAAATTGAGTTTTGGGGAGTTTTTGACCTAATATTTCATGGTCTATATAAAGGAAACTTAGGCACAATATGGAGCACGAAAATACTACTTTATAACTGTGCTAATTCTCTGAAAAACATTTTCTATCTTCTACTCTTTGCTCTTACACTTGATCATTTAGTCTTGAGAGCCTTATACATCATATATATATGTGTGATTGTAATTGTTCTTCAATTTGTTTTTATCAGCACTATTTAGAGTGCATATTGTTGGTAAGAGTCCTGTGACTCAAACCCTTCTTTTCTACACCATGTTTGCAAGAGATGTGATATCTCTTGTAGTGTTTCTTGGATGTGATTTTCAAGTGTTTACAAAGTAGGTGATATTCCTTGTGGTTTACAAGAGATGTGATATCTCTTGGGTTATTGTTTGAGGCTTTTTCACTGGGGGAGGTGATATCCCTGGTATATGAGGAATGCTCTGTTTTGTAAAGGTTCTATTGATCCTGTTTAAAAACTAGAGTTGATTGGAAACCCTTAGTGGTATTGCCTTGGGGAGTAGACGTAGGCCACGTGGGTAGTTTGTACCAAACCAGGATATATCATGGTGTTCGTATTCTCTTTCCCTATCCTCTTTATTTTCCGCAATCTTTTACTTTTCCTACGCTTTATTAATCGTGCGCTTTTCATTATCAATCATTTTAAGAAATTATTTTAAAGTATGATTTAATTTGTCAAAGTTTTCAAAAATTCATAACACACACAATTCACCCCCCTTCTTGTGTTTGGAGTCACTTATCAACAAGAAACTGACAACATGGCTCTCGATGTCCTTAGAAGAACACAGGCCCTGATCTCCGTCTTTGAGCATGCTAATTTGTTTTGTAACATTTCTTATTCTGGACATTTGGTGAAAAAACTTAGTGTTTCTGTCTCCTTCAGTGTGCCATTTGACTCTAGCTTTCTCATGCCATAAATCCTCTTGACACTTCAAGGCATGCTCTAAATCAATCTAAGCTATCTTTTCCTAATCAATCAGCTCATCAGAATAGCCTTCCTCATCAATTTGCATAAGAACTTGCCTAACTTTCTTCAAAGCATTGCTGACATTTTCATTGACATCTCCAAAAACACTTCTGTTCCACTCTTTTAATTTTAATTTCAATTTCTTCAACTTCTGAGAAAGAACAACCATAGGACAACCCACCACTCTCTCCTTCCAAACCTCAGTAATGATCCTGTCACAGTCAGGATGAGCATACCACATCTTCATGAATTTGAATGAAGATCCAAAAGATTTTTCACCTTTATGGAAGTCCATCAAAATTGGAAAGTGATCATATTTGCATCTTGACAAGGTGCATCAAGAGACACTGTACCAGTAAGAAAGCAAGCTAGCATTACAAACAACTCTGTCAAGCCTTTTCTCAGTTCTTGCCCTACCTCTTCTACCATTGGACCAAGTGAATTGGGAACCTCTAATTAATAAGTGAGTGACATTATTGCACTCTGTCCAAGTTCTAAAATCATCACATGCAGTTTGTGAAGGCAAACTAGATCCCCTATATTCATAAGCACCAAGAACTACATTATAATCCCCAATGAAACTCCAAGGAAGTTGATTAAGCTATTGTAGAGAGTTTAATTCACACCACAACTTCCTTCTATGAACATATATATGAGGTAGAGGCATATATTGAAGCCATATAAACTTCCTGATCTTCATGAATGAATGAGAATGAGACTTGCTGATCATAAACATTAAAAACCTTAGGGTGAAGTGTTAGGAACTCAAACGTCTAAGACATATTTCATGTGTTAAGTATTAATTCTCTAAGTTTTGATGATTCCAAATATATTAAGTATGGTTATATTGAACCATGTGAAACTACTAATAAGACTATTCAAGTGTGCAGAAGAAAAATGTCTTAAGGATCATAAGTCTAAGTCTGACCTGTCTAAGTTTTTCTGAGAAACAAGTCTATCTTTACAACAGCAGTTTTTCATATCTGTCTGAAAAATACTTGTCTATATAAAGACAACTCAGCATGAAGCCAAGACAATTTAGTATGAGGACTTGTCTAAGAAGATGACGTGGCAAAGCTAAGCACTGAAGATCCATCAAAGCACACTCGTCTGAAAAATGTTTTAGACACCTGTCTAAAACTGAAATTGTGCACTTGTCTAAAAATGAACGCTATTGCACTCGTCTACTGATCAGTTGTCATAATGAAGTCCAAGTCAACTTTTTTCAGTTCAAGATATCTTACTCGAAGACTTTAAAGATCTCTGGACAAAAGCACAAAGCATGAAGAATAAAGAAAATATTCTTTCAAGTTTTTAAGGAATAAACACGCTACCTCTATACAAGTCAGCTGCTTTTCACTCTTTAAAGTGCAAAACAAAAACATTTTCCAAAAGGTGAACTGAGTGTTGCACTAAAATGGGAAAGTTCTCCAATGCAAGTACAAAAGCCCCACTGTTGCACCTCTGATATAACAATGCCTCAGAGTAAAAGTGTACTCTTGGTCGCTCATGTCAAAGGCCAGCGTCCAGAAGCATTTAATGATACTCAGAACGACTCTTTGGCATTAATGGCATCCCAGAAGTTCAAGATTAAAGGAAACACCTTCTGAAGGTTATTTCTAACGGATCAATTGATTGAAGCCTTTAAATAGAAAAGACCGTGAAGACGAAGTTAAGAGATTCTGAATATATTCAAAGAAGCATTTACTCTGCTCATTTACTGCTTCATTCATTCATTGAATCTCTCTTCAATCATTTGACATTAATAGACAGTCTTTCATTCTCATCTTCATTTCATTCTCTAAGTGTTACTAGAAAGACTACCACATCTGTATTAAATATACAAACTCTTTTATTGTCTTGGTTGTTGAGCTTGGAGGGGTTAGGTGAGAAAATAATACTTGTTTAAGAGTAAGTCTGGAGAGGCTAGGTGCGAAAAAAATACTTGTACTGTAATCTGATCAGATATAGTAGAAATACTTGGTGCTGCCAAGGACTGGAAGTTGTCCTGTTGAAATCAGGGTGAACCGGTATAAAATCTCTTGAGTGATATTCCTTCCCTTAATCTCTTTATTTTATCTAAGAGTTTATTTGTTTTAGCTTTTAACTTGGGGATTAAATTGTGAATATAAATCTCTCTAAGTTTTTATTGCATGTGTGCTTTTTTAAAATTAGATGAGTCGCTCGTCTAATATCTATTTCTTTAGTTGATTGTTTGCAGTACCTGCGAAAACGTTTTCAAAGTAACTGAAAAAGTTAATAAACACAATTCAACCCCCCCTTCTTGTGTTTGCTTTGGTTATTTCATGAAGATGTTCAACACAAAGACACCACATATAAGGAACGAGGGAATCCCTATTATTTACTAAGAATAACTTTAAGTTAAGACTTTTCCAAATTGTGCGGTTTAACTTATCAAATAAGATCCAAGGCTCGGCAATGAAAACAAAATCAGGTTTATGAATTGCACAAAGCTTTTTAAGATACTGCCTAGAAGGCAAATTAGCAATACCCCTAATGTTCCAAAAAAGGCACTTCATAAACTAACCTCTTCAAGAAGACAAACCCTTGATCGGGTATAAGAAACAACAATACCGTAAATGGCATGCTCTCTAAGAAAGACAATTCTATCCACATCATATTGAACTAGTCTAGATGAGATATTACACCTAGACACCTCAAACACCACCAGAATAACATCATTGGGAATGAAGATAATAGCCTGCTCTACCTTGAGCTTAAATTCTATCAGATTTTTGTGCTAATCTTTTAGATTGCCTAAGCCTTTTTTTATGAGACTTAGAAAGGACCTCTGTAAAGTTATCATTACTCGAGTCATTAGGCTCATTCCCTATTGCCTTTGAGCCAATATTGCCAACAATTGGAGACAAAGAATCCTCAGTCTGATCATCAACACGATCAACCCATAAAGAAGAAAGAATTCTCAAGTCCTTCCTTATAGATTCGGGAATAGGAATAGAGGAAGAAAACTCATCACTCCTAGACCCCTTAGAAGCATCATTTTGAGTAATCGAAGTTTCAAGAACTACTTCATTTGAAAGAACAACATTTTCAGGCTGCCAAGGATGAACTTAAATTGTTTCATCCACACTCTCAAATTCATAGTTATACTCCTCAATTCTTTGATTTTCCTTTTCCATATCAGTGACATTATCATTAACAGTATTTTCAACAATCTGATTTTCCATCAGATGCTGATCATTATGGAATCCAAGCATAGGGCTGCCAGATGAATTACCTTTTTGAATTGGGACATTATTGATGCCAAGAAACTCATTCCTATCATAAACATCTTCAATGGATAAAACTGTTTTATCTGCATCATTTATCAAAAGACCATTCTTCTCAACAAGAATCTCCTTGCCCTTTCCTTGATCATTACCATTAGTAATCTTATTCAAATCACTCGATTGAACTTGGTCATTGGATGGAACAATAGCTTGAACCGATTGAAGGGGAGGATCCTCCTTATCAGCACCATTCACTCGAGCATAAAACCAACACTTTTGGGAACATAGACCTTTTTAATCACAGCTCTATTCCTTCTAATCAAAGCCTGATTTTTCTTTTCAGAATCTTGAACAAAATTCACTTTCTTCTTACAATTATCATAGTATGACCAATGAGTTTGAAAAAGGAGCAGAAGCGTGGACGCCTTTCATATACAATTTTAACAAAGAATGCAAATCCTTTCCTTTCTACCAGAATTTGATTTCGGATATCCCCAGCAAGGTCAACCAACACACTAGCATAATGACCAAGGGTCTTGTTTATAGTAGCATCACCAAGAGAAAGAGGAACACCAATACACCTGGCTATGGCAAAAAGGATCTTTGGTCTCCAATATTCTTGAGGGAGCCCAAAAATTCGAATCCAACATTGCACATTAGATTGCTTGACAAGATTAGGATTGAAATCCGGGGTCCATGCAAAATGTCTTAAAGTTCCTGGCTCTAGATTTCCAAGAACCTACAGATAAAACATGTCTCATGTCCTCAATAGAAGAAAAGGAAAATTCAAAGAACCCCCTTCCAATAGGAGCCACTTTCCATTGAGCAATTGGCTTCCACATTCTTGAAAGCTTGTTTCTTACGTCATCTATCTTTATCGGGTTGTCACCCTTAGAGATTAGAATTCGACCGTGCAGGTTATTTTTTGATGCCTCTAAGCCCGCAAGATATTCATCCTCAGGGATAGATACATAAACTTCATCCCCTTTAAGGCATGGAACCGATAATTGACTAAGACGGATATCCCATGCATTGTTAAGGGCTTGTGCAAAAGTTGTCTTCTGTGGTAAGTTTTTCTTTATTTCCTTTATTCAATTTTTTAATTTCTCTCATCTCATGACCTTTTCAGTTTTTTGTCCATAAATTAGTTGCTAGTGAGAGGGTGATAAAGGGAAGAGATTGTTGAAGAGTACTCTAAAGATATTGATCAAGGAACCAATAAAAAAAAAGTAATGCATTCAATATTTTGACAAGTGTTATCTTAAGTTTTTTAATAAAAACTTGCTTTTATTGGAATCCTTAATAAATACTCTTAGGATACTTGTTAGCAACAAGATGCTAAAGAAAAGAAATATATTGAAAACAAATATTTAATATCGGTTGCGTTATATAGGAAAGCTAGATATCACTAGACTACAAGTGGATTAAATATTTATTTTTGAGCTTTGTTTTACAACCGAGAATTCGCTAGATAATCAATGTTCGATTTTATTTTATTTTTTTAAGTCGCTTGAAGGATCATTACAAACAGCTTATCTGCCTTATCAGTTAAAATGTCACATATACAATGAATATAGAGTTATAGACAATATTAATTGTCATCTTCAATCGCAAACTTTGTCATGTCAAATCAACCTTGGTCCATAATCGTCTAGATATATCAAGACACAAGTTTAACACTTATAATAATATATTATATTCTACAAGAAACAAACGGATTCAAGGGGTGGGCGGTATAGCTTAGACGTTGAAGTTATGCATGCGCATTTAAGATCTTGTTGTGCATTATTGAACAAACTAGTAACAAGAAGGTATGGGGCTGGATTATGATTCTCTCATGTGCTGGGGTCTGTCATCATTCATTGCAATTAACTCAATGAGCTTTCTGCCTGAGAAGATTATATACACTGCCAAATCTTAGCCGCCACCCCTCTCATCTATATCCTGCATACTTCTCTCTCCACCATTCTTCTTTGATGAGATTCTTGGACTTAGCCTTTTAAGAATTATGTACTGCTTAATTAATTTTTTTTCCATCAATATTTACAGCACATTTTGATATCGTATCTGATAGCTAGAAGTTAGCTTGTCTTGTCCAGTCATTAAAGAATCCATCTGTTTGCGTTGAAGGCTAACTCTAAGGAGGTGTTAGTGTTAGAAAATTTTGGGTCACACATGTAATGTTTAAATGTGTTAGGGTCATTATTTTAATTAGCCAAAATAAAGTGATCTAATTCAGATAAGGTTTATGGCTAAGGACATAATTGTCATGAAAAATATTGTGTAGATACCTAAAGTCTTATTTCTATTTTTATGATGGGCTAAAATAGAAATAGGAAAAGTCTAAGAGTCTTAACTCTTCATGAAAGGGCATGGACTCATTATAAAAGGTTATGGTACCCAAGTCATATGCAACCAGTTTTCTTTTCTAACATCCCATAATTAGAAAGGATTGTCTCATATGGTTTAAGAGGAATTGTGCATGCTTGACTTGGAAGACCAAGAACCACCGGTTTCTCAGTTATTCTCCATGAATTCGGGTACGCTTTCGCTATTGTATTTCATACTCTATTCTTGATGATTGAACATGACTTGTCTTTATATGATGATAGTTTTCATCTTTAAGTATTTCTCCCATAAAGTTTTCCAACAAGTGGTATCAGAGCCACTAGTTTATGTTGAATCATTGAGAAAATTTTGTTTTATGAATGATTGAGTGTTCTTCATTTGATGATTTAAATTGTAGAAATGTCAAATTAAGAACAAATATGGATACACTTTTATTGAATATGAACATTATTGAATATGAATTCATGGATTGAATTTTTGATTTATAATATCAAATCATAAATGTTGGTTTAAAATATCATGTTATTGTCATGGATTTGGTTTTCTGAATTTTAGTTGAGTTTTAGTTGCAATTGATATTTTAAATGCTTATGAAATTCAGTGTTAATTATGAGCATTGATCATATCATGAATTACTGGTTTTGGATTCAAATAAATTGTATGTTGTCTAAGCACAGTGGTAGATTCGGTGGGGGTAATGATGGCTGGTCCGTCATTTTTTGGGATCATGGCACCGGTTCCTTTCCCTTACTAAAACTTTGGAATATTTATGTATCTTGTGTGTTTAATTAAGTTTAAAAGTTTGCATCTTCCACATATGGTCAAGTGGCATATCGGTAGAGTGTTTGGACCTTTTCAATGGCTCCGTGTTCGATTCTGAATTTTGCATTCAGTGTTATATTTTGTTATCTTTTCCTGGAAAATGTGACAATATAACAAAACATAACTCCGGTGGGATTCGAACTCGTGAGCGTGAAGGAGACAAGGATAAATGCTAACCACCAGGCTGCCAAGCATCCGTGTTAGTTTTGGTTCAAAGAAATTTTCTTAAATGAACAACTTGGTTTTAGACCAACGTATAGTTTGAATGCAGTGGTTGAAGCCGCACGTCGTTTCGGAAAGGGTATTGATTCATTTTTTCTGGAAAATGAGCAAAATATTGTTAATGAGGTGTCCAGTGAGGATTGAACTCTGTACCCTGTATATGGAGAAAAGCATGATGACCACCAAGCTATCTGGTAGATACATGTAGTTGTTAGATGTTCAAACAATTATATACTAAGGCATACAAAATAAATTCAAATTTTCTGGTTTTTTTAAGTTGTTTAACATTTTAAGTGAATCAATTAAAGCAAGAAGTCGCCAAAGTGACCTCTCTTGTGTAGATTGCTCATAAGAAATGTTGAATGCTAGTGTGTATGTGTATCCATGCGGGTATTAATCGGCCCAAAGGAAGGTTAATATTTGGCCGTATTACATGCACACCTGTGATGGTAAACATGTGATGATTATAAGGTTGTACATGTGAATGATAAATCAGTCCAAAGAATGGTTTATTATTTGACATGCATTATTGTCAATGTTTGATCATTACAACAAGAGTACCACTAGCAGTTAATATTACTGTCCAAAGACTTGATATTAATGTTGCACTAGGTATCTTGAGATGGGATATGCCATTATTTGAATTTATTGATGATTGAATTTTGGTTATGATGTGAGTATATTTATGTTATTTATTTTGTTCTCTCTTCAGCTACCATTGCCACTATATCTGCTAACCTAAATTCGGTTCCGGTCCTTAATGGTACCAACTTTAAGGACTGGAAAGAGAACATCTTGATTGTTCTTGGCTGCATGGATCTTGACCTTGCACTAAGGATGGAGCAACCCTCTTCTCCTACGGACTCAAGTACCTCTGATGAGAGGAAAAATTATGAGAAGTGGGACCGCTCCAATCGCATGAGTCTAATGATCATTAAGCGCGGCATTCCAGAGGCATTTAGGGGTGCTACATCCGATAGGATAACAAGTGCCAAAGAATTCCTTGCTGAAATTGAGAAATGCTTTACCAAAAGCGATAAGGCAGAAACAAGCACACTCCTTCAAAGCTTGATTTCTATGAAGTATAATGGCAAAGGAAACATAAGGGAGTACATTATGGAAATGTCTAATATTCTTCAAAGCTGAAGGATCTAAAGCTCGAGTTGTCTGAGGACTTACTTGTGCATTTGGTTTTGGTTTCTCTTCCTGCACAATTCAGTCAATTTAAGATCAGTTACAACTGTCATAAGGAGAAATGGTCTCTTAACGAGCTCATTTCATATTGTGTGCAAGAGGAAGAGATGGTGAAGCAAGAAAGAATAGAAAGTACTGACTTGGCAAGTACCTCTAATGACAAGGGCAAAAATAAAGCTGCCAATATTGAAGTTGCTAAGGGTCCAACACAGAAGAAGCAAAATAAGGGTGAAGAAAGTTGCTTCTTATGTGGCATGAGTGGACATGACAAGAAGGGATGTACCAAGTATCACGCCTGGCGTGCAAAGAAAGTATATTCCTTATTTTGGTCTGTTCTAAGGTAAATTTAGCTTCAGTACCAAGAAACACTTGATGGTTAGATTTTGGTGCTACTACTAACATCAGTGTTTCAATACAGAGTTTCCCAAGTTATCGAAGGCCAAATGATGCTGAAAGATGCATTTATGTGGGAGATGGCATGTCGGTAAAAGTAGAGGCAAATATAGCATTTTAGGTTGTTGTTAAGTACTAGTTATTATTTGGATTTAATGGATACTTTTAATGCACCGTCGTTTAGACGGAATTTGGTTTCTGTTTCTTGGATTGGACAAATTTGGTTATCATTGTTCGTCTGAAAACAATCACTTCAGTTTATCTATTAATTCAAATGTTTTTGGAACTGGTACTATTACGGTGTATGACAATCTATATTTGCATGATATTGTAAGAACCCTTGAATGTGGAATCACATGGTACTAAGTGTAAAGTTAAGAGTGTAAATTCAAGAGCATCAAGTGCCTTGGTTACATCTCTAGAAATAGAGTGGAGTAACTTGTGTCAGATGGAATCCTAGATTCCATTGACTTTAAAGACTTTGATGTCTCTGTTGAATGCATTAAGGACAGACAGACCAAATAAATAAATTAGGTGCCTAGTCTAACTCATGTATAGGGATTTCCAGCTGAGGTGTGGCCTTATAGGCCAAATGAAAGGTAATTGGAATTCCAAACAGTGGTCAACTACTTTATTGGCTATTCTAAACGATCCAAGGGGCTATAAGTTTTACGATCCCAAATTAAAGTCAATTTTTGAGACGGGAACCGTCATGTTCCTTGAGGATATTGAGTTTGGGGGGAGAAATAAGGTTAAAGACTTTGTCTTTGAGGAAGAATCAGTTTCAATTTCAGAATCGATTCATAAAGTTGCTTCTGATGAAGCAAGTTCGGAACCTCTTCAAGACATTGTTGTTCAAACTTCCATTCAAGATGAGTTCGTTTTTCCAGAAGAACAAACTCAAGATCCTCAAGAACCAGTGCTTCAAGAATCAGTGACTTTGCGACGATCCACTAGAGAAACAAGAAATGTTATTCCGGATGGCTACATAGTATTTCTTTAGGAACATGAGGAAAATGATGGTATGATGGAAAATGATCCAATCAATTTCTGTCAAGCCATGCAAGACTCCAACTTGAAAAAAATGGATTGAAGTGATGAATTGAGAGTATGAGTCCATACAAGACAATAAGGTTTGGTAACTTGTCCTATTACCATAAGGTGTGAAGCCCATTGGTTGTAAATGGATTTTTATGACCAAAAGGGATTCCAAAGGTAATGTGGAGAGGTATAAGGCTCGTCTTGTATCCAAGGGCTATACTCAAAATAAAGGGATTGACTATAAAGAGGCTTTCTCTCGGGTTTCATTGAAGGACTCTTTTAGGACAATCAGGTCTCTTGTTGCAAATTATGATTTGGAGCTTCATCAGATGGATGTTAAGATGATGTTTCTCAATGACAACATTGACGAAACAATCTATATGGTGCAGCCGTAAAACTTTGTGTTGGGAGACACAAAGAACATGGTTTGCAAATTGACAGAATCCATCTGTGGGCTAAAATATAAGTCTCGTCAGTAATGCCACAAGTTCTATCAGGTAATTCTCTCATTCGGTTTTGAGATGAATGTTGTTAGCAATTGTGTGCAACACAAATTCAGTGGGAGTAAGAATATTTTCCTGTTATTGTATGTTGATGACATACTACTTGGGATTAATAATATAGGCATGTTGCACGAAACCAATACATTTCTATTGAGAATTTCGAGATGAAATATTTTGGTAACGTCTCCTTTGTATTAGGGATCCAGATACACCGAGACCAATCTTGGAGTACTCTAGGATTGTCACAAAGGAGCTATATAAATAAAGTGCTCAAAAGGTTTGGCATGCAAGACTGCTAATCAGGTGATGTCCTGGTCGCTAAGGGAGACAAATTTAGTCTCAGTCAGTGCCCAAAAAAAAAGAAATCTTAGGATTCAGGAGATGTAGGAGATTCATATGCATCAGCTGTAGGAAGTATAATGTATGCTCAAGTCTGTATGCATCAGGACATAGCGTACATTGTTAAGTGTTAGGCAGATACTTAAGCAATCCAAGAATAAATCGTTAGAAAGCAGCCAAATAGGTTATGGTTTATTCCATGGAGAACAAAGAACTATATGCTCACATAAGGAAAATCAGATCAGTTAGAGATCATTGAGTATTCTGATTTTTATTTTGTTGGATGCCAATATAGTTAGAAATCCACATCAGGTTATGTTTATTTATGGTTATGGTTTTAAGGCATCCAAATTATGGAATATGGCTGCGAAATTTTGTCACTGAGTTTTGAACTTTAGATTTAATGAAAGACCACTACAGTTATTTTGTAATCATAAGTTAGCAGTGACATTAAGCTCCTTATTGATGTGGAAAAAGAGTTCAGAGTGACAGATATCTATAAAGCATATTGGGACAAACTCCATGGTTGCGGATCCGCTCACTAAAGTTTATCACCCAAGGTCTTTCACGAGCATAGTGCTCAAATGGGTGTTGTATCACTAGATGATACATTTGTCCAGTGGGAGTTTGTATTTGGATGCTTTTTTATGGAAGATATATTTTATGATTATTTTCTGCAGAATACAGTTTCGGTTTGGTTTTCACTCTGAGGTTATTTTGATCTCATTAAAGAATAAAGCAGGACCAGTTGAAAATGGGCATGTACAGATCACCTTCATGTGATTTTCATGCTGCACATTTCATGATTAATCTATGTCATTTGGTTGTGTTAATATTAGTGATCATTGATGGGTTTAGTTATGATTGATATAACGAAAGCCGCTTTGGTCCTATATATTGATATAACTAATGGACGAGATAGTGATATGTCCAAGGTTTATAATGGCAAATTTTGAGCTCATTAAGTCTAGCACATTTTGTCAGGATACATATGTGACCAGTGGGAGATTGTTAGAAAATTTTGGGTCACACATGTAATATTTAAATGTGTTAGGGCCATTATTTTAATTAGCCAAAATAAAGTGATCTAATTCAGATAAGGTTTATGGCTAAGGACATAATTGTCATGAAAAATATTGTGTAGATACCTAAAGTCTTATTTCTATTTTTATGATGGGCTAAAATAGAAATAGGAAAAGTCTAAGAGTCTTAACTCTTCATGAAAGGGCATGGACTCATTATAAAAGGTTATGGTCCCCAAGTCATATGCAACCAGTTTTCTTTTCTAACATCCCGTCATTAGAAAGGATTGTCTCATATGGTGTAAGAGGAATTGTGCATGCTTGACTTGGAAGACCAAGAACCACCGGTTTCTCAGTTATTCTCCATGAATTCGGGTACGCTTCCGCTATTGTATTTCATACTCTATTCTTGATGATTGAACATGACTTGTCTTTATATGATGATAGTTTTCATCTTTAAGTATTTCTCCCATAAAGTTTTCCAACAGTTAGCGGATTGAATTGGTTTAGAGTTAAAAAGTCTTCCGATCCAATGATAAAAATAATATATGGTTTGTATTGGATTAGATCGATTTGGTTCTTTAAAAAATCCGATCCAATCCAATCCAATCAAATACGGTTTGAATTGGATTGGATAATTCAGTTTTTTGTTATACTTTTTTTTTCTTATGTCAAGTTTCATTTCTACTTATTTAATACTGAACAAAAGATAATATTCATTTAAGAGAGCTAGTTTATGGTGCCAATACTTATTTTAATCTCTCTATGTTAGAACAATAGAACATATATGAAAGGCAATAACTATTTATTCCTTATTAACCATTATTTGATTTGATGACGAGTGAGGAAAATTCTAGAATTCCTGACAAAATTTTAATTTGGGAGTTTTAGAAAACAATAATTATTGAAATTTTAAATATGTTCTTTTATGTTAAATATTATGTCATGTTAATCTCTACACCTACTCTCACTTACCCTATTTTTTCACTTGAATCAGCTTTAAATAAATTGTAGTTAATTATTTTTGAAATTTACTTAATTGGTTTCCAATTTTTCATGTTTACTCAATCAAGTATATATATGTTATGCATCCAAACTTTTAGCAAAATATAGCTTCAAGACATTAATATTTATTCTAAATAGTCTTATATACGTCATTCCAACAAAAATATTAAAGAGAATGAGAGACATATTAGTATGTGGAAAACAATACTTAAGTATGAGTAATACTATAATTCCAAAAATAATAGTACTATATGTATATAGTAGTTTGGTTTGGATTGGATTGGAATAGATTAGATTTCATTACGGGATCCAAAATCCGATCCAATCCAATAAAAAAAGCGGTTTTTCAGTTTTCGACTTTTTCAGTTTTCGGTTTGTTCGGTTTTCAGTTTGTTCGGTTCGGTTTTTACGGTTTGGATCCGGTTTTTTCAGTTGATGAACACCCCTACTATTAGGTTATTAGTGTATGGACCCATGTCATGCACGGTGAATATGCTAATTTTTTAGGATTTAAAAAATATGTAATTGTTGATTTCATTTTTTAGGTTAAAAACTTTTGGGGGAAATTATATACAAAAAATTTGTTGAAAAATTATTTTGTCTAAACCATCAATCACAAAGTGTAATAGATATTAATTTAATTGCTATTATTAATATTATAATACAAATAATGACTTTATGTGTAAATAGTAAGTCCATACTCTCTACTATATAATAATAAGATAAAAACATTATAGAAAACATATGGTTGAATTATGCATAAATAAAAACAATTTAAAAATTCATTGAAAACTTTTTAATTGATCATAAGCAATGACTATATAAATTTCAAAATAAATCAATTAACTAAAGAAAACATGTATAAGGTGCGGGGGTTATATGATGTATGATTTAATTATGTCGGTTGGTATGTGTTCCGTTCCAAAAATAACAAGGCCCAAAGCCCTACTCCTTTTTGGCCCAAGAAGGGCTCGATCCGACGAGAACCAGCCCAAAAAGCTCCACGAGCCGGGCAAACTGCTCCCGCCGACCAAAATTGCTCGGCCAATCCCCACCTGTTTCGGTACGGAGTGGACTTTCCCACCTCGGGAATGAAACCAATCATGTCAACCCCCATGCACGTCAGAAAGGAAAGTAAACCACCCCTTTCCTCCTGACACATGCGATTATTCACCTAAAACCATCATTACGAACATCCCTTTCTACTAAGAAGGATAAGCACGTTACGAAGCATGGGACAACATGCTTGGAGTCATCAGGATGAGCCTAAAGTATGGGTATATAAGTAAACCTCCACCAATGAGGAAGGTATGCAATTTCTCTCTACATAAACACAATATACTATCTGCAAGATCATTGTTGACTTAAGCATCAGAGTGTCTTCGCAGGTACCCCCATTCGGTTCAACACGAAGGAGCTAAAGGAAGAAGAAGGAGAAGGAGCTAGAATATTGGGCCAAATCAACAGGGGCCCAATACCAGAAGTGACACTATTGAGTTTTGGTTTTTGACCAGAACAACATGTATTGAATATAAGAAATTGTAACTTTAAATTTATGAGACAGAAATATTTGAAAAAAATTGTTATGTAAAATATAAAAAATATATCTTATAAGTTTAATTATAATTTTTTTTGTAATCTATTTGATTTATGTTTTCCAATGTAAGTTAACCATTTTTAGAAAATATATTTATCTAGCATGTTAATTTTTTCTTCTCTCATGAAGATCTATTTGATTTATTTATACTATTTTCCGGTGCAAGTTAACCAATTTTAGAAAATATATTTATCAATTATATTTTTTTATTCCTTCTTGAATTCATTTGATTTATTTCCCCTATTTTCCCATGAAAATTAATCATTATAAAAAAACATTTATCTATCATATTATTTTTTATTCTCTCTTGAAAATCTATTTGATTTATTTCACCTCTTTTCCGGTGCAAGTTAACCATTTTTTTGAAAATATATTTATCTATCATATTATTATTATCTCTCTTGAAAATCTATTTGATTTATTTCTCCTCTTTTTTCGTGCATGTAAACCATTTTTGGAAAATACCTTTATCTATCATTTTCTTTTCTTCTCCCCTAAAAATATATTTGCTTTAATTCTCCTCTTTCCCCGTGCAAGTAAATCATTCTTAGAAATTACATTTCTATCATATTATTATTTTTGCTCTCTCTTAAAAGTCTATTTGATTTATTTCTCCTATTTTTCCATGTATGTTAACTATTTTTAGAAAATATTTATCTATCATATTATTTTTTTTCTTTCCTCTTGAAAATCTATTTGATTTTTCCCTATTTTTTCTCATGCAAGTTAACCGTTTTTAGAAAATATTTTTATCTATCATATTATTTTTTCTTCTCTCTTAAAAATCTATTTGATTTATTTCTTCTCTTTTCCCGTGCAAGTTAACTATTTTTTAGAAAATATATTTATTGGGACACCCCATTCCCAGAGTATCACATTTACGTAACTTATTGCGGAATTTCAACTTAACGAAAAATAATATATCGCTGATTGCCTTCGGAAAACAAATAAGTTTCTAATCACTTATTATTTATAAAATGGTGATAAATTTTTTTCCTTTTTCCTTTACGCCATATATATATAACCAAACATCATTTATATAATATACAACTCTATATATATCATACATATGCATCATCAGAGTTTTATACAAGACCTTTATCCTACCAGGTCATCACATATGACCTAACAGTCAACACATCAAACTGAAACAAAATAAGTATATCATAGTGGGAGTCTGAAAAACACTACTCAAAAAGATTGGCTCTCAGTAGCCAAACAGTCAAACTATCTAAAATCCCACTCTACCCAAAAGAACTACATTCCTATAGCTCGTCGCTACTAGTGAAACCCATTGGAGAGTCCAGTATAGACACCCCCACCTCCAAGAGGTGTGTTTGGAGAGGATACCTCAACCCCCTCTCTAATATCCGGGACTACACCATCCTCAAGAGGAACATAGTCCAGATCAACCATTGGATCCTCCTCAGGATCCTCCTCCATCTCCTCCTGTGCATCCTCCGGAATCAAAACTATAGGCCCTGGAGGTGACTCTGGGGCTACCTGCTGTAAAGGATGTACGTGCAGAGGTGGTTGATGCTCTAAGTCCCCGTGGCGCACCAAATGCTGTAGGATCATCTAAATGGGAGGTATTGAAACCTCGATCGCCTCCCTGGTATGAATGAGCTGCTGTGGTCCATCTGCTACAGTCCCTCGGAGTGCCCTCATCGGACCAGTATAGGTAGCACTCCGAGCCCCTGAGTTGATCACCCAGGCATTACCTTGATTAGCATTGTCAAACATCAGAGCTCGGACCCCCGAGTAGTTCAGCTCCATTCCTTCCGGATCCATCTGAACTCAGATATGAATAGATTCCACATAATAGAGGAAACAACAAACAGATATGCAAGGGTGAGATACCAATATGAGTTTTGATAAGACAACCGCATGCGCGACACACAAAACAGCATATACCAAATATTCACAGCATATAAAGAAATTATTCAAACAACTGAATAATTCTATCAAAAAGGGTTTCATACCCGACAGTCATCGTCATTTTATAAAAATGCATGACACTTCAATATTCAGGCTCTAATTTGATACCTAATCTCCGGAGATCCCACAACTTTCTGTTTCGTTTTGAGCAGATAAAGCTCTTTACATCGCCCATTGTAAAAATGAAATAAAACAATGTCCAACAGAACACATAACACATTGGTCACAACTCAGTACACCAAGGTTATTGTTCACAAATGTAACATTGGTCCACACAGAACACAATAGTTACTGCGACCAATGGAGTTTATTGTCCATAACCTATTGCCTCACTCAGAACCCAATAGTCATCGCATTAAATTGGAAACACAGTCCAGTAAAGATACATTGGTTCACAAAGAAATCCAATGATCAAATGGAAACATAGTCCATAAAAGATATATTGATCCACTCAGGACTCAATGATCATAACATATGGCACGTCTGCCAAAAATGCATGAGAAAAACTTTTATTCTCGTTTCGTTTTCTTTGTTGTAAAAATCTTCCCTTGTCGGAGCCCGAAGCTCACAACCATGGTTAATTTTATATTAAGACTTTTTCACTTTAAAGAAACATAGGACACACAGTCCAAATGTTTTAAACTTAACACAGGACACACAGTCCGAGTGCTCAATCGCAAAGCCCTAAACTGATGCACCAGTCTTAGGCTCGCGGATATGGAATTCACATTCTCCACATCAAATTTAGGACACACAGTCCACAAAACCTTTTCAGGACACTCAGTCCAATGACACAGATCCCTGATCTATGTGTCAACAGAACACTAGAACCCCGACATCTCGGTCACTAGGTTCGTTTTTCCTTTTTAAAACATTTCTCTCAGTGAAAAAACAAATACAAAACCAAACCTCCGAAAACTATCCAAGTTTAATGGAATTATTTTCACTGAATAAAACTCCTTTAAAGAAATCTTTTTCTGTTAAAACGTTTATAAAACGTGAAATCATAGATAAATTCTTTTCCTTCCAAAATTCTTCATTTTTGAATTTCGTTCCCAATAAACATCAACTTTTAAAAGTCCTCTTTAAATAAAATTTATAATAATAAAATATAAACCTTTTTCTCAAAAAAATTCATAAAAATCTTTTTATAACTTAAATGACTTTTCTGTCATAAGTAATTGTTCTGATAGCTATATTACATTATTTTCGTAACTTTATCACTTTAAACAACATTTTATAATAATATTGAATTTATTTTAGAAAAAGTAGCGCCTGTAAAAATTTTCACAGTTTCGCCCTTACGGTCACTTTATTGACACATTTTCCAAAAAATTATTATTCAAATAATATTTTTCCACTTTTTCTCAAATTCTCATAAATTAATCACCCTGATTAATTATCCAAGCTTATCAAGCTTTTACCCTCAAATTAATTTAAACACTGACCAATATCAGGTTTCTCAATTCATCACTAAACAGCAAATAATTTCATTACAATATAGCATGGCATACATCCAAATTATGACATGCATCACAATTATAATTTAACAATTCAATTATAATCATGTAAATCAACTTATCACAAAAAAATCAAGTAAGCATATAATTACTTAAAACACTAAACGATTCAACAATTACAGAAAATCATCACAAATAATTTATAGACAACACTAAAAATAGCATACGATTATCTTAAACTCCTCAGGCTGTCTCCCCTTACCTCTTGGAGAATCAAATCCAACTTTCACAAAAAAAAAAATTCTGATTAGGATCCTTTTTCCTCCGTTCCGCTTAGATCGACTCGATCCGATTAATTCCTTCACAACGAATTGCAACCAAAATAAATCAAAATCAAACAAAACACACTTATTCATGAGGTCTAGGGTTCGGCCTCTTCTAGTTTACTAGGTTAGGAAAGTTAAAAATTTTCTAACTTATGGATTTATGATCCTTAAGCAACTTAAGCATAATAAAACACTTAATCCAAGATTATGAACCAAGAACTTTGAATGAAACTCATCCAACTCCATGAACTAGGTTTCGGCCTTGACACAAAAGTGGGGTTAAAAACTTCACTTGATTTCCATCTCTTGGATTTAACAGATACACATAGTATGGATTGGATTCAAGTGTCACAAAACAACTTTGAATCAAAAAAATCCATCCAACAACAAAGTTAGGGTTTCGGCCCTCTTAAAAAAAAATTGGGTTAGGGTTTTATTTTTTGTTTTCTAATCACTTGGATCAACAATCAAATGGATTAGAAGTCATGAATCAACATCATTCAACAAGTTTTTGAAACAAAATCCCTACACACCCATTTGAGGGAGTTTCGGCCAAGGGAAAAAAAATAGGGAGGGAATTTTTTGTTGAACTCATGCTCTTGGATAATCAATATAGAGATGATTATAAGATTATAGCAATTGGTTTCAAGTCAAAAGAATTTTTGTACAATTACTTATGAATATTTGAAGATAACATCATGAACTTTGAAATAAATGAAGAACATGATGATTCATGGCATAAACTTGTAAAAGTTGTGAAGAGAAAGTGTTGAAGAATTAAGGAGAGAAGAAATCACCTCTTGATGCTTGAAGAAAGTGATGATTTTGATGATGTCCTTCACAAAATTAATAAGATGTTCTTATGGTGTTCTTGGTGTTCTTAAGGAAAATGGGTTTTTGTTGATGAAGAAGACAAGAGAATGAAACAAAATTTGCCTAAGTGTGGTTAATTGAAGAGGGAACGGTGGGTTTAGGGGCCAATTGGGTAAAATTATATGATGGCAAACTTGTAGTTTCCATGTGAAACTAGGGGTAAAATGGTCTTTTCTTCCTAAAAAATATCTTAATGCATTTATGTGCCATTATGGCCATTATGATTGGGATAGGATCGTCATAAATGGTCATCATCTCAATCATATCAGTCATCTCAGCTCCGTTGCTGACCCCCTTGGTTCATCTGACTCAGGTTTCCTAGAGATATTTCGACGTTTTCGTCTGTAGTGACTACAATTATTTTTACACTAAAATTTTAAAAACTTTCAATATCGTAACAAATATGATAAAAATATTTTTCATCTCGTTCACGAATTAAAATTAGGTTTTCTGAGCAATAAACTTTTATTGTCAATGAAAACGCAGACCGGGTTCCGTCTGAATTTCAACCCAAAATTTCATCGTAAGCTTATAATATAAAGCATAACATGGAAATAACGTTGGTTTATCCAAAATCATTTTCTATGTCTTAGATAAAAATATAATTACTTATATATTTAATACCGATAGGCTAAATTACACTTTTGGTCCCCAAATTATTATTAAATGTTCAATTTGGTCCCCAAGTTTTAAAATGTTCATTTTGGTCCCCTAATTCGTTAAACTTGTTCAAATAGGTTCTTCCGTCAAGTTGACTAACGGCGACGTCAAACCTAATGACACGTGGCATTAAGTTTAATATTTTAATGTTCATTTTAGTCCCCAAATTGTCTTAAAATGTTCATTTTGGTCCCCCAAATTGCTCTAAGATATTCATTTTGGTCCCCAAATTGTTTTAAAATGTTCAATTTGGTCCTCAAGTTTTTAAAATGTTCATTATCATCCCTTAGTCAACTTGACGTCGCCGTTAGTCAACTTGACGGAAGGACCCATTTGAACAAGTTTAAGGAATTAGGGGACCAAAATGAACATTTTAAAAACATGGGGACCAAATTGAACATTTAATAACAATTTGGGGACCAAAAGTGTAATTTAGCCATACCGATATTAGAAAGCAGTAAAAATCGGGGTGTTACATTACTATCCCACTAAAAAAAAATTTTGTCCTCGAAATTATGCACCTGTAAAAAGTTCAGGATATTGTAATCTCATCTTGTCCGCAGCTTCCCACGTTGCTTCTCCAGTCATCTCATCCCATATAACCTTGACTAAGGAAATTTGTTTACCCCTGAGTTGCTTAATCAACCTATCTTCTATTCGTACAGGCGAAGTCTCATAAGACAAGTTTTCTTTTAATTGTACTTCATCGGGTTCGATTACGTGTGATGGATCAGGAATATTGTAACACCCCGTTTTTCGTAAGTGTTTTTATAAAGCTGGTTTTATTAAGTTAAAATTTTTGGTTAAGGGCTAAGTGGGATATTGGCTTAAAAGTCCCTTTCTGGTATATGAGCACGCCCGTGCTTAAAGTCAGAAGCGTGTTTCTGATTTTAAGTTCAGCACAACCGTGCTCAATAGTGGGCACGCCCGTGCTCAATGCGCTGACCGTGTCTCGGTGACGTTAAGTTGAGCACGATCGTGCTCACGTCCAGGCTATATATTTTTGTGCAGAGATCGAGGGTTTTACATGAAACCCTGTTTTTAGTAGCAGCAACCACCATATTACGGCTACCTGTGCTTTTCTCCCTGATTTCTCTTTATCCATTGCTATAGTGGAGTTTTGGAGACCCTAGGGAGACCCTTCATTGTCAGTACCGATCTGTTTAGGTAATGGTTTCATTTCCTTTTGTTTCCTTTTCATGTTTACGAATTGGGAACTGATTAGATTATGTTTCTGATCAAACTAGGCTTAGTACCGGAGTAAGCCGCTTGAGGATTCGGGACCAGTTCGCTGTTTAGGATGTTATTGGAGCTACCTTCAATCCAGGTATGAGGAGAAGGGTATTGTAACCGTTAGGCAGTGGGGGTAGTGTAAGGTAAATGGGTTCTCCATGACCCCGGAGTCATTGTATGATTTAATATGATAAATGATTGACTGTTGTGATAATATGTTCCTGATGTCTTATATGTCTATGTTCATAACATGTCTTTATGTTTATGTTGTTGTGGTTAATATGAATATGATATTATGATGATAATGTTGGATGTTTGGTTGAGATGATGGTTTGTTGTTTTAAGTATTATGAGTAAGATTTTAACTGGTGAAATTAGGTTCGAAAACGTGATAGATTTAACGGATTAAAAGATCCTAAAATTGGCTAAGAATCTAACTTGAGTTCTGCCCAGAGTAGCACTATCGTACGATGAGCACGACCGTGTTGAACAGGGAGCACGACCGTGTTCCCAGTTCAATTCTGGAAAATGGCCACGCTTTTAGCACGACCGTGCAGGACAAAGAGCACGACCGTGCCCAATAGGAAGCACGACCGTGCTTCACTTAAATGGCAGCACGCCCTCATGTGTTAAAGCACGCCCGTGCTGGGGTTTAAGCACAATCGTGCTGACCCCTCCTGGACAGAAATAGAATTAAAGGACTTAAGGGGTTTCAAAACCCATTCCCCAATGATGATAAGTTGAGATACCTGATCAAAGATGAAGATTAGACAACCTGGTTAATAATTACCTAAGATAATTAAGATAATAAGATGTTAAGTGGGTATCCGTTGGGTTACCGCACGTTGATAAGTTGAAGTCTTGGGTGCTTATTGACCCAAGCATGTTAAGTTGAACCTTGGTGGTTATTGGCCAAGGGAGCCTTGACCCCGCGGTTTGGGTCTAAGGTTACGTTGAGGTTGATGTTGAAGTCTTGGGAGCTTCACGACCCAAGCAAGGAGGTGGTTGAGATCGTTTGTTGTTGTGCCATTTGCATATAGCATTGGAGTTGTTGATAGGGGAGGTTCGACATAGGGGAGATCGCCCGAGAGTACGGTGATCTGGCCATCCACGATAGGTCACCCGATGGTTTGGTGACCGCGGCCCCCCGTAATGAGGCATCCACGGTTTGATGCGTTGGCTATCCATTGGGTTCACCCAAGGTTTGGTGAACTGCCGGTGTTGGTGGTTCTATGGCCAATACGAATATGTAACTCCAAAGTCATTCATCCTGAGTTAGTTTGGATCCACATGCATAGTTGGAGTAGTGGAGTAGTGTTGCATTGCACTGCATAGCATATTGATGATGATGATGTTGATGTGTGATGAGTTATATATGTATATATATATGTTGATGGTGCTGCTATGTGGGTTGTTTACCTTGCTTCATATTCCCATGCTGTATATGTTTACATGAATCTTACTCCCCTTTATTTTGTTTGTGTTTGGCCTGGTCGGCATTTTGCAGAGGATGACGAGCAGCCCGGGGAGGAGTGACTCTGAGGAGCCACCGCCCATAGTTAGGGCCTTTCCTTCAGTTGTTAGTTTAGTTGTTTATCCGGATTGTACGGATGGTTATACCAGCTATGAATTGTACATTGTGGTTGGGTCGTTTATCTATTATGTTTTATTGTTTTAAACTTGGTTATTTCCGCGTTGTAAACTGGTTCATATGGGACTTTTCTACCCATGGACAATTGTTTTTATTTTATTCATTAAAATGCATGTTTTTCTTTTTAATTGTTGTTATATTAAATGCCTTAAACATGCGGGGTAGAAGGGTGTCACATTTAGTGGTATCAGAGCAGTTCAGCCCTGTCCGGACGTGGTATGAGTCTGTCGTGAGTCTGCTGTGTGACTCTTGTTTGGATTGTCTATACTTGTTATTGATAATGATGTTTTAAGTTAGTTTCCTGTAGCTTTTCCCCGCTTAAGTTCTGTACTAAGAATTGTTTTTGGGCATGTACAGGAACTAATGGCAGGTAGAGGACGCAACGATCAGGCGATTACGGATGCATTGGCACTCCTGGCCAATGCTATTGGACAGGTCAACCAGAATAACAATGGTGGGCTGGCTGAGTTCCAGGGACTGGATAAGTTCCAGAGGAACAACCCTCCGTCCTTCAAGGGAGCGTATGATCCAGAGGGAGCACTGTTATGGCTGAGGGAGATACAGAAGATCTTCTGTGCAATAGATTGCAACGATCAGCAGAAGCTCATCTTTGCTACCTTCATGTTGACTGACGAGGCTGAGCATTGGTGGGATAACTGCAGGCAGCGGATGCAGGTTGAGGGTACAGCAGTTACATGGGCTGTGTTCAGGCAGAGATTCCTGGAGAAGTACTTTCCGACGGATATCAGGGACAAGAAAGAGATGGAGTTCTTATCTTTGAGGCAGGGGTCATTGTCAGTTGGTGACTATGCGACCAAGTTTGTGGAGCTAGCTAGGTACTACACCCCATATCAGCATAAGACAGATGACAGCTCCAAGTGTGTCAAGTTTGAGGCTGGACTCCGACCTGAGATCAAGCAGGCTATTAGTTATCAGGAGATCAGGATCTTTCCAATTATGGTCAACAAGTGCAGGATCTATGAGGATGCCATTCAGTTCAGAGTTGCTAGTTCCAAGGGATCAGATAGTCAGAGTGGCAAGAGGGCTGATCAGAGAGACAAGGGTAAGCAGCGGTATGCTCCGACCGACAGGGATTTCAAGCAGAGTGGCAAGAAGCCACAGTTTCAGCAGGATGGGTTTAGGGGCGGGTTCTCGAATGCCTCTAGACCCATGAGGTGCGGCAAGTGTGGTGCTGCGGATCACTACTCGTCTCAGTGCAAGGAGATGCAGGTTATCTGCTTTAGATGTGGCAAGCCAGGACACATCAGCCGAGCCTCCCAACGCTAGCAAGAATCAGAAGTCCCAGGCCAACAGACTGAAGACCACTGGAAGAGTCTTTACTCTTAGTGGAGCTGAAGCCTCTGAGTCTGATGACTTGATCCAAAGTACATGTTTTATTGAAGGAACTGAATTGACTGTATTGTATGATTCGGGTGCTACTCACTCGTTTATCTCGCATGATAGGGTCATGAATCTTAAATTGCCTATTACTTTTCTTGAGTATCATTTGCTGGTTTCTACACCTACAAACAAACCTGTTTCCACTTCTTATGCATGGAAGAATTGTCATATAGTTATAAATGATAAAACCTTCATTGCTGAGTTTGTATGCCTGCCTTTGAAAGACTTGGATATTATTCTAGGCATGGACTGGTTATCTTCCAACCATGTCCTCCTGAACTATTTTGATAAAACCCTGATTTTTGGAACTCCAAAGGAGTCTAAGAATCCGGACCTTCTCTCTGCCAGCCAAGTTCAAGCTTCGATGAGAGACGAAGCCCAAGTATATATGATGTTAGCTTCCCTGGAAGTAGACAGCAGCCCTCCTGATGTCGCCAGCGTGCCTGTTGTGCGGGAATTTCCTGAAGTGTTTCCGGGGGATGTTTATAACTTACCCCTAGAGACAGATGTTGAGTTTACCAAAGATTTAGTGCCTGGCATAGGGCCAATCTCCATAGCACCCTATAGAATGTCTCCTCTAGAGCTAGCTAAGTTAAAGGAACAGTTGGAGGACTTGATGAAGAAGCAGTTCATTAGGCCGAGCGTGTCTCCGTGGGGAGCACCTGTGTTGTTGGTGAAGAAGAAGGATGGTAGTATGAGGTTGTGTGTCGACTATCGGCAGCTCAACAAGGTGACCATAAAGAATCGGTATCCCCTCCCTAGGATTGATGATCTTATGGACCAGTTGATGGGCGCTTGCGTCTTTTCAAAGATAGATTTGAGGTCAGGGTACCATCTGATTCTGGTTAAGTCTGAGGACATCCCGAAGACAGCGTTTAGGACGCGATACGGTGACTATGAGTACTTGGTTATGCCCTTTGGAGTAACCAATGCTCCTGCGGTTGTCATGGACTACATGAACAAGACCTTTCACCCTTACTTGGATAAGTTTGTGGTGGTGTTTATAGATGACATCTTAGTGTACTCCAAGAGCAAGGAGGAACATGAGGAACACCTGAGGGTTGTCTTGCAGACCCTTAAGGAGAAGCAGTTGTACGCTAAGTTGTCTAAGTGTGAATTCTGGTTAGAGGAAGTGAGCTTCTTAGGACATGTCATCTCTAAGGGTGGCATAGTAGTGGACCCAGCCAAGGTAGAGACGGTGCTCCAGTGGGAAGCGCCAAAGTCTGTAACCGAGATTAGGAGTTTCTTGGGGTTAGCTAGGTATTATAGGCGGTTCATAAAAGGTTTCTCTAAGATAGCTTTACCCTTAACCTGTCTCACCAAGAAGGGACAGTTGTTTGTGTGGGACTCTCAGTGTGAAGAGAGTTTCCAAACCCTTAAGAACAGGTTGACATCAACACCAGTCTTAGTATTGCCCGATCCTAGTAAACCTTTCATAGTATATTGTAATGCATCGAAGCAAGGTTTAGGTGGTGTGTTGATGCAAGATGGTAAGGTAGTAGCTTACGCTTCTAGGTAGTTGGAGAAGAACTACCCTACCCATGACCTAGAATTAGGAGCTGTGGTATTTGCCTTAAAGATATGGAGACATTACTTGTATGGAGCGAGATTTGAGGTTTTTAATGATCATAAGAGTTTGAAATATCTATTTGATCAAAAAGAGTTGAACATGAGGCAGCGTAGGTGGATGGAGTTCTTAAAGGATTATGACTTTGAGCTGACCCATCATCTAGGAAAGGCCAATGTGGTGGCCGATGCCTTGAGTAAGAAAACCCTGCATGTCTCCGCTTTGATGGTTAAGGAGATGGATCTAATTGAGGAGTTTAGAGACCTTAGCCTAGCTTATGAGTTTATCCCTACGAGTATTAGGCTTGTAACCTTAAAGGTTATGAATAGCTTGATGGACCAAATTAGAGAGGGTCAAAAGTTAGATAAGTTTCTCTTGGACCGGCGAGAGTTGCTCGCTCAAGGTAGGGACCTAAGTTTTAAGGATGGTAGTGATGGTATCTTGAGGTTTAAAGATAGAGTTTGTGTACCAGATATTCATGAGCTTAGGAAGTTGATCCTTGAAGAAGGACATAGAAGTGGATTGAGTGTGCACCCAGGTGCCACTAAGATGTATCAGGACCTTAAGAGGATGTTTTGGTGGCCTAGGATGAAAAAGGATGTAGCTGAGTTTGTATATGCGTGCTTAGTTTGTTAGAAGACCAAGATAGAGCATCAAAGGCCTTCAGGTAAGTTGCAACCTTTGAGTATCCCAGAATGGAAATGGGATAGCATCTCCATGGATTTTGTGTCTGGACTCCCTAGGACTCCAGCTGGTTTTGAGGCTATATGGGTTGTTGTGGATAGATTGACTAAGTCTTCCCATTTCATTCCGATGAATATGGAGTATCCATTGGAGAAGTTGGCTAAGTTGTACATCAGAGAGATAGTTAGGTTTCATGGTGTGCCCTCTAGCATAGTTTCAGATAGAGATCCTAGGTTTACCTCTAGGTTTTGGAATAGTTTGCAAGAGGCTTTAGGGACAAAGCTTAGGCTTAGTTCAGCTTACCATCCACAGACTAATGGGCAGTCTGAGAGGACCATCCAGTCCTCAGAGGACTTGTTGAGGGCTCGTGTGTTAGAGCAGTTAGGAAGTTGGGACAAGTTTTTGCCCATGATAGAGTTCACCTACAACAACAGCTTCCATTCCAGCAATGGGATGGAACCTTATGAGGCTCTGTATGGGAGGAGATGTAGGACACCCTTATGTTGAAGTGAACCTAGTGATAGTGTGGTGCTAGGACTAGAGATAGTCCAGGAAACAACAGAAAAGATCAGGTTGATTTAGGAAAAGATGAGAGTTGCACAGAGTAGGCAGAAAAGCTACCATGATAAAAGGAGGAAGGCGCTCGAATTCCAGGAAGGCGATCATGTATTCTTGAGAGTTACCCCGACGACTGGGGTTGGTAGAGTGATAAAGGCAAGGAAACTTACTCCGAGGTTCATTGGTCCTTACCAAATCCTCAAAAGAGTCAGCGAAGTCGCCTACCAAATAGCTTTGCCACCATTTTTGTCAAACCTCCACAATGTTTTCCATGTGTCTCAACTCAGAAAGTACATCCATGACCCTAGTCACGTGATAGTTCCCAACACGATACAGTTGAAAGAGAACTTGATGTTTGAAGTATTACCCCTTCGAGTCGAGGATAGGAGGGTGAAGCAGCTAAGAGGCAAGGAGATTCCCTTGGTCAAAGTAGTTTGGAGTGGGCAACTGAGGAAAGTGCTACCTGGGAGTTCGAGAGCAAGATGATGGAGGCATACCCGCATCTTTTCATTTGAGGTACATAGAAATTTCGAGGACGAAATTTTTATAAGGGGGGTGGAATTGTAACACCCCGTTTTTCGTAAGTGTTTTTATAAAGCTGGTTTTATTAAGTTAAAATTTTTGGTTAAGGGCTAAGTGGGATTTTGGCTTAAAAGTCCCTTTCTGGTACATGAGCACGCCCGTGCTCATTAGCAACACGCCCATGCTTAAAGTCAGAAGCATGTTTCTGATTTTAAGTTGAGCACGACTGTGCTCAATAGTGGGCACGCCCGTGCTCAATGCGCTGACCACATCTCGGTGACGCGAAGTTGAGCACAACCGTGCTCAAGGGTGAGCACGACCGTGCTCACGTCCAGGCTATATATTTTTGCACAGAGATCGAGGGTTTTACGTGAAACCCTATTTTTAGTAGCAGCAGCCACCATATTGCGGCTACCTGTGCTTTTCTCCCTGATTTCTCTTTATCCATTGCTACAGTGGAGTTTTGGAGACCCTAGGGAGACCCTTCATTGTCAGTACCGATCTGTTTAGGTAATGGTTTCGTTTCCTTTTTATGTTTACGAATTGGGAACTGATTAGATTATGTTTCTGATCAACCTAGGCTTAGTACCGGAGTAAGCCGCTTGAGGATTAGGGACCAGTTCGCTATTTAGGACGTTATTGGAGCTACCCTCAATCCAGGTATGGGGAGAAGGGTATTGTAACCGTTAGGCAGTGGGGGTAGTGTAAGGTAAAGGGGTTCCCCATGACCCCGGAGTCGTTGTATGATTTAATATGATAAATGATTGACTATTGTGATAATATGTTCCTGATGTCTTATATGTCTATGTTCATAACATGTCTTTATGTTTATGTTGTTGTGGTTAATATGAATATGATGTTATGATGATAATGTTGGATGTTTGGTTGAGATGATGGTTTGTTGTTTTAAGTATTATAAGTAAGATTTTAACTGGTGAAATTAGGTTCGAAAACGTGATAGATTTAACGGATTAAAAGATCCAAAAATTGGCTAAGAATCTGACTTGAGTTCTGCCCAAAATAGCACTGTCGCGTGATGAGTACGACTGTGCTGAACATGGAGCACGTCTGTGCTCCCAATTGAACTCTGGAAAATGGCCGCGCTTTTAGCATGACCGTGCAGGACAAAAACCACGACCGTGCTGCTGAGCACGACCGTGCCCAATAGGAAGCACGACCGTGCTTCACTTAAAGGGCAGCACACCCTCACATGTTAAAGTACGCCCGTGCTGGGGTTTAAGCACGACCGTGCAGACCCCTCCTGGACAGAAACATAATTAAAGGACTTAAGGGGTTTCAAACCCCATTCCCCAATGATGATAAGTTGAGATAACTAATCAAAGATGAAGATTAGACAACCTGGTTAATAATTACCTAAGATGATTAAGATAATAAGATGTTAAGTCGGTATCCGTTGGGTTACCACATGTTGATAAGTTGAAGTCTTGGGTGCTTATTGACCCAAGCATGTTAAGTTGAACCTTGGTGCTTATTGGCCAAGGGAGCCTTGACCCTGCGGTTTGGGTCTAAGGATACGTTGAGGTTGATGTTGAAGTCTTGGGAGCTTCATGACCCAAGCAAGGAGGTGGTTGAGATCGTTTATTGTTGTGCCATTTGCATATAGCATTGGGGTTGTTGATGGGGGAGGTTGGACATAGGGGAGATCGCCCGAGAGTACGGTGATCTGGCCATCCACGGTAGGTCACCCGATGGTTTGGTGACCACGGCCCCCCGTGATGAGGCATGCACGGTTTGATGCGTTGGCAATCCATGGGGTTCACAAGGTTTGGTGAACTGCCGGTTTTTGGTGCTTCTATGGCCAATACGGATATATAACTCCAAAGTCGTTCATCCTGAGTTAGTTTGGATCCACATGCATAGTTGGAGTAGTGGAGTAGTGTTGCATTGCACTGCATAGCATATTGATGATGATGATGTTGATGTGTGATGAGTTATATATGTATAAATATGTTGATGGTGCTGCTATGTGGGTTGTTTACCTTGCTTCCTATTCCCATGCTGTATATGTTTACATGAATCTTACTCCCCGTTATTTTGTTTGTGTTTGGCCTGGTTGGCATTTTGCAGAGGATGACGAGCAGCCTGGAGAGAAGTGACTCTGAGGAGCCACCGCTCAAAGTTAGGGCCTTTCCTTCAGTTGTTAGTTTAGTTGTTTATCCGGATTGTATGGATGGTTATACCAGCTCTGAATTATGACATCGGGGTTGGGTCGTTTATCTATTATGTTTTATTGTTTTAAACTTGGATATTTCCACGTTGTAAACTGGTTCATGTGGGAATTTTCTACCCATGGACAATTGTTTTTATTTTATTCATTAAAATGCATGTTTTTCATTTTAATTGTTGTTATATTAAATGCCTTACACATGCGGGGTAGAAGGGTGTCACAAATATACTTCCTTAGTTGTGAGACATGAAATACATCATGAATGTTTGAAAGAAAAGGCGGCAAAGAAATTTGATAGGCTACTGGACCAATACGGCGAAGAATTTGGTAAGGTCCAATGAATTTAGGAGTGAGTTTTCTGGACTTTATAACTCTACCTACCCCAGTCGTGGGTGTGACTCTCAGAATTACATGTTCACCTTCTTGAAATTCGAGAGGTCGCCTTCTCTGATCCGAATAACTCTTCTGCTTGCTTTGCGCTGTTTTCATCTTTTCACGGATTTGTTTAACCTTTTCCGTTGTCTGCTGCACGATTTCAGGACCTAAAATCATGCTTTCTCCGTCTTGGTACCAACACAAAGGTGTTTGACACTTTCTTCCATACAAAGCCTCATAGGGAGCCATCCCTATACTCGAATGAAAACTATTGTTATATGTGAATTCGATAAGCGGCAATAGGTCATCCCAACTTCTATGATGGTCTAAGACACATGCTCTCAGCAAATCTTCTAACAATCGTTCTTTCTGTTTGTCCATCGATCTGAGGATGATATGCTGAACTTAACCTTAACTTGGTTCCTAGAGCTTGATGTAAGCTTCCCCAGAAACGTGAAGTAAACTTTGGATCTCGATCTGACACAATACTTGAAGGTACTCCGTGAAGTCTGATCACTTCCTTGATATAGATATCAATCAATTTTCCACGGTGTAATTGATTTAACAGGTAAGAAATGTGCCGATTTCGTTAACCTATCAACAATTACCCAAATTGAATCAAAACCTTTGAAGTTCGCGGTAAACTTACCACAAAATCCATTGATATGCTTTCACATTTCCATTCTGGTATATCTAATGATGTAAGCATACCCCCCGTGTTTTTAATGTTCTACTTTCGCTTTTTGACAAGTCAGACATGATGCAACATACTCTGCTACTTGCTTTTTCATGCCTGGCCACCAAAATCTTTGTTTCAGATCTTGATACATCTTCTTTGATCCAGGATGAATACTTAGCTTACTCTTGTGTGATTCCTTTAAAATCAACCTTTTCCATCTCAGGATTATCAAGCACACATACTCGTCCATTGCACCTCAAGATTTGATCTGATCACAAACTAAACTCTGCAACTTTCCTTTGCTCCATTAAATCCTTCTTTTCTTGAAGATATGCATCCATGATTTGTTGTTCTCGGATTTCATCCATTAATCCACTAGAAATTTTGATCATTACTACACTGATCTTTTCCTTACTTAATTCCATAATCAAATTGAGATCACGGAATTTCTCAATCAACTCAAGTTCCCTTACCATCATGTTGAGATATGAATGGTTTTCCGGCTAAGTGCATCAGCTATAACATTCGCTTTTCCCGGATGATATTGTAACTTGAAGTCGTAATCTTTCAGAAATTCTATCCAACGTCTCTACATATTGAGTTCCTTCTGATCAAACAGATACTTTAAACTCTTGTGGTCACTAAAGACATCGAACCTTACCCCGTACAAGTAATGTCTCCATATCTTTAGTGCAAAAACCACTGTAGCTAACTCCAGATCATGCGTCGGATAATTTCTTTCATGAGTCTTTAACTGCCGTGATGCGTAAGCTACGACCTTCCAGTGTTGCATAAACTCACAATGCCTAGTTCTCGATAATGATTATCAAATGCCTAGTTCTCAATCATTGGTCGAGAGAGGTGTTTTGGAACTTGATGATTATAATGCTCTTAAGGCACAAATAGCCGCTCTTACGAAGCAATTGGGGTCTATTCAACTACAAAATTCGCAATTACAAGCGGCCCAAGTTCAAGTCGCCTCGGTGTGTGACATTTGTGGAGGTAATCATGCCAATGGCAATTGTGAAATTAGTGTGGTTGGAGGTACGGGGCAAGAAGAAGTGAACTACATGGGAAACCAAGGGCCCAAGCATGATCCTTTCTCTAACACCTACAATCCGGGGTGGCGTAGCCATCCTAACTTTGGTTGGAGACAAGGGCAACAAGGCCAAAGTTCAAATTCTCAAGCAAAGCTGCCTCAAGAAAGTTCAAGCAATTTGGAGAATATTCTAGCCCAATTCATGCAAGCCACTCAAGCTAATTCTAAGGGTCAAGAAGCAATGATGAAGAATCAAGATGCCTCCATCAAGAATCTAGAGCACCAAATAGGCCAATTGGCAAAGCAAATGATGGAGAGAACTCAAGGCACATTTCCGGCCGACACCGAATCCAATCCTAAAGGAAAAGAGCAATGTATGGCTATAACAACTAGGAGCGGTAAGGTCATTAGCCCAAAGGTAAATAGTTCAAAAGAACAAGAGGATGAAAAGAAGAGTGAAAATGATGAGAAGAATAATAAACTTGTTGAAGGCATTATTGAAGATTGTTCTGATGATGAGCTTGAGACTAGAAAGGTTGGATTATCTTTCTCCACCCCTATCCAACCTGTTTTGGATGAGAAACAAAAATTAGTGGATGAGGAGTGGGCGAGAAAAAAGACAAAGAAAGAAATCTTGAGAGATGCAGACAAACCACCTCCATCATGGCTAAAACTTCCCTACCCTCAAAGATTTCAAAAGCAAAATGAAGAAAAGAAGTTCAACCGATTCTTGGATGTTTTCCGAAAGCTCCACATAAACATCCCATTTGCGGAGGCACTTGAGCAAATGCCTTCGTATGCGAAGTACATGAAACAAATACTCTCCAAGAGGAAGAAATGGGAAGAAGATGGGAAGATAGCACTTACTGAAGAGTGCAGTTAAATTTTGAAAAGAAAACTCCCTCCAAAGCTTAAGGATCTGGGAAGCTTCACCGTTTCGTGCTTAATTGGGTCCAAATTTTCCGGAAAGGCCTTATGTGACTTAGGTGCAAGTGTCAACCTCATGCCTCTATCCATTTACAAGCAATTGGGGTTGGGAGATCCTAAACCAACCAACCTTTGCTTGCAATTAGCCGATCGATCATTGGTTAATCCATGGGGTTTCGTTGAAGACATCCTTGTCAAGGTTGACCGTTTCATCTTCCCAATGGATTTTATCATTGTGGACATCAATGAGGACCACAACATTCCCCTTATATTTGGAAGGCCCTTTCTGGCTACTGCTGGAGCTGTTATTGATGTGCCAAGAAGTGAACTAATTTTGAGAGTTGATGGGGATCAAGTTACTATTAAGATGTTTGAAAAATCTCCGGAGACTTCTGATCTCTTTGCTCCCATTAATGTTCTTGGTCTTAAAAGTCAACAAGAGGTGAAGGATGAAGAATCATCCTCAAGATCAAGCAGGCCTCCGAGACAATTGGACAAGAGCCAAAAGGAAGGAATTAATGAAAAGTCAGTGGTTGCAATTCTAGCTTCTGGAAATTTCTCATACTTGAAGTGATGGGAGCTTGACACATCCGAGGACTTTAAACCACCTTGAATGCTCAACAGGACGTCAAGCTAGGGACGTTAAACAAGCGCTTGTTGGGAGGTAACCCAAGCTTTCTTCTCTTCTTTTCAAGTTTATTATGTTGTTTGCTGTTTCACCAAGTTAGATTGCATATTGTTTTGCATGTTTTGTATGATTTTTGCATTAGGTTGTGTTGTTGATTGCATTTGCATGTTTTTGTGTTGTTTTTAATGTTAAATAAATTGTGGCATCCTTGGATCCCTCCCATATATTGTTTGAGTGTGAATTCTGCATGTGAAGAGTGATTTTTGTGAGCTGGAAGAGCTGTTTGGGCTTAGAATCTGAAACTCTATTTTTTGGAGCTGGCGCTGAGTGCCAGAAACCCTGCGTCCAATGCTAGAAAAAGCTGCATAATTTTGTTGAAATCTGATAAGCTGCTTTGAGCTCAGGATCTTAGGCGTCCAGCGCTAGAACTCAGAAAGATGAGCTCTCTGGTCTGCAGGCGCTCAGTGCCAGAAAGGTAGCATCCAACGAGTTGTCACTTTTGGCATTCTCATCATTTTGTGCATTTTGTTGGGCTATGTTCCTCTCTTTTGAAGTTCTTCTAGTTCAATCTTCACTTTTCAAATTTGTCATAGCATTTTTCATAACCTCTTTGCATATTTTCGTTTCTTTTTCATTAAATCCATGGCAATGAGGTTTGGGATGGAATTTTGGAATCTTGGTTTTAACCTTGGTGAGATATTGGGCTTGAATGTTAATTCTTTCTGAGTGTGCACCATTGAGTTGATGTGCTGAGATTTGCTTGATTCTTTTATCTAAGATTCATGAATTGCATGTATTGCATAAAAATGATTTGGGCCGTTTTTCATAAGCCACTTGAACCAAAAAGCCAACCTTGCATGAAAAATTCCCTTGCTAACCCCTTTGAGCTTATTGTTACTTTTTGTTCTCACCCTTGCTTCTTGAATGATGATTACCATGTGTATTCTAACTTGAGAATAGGAGAGCATTGGTGAATTGCTTGTGGACAAGCAAAGATTTTGGTTTGGGGGAGAGGGTAATGGAATAATGCGAGAAATTTGTTTTAAAAAAAATGCAAAAGTGCTTGAAAGGAAAAAAAGAAAAAGAAAAAAAGAAAAGAAAAGGTTGATTATCCAAAAGTGAAAAAAAAGAAAGAAAGAAAAAAATTGTGAATAAAGTTGTGTGAAACTCCAAAGAAGGGAAAGGAGAAGTGAGAGAAAAGAAAAAAAATCAAGTCAATTATAACAATTTGGAATTTTGTGCTATGTGTTGAAACAATTGAATTGTTGAAATTGTTCTCCTATTCTCTTGGATATCTTTTGTTTGTTTCTCATCTCACTTGTTTTCCCACTTTAGCCAAGTTACAACCCAAATAAAGTCCCTTTGATTTGTGCATGCTTGTAGTTTGTGATTTTTGGAATTAAATGAAAAGCAAATCTATGGTTCCATGACTCTAATGTGTGCTTTGAGGGAAACATTTCACCACCATACACTTGAGTGATTATTTGATGAGTGTGCATCCTGTGAGGACTAAGGCTCTATGGTTCTTCTCTTGCCAAATTGCCATGATTTTTAATTTTGAAGAATATGGAGTTGCAAAGTTGTTATGCATTTTGTTTCCTGACATTTTTTTGGAATTGAGCTTGCTACTAGTTGATGCTTCTATTTTAGGAATTAGTCTTGTTGCAATTTTGCCTTCTGATGAGTTGTCTAATTGTGCTCTCATTCAGTTTTCCTTAATCATGTTAGTGCTTGGTTTGTTGTCTTTTGATTTTGTGTCTTGTGTGTCAGCTCTAGTTATTTTTGCTTGGGGACAAGCAAAATGCTAGGTTTGGGGGAGTGATAATTCGCTAATTTATCAAGTAATTATGCCTTTCTTGAGTGGATTTTACTCCCAATTGCATGGTTTTATCTTTGTTTTGTCCCCATTTTTAGTTAGTTGAGTCTTTGTTAGTTGTTGTGGGTATTTTTAACAATTCTTGTAGTTAAGGTTAATTTTTTTAGTTGTTTTGTTCCCTTTTATTGTAATCTAACTTAGGTATGTTTTCCTATCATTTTAGGATTCAATAAATGTGGAAAAGCTTGAACAGAAGTGGAATTGATCAAGGAAGTAGAGCTTATGTGAGAATGAAAGAGCTGGAAAGAGAATTTTTTGAAGACTAGCATCAGCAAAGCTAGAGCTGGACGCCAGGAATCCTGCGTTCAGCGCTAGCAGGTCGTGAGAAATCAGCTTTCTGTGCTGCTGGCGCCCAGCTCCAGAAAGCCAGCGTCCAGTGTTGGCTCATTTTCTGATAGGGTATTTAAACGCGTTTTTTCCATTTTGGGACATACCCATCAGCAGCCACTCGACCTAGTTGACCTAAAAGGAGTGAAGAACGCCTTCTTCCAGCTGGAACACCATTTCTAATGGAGTTTGTTCCATTTTTCTTGTTTGTTTCATCTTCTTTTGTTGCTTTCTCTACTATGTCTAGCTAAATCCCCTTTTGTTGGGGTTAGACGTTTACTTTTCTGAACTTGATTGTATCTTGAGTTGGTTTTAATACAAGTTCCTATTTCATTATGAGTATTTGATTCTATGCTTAATGCTTTTCTTGGCTTGATCACCCATGAAATGATTTGTTGCTTTGGTAGACAATTGGACAGTTGATGCTAATGCATGCTCATGAATCAAATACCAAGTAGTTCATGAATCTAGGAATAGGTCTTGAAGTGCTTGCAATCTTTTAAGTCTTGGCTCTTTATGCAAAATCTCATGTTAATCCACCTAAGGAATTAGGGTGTAATTTGGGGTTTTAGGCTCATTTCACCTAAGGAATTAGGGTTTGAGTATTTTTAAAGGCTTGATTGTCATAATTGAATTAGGACTTGTGTTAGTAACCATCTCATTGCAATTGATGGAAGATTAGTGTAGTCTAACCCCAACATTTTTATCCATTATTAATCACATCTCTTTGTGCTTGTTAAGTGTTTGATAAAAATCCAAAAAGAACTTGTTCCTTTTAATTTGTTTATTTTAATTCTTGTTGGGCTTGGTATTTAACATTGAGCTCCCTTCCTTCCAAACGATCGTCTAAATAGTGGTTCAATTTGAGAAGTGGTACTTGTCCACGATCCCTGAGAATGATATCCGGTCTCACCACTGTATTACTTGTTTGCGACTAGGTATACTTGCTGAAATCGTACCAGTTTACCAGAAGTAACCAAAGAAACAAGGTGAATACATAGCACATAATATAATAACAGTCAAAGACAATCATCACACATACTAACAATCATCCTCAATCATGATATCTTCCTCTACCCTCAGTCTCATACGATTAAACCTTTACGCTAAAGTGATCACTACCAATCCTGTCACACATCCCACTTTAAGGATATCAGTCAGTCGTCCAAGCGACACGTCCCCATTAACCGGTGCACAACCTCATCAATGGGAGAATGCTCATGCAAAGCAATGACACTATAGCTGTACAGTACAGTCGGTGCACACCCTGGTTCAAGGGTGCTCATGCATAAATGACATTATAGCTGCATAGCACAGTCGGTGCACAATCTCATTCATGGTAAGAATGCTCACGCAAAGCAATGACACTATAGCTGCATAGCACAGTCGGTGCACACCCTGGCTCAAGGGTGCTCATGAAAATCAATGACACTATAGCTGCACAGCCTAAATCTGATTTGGAATGGTCCCGCGAGAACTTCATACCTCGTGTATCTCCAATACACGGTTATTGACAACAATACAAACATATGAAACTCACTGATTTTCATCAATAACAACCTAGTGCCTCAACCTTCCATCTTAGCCTCCACACATATCATATGTCACCTCTCATCTATGAAATGATTAATTCAGATTAGGCACCTCTAAGTCACAGTTATTCTCTCACCCACATGAATATCTCCGACCAGCACATATCTTTGCTTAAAAGTCAACTAAGCACATTATCAAACCAGGCAGATCATGCATAGTACAATAATCATACAATATTCATACAGCAAAATAAAATGTCGCAAGCAGTAGAATACCTCAACCAGCATATCACAAACAATTCAATAATATTAAAGTCAGACATCCTCAAATATTTTAAAATTATCATAACGTCGATAAACCTATAATTCCCAAATCATCATTTGTATTACGGAAAATATTCCAATGCGATTTTGGTCTTGTCGATTACTCGACCACTAGTAGGGTTTTGGTCGCCCTACACAATTATTATATTATAAACTACTTATCCATTCCGACCCGCTTTCCAACAACATCCACAATTCTGCCACCATCCATCCCAACACATCCCTAGTTCCGGTTTCCGTCCCGATTACACGTACGGATATCACAATTCGCAGGAAACAAAGAAATACCAACCGAATCAACAATAGGGTTCCAATCAATAAATCTATTTAAATCAAGAGACAAGATCGATAGAAAAACTTACGAGAACCGCGGCTGGACATAGGGGAAATCAGATTCAAAATAAGCTCAAGAATCCTAGGAAAAGCTACCAAAACAGAGCTACTGTTGGAGCTCTATTTCTCTGGCCACAGAGCTTTATTTACAAAAATGAACGGTGACAATGAAGAACTATCCTTCCTAAACCTTCTGACAAAGTTTCAGCCCGATCCAATAGTTAACGAATCTCATATTGCAATTCTATGGTGACAGCTTAGATGGTATCCGAGTTGAGTTTCTCACCCTTTCAGTCCACTGTCCGAACTTAATATCTCTTACAGGTTTGTTCACAATTATAACAGTTGGATATGAAGAACCACAAGTCATGAACCTTCTTAAAAAATTTGAGAATGATCCAACGGTGGAAGAGTGTTGGCGGCTTTCTCACCGAGACTGCTCCAACTAGATTTCAAAGCTTCCAACAAAGGCTTCTTGTAACTATTGAGGTTTCTCTCTCAATTCTTCTCCTCTAATCCGAAGTAGTGGGTGATAAAGAGAGATAAGGTGATGAGGAAGAGGATCCTCCATTGAAATGAAGAAAATTATTATCCAAGATGCAAGCTTTGCCATCATGGAGTCTTAGGTTTTTGGAAGAAATGACTTAGAGAATTTTGGTGAAATGCATGAATGAATTGTATCAAATGATAAAGAGAAGAGGGCAGCCACGAAAATGGCTATGTGTGGGGCTGTTACAGCCATATAAAATGAGTGGTTAAGGGATAGGAAATGTATTCTTAATAACCATAGTTGATGTTAACTAAGCTAGGTTAAGTTAAGCTAGAAATATAATATTATAAGCTAGCTAGTCTTAGTAATCATCATGGCTAGGAATGAAATGTGTGGTGGAGGGGTGTTTGAAGGGTGTGGTCGTGTTGTGCATCACACATGAGGAAGAAGAAGCCAATTTGATGATGTCTTGGTCTTGACCATGGTTGCCATTTAACTAGGATAGGTTAGGTTACTACATAAATATATATAGATATTCTAGCGTTTGCATTTATGATGAAGATGAGTCACCACCATGACTCACCATGGTGACTCATTCCCTCTGAGTCATCATGGATGACTCACCGTTCTGTCTTCCGGTGTATCGATGCGCATCCGTATCCGATTTCGTTGTTTACCCGGTTATGGTTTTTGAGAGGAAGATGATGAAATGAAAGCAAAAAGAAATGGGTTTAGTTGAGTGGATGTGGCTGCACGAAATTGGCTAGATGTGGAAGGTTTACAACCATGTAAAATGAGTGGTTGAGGGTGAGGAGATGTATCTTGTTAATAACCATGAAAGCTTGGGGGATATTTTGGTCTTTTTACCTTAAAAATATCTAGATATTTAGGAATCACCATAAATGCGCCATAAATGCTTGTCCCCTCGCATTTAATTCTTGTCCATTCACATTTAATGCTTGTCCCCTCCATCCCATCAATCACTACCATCACTTCAGCTCCATACCTGGCTCCGTCGTTTTACCCGACCTGTCCGTTTTTCCCCAAAATTCTCCCGAATAAAATCTAATATTTATTTTTGGGCAAAACTATGGAAAATAGACTTCCTCACGGACATAATATAAAAATCTACAATTTTTCAGTATCGAGTCAAATTAGGGTTTTCTATCGGTATAAAATTATATTGTCAGTAAAAATGCAGACCGGTTTCCGTCTGAGTTTTAAACCCAAATTTTAACCAGAGCTTCCTACCATAGAGTAGGTTCTAGATATGATTTTGTTTTCTCCAAAATCATTTTCTAGGTCTTGGATAAAAATATAAATAAGTATATCTTTACCAGTAATACAACATATACAAAAATCAGAGTGTTACATGGCTATTACTATTGAACGCACAAGATGCCTAATATTGGCCGTTGCGAAACATGTGCTCTAATCACTCCTTCCGAATGTTCTCTTAGCTCCGAATTTGGGGTCAAATATTTCTTGAGGTTGTGTAGGTATGGGACTATGCAGCTTCAATCAATTACCTATGTTCTCGTGTCTCTATGAACTAACAGTGTCCAGTCATGCTTGATGAGATTATGGTTACATTGATATTGTGTACTATTGGCTATACGTGCACGTGTTATCTGTTACTTGTATATACTGGACTGTTTGACTGAGATATATGTTTACATGGATATGAATGTATGCTATGCTGAGTCATGCTATTTTCATATCTGCCATATGTTGTGATGTTTGGGAATCTCACCTCCTTATTTTATATTGCCTATGTCGGCTGGCTATGTGCTTTCTGTGTTCTTTTGAGAAGATTGAGATGTCAATATGTCACTTAGCTGATTCATCATAGAGGTTTGCAGACGATAGGTTGGAGTTTCTAGTGGACGTCTTCCAACTTTTAGATGGTCCAAGACGAAGGTGTTGTGTTTTTGTCATGCCTGATCTTTCTTTTCTTGAGATATGCATGACTATCGTTGGCTTGTAGGATATGACTTTTCTCTTGGAAAGGGAAAGGGCTTAGTCTGAGAGCTACTTTGGTAGTGGCTTTAGTAGTGTTGTTTGTGACGATGTCGATAGTGGACTCAAGTAGAGTTTCCACAAGGTCTCATCAGTTGGATTTGTTCTTCTCATGATGTACGAGAGAGGATGGTCTTTTATATTATAGTTTGGCCAGCTTGGGATGTCTAGGAGTTAATGTTACCGTTTATGGAGCTGCGACTCCAAGTACCTTATATTTTAGGAGTTGCATCTCCATAGCTTTATGGTGGGTCTGTATATCTTTATGTTTTCTGTTTATGAGTCGGGTTGGGTTTTTATGTAAATAATTTTCGAACTTATAACCTTAATTAGGATTATGAAATTTTTTACTGCATATTCACTTGATTCCAAGTATTTATACTTATGCCTTGTGAAAAAGAAAAAAAAAATTACCCCATTATATTACAGGAATTTAATTAAACTACTTTTCGGCCTTCAAATGTCACAGGAAATGTAGCGCCCGAGAAGGGTGTTACAATATGGAGACATTTTCTGTATGGAGCGAAGTTTAATGTTTATAGTGACCATAAGAGTCTGAAGTATCTGTTTGATCAGAAAGAGTTGAATATGAGACAACAAAGATGAATGGAGTTTATCAAGGATTATGAGTTTGATCTACTACACCATCCTGGGAAGGCGAATGTGGTAGCAGATGCTTTGAGTAGGAAATCCTTGCATGTGTCCGCAATGATGGTTAAGGAGCTAGAATTGCTCGAACGGTTCAGAGATTTGAACTTAGGGGTGGAGTTGGTTGACAATAAAATTTGTTTGGGTATGATCACCATAAGTAGTGAGTTTATGAGAAATATTAAGAATAAATAGGTTCAGGATCAATATCTGTAAGAGGTGAGTAGAGGCATAGATGAGGGTAAGACTTCTGAGTTTAGCTGGGGAACAGATGGTGTGTTGAGGTTGAGAGATAGGATGTGTGTGCCAGAATATTTAGAACTTGGGAAGATGATCTTGGAAGAAGCACATAAGAGTAAGTTGAGTTTTCATCCTGGATCCACGAAGACGTATCAGGATTGGAGGAAGATGTTTTGATGGCCGAGAATGAAGAAAGAGGTAGAAGAGTATGTTTTATCTTGCCTGGTGTGTCAGAAGGCTAAGATAGAGTATCAGAAGCCGGCTGGTTTATTGCAATCATTGGATATCCCAGAGTGGAAATGGGATAGCATAGCTATGGATTTTGTGGTTAGTTTATGACGAACTTCTAAAAGGCATGATGTGATTTGGGTTATCATTGATAGGTTGACGAAGTGTGCTCACTTCTTACCTATTGGTGAGAGTTATAGTTTGGAAAAGTTAACCCAGATCCACATGAAGGAAGTGGTTCGATCGCATGGTGTACCGTCGAGCATTGTCTCAGACCGAGACCCTAGATTCACATCCAGATTTTGGAGATAATTGCATAGTGCTTTGGGGATGAAGTTGAGGATGAGTTTTGCTTATCTTCCCCAAACAGATGGACAGTCAGAGAGGACGATTCAGTCATTAGAGGATCTTTTGAGAGCTTGTGTGTTGGAGCACACTGGCAGTTGGGATGAGTTCTTGCCATTGATTGAGTTTACATATAATAACAGTTTTCATAATAGTATCGGATGGCACCATATGAGGCTTTGTATGACAGGAAGTGTAGGACCCCGTTATGTTGGTATAAGACTGGTGAGAACCAAGTTTTGGGTCCAGATATGGTGCAGCAGACTACGGAACAATTTAGGAAGATAACGGAAAAGATGAAAGAAGCACAGGATAGGCAAAGGAGCTACAGTAACAAGAGGAGGGGACCTTTAGAATTCCAGGATGGTGATCACGTGTTTTTGAGAGTCACTCCGAAGACCGGAATTGGCAGAGCTATTAAGTCTAAAAAACTTACTCCTAGATTCATTGGACCTTTTCAGATTCTTCGATGGATTGGTCCAGTAGCTTACCATATTGCTTTACCACCTAACCTTTCTAACCTTCATGACGTCTTTCACAACTCTCAGTTGAGGAAATATTGTTATGATTCTTCACATGTTCTTGAGACTGAGTCTATACAACTGCTAGAGAATCTAGAGTATGAGGTTTTACCTGTTAGGATCGCAGATAAACGGATTAAGGAGCTTGGTGGTAGACAGATTTCTTTGGTTAAGGTCATATGGGATGAGACTACTGGAGATGCTAAATGGGAACATGAGACGGATATGCAGCAACAGTATCCACATCTCTTCTAAGGTACGTAAATTCTGAGGACGGAATTTTTTTCTAAGTGGGGTAGTAATGTAACATCATGCTTTTTATATACGCTGTATTACCGATAAAGAAATATTTATTTATATTTTTATCTGAAACCAAGAAAATGATTTTGGATAAAACAAAATCATTTTTATACTCTACCTTATTGGGTTACGATAAAAATTTGGGTTTAAAATTCAGACAGAATCCGATCTGCATTTTAACTGAAAGTAAAATTTTACTGAGCAGAAAACCAAATTTTGACCCGAGAACGAAACAGTTTAGTTTTATATCATATTTTCAACGATATAGGCTATTTTGAAATTCTTACTCAAAAATATATTATTATACTTTTTACGGGTGAATTTTCAAAGAAAACGCACGAGAAAATTTAAATCGAGTAAACGACGGAGTCGGGAATGGAGGTGCAAAGATAGAATCGGACACTGGAAGGAGGTGCACTTGCCACCTAGAGTGGTGAGTCATGGGGTGAGTCACCACCATGACTCACCATGTAATGATGAAGTTCTCACAAAATTGCTAACATCCTAAAACCAATGACCAAATAGCCCTTGAACTTTCTTTGTATTTTCCAACTTTGTCCAACATTTTGTGGACCAAATTGCCCTCAGTCTACACGGCCCTAACCATTCAAGACACTTAGGCAATTTCATTTCTTCTTCTTCACACGTGCTTATGTTCATTTGCTCCAAAATACTCTAAGTTTCCATTCTTGAAAGTTTGTTATTTTGATTACTTCTCATCATTTATTTCATCATCTAGAGGTATAACCTCCTTCTCCATGATCTATTCTTCCATTTCCCTCTTGAAAATTGTTGATTCCATTAAGTTTTTCTCCAGATCAAGTTTCATGCTCTTTTCTTTAGAAACTCATGGAAAATCATAGAAAAATGTTTTAAGTGTTATGACACTTGATCTTACCTCTCTAATACCTCTATTTGTTAGATTTAGAAGCTTGAAATCAAAAGAATTTCCTAGCCCTATTTTTATATCATGGCCGAATGCCCCTCTAAATAGGTCAAATGAGTTTTTTTTTTCAAATTTTAACCTGGATGATGATTGTTATAAGCTATCTAAGGCCTTTAGATTCTAAATCCAAGAGCTTGAAAAATTTAGAGATCCCTGGCCAATATATTTTCACTTGGCCGAAACCCTAACTAAGTGAGTTAGATGAGTTTTGTTTCAATTTTTGACTTATGACAATTTCTCTATGCTATTTAAGACCATAGCAACTAGTATCCAAAATATTGAAATGAAAAAAGAACCCTAGCCCTATTTTGAACTCATTGGCCGAACCATAGTCCTTTGTTACTATAGATTGATTTTGATAACTTAGCTTGCTTTTATGTTGATTTGGTTGAAGGTTGATTGGTAGATTGTGGTGTGGTAATGAGGAGCTTCAATTTCATGATTCCGGTGTTAGCTCAGGTGGGAGAAAGAAATATCCTGTCGTCGGAATGGATAAGTAGCATATATTTTATAATAATGGTGTAGGGCGACCTAAACCCTACTAGTGGGCGAGTAATCAACAATACCAAAATCACATTGGCAACTACCCCGTAGTACCAATTATGATTTGGGGACTATAGGTTTATCACCGTTAGGATAATTTTATAATATTCGAGGATGTCTGATTTTATCATTGTTGAACTGTTTGTGATGCGCTGATTGTGGTAACATACTTTATATGATGTTTTGGGATACCTGAATAATTTATTATTATTTTATTGTGTACAATTTGTTTGGTCTGATAACGTGCAAAATATGCTATTTCATGCTTAGTTGACATCTAGTCAATGATATATGTTGGTCGGGAGATGTGTATATTGGGGAGAGAATGAATGTGATTTAGACGTGCCTAACCTAATTAAATAATATTTTATTATGAAGAGATTAATGACGTGATATAACTTGAGATATTTTATGAAGTAGTGATGAGAGGTTAAGTGTTGGTTGTGGCTTCTAATACTCAAGAAGCGGGGTTGAAATGAGTATGTAGTATTTTTGAAAACTTTTTCCCCTTTAAGCAAAAACTAAAACTTTTCCAAACTTTTGAAAAGGTTTTGCCAACCAACAAAACAAAATAGGTTTTTGCAAGTTTATTTGATTTAAGACTTGATTATTTACCAAGAAAGATTGATGAAAGATTGTGTTTCAGATTAGAACAAACACAAATTTTCCTTAACTAAGACTTAACCACATACATTCAACAATTTAAAGCAGTTAAAGGAGTTAAGGAATAGAGAGAAATGTAAACCGAGTTTTATCCTGGTTCAGCTACCTCTTCTGGTAACCTACATCCAGTCCTCACAATCACTTGTGAGTTTCGTCCACTAAAATCAACACAATTACAAAATTCTTTACAAAGCTTCACAACTCAGGTTCCTTCTGCCTAGTGATAGCTCTTAGACAAAGCAATCTTGTAATTCTCAAGAGTCCCTTCTACTCTTGTCAAACCATCAAGAGTCCCTTCTACTCTTGATCTTCACAGAGAGAACACCTTCTCTCTAATCTCTTTCTTTAGCAATAAGAAAAGATATTGAATCATATTCTATGAAATCAAAAATTACAAATTGAAGCTCTATTAGAAATATTTCAATTATTCTCAATGAAAAACTCTCTCAATGAATTTTGTGATTGATCTCAGTATTGAATGAAAAGTTATATAGAAAGTGTTTGCCCATGCCTTTATATAGGTGTGTATCAAAATAGATCCGTTGGGCACACTTTAGAAGTCAGTTTAGATCAAAACAAACTTTCCTGAAAAATTTAGTTATCAGTCAATCGATTGTGTAATCAATGTATTAAACAAAGTTTCTAATTTTTATAACTGAGTACATCGATTGCTCAATCGATTGGTTTCTTGGAAATTCTTGATTTTGAGCAATATGTAGATGTGTACATCGATTGTGTTCTTGAGAACTAGAAGCATTCTCAGCCCAGAAGTCTATACATCGATTGGTCAATCGAATGCATATTCAATATCAAAAGTTCTAGCCTCTGTTTGGCCTTATGCATCGATGTACTAATCGATTGTTTCTTTAATAACAAAAGGCTTGAATTTTGTTCTGTGTATGCATCGATGTACTAATTGATTGTATGCATGTTTCAAAAAGTGTTAGCTTCTGTTTCACCTTATACATTGATTGTGCAATCGATTTACAGAAGCTGATTTTCATACTGCTCATGTTTAATCCAGAATCAATCGATGTATACATTGATGTACACATAGGTTTTCATTAAAAATTAGTTAATTAACTGAAAGTACATAGATGTACACATAGATGTATAGATCTTTCAATTAATCCTATTTCCTTTCTAAGTTCATTTTAATTTGTGAAAACCATTTTAAATTTGTTTTTAAGAGAGAGATAATTCAAAGAAAAAAATACTTAAACTTTCTTTACATAAAATCCTAATGATCTTGGCTTGAGATTCCTTGTTGTTCAATCTTTGAAATTCTTCATCATCAAGCAATCCTTCATGATCCTTCATATTCTCCTTTGATCCTTTGCATCCACTACCTTGCACTAATGAAATCTTATACAAACATTTAAGCTTAGCAAATAGTTAGTGAATCAAAGTGTAAATCAAGTTAGTTTAGTCATTAATCAAAACACAATAAGGTCATTTATCCACATTAAGGCATTAGGGTATGATTTGATATACGTCGGTGAGACCCATGTAGATGCATGATGTAGATCACAGCTATGTGAGTGGAACGCATGAGGTCAGCATAACCGTAGATATTTTTGTAGTCCTTTCAGAGTAGCTATGTTTAGCTTTGGGCTACTGTGGCTTCGGGCTACTGTGGTTTCGGACCATTTATGTACACACATATATATGTATATATATATATATATATATATATATAATAGAGGGGAGTGCTCAATCGGACGAAGGACTAACATCCCTATTATGATGGAGGATGGTGATAGGAGTAGAAATGGCCACGTCAGCATACAAATTAGTTGCATGAGATTAAGGGTAGAGAATGATATTGTAACTTCAGGATGATTGTTATTTATATGTGATGCGTGTCTTTGACTATTATTATATTGTATGTTATGTATTCATTTTGCGCTTATGATGGTAGAACTGTTTCTTATCTCCTATTTTGTTGTATTGTATATATTTTGTTATGTGATCGTATGAGAAGACCCTGCGGAGGAGCCATCTACTGAGGATCTGGATGGAACTCCTTATGAGCCAGATGCTGGGGGATGAGCGGTGGATTCTAGTGGTAGAGTTTAGGGAGTATGGCCAGTGCGTTTTTTTGAGACGTTTTATTTTCCGTCGCTTATAACAGCTTGTATAATTATGTACCTGCAAGGGATCCTACTGATAGGATACCCTAGACAGTGTTTTGTACCTTGATGGATGGACTTCTGTGGTGTATGTGTAATATGTATATGGTGTGATGGTTTATCTTTCGGAAGTTGTATGTTTTATCTTTAAGTTTTTAATATCTTCGTTTTTCTGTACATACGTTTCACGTTAAGAACGCGATTAAGTTTTAATTAATGAGGTTTGAATTTAATGGCACAACGGGGTGTCTCATAAAGCTTTACATTATAAAGCTACGGTTCATATATTATGGATAAAGCAAACTCTCAAAAGAAGGAAATGCTCTGTAAAGAAATTGCTTGCACTCTGAATGAAAGCAGTGTGATTAGAAATAAAATTATTTAACTCAAAAAGAGTTTATTAATTTATCTCTTATCTTTTATCGAGATCAGAAGAAAGAAGAAAAGACAAAGGGCAATGCTGCAGAAATGTCACTTATGCAATAGAAAGAAAAGCTACTTTATCTGAGCTTTTCTAAGTGTTACACAAATAAGAAAGAAACGCTGCCCAAGACGAAGAAAGCATATCTGCTATGCTCTGTGGTCAACCAAAGGATTTCCAACGTTCTTCTGCATTTATTATCGAGTCAGAACAGCTACTATCCAAAGGATAAAGAACGAAGACCACTAATTACATCTCAACGGATCTCTTGTGCTCTAGTATAAATTGAAGATGTTGAAAACCTGAAGAAACATAAATTGTGTGAAGAGTTTTTAGAAAGAGAAGTCATAACACTCAATATACTGTGAAAAAGCAATCATATTCAAAAGAACAGTATTCACATCGAAATCTCAAATAGCTGAAAGCTATCATCACTCTCATCATCTTCTCTCTACTGCAAATAATTTAGAGAAGAACACATCTACAACTCACCAAATCTTAAGTCTACAATCACTCACTGAAGTGTAAATTGGTTGAATTGCTATTTAACTCTGAAGTTGTCCTTCAAACAAACTCTCAAAACTCTCTGAGGCTGAAGAGGCTTGTTTCAAGAATGCTTGTTGAGCCTGAAGAGGCTAGGTGTGCAAATAATACTGGTATTGAGCCTGGAGAGGCTAGGTATGCCAATAATACTCGTCTTTAACCTTGATCAGTTATAGTGCTAAAACTTGGTGAAGCCAAGGACTGGATGTAGCCCAAAGTGTGTGGGTGAACCAGGATAAATCTCTTAGTACTTTCTTTCCCTAGCTCTTCACTTTATTATTGAGTTTATTTATCTAACCTGTTAACTAACTGGGGAGTGCTAATAGCTGATATTCAGTTTGCTTAAAAAGGCATCTGTATCTAAGCGTCTTATCTACACTGAATTTTGTTTTGTGCTTGAAAAACTCTGATTTGCGAAAAACATTATTCAACCCCCATTCTAGTGTTGTTTTGTGTCATTTCATTTATGTCTAAATTTGACGTAAAGAATGATATTACAAAAAAGAATGACATGTAATAAACATTTATCTTTTCCATAGAACCATGTAATAAACAATAATAGAATGTTTTTCGCAGTTTTGAACCAGGCCACTACCTCATTCAGTCATTCGTATAAAACAGAGTACCCTGAGCATTGGACCATAAGCCCATGGTGATTAATATCACAACATGCAAAATTGCCTAGCCTAATGGTTGCTACCAATCAAAAGGATACGTCAATACATAATAGATATAACCAAATCGAAAGATCAATGGACACTAAACAAGATGATTCCTCAAAGAATTTGTAGAGATAATACGAAGTAAATCACATCAAGAACATAAGGTACCATAGTATGACATAAATTACAATAGCAAAAGATAAGAAGTACGAAAGTACACATAGAGGTGAACAGGATAACAGTCTAAGATAATAGAAGATAAAAGTTAAAAAAAAATGTTAACAAAATACTCATCTAGCATTCCAGCTTTGAAACTTTTACAATATTGGTGGTGGCAATGATTTCGGTGGTGGTGGCAATGGTTGCGGCGGTAGTGGCAGTGGTTGTGGTAGCGGTGGTGATGGCCGCAACGACAATGACAACAACGATAGTGGTGATAATGACGGTGGTGGTAGCGGCAGTGATGGTAGCGGCAATGGCAATGGCCTTGGTAGTGGTGGAGGCGGCAATGGATATGCCCTTGGTGGTGGTGGAGGTGGCAATGGATATGACTTTGGTGGTGGTGGAGGCGGCAATGGCAATGGTTGTGTTGTGTTCTGCTTGTACTGAGAATAATATAAATTAGTTATATTTACTCCATGAAATTGGTCCTTGAATTATGATTATAATTCTAATGGCCTTTCAAACATGAAAATTAGAATTCCAAGTCTCAATTCAAATTTCAAACCCCAAATTTCATGCTCAATTTTAGCCTCCAATCAGGAACTTAATAACAATAAGATTTTGAACTTAATAACAATCAGGTACTTAATAACAATAATGTTAATAATTTGATTGTTTATAGTCATAACGTAGTATATAAAAGCATAAATAAATATAAAATTGGTTAAGCCCTTAAAATAAAATGGTCAAGTTTTAAGTAAAAAGAGAAATTTTTTTAGTCATTAAAAAATATAATTAAAGAAAATGTATGTTTGTAAAATACATAAAGGGGAACAAACAATTGTGTGGAAGAATAAAGTACTTTAGTTGCAACGAAAAATTGGGGACCACCATGGATTGAATAATTGCCCGTTTGGTTAAGATTCGGGACAACCTAGTGTCAATTATGGGAACAAAAACAAGGCCAATAGAATTGAAAATTATTGTTCTTGTGTTTGGGTGTGGCAAAATCGTGGTGGATAAAATTGACTCTGTGGTGGATAGAATTGATTTTGATGGAAGCCTAATTTTTTAGTTGAATAAAATCAATTCTGGGTGTGGGTAGGACCCACAAAATTCTGTATATTTACACATCAAAAGTGATTCTGTTTTTATAATCCAAACAAAATCAATTATTCTGAATTCACTTTTAAAATATCAATTACCAAACACAAATCAAATTTTTCAACCTCAAATTTTTTAAAATCAATTTTTTGAAAATCAATTCTTCAAAATCAATTTATCAAAATATAAAATAAACGAACCCTAAAACAATTATAAATGGTGTTCGTAAATAATTTTACCTTGTCACTAGTAGCACGATAAACGAAAAATGGGTGGTTTGGTCTTCCATGTTCAACTGGTGGATGAAACTCTTTGAAAGGATTTTGAGAAGATGAGTTGTGTTGATTCCTTTCCGTTCGTCTACTCCTCCTAATGATATGATTATGGGTTGTTATTAGTCGGAGAGAACATGGAGTATACTGAAAAAGAAGTTGAGAAAAAAGAACATTTTAGTGTAGATGAGCGATGCATACCCTGACGCTGATGGAGGTCCTATTGATGATCCAGATGCAGGATCCATGGTTGTCGATAATGGGAGAATTTGTGAATTAGAGGATCTAGCAACAGGGCAACATTAACAACAAATTGAAAAAAAAATGGCTTTTATGAATCGATATTAATAAAAAATATTAAATGCTCTTAAATGATATAATTATATAAATTTAAATAATGATTGTGAACACCACAGTTTGATCGGGTCCCTTTTACTTTATGCCTAAATTTATAAAAATACAAAAAAACTAAAAATTCTAAAATCACAAAAATGTTTTAATTTCTTAAAAATTAAAAAGGGTGAAATTTGTTTAATTTTTACTTTAAAAAAAAAAATTTACCAGAAAATTATAAAAGATAGAAAATAAGAAAACAAAAGGATTTTTTGTTATTAATTTAGGATATTTTTGTTGGGCCTTTCATTTTATAAAAAACTTGTTTTTGTTTATTCTTGAATATTGGGCCAATTCCAAAGCCACTGCCCATTTTACCTACCCATGACCCAGATTCAACCCATCTCCCCTCTAACTTCATAAACGTATCCCCTCTTGTCACCATAGGAACCCTATCTGTCCTTTTCCTTCTCCCTTGCGTTGCGTCAATCTCGTGGTCACATCCTCCTGGGATTTCCTCTCAAGCCTCATGAATCTTTCCTTTCTCAGCCTCACATGTGCGTTTCGCGCTACCTTCCTTACTCGATTCTGAGGTTATTGCTCTGATTTCTTTCCTTTTCTAGTGTTATTGACAAAGAGCAAATGAATGCCACCATGGTAAGCATTATTTCTTTCTCCTTTTACTCTCAATCACGAATTAATTGTGCAGATTGGAGTCTATAAAGGGAGACACAAACCAAGAACCAAAAGGAGGAAGGGGGAGAGACTGAAAAACGTAGGGGACCAACAGAAAGAAAAGGAAAAAACGTACAGGACAGTTTAGAACAAAAGAGGAGAATGATGAAAATTTAGAGAGAGCGAAAATCTGTAATTCTTGATTTTATTTTATTTTTTTCCTTTTTGGAACAACAGAGGATTTTCTTTCTATGTTATATGTATTGAGGAACCTTCAAGAATCATTCGAATCAACACATGTTTCATGCCTTTGTTATGGGCTTGAGCAAAATAAACCACTTTGTGGTTGAATATTGTTTGAACACCTTTGTGATGCTGTTTAAAATGCTGTAAAAGCATCTACAATGGAGAACATCACTTTTATTCTTAATTCTTATTTTGTGGGCCCATTAATGTCATATAAGATTTAAGAACTTTTATCTATATTTTGTTGTAAATATTGTAAATTTTGTATTAGGCCCATTAGTCTGGCCCATTAGGTTTAGCTTTGCCTATATAATCTGCTTAGTGTTTGTACTCATGAACATGATCAATAATACTCAATATATTTTTCTACATGGTATCAAGAGCTCCCGGTCTTGGGGATCTTGCTTCCGCACAAAAACCCTAGCCGCCTTCATTGCGGCTCTCTTGGCTGTCTTCGTAGCAGCGTTTGGCACCTTCATCGTGCCCGTTTTTGGCCGTCGCCCACCATCCGTCACTGTTCACCACCGTTGACCGCCGTCCACCGCTGATATCACTCCGGCGACAACACCCAGAGGATCACCTCCTCAAGATCGACCGGAACCCAGAAAATCGAGGCCAACGGAGGCCGGACGCGCCCTCACGCGCCGCCACAGCGTAGCTCACCTCCCGGCGCGTGTAACCCACGCGCCGCCCTCCAGCCACTGTCTCGCCGCGCGACTTTCACTGTAGCTTCGCCGGCACGTTCTCAGTCCGTTTGAGGGGTTGAAATCTGGATCGGAGAACCTTTTTTCGTGGGTATTTTTGAAGCCTCGGTGCTTCTTTGTTGCTGCTGCCTTCTACTGTTTCAGAACCGAGTCTCGACTCTTTTAGTAAGATTTTTTGGATCTTGTTCCGTGGATATGGCTGGTAAGAGTTTTTGCTCCCGCACCTTTAGTGCCTCTGGAATTATCCCTAAGAATGCATGGATTATTGACTCTGGTGCCACTGATCATATGACATTCCATTCCAAATTGTTTTCCTCTTATACCTCACCTTCCAGTATTCATTATATTACTGTTGCTGATGGTTCTCGTACCCGTGTTGTCGGTTCTGGGAATATTGACATTCAACCCTCATTTAAATTGAAAAATGTGCTTTATGTTCCCGAACTTTCCAACAACATAATTTCTATTCGTAAGCTTACTCAGGACCAGAACTGTGCAGTAACATTTTTCCCTTCTCATTGTGTTTTTCAGGATCTTGCCACGGGGAGGACGATTGGAGTTGCTAAGGAACAGGGAGGGTTGTACTATCTGTCTGATGAAAGATATGGTCAGAAGGTGCAGTCTTCCTGCTTACAGTCTGAGTCTCACTCTCCTGCATCACAGGTCTGGCTTCAGCACAAGCGTCTTGGACATCCTCCTTTTTCTCTAATTAAGTCTATGTTTCCGTCTTTGTTTTTACAACAGTCTGTTGAGTCTTTCAAGTGTGACATTTGTCAGTTTGCTAAACATCATTGTGCTACTTTTCCTTCTAGTTATAAGAAAAGTGCTGAACCATTTGATCTTATACATTCTGATGTTTGGGGACCAGCCCCTATTTCTAATATTTCTGGTGCGAGATGGTTTGTTTCCTTTATTGATGATTGTACTCGAGTAACTTGGCTTTTCTTGATGAAGGATAAATCAGAAGTACCCCAACTTTTTATTCAATTTTATCATATGGTGCAGACACAATTTGGGAAAGGCATTAAAAGATTACGCTCGGACAATGGAAAAGAATATGTCAATCATAGCCTTTCCGATTTTAATAGTAAACAGGGCATCATCCATGAATTTACATGTGTTGACACCCCACAACAAAATGGGGTTGCAGAAAGGAAAAATCGCCACTTACTTGAAGTTGCTCGAGCCCTTCTCTTCCAAATGTCAGTCCCAAACTCATACTGGGGAGAAGCAGTTCTGACTGCTGCCTATCTGATTAATAGGATACCATCTCGTGTTCTAGGTAATGTTAGTCCTGTTCAGTTTATGATCTCACAATTTCCTTCTGTCCCTATCATGCAGAGTCTTGAGTCTCGGGTATTTGGATGTGTTGCCTTTGTTCATGTTCATAAGCAACATCGGACTAAGTTGGATTCTCGTGCAGTCAGGTGTGTCTTTCTGGGTTATGCACCTAACAAAAGGGGGTACAAATGCTATCATCCTTCCAGTCGTAAATACTTTGTCTCTATGGATGTTACCTTCCATGAACATGTGTCATTCTTCACTCGCCCTCAGCTTCAGGGGGAGAGCAATAATTTGGCATCTGAGTCCGAGTTTCTCCTCCTTGGTCCTCGTCTACACCAGTCACCTGCTCCTGAGTCACCTGTTCCTCAGTCACCTGCTCCTAAGTCACTTGTTTATGAGCCTCCTATTTCTGCTCCTGTTTTTCCTTTGTCTTCTGTTTTACAGGAATCTGCACCTTCAGCTCCAGCGAAGAACAAAACTAATGAGCCAATATTGGTGTATCAGAGGAGAGTAAAACCCAACCTGGTCCAGAAACAACCTCTATTGTCCGAACCGGAGGTAAGTGCTGAAAATATTTCACCCACTTTTGATTCTCAGTGTTTTGATACTCTTGACCCTGATCCTGATGACTTACCAATTGCTTTGAGAAAAGGGAAAAGGTCTTGTGCCAAATACCCTATTTCTCAATTTGTCTCCTCTAAACATCTTTCCCTGCAGCATCAGAGTTTTATTGCAGCGGTTGACTCTGTGAGAATCCCAGCATCTGTTCAAGAGGCACTAAAGGATGCAAATTGGGTCCAAGCTATGGATGAGGAGATGAAAGCACTTGAAAGGAATGGAACTTGGGAAATTGTTGAGAGGCCAGGGGGCAAGAAACCAGTTGGTTGCAGGTGGATTTATACAGTCAAGCATAAATCAGATGGCACTCTTGATCGATACAAAGCAAGACTAGTAGCAAAGGGATATACTCATACCTATGGCATTGATTATGAGGAGACATTTGCTCCAGTGGCAAAGATGAATACTGTTCGTATTTTACTCTCTCTTGCTGCTCACTCAGGGTGGGACCTTCACCAGTTTGATGTTAAAAATGCGTTTTTGCATGGAGACTTAGAAGAGGAGGTGTATATGGAGATTCCTCCAGGATTTGGACCCACTAGTGGAACAAACAGAGTGTGTAGATTGAGGAAGGCTTTATATGGGCTTAAACAGTCTCCCCGGGCGTGGTTCGGGAGATTCACAAAAGCAATGGTTTGCCTGGGTTACAAGCAGAGTCAAGGAGATCATACACTTTTCTTCAAACATTCACAGGGAGGAAAACTAACTGTACTTCTTGTTTATGTTGATGATATCATTATTACAGGAGATGATTTGGTTGAAAGACAACTACTCAAGGAGAAATTATCTGCAGAGTTTGAGATGAAGGACCTTGGGAAACTTAAGTATTTCTTAGGAATTGAGGTGGCCTACTCAAAACAAGGCATTTTCATTTCTCAAAGAAAGTATGTCCTTGATCTTTTGAAGGAGACAGGCAAACTTGGATGTAAACCTGCAGGTGTTCCCATAGAGCAAAATCACAAATTGAGCATCGAAGAGGAGAGTGCTAAAGTTGACAAGGTCCAATATAAGAGATTAGTGGGGAAGTTGATTTACTTGGCACACACTAGACCAGATTTAGCATATGCGGTTAGTGTTGTGAGCCAATTCATGCATGATCCGAGGGTGAGACACTTGCAGGCTGTAGAGCGTGTTCTGCAGTATCTCAAAGCCACTCCAAGGGAGAGGGCTCTTGTTCAAAAGAGGTGGAAGCCTAACTATGGAAGCCTATACAGATGCTGATTATGCAGGTTCAGTGAGTGATAGAAGGTCCATTTCAGGCTATTGTACATTTTTGTGTGGAAACCTTGTCGCTTGGAGAAGTAAGAAACAAAGTGTAGTGGCTCGATCAAGTGCTGAGGCAGAATTTAGAGCTATGGCACAGGGAATCTGTGAGCTATTGTGGATGAAGATTGTGCTTGATGACTTGAAGATAAAGTGTGAAGGCCCTATGAGGTTGCTTTGTGACAACAAATCGGCTATTAGTATTGCTCATAATCCTGTTCAGCATGACAGGACAAAACACATTGAGATAGACCGACACTTTATCAAGGAGAAGCTGGATAGCGGACTGATAACTACGACTTACATTCCTTATGGGCATCAACTGGCAGATGTGTTAACAAAGGGCTTACCAACAGAACGATTCAGTCAACTTACTTGCAAGCTGGGAATGATAGATATCCATTCACCAGCTTGAGGGGGAGTGTTGTAAATATTGTAAATTTTGTATTAGGCCCATTAGTCTGGCCCATTAGGTTTAGCTTTGCCTATATAATCTGCTTAGTGTTTGTACTCATGAACATGATCAATAATACTCAATATATTTTTCTACATATTTACTCCAATGAAAGAACCATAATATGGGTTCTTACTTCTTAACTTATTTTCTTTTTGAATTTACTTGTTTTTTAATTGGAAATTGTGATAGAAAAAATAAGTTTTTTTGGCAAGAACAGTTCTTATAGAAGAATAGTTCTACACCGTGGCAGTCACATCATTCTCCTCTAATAAAGATTTTTACAAGAACATGTTCTTATGTTTAAAAACTACCCTAAGAACTATCATTAAAGTTGGTCTAACGTGGCTTTTTTTTTTTTAAATTCTGATTTTTGATGTGTTGAGACATTATATGATAATATGTTAACTCTATATTGTCGAAGTGGATGACATATATGTTTTTGTGTGGTTTTCTTTATGCTTTGCAAGGTTCTGTTTATGATTTACAAGGTTGGGCATTCAAAGTTTAAATTATGGATTTTCATCCTATGTTTTTACTAATGTGTGAGTTTAGTCCATTCTCTTGATAGACCAATCTCATGGTGTTTGGTCTTTTTTAGTATTTGGTAAATCTTATTTCTAATGATGCCTATTTCATTAACCCAATTACTTTCTCATGCACGCTTGGAGTTGGCTAAAAGGAGATGTCAATAAGTCCATGAAAGTTCTCTTCTTTTTTTTAAATATATATATATATATATATTAATTAAAAACAATCAGCTATCTTTTGGCTTTTTGTTTTACCTTTTATGTCAAAAAGATAATGATTAAAATAAATAAAGGTAATGGAGGTGTTTAGTTTTTTTTCATTATTTTTTCAAAAGGTAAAATAAACATGCCAAAATTTATTAAAATTATATTATATATCATGCCACATGGAATTGAAAAAAAGAGTGATGTGGCGATGCTAAATGGATAGCCGTCTGACACGTCACCAAATAATGGTGGGATTGAAAAAAAGAGTCATGTGGCGATGCTAACATGGATAGCAATAATGATGGGAGTTGACAGCAGTAATTAATTTTAAAATATTAAAAGTTTAAAACACCGAAATCAAAGTAAAAGGAAAAAGGACTAAAATCAAAATAGCCTATATTTTCAAGTATCAAAAACTTTATTATACCACTATTTTAACTTTTTTCAATTAGTTTTCTTGCTTAATGATAAAAATGAAGGTCACTCAAGTCCAAATTACTAATATTCCCTAATATCCAAATAACTTATATACTAAATATAAGAGAGAGAGAGATTTCATTAAAAAAAAAAAAAAGGAAATAAAAATAGAGTGGGCCTGCATATTCGCAGGCGAAAGCAATGACACAGAGATATATTTTTACTTGCGTCTAGAGCTGTCAAAATGGATCCGGTCCGATGGGCTGGCCAGTTTGGCCCGACAAAAATGATGGGCTGGGTTGATAAAATAGTAGCCCAGACAAAATTTGGCCCAGCCCAGCCCAGCCCGAAAATGCATTGGCCCACTTGGGCTGGCCCATCGCGGGCCGGGCCAGCCCACGGGCCGAAGATTAACAAAAAGTCAGAAAAAAAAGATAGGACTGTAGGAGATACTGATGGTCCACCTAATATGCATGGGCACTCCAAAATGGTTGCTAAAGATGTGCTGTGTACGTATCCATTGCTGGTATTAGTTATTGGGTACACATAGGAACCAATGTTCGTAGGTACCCAATATCACTCAAGTAAAAGTCATTAGTCCGTGCAAGAGACCAAATTTTGTTGCTAAGTTTTTTTATTTGCTATTAAATGAAACAAATTACTACTTTACACCTGTAAATCTTGTGCTTTCTTTATATGAAATAATTTATGGAGTTTTGTTGAACCTTGTGGTTAGAAGATTGTGAAAATTGTATTTATCTTATGATTTAGTTACTTTATTGTTTATGTTTGTATATTTCTATAAAATATATCCTACCATACCTTTAGAAATTTTGACATACCCCGTAGCAGTACTCATACGTATATCCATGAAACTTAGTAACCCACAATACTCCGACACACGTTTAATTATACAGAGCAAGGCATTTCTCTTGCTCCTAGAGCACATAATATTAAATAAGAATTGTTTGATACATCTCTTATACTTTTCGTGTTAAGACTTATGGTTAAACTTAAATGTATGTTTTTTTATGACGATGGAGACTTAATATAACCATGGTACATATAGAGATTTATTATAACCAAGTCGATTTCTGGTGAATGACATGTTAAATGTTAATTCATAACTATATGAATGAAATTTTCTAGTTAAAAAATGATTTTTAAAAACAATAAAAATAATTTTTTTTAAAAAAGTTATCGGCCCATGGGCTGGCCAGTTTGGCCCGCAGCCAGCATAGGGCTGGACTGGGCTAGGAAATTAGCATCCTGACTTGATTTTGGTCCAGCCTAACCCAGCCCAAAAAATGCTTAGCCCATTCGGGCCGGCCCGAATGGGCCAGGCCAGCCCGTTTAGACAGCTCTACTGCCTCCATTTAAAATGTAAGCCAATCCTGTCCAACCCGTTTATCTTCAGCTTCTCACGAACCAAGCCGGTGTGGACACGGTTGAGTTGACGCATTCCCCACGTCACACCTCCCCTCCTTAGCTTACTGCTACTGAGTTCAGGAGAGTTCCCAGATGGACAAAAAGACCATGTTCCCGCACCTTCTATTTTGTGACCTTTTTGTGTGTATATCAGGTTACAGATACAGGTTTTACTAACCAAAATGCAGATGGTTTGTGTAGATAAGCTATGTCGTTTTGACGCAGTCTCATTGCTTCGCGCTCCTGTGTCGTTTCCAAGTACCCATGTCGTATTGGGCGTACCCAGAAGAACCCACAAGTTCCGAGTAGTATCCATGGCTGTTAAGCGTAGCCCTAAGCGTCTCAAATACAATGCTCCTCGCTTCACCAAGGTCTCTCTTTACTTTTTTTTTTTTTTCCTTTTATATTATATATAGTCCCCAAGTGATGACAAAATTACTGGACATAATATTCATTTCATAGTCCTTTTAACAGATTACAATTTTACAAAATTAAAACTTAAATTATGATTGGTTGATAAGGAGCATGGGACGTAATTTAAAGTGTCAATAACATTATCATAGAAGTGTAATTTTATAAAACTAACATATAAATTATAAGCATTTAGAGTGTCAATAGTTATTGTTGTTGAGTGTATGTTTTTTATTGTTACTTTTTGAGCTTTTTGGAAATGTAATTTCTGATCCCCTTTTTGTGCGTTTATGTTATTGAAATTTTTCTTTTGTTGGCCACTTCACTGATTTTGATATCACAAGGAGGATGATTTGGTGTACATTGAAGCTGATCCATCTGGGTCTGACTCTTGGAAATTGGAACCTATTGTCAATTTATTGAAACAAGGGGCTGTTGGAGTCATCCCTACGGATACCTTGTAAGTGCTTCTTAATCCTGATGGCAGATTCTCTGTGCTGTATATTGAAAATGTTTCAACTTGTCAACTATGACACTTTTATTCATTAACATTTGTTTTTGTTTCTAATCTACATCTAAATGTAAATATAATGTAAACAAATTGATAAGGTATACAATTACAAAGCATTTTATTTTTCTTTGTCTATATAGGTATGCAATAGCATGTGACCTGAGAAGTCACTCAGCCATTGAGCGTCTTCGTAGGTAGGTAGCTTTTGCTTATCTTAAGCACATTTTGTCCCTAACTCCCTATGACTCCATTTTCCATCTCACATTAACAAAAGGTTTAGTGTTGTATTGCAGAATCAAGAACATAGAAGCTTCAAAGGTGAGGAATACAGCTTGATTGTCAGTGGTTAATGTGCTACACTTTTTACATTATGGTGTTTGTTACATGCTTGCAATTACTTTGTTTATATTGTGCGGGTTGGATGGTGTTGAACACAGCTTAACAACCCTATCGTTGCATATCTGTATACTGTAATATTACTTCCATTCCTAATGATTATGATACTCTGTAATCTTTACTTGCAGCCTCTTAGCATCTTATGCCACTCATTTCGGGACATAGACAAGTATACAGCTGGATTCCCACGTGGTGATGGTCAAGGCCATGCAAACTTATTCAAAGCTGTTAAGCATTATTTACCTGGTCCTGTAAGTATGCTCTCTGGTTCTAAAGAGAAAAGAATTGTTGAATTCATGAACACAAATGATTTTTAGATGGTGGAAATTTTATAGGTGTATCCTGCTATCTCCTATTTGTGCATACTAGTGTAAAAGAAAAATTCTAAAATTCGAACACAGATCTTCAGATTTGTTTGTAGAAATTCTAAAAGATTCAGACTTTTAGTGACATGGATTATGGGTATCTTGTGAAATCTCAATGAATAAGGACCTTCATGTTGTAGTTGTTATGTAAAAGGATGTCTCTATCAGTTTATCTGTCTTTTTAATTGTTGTGGATATGATTTTAAAACTTTGATAGTTACTTCCTAATAATTATTATGCTATTCTTTCATTCTTGTATAGTAGTTGATTTTTCATCGTTAAATATGTTCTTATCTATGTATTTAGTATATTTTGTCCTATTGTTTTGATTTGTTGTGTCACCAATTTAGTGTCTATGTGGTTAAATTGTAGACAATTATTTATTAACGCTAGTTATGTTTGAGTGACAGTACACTTTTATCTTAATGGCAAGCAAAGAATTACCTAAGCAGTGCATAAGGTTTGGGACTTCTTCTGCCAAATATGCATCAAGAAAAAATGTGGGTGTCCGTATGCCTGACGATGCCATTTGTCAAGCAATACTTAAGGAGATGGATGCACCATTAATATGTACAAGGTTTGCTCAATTTCTTTGATCCTTTTTACTTCTGTGCCATAGGAAAGAGATATTGTTTGTCATGAGGCAAAAAGTAAATCTAGGCGGTCACCCCCAAAACGGCATCACTTCGATACAGCGAGTGATGTGGTTGCATTATTGAAGTCACACATATTTAATAGGTAACTAATTCATATGAAGACAAATCATAACTAGAATAAGATTCAAATGCAAATTAAGTCATGAGAATACATTAAAAGCAAAAAGTACTCCAATTCTCCAAATTGCCATTTAGTCATGAGAATACATTAAAAGCATAAAGTACTCCAATTCTCCAAATTGCCAATGCTAGAAACACGGTAATATGAGTGCATATCCAACCCAATGCAAGTGAGACAACAGTGGCAAATATTAATGAATACAGGGATATAAAGGGGGAAATAAAGTAGCTTCACTCCAGAATATATGAGGCTGGTAATAAGAGTTTGGAATTAGAGGATAAAGGTTCTGGACTTTACGTCACACAGCAGGTAAGTTTAGATCCTTTATTTACGGGATATTCTTGGATTGCTGGGTAGTAATAAGTTCAGAGGGTGTTCATATACTGAAATACCCCCTTATATTATATTTCCATTGGCTACCGAGCATTTTAAGTGAGGATAAATAAGTTAGCTGATTGAAAACGCATGATGTGCTGATGCAGCCACTTCATCGAATCACTTTGCTTCAGGCCATCTGTATCTCTCTATTTTTTCTATTCGAATCTATCCTTTTCTATTATAGAATAGTATATAGAATTCTTTTTTTTTTAACTTTTAACTAAATTTAGTTAAAAGTTAAAGCAAAAAGAGAAGTTTCTATTGTCTAATGGATAGGACAGAGGTCTTCTAAACCTTTGGTATAGGTTCAAATCCTATTGGATGCAAGCAATTTATTTGCATATATATATATATATATATTTGATTGAATTTCTCTATTTCTATAAAGATTTAGAATGATTTACAAATTGTTTACAAGGCAATGACCTGGGCTGTTTTCTGCACTGCCTCAGTGCCAAGGCAGCCGTATCAGCCTCTTTTGAGAACACTGCTAGTAACTAGATTGTTTTCATTAAACAATTTCTTTTGAATAGATGACTAATAACCTCTAAAGTAATTAAGGCATTGGGCTCCTCTTATTCATAATCGTTGCATGCTTGCATAAGCATATGGAGCATAATAGTTGATGCTTGTACCTTAATATTACTCTGGATTTTTTTGTCCTTTTAGCATCAAGTTTCTGAAGGAAGATGAGTGGATGATTGATCCAGTTATGATAGCTGATACCTATGGACCAGAGGTATCACACTTTTATTATGTGTATGTTTGATTCATGCATTTTTAAGTTTTTTCAGTTTAAACAACTCTGGAAATAAATAATGTTAGCTTCTGCTCCGAAGTAAAAGGAAAACATCATTTCGCATTTTAAATGCTTGTTAGAAATAGGCCGGCCATATCATGTTCATGGTACATTAATATTTTCTTAGTAATCTTTCTCTAGGGAAATTTATTTTGCATTTGAACATGAAGAATGTAATTGAATACATGATTCTCAATCCATTTATTTAGTAGACATGCAAAATTTTAAAAGGTTTGTTTGGACCAAGTTTAAAATGATCTTTGGAGTTGGTGTATGACATAATACAATGATGATATTCGTTTCATATAGCCAATGCCACCCAGCGTAACAAGTTTTTTGTTGCTGTAAAAGAGAAGCACTTAACACCTTTATTTTGGTTGTTCAGGGTCTTGATTTTGTTGTTTCTGGTGGTGTAAGAGTGGCCGAACCATCCACAGTGGTTGACATGACAAAAATTCCCCCTAGAGTCCTTCGGCAAGGAAAGGTAGAAATAGAACCAGTCAATTTGATGGCTACTGAAGAATGTGATACCACTCTTTTACTATGGTGCAATAAAAAAAATGAGACTAATAATAAAAAGAGGGGTTGAATATGGTTTTAGTCCCTTATTTTTTTGACAAAAATACGGTTTTAGTCCCCCATTTGAAAAATGTACTTTTTTAGTCCCCCATTTTTAAAATGTGTCAGAAATGGTATATTTCTATTTGAAAAACGGGGGACTAAAACCGAATTTTTGTAAAAAATGAGGGAATAAAAACGTGTGGTTATAAAGAAGCGAGGGACTAAAATTGTGTGGTGTAGATCTCACTTCTGACACATCTTAAAAAATGGAGGACTAAAAAAGTACATTTTTCAAAGTGGGGACTATAACCAAATTTTTGTCAAAAATAAGGGATTAAAAACATATTTAACCCTAAAAGGAAAGAAGAGAAATGTAATTTAACGTTTTTTAGCTGGTATCACATGCTTACATTTAATGTTGTCTAGCGTATGTTACATTCATTTATAACTGATATGATGTTCAGGGTCCTATTTTACATTGGATGGTGTTGGAAGATGACCAGAAAACTGATGTTGAAGACGACCTCATTCCTGCTGCCATTTGAATATCCATTTTGATTGAAGATTTGGCAACCGAGCAAAATGGATTTTACCTTCTTTTTTTTCTTTTTTTCTTTTTTTTTTGGTTAGAGCATACTAGGAAATGTATGAAAACATTAACAAATTTCTATTATCCGAGCAAGTTTGATATTTTCTGTAAATAAAAATTCATATCCAGTCTCATTGCTTGAAGTTGAAATCTTTCATTTAAAGAGTGCTTTTATTAGTAGCTATGGATGATGGAAAGTGAGAGTAATTTTTTTTCTGCGTGCAAGAGGTAAATTAATATTTATTCAGATAGCGTTCAATAAATTTACTTTGGTTTAAAGTTGCCAAAATCGAAGGAAAATGTTATATTTTGATCTAATGTTTACTATTTTTTTTAATCTGAAAATTTGGTACCAGGACCAACCAAATACAAAGTCAATACATTTCCAACAATAGAAGCAACAGGAAGCTCTTGAAAAACAAGGCTAGGCTAAGATAATACAACAACAAAAATGACTCGTTTTAGAAACATTTCCTGCCTACCTCTTGCTATAGATGAACTCAAATGGACTCCTGCATAGCTGCTTTTGTCAAGAAGGTAAGAGCATCTCCAATGGTTCTTAGAACATTGATTCTTAACTATGTTTAAGTGGGTCCAATATGCCACATAAGATTTAAGGAACACCTATCAATTTTTGCTCTAATGGTAAGAACCACTTCATGGTTCTTAACTTAATTTTAGTGGGTCCCATATTGGATCTTACATCTTTATACTTTCATTTAACTTTATTTTTATTCCAAAATAAAATTAAATTTATATATATTTTAAATTAGAAAAATAAATACCAAAAAAATTAAGTATTAAAAACATATTCCAACGGCACGCTTCATTTCGTTTTGCTTCATCTCTGTCTCACCATTAGCCCCTCTCACCCACACCTCTTTGAACTCAACCCTTCTCTCACCTTCAACTCGCCACACCTCTGGAACCCACAACGTCTTCCCCTCATCCTGCCGCCGCCTCTCTCACCCTCATCCCGCTGCCTCTCTTCTCCTCATCCCGCCACCTTTCGTTTTGCCATTTCTCTTCTTTTCTGAGTTTCGATGGTTGCCATTTCTCAAATCTGAGTTTCGATCTGGGTTGCCATTTCTCATCATCATCATCTTCTTTTTCTGTCGTTTCGATCTGGGTTTTCCTGATTGTTTTTTTTTTTACTTCTGATTTTTTGCTTGCCATTTCTCAATCTCTATGGAAGCCCTGTACGATTTGTTGGAAAATATTGTATTTTAAGGCTAAGGAACCGTTCCTTATACAAGGAACGGTTGAAACTTCTCTCCTCCACATAGACATGCTCCAATGGTGTGCAAAAATAAGAACCGGTTCTTAACTTAAGAACCCATTTAAGGAACTACCGATGGAGTTGCTCTAACAAGCTAAACTCTAGGAAGCCCAAAAAAAAGTTTAAAATCTAAGATCTTTATTATTAATTTTTTATATTTTTATTTTTTGACTGAAGCATCCAATTTTAATATGCTTATGAAACAATGATGAATGTATGTTTTAGGAAGAAATTTATCATTAATTAAGTTATTTTAAAAAAAATTATGCAAGTGTGCTTGAGAATTATTATGGAGAAAATACTCTTTCTATTCTTTTTTTTTTTATCTGTCTTTCTTTAAAAAAAAATGTTTTGTTCACTTTTACTTTTCATTTTAGAAAACCAATGAAACCTTAATTATCTTTTTGTAATTTGGGCCTAGCTATTAGTAAGTGAGTGATAAGATTAATAGAGTTAATGGTATATTAAGAATTTGGGTCATGAAGGCACTAGTTAAGGAAACCATAAAAAGAAAAAATTCATCGGAAAACTAAGTTTATCATACTTCAAAATACAAAATGCACCAAGTCCCAATGGAAACTTTCTCTTTTTAGATTCTTAACCAATGTACTTAGGGCATTGGTTAACATTTTCCTAAGAATTTTAATAAAGAATAATTAAGTCAAATTAAATTACTTTTATTTAGAATCAATTCAATTTAATGACTTTCTAGATTTATTTGACAATTTTAAAAGCCACATTTGTCTTTTTCTCCCTTGTTTTAATTGTTTTGTTAAACTTTTCTCCTAACTTTTATTTGTATCAAGTAAGTCTTCTATGTTGCAAGATGTTAACACCATTGTCGTTCCCGTCAGTTTCCATCTAACGCTATCAGATCTTCCATGAAAATTCTAAAAAAATTATTTTCTTCATATTTTCTCTCTTCTCTCTCTTCTACCATTTTTTCTGGCAAGTTCCACCATTTTTTTTTTTTTGGCAACTAAAATGAAACCACCACCGTTGAACCACCATTTCGTTGTCAACCCAGAACCGTGTCTCTCCAAGCTTGGACATCAACAATTGCCTGGAAACCTACAACTACCGCTCAACTAGCCCGACTGTCACTACCTCGTGAACTCTGTTAAAACCTTTCATGCATTCAGCAGCTATTGAATGACAATGATGACAGCGCCACATGTTTAAGTAGCAATTCAAAACTCCTTATATCCTTAGCTCCAGGGGCGGAGAGAGGGGGTGGCATGTGTATGCCATGGCCACCCCCAACTTTATTACTTTTATAGTGTTATTATATACAATTATAATTTATGGTCCCCTATTATTTTCTATTTTTTATATTTATTAATAGTTTATTTATTAAAATGTTAAAAGTCATTTGGTGGTATTCAAATCTTTAATGTTTATTGTATATTCATATATCTATAATTTTCTCAATATAAAAAATTAGAAAAAGCCATCTCTTGTTCATTTTTTATATGACTTTCTCCACCAACAATTATTTATTGGACAAAACTTATGTATAATCTTGAGTGCATGTGGGACTATTTTTCAATTAAAATATAACATATGTAAGTAATGTTATAAATATTATGTTTGTTCATTGATGTAATCTTACACATTATGTTTTTATTTAAAAATAGCATCACAAGTGCCCCTAAGAATTGTACTCAAGATTTCTCCTTGTTTATTTTGCTTACAACTTGTTTTGGGAAAAAAAAAAAAGAACCACACATTTGTATTTTCAGTGTTTTTATCTTAGAATAGTCCTCAATTTCATTACATTATTTAACTTTTTCTTTCCATATAAGAGATTGACTCTTTGGTCTTGCCCCCTTAAATCAAAATCCTGGCTCCGCCCCTACTTAGCTCAAAGCAGTTGAGCTACCCCACCTCCAAACACATTGTTATCCAGTATAAAACAAGTGTAAACAAAATAATGTGTAAGAATAATTTTCTTTTTGAAAATAAGTGCTTTTTTTATAAGGTCCCACTGTCTTACATTAGTCACGTGTTAAATAATAATCCAAGTACCTATTTTTCACTTTGCATAATTAAGAATTACTCGAGCATGTAATGTGTGGTACAAGTAGCAAAGGAGTAGGAAAGTTAAGAGTTCTTTAATTTCCGTGTGGATAAAAGATTTTTTTGGATAAAGAGTACAGGTCTGAATGGCAAGTCGAAGGGGCAGTTAATGAGGTATATGAACTATTTAAAAAAGCAGTTATGAGGCTGACAGTAATGGTTGAGGTAGTTGTCTTTAGCTTTTACTGTCGTCTCCTCCAATTATAGCTATGATGAACGTTGGACACATAAATGTAGTCCTAGCAACTGCATTAAGTTTTCTTACTTACAGACTCAACCCGAATTCCTCTTCCTATGCCTTTTCTTCCCTTGATTTTGGCTTTCAATGAGTAGTGACGTCAGTTTGTACTATGGCTACACTCAATTTTCTTCAACTGTGTGCGAGTCTTGCATTGATGGTGGTGGGTGTACAATCAATCTTACCTGAATCAACACTTCTGGTGTATTTCAATCGGGTTCCTCCAGCTCGGTCTAGGTCTTCTAATGCTGTTTTCCAGTACCTTGTTGAGAGGTTGGATGGTTCCAATGCATGTAACAGAAATAATTGTTTGTTTTCATGTCAGGTATGCAATTTCTCTTGACCCTTTTTTTTTTTATCTGCTTCTCTTGACCATTCTTTGAGTTCGTCTGTAGCATAATTTTTAGATGATTAGCATTTAGCAATGTGCATTTGGTGTATGTAGATGATCTCTTTTGACATATTTATCCCCTTCCATTATTTTTGAAAGTGTTCCAAGTCTGATTTAGATTTGGAATACATACCTATTTGCAGCAACTAACTGTGACAAGAGTTTGTTTATGATGATATTTTGCTTGCACAGCTTGATGGCAAGGTTTACCCTTGCCAGGCTAATGGCATTGTGTTGAAGAACTTAACTCAAAACCAGGAGCATAACTTTCTTCTCAATGTCACCACAAACAAAGGAGAAAAAAATTCATCAGCTTACTCATGGTTTATCGGTGAGCATTCATTCTCTTATGTTACTGAAAAATACATTGGCTCAATTTCTTTCCTTCTAACTAACAAACCTGATTTGGTGGTCACAAGACTAACTTGAGTAAAACCATTGTGTCCTTTTACTCAATAGATACAATACCCCCAACTGCAGCCATTACTAGTGAACAAACGTATACAAATGGAAAAAGGATAACAATTGATATCACATTCAGTGAACCATGCACTGGACTGGGTGGATTTAAATGTCTGAACTCATCAAACTGTGATGTAAGTTAGTTTTTCATGAGAACCATGGCTTAAAAGCACGTGTAATTTGTTGTTTTCATCGAAAACATTGACAATATTTTGATAATGGTTTGACAAGGTTATGGTAGCGGGTCCTGCACACATACGTGCATCTTCTTTACTAATTATTAGACAAGGTGCTAAATATAGCCTTGAAGTTATTCTCTCCTCAAAAAGTATACGTGGGCGTGCAGTGATCACACTGGCGGACAATACTTGTGCTGACCAGGCGGGAAACCAGTTCATGAGAACAAATGATTCTACTTTGACTATTCACTTCGGTAAGGTTCTACTTCCAAAGTTCAAATGTCTACTTTTTGCCTAACAAGTATTGTTATGGCACTCACATTATATACATTTATATCACTTAGATAGAAGACCGGTAATGGTGGATTTTTGGACATCTGTTCCATCTTATGAGGTGAAAATTAACAGTATCCCAAGAACGGTCGTTGCCACAAGCAAACCAGAGGACCTGATAATTTTCTTGGACTTCAGCATTCCAGTAAGAAATTCAACAGAGCAAATTCTAAATGCACTACATGTTAACTCTGGTATCTTAACTCCTTTCCGTGGTAGAAGTAATGACACTCGCAGATTTGCTTTTGAAGTAAGCAATGAAATTCTTTGTCTGATATACTTCTGCTGTTTTCTTACTGTGCACATTGATAGAACTCAAATACTAACAGAATTAGAACATGAACTATCACAATTATATTCCTCTCTACTAACGGGTTGCATTTTGTAGCTCAAGAACATTTCAAGAACTAAGATTGTTACAGTTGAATTTCAAGCTACATCAATACTTAGCAAGACAGGCACTCCTGTCTCTCCTGTTGCTCCTATCACATTCCTTTATGGTGAGCTATATTTTGTGCTTACAATATTAATAATCAATACAATTCTCTTATTTTTAAATTTAAACCAATTCCTAATTTTCCTTTTTTAAAGACTCGATGAAACCCAGTGTGGCACTAAGGACCAGCTCCCTCAGTGAAACAAGGGATTTCAACATCAACATAATTGCTGAATTCACAAAACCAGTATTTGGCTTCGAGGCCTCTATGGTTGTAGTCATGGGAGGAAGATTGATAAGGCAGGTGTACATGGGAGATGGTCTTTAGATAATGGCTTAGCATATAAAGTTATTAATATATATTTCATTGAGGGGTTTATGTAATGCCAAAATTCCTCATTTTTGTTCGATGCAGGTTAAAGGGACTATCCAGAGCACTATACTCATTGACTGTCCAAGCAGCAACACAGAAGGCGGTGTCAGTTACCATTCCTGCAGGGAAGGTAACTGATATTTCAGGGAATGAAAATTTGGCATCTAACCAACTTGATATCAAACACTGTATGAATATTTCTATTCCTTCCATAAGTTTTTTTTTTTACAATAATTTGTTATTAAACTTCCATTTTCTTGGTATTCAAAGTTAAATGATTAGGTTTAGTGCCGTTCCCTTATATACGATGATATACTCACATAACAATCTAGTATGTCGTACATTTGAGTGTGAAGATTTTTGTTATGTTAGGAGCCTTACTGTGGCAGTAATTTTATTGAGCTGGACTAGCTCTTGTAGTATAAGTAGGTGTTAGTGGTTTGTTTCTAGTACACATCTCAGATAATCAGATCTTATATTATTAAGAGTTTTTCTCTTTTCCTCTTTTCCCTGTAACCAAATTTTAGCATGTAAAATATGTAAATCTTTCAAAGATATATCTAAATGAAATGCAGAAATAGGCAAAACGCCAGAACATTATTATGGGGTCATGCTGCAAGAGCTTATCTGTTTTTTAAGACCTATACATATGACTAACTCTGATATCCTATGTTTAGATTCCACCCCTGCAATATCCATTGCACTGTACTCATTTGTGAGTGCCGGAACAATAGCAACATCACTGATAGCTGCTATGGTTTCGCTTTCCTCTGCAAATCTAGAAGCAATAAGCATACTTGCTTTGGGAGGTACAAACTGTCCTGCTTCCAACCCCTCAATGAATCTACATGTAAGTAAAGAAACATATAATAATACGGCGGTATTATAAGTAGAATACAAACAATCTTGGATTTCTCGGAGTTCTAGCATATACGTCAACTTTATTTAAGGGTTACCTTATAAAAATTTGACACATTTTACAGGGCATGATTGGACACCTACAAGTCTTTGCCCTCACAAGTTGGTTTTCAACTAATCAACCTATCAAATACTCTGAGACGACAAGAGGTCTATGGTGGCTCATACCTCATCACAAGCTTCCCTGGAAACATTTTGACCATTCGTCTTCAATCATGGAGAAAGAGAAGCTTGCAGGGAGAAATAATGGCTTGTCTTTAGAACATTTTTATAACAGAGAACACCAACAAATGAGCTCTTCTTATATTGAGCACAAACTATCATTTCCAACTGAAATTACCACCAAATCTGGTTGGCTTTATAATCAGCAAAGTAGGAAAAATATATTTTATGGTCTACCTCTCAATTCTATCGAATATTTCACTTATTTCCTGGTGAGTATAATGACGTTTTTAAAAGATGTTCATGAATAGACACTCGTTTACAGCTGAATCATTTGACTTGTAGAGAGGAGAACCAATGCCTGCCAGTAATGTCATCAAAGGACTGGAGGACTACAGAGGGTAGGGTTACAATGACCTTTATGTTTTAACAGTGGGCTCCAAACAGTCACACACCAAACACGGTCACTTACACTGGACATCCAATCTATTATGTTCACCAGTAACACGAAAAAGAGGGTTTCTGATTTGCATGACTAAGAGCATTTGAGAGGCTGTTTTATCAACAGGTGGCAGGACATGGAGATGGACCTCTTCTGGCTTGGTGTGGGAGGAAGCTTTCTACTTTTGGCTCATGTTTTCATGATATTCTTCCTAAGACGGAGGACAGGGAAACAACCTCAAGGAAGTTTATCAATTCCTAGGTTTGAGTTATTTCTTCTGATTCTCATGCTACCTTGTCTTTCTCAGTCATCAGCATTTGTCATAAAAGGTAAGGGACTAGCTTTTACACTGTCTAATTTCAGTCATCAATATTTACAGGATTTCACAAACTGATGATTTAAGACTACATTCTTGTTTCAACTTTTTTCAGCCTTTAAGACTACATTTATATGCAGGTGGTACAATAGGGGGAATTATTACTGGGGTGTCGTTGCTAGCAATCCCTGCTGCATTCATCATATCAGTATCCCTATTTCTAATTATTGCAATCTCCTCTGGAAGTTTTGCCCAGTATAAAGAATTTGAACAAGTAACTAATGAAGAAAAATGGTACACGAAGTTATGGTTCTTTTTTGTTGGGAGGCCAACAACTGGAAAGTGGTTTTACAGGGACGGGTTACCATCTTCTTTCCTCTCACGCTTCGGTATTCTCTTTGATAGTTGGAAGGGTTCTCCAGTGCTTGTCTCAGGTGATCAAAATGAACCGAACACCTTAATCAAGTTGACTGAAAATGACCAAAGTGGGATTGGGAGAATGACGGCAGTCAGCTCAGATGACAGCAATGAGGAAAACAAAATTCCCAAGTCCAAGAGGGTGTTGGGCTGCGTGAGAGCATTGTATATCATCATTGACTTATTAAGAAGAGTTGGTTTGGGAATATTATCTGTAGCTTACCCATCAGAAAAATCAAGTAAAAGTATTTTTGCATTGATAATTACACTAATACAGTTCATTTTTCTATTTACTATCAAACCATACATAAGCAGGGGAGTCCAGGTTGTGGAAAGCGTTTCTCTCTTGTGTGAGGCTGGTGTTTTTGGTATATTTATTATTCAGAGTGGTTCAAATTCATTTAAATCCAAAACTTGGGAATTGGTTATGCTGGTTCTTCTGGTGTTTACCTTCATTGCTCAAATTATCAATCAATGGTATGCTATAGTACAGTCGCTATTAAAACTCCCACAGCCTCAGAATAATTCTTTAACGCAAGGAATAAAGTTTGCTGCCAAGGGACTTATCCTTCCTTTCCTTCCAAGGAAGCATTGGTCTAGTGTGATATCCACATTCCCCCAGCCAAAAACAGACCTGCTTTCAGTTAATCCTATTAGCTCAGGAACAGAGATTGAAAGAAGAAATAGAGCAGGTTATATGGATCCAATTAGCGCCATGACCGCAACTGTAGTCCCCGTGCTAAGTCCTGGTACACCCAGCCCTGATGTTGTCGAAAGAAAAGATCCTACAACCTCAGAGACACGTGCCAACATACATATAGAAGTGGAAGGTAAATGGCTAAAGGGGCACAAGGCTGGCCTAAAAAACGAGCTGAAGATGTTGAGGGAGCTTGCAAAAGCTAGCTTCACTGGAGATGCCAGAAGGTTTGATGAAGCCAGTACCAGTTACACTGAACAACCTTTATCTGGCGAAGTCTATTGGGGTAATCCAAAGCGAAGATACTGACACGTCAGAATGAGAAGTACAACACCCCACATCCTATTTGGGGAAGATTATGGAGAATGCTAATTCCAAATTGTTATCTTTGTTCCATAATCAGCTTCTTCTGTAGTTTTAGTTACCTCAACTTACTCCTAGTGTTATTCTTAATCAATGTGCATACTCAAACATGCTATTTCAACTTCAAACATTTGTCTCAGTAGAAATGTACCACAGATTCAAATATTCTCATACTATTGCAAAATGCATATACAACTTCATCGCAGTTAATGCTATTCAAGTATTCATGAGACACTACATAGTACATACACAAATGCATTTGTCAAAAGCAAAAATGTATAGAAGTTTCTAATATACCTATACAAGATGCATCATATACAGTTTCTTTACTCCGATATGCAAAAATACCAATCCAAGTCTAACATCGCGACATCATGGTTTTAAATTGCGATCACAATTGTAGCAGCAATATTACAATTTTGATAGTCGAAAGTAATGTACCTGCAATTGTAGTGCAAAACCATGTGACATGCTTATACTGTGCTGTTATCAAACAAGCTATCAATGCCATGAACGATGATGACATCATCACGATACATATCGGGGAACGCAACCGTGACACCGTTGAGCAACCGAACCCGAGGAGCAACGGTTACTCTGATCAAGAACCCCTCCGAGAAAGTCGGCAACAGAGTCTGATCTCGAAGGCGAATCAAATCGTGCCACGGAATCAGCCTCGGAACAACGTGCTTCCGGAATATCGCCGGGTAATCGGCGACGTCCCTCACGCTCTGCACAATCGCCTCGTCGATCGGCGCAAAGATCGTGAACTTCGCCCCGTTCGCGAACTCGGTCGCCAATTGAGCTTCGAGAATAGTCGCGATTATGGAAAAGCCTTTGGATTTCAAAACATCGGAAACCGCGGCAAAAGGTTCGTTATTATGATTAGAGGGTACGATTTCGGGAACGAGGAGCGAAGAGGAGTTGAAGAAATCGGGGATGGGGAGCATGAGGAGGGAACCGTCGTCGAAAATAGGGGTGTTAGCGACGACGGCGTCGTTTAGGGATAATTGGTGAGGGTGAAGAGAGGAAGTGGTGACAGTGAGTGAGGAATTGGGGAGGAGGGTGGGAATGGGAGTGCCACGTGGGAGAGTAGTGAGGTGTTGGAGTGGGAGCCTTGAGGGGAGGATGTGGTATTGGAGGAGGGAGAGAGGGAGTGGGCCGGAGCGGAGGAAGGCGGCGTCGGAGGGGACGAAGATGGTGGCGGCGGAGGGAAGGTGGAGAGCCGTGGAGGCGAGGTTGAGGGTGAGGGCCATGGAGAGGAAGCCGGAGTCGGTGAGGGTTTGTGCCGCGGCGATGAAGAGGGGTTCCGGGGATGATGCTTGGGTGGTAGAGGTGGTGGTGGGGAGAAAGAAAAGGAGGGTGAGGAGAAGAAGTGATACGGTGGGGGTTTCTTCCATGGGAAGGGGAAAATGCAATGAATTGGGAATAGGAAATGAAGTTTTTTATTTTTCGTGGTTCTTGGCTTACGGGAGAAGATGAATGGGGTTTGGTCTGTCTGTTTGTTGAAGCAGGGAAGCAGAGGGAGAGGTGTGAATGTAGGGGACATTTTGGGCGGGAGAATGCAAAGAGGAAAGGTGGGAGATGCACTGTTAAGAGTGTTAGTTACTAGTTAGTTGCTTTAGTGGCGTCTTCTTTGTCGTGTTTAACTACTCGAGATTTATGGCAAATTGGCAATGTTGAGTTTTATTTGTACCCATTTTGGTTCTTAACAAAATAAAATGTGAGTTACTTTTAGTCTTTAACAAAAATTAATTAATCAAATAGTTTCTAACAATGACATAATCGGGACAAGTTAGTCACTCCGTCTAATCCCCTTAGTGATAGTGTTCCTGCCAAAAACCGTACTTGCCGGAATCTAGCCGAAACGGGTGTGACCTATATTTCTCCGAATGAATATTAAGAGTGTTTTAGAATATAGCTTGACAGAATGATATCCTGCTCCTACGTATCCCAAGTGGGAATCAAAGCTAACGTAGTTCTCCCAGAAAATATTAGGTCCCCTCCCTCTTTCGGGAGGCCTTATATTTATAGTTTTATTTGTCACGAATGATTTATCTTTATCAGTCCTTTTATCTGATACCAATTGACATCGTTGTTGATATGATAAGATCTTTTTTCGTATATCTCGGATGGTTATTTATCTGTTAGTTAATACTTATCACATATTTATTAGTTATATCTTGATTGATATCATATCCCACCATTTTCGGATATCTGGTGTTTCTATCATATCCCACCATTTTCGGATATCTGGTGTTTCTATTTTCTCATATATTCAAATAATGTTAGACAATTCTCTATTCTCATTAGTCCAACTAGGCCTCCATTCCTCATACTCATCCAATACTCCTTATGCTCGGCCATTACTCCTCATGCTCGGATCAATACTCCTCATGCTCGGCCACTACTCTTCATGCTTGGCCTCCTCTCCTCCTTGGATCAAGCTCGTCCTCCCTACTTCCTGCCTGGATCAAGCTCATCAAGCTCGTCCTCCCTACAGCATATTCGGATTAAGCTCATCAAGCTCGTCCTCCCTACTTCCTGCCTGGATCAAGCTCATCAAGCTCGTCATCCCTACAGCATACTTGGATTAAGCTCGGCCAATCATTGATGTTCACTCCTGTGCAGTACACAAGTCCCCCAAGCTCTAAGTCTTTATAAGACGAAAGAGCTTTTATTAGGCCTCTGACCGAGCTTAACCTCTCTTACCTGATATTACTTGGCCATAATGTTCTACGCCAAGATAAACTTGATCGCTTTATTCTATTCTTGGATTAAGCTTGGCTGTTTCCATTCTTGGATGACTCAACGTTTCAACTAACGCTCTTATCCTATTATTCATACTCGAATTATGTCTGATAAGCTCGCCCTCCTAACCTCAAGCTAGGCCTCTACTCTTTAAGCTTGGTTCAAACTCGGCTATTTTAGCCTTCTCATATCCGGTATGTACACAAGTCCCCCAAGCTCTGAGTCTCTTTGAGACGAATGAGCTTTCATCAGACTTTTAACCAAGCTTAGTATCGTATGATATTTCCTCAGTCCGAGCTTAATTATTGTTAAATATTCCCTTTGTTTTAGAAATTATTGTTGTAGCAATATATTTAACACAAAATAACTAATGATAACCGGGTTCTATCAACTTAAACTCGGTTTCTCTAGTGATCAACTTACTATCAAATTTAATAAAATTCATTTTAAGAGAATGCAAAAGAATAATTAACATATAAATGAGAACCAAGAGAATAATTGGGTTAACTCCAACCTTAATAGGTATTCCGAGATCTAGAGCATTAGAACTCAAACTGGTCGAGCTTTGTGTGAGCTTGAAGTCCCTTTAACTTTGGCAGCTTACATTAGCCAAGCTCTATATGAGCTCTAGATGATCTGCCGAGCTTGAGGAGCTTATTCTATCTTGGTCCTAAGCTCGGAGGCCGAGCTTTGAACTATTAGCTGTAAGATCCGAGGTTCACCTCCTCATTGTGTTTAATATAAATGGTGTAAGCCGAGCTTTACATGGAGACCTAACTTGGAGAGGTCGTGTCATGGAGGGCGAGCTTCTTTTATTATGGCCGAGCTTGTTCGGCCTTATTTTATCTAGGCATGTTTAAGGTAGGAATTTTTAACTACTTTCAAACAACTATATAAAGCATAATCTTTCTTACGTAACATGGCCTAACACATAATGCTAAATATTGAAATCAGGATGGACAAGATAAATACCGAGCATAATCAACTTAGAATCCGAGTTAAACTTATAATGATACCGAGCTTGACAAGCGATAAAAACATTCAAGCTTGACATTTGGACATAAACCAATTATAGACCATCTCGGAGTTGGATTACCGTTGTCTCAATTTACTATAATACTAAGTTGAACGATATAATTCTGATTATATTCAATTTGAGTTATACTTAAACTTTCACGAGTTTCTAACGACTTAACAAGGTCAATTATATTTATCCGAGTTATTATTCAACTGCACTGATAGTAGCCGGTTTTTACTACTTAAACTCATCCTAACTAGGGTTTAACATAGGCATGCCAATGTTCTTAACATCTGGTGGCCCATGCAGGTATCATTACTGTAGGCCGAGCTAATGCCAACGTCGAAGTAACATCAAGCTATTTTTAGGTGCTCACAAAGGGAATTCATTACAAAACTTGGTAAAATTCATAACAAGAGAACCCAGGTTCTAACTGAGTTTAAGTTTACAAAATTTGCACGTTGTATCTTCATGGTCTTTCGTGTTCATCTCACAACTTGTGGAATCTCTGTATTCTTCAGTAATATTTTTGTGCCCATTCTCCGAGCTGTGAAGCTTCGGAGAATTTTGAAGGGTCACTTTTCATGTCCATCTCCCGAGCTGTGGAACTCCAGGAGTTTCATAGGGTCTTATTCAATTTTTGATGCCCATCTCCCAAGCTGTGGAACTCCAGGAGTTTCGTAGGGTCTTATTCAATTTTTCATGCCCATCTCTCGAGCTGTGGAACTCCAGGAGTTTAGTAGGGTCTTTTTCAATTTTGATGCCCATCTCCCGAGCTATGGAACTCCAGGAGTTTAGTAGGGTCTTATACAATTTTTCATGCCCATCTCCCGAGCTGTGGAACTCCAGGAGTTTAGTAGGGTCTTATACAATTTTTCACGCCCATCTCCCGAGCTGTGGATCTCCAGGAGTTTAGTAGGGTCTAATTCAATTTTTCATGCCCATCTCCCGAGCTGTGGAACTCCAGGAGTTTAGTAGGGTCTTATACAATTTTCACACCTATCTCCTGAGCTGTGGAACTCCAGGGGTTTTGTAGGGTCATTTATTGTGGTGTGCACTGTTCTGATCTTCGAGTTTTAAGCATGTTTGGATATCCACGTTCAGTGACCATCATTCTGACTCTTAGTGACATTGACCTCCCAATACTCGTAATTCTGAGGTTTTGGGGAGTTCCGAGATTTTACTGTCTGAAGTGATCAATTCTAACTGCGAGTGGAGTTCCCTGAGATGAGATGTATTATGGTCACTGATAGACAAAGGTCACAACTTTTCCTTGTGAAAATTAGCAACTTTACTGGCTTTTGTCGAGCTAGTTGGGGTATGGCCGAATAGCTTGGGCCGAGTATGGCTGGACTGGCCGAGATTATAACCATTTTCACTGTCCGCAACTTATGAGATTTTTTGAAATATTATATTTTTCACACATAAAATTTAATATGATGACTAGGGTGTTGCAATTTGCCACTTCGCATGCTGATCAATGGTATATTGAAACCATGAATGAATATTTCCAACTGACAGATCTCTTTGCCATAAAAGTTGGTTATTGGTGAGCATTCGGACCAAACTGCTTTCATAACTTCAGTTTATAACAAGAAGTCCCTGTAATTAGACAATTTAGATTATTATTTATCTACAAACTACAATAACAATGATATATAACTAACGGTGTGATAACGCTGCTCCTTTATAGAAGCCATCATCTCAAGGTGGTATATTATATATTCTCATGGGTTTCTTCAAGAAATCGCTCTACACTCCGTTTTGAAACTGAGTGATTGAGTCTATGACCTCGACTGTTTGACATGCTCCGGAGATATCGACCTCGGAAGGCTCGGTTATTACAGATTGTACTCGTATAAGCTCGGCTCGGAGACTCGGCGACATGCTCGTCACCAACATTTTGAGCTTAGCATAACAGTCTCGACGAACTCATCCTCGGCAGTAAAGGAGCTGTTCGGGTTGATTATTCGTGTTGAATATCTAGTGCCAGCGGTGCCCTCCAAGCATTTGTATCAGCTTCTACAAGAGGTCCATGAGATAACATTATATGAATAACAGCCCTCAAACTAAAGATGCATATTGCTATAACACTTGATACAACCACCAGCGCAATGCTAATTAACACAGCCAGTAAAATAAGACATTGGTTTACGTTGAACTAGAAACAATTCAGATAAAAAAAAAATGAATAAGGCGTGAAATAGAGTGATAAATGAATGTAGTTATCTACAGTTTTGCACCAATTTCAAATCGAAGCCCATGCATGACTAACATTAATTAGGTTTGGTTTACTTCCCTTAGATTAGAGTTGCCTCAGTCACATGGCTGAAGTGAAGCCATTTCAAAGTCTGCCTTCTCTAAGATGAGAATACTAAACCGAGCTCACCGGGGTGACACTGGAGCCTGAGTTGGGGAATCCGAGCTCTTACCACGAGCATTGTTGGACGTTCTCTCCGTTTGTTGCCCACCTCTCTCTCTCTCTCTCTCTCCCCCCTTTTGAGTTTGTGAGACCATCTCTCCATTTGAACAAAATAGGTGCAGGGATGAAGAGATCACATGATGATTGCAGAGAGGTGGACACGCAAGATCTGTATATGAGTTAAGCATTTGAGTTGCTGTATTAAGAATTCGGATCATGTGACGTCCCTAGGTCTTTTGTAAATTTTAACAGAAGTTTATACTCCAGTTTGAAATTGCTCTATTCAGTAGCTTTATTTTTGCTTGGCTCGTTTTGATTTTGTTCCTGTGCAATTTACGGCATGAATCACGCTTCACTCTATGTGCCGCTGCAACCTCTTCCTCATCTAGGAACAACACTAATCCCTGATTTTAATAGATAGAGATTTGATAACAAACAATCAAACAAAGCCATGAGATTTATTTGATAATGCCAAAAGAACTTCCAATCTGCCCCAAATACTTTGGTTAAAGCCATCTTTTTTCATCGGCATCAAATAATACATCGTTATCTGCATACAACCTCTTTCCCATCTAAGGTGTGGTCGTACTCGGCCAAAGAACCATCCGAGAATATATGTCATCATAGCTTGAAACTATTGCGAAGTTAGTAACCATTTATGGTTCACCAATATCACTGGAACCTGGTGTATGATATTTTGCAACGTTAAATCTCTCATGGATGTGGCCGAGAGGTTATTCCAAAGCCAAGTCCTTCCTCCAGCACCTATCATATGCAGGGATCTTGCCATTCAATGCTGTGTATAAATCACGCAAATTCAGTCTATGAGTAAATGGCTATATGATAGTATTCATATTAATGTATTCCCAAATTAAAGTCGATTAAATACTTGATTTCAATTTAATCGACATACAAATAATGAGCCTTCTATCATATCAATAAGTATTTTAATACTAAATGAATAATGAGAAAGATAAGATTCTTCCCTGGAATTCTCCAATGACGACGTTGATACTATATGCATTCGTTAGCATATTTTTAGATTGATCCTTTATCGGGTTCATCGAGTGGAATTCAGAATCACCCATCTGACGAATGATGATGAATGTGCGGCCGGGGAAAGTTTACCTCGGCCCCACGGTGGGCGCCAAATGTTCCTGCCAAAAACCGTACTTGCCGGAATCTATCCGAAACGGGTGTGACCTATATTTCTCCGAATGAATATTAAGAGTGTTTTAGAATATAGCTTGACAGAATGATATCCTGCTCCTACGTATCCCAAGTGGGAATCAAAGCTAACGTAGTTCTCCCAGAAAATATTAGGTCCCCTCCCTCTTTTGGGAGGCCTTATATTTATAGTGTTATTTGTCACGAATGATTTATCTTTATCAGTCCTTTTATCTGATACCAATTGATATCGTTGTTGATATGATAAGATCTTTTTTCGTATATCTCGGATGGTTATTTATCTGTTAGTTAATACTTATCACATATTTATTAGTTATAGCTTGATTGATATCATATCCCACCATTTTCGGATATCTGGTGTTTCTATCATATCCCACCATTTTCGGATATCTGGTGTTTCTATCTTCTCATATATTCAAATAATGTTAGACAATTCTCTATTCTCATTAGTCCAACTAGGCCTCCATTCCTCATACTCATCCAATACTCCTTATGCTCGGCCATTACTCCTCATGCTCGGATCAATACTCCTCATGCTCGGCCACTACTCTTCATGCTTGGCCTCCTCTCCTCCTTGGATCAAGCTCGTCCTCCCTACTTCCTGCCTGGATCAAGCTCATCAAGCTCGTCCTCCCTACAGCATATTCGGATTAAGCTCATCAAGCTCGTCCTCCCTACTTCCTGCCTGGATCAAGCTCATCAAGCTCGTCATCCCTACAGCATACTTGGATTAAGCTCGGCCAATCATTGATGTTCACTCCTGTGCAGTACAGATAGTTTGTTGTATACAAAAAATGAAAATATGCACCAAAACCACATGGTTTTAAACAAGGGAACCAAACACTTAACACCAAAATTTATGGAACGACGTAGCTTAGATTTTCTTCTTCCCCTCTTTTTAACCCTAACTTTGTTATTGGTTTTCTTCTTCTACCATTTTCGTGTTGCTGCACAACGAAGAAAATAATTAATCCTAACCCCAATTTCATGTTGTTGTCATTAATGAGACTCGTCGTTGTTTCTGTGACGAGAGAAAAAGCTTTTATGGGTCCATGTGTTCGAATTTCAAGCGTGAGTTAGTTGGAGTGAGAGCTCTTCAAGCTCTACAACCCTTAATGGTGGTGCTCCAAGATGTAAATATGGGGGAAAATGTTGAGTTTATACCTCAAAAACATCTAAGAACTCAAACAAAGCATTCTATGGTCGCCCCTATTATAAGGTAATTTTCATCCAATTTTAAGCAATTAATTTTTGCTGACTTTTGCCTTTTTAAGTGTTTTATGTTGATGTGATTGCAGGAGAAGAAGTCCTATTGTGCCTATTTCTTATGGGTGGATGAGTTAACTGACAACCGAGTCTCTATGGCTGAGTTGGAAGAAGGCAAATTAAATCAATTGGAGAGGGATATTAATGGCATAAAAATTCAAATGAACGAAATGCAAGTGAAGATCAAAGAAGTTATGCATTGGAAAAGATGTGTTGGGGTGGTCGGAGTTGTGATGATTTCTGTGATCATATGTGTTTGTATTTGGAAGAGTAATGATATCTGAACACAAAAATGGTATCCAACACCATCTAAGAGTACCCCTCCCCACTTATTTATTGTTTTCTTCTCTCATCATGTATTTCATCACTTTCAAGACACTCATAAGCTCTACGGGTATCTATACAAGGTGTCCAAATTGTGTATCCAAATATCTTTACTCTATTTGGAACTAGGCAAGTGTTGATGATATTATATAATTGACTTCGTTGACTTGGACATAGACAAATGAAATGAAATGTGTCGAGATGAAATGAAATGATTAGTGCACTTTGGTGGCCCTTTTTTCATTATGTTCATTGTGTTTTTATTTGCTTTTAATTTTAAAATTCATTCATTTTAAAATTATTAAAGAAATGGTCCAACATAATTTAGTCAAACAATACTTTGTATAATCATTTTCAAAATCATAGTGTCAAGCACAAAATTACATATTATCGTTTGGAAACTTTACCATCATTGTACCAAAAAAGAAAATATATTTAATCCACTTATTGCAACAAACAAAAAAACTTCTAGGTATAGTGCTTCGTCTATGTATCAAAGCTTTTAGTTCTTGTTGGCGGAGTTGTTTGTATATGGTGGTGGCTTGAATCCAGGGGTGGGGATGAACCAAAAAACCTCGATGTTGTCGTAGTGGAGACTGCTGACAATGTTTAAGTAGACACATTTCCTGGTTGACTAGCATATCTTGGTGGCCTGTATGGCCTAACTGGTGGTGTTGGTGTCGAATTAATTGGGTACCCATTGTTGAAGAATGAATGTCAGTGAATGGTGGCGGCTTAGGTCGTGGTGTGAAAGGCCAGCGATTGTGGTAATGGGGGACTACCCAAAGCTTGTGAAACATAAAAAGAAAAGGAAATCACAATAAGTTCACACTAAACCAGTGTACATATACAATATGCACCAAACCATAATGCATCGAACTAGTATGCACCAAACCAGTATGTAGGATGCAGCATGACCAAAGCAAAAACCCGAATGCATATGTTGTATGATGTATGCACCAACTAGAATGCGTAAGTATGCACCAAGGAGTATGTTGTGAATGCATACGCAACTGGTTCACCCATATTGGTCTTTACCTTTTTTTCAATGAGTTAAATTAGTCCTCCACAAGTTTTTAATGGACCTACCTTCAAGATTTAATTTTTTTTTTTTTTTGGTTATTTTTGTTGTGTGTGTGTGTGTGGGGGGGGAATAAGTCCTTGCATACATAACAGTATATGCACTAGAAGTTGTTTCAATATAGTTGACTTCATTATAGCGGTGCCAAGAAAACTGGATGTAGCTCATGATTTTTATGATCATAAAAATCATGAGTGAACCGATAAATCTAAATCTCGTAGCCTATCTCTCTCTACCTTATCTATTTATCTATATTTTTTTTAATATATTTCAACAAGTTTTCTAACTAATAATAAGGATTGTGTTCTAACTCGTTTTCAAATATTTTTATCATCTAGATTTTTTCAGACTGGTTGACTTGTAGTATGATATGATCAAAGGAGTGAATCACTTTATCTTTCTTCTTTTCAAATTGGTCAAAAATATGTTATTAGTTGTGATAGATGATTTTTAAATTAATTTCCCTTAACTGTCTACACTCTCTTTATTTGAAAAACTCTGATTTATATCTTGATGTTTCTAACTTTTCTTTCATTTTTACCCTTATTAATCTAATGAAACTCACACTTTACAATGCCTATTATAAATATGCCCTTCAATGTCATGTTACACTTATAAGCTAGTTCAACCGCTAATTTTATCAAACACTTCAAATTCAATAAGATAGCTTTTCAGCTATCATTTAAAAATTAGCTTATCAGCCATAAGGTGGCTTATCGACTATTTTTGCCAAACAAAGCCGTAGTATGGTTGGTTTAGATTTTTCCTATACCACAAACAAGGAAAAACCAAGTCTTGAAACAAGATTTTCAAAAGTTATATCACACAAGCTTTCATTCAACGGGATTATGAAACATGGTTTTATGAGAGAAGGGGCAAAAAGAGGCTTACTCCTATTGGCCTTCTACACTTAGGAAATTGAATGCTTAACCTTTGACCCAACACTTGATAAAATGCCATGCGATTTTTTGTGTGAAACTTTCACATTGGTATCTAGAGAGGCTTTGGTCATGACAGCATCAGGGACAGACCCAGGAATTTTGATTAGTGGGGGCAAGATTATACTATAAATTTTTTTATAAAAAAATATATCAATACATAAGCGATAAAATAATGACATCATTATCGTTAAACCAAAAATTAAAGATTACAAAAACTATATCATCGCATACTCAAAACATTGAAGGCGTTTCAACACTATCAAAATATCTCTCTCTATGTATGTGACCAAACAATCATTTAATAATTCATCTCACATCAAAAAAAATCATCTCACATATGATTGCACTTTCAACGATTGACAGTTGTAGTTGTCATAGGCAAAATCAAAAATATAACTTAAAAGATAAATACACCATTGGATATATAATATGCTTTCTAGAAATAATAATTATATTTTAAATTGTACTAAAAAAATGAAAAGTATTTTGTAGAGTAGAGTTGTAAGACAATGAGTCAATATTTATTTTCTAGTGGGGGCAACAATTATTTTTTAGTGGGGGCAAAAATAAAATTAGATAATATTTAGAAAAAAAACAAAATCTAATTAGTGGGGGCAACTGCCCCCATATTGCTTAACCCGGGTCCATCCATGGACAGCATTACTAGATTATGAGATTATTTTTTCAAATTCATCCTCTATGCCCCTCCTTCATTATTTTTTTTTTCCCACCACCTATTTGAGGAGTTTCTCACTTTCTACCTCTCTAGTTTTCAGTTTCTGCCTAAATCTTCATCCTTTTATTAGTCCTAGAATGTAAGGGGGTGTATTGGATTGAGATTTTAAAATATTGTTTTGGTCTAAAAAAGTCTTGCGGATTTTAAAAGACTATGTAAGAATGTAATGATTTATAAGATTTTAAAAGACTTTTTTTAAAGATTGTTATAATCAAGATTCTCATGTGTGGATTTTAAAGGATTTATATCATAAGACTTTATAAGATTTGAATGGATTATATGAATTTATAAGATTTGAAAGGAACACATGAATTTTTAGCAAACATTCAAAGTTACAAGAGTCAATGAAAAAAGTAACAAAGAAATGGATAATATAATATATAAAAAAAAGTAAAATCCAATACAATTTTTATATTCTTTTAATTTATAGCCAATTCAATGTTCTTCATGTCCTCCTAAGTAGTATTTCTCCACAAATCTAAAGCTATATTAGCCCTCCAAGTATTAGCATCTTCTCGTTCCTGCTCTTGGGTTTGAACAATAGGTTCAAAATTATTGTCTATAATAGATGGTGATATTGAAGATGAAGATTTGTCTATTGGTTCAATTGAAAATTCATCAGAACGACATTCTTTGTGAATGAAGTTATGTAGTGTTACACATGCTAACACAAACTCTGCTTGTGTCTTAAATAAAAATGGAGGGGCTGACTTATTTATTTTTTTAAAAAAAAACTTATCTTTCTATATCTATAATATATTACAAAAAACTTTGATTATTTTTTTATTATCAAAGAAACACTTTGATTATTATCAATGCTGACAACGCGTTTGTTTACGGTTTTCTGAAGCGCTCCTTGTTCTCTTTCTCTTTACTTCCGTCTATCTACCTTATCATTCTCATTCTGTGTGTTGTTTGTAAAAGAAAAAGCAGAATTTTCATAATGTCTACGCTGAGTTTACCCCCTGTTCCTCCTCACCTGAGAGACGATGCCATACAACTTCACAAAGCTTTCAAGGGTACTAATAACTAATTACTCTCTTTCTATTTCTATTCCAATACCTTCCTAGTACGGCCAATACCTTCAACATAATACACTTAATTCACTGTACCTATATCATACAAGCTAATACCTATTAATAATAATACTGTGATAATTATTAGTATTACCTACTTCAACCTATCAATAAAAGGTGATTTTTATTGACCTAAAATAAAAAGAGCAAAAAGAGACCAAGCAATAAAAAGGAACGCTCAAGAGCAAGAAAATAGATAAACCGTCCCAGTACCGTGTTGTACGTGTTTCAGAGCAAGAGAGCACATCAGGAGAAAGAAAAGTCTGGAACGACAGAGAGAGAAGGAATTAGGGAATAAAAATGTCCGATAAGTTTGGATGGGATTTGGCATGGGTTTGGTCTTTATATATCCAACTAAAAAGTCCCACAAATTTTTTAATACCATGAGACTTTTAGAGGAGTGTATTGGATTGGGATTTAAAAGATTTTAAAAGAACTTTTTATCATAAAAAAAATCGTGTGGTATTGAATCGAGACTTTTAAGCAATCTAAATAAGTATGATGATATTCAATCAAGACTTCTTACAAGTAATAAAAAGTCTTGTTGTATTCAAAAACTTCCAAATTTTGATAGATTGTTTACTAGGGTGAATTTTGTGGGACTTTGTGTAACGCCCTTCGTTACATTAGTAACCCAAAATAAATTCACAATTAATGAAATGGCTAAATAAAAATTTTCATAAATATAATTGTCTGAAAATACCTCAAAAATTATTCAAAGAAATAATGTTAATAAATCTTTATATAAATTAAATGAATTGATTCCAAACCCGGGCGTCTACTACAAATAACCCAATGATAAAATAAAATAACATGGTTCTGGCCGTAAACGACTCTTTATTGAACATAATATTAACCAAAAGTAATAAATAGCTAAGTTAAAATACCATGTCTTCAAGTCTCCTCAGTCTCAGTGACGATGTCCTCGTGCTCTGAAAACAACACTTCTAATGAGATTTATAATCTCAGTGAATAAAAATAATTTAATAAAAAGGTTCGCAAGTAGTGTTGTTCTCAGCCGGCGTGGTAACCAGAAAATCAACCATGTGTGCGTAAATACGCTTAAAAAAGTAAAACCCTAATTAAAAGACTTTGAAGAAGTGCAACAACTTTGTCAGTGTGGGACTCGTCATCATCTTTATCATTGTCACCCGATTCTTCTTTGTAATCGATGCATTCATCTTCTTCGTAAAAAGAATGAGAAGAGAAGGGATTCTTACTTTTTGAAGATTTGGGATGGTGCTTTGAAAAAAAAAAATCAAAAATGCGAGAATTAGACGGTTTCAATTTTCAGAACCTTGCAGTGAAATTCTGAGCAAAGATAGTCTTCTAAGATATGAGAGTTATTACCTGAGATGAGAGATAACAACATGAGCTAGGAGCAGAGATGGTTTTCGAAGAACCTGACAGGAAAAAATTAAGAGAATGAGAAGAAAGAGTGAAAAAGAAGAAGAGAATGGAGCCTTATCATTTTCTTGCTCTTCGATCGGTGACAGGTGTTGACCTCGCTGGTGGTTGATTCCAGTGGAGAGAGAGATGGACATGGAAGAAGACAAATTAAGATAATGCCATTTTTTTTCTTGCGAGGTGAGGTGTGTTGAAGAAGAAATTTGATTTGAGGTTGCGATGGAAGGAAACTTGAACCATGTTATATACTTGCAGGACCATCAGCTTCGACTATATGACTCGTTTGAAATTCAATTTGTAACATTTCAGCTTTAGTTACAAAAATATTTGCTGTAGAAATAAATAATTTGAACTGATTATGGTTTATATTGTTTATGTAATTTTTTTTGAAATTCAAATTGTATTATATCACTATTAATCACTATTAATTGCAAATTAATATATTTAAGGAGCGGATTTATTGGTACAACAATTAAAATAGAGCTACAATTAAAATAGAGCTACTGTATGGTAGCGACAATTAAAATTTCGAATTTGTTGTATTCATTATTTGAATGCCAACGATTTTTCGCATCCATTCATATCCTATAATTAAATGCAAATCAAAATTCAAATTTGAATAAGTTAATCAATTAATGTTTACAAATTTTTTCAAATGGTTGATGATGAGTTGGCCCTTGAAACACTCTCGTTGCGACACATAAGACATCATTGATGTGACATGACTCTGAGAATGACCCCTATGATAAAATGCTTTGAGGTACATTCTAAAATGTATAGATAACTAGACTTTGATCCCGTGCTCGCACGAGGCAAATCATAAATTTTTTTTTTTTTGCCATATCTGTATGAATACAATAGAAAATAAAAAAAGATATGATAACGACACGTGGAAACTAGGGCAAATTTTTCTTACATAGGTGATTGCTTTGTATTATTTATAAAATAATATATATATATATATATATATATATATATAAATTAGTAACACAAACATTTCTAGCATACATAATAGATAAAAAAAATTAGTAAGAACAAAATTATTTAGCGCCATTATGGAGATAAAGTTAGTGCTAATTATGATATACATGTTCGTAATTTAAAATTTGCTTTAATTTTCAAAAAGAAATTAATAACATGGTGACATATATTCTTGATGTTACAATATAATATTACATATATCCTTTCGTAACGAAATTAAATTTTGTTTTAATAATCGCAAAGATATTGGTCAAGATGCAATATATTGTTACCAATTAATAGTGCCATTATATGTTAAATTTAAATCATATCGATGGGCATTAGCTACACCTGCACTTTTTTTTTATTGTCTCCTTTTTCTATGATATTAAATTTCAAAATTCATAAGATCAAAATAATTGAGAAATAAATGGAGACAAAGTCACTAAAATCACATGCCTTGGTCTCTGATATCTTCCAGTGTCTTTCTCTGATTTGCATTGAGCAAATCTTCTTCAATAGAAATCTTTGGAGAACAACTTATTTGACTTAAACTCTTTGTCCAAGATCATTATTTTCGAGAACCCTTTCATGACATAAATACATTATTGAGTACCAAATAAAAAAATAAAAGAGTTATAATATATTGACCAAAGTTATTGGCAATCCCACCTTTTGTTTTTCAAATTTTCAGCTTCTTCAATCTCAGGATTGAAGTTTTATGCAGGCTCTCAGTTTGCATCCAGAAGGCTGAGTTCTGTGCAGAATATTCTTGGCTTTGGTTCAGGTTTCTTACCTTTCATCTATCTTGGCATTCCCATTTTTAAAGGCAAGCCTAGGAGACAGCATTTGATGCCTTTTGCTGACAGAATAAGAAACAAGTTAGCAGGGTGGAAGGCTGCTTTACTTTCAATCACTGGTAGGATTCAATTAGTCAAATCAGTTATTAGCAGTATGCTCATCCATAGTTTTATGGTTTATGCCTGGCCAGTTAGCTTAATTAAAACTGTAGATCAATGGGTGAGAAATTTCATTTGGTCTGGCTGTGTAGATACAAGGAAGATTGCCACTGTGGCTTGGCACAAGGTCTGCAAGCCTTTGGAGGAAGGAGGGTTAGGAATTCGATCCTTTAGGCAAATCAACAATGCTGGTATGCTTAAACTTTGCTGGGATTTATTTAACTCAAATAATCAATGGGCTGGCTTGTTGAGAGCTCGGGTTTTTAGGAACAAAGGTCATATTATGCATCATCTTGCATCTTCAATTTGGCCTTGTTTGAAGCCTTTTATGATTACTGTGATGGAGAACTCTTCTTGGCAGCTTGGGACAGGTTCTGAAATCTTGTTTTGGACTGATAAGTGGCTTTCCAAGCCTTTGGTGGATTTGCTCCAGATTCCACATAATCTTCATCATTTGCTTGGTGCTAAAGTTCATGATTTCATTAGGAATGGTTCATGGTCTATTCCTAATTGTTTGCTGCAGTCTTTCCCTTTGTTAGCAGATGAATTGAGCAAGGTCACAATTCTTGTTTTCCAATCAGCTGATCACAGGTTATGGTCTAGTACTGATTCTGGTAGTCTCTCTTTCAAAGATGCCTACTTGTTCTTAAAACCTCCTGCTCAGGTCATGCCATGGTGTAGCTTCATCTGGAAATCTGGTTCTCCTCCTTTCAAGTCTTTTCTCTTATGGAGAATTCTCCATAACAAGATGCCTACTGATGAGACTCTTATGCATAAAGGCTGCATCATAGTGTTTATGTGCAGCATGTGCTGTCAGGACTCAGAGTCAACTTCCCACCTCTTCTTTGAGTGTCCTTTTGCTGTTTGCCTTTGGAATTGGCTCAGTTCATTGATAAACCGCTCAATTGATCACTCTTCCATGATGAGTCTTCTTTCTTTGTGCAACACAACAGTTTCATCTCAAGTCAAGGAAGTTCTTTTAGCTACCATCTCCAATGCAATTTGGGCTATATGGTGGTGTAGAAATAAAATTAGATTTGATAGCACAAGGATCCAGCTTCGTGCTATTAAAAATCTAATCGTTGCAAATGTTTCCCTAACAGGTAATCTAAGCAAGGGCAGTATGTCTTCCTCCATGAGTGATTTCTCAATCCTTAAGGCCTTCAAAGTTGAAACCAAATCACATAAGGCCCCCTTGATTAGGCAAGTCAATTGGAATGCTCCAATCCGGTTTTGGGTTAAATGCAACACTGATGGTGCTGCTAGAGGTTCCCCTGGTCCTGCAGGTTGTGGTGGCATTTTTCGTGACAGCAGTGCTGCAGCTTTGGGTTGTTTCCAAGTCAATCTTGGTGTCAATTTTGCCCTTCATGCAGAATTATATGGGGCTATGTTTGCCTTGGAAATAGCCTACAAAAAGGGTTGGCACAATTTTTGGTTGGAATGTGACTCTCAGTTAGTTATTCATGCTTTTAAGTCTTTAGAAGTGGTTCCTTGGCAATTGAGGAATAGATGGAGAAATTGTTTGGTTTTAGCTAGTAAAATGAATTTTTGTTTTTCCCATATTTTTAGAGAGGGTAACTCCTGTGCAGACAAGTTAGCCTCTAAGGGTGTTTCCTCTAATGGCTTTGTTTGGTGGGAAACAATTCCTAGATTCATTAGTGAGGATTTTTTTCTCAATAGAATAAGATTTCCTCATTTTAGATTCAAATAAGGTTCCATGGGTAAGGTTTATGTCCCCCCATTTTATTTGTATTTTTCTCCTTTTTTAATGAATTGTGGTGTGCTGCAGATGATGGAGGATTGCTAAGGTACCAACCTAGTTGGGATGTTAGCTAATCTTTGTGATGCTTTTGCATGCCATTTTATTTTAAAAAAAAAAAAATCTCAGGATTGAAGATAAGCTTGGTTGAATGTATGACATTTTGAAGACTAACATTCCCTGCAATCATTTTGACAGATTAGGTAATGTAGGTTAAATTTACTTATAACATTTGATATAAGAGGTTCCAGTAAACCAAAATGTACCTTTGTAAATCTTCACCTTCGCGCCTTGAATAACAATGACTGAGTTGATAGCATTTTTCAAATCCACAAAGGCTTTGAAAACAAATCTGCATGGCAGTTGGAATTAAAGTTAAAAGTAAACATTATACTTGAAATTATATATTTTTTATATCAAAATTTGTATGTATTATGCCTTTTAAATCAAATATCAAATTTGAAATCAAATCTATAAACAAATAATTATTCTAGATAAGTTGTTACAATATTACTTGTTTTATAAAAAAAGATAAAAAAAGATAAGGTAAGCTGTTACATGTCTGAATTTATGAATTATTTAAAAGGTGATATTTGATACATTTATTTAAATTTAAATTTAAATTCACATAATTTAAATTTAATTTCAACTTTGATAAGATTTACGTAAATACATATTGTATGACCCTAAATTTGAAATAAATTAAATAATTAGATAAAATTAGTTACACCTAAACTTTAACTTTAAATTTCAATTTCAGCAATTTTCATTCAATTTTTATTTTTAGTGTGTATTTTTTTTTTGGTAACCATGATATAGGCACGAAGTATCCACTACCGTTAGCAGTGACTAATCTCCGTCGGGGAATCTGTTGGGCACACAAGGTGAGTTCTCCCCTGCCAAGTGCCAACCAGGTTTTCTCCATACACAAGAGTTTTAGTGTGTGTTGTTAAATTTATAAATACAATAATAAATCGAAAAATTGTAGTGTTGGCATTTGGCACATGACACATGGCAACATTTCATGTATAGGAAAGATGACACATAGCAAAACTACATTGCATAGGGGATAGAATTGTATTGTTTATAGATAGATAGATAGATAGATGGATAGATAGATAGATAGTAGATAATAGATTTGAATGCCAACGATTTTTTCCCATCCATTCATATCCTATAATTGAATGCAAATCAAAATTCAAATTTGAATTTGAATAAGTCAATCAATTATTGTTTACAATTTTTTTCAAATGGCTGATGATGAGTTGGCCCTTGAAACACTCTCGTTGCGACACGTAATATGTTAAGTCTCTAAAATGTCTGTGTGCATTTCCCTAAGTTTTGATGAAAACTAAACATTGGTTAATGATTTAATTAACCTACTTTGTGGTTGCTAACCTGTCTACTTAGTATACAGATCAGAAAATAACAAAACTCACTTGTCTATCTACCTAAGTACCAACCTGTTTGGATAAGCAAAAAGGTCAACCTGTCTGCTGACTGGGATTGTTGACTTTGTACAAACTGGTTTCAACCTATCTCCACTCTGCTCTCAAACTCGTCTAAGGTTCTTTGTTAAGAACTCGAAGTATAGGAAGCTTTTGGAAGCTGTCCCCTCATGCAGAAGACTCTGAATCTCTCTCTCACGCTTATCAAGAAATTCAGAAGTGCTCTCTCTTAAGCAACCTAGGAAGTCAGAGACAAACTTCCAGTTAAAGAATGTTTCCAACATGCTTTATTCCCTAGTACTTTCGGTTATTACACAAGAAGGGAAATGTACTCTGCAAAAGTACAAAAGCATTCTGCACAACTCTGATTTGGCTACTACACGATGCATAAAGCCATTATCCTTCATGTTAGAGTACAACCAACGTCTCCATTGCATTAATGGCTGCCCAGAACGACTATATTGCATTTAATGAAGCTCTGCTTGAAGGCATCGTTGCAAGGAATGTCTCTAACGGATATTAAATGTTTGAAGGCTATAAATACAGAAGTCATTGAAGATGAACACATCAGAGATTACAAAGCATTAAAAGAGCCATTACTCTGTTCATTTATTCACTCTGTATTCTTCAATCATTTGAAGTTATTACGCAGACTTTTCTAGGCTTTATATTTAAACCACTCTCTGAGTGTTAGTGAAAGATCTGTCTGTCTGTAAGTGTATTTATTACAAACCAAAATCTCAAACAAATCTGAGTGAGCCTGAAGAGGCTATGTGTGCAAAGAATACTTGTCTTGGAGCCTGAAGAGGCTAGGTGTGCAAACAATACTTGGAGTCTGTAATCTGATCAGTTATAGTGGATAAATCTTGGTGCTGCCAAGGACTGGACGTAGCTCTTTGTGTTAAAGAGTGAACCAGGATAAATCACTGTGTTAATCTCTCTTCCCTTAATCTCTTTAGTTGTTTTGATTATATATCATCTGCATTCTAACTAAGGGGTTAAAACTGTTTTTATCAAGCCTGTTTTTCATCTGTATGCTTGTGTTGTTTTCTGAGAAAAATATAACAGACAGGTGACCTGTCTGTGCAACCTTTTTACACCTGTCCGAACTTAACTTCTGTGTGCGAAAAGTTTTTAACTTTATTTTAATTTCTGATAAACACAATTCAACCCCCCTTCTCGTGTTTATAGTTGTCTATTTCATAATACAACGTTGATGTACCATGGCTCAGAAAATGACACCGATGATAAAATGCTTTGAGGTACATTCTAAAATGTATATATAATAATAATAGATACTAGATAATAGATAAAAGATTTGTTGTATCACGTTCCTTATTAGCATTTTTTGGCTAAATTACTATCTTGGTCCCTTATTTGTTTTAAAATATTCAATTTGGTCTCTCAGTTTTTAAAATGTTCAAATTGGTCCCTTATTTATTTAAAATATTCATTTTGGTCCCTCAATTTTTTAAATGTTCAAATTGGTCCCTTATTTATTTTAATTTATTCAACTTGGTCCCTCATTTGTTGTAATTTATTCAACTTGGTTCTGATATTTTATTCAACTTGGTTCCTCATTTGTTTTAATTTATTTAGCTTGATCCCTTATTTGTTTTAATTTATTCAACTTAACGGTAAAACTTAACCGAAAGGATCTTTTTGCTTAATGTTTGACAATTGATGGACCAAATTGAATATTTTAAAACAAATTAGGTATCAATTTGAACATTTTAAAAATCGAGGGACCAAATTGAATGTTTTAAAACAAGTAAGGGACCAAAATAGTAATTTAGCCGTATTTCTACTTCCTATGTTTATATAATGAGTTTAATTTTTATATACAGGCAATATGTAAAGAATTTTTAGACAAATATCCAATAATATCTTGATAAATTAGTATCATTGTTATTTATCTCTATTAATTATTAAAATAAAATCACACATATCAAAATTTTAGTAAATATTAGTGTAAAACTTTTTACACTAGAGTGCATATTACTTTTTTGGCAAAATTAACAAGAATTTCGTTTATATGATTTTGCAAGAATGGGCATTTTGACCAAACTGACCCATTTTTAGTAACTATTTACCAAAATAATCTACTTTTGAAACTATTTACCAAACTAACTTACTTTTGAATAAAAAAATATTATTATAACCGGCGCCATTGACTTTGACCCGCCACGTGGCGGGTCTCGATTGGCCAAAAAAAAAACGAAAAAGAAATAATAATAAAAAAAAGGTAGTGGCGCCAGTAGGACTGGCGCCACTCATATATATATATATATATATATATATATATATATATATATATATATTATAATATAATAATTATATATATATAAATAATTATATATATATATAATTTAATAATTTAATATAATTATTATATATATATAATTTAATAATATTAATATAATTATATTAATTAGTAACTGATTAATAAATATTTATTATTTTAATTATTAATAATATATTAATATAATTTTATATATATATATATAAATTAATAATTTTATATAATTATTATATATAAATAATTTAATAATATTAATATATTTATATTAATTAGTAATTAATTAATATAATTATTATATAATGATAATATTTATTAGTAGAATTTAATTAATTAATTAATTAATTAATATTTATTATTAATTAATAGTTATAATATAAATTTGTGTTGTCTTGTGTCTGTAATGTAATTTGTTAAGCTCGTTTCCTTTGACCGATGACTTGGTTGCTCGTCACATTCACATCACATGAATGTTCACTGATCATAATACTGTCATACTAGTGGACTGTTTGACAATTTCACAATTCTTGCTCCACAAAAACCAACTCCAACAAATTTGTTTATAATAATTAATTATTATATAAATAAATGATAATATTAATTATTATATATATAAATGATAATATTAATTTATAATTTTAAATATCTTCTTATAAAAGTATTTTTCCTTATATTTTTTCTTGCTAGCTACGCTTCTAACCTCCATTGGTTGTTTCTTTTCTCACATGACAGTATTTGTTTACAATAATAAAGTCACAAGTAAGGTGGTGGTTGTTGTTGGAGTTGGTTTTTGTTAGGAGTGTTCACATCCAAACTATTATAAACAAATTTGTTGGAGTTGGTTTTTGTGGAGCAAGAATTGTGAAATTGTCAAACAGTCCACTAGTGTGATAGTATTGTAATCAGTGAACATTCATGTGATATGAATGTGACGAGCAACCAAGTCATCGGTAAAAGGAAACGAGCTTAACAAATTACGTTACAGACACAAGACAACACAAATTTATATTATTAACTATTAATTAATAATAAATATTAATTAATTAATTAAAATTATACTAATAAATATTATCATTATATAATAATTATATCAATTAATTACTAATTAATATAAATATATTAATATTATTAAATTATTTATATATAATAATTATATTAAATTATTAATTTTTATATATATATATAAAATTATATTAATATATATTATTAATTATTAATATTATTAATATTAATAATAAATATTTATTAATTAGTTAATAATTAATATAATTATATTAATATTATTAAATTATATATATATATATTTAATTATTTATATATATATAATTATTATATTATAATATATATATATATATATATATATATATATATATATATATATATATATATATATATATATATATATTTATTAAGGAGATTAAACTTCCATAGGAAATGTCTTCCATTGGTATGCCATCATAATTTAGTTTTATATTATCTCTTACTTTTTGAGCAAAGTTTTTAGGGAGACCAGAGATAAACCTATCTTAAAGAATTAGGAAATTTTTGTGAACAATTTGGTTATGAGAAAATAACCCCTCCTTCTAAACAAAGGAAACCCAAACCACAAACATTTAAAAGGTATAAACCAAAATATTATAAAAATAAAAGGGAAGATAAACCAATGAAACCTTATAGAAAACCCTATAATAAAAAATATAATAAAACATATAAGAAACCTTTTACAAATAATTTTGATAAAAATATAGTTTGCTACAAATGTGGTCGCACTGGTCACATAGCGAAACAATGCAAAGTTAAACAAAAAATAAAAGAATTAAAAATGGACGAAGAAATAAAAGAACAAATAACAAGAATACTTTTATATGAAACAGAATCTTCAAGTAATTCCTCTACTGAGGATGAACAAGAAATAATTTATCAGAATCAAGAAACATCTTCTGATTCTGATGTAGGATGTATAAGTTGTGGCTGTTTAGGTGATAACTGTGAATGCAAATTCACTATTAATGTTCTCACCAAAGAAGCTCGTGTCCTATTAGATTTAATAAGTAATATTGACGACCCTCAAGTAAAATTAACAATGTTCGAAAAATATAAAGAGTTAGAAAATCAGGAAATAACTACCCAAGAATTTAAAGGATATAATTTACACAATATTTTAAATCCTCAATCGACTTTTTTAGAAGAACCCCTAACTTTACCTTCTTTATATAAAGAGGTAAAGAATTTAAAGTCTGAAATTACTCAATTAAAACAACAATATAAAATTTTATCACAAAATTTTCAAAAATCATTGGGGAAAGGAAAGGAAATTGATTCTTCCTCCACTTCTCTTTATGATACTGATGAAAATGAATTTAATAACCTTTATAAGGAACATACAGAAACTGTTAAAGACACAGATTTCTTTTTGCAAATAAAAACCATGCAACAAAAATGGCATGTTAAGGTAAATCTAAAAATCAAAAACTCTTTTCACAAACCATTTATTGCATTAATTGATTCAGGAGCAGATTTAAATTGTATACAAGAAGGATTAATTCCTACACAATATTATCAGAAAACACTCCAAAGATTATACACAGCTAATAATCAAAAATTACAAGTAAAATATAAATTAGAAAATGCAAAGATTTGCAATAATGGAATTTGCTTCAAAACCTCATTCCTTTTAGTAAAAGACACATCAGAACAGATAATCTTAGGAACTCCATTCCTAACCCAACTATACCCAATAAATATTACTGAAGATGGTATAACAACAATAAAAGATAACCAAGAGATTCTTTTTGAATTTATCAACCCTATTAAACATAAAGAACTCAATACTTTAAAAGATAAAATTGATGAAAAGAATTTCCTATCAATAATCAGAAGAAAAGAAAATCAAATAGGCTTTTTGCAAAAAGAAATTTTATATGCAAAAATAGATAAACAACTTCAAGACCCTCTAATAAAGGAAAAAATAATTCAAATACAAAAGGATTTTGAACAAGAAGTTTGCTCAGAAGTCCCTAATGCTTTTTGGGAACGAAAAACTCATATGGTTACTTTACCCTATGAAGAAGGTTTTCATGAAAGCAAAATACCAACAAAAGCAAGACCCATTCAAATGAATAATGAAACCCTTGAATATTGCAAGAAAGATATTAAAGATTTTCTTGATAAAAAACTAATTAGATCTAGTAAGTCTCCTTGGAGCTGCACAGCTTTTTATGTTAATCATAATGCTGAGCTTGAACGAGGAGAACCTCGAATGGTAATAAATTACAAGCCTCTAAATAAAGTGTTAAAATGGATAAGATATCCAATTCCAAATAAGAGAGATTTACTTAAAAGATTATATGACTCTGTCATATTTTCTAAGTTTGATATGAAGTCAGGATTTTATCAAATAAAGCTAACAGAAGAAGATAAATACAAAACTGCTTTTACAGTTCCTTTTGGACATTATGAATGGAACGTAATGCCAATGGGACTTAAAAATGCACCTTCAGAATTTCAACATATCATGAATGATATTCTGAATCCTCATTATGAATTTACCATTGTCTACATAGATGATGTTTTGATTTATTCAAAATCAATAGACCAACACTTCAAGCATTTACAAACATTTAAAGAAACAATTAAAAGAAATGGTATGGTCATCTCTGCCAAGAAGATAAAATTATTCCAGACAAAAATGAGATTTTTAGGTCATGAAATTTATCAGGGAACTATAACTCCAATAAGCAGAAGTATTGCTTTTGCTGAAAAATTTCCAAATGAACTCAAAGATAAAAAGCAATTACAAAGGTTTTTAGGATGTTTAAATTATGTCTCCGAGTTTATCCCCAATATTAGGATAAAATGTAAGCCCTTGTATTCTAGGCTTAGAAAAACCTCCAATCCTAAGCCTTGGTCAGATGAGTTATCCAAATTAGTTGTAGAGATAAAAAAGGATGTCAAGTCTCTGCCGTGTCTTGGTATCCCTCATCCAAATGCTAGTCTTATTGTTCAGACAGATGCATCCGATTTAGGATATGGTGGTATCTTACTCCAGATCCTTCCAGAGTCAAAAGTTGAACAAATAGTCCGTTATCATTCAGGTCTTTGGATCTCATCTCAATTAAAATATAGTACTATTAAAAAAGAGATTTTATCTATAGTACTATGCATTACAAAGTTTCAAGATGATTTAGTCAATAAAAGATTTTTACTTCGAATTGATTGTAAAGCTGCCAAAGATGTTTTACAAAAAGATGTTCAAAATTTAGTTTCAAAACACATTTTTGCCAGATGGCAAAGTTTATTAAGTTGTTTTGATTTTGACATTGAATATTTGAAAGGAGAAAATAATTTTATCCCTGATTTCTTAACCAGGGAATTTTTACAAGGATCACCTCCCGAATGACAACCAGGTCCCGTGGTGGATCCTCCTCTCGAGGAGGAATACCTCCTTCTCCTTCCAAATCCAAAGAATTAACCCTAGATGACTTTGCCCCATCAGCGGCTCAAATAACCAAAACCAATTTCCCAAATTTACCAAAAAGCCCAGCTACAAATAACCCATCTACCTCCAATAGGTTTAGCCCATTAACCCCAGAGACTCTAGCCCATCTAAATGCCTCTGTTGAAAAGGCTACCCGTGAGCCTCTACTATTCAAGACAAAGTCTCAATGTTATAAAATAACTGTTACGGAAGTAGAATATGGTAATCTTGACTTAACTCCTTGGGATATGCTTCAACAAATAATCCCAAAAGGACATGGATGGGGTCCCTCAAGTTACAAGAAAGACTTACAGTTCTATCAATTCATCCTTATCGAGACACAGTCAATAAAACTCGAAGAAAAAACTAATGATAATAATCCTGGAGTCATTGCATATTCCACATGCAAGATATTTAAAGTCTTGACTCTAACCGATTGGGGTCAAGAACCACAAAAGCACAAAAGGTTCTCTAGGATATATGATCCTCCAGTTTACAATTACTTTGATTATATCGCCGCTTGGGATATGGTTCTCCAACAACCCAATCCTAGGCATTCATGGTACTTTAATTTCCTTAATAACCAAACCCGATTTCCGCATTGGTTTATGGAATGGTTTTGGCATTTTGGCCTGTCAGCCGAAATCCTGCCCAACTCCATTTTTGCAATTTATGAGGAGTACAAAAAATTAACTCCTACAATTCCGGTTTACAGCAAGTTACTTCATTTCTGTGCCCAATTCGGCATAGCCTGGTTACTTAAATTCAACTTTGAATACCATCAGCATCTCCCCGAACCATTTCCAAAATACATTTGCTCAAATAATATTGTATCTTGGTGGCAACGGTTCAATAATAATGTTGTGGTCACAAAATTCAGTACTTGGAAGAGAACCCGATCAAATAAATCAGTTAGTTCTATTCCTCGGTCCCCAGCTCAGAAATTAAAAGAAGTATGCAATCCTTCAGAAGAACCATTAATTGCATCTCCTTTCTCAGTAAACATCAGTGCTGCCTCTCCAACTGAGTACAAAAAGCTACTATTAGAAGCTTTATCCTCAATAGACTCAGATGAAGACGAAGCTGATAAACAATCCTCCCATGGATCGGATTATAATCCTTATCTGGAAAATCATGATCCAGACGAAGGATTCTTTGATTAAAGACTCAATAAAGAAGTTTTGTCGCTTTGTGCCGACAGATTTAGCACTGGCCGACAACGTCTTTCAATCACTCACATTAAAGGAGTTTCGACTTTATTAAAGTAGTTTGTTTTGTTGTGCCGACACTGACTTATGGCCGACATATCCACATGGCTACAGTTAAAATTAAGTCGAAGTCAAAAGTTCAACAGTCCTTACTTTTGCGGATTCCAAACGCATTCAAGTCCGCTCGAAGGCTTCTCCCCTCTATTTAAGAAGACCATCGAGGAAGTGAAGACTCAGAGCTTTGATACCCACCTTGTACTAATTCACTTGTTTTGTAACTTGTAGTTTGATTTTCGATTTCAAAGAAAGCTGCTTCAGCTACTGTCTGTAAGTACTATAGTTCTACCATAGTGTGTTCATTTATGTGCTTGTGAATTATCAGTTTAAAATAAAGAGATTTTCATATACACTGGTTTCTGTTACTCTGTTACAACTATTTTCACTCTATTTATCTTAATCACTACTTGAGATGATCCACAGTGGCATTCTATATATATATATATATATATATATGAGTGGCGCCACTACTTTTTTTTTTCGTTTTTTTTTTCAGTCAATCGAGACCTGTCAGGTGGCGGGTCAAAGTCAATGGTATCGGTCAAACCGGCACCACTAAAAGTCAAAAAAAAATTTATTTTATTTAAAAATAGGTTAGTTTGGTAAATAGTTTCAAAAATAGGTTATTTTGATAAATAATTTCTAAAAGTGGGTCAGTTTGGTCAAAAAGCCGCAAGAATGCTTAAATTGTTACAAAGAGAATTCGCCAAAATATCACTACACAGGATTACAGGAATCTCTCATACGTTGTCGTTTTGGCCGTGTTAAACAGCCACGCTCGTTTCTTCTGAATGAGAAACACGGTGTCTGTTCAAGAAATAAAGAGTGAACACAATTTGTGTGTGGTCGACGACAATGGCAACTGAGCTACAGAGCAGTGGAATGCTATCTAGAGAACAGCTTTTCCATCTTTTTGATCGTTTTAGTTTCCTTACTTCCCAACCTGGTGCTTTGTTTTGTTTCCCAGTTGCTTGTTTTCTTTTGGTTGATTGATTCTCCAACCCCTTTTGATTTTTCTTTTCTTTTTTTGAATTTGGTCGTGTTTATAATTTTCAGACGTGAAGAAAAGGATTGCAGACGCTGTAGAGGATAAGCAGGTAAATTTCTTTCAGACATTTCTGTTTTTTTTTTTTTTAAATTATTTTGTTGTTCGTTTTACTTTTACCCGTTTAGTCATGTCTTAAAATTCGGTATAAAATGTACAGCTTGTCTTAAGTGTAAAATGATTTAGCTATTCAAGGTATTATATATCTCAGAATGCCCTTGATTTTAGGAATTAATGGTTTTGTGAAGAACAAAATTTATGGGATGTAATAAGCCAATTTTATAAGCTCATCCAAACACTATTCTTAAGTGCTTATATTATAAGATAAGCCTAATGAGCTTAAACAAGCTTTCCCAAACAGCACCTTAGACTTTGATTCTTCCTTTGATTTGAATTCCCTGAAATGACAGCTGAGCTGATTAACTAGAATCATCGTTTGTGCTTCTTGAGCTAATTTTATAATTGGAATACAAGTGTTCTTGGACTAAATGGTGCATTGTATGAAATGTTTGATCCTTTTGGCTAGTATGGTGTGTCTCTATGTGTTGGGCTTTAATTTTATACATACGTATTTGAATGCTGGATATATTAAATAAAAGTTCAAGTTGGTTTCCCGTTATACTTTTATCTCTTTGATTTTATGTGATAAAAAAGTGAATATGTAATGCATTATGCTTTTTCGCTGTCATTTTCTGGAATTCATAACTGATGATCAGGAAGCTGTTGCTGTGACCACTGCAATAGAGGAAGAGATACTTTTAGAGATGGGTGTTGGTATGTTTCATTGTGATATATCTTTCGTTGTTATCAGCATTAATGCAGTCATGATATTATTTATGTAAACTCAGCTCTGCTGCAGACTGCGCAGCACCACCAATGCCACCATCGGATATAAATGCCTGCCTGCCTCACGATGCTTTCCAGCTTGAATGTGTATTATTTTCCCTACTTGTGCAAACCATTACCACCCTACACCTTGCGGAGTTGTGGGATATCCACTTGTTAGTAACGAAAGACAAAGTGTTATGTACTTCAAAAATTGATCACAGTAAGAGCAGCAAAACCAGAGCATTGATGAAAAAGACTTTTGATTATTCTCTCCAGACTTGTAGATTCTGGATTGTTGGGATTGAAAACATAAGAAAAGGAAATAACACAAGCCTAGAGAGAGGCCTACCCCAAAACCCAGAACCAGTTTTCACAATTTTTCTCTACTACCTCTTCACTCCTATACTGCCTTTTTAAAAGCCTTCCTCCTCCCATTCTGCCCTGACTTTCCTTTAATTCGATAGTCTCATTATTCTCAGATTAGTCTGTAATTAGTACTTTGTCAGTCCCTATGTCATTAATGGATCCTTCATTCCCCTTGATCTCTTAGTGCCATGCTTCAATTTCCTCGAATAAGTTTGAGTTATGGACTTAACAGAAAGGAAAATCGTATAAATAATGAATTAATTCATGTTGGGCTCCTAGTAGTCAATTATGTATGTTTCTTGTTCTTGGTCCTTGAGATGAAAGTCAGATGATACTAGATACAGGATGGTTGATACGTATACGTCACCATGCCATACATGCCAATGCAGATAAAATTTTATGATTTATCTGTCAGAAATAATGTTGGGACTTGGAGGTATAGTTTGGAGAGAATCAGGAAATAAAGGTTATTATTCTGTCATTCTTCAGCATTTGGTTTCCTTTCTGCAAAGTCCCTGGTTCTCTTCTCTTAAATAAAGCTTTCAAATTCTGCAGTGCTTACATTTGATAGGGATGGCATTTAGCCTTTTTAGGTTTTTAATTAAATATTTTATATTTTAATATTGTACTTTAAATTTCTTTTCCCTTCACTTTAGTTTAGGATAGTAGTGGGGGATACTTAGGCATTTTGATACAAGGATTCATTGTAAATCTGTTTTATCATCTAACCTATCTTGAATAGCAATTTATTCTGAAACTTAGTTATCAAAAGAATGCAGTCATGCTTGTGAATAAATCAGTTTTTTATTTTTAGGCTTTTATCATTATATTGAGTCTATCTTCTGTTTGATATGACTGTTGAAATTATTTTTCCATTATTATTACTACAACAGATCCAAGATTTGGTATTTCATGCCTGGGAAAAGTCAGTACTGCATATGAGAATGACCGGGATTTGGTGATTCACTTTTATAAATTCCTTGCAAAGTAAGTACTAAGTACTATCCTGTTAACATTTTCTCTTCAATTATGAGAAGGCTATTTAAAAAGTGGCATTCCATGCCGATGTCTTGTCTTTCTTTTGAGTTGTAATGGACTAGCTTAATATTTCTGCAATATTTGAGTGGACAACCATTACTCCCTATGAAACTACAGAAACCAGTGTGGTTTAGAATTAGTATTAAATGTTTTTATTTATGCCCAGGGTTTTCATTAAGTTAAGAGATTCTGACAATGTTAATTTGCTGTACTCTTTTATGATTATCTTATACCCATTTTAGTTGTTACAATGTTATGGAAAGCCTGTTTTTCTGATTCTTTGCATGCTTTTTCTTTTGTTCTTACACAAAAAAGTGAGGTTGTCTTTTGGAACACCATTCTGGAAGTCTTATAGCTACTGTAAAAGGTAATTGGTTAAGTAATGCAAACTGGCCTTATAGTTTGAAATTACAGAGAAGAGATGGCCTGCGATGAAGCAGAGCTTGGACAAGAAGAATTTATGGAAAAAATACTCAATCAACAGAAGTTACAGGAACAGGTAAAATGTATTAATTTCTGATGAAGATTTTGGTACTTGTGTACACTAATAACATAGAGAAAGTAAATCTTTACAGCAACTAGAGATGCTGAAGCACATGCGCAAGTTTCACTTGGATGATCAGTGTGCCATTCTTGAGAAGGTAAAGTCTGGTCTCCAAAGTACAGGGAGATTTATTTTTAATCATGTTACCAATATAATGTGATAGTTAACAAACCATGAATTTTATTGCAGTCTTTTTTTTTTAAACTAAATTGTTAACTGCACTGCCTGCACATAACAATTTTGTTGCTTTGAATTTGGTTTTGGTGCATCTAATGGTTTTACAAGTACTGGTGTGAATGGATCTAACAATTTTGCTTGAATGTAAGCACGATTGCTAATAGGACAAAGAGTCCATTTAGGCACTTATAAGCAGTCTGCTAACATTAGTTCTTTCAGCTTTCATAGTTAAATTATTTAGGCTTAATTGCACTTTTGGTCCCTCAAGTATCACGATTGTGCGATTTTGGTCCCTCATGTTTCAATTGCGACAATTGGGTCCCTCAGGTATTGCGATTGTGCAATTTTAGTTCCTCAGATTCCAATTGCGCCAATTGGGCCCCCCAAGTATTACGATTGTGCAATTCTGATCCTCCGGATATCATAATTGTACAAATTTTAATTTTAATGTTAGTAGCCTATGTGGCACACGTGGGACTGATTTGACACTTAGTGAGACCAGTTTGGTAGCTTACATAACATTCCTATATGTTAATTAAAGTGTGTGAAGTGTAAATAATGCCATATTGGAATGTCATGTAAGTTGCCAAGCCGATCTCACTAAGTGCCAAATCAGTCCCACGTGTGTCACATAGGCTACTGACATTTAAAATTGCATAATTGTATCCGGAGGATCAAAATTGCACAATCGTGATACCCGATTCACACCATTGGAACCCTAGGGACTAAAATTGCACAATCGCAATACCCGGGGGACCCAGTTGTCGCAATTGAAACATTGAGGGGCCAAAATTGCACAATCGTGATTTTTAGGAGGCCAAAAGTGCAATTAAGCCAATTATTTATTACATGACCAAATTTCTTGTCAAATGATTAATCTCCTTGGTTGTTGATTGGTCAATTGTCAGTTTGTATTGATCCCTGTATTAAAAAATTCTGTAGTAAATGTTCCAACTTGGTTTGGTTTAGTTTACCCATAGCTTGGCTGCTTGCTGCTTGACACTATCACAAAGTTGTCTCCATGGTAACTATAATGGTATTAATGGAAAATGAAATCATTAGATGAATTTGGCTTTTTGTTCTGTCAGTTACACCAGCAGATGGAAAATGGCAATTATGAAAGTGAGACATCCATTTTGTCAGCTGAGCAGATCGAAGAGATTGTTCAAAGGAAGGTGTCCCCTGTGTTTATGCCAAGGTAGACCCAGTAGCCTGCCTTCTCAAGGACCCTTTCTTTAAATTATGTTGAGAGATATATTTTGGTTCAAGTATGTAGCTACTACATGATGCCTATTTTGTTTGGTCAATTCCACGATTCATGAGATGTATTATTTACTCACTTCATTTAGCTGCCACTCACTACATTGCTGAATTTTCTTTCCTATATGGGAGCCGCTGCAGAGGTTAAAATTTGAGTGAACACTCTTTTTGGTTCTAATCTCTTCTTTTCTAATTTGGTCCTATTTTTTTTTTTTTTTTCAAGGCTTATATTCTCACATCTTTTGAACCACTTTTTTACTTATTTAATGATATGTATCAATTTATGACTAACCACATATATTACATGGTTTTTTTTTTTTTTGACTCATATATTACATGGCTAATGGATTAATTATTAACCACAAATATACTCATTAAACTTACATGTCATTAATAAGGTGTAAAAAATTAGTATGGTGATAACTTTTGAAGTTATTTTAATTAAGAACTAAGTTCAAAGGAATTTCAGTACTGCTATTTCTTTCTTTGTTTTTTTGTTTTTTGGTGCTTTCAGTATTGTTCTTTCGTCCAGTAGTCACTAACGTGATTAAATGGAGATGCAGACATGTCATATTTTATTTTTGGCAATGGAAAACTTTTCTTCAGCATAAACTAAAAGGATACCATGTGTCTTTTTTTTTTTTTTTAATTTTTTTTTTTTATGTATTCTTGAGTGGTAACGGGCTAAAATCCCTTAAGCAATTCGTCATGGGTTCAATCCTTAACTGTAGCATATGAAAAAATATCTGGTTGGGAGATATCAACCTTTCATTATATATCGTTGACCTAGTTTCATTATATATCTTATTATTAATTTCTTTAATTTAGTTAAATATAATTTTTCTTGCTTGAGGCTAAACGTCACTACAACACATTTTGCTTGCCTCGTTTAGATTGTTTTTCGCCAACCCATGGCGCAATCGTTTTTGCTATTTCCAGGTGGAATGTGCAGATGGTAATGATGTTATAAATCTGGGAAATGTACTCAATCTTTTTTCTTCAATATGATGATTTGTTTTAGAAATAAGTTTAATATTTAATTTAGAGTAAATTGCACAACCCTCCTTAAGTTTTGATGAAATAACAACAAACCCATTTTTGTGTAAAAATAACACTCCACCCCACTTGACTCTTTAACTAATGTGGGAGTTCAATTATGCTAAAAGAACTCATTAATTAAAGGGTCAAATGGGGTGGAATCTTTTACTCAAAAATGGGGTTGGCTGTCATTTCATCAAAACTCAAGGAGGATTAGTATATTTACTCTTTAATTTATTTAATAAGATATAAATTATAGTTTTTTTTTATGAGGATATTAAATATAGTTTTCTTTTTACGAGGATATAAAACATAGTTAAAATTAGGTTTTAATGAATAATTTAATGGACTATAGAGTGTGTTTAGGAAAGCTGGAAAAAAAAGATTATGCTGATAATCAATATTTGTATAATCGATTATTGTGATAATCGATTATAATCAGCATCTGTTTTTGTTTGGGTCTGTTTGCTGAAAAGCGGTTTTAAGATAATCTATTTCGTTTGGGTGATGCAAAAAGAATCACTTTTATATAATAAATTACGAAAAAGGGTATGAAGTTATTTGTATAATTTAATAATATTTATTTATAAGTTAGTTTTGTAGGGGTAAACATGGAAGAGAGTTTTGAGAATGAAAAATAATCAAATCACAACAATCTTAAGCTAGAAAAAACTAGATGGCATAAAACAGCTTTTTTTCTCTAAAAAAAGATTTTTTTATAAATTTAAGCAAAATGTCAAACATGATAGATTATCTATGAAACAACTTTTAAGCTAAAAAACAGCTGAAACGTAGGATTATAATTTTTCCCAAACACACTCATATTGAGATTTCATAAAGATTTTAGGCTTGGATTTTGCAACATCACTACTCTGTTTGTGACTTTATATTAGTTGAATGGAAGGACCTAATGGGATAAATGGATAATTTGTATGCTTTAGGGATTAATTAGAAAAATTTTGAAATTTGCGGTAGTGATTTATAGAAGGGTCAAACTCTGAATGATTTGCATATTCCTTCCCCGATAAAGTTGATCGCGTGTGATCCATGTTATTTCAGATGGCTACTAATATTTTAACGGCGTAGAAGACGGCATCAAGTTGAGATGGCCGAGTTGGTCTAAGGCGCCAGATTAAGGTTCTGGTCCGAAAGGGCGTGGGTTCAAATCCCACTCTCAACAATATCAAATTTTCGTTCTCTTAAATTTTGAAAAAGCGGGCTGAGTTTATTGTCCAACCCAAATAGTAGGTCTTCTGGGCTAAGTCCAGGCTAACAGTTATTTATTTGTTTTTGACAAGAAGTCCAGGCTAACAGTTCGGATACTAGTTAAAAAGCAGAATATAATAGAATCATGATACAAATTGGGGTTTGAGCCACAAATCAAACAAATGTTGAACTGAATTCGGTAGGAAGTGTTCTTTGAATCATTTCTCTTTCTTTTGTTTTTGGTTGAAATTCTTTGAATCATTTCGAATGTAGACTTAGCGCATAGGTGGTTCCCTACATCTTTAGATGTGAGATTAACTCTGTTTGGGATACTGAGTTTGCCCCAAGAAAGACAAAAGATATTGGAATTGTCATGTGGCAGTATGACATTAACACATATAGAGAAGGAACATTAAAATAAAATATGATGTCGGAGAAATATAATGAAAATTAAATATGACAAAGATAAGGTTAAAATATTCTTATGGTTTTATTAAGTTATTTTTAAATTCATTTTGATCTTTCAACTTTATAAATATTCATTTCGGTCTCTTATGTATGAAATATTACACATTTTGATCCCCTTCGTTACATTCATCTGTGATGACGTTAACAACGTTCTACGTTGAGGGACCAAAATGAATCTACTTAAAATATAAAAAGATCACATCAGCTATTGTTAATGGCCACGAGGATGCCGTTAACGATGTTATAAACGGATGTGATGAAATGGATCAAAATATGTAATGTTTCATACATAAGGGATCAAAATGAGTCTTTTTAAAATTGATGGATCAAAAGAATATTTTAGCCAAAAAAATAAATAATAAATAAAGATATATTGCAATAAAATATAAGAGCAAAAGTGAAAAAGGATGAGGCGGGTATTCGCTCTCTTTAAAGTGATTCGCGACACCAATAGTAAGTTTTGGCACGTTTATCTCAGGATACAACAACCCAACTATCATTGATTTAGCCTTCATTTCCTGCACAATATAGTATATAGATAGAGGGAGAGTTTACCTCCCAACACCTTTATATTGTCCAAGAGAAATTATGTTAGTGTTACAAATTGAAAAGAAAATGGGGATAACAAGGAAATAGATATATGGACTCAAAGACTAGTTTTTCAAGAACTAGCTATGATCTTTATATTGATATAATTAAGTATCTACAAGAGTAAAACCTAATAGTCCTATTTATAGAGATAAATGTACTACTAATTATGGACCAAATTAAGAGACATAAATAGTGAGTAAATACGGGGATATGGTAAATATATTATGTGATATCAAATTAATGTAGTCATCCACAAATTTGCATATTTATAACAGTTAGAATATTTTAGTGTTTAATAATGTAATATAGAGTGTATATATGCTTGATACTTGTGAAATTTTTTAGAAGTTAGTTTGTAATGGTATATTCTATGGTACCTGAAAAATTCATAGGGTTTTAGATCCTTCTTATGTGACCCAATCAAAATGTGACAATTCATTTAAATGTTGCATACTATAGTATAACTTATGTTACTTGACTATTTTACTAAAAAGCCCATATAAATTTTTTTATTTTAATTTTATACCCAAAAGAATTTTTTGCAAACATAAAATTTTAACACTTAATCACTTTGAATCCCTTAAGTTTTGTTGTTGTTGTTGTTGTTGTTGAAAATTATGCCCAAATCAGGGAAAGATATAAACTCATTTACATCTAATAGCGACACTTGCATGACTTGCACAAGTGGATGCTTATATTGGCTAAGGCCCTACCTATTTGTTAACACGTAATACTATCTCAGCTTCTTGGAAAACATGACGAACCTGCACCTCCCAATTAGAAGTTAATTAGTAACTTTCTAATCTATCCATTAGATTTCACCTAATAGCACTTCCTGAGGCCTCACCTTTTATGCTCCTAACCACCACTTCAGAGTCCATACGAAACTCTACTGGAGTAAAACTCCACAGTTGCTAATCGAAACCTCTCAAAATCTCCCCAAAGCTCAGCTAAGTAGACAGCTTCTATGAGTGACTTCGACAAGTCGTTCACCGTGACAGAGTCCCTTTTTGAAATAAAAATTTATTTTCTGGTCCCTGTGTGTAATTTTCAGTCCCACAACTTAGTTTTCCTCGAATTCTCCTGCAGTGGCGACGTCGACTCCGCCATCCTCGATGGCGTCTCCGTCTCCTTCCACATCGCCCCCAAGGTCGACTTCGACTTCCTCTTTCCCTTCCCCATTCGGGTTTTACTCCCCTTCCACCAGTTTTGTTTTATGATCTCCATCCCTATTCTCCTCTTCCTATGCCTCCGCCGCCACCTCCCCTAGCTCCGCAGCTTCGCCTTCTCCTTCACTTCTCCTTCCTCCTCCTCTTCTTCTTCCACCTCTCTTGTGACACCCTAAACTGGGGCGTCACTTTTGTTACCCGTTGAGGAAAAATAAAATAAAAGAATTAAATTACTGGTTGCTTCCGGTAAAATATATTTTCTTAATAAATAAGTAGCCTCAAAATGGTGGTATATATATATATATATTTTTTAAAAGGGACAAAAGAAACAAAGGTAATTGATGAATACTCAGAACATGAAATGTAAACATCATATATATATAATCTATCCCAGTGGGATTCAGAGTCTAGTACAGAAACTAGGGCCTGATCAGGATGGCCATTAATGACAGAATTACAGAACATAATGTTAACAACTGTAAAATAAGTAAAGCAAAATAGGGGGAGGGTCCAGAACCACGCATCAAAAGGGTGGCTCTAAGAAGCCAAAATACAGTCGGACCGAGACAGACTACTCACAAAATCATACACCCCTAAGCTGGTCACTGCTAACAAGTAGAAGGAAGACTCGCCATGAATACTCCCACAAGAAGAAATCCCAGGTGATGGGTCCACGACATCTCCGCCCTCATCAGGAGAGTTGGAATCATCAAAATCCGGATCGTCATCAAGTACGTACTCCGGTAACTCATCAAGATCGTCGTCGTGATCTAAGACATGGTATACGGGCTCCTCCTCCGGGCCCTCCTCAATTGGTGAAGCCGGCTCGACTCCAGGTAAGGGTACCCCTAGAGGTGGGTGTATATGTTGCTGTCCATTCATCTGTAGCACGTGTAAGTAGTACCAAGGTGGTGGGAGAGCAATCCTCCTCGTCTCAACTGTCTGAACTCTGCGGTATGGTTCGCCCTCGGCATTATTCTCCAGCGTGGTTATCGGTCCATGATAGGTAGCCGATGTAGATTCGGGGTGAATCTGCCACGCCCCCGCATTCCCCGCATCATCGAAGATCTCAGTCTTCAATTCCGACGGTACCAATGGGATGTTCGGATCCATCTAAAACAGATATACAACGATGTCGAAAAGCAAAGAGAAATAACAAGAAGATATGCAAGAGTGAGATACCAATATATGGATAGATTACACTAACCACATGCATGATACATGCATCACATCAACATATTAACATTTACCAAATATTTATAGATACAACAACAAGTATTATATCAATGGATGTCATATCCACACAATCAGTTTTTTTAAAAAATATGCATGACACTTCAATATTCCGGCTCTATAAACTTAATCTCATGAGATCCCTTCATCTTTCTAAGAGTTGATCAAAACTCAAAGCCCCCACTTGGGCATCACCGTCGTGACTAAAGTCCCTGTTTGGACATCACCGAAGTGACTAAAAAGTCCCTGCTAGGACATCACCGAAGTGACCAATAGCCCCTGCTTGGGCATCACCGAAGTGACTAAAATATGAGGCTTGTCTGCCTAAATGCATGAATAAAACATTCGTTCAGGAGGTTTTTTTTGTGTTCAATCTCATTCATTGTCGAAGCTCAAAACTAACGACCATTCATAAATTTTCATTACTCAATTATCAACACAGGACACGTGGTCCGAGTGCTCAATCACAACACCTAAGACCGATGCCTCAGTCAAGGTTTGTGGTCATAGAAAAGATTTACCATCTTATTTCAGCATGATTAGGACTCTTAGTCCACAACAACGAAATTAGGACACTTCATCCATAATAACGAGATTAGGACTCTTAGCCCACAACATCATGATTAGGACTCTTAACACGAATCAAAGATCAACGTGCACCTTACAGAATACTAGAAGCGACATCTCGCGAACTAGATTCGATTTCACCTGTTCTTACTTTTCGTTCAGTGAAAATCAAATACCAACATAAAACCTCAGTAACCTATCCAAGTTACCGGAAATAATTTCGAAAGTATTTCTTTACAGGAAATCTTTTCATTTGGAAAATCATTTGTAAACTATTATAAGAAATCCATTTTCTCTTGAAATCTTTTTCTTAAAAACATCTCTATTCATGGTCAAATATTTTCCAAGGCTTTTCCCTCCGTAAAACACATATTTTTCTAAAGGACATTTTAAAATGAACATCATTACTTTCAAAGTTCTCTTTGAAGCTTATTTAGGCTTTTAATCATATGATTAGTTGAGCACCGACTAACGTCAGGCTTTTCAGACATCAGTCAATATCATCATAATCTCAGTCAACAATATAACAGTTAATATCAGTTCATAACATATATAATTCACAACACTTTAAATCAAGTAAGGATCAACTTCAAACAGTTATCACAACATTTCAAGTATACAAATCATTCAAACTTTGATTTCATATAATAACAATATTCAAATAAATCAAGTAAACCACATACACATATGCACATAGCTATTGAATATCCCTCAGGCTGTCCCCTCTTACCTTTTGTGAAGGTAAAGGTACGTGATGCTTGAGGAAGTGTACTACGAATGTCCTCGTCTACTCCGCGACGTAAGTCTACGTTTATGAATACAAAAGCACAAGTTAAAAATTAACCAAGAACACTAAACCAAGAAGGTATAGGTTCAGCCATGGCATGAAATAGGGTTAGAGGTTTTCAAACAAGAATACAACTCATGGATTAATGATCCTTAAGTGTTAGGAGTTCATAACCAACGTTCACTTCACAAAGATAGAACAAAAATCCCACTAAATCCATGCTTAGGGTTTCGGCCTCTTTAATATAAGTAGGATAGAAATTTCCAACCCTTCTAAGCTCTTAGATTTAGTGTTAAAAGGTATCAAGAAGTCTAAATTCATAATCATATTGAAAAATGAAACAAAACAACCTAGGTCCACAACCATCATAGGATAAATAGGCTAGACATCTTTAAACTTTCCAATCTCTTAGACTTAGTATCCAAATGTATTAAGGAGTTCAAGTCCAGGATCACATTGGAAAATGAAAACAAAACATCGTAGGTCCACAACCATCATAGGTTCGGCCATCATAGGATAACTAGGCTAGAAATCTTTAAACTTTCCAATCTTTTAGACTTAGCATCCAAATGTATTAAGGAGCTCAAATCCATGATCATTTTGGAAAATGAAAATAAAACATCCTAGGTCCACAACCAATGTAGGTTCGGCCTTCATAGGATAAGTAAGTTAGAACTCTTTAAACTTTCCAATCTCTTAGACTTAACATCCAAATGTATTAAGGAGCTCTAGTCCATGATCATTTTGGAAAATAAAAACAAAACATCCTAGGTCCACAACCAATGTAGGTTCGGCCTTCATAGGATAAATAGGCTAGAAATCTTTAAACTTTCCAATCTCTTAGACTTAGCATCCAAATGTATTAAGGAGCTCTAGTCCATGATCATTTTGGAAAAATGAAAACAAACCATCCTAGGCCACTAATACATAGTTTCGGCCTTCATAGGATAAATAGGCTAGAAATCTTTAAAATTTCCAATCTCTTAGACATAACATCCAAAGGTATTAAGGAGCTCAAGTCCATGATCATTTTGGAAAAATGAAAACAAAATCATCCTAGGCCACTAATACATAGTTTCGGCCATCCTTGGAAGAATAGGTTAGAGATGTTTGTTTGATACAAACTCTTAGAATATGAAAGTAGAGATTAATAGAAGTTCATAGAAATTGGTTTCAACTCAAACAGAGTTTCCTATGATCTAAATATTTTAGAAGTTAAAAGCTCAATAAAAACCACATAGTGTAAACTCATGAAATAAAGTAGAGAACTTGAAAAAGAAGAATATGAGAGTATTACCCTTGAAACTAGAAAGAAAAAGTATGAAAACTTGAAACTTGAAAGTAAATAAAAATGGAAACTTTAAGTGTTTGAAACTTGAAGTAAGAATGGAAAAGAAGAAGAAGGAAAATGAAATAGATGAAATGAAGTGGGTATTTATAGAGTGAGGGGGAAGAGAGTGGCGTGAAGAGGGGGGAGAGTGAGCTTGGAGAGCAAGTTTGGAGTTAAGGAGGTGTTTGGTTGGAAGAAGTGAAGAAAATGGGTTTTTGGATTAGAATATGATATAATTTGAAAAGTGTAATGTTGACACTTTTTGAGTGTGTCATAACCTTTGTCCATCACATCCCTCATGTAACTTCACTCCTTTGATGCTCCCTAATCTGCTCCATTTCGTATCCGGTTGCACTTCCGATCGTAATTTTTTTAACGTTTCGCCCGAATAAAATATTATATTTTATTTTCGAACGTAAATTTTCAAAATAACCTAACTTGAAGAATACATGATAAAAACACTAACCATTTCGTTCACGGGTCAAAATTAGGTTTTCTGCTCAGTAAACTTTTACTGTCAGTGAAAACGCAGACCGACTTCCATTTGAGTTTTCAACCAAACCTTTAACCGTGATTTTATACGGTAGGATAACACAAGAAAATGATTTTATTCTAATTAAAATCATCCTCTGGATTTTAATAAAAATAAATACATATAATTATGTATTTACTGATATAGAAAGACACAGAAACCGGGGCGTTACATCTCTCTTATCCACTCCCACCACCACCACTACCACTGCCCCTGTTCCCACCCCTCTGGAAGACCCCACCTCGCTGTGGGTCGCCGTTCACTCATCCCCTTTATTCTTGCTCCGATCGATATTCCTAAGACATTGGTTTGTTCCCTCGCTTGCTACTCCTCCTCCTCTACATAGATTTCTTGCCATCCCATTGCTGATTGTTCTTTAGGATCTTAGCATGTGAGGTGAAATCCTGCAATGATCAATTCCCATTTTTCAGATGGGGGAGAGGGGAAATTACTTCTTATTATTCTTTTCCTTCCATTTCATATTGGTTCTTATCTTTTTTCAGGATCTAAAACGTTGTTGAATGTGTTTTCTTCATTCGACTAAACAAAAGTTGAATGGGTGGGTCTTCTTTTAATTTCCCTTTTTGACTTATTTCCTCTACTCTACACAAACTTATCCATCTAATCCTTGAGATTTACACAAAAATGAGACTCTTTACGTTCAACTCGCCCTTGTTCTCCAACGGCTGGAGACTGGTTTTTAGGAGCTTTTGGAGGAGGGGAGGCCAACGCGATCGGGGTTGGAGAGGGGGAGAGGAAGAAAGAGAAAGAAAGGAAGGTATCAAAAATAAATTGTTTTTTTTTGTATATAAAGACCTTTAGATGCTCTCTCACGGTGAGCAACATGTCAACGTTGTTCACCCTAGAATTTTCCTAGCTAAGTAATAGGAATTAGTTCCTTAATTTTAGTAGAAAAAAGAATTTCATGTGAATTAGTAATTATGAAACATAGAGATATTATGTTTCTTAACACACTGTGTTTTCTTCTATAAAGGAAAGATGATCTCTTTTTTTTTTCTTCCTGAATTATTTCACCTTCATTTCTGCAACACTTCATTCATTTCAAACAAACTTGTATCTACTAATTTATTAAGGATGTGATTTCTAGATGAGTTGTTTATAAGGAGTTTATTTGTTTAGTTGGAAACTAGCGGTATACCCGTGCATTCGTACGGGGTGCGCTGAATTGGTTACTATAATTTTTTCAAAGTAAAATTGAAAATTAATTATTTTTTTTTACCTACAAAATAATTGAATAAAGTAAATTACATACTAATATTGACACAGTTATACAACACAGGAGATCATATCTTTGTTTTATCCATTCAAATTGAGGACTTATCAAAAACACAATCCGAGAATAAATCCTATAAGGCTCATCACCAATATGAGCAAAATTGTCCACTTGTTGGAGAATTCCCAATGTTTTCTTACAGTGATCAAAAAGGTGAAAAATGTTACGAACTGCACATAAAAAGAAAATCTTGATTATCAGTAGTTTTCTTTGAGTGCACAATCTTTCATTTTGAGATACACACAACACAAAATAAGAAATTTAATATGCACCTTGTTATCATATATAGACCAATTAGTGATGAGTTCCGATAATATTGTAGTATCATTAAACTGGGAACTTAATTTGCAAAAGTTATGCCTTTAAATAACAAATAAATAAATGAACACATGTTATCTAACAACATTGTGTGTCACCTTCAACTAAACTATAAATTCATTGCATATTTCACAATTATGTTCAGCACTATAGGACCTCCTTGCATGTGTGTCACCTTTAGCTAAATTATGTTGTAAATATGTCTTTTTGATAGGCACCACCCATTGTGCTGCAATTGCATCACACATAGAAGCATAAATATATAAATTGCCATTGAAATGTCAAACTACTGTGATTTTAATATTTATACACAAGTGAAGGTTATGGTGCACCACCCACCAAAATGGTGCAGTGGTGTACCATCCAAGTGGCACTTTATGATCCAATTGTTTTGCCAAGTGGATCAGTTTGACTTTTCAACTCATTTATACTTTTCCCTGGTCAAAGTTGAAATGTATTTTCGTATATACTGGTGTCAAAATACAAGCCTTAATAATGGACATACTACAGTTAAAGCAAAACACTTCTATGAGTTTTCTCCCTCAAATGTATTCTCCGGCCCTTACTCCCCCTCCATATCCGCCGCCACTGCCAAATCCACCGTCGCAATCACTACCTTCGACGCCTCCGCCTGCCTCTCATTCGCCGCTGCCCTGACCTCGTCGACCGATCCATTATCGTGGACGTCGACGGCACCGAAAGCGCCTTCCACACCAGATCTGTCGGATCGACGACATCGAAACGTGGCGGATCTAGATCGACAACGTTGAAACATGGCGGATCTGTCAATGTCGACGATGTCGAAACCGTCTTCCACACCAAATCTGTGGAAGTTATTGAACACCGATTGAGAAGAACATAGCTTGAAATTCATGCTCCTTTTCCTCTGTTTCCTTTGTTCTGTTTTGTTTGTCTCATCTTGATACACATGACTCGTATTCTTGTTACTGGGTTACCATTTCATGGAGGAGGAGGTGGTGTGGTGTGGCAGAGTGATGGGATGTTTTGTTTTGATTTGATATTTTATTTTTTAACTCTTGTAAAAATGTTGTGTTCATCGTTGTTGGGTTTGGGGTTGGAAACCCAGGTTACACTTTTCATGATCAATTTTTTTTTAACTCCTAATCTCCTATAATCCCATCTTAATTATCAATTCATTTTAAATACTTAATAAAAATAAAAATACCAGACAAATACATATACATCTTTGACTACAAAAATTTGTTGAAAAGTCAAGCACACTTTCACTAATACACTTGGCAAAATAAGTGGATCATAATATGACACTTGGGTGGTGCACCACTACACCACTTTGGTGGGTGGTGCACCTTAGATGAAACCCATTTTTTATACTACATTGTTTATGTGACAAAAATATTGATAAATGATAATTGGTGTTGTCTAAGGTGCACCACTCACCAAAGTGGTGCAGTGGTGCACCACCCAAGTGTCAATACTTGTGCCAATTAATTTGACACTTGGGTTTATTTGACTTTTCTTGGTCAAATTGTATGGGTATCAGTCAAAGTGACTCTTGTCTTGGTATTTGCATATATGGTGCTCTCTTTTTTCCCCCTCTTATTATGTTCTTCTTCCATCTCAAGCCAGAAAAGCTGGTTAGTGCTCACTCCAGAAGAACACTCAATGCAAATAAAATTAGAACAATGCTCAGTCCAGAAGAATACTCAAGAACATTAAGAAAAAATCATTCATTCTTCCAAAATTCAACTGATAAAATGAATACAAATCTTACAAGTTCAGATCAACATGAAAAGGAAAACTTTACTCACAATATAAATGGTTTGCAAATTTCAGCCCTTATTCATATGTAAAAAGATGAAAACAAAGAGAAAGATTATCCCTCTCTATGTCAAGGGCTATTCATTTCCAGATCTCCCTTCCTTCTTGCTAGTGACTTCTCCGCCTATCCCTCTGTTTTTATATTTCTCTCTCTACGTGCTTTGTCTCTACCTCTGTTCGTTTTGCGTTGGTTATTTTAGGGTTTGAATCCCACTCTTTGCTCTCCGTATGCCAAAGAATCAAGGAACCACCATTACATTCAGAAATTTGAGAAGCACTTGTGCGATCTGGTCCGAAATGGGGAGGGAAGAGATGTTAACGGTGCGGTGACTTCGGCAGGGGTGCGATGGTGAGGTGCGGCGACGGCGGCAAGGGGTGTGATGGCAACGTGCGGCGAATCGTGAACCCTCCTTCAATGACAGATCCACAGCTTCTTCTTTTCGGATCTACTATTTTGTGAACCCTCCCTTTTTCATTTTTATTTGCCGTTTGGAAGCTTGAAAGTTTGTGATTTTATTTGCGAGATCTTGTATAAAGCTGCAATCTTGAAACATGACGGCGACGGTGAAGCTCAGATAGCGGGCAACGGTGATTCGTGGGATGACGGAAGGCGGTTACTTACGAACGGCGGACGACGACGGCGAACGTGGACCGTGTGCTGACTTGAAAGGAGGAGGAGGAGGGTTGCTGTAAACAAATTTTCTATTAATTAATTAAAATAAAATAAAAAGGGTACTTAAGCAAATACAATAATACAATACCTTTTCTTACAAATACAACAAAATAAAATATGCTTTGACTATTTGATGAAAGGAGTGAATGGTTGAAAAGTCTACTTAGCCAAGTGTCAAATTGATTGGCCCAAGTGTTGCCACTTGGGTGGTGCACCACTGCACCACTTTAGTGGGTGGTGCACCATATCCTTCACCATGATAATTGAAAAATAACGTAAGTGAACACTACCCCCGTTAAACTCGTGACATGTTTTAGCTTGAAGGCACTGCAGGATACACCGAAGCAGCCCATTACCTTAGATGTTTTGAATGTCCCAAACGGTAAAATATACCAAAAATATTCCATTAATGCTAGGTTGCACTATAAAAAAAAGATTTAAGCAACTCCAGAGAATTTAACTAATATAGGGATAGATGTGATTATAACACATAACAAGTAGAAACTAAAATTGTGTAAAATCTTTTTGGAAAGCAAGAAGTAATTAAGTTGATGAGTTACAGAAGTAGAAGTACGTAGTATATACAATACCTTGCAGCCAAACATGAGGAAGACTCCAAGAGGAGCCGGGATGATGGTGAGGACTATGTCTATGCATGTGGGTGTGCTCTCACTGCCCATTTTATTTGTTTCTTTTAAAGTAGCAAGACAGGAACTTCTGCAAAATTCAAATGGTGCACTTGGAATTTGAATATGCTATTGCTAACTATTAACTAACCGCTGAATGTGTTGTCGTGGTGGATGCTCATTTATAAGCCACATCAGGGAACAATCAATATACATGCACCACCATCTTCTATGAAGATATATTCATCAGTTTTAATATTGAACTATATATGACTTCATATTTGGACTTTATAATAACTTAACAATGCTTGCTTATTTTGTCAATTTGAACAATGCTTCCTTATTTTGTCTAAGAATTTTGTCAATTTCTACAAATATGCTAAAAACTACTCAATAGCCATTAAAACTGACATTAAACCTCAAAAGCTTACTATACATTAAAGGTGACCTTGACGCGTTCACAAAGGACTTTGGTGAGGAAGGTTAGTACTCATGGATTTCAGACCAAAGATCCATGCTGGTTTCGGCATTACAAAGATAAGAACAGAACTAAAAAACACTCAGCTCAATCATACACCTCGTGTGCAATCAAATTAATCAAACACCTCATTCAACCACACTTGAATGTTGGAACAACTAAGGGTAAATCTTTTTGAATCAAGTGACAGCAAAGGGTAAGTACTTTTTTTAATCATGGCAATTTCTCATGTAGACAGTAGACCTATATTGGAAATTGAAGAAGAAGGACAAATCTGCCCTCAAGAAGGACACGTGTCACAATATTAAGATGCGGTAAGTTGGGGATTTTGTTAGGCATTCATAAGTTTATAGATATATAGTAGAATAGTAGAATAGTATTATTCGACCTTCTTTGTACATTTGTTTTCTTTCTTACCTTCAAATTTCCTTTTCCTTTTCAGTTAGCCAGTTTTGTAAAAGGGTCTCTCATCCTCTCTATATTTTGGATATTTGAGTAATATTTTGAGTGTGGTAGATATAAGAAATTAAATTAAATTAAATAAAAATATGCAAAAACTATAAAAGCAACAAGATACATCACCAATTTACGTTATTGCAAACAAATGAGGTAATTTTGCACTTTGCAGAAACTTATGGATAAAAAAGACATGATATTATTTCTTAAATAGTTTCAATAAAAGATTTTTTTTTCAATACCTACATGAGATATCATTTCTATCATAAATGTGGGAATACTATCATATATTTTATACAAATTTAAATTTAAATATCATATATAAATATAAGACTAAAGACGTCCCTAAAAGATAATTTAATTTGGTCTGTAAAAAAATAAATTAATAATTTAATTTGGTCTCAAATTTACAAACACGAGACATGTTTGTCCCTCAATCTAGTTCCAAATCCGTTTACTTGCTTATGTATCCCGTTTAACCATCCTGCTTGACCAAATGGTGGTCATGTATGGCATGTGAATAATTTCCACTGTAAAAAAAAAATGGAAAATGAAAAACATGCTCAATTTTTCAAGTATATGGGTTTTAAAATTGCACATGTTTGTTCATTTTTCTTTGTTTTCCACGGTGAAAACATGTCATAAACTATACGAAACTATCAAAGAGCTGGACATGATGCTTGACGGGATATGTAGGCAAGTATATAAATGAGCATTGAAACGGGAAGGAGGGACCAACATGTCCCGCATTTATAAATTTGAGAAATCAAGTTGTTAATTAATTTTTTTCAGACACAAAAAATATATCCGTGATTCTTTTTAGAGACCAAATTGAATCTTTTATTCTAGATATAAATAAAGAATAGTCTTAACTCTGGAACTAAAATCTTACTAATAAAAAAACAGAATCTGATGGAAAAATATAAATATACAACTTATCATAATAATGAATATATCTTTCCTAATGCAATATTGTTGCTTAGCATTCTCATCTAACAAAATCCTTGAGTTGTATCACTAACATCAAATACAGGTGGGATAACAAAGTGCCAAAGCTTCCTAATGGCACCAACCCTGTATTTCATGCACAAAAACTCCTTAGCGTACTCCTGCTCAATCTTCCTATCCACGTCATGAAGAAACACGTGCGTCACACCCGACCTTTTCCTCCCACGCGCCATCACCGCGGCAGAATATATCACCGCCATCCTTCCCGGCGCCTTCGCAAAGTACCCTTTCGGCCCATCGATCATGATCACGTCCCAATCACGATCGTAAACCTCGTCCGGCAACTCGCTCAATGCCAGCGGGCACCTCCAGTTTCCCTTGAGGAGGTGGCTGTCGGCCGCCACGGCACCGCCCCAACAATCCTTCTTGTAGGAGGACAAGAGCGCGTCGGATTCGGAGACGCGCGTGGAGTAACTCACCGTTTGAGCGCGTAGGATTGGGAAGCGCTTGAGGGCAGAGAGGGTCCACTTGGGATCCTCCTCGAGGAACAGCGTGGTGCCACGTGGATTAAACGAGTCCCACATGAGCGAGTCTTGTCCTAATCCGAAGACTAGGAAGTTGCATGGCGCTAGGTATTGGAGGACGTCGTAGGGTTTCCGGATCTCGCCTATGGACTGCTGGGGAACCTTACGCGCCGTCGCGTAGTGGAGGATGGCAACGAGGGGGCTCGCGGTGGTGTCGAGCTCCGATGCGATGATGGCCGCATCCGCGGTGAATGGAATGGCGGGGGAGGTAGTGGAGCAGAAGTTTTTGGAGTCCAGGAGCGTCCGATGTAAGCAGTACATGAGGAGGAGGATGGCGGCGGCCGAGGCTATGAGGACGGAGAGGAGGCGTGGATTGGCGGAGTAGGGATTGTGAGGAGGCTGTTTTTTCTTGGGTTCCCTTCGATTGTGGGGTGGTTGGAATGACTTGAAGATCCAGGGTTGCATGTTTGTTGTGTAGTGTTTTGTTATAGGGTGTGGTTCGATGAGTGAATGAATGATTAATCTGTTTACGTTGTGGTTGAATGAATAGAGTGAAGGAATGTGATGGAGAAAAAATGCATGAAGATGGAGAGCGATGTTGTAGTGGGTCAAGCTAGACGTGGCAGTTCCTGGTTGATATAGTAGACTCATTGGTGTTTCTAAAATTAGCTTGATCTAGACATTGTCACCTTTAAGTTGTTTAATACTAATATGTGAACATGGCTTTTGTGTACTAGTTTTTCTTAGACAGGCTTAGGTTTGGAATGCTTTGGAATCCAGTGAATAAGTGAGCAAGAAGCTCTGGCTAACATATCTTTCTTCTCTCCCTCTAGTTCAATATGTATAAATTTAACCTTTTATTTAATAATTATGAATGTACAATATTCATTTTAACTTCTTCAACTTCTTTGTTTTTTTTAATAGGTTGGTCCTAATATTTGTTTTTTTTTGTTGTTAAAATAAGTTAGCCCTCACTTATTCAAGATTATCTAATATCTAATTTTCATCGTGTAACTATCTAATACTTTTTAAAGGACTTGTTTTTTTTTTTTTTTTTTTTCCTTTAAAGTTTTTAGATTATTCCTTCCCCTTTTTCTTTAGGTCCAAAAGCCAGTAACAATTTTTGTTTTATTCACTTTTACTGTGGGATGAATAATCTTCTTGTTTACTCCATTTCCCAGAGAACATGGATCTGCGATTTTATATAAACGAGATTTGCGGCAAAAGTTTATACTAACACTATTAAGGTTGGCTAAAGTAAGGTTGAATGAATAATTAAGAGCACCTGCATCCGTGCCTTTTGCGGAGTGATCAAACTGTTAAGAAGCGGTGCTTATTTTTTCTATCGATGGAGCAGGTGCTTAACTAGCATTCCAAAATTGATGAGTGCTTCCACATCCACTCGTTGCTTGTGATTTTTCTTCTAACTTTTGCATTTTTTTTTTATTGAAACATATTGAATTGCATTGTGTTGTAAGGATGTTGGTCACTAGTGAGATCGATTTAAGAACTTTTAGAAGTTGCCACGTTGGAGAGATGATATGCTTAAGCTGTAAAAAGTAAAAATGGGTGATGTGTAATGATAGGACTCATTTAAGAACTTTCAAGTTGGGTGCTGGAATAAAGATGCTCTAAGGGAGTGTTAACACTATCGTAAAAACAAAAGGGAGTGTTAACACTTAAAACATTCTTACCGGTACCATTTGCAAGCTTGATATTACTCGCCAAGACAAACATATGACAAGCTGAAACAGTGTCAAGAGATATCTTTAAAGTGTCAACTCTAATCACAAAGTGGCTATAAGTAAAGAGGTGAAAAGTTAACAATATAAGACCAACCAGAAGCTAGCAGTTTCCAAATCATGAGACATAATTGGGAAATTCACGTAAGTAGTGCAATTTAAATCCACAATTACGTGATTGGTGTACTTTTTAAAATATTTACGTAACTAGTGTAAGTCGTAACTGCGGGTGACAGAAAGATATTAAAAGTTGTATCTCATACTCACGACTCATTTTTATATTCACAAAATAACAAAAAATTAGGGAGTCGTATACCCTACATACGACTTATATTTTTTATTATTTTTTTATCATAAATCGTGCATAGTAGCAACGACTTTACCTATATATATTTTTTTATATTATGCTTTTACAAGTCGTATCCTTTGGATACGACTTCATTGTTTATAATTTTTTTTAAAAAAAAATTGGCCAACAGTCAATCCTTACGACTTTATTTATTTTAAATTTTTTTTAAGAAATTGTATGGTGACTTTGCTATAAACATACATCATATAAGCATATAACCCACAAATCGCAAGCACGTCACATGTACAATACAATCATCACATAAAGTCCTCTTAGAGGATCACATATACACAAAGCCATAACCCTAATACTCAGGACTTTCAAGACAACACAAACACAACATAAACCACACACACCCACAATATTATGAAAATACGACTTTCTTTATTTTAAAATTTTAATTTTTTTTTAAGAAATCGTATTCAACACTTACCACAATTGTAACATTTGATTTTATTTTTTAGAAAAATGACCAAGTCGTATGTTACATATACGACTCCATTGAATTAATAAAAAAAATTTAAATTCGTAATTTCATAATATTGTGGGTGTATGTGGTTTTATGTTGTGTTTGTGTTATCTTAAAAGCCCTAAGTATTAGGGTTATGACTTTGTGTATATGTGATCCTCTAATTAAACTTTATGTGATTATTGTATTGTATATGTGACGCACTTGCGATTTGTGGGTTATATACTTACATGATATATGTTTATAGCAAAGTCACCATACAATTTCTTAAAAAAATTTAAAAAATTTAAAATAACTAAAGTCATAAGCATTGACTATTGGGCAATTTTTGGTTAAAAATAATTATAAACAATGAAGTCGTATCCAAAGGATACGACTTGTAAAATTAGTAAAGTCGTTACCACTATACACGACTTATGATAAAAAAATAAAAAAAATATAAGTCGTATGTAGGGTATACGACTCCCTGATTTTTTTTTTATTTTGTGAATATAAAAATGAGTCGTGAGTATGAGATACGACTTTTAATATATTTCCGCTACCCACACTTACGACTTACACTAGTTACGTAAATATTTTAAAAAGTACACCAATCACGTAATTGTGGATTTAAATTACACTACTTACGTGAATTTCTCGACATAATTGCATGGGCACACTGGCTATGTAGGCAACCACTTAATTGCTTATAGCCCCATGCAAAACAATGACATAATGTAGCTAGAGATCAAGATAAAATAATGTATGCTATTGCATCCTCCAACATGAGTCTACTCTTCTGATCTTTCATAATTCTGACAGAACCAACTTCTTCAACCATTGTAAAGAAGACATCCAGAGAGATTGATAAAGGGGCAGCATATGAAGATTGGCTATGTAACAATCAAGTATGCAGATTGGTATGAGTGCAAGTTTATTATTATCTCTTCTTTGTGGATGATGCAGAGTTTGACCCACTTCCATGCCGAACAGCTCGAGGGACAAATGTCAAGCCTTTGGGGCGGTGACCAAAGCTGATAGATGAAGGAGTGGAATCAGAAGTGCTCAATTTGGAGACTGCTGAAGCAAGGTCATCAATGGCCGCATTTTCTACTTCCATTTTTTCTGAAGCATCCCCCTCACGAGCAGCTTGTTTGCGTTGGGACTTCAGCCTCTGTTTCTTTGATGGACGAGCCTTCTTGTCAAACTCAAATGAGGTAGGGAATTTATGTTTGTCAACTAGATGCTGCTGCCTACTATTGTAGCTTTTGAATTTCAAACCACACCCTTCTACTAAACATTCATACTGTTCGACAAAGTTGTAAGGAACATATTAATGAGATGCTCTTCTAAAAGCAAAATTGAACATTTGGATGCAGAAGCAAAAGTGATAACATGATAAACTATGATCTCCAAACAAGGAATAAAGAACAAAAATCAAGAAATTTCTAAAATGCATGCAAAGCAGAAAGATCTTTTACTCACCGTTTAAAAGAGCCAAATTGCAAAAAGAAGCTTTCTTATTGACATTTTTTAAGATTAAGTTTGTGTACGAGAGAAGAAGGAGGATACTTTATTAAAAAAACTTGAAAGAAACAAAAGCCAGATTGAATGCCTTACACCTTCAACATAGAATCAAAGAGTAGGATTGATGCAATTCTAAAGGAATCATTTCATGCTACCACAATGAGTCAAATTTAGGTGTATATACCACATCATAGCCACGTGCGACTTTTGCCTGAAAGAAAGAATCATGCACTTCAGATACATGAATGCTGAGCAAACGTGATGTTGGATAGACTCTGGAACACACTGAACAACATGCAGTATGCCTTGCATTATAGTGATTTTCGAAGTCCTCCACAGAAGTCAAGCGTGCTCCACAACCAACAATGGGACAAAAGACTTCCCTGCACAAATGGATAGATTTAAAATAGGCACACATACTGCCATTCTATCAAAGTATCAGTAATACCTTAGTGGACAAGAGCATATTTTTCAACAGAGTAAGGTCTAAAGTTTAACACAAAAAATATTGTGTTTTTTTCAATAAGGAGGAATTGGAGGAAATTAACCAGAATTATATGGAAAAAAGATATTTTTGCTGCCAAGCAAGTAGAATAACAGAAAACTATAGTTAGATAACTACAAGTAACAGATAAAATCCATCATGCACCGTTCTCAATTCTCAAAAGCTACTAATTCAACAGCTTCCAATAGGCATCAGCTAGGTACAACCTAGCAGCAGTGTGTTATATTAACACTCTTTACTCTTAGGGCCAGGGTATCAAACTTCAAAGCCATTTTTTTAAAACCATATACAAGCATTTAATGCTTTAATCATAAATTGGAGCTCACATATGTAAAAAGTAAGTACCAAAACCATGAGTGCATTAGAGTTTTCATAAGAGTCAGCAAGAACATGAATAACAACCAACCATTACCTGCCTTCCTCTTGTATCCAATTCTCAAGCTGTTCCTTCTCTTCTGTTAATTCCAGGGCAACCTTTGAAATACAAAAGGGTAAGTAAGAATTCCCACTTCATTGTTCACCACTTCATGTATTCATAAACATTAACCAAACAGACAACAACCTTAAACAACTCTAGCACCAAACACAGCTTAAAATTAAAAAAATACTCTAAATAACCAATCATAGTTTTCATTTTAGTATTTTGTAAAACTATGATTAGTTAAGGGGGAATGTGAATAGAAGTGCGTAAAACCTCACCCATCTTACAATACCTGAAAAAGGGAAATGATATTAAATTAACACTATGAATTTAAGCTCGGTTTTTTCTTTTTTTTTTTCTTTTTTTTTTAATAATCTTAAGAGTTATTCTCAATGCCCACACACATCCTAATCAAAGTGCGACAAAGTTGGGGAATGAATTTGAAATTCATGAAAATGAAATGAGGAAAATGAAAAGGGGCAAAAGAAAAGAAAAGAAAACCTGTTTAGCAAGTAGTTCGCGTTCGAGGTTGCCTGGGGAGAAGAAAGGAGAGTCGGGTCCGAACCTGCGAGGAAGCGGTTTCCAGTAGGGAAATCCTGATTGCAGATTCTGCTCCACTTCCATCGCCATCACCGATTGCCTCCCTCACCCTTCACTCTTCACTCTTCAATCCTCAGCAGAGCAGAGACTGAGACGAGTTTTGTTTCGGCTTTCAAATTAGAATGGAAACTTGCAATTTGGATCAATCTAGTACCAGGTTTCCGGTGCACCCGTTTCTTTCGGGTCAATTTTTTGGATATTGAGGGTGCCCAACTGCACTTCTAAATATTAGTCCTTCGTATTTTCAATTTGACGAAATTGGTCCACTTACTTTATTTATTTATTTTAGTTCTTCAATTTTTTCAATTTTGCAATAATGGTCCTTTTGTCATCTTTTCATCCAACAGCTAACAAAAGTTGCTTAGCTAGCAACAAGAATTGTGAAAATAATTAATATTTAAATATTTAAATATTTTTTTGAGAGATTAAATATTTAAATAATAAAAATTAATACAATAAAATTATAAATTATTAAAATTTATTTGTGAAACTTCTGCATCCACGGCTCCACCTTCCCACAACCTTCCAATGTTCTTCAACCTTTCTTTGACCTTTCTTCTTAGTTTAGGGCCAACTTCCACAGTTCATGACACTACAACAAAATGAAGAATTACTGACGGAACTTTTCCGACGGACAATGCATCCGTCGGAAATATTTTCATTACCGACCGATATTACCATCGGTAAGTTAGAATACCAACAGTTCGCAAAATTTCCGACGGAAAGGCCGTCGATAAAGCTGTCGGAAAAATGGCGGGATTGTGAAATATTTAGCGCCAAAGGTTACCGACGGCCTAATCCGTCGGTAATTTACCTACGGAATGTCCATCGGAAATTTACCGACGGAATAGTCCGTCGGTAATTACATTTTTTGAATTTCCGACGGAAATATCCGTCGGAAAACTTCCATTAATTCTGTGCTACTGGCCTTCCCCCTCCCCCCACTTTTCATTTTCCCTCTCTCTCTGCTCTCTCTCTTTCCGCTCTGCTCTCTCTCTCTCCACCGCTCTCCTCTCTCTCTCTCCACCGCTCTGTTCTCTCTCTCTCTGCTCTCTCTCTCTGCCCCCACCCACAAACTCTCCTCTTTCCTAGCTCCGGTCCCTCTCCACCGCGCCACCCACATACACAGCCGGCCTCCACCACCCGCGCGCGCGCGGACCACCGGACGTCACCCCACAGCACCACTCGCGCCACCGCGTGCCACCCCAGCAACACCACCCGAATCCTTCTCCTCCCCCCAGCAGCCCCACCACTTCCTCCTCCCCTTCCCAGAACCGGCCACAACCACACCACCACACACTTCCTCCCCCATTTCCTAGCTAGGTATTTAATTAGTGTTAAATTTTGATTTTTTAATTAAATTTTTATTGTTTGTTAATTAATTATTAATGTTTAATAAGTGTTGTTGTTTTTTGTTTGTTACAGAGTTGTTGTCACCACTGCTGCAGAGGAGACACACCACTCTCTATACTATCAGGTTTCTATTTTTTAAAAAAGAATTGTTTGATTTTTTTTTTTACTATTTAATTTGTTTCAAATTGTCTATATTGTTAAGTATCTAATAATATTTGTATAATTAGCAATTTTTTTTAAATTTCTGGTTGTACAATTATATATGTTGATTTGTATATAAGTGTAGGATTTTGTGGGACGATCTGATTTTGATTTATGATTGTAGGATTTAAATTCTTATTGTAGCTAATGTTTAGCTAATATAAAAATTGATACAATTAAATTGCATTTAATTAAATTAATTAATTGAAATAATGAATTAATCATTTAATTTAGGAATAATATTGATGCCTCCCTCCATTGATCGAAAAAGGATTTATTCCAAGTATTGCTACAACGATACAATTGATGCGGCTATACCTCGTGGTGTGCTGAGAGTATGAAACATAATTAATTGAAATTTTGTGATAATGAATATAAATTACGTGACAAGGTAATTAAACAAATATTAATCAAATGTGAGACGATTAGCTACTTATAGTGCATGGAAATGCGTGGACGAGCTTCTGTCTGTGATTAAAATGCATAGTGTTAAAAAAATGAATACTTGCATAACAACAAAATTAGATTAAAGAAATCAATGACAAATTATTGGGAAAATAACAATAATTTAAAAAAACGTAAATTGAATAAACAAATAAAAAAATGATTTCATAATTAAATTAATTTGAAAATAAATTATTTAATATGTAAATAACAATAATTTTAATTAACAATAATGTAATTAAATATATGTAAATAACTAAATACTTACATAAATTAAATATAAAAATAAATTAAATAACATTGAATAAATAAATTAATTTAAAAATAAATTATTTAAAATAAGGTAGACGAATAATTATGTAATTTATTTTTTAGACGAATACGTTGTTTATGATAGTTGTTTATGTGTTTTAATTGTTTGTCAACAATGTTAAACTTTATGTAAAATGTCTCTGTTACTTAAAAAAGTTTTAGTTTATTTTAGAGTATAATTTAATACGTCATTGAAAAAAACCTTAGTCACCCGTTCAAGATTCAATATTATTGAGCATGTGTACTCGTGGTGATGGTATCGCTCATTTTATTGAATCTTGAATTGTCCAAATGGGACAGTTTGGGAAGAAACTTTTTCTCTACTGATATACTAATTACTCGTTGATTCTCATTTGTTAAATATCTGATGAAATTTCGGGTTGAAGCATTTCCTTTTGTTCTCCGGGTTCATGCTTGATTGTGGTATCTTACCGTGGTCATGACGTGTACTTGGAGACCAATGGGAAATGCTGCCGAAATTTCATCAGGTATAAGACAAGAGAAGTGATGAGTGACTAGTATAATACAATGGTGAAAAAGTTTTTTCTCGAATGGGATAGGGCAACACCTTTTAAGGAAGGGAGCAATTCGGCTTAATTATGGTATACGTATAAAAATACGTCAATCCCTTGAAAATGCAGAACGATGGAATATTTTCCCCCGAGCCGTAGTTGGGTGTATGATAGGAACGAGTCTGGGAGACGACTTCTGAAACAATCCTTTGTAGATGGAGTCGAGGAGTTTATATCGAAAGCCAAGCAACATAGTGATTATGCCGAAGAGGGGGGATTAGATGTCCGTGCATAAAGTGCAATTGTATGACTGTTTTGAGTGATGACAACGTGAAGTTACACCTATACCGACGTGGGTTCAAGCCTAATTATTGGATATGGACTGATCATGGCGAGGAGTTGCCGGATATTGATATGAATGAAGTCGGTGGTGACGATCTTGACATGGGTGCATCAAGCAGTGGCTTACACGACGACTATGTTGAACAACTCCAATCAATGCATATGATGGTGGACGGTTGTCTTGGGCAACATGGGAACTTCGAGGCGGATGAGTCTGATGACATGGAAGAGCCTCCTAATGAATCGGCGCAGAGATTCTACAATCTATTGTTAGAGACAAATAAGCCGTTATTTGAAGGGGCTTCAGATTCTAAATTATCAATTTGTGTTAGGCTTCTAGCTTGTAAGTCCAATTGGAATGTCCCCGAGCAGTGTTTGGAGTTTTTTTGTAAAATGCTTCAAGATGTGACACCCTTCAAAGAGTTGTTGCCAAAAAGTTATTATGATGCGAAGCGGTTGGTGTCGAAACTTGGGTTGGGGGCTAAGAGGATTGATTGTTGTCCGAACGGGTGCATGCTTTATTATGATAGTGCTTCGGGAACAAATGATAGCACGCTCGATCAATGTAAATTTTGTCAGACATCCAGGTACCGCGTTCAAAGTAGTGACCGTAGTAAAAACAAACGAGTTCCTGAGAAGGCAATGTTCTATCTGCCTATAATTCCAAGGTTGCAGAGATTGTTTGTATCATCGCAAACTGCGGGACAGATGAGGTGGCATTATGAAAATAGAAGAAGTATAGGCGTTATACGCCACCCTTCTGACGGTGAAGCCTGGAAGCACTTCGATCGGGTACATCCTGATTTTGCAGCAGATCCTCGCAATGTACGACTTGGGCTATGCTCCGGTGGTTTCACACTGTACATTCAGGCGTCAGCCTCACCATATTCATGTTGGCCAGTGATTGTTATGCCGTACAATCTTCCTCCCGAGATGTGCATGTCAAAACCATATATGTTTTTGACTTGTCTCATACCGGGACCATCTAACCCGAAGGCTGGGATAGATGTATATTTGCAGCCTCTTATCGATGATCTGAAAAAGTGTTGGGATGGTGTGGTGACTTATGACGTTTCAAAGAAGCGAAACTTTATGATGAGAGCATCACTGATGTGGACTATCAATGATTTTCCTGCATATGGCATGTGTAACACCCCGATTTTCACTGTTTCAAAATAATCGAAATGCGGACGATTATGTTTATTTTTATATGAGTGTTAGAAAATTATTTTAAATAAACGGAGTTCATCACTCAATCCTACTTGAACGTAGGAAGCTACGATTAAAATTTAGGTTGAAAAGTCAGGCGAAACCCGGTCTGCGAATTTCACTGACAGTATATTTATATTGCTCAGAAGACCTAATTTTAACTCGTGAACGAAACATTTAAGGTTTTTATTTAATTTCCTACGATTTTGGTTATTTTGAAATATTTCACTAAAAAGTGACATATTATATTTTATCCGGGTATCGTATTTAATCGGGTAAACGGCGGAGCAGATTACGGGATTTCCGGGAGCCGCTAATGGATAATACCATTGAGTCATGCATGATGAGTCACCCATGTGAACACATTAATGGTGCACATGGCATCATGATGACTAAGTTGTAGGAAATTGCATTTTAGTCCTTATACTTTTGGAATTTTGCAAACTAGTCCTTCAAAGTAATTGCTTTTTGGTCCTTATGAAACTAGAATTCCTTGCTCTTTGGTCCCTATTTTCGCAGCCCACACTCCTATAAATACCCTCCATCACACTTCATTTCATTCCTATTGCCTTTTGTTCATAATCTCTAAGTTACAAAACTCATAAGAACACCGAATCTCCACCGAAATTATGACCCTCTTCCTTTCTGAAACTCGAACAACTCTCAACATGAAAGTTGTTCCTCTTTCTCTCTTCTTTCCAACTAGATAAAGATCATCAAAAACGGATGAGTATGTTGAGAGTTATGACCAAAATACAGAAACTGCCCAGAATCCTCAGATCCATGCGAGACAGCAGAAAGAAACCTATTTTCACCCCTGTTATGATCCGAATCAAATAAAACCTTCAACATAAAAGTTGTTCCTTTTCTTCTTATATTTCTAACAAGCCAACGTTTGTGATTTTTGGATGAGTATATCATGAGATATACTCACAAAACCAACACCCTCAAACTGTCCAGATTTTATATAAGTGTTGGTTGATCATTTTCTTCATGTCTTCAATCTTCAAGAGGTAAAAGCTCAACTCCTTGATCATTTAAGCTTTCATATTCAATTGTTTCTCATGTTTTTGCCATGAATCATATTTTCCCATTTCTAGATCTAGAACTTTGAAAATCCATAACAAATTCTAGAAAAATCCTATGATGTTGCAACCACTTCCTATGATCTTAGAATCATGTATACTTTGATTATATAAGAGCATGTGATGATCAAAAATTTTCTTCCCTTGAAACCCATCTTGGCCGAATCCTAGAGGAAAGGATGGATGGAGTTTTTCTTCTTGCCTTTGATGTATGTTCATGTCTTTCAACATACATACATGTACACTTGTTGAATCCTAGTTGGTTCATGAAAATGAAAACCCTAGCCCTTGGATCTTGCTTTGGCCGACCTAGAGCTTTGAAGGGTTAGGATGGTTTTGATTCTAATCTTTGTTGTTTAGTCTTAATCCTTTGTCTTAAGTACCTTAGAATCCTTAATCCATGACTTAAACAATTTTGGAGTTTGTTTAGTCATTTGACCCTATTAGGCCGTGACCTATATAGGTGAATTAGTGATGTTTTAATTGTTTTATTAAGGGATTGTTTGGTTGTGTTGATTGAAGGTTAATTGTTTTACGGCGTACGAGGGTTTCCGACAACCGACAGAATTCTTTTGATTTCACTGAGGAGCTTCGAGAGGTAAGAGGGGTTACTTGAGGGATCATTCGGATGGCCATGTGTAATTTGTTTGTGGTCCATATATGTTTATCTATGTGGCTGTGGTGTTTTCTGATGTATTTTACTGAGCTATGTGTTTATTTTTATAGCTGTAAGTGGTTTATCTGTGTTTCGGTTGTTTATCTGCTTTTAATTGATTTAATTATCTGCAGTTGTATATTATATTGCTGTGATGCTTGGTTTGCGAGTAATATAATTATGATGATGATGATGAATGTTGTTTGTGAGGCCTGACAGTGGTCAGTGCACAATCGATTAATGAGATAAAAGCCTTAATAAGCTGTGTATATTATATTCAATGTTTTATGGGAAATATTGGGATATAATGTTTGTGGAAAATATTATTTGGGAGAAATAATAAGTATTTGTGAAATATTATTATTTTAATGATTTATTTGTGAAAAAGTGAGCTATGTGTCACAGAGAGGGCGGAACCGTGAAAATATTTTGCTACTGCTAATTTTTACATAAGATATTCCGCAATATTATAAAAAGTTATTTTGTGAAGTTAATCTGCGAAAATAACTTAAGCATGAATTTAGAAAATTGTTTAAGTGGAAAAAGCTAAGTTTTACCTTAAAATACTTTAAAAGGACTTAACGACGACAATTTGTAAAACCGACGATGGCAAGTATTTTAGAAACGGCAACGTGTATTTTTTTATGAACTCCAAATCTCTGTGACCCTCTTTTCTGAAAATGATGTTTTTCGGTAACCGATGTTTTATGACAGAAATCTTTTCACTTAGCAAATTTTCCGAAATCAAGTTTTGACTTGGACGATATATTAAAAGATTTGAACTTAATAACCGAGACGTCGGGATATTAAGGTTCGGTGTATGGTAGACTGGATAGCTACCTAAAAGAGATAAAACATTTTGAGATGTTTTCTATTACCACGAACCTAAGCCTGATGCATCGGTCTAGGGTTTCGTGATTGAGCACTCGGACTTTGAGGTCCTGTGTTGTTAATGAATGATTTTAAAGATGTTAAAACGATATTTGGTCTAAGCTGTTGAGCTTTGCCAAGGAAAGATATAACACAAAGAGCAGTGTTGAAAGAAATATGTTTTCGAGCATGCATTTGGCAGACGTGCCACAATACGATATATGATTACCTTGCGGCGTCAGGTATTTCATGCCACGAAGTTTTCATTGTGCCGGGTGGACAATGGAACCCCATTCACGATGTTATCACTGTGCCACGATGTTGGACAGTGTGCGATGGGTTTCGGACGTGGGCCTGTGACTATATGTCTGTGGCTATGTGCCGGGAGTCTGATCAACTCAAACACGAGGTCGGGATATCTCATGAGATTAGGTGAAAACGTTAGATGATGTATATGAAGTGTTCATGCATATTTTCAAAAGATGTTGTTTGGGGTGTGAAACCCATTATGCTTTGATGTTATGTTTATGAGATTGCAAATATGTATATGGGTACGTATATGTGAGTTTTTGTTGTGTCGTGCATGTGGCTATCGCGTTATGTCCATATGTCGGTTTCTCACTCTTGCATGTTTTATTTGTGGTTTCTTTGCTGGGTTCTATGTGGTGGAATTCAGATGAACCTCTTAAGGACTATGGCGTCTACAAGGAGAAGAATGTTTAGTTCGGGGCATGCTGATGCTGCTTCCTTTTGTCGTAGTGTTTGACCAGCTTAGGTTTACGTTAAGTTATGTTTTGGGAAATGAAATGTTTAAGTGTGAAACATATGATGCAATCTAGTTGTATGACATATATATATTTTGATATATCTAAGTGTGATTATGTGAGCGTTGTTGTGACGATGTCGACAAGCAAAAAAATTTTATCATCACATTTTGTTTAAGACAAACATTGAGAAAATATTATTTTCCGAAAGCAACCAGCAAATTTATGATTTTATTTTCCGCAAACGGGTAACCATGTGATGTCCCAAGTAAGGGTGTCACATTAGTGGTATCAGAGCTGGTCGAGTCTTTCGGGATCTTTGGGGAATAGGTCTGTTAAGTTTTTGTTGTGTGATCTCTGGTTGGTTCTTGTTTGACTTGTTTCCATGTCGAAACAATGTGTGATGACACACGAGTATGTGTGTTTTGATGAGTTCTAACAGGGATGAGACCTTGTAAGAAGTCATGATTAGTAGATGGTACTTGTAATCATGTTGGCACATATCCTTATGGGATTGTGTCGGACATTTGAATAAGGTATATCGCTTACGAAGCTTGTCTAGTTAGACTTTATGAAATGGAATTTTCGTCCGTTTCTTAATAAGTTAGTTATCATTGGTAATGTTATCGTTTACTCTAAGAGTCATGAGGAGCTTGAGGAAACTCTGCATCAAGTGTTACGGATTCTACATGAGAAGGGTTATCACGAAGTTACAAAAGTGTGAGTTTACACTCCTAATTAACCCTCAGTGTATTAGATATCTGAGTGGATTGGTTTGGTAGTATCCCTTGGTTTCGACATTTTCATGTCATTTCAAACAAAGATTTGTTATGACTATTTCTCGAGTTGTAACCCAAACGACTTCTTGATACTGGAAGTTTCTTGATGAAACTTAGTTCAGTCACTTTTACCTTGTGTAAATGTGACCCAGTCTGATTTTTGGCCAGACTGTTCTCCTTTTAAAGATTGTCTTTTTGTAAACTTCCTATATGAAGAATGAATTCCTTTGGAGTTCGAGATTGTTTGTCTTTGATTTCATAATTCGTTGGAAGATTCTTGTGGAAGAAGACACTTTATTAGAGTCATGATTGTAAACTTGTATTAGCTATGCATTTTTACACTCACGAACCTACTGAAGAATCAGACAGAAGAGGAAGGTCCACCGCCTTTGTTGACTCCTGAACAAATTTGGGGTCGGGTTAAGGATCTTCCTAAGGTCACTGAAGCAGGTGTCTCAAAATTACCAGGGTATGGAGAGTGGCATAACTGGACAAAACAAAGTATTTTTTGGGAACTACCGTATTGGAAGGATAATCTGTTAAGGCATAATCTTGATGTGATGCATATCGAGAAGAATTTCTTTGATAACATTTTTAACATGGTTATGAATGTGTCTGGCAAGACGAAGGACAATGAGAAGGCAAGGATGGACTTAGCTCTGTATTGTAGACGCAAGGATTTGGAGCTGAAGCCGCAGCCTAATGGAAAAATTGTCAAACCAAAAGCTTGTTACAGTCTAACTGCCGATGAAGCAAAGTCAATTTGTCAGTGGTTAAAAGACCTTAGGATGCCTGATGGTTATTCGTCTAATTTGGCACGATGTGCTGATGTAAGAACGGGAAGGCTTCATGGGATGAAAAGTCATGATTGTCATGTATTCATGGAGTGTTTGCTTCCTATTGCTTTCGGCTCATTGCCCTCGGTTGTTTCGAACACGCTTACTGAAATCAGTCATTTCTTCAAAGATCTATGCTCTGCAACTTTAAGCGCGGATGGTCTGAATAAGATGGAAGAAAACATTCCAATAATTCTATGTAAGATGGAGAGGGTATTTCCCCCAGGATTTTTTGACTCAATGGAACATCTTCCTGTCCATCTTGCATATGAGGCGAAGCTTGGTGGACTAGTACAATATAGGTGGATGTATCCGTTTGAAAGGTAATTTTATTATATTTTTACATTAAACTCTTAGATCGTCCATTGGATAATGACTTGTCATTCATTTTTTTATTACTTAGATTCATGGGCGAATCTAAACGATCAGTTAAAAACAAGGCTAGGGTGGAAGGATCAATCTGTGCTTCTTACTTACACCGTGAGACAACCCATTTTTGTTCCCACTATTTCAATAACTTCATGTTGGCCCCAAGAAATATTAGGAACGAGGTAAGTGCTGATAGTGCAGGGTATCCTTATATGCTGTCCGTATTTAACCTTCCCGGTTGTCATGCTGGCAAGGAGCTTACTTACTGGTTAAGTGATTAGGAGTATACATCGGCCCATGTTCATGTGTTGATAAATTGCACCGAGGTGAAACCATACCACGAGTAAGTTTCAACGACTTAATTTTGACATAATATATACATATTATATCAATTTCTCTGTTAACACACTGTACTCATTTTATTTGTCAGTGTGTTCCTGCAAATTAATCAATTAAGTGAACAAGATGGTTCTGCTCGTACACATGCAGAATTTCCTGAATGGTTCAAGCAACAAGTAAGTGTCAATATATATTAAGCTTAAGTTCTAATTGATAAAGTAATTATTTACTATGACTTACATATTCATAGGTTTATCAGCAACCATTAAGCGTGACTATTCAACACTTGAGAGATTTAGCGTACGAGCCCTATAGCTGTGTTAGATCATGGCATACATACTTTGTTAATGGGTACAAATTCCAGACAGATGAATGGAACGTTGGCAAAAAGACAGTTAATAGCGGGGTTGTCATACAGGGTGAAGGTACTGGTGCATTTTATGGGGTCATAAAACACATGTACGAGTTACAATACAATAATACTACTTAAAATAAAGTTGAAAACTTTTCGCACATAGAAGCTAGGTTCAGACAGGTGTAAAATAACTTACACAGACAGACCACCTGTCTGGTATATTTTCACAGAAAAACACGCAATCACACAGATGAAAAACAAGCTTGATATACACACTTTTAGCCCCTTAGTTAGAACGCAAATAATATAACCAAAACAACTAAAGAGTTTAAGGGAAAAGAGATTAACACAGTTGTTTATCTTGGTTCACTCTTTAACACAAAGAGCTACGTCCAGTCCTTGGTAGCACCAAGTTTTATCCACTATAACTGATCAGGTTACAGACTCCAAGTATTGTTTGCACACCTAGCCTCTTCAGGCTCCAAGACAAGTATTCTTTGCTCACCTAGCCTCTTCAGGCTCAAACAGGTTTGTTTTGAGAAGTTTGTTTGTAATAAATACAATCAGACAAATAGTTCTTTTACTAACACTCAGAGAGTGGATTAAATGTAGACTTAGGAAAGACTGCGTAATAACTTCAAATGATTGAAGAATACAGATAGAAAGAATGAACAGAGTAATGGCTCTTTAATGCTTTGTAATCTCTGATGTGTTCATCTTCAATGACTTCTGTATTTATAGCCTTCAAACATTTAATATCCATTAGAGACATTCCTTGCAACGATGGCTTCAAGCTGAGCTTCATTAAATGCGATAGAGTCGTTCTGGACAGCCATTAATGCAATGGAGATGTTGGTTGTACTCTAACATGAAGGATCATGGCTTTATGCATCGTGCAGTATCCAAATCAGAGTTGTGCAAAATGCTTTTGTACTTTGCAGAGTATATTTCCCTTCTTGTGTAATAACTAAGAGTACTAGGGAATAAAGCATGTTGGAAACATTCTTTAACTGGAAGTTGTCTTTGACTTCCTAGGTTGCTTGAGAGAGTGACCTTCTGAATTTCTTGGTAAGCGTGAGAAAGGGATTCAGAGTCTTCTGCATGAGGGGACAGCTTCCAAAAGCTTTGTGTACTCGAGTTCTTAACGAAGAACCTTAGACGAGTATTGAGAGCATAGCAGAGACAGGTTGAAACTGTTTTGTAGAAAGTCAACAATCCTTGTTAGCAGACGGGTTGACTTTTGCTTATCCAGACAGTTGTCATCCAAGTGAACAGACAGGTGAGTTTTGCTAATTTATGATCTGTACACTAAGTAGACAGGTTAGCAACCACAAAGTAGGTTAATTAAATCATTAACCAATGTTTAGCTTTCGTCAAAACTTAGGGAAATGCACACAAACATTTTAGAGACTTATTTTAGAGACTTAACAATCTCCCCCTTTTTGATGATGACAAACATTCAGATGATTTAATAAACCTTAGAAAATATCAACTCAAAAGATAACAGAAGTAAGACAAGTTGAAATTTTCTACACCAGATAAAATATGCAGACAAGTGTACTTAGGTACCAATTTTAATTTTTAAGCAACACGTTATCAGAGTTAATATCAACTCAAGTTCAAAAGATCAAAAGTTCAATTTTAACTTTATCTTAGTCATCTAATTTTCTCCAATTTTGAACTTTTTCTTAATCATCTTATACTTTCTCCCCCTTTTGTCAACAACAAAAATGAATATGCAGAAAACAATAAAGAGAAGAGATGATAACAGAACACTGATTTTTCATTCATCATAAGCTTTTTAAGTACAAGGCAGTTTTTACAGTAACAGCTACCTAGACTGACTAAAAAGAGAAAACAGAGAGGCAACTCTCTTTTCCAAAAGTAGCCTAGCACGCCTTTCTTTATCCAATTGTCTTCTGACTTCTTCTAACTCAGCTTTAAGTAAATTAAAGCTATATAAGTCCACAATCTGAGAAGAGGAGGCTTCTGTAGACAAGCTGGTTGAAGCAGTAGACAGGTTTGGATACCAGGGCAATGCTAATACTAGGGGTGCCTTGGGTACAGAGAAGGGTGAAGAGACACGGGGAAAGATATATTGATGAATGGTTCTGAAGTAAAAGAAAGGGAGAAAAGCTAATTTAAACAAAGGTTTGATTTTGACTAGGTCAGTATCAAGAGAGGGAAAGACATAGGAGAGTCTTTCACATAGAGACAGACGAGTGACTCTAATTTGGATAGGAGGGGGAAGAGGCTGGTTAGCTAAGACAGATGGAGGTAAGGGTAAGAGAGAGTCTATATGACAGAAAAACGAATTTGACCCTGTTATTAAGAGAAAGAAATACCTAGACCTATTAGGTAACATTACAACAGAGGCATGATAGTGAGATCCTTCCAATGTTCTAATGAACACAACAGTAGGGGGATAAAAAAAAATTTCCCTACAAAGGTTAAGAATGTGAGGTGGAGGAGAAGGAATGACGGATAAGTGAGAGACACTTGCAGTCATCAGAGATTGCAGATCACTCACAAACAGTCTTGATGATATGCCAGATTGTTCTTTGGGAGTTGAGTCCCTATGAACAACTGTGTACTGATACATATCAGGCACAACATCAAATGATGTTTGGGTGTGGTGAGAAGAGACAGGTGAGGGAAAAGGAGAGGCAACAGACAGAGGTTTGACAAAAAGAGGAGATGGGGAGGAGACAGCAGAGTTGGGGATACCTTGGTGAAGGGGAGAGGATGGTGCAGAGGGAAAAGAGAAAAACTAATCTTCAAAGAGCCTTGGCTTCTTCTTTGAAGGGGACGAAGAAGCAACTTCAGGAAGAACAACTGTCTGTGTCCCACTAGACAGGTCAGCAGAAGTTGCAGCAGCAGCAGAAGCTTCAGCAACAGGTCCTTCTGTAGGGATTATTTCCCTTCCAGCAAGAGCCACTGAAGGCATTGGGTAGCCTGATGTAACACCCCGACTTTTCGCTGTTTTCTAATATCGGAAATTTATATAAAGACGTTTATATATTTATCTGAGACTTAGAAAATTATTTTAATTAATCTGAAACTATAGTTACACTCTACTTGACCGTAGAGAGTTACGATAAAAATTTAGGTTGAAAAGTCAGGCGAAACCCGGTCTGCGAATTTCACTGACAGTATATTTATACTGCTCAGAAGACCTAATTTTAACTTGTGAACGAAACATTTAAGATTTTTATTTAATTTCCTACAATTTTGGTTATTTTAAAATATTTCACTAAAAAGTGAAATATTATATTTTATCCGGGCGTCGTATTTAATCGGGTAAACGGTAGAGCAGAATACGGGATTTCCGGGAGCCGCTATTGGATAATTCCAATGAGTCATATGAGATGACTCACCCATGTGAATGCATTTATGGTGCAATGGCATCATGATGACTAAGTTGTAGGAAATTGCATTTTAGTCCTTATACTTTTGGAATTTTGCAAACTAGTCCTTCAAATTAATTTCTCTTTGGTCCTTATGAAACTAGAATTCCTTGCTCTTTGGTCCCTATTTTCGCAGCCCACACTCTTATAAATACCCCTCATCACACTTCATTTCATTCCTATTGCCTTTTGTTCATAAAACACTTATATAAGTTTCCTAGATTATGTGTATGCCTTACGCATTTTGGTGGGCCAAAACAATTGAATCTAAGCCCAATTACCATGGCCCATGCACAAGCCCAAGGAGGAGAGGTGGCTGCCCTTAAGTTGGATGAGTCAAGCTCATTCTCACACATTCCACAACATTCTCAAAGTTTCCACAAAGTTCTCAAGTGTTCTTACTTTTCTCCAAGAACAAGGAAGCAAGATTTCAAAGGAAGTTGGTGATTCTTGCTCATTTCTTGACCTTCAATAGGTGATTCTTCATCCTCTCAATCATATAAGTGTAGTTTGTTCACAACTTTTCTTGATTTAAAGCTTTCTTCAACATGTTCATCCATGGTTTAGTTTTGAGATCTAAGAACACACATTGATGTTCATACTCAGCCAAAACTGTCTCGCAACTTCTGACCATTTTATGTTTCGAAAATCGAAAAACTCTCAAACATGAAAGTTGTTCCTCTTTCTCTCTTCTTTCCAACGAGCTAAAGATCATCAAAAAAGGATGAGTATATTGAGAGTTATGACCAAAATACAGAAACTGCCCAGAATCCTCAGATCCATGCGAGACAGCAGAAAGAAGCCTATTTTTACCCCTGTTATGATCCGAAACAAATAAAACCTTCAATATCAAAGTTGTTCCTTTTCTTCTTATCTTTCCAATAAGCCAAATTTTGTAATTTTTGGATGAGTAGATCATGAGATATACTCACAAAACCAACACACCCTCAAAGCTGTCTCAAAAGCCATCAAGTTTGGATTGATCATTTTATTCATTTCTTCAATCTTCAAGAGGTGATTCATACTTCTCTTCATCATTAAACTAAAAACCCTAGCCTCATGGACATGTCTTGGCCGAATCTACCATTTGGAGGATTAGGAGGTTTTTGATTTAAAACTTTGTTGTTTTATTCTTAAACCATTGTCTTAAGTGCTTAGGATCATTAATCCATGACTTCAGCAAGTTTAGTGATTTTGAGCCACAAAACCCTAAGGAGGCCGTGACCTATTAAAGAGGATTAGGTGTTTGTTTTGCTTGTTTTGATTGGTTGATTTTGTGGTTTGTTGAAGGTTTGTATTTCTGACGCGTATGTGTGTCGCCAATTTCTCGAAACAGTGTCAAGACTGAAAATCAGAGGTTCAAGTTCTTCAAGAGGTAAGGGGAGCTTACCTGAGGGATTTTTCCCAATAACTATTAGCTTTAGTGTGGTCTGTATACTTGATATGTGGCTGTGGTGCTTTGATTTTGCTGCTTACGTTGTGTTGTTTATCTATGTTAGATGATTTATCTGCTTTTAATTTATTTAATTATCTGCAGTTATTTATTATATTGCCATGATGCATGATCTGCCTGGTGATATAGTTCTGATGATGTGTTGAGTGTTGTTTGTGAAGCCTGACAGTGGTCAGTGCACAACCGATTTAATCAGATAAAAGCTTTAATAAGCTATATACATTATATTCAATGTTTTATGGGAAATGTTGGAATATAATAGTAGTGGAAAATATTATTTGGGAAGAATAATGAGTATTGAGAAATATTATTATTTTAATGATTTATTGATAACAAGTCAACTATGAGTCACAGTGAGGACGTAACCGTGAAAATATTTTAGTACTGCTAATTTTTACGTGAGAAATTCCGTAATATTATAAAAAATTATTTTATGAAATTAATCTTCAAAAATAACTTAAGTATAATTTTAGAAAATTGTTTAAGTGGAAAAAGCTAAAAGATGTAATTTGACGACAAATTGGAAAGTGTCGACGACAAGTATTTTTAAAACGGCAGTACGTGTTTTAGATAAACTTGAGCCTCACATGATTCTCTTTTTGGAACATAAATGTTATAGAAAAGAATTTCAAGTAATCGATTATTTTATAAAGGAGTTTTTGTAAAGGAGTTTTTCTAACCGTGTTATTTTCCATCAACTTGGATAAGTTGCGGACACTTTGTTTTGGATTTGTTTTTCACAGAACGAAAATGGTGTTTACGTTGAAACGTGAGCCTAGTATCAGAGACGTCGCGATACTAGTGTTCTTTAATTTAAGCACGAAGATCTTTGATCCGTGTTACGTTGAGTACCCATGGTATGAGTTACGTTGTTATGGACTTTGTGTCCTTTTCACGTGGTATATCCACATGGTGGGTTACGTTGTAAAAGGAAAATGTTGTTTTCTACGACCACAAACCCCAAGGCTGATTGCAAGGTCTAAGGTTTTGTGATTGAGCACTCGGACTTCGTATCCTGTGTTGATGTTGAAAGATCTAAACACGTTGTTAAGTTAATACGTTGAAAATTACGAATAGTCGTAAGCCATTTTGAGCTTCGGCAAAAGAAGAATGAGCACAAAGAAAATAATGAGAACCAAATGTTTTATATGCATGCATTGGCAGACGTGCCCATGTTCTATGTCTGATGCCTTAATGATAGGGTATTCGGGCTACGTTGTTGTCCTATGTCTGATACCTTGATAGGGTATTCGGGCTACGTTGTTACGTATGGTACCGAATGGTATTCCATGCTACGTTGTGCCTAATATACCTGGCAATACCATATACGTTGATCACTGTGCCTTGTGTGGACAGTGTGCTATGGTAAATACGTTGTGCCTAATATACCTGGCTACGTTGTGCCTAATATACCTGGCAATCGAGCCTGATCAGCTCATTTACACGTTGTTGGGGATCTCCGGAGATTTAGCGAAATGTAGAGACTATATATTGAAGTGTTCATGCATAGTTTTCAAACGTTGATGTTTGGGGTATGAAACCCATTGATAAAGTACTTGTTTATTTATGAGAATGTATGCTGCTAAATTGTATATGTGTATATGTTGTTTTGTGAGTCGCGCTTTTAGTTATTGTGTTAAATCCATATATTGGCGTCTCACCCTTACAATATAACAGGTTACTCTAGTCTATCGTATTCCTTTGGTATACTAGCATGGACGAAGAGGAGGGATTCACTAAGTCGCTCGAGGACTTAACTCCTAGATGCTTGGAGAAGTATCTGTTAGTGGGAATGACCAAAGGGTATTCTCAATAACTGTCTGTTAGTTACCACCAGCTTAGTTTTTTTTTTTTATGTGATGTCATGTGTTGAAATAAACGAAGTTGATAAAGATCTAAGTATGGTTATGATTATGTCGTTGTTAGGGAGTTAAAAGGAAAAAAATTTATCACCATATTTTGAAGAGATTCACGTTGAGAAATTAATATTTTCCGAAAGCAACCAGCAAATAAAATCTTATTTTTCCGCAAACGGGTAACCATGTGATGACCCGGGAGTAGGGTGTCACACCTGACCTTCTTTTTCTGGGAATGATTCCCAACTCAAGAGGCTTCTTCTCTTTTGGCTCCTCCAAGGGTGGAGTTGTCTGCTCCCCCTGAGCAGATACTTCATCTTTACTAGGTTCAGACTCCACTTGTCTGACCTTGGTAAAGGTCTTCACCAATCTTTTCTTTTTGCTGGGTTGTGCAGATGCACCAACAGATTCCTCAGCTTCACTTGTCTTCCTCTTGGAAGAGGGTTTCTTTAGCTTGAATCTTAGAGGCTCAACTGTTTCAGCAGATTCCTTAGAAGCTGAAGGTTCCTCTACCTCAGGCCTCTGGTCTTGTCTGGCCACCTTTCCAGCAGGTTTCCAGATTCTCTCAGAAATGGGAACTTCTGATTCAGCAGTAGAATCCACTGGTTCTTCTATTTTCTCCTTCTGCTTCTGCTCAGCAGCAGGCTTCTTCATCCTCCAGAGGGATACCTTCAATGCCCATCATAGACAGTACCTTCCTGTCAATAGGAAGTGACATGTCCACAAAGTGAACATCACTTGGAACAAACAGCTTGTTCCTGAAAACCCTTGTCAACAGCATTCCATAGGGATAGGTTTGCATGTTGGTCCTCTTGATCAGAGACTCAAGGTACATGTAGATGAGATCATTGATGTCTACCTTCATTTTGTGAATCAAGTGGTACAGAACAAATCTGTCCATCTTGGTCACATTGTCTCGTGATCCTTTCCTTGACATCACACATTCCAACAGCAACTTGTGCAAGAATCTGCACTTTGACACCATGTTGATTGGCTTCTTGTTCTCAGGGTTGGGAACACCATAAACAGCAATGTTGACATTTTCAACTCCCACCTGATCTTCCCAGTCAGGTTTGAAAGCAATTCCAATCCTTGGACATCTTGTGGCTAAATCCAAAGAGCCGATAGGGAAAAGAAGAGTTTTGTCAATCATCCGAGCCTTAAAGCTCTTGGTTCCATCAAGCACGCTGGTGATAACCACAACATTCCTCCAGAAGTCTCTGACAAGCTTGGAATGAACAAGCTCCTTGATGTCAAATAAGGAAGTCCACTTAGAGTATTCCAACTCTTCAGTGACATCCATACCCCATTTCTTCATTTGTTGAAGATCAACAGTCTTGCCAGAAGAATTTTCTCAACATCAGCAACTCTCATATCGTATTTCTCAGCAATTTCTTTTGAAGAGAGACGCTTTGAAGATGCCATTGATTAGAGAAAGGGTTTCGAGGGTTTTGGAAGAGAGAAGGGTTTGAGAGAAGAGGAGACGAAGATAGGACAACTTTAGGGATTGTAACAGCCTGATTTTTAATTACGCTGTTTAACCGGTTAAAATATAATTAATTATATTTTAATATGAGAGTTAGAAAGTGATTTTTAATAAAATAAAATCATATTCATAGTCTCTCTTATGCTAGAAAGTTACGGTAAAAATTTGGGTTGAAAATTCAGACGGAGCTCGGTCTGCGTTTTTAACTAACAGTATAATTTTATACCGGCAGAAAACCCTAATTTGACCCAAAACTGAAATTTGTAGATTTTTTATATTTTGTTCGTGAGGAAGCCTACTTTCCAAATTTCTGATCAGAAATAAAATATTATGTGTTTTCGGACGAATTTTGGCGAAAGTTCGAACGAAAAACAGTCGGTGTTTTCACTGACAGTAAGATTTTAATGATCAGAAAACCTAATTTTGACTTGTGAACGAAATGGTTTATAATTAAATCATATTTCCAACGAGTCTCGTTAGTTTGAAAATTTTCGATCGAAAAACAGACAGAAACCCTAATCGGGAAACCGATGGAGTCGAAAACGGAACTGCAGAGACCCGTCAAGAGATCGGGACAACGAGTCACACATGATGACTCATGGAGGATGAGTCACCAAGAATTTATGAGCATTAAATGTTAGTAATCATGACTTTTAGGTAAAATGACCAAAATACCCCCAAGCTTTCGCGGTTTTTAACAAAGACACATCTACGCACTTTTAACCACTCATTTGACGTGGTTGTAAACCTTCCACATATCCTAAATTTTGTGCATATTTATATACTAAACCATACCTATTTCATTTTGCTTTCGTTTCATCATTTTCCTCTCAAAAACCGAAATCGGGTAAATGACGGAGCTGCGTAGACGGATAGGATCAGTGACTCATTGGTGAGTCACTATGTGTGGCCCAAAATCAGCCACACCTCCATCAATTGTGAGCCACATATTATTAACCATGATTAGCCAAAATAACCTTAGTTAAGTTAAGTATTAACTATGGTTAATCTTATATTAATTAAATAATCACAAAACCCATTAATCTAAAAGCTAACAAATCAAACAATGCCTTAAATCTACCCTATATATAGCCCCAAAACCGTAGCCTCCTCACCAATTCACCCACCTTCTTCATTTTATCTCATTCTTCACTTTTCTTCACAAAAACTTCATTTTCTTCTTCAAGAGCTTTAAGTGTTTCCATTGAAGAACTTGCCAAGATCATCATCATTTATTCATTTCCTTCAGACACTTGAGGTAAACATGATCATCTCTTTCCATTCTTAAGCTTTTGTTCTTCATGTTCTTGAGTTTTCATATTCTTAGATCTAGAACTTAGAATAATTCTAGAAAATTGTAGAAAAATCATAAAAATGTGAAACCAATTTCTATGATCTAGTTATAATCTCTACTTTCATTATCCAAGAGCATGTAATCAAAAATATTTTCCTTCCCTATTTTCTCTAAGTGGCCGAATCTCACCCAAAAGAGGGTTTGATGATTTTGTTTTCATTTTTTAAATCTAATTCTTGATTTGAGCTCTCTAGTATCTATATGATCTAAATCCAAGAGCTTGAATCCAACTAAATTTCCTAGCCTATTTTTCTAATATGAGCCGAAACCCTAACCTTTGGTGTTAGAGGATTTTATTTCAAATCTTAACTAGAAACCATTTTAGCTAAGTTAGTTAGGACTTTAGTAGTTAGAATCCAAATAATGAAGTTGAGAAAATAACCCTAAACCTATTTTCTTAGTCTTGGCCGAACCAAGCCCTAAAGGGTCATAGATGGTTTTGTTTAATTAATTATAGTTATGTTGTTTGGTTCAAGGTGATACTATTAAGCTGTGATAGTGAGGAACGTCGAATTCGGGATTTCGGTGCTAACTCAGGTGGGGGAAAGAACCAATCTACCGTCGGAAATGATAAGTAGTATATTCTATACTAATTGTGTAGGGCGACCTAAACCCTACTAGTAGTTGAGTAATCGACAAGACCAAAATCACATTGGAAACCTTTTCTGTAAAACCAATGGTGATTTGGGGATTGTTGGTTTATCGACATTAGGATGATTTTATCTTATTTGAGGTTGATTAAATTTATTATTATTATTGCTTATGTGATATCTTGTGGTATTTGAATATTTATGATAGTCTGTGTTATGTATAATCTGCCTGGTTTTAATATTTGTGCTTAGTGGATTTAAGCGAGGATATATGTTATTCGAAAGATTTGGTTTGGGAGAGAAAGTATCGGTGAATTAGAAGTGCCTGGCTTAAATTGATTATTTTAAAGATGAAAGGTGTCATAGAATATGAGTCAAGGCTAGGATGGAAGCATGAGGCACTAGGTTGTTATTGATGAAATTCAGTGAGGTTCATAAGTTGTACTGTGTTTATAACCGTATGTTTGATACATACGAGGTCCGAAGTCCTTGTAGGACCATCCAATGTTAGATTTAATTAGTGCAACTATAGTGTCAATGCTTTGCTTGAGCACCCTCGAGAGAGAGAACCAGGGTGTGCATCGACTGTACTGTGCAGCTATAGTGTCATGGTAATACATGAGCATTCTTACCATGGAGGAGGTTGTGCACTGACTGTACCGTGCAGCTATAATGTCATTGCTATGCATGAGCACCCTTGATCCAGGGTGTGCACCGACTGTGCCGTGCAGCTATAGTGTCATTGCTTCGCATGAGCATCCTCACCATGAGTAAGGGTGTGCACCGGTTTTGGGGACGCGTCGCTTGGACGACTGACTAACATCCCTAATGGATATGGGGAATTAGTGGCCACGTCATCATAAAGGTTTAGTTGCGTGAGGTTGAGGGTAGAGGATGATATCTTAATTTCGAGGATGATTTGCTAGTTATATATGTTGATTGTCTGTGACTATTATTATGTTATATACTATGGCTCTTTTCCGCTTTTATGATGATAGATATGTTTCTTATTCCCTCTATCTTTCTCTGTGTTGTATTCTATCTTTTTATGGGATCGTACAAGAAGACCTTGTAGCTAAGCTGAATGAGGAGGAGTTGGATGGAACTCCTTACGAACAGGAGGCCGGAGGACGAGCTGTGATCCATGGCGATTAGGGTCTAGTTAGACATTATGGCCAGTGTGTCTAAGGAGTCTATTTTATATGTTTCCGCTAAGTATAACTCTTGTTTAAGTATATGTCTGTGAGGGATCCCATGGAAAGGATACCCTCAATAGTGTTTTGGTAAATGTAATAAACTAGGTGTGTATTTATATATTACAATGTTGATGTGTTTAATTTGCAGAAGTTATATAATTATTAAATAAGTTTTAATTTTTACGTATTTTTCACGCTAAGCACGAGATTAAGAAATGGTTTAAGAGAGAATTAATCTGATAAAACACCGGGGCACAACGGGGTGTCTCAGGGATTTGAAAAGGTAAAGTTTGAACCTTTCTGAATATTTCCCATTTATAGCAATAAAGGCAAGAGAAAGAAAGAAAACATTTTTAATTTTAAAACGGCACGATTTTTGTGGGGAACTGTAGCGCCCACTTAAGACATAATGAAAAAATTGTTTCGAGATTAAAAACTGCCGTGCACATGATTAGCTTCAGATTCTTAAATGGTATTAAATAATTAATAACCATTTTAAAAAAACTGTTGAGTTTCAGCACAGTGACTCAGCAGAGTTAGACAGGTAATCACAGACAGGTGATATAAAATCATAAGATAGGTACATAGACAGTTCAAAAACTCAGACATTTCATTCAACAATGCAATGCATGTTTAAATTATTTCTAATAAATAAGAATCTTTCTTCTGCTAAGGGTTTAGTGAAAATATCAGCCCATTGATTTTCAGTTTTAACAAACTTAATATCAAAGATACCTTTCTGAACATAATCTCTTATAAAGTGATGTTTGATTTCTATATGCTTAGCCTTAGAATACTAAATTGGATTTTTAGTTAAGCAAATAGCACTGGAATTATCACACTATACAGATATATTATGCTAAAAAATAGAGTAATCCTCAAGTTGATGTTTTACCCATAAAAGTTGAGAGTAACAACTAGCAGCTGAGATATATTCTGCTTCAGCAGTAGATAGAGCAATAGTTGTCTGCCTTTTGCTTGACCAAGAGACTAAGTTTGCTCCAATGAAGTGGCATCCTCCACTGGTGCTTTTCCTTTCTATTATGTCTCCAGCAAAGTCAGCATCACAGAATCCCACTAATCTGTATTCTTTAGTTCTTAAATATAGCAAACCAAGATGAGTAGTCCCTAGCAAATATCTAAATATTCTTTTAACAGCTTTAAGATGAGATTCTCTTGGGTCAGATTGAAATCTAGCACACATACAGACACTAAATTGAATATCAGGTCTGCTTGAAGTGAAGTATAGTAGAGATCCAATCATACCTCTGTAGACAGTTTGGTCTACCTTTTTACCTTCATCATCTTCACTTAGTTTTGCATTGGTTTCCATGGGAGTTTTCATCAGTTTAGTACTTTCCATTTTGTACTTCTTAAGCATCTCCTTGATATAATTTGTTGATGAATGTAGATTCCATCACTTGTCTGTTTGATTTGTAAACCAAGGAGAACTTTAACTCTCCCATCATGCTCATTTCAAATTCTGCTTGCATCAGCTTGGAAAAGTCCTTGCATAGCTTTTCATCAGTTGCTCCAAAAATAATATCATCAACATATATTTGGACTATGATGAAGTTCCCTTTAGAACTTTTCTTAAACAGAATAGTATCTACTTGTCCTCTAGTAAAACCATTATGCATCAGAAAAGAACTTAATCTATCATACCATGCTCTAGGTGCTTGTTTTAAACCATATAATACCTTTTTAAGTTTAAAAACATGATCTAGTTTATCAGTATCTTCAAAACCAGGGGGTTGTTTAACATATACTTCTTCTTCAATTATACCATTGAGAAAAGCACTTTTCACATCCATTTGAAAGAGGATGATTTGGTGTTGTGCAGCATATGACATTAGAATGTGAATAGCTTCTATTCTAGCTACAGGTGCAAAGGTTTCATTATAGTCAATACCTTCTTGTTGGTTATAGCCTTGAGCTACTAACCTTGCCTTATTTCTAACAACTTTGCCATCCTCATCCAATTTGTTTCTGAAGACCCATCTTGTTCCAATGACAGACTTGTTTTTGGGCTTGAAGACAAGTGTCCAGACATCATTTCTGGTGAACTGGTTGAGTTCCTCTTGCATAGCAAGAATCCAGCTTTCATCATCAAGAGCTTCTTCAATGTGCTTTGGCTCTATTTCTGCCATAAAGGCCACATTGCTTGATTCTTTTAAAGTAGATATGGTTCTCACTCCTTCTGAGGGATTCCCAATAATAAGATCCTTAGGATGATGAGTTTTGAATTTCCTGTCTCTTTTAAGATCATCATGAAGATGTTGACTTGTCTGTTGACTTGTCTGCTCCACTTGTCTGACTGGTTCAACTTCAGGTTCTGTCTTGGTCAGGTCAGGTGGTTGACTTTCTGATTTATTAATGTCAAGACCTGCAAGATCATCTTCTAGATCTGATAATTCCTTATCAGTCTTTAAACTATCATTAAATTTGACATGAACAAATTCTTCAATAACAGATGTTCTAGAATTATAAATTCTAAAAGCTTTAGACATTTCAGTGTATCCTACAAAGATACCTTTATCTGCTTTGGAGTCAAACTTTCCAAGTTGATCCTTAGTATTTAGAATGAAGCATTCACAACCAAATGCATGAAAGTAAGAAATGTTGGGGCTTTTTCCTTTCCACAATTCATAGGGTGTCTTCTTTAGAAAAGGCCTAATGAGTATTCTGTTTTGTACATAACATGCTGTGTTTACTGTTTCTGCCCAGAAGTACTTAGGGAGATTATTCTCATTGAGCATAGATCTAGCCATCTCTTGCAGAGATCTGTTCTTTCTCTCAACCACTCCATTTTGTTGAGGAGTTCTAGGTGCAGAGAAATTGTGAGAAATTCCATTCTCATCACAGAACTGTCTAAACTGCTCATTTTCAAATTCTCTCCCATGGTCACTTCTAAGAGTAGAAATACAGAAACCCTGCTCATTTTGTACTCTTTTACAGAATACTGAGAAAGCCTTAAAAGACTCATCCTTGTGGGTTAAGAAGAGTACCCATGTATATCTAGAATAGTCATCAACTATGACAAATCCATATTTTCTTCCAGCCAATCTAGCAACACTAACTGGTCCAAACAGATCCTTGTGTAACAACTGAAGAGGTCTAGAGGTTGATACTTGGTTTTTAGATTTGAAACTTGATTTTACTTGTTTACCTCTCTAACATGCATCACACAAAACATCTTTCTTAAAACTAATATCAGGCAATCCTCTCACAAGGTTATCCCTTTTTAATTTTGAAATTAGTTTCATACTAGCATGTCCTAGTTTCTTATGCCATAACCATCTTTCATCCTCTTTAGACATCAGACAGGTTACACTTTGATCTGACAGGTCAGTCAGTTCAATCTTATACAGATTTTGTTGCCTTTTAGCTGAAAAGAGGGCTTTGCCACTGAGATCTTTAACTATGCATAGATCCTTGGTAAAGGAGACATCAAATCCACTGTCACATAATTGACTTATGCTAAGCAAATTGTGTTTTAATCCTTTAACCATAAGAACATTAGATATAGAGGGAAGAGGAGGTTTACCACCAATAGTACCAATGCCTATAACCTTCCCTTTCTGATTTCCACCAAATGCCACATGTCCTTCTTTCTTAAGTTGGAGGTCTAGGAACATAGACCTTTCTCCTGTCGCGAGCAACCACTGTCCAAGTACCAGCAATGGTGTTTTCTTTGTGCTGTTGAGGACATCTGCAACAGAGATTATTTGCTCTTTAGGTACCCATGGTTTTCTGGGTCCTTTTCTATTAGTTCTAGGAGTCTGTGCAGACTTCCTTCTTTTCTTATGAATACACTTAGACATAACATGTCCAGTTTTTCCACAGAAGTTACAGACAAGTATGGATTTAATGGAAGTAGATTTAGCAGACACTTTAGAGTTTTTAGTTGATACTTTATGATGTGTCTGATGGACATATCCAATACCTTCTTTGTTAAGGGAGTGCCTCTGACAACCAAGCAGCTTGGTCAGATTATCTCTACCATTAACAAATTTGGCAAGATCAGAAGTGAGCTCTTGCACTTTCTGTTGAAGTTTTTCAACTTCTTTAGATTGTGATGTATCACTAGAGATCTTAGCTTCATCAGACTTTTCAGTCTTCAGCTCACTGTTCTCTTTGGTAAATTTCTCATACTCTTGAGATTTCTGTTTATGCTCACTGAGGAGCTTAACATAATCTCTCTTGAGGGATTTGAAAGCCTTAGATAAGCAGTTGGATTCCTCTAGCAATTCTCATAGGCATCAAGTAATTCCTCATAGTCAGGATGTACCTCATTATCTGAATCTGAGTCAGTGTTGGCCATTAGACAGATTAGCTTCTTCCTCTGTCTCTTCATCAGAAGATGTTGACTCCAGATCTTCCCAAGTAGCCATCATCCCTTTCTTCTTCTTCTTAAAAGGGGCTTTCTTGAGTTGAGGACATTCAGCTTTGATGTGACCTGGGTTCTTGTACTCATAGCAGATAATTGAACTCTTGTCTGTGGAAGTGGATTCTTTGAAGTTCTTGTCCTTATTGAACCTTCTGAATGGCTTATCATTTCTGAACTTCTTTTTCTGTAAAAGAAGCTTTATCTTTTTGGTTAGGAGAGATAATTCTTCATCACTTTCAGAATCCTCGGGTTCAAACAGGTCAGCATCACTGGATGACTCGTCTGCCTTCAGAGCATTAGAAGCTTTTGAAGATTTTTGATCAGCCTTCAGAGCAATTGACTTGCCCTTCTTTGTTGTGATTTCATCTCCAAGTTCTTGCTCATGAACAGTGAGTGTACCAAGAAGTTCATCCATAGTCAAGGAAGTAAGATCCTTGGCTTGAGAGATAGCAGTTACCAAAGGTCTCCATTGCTTAGGTAGACTCCTTAGTATCTTTCCAACCTTCTCAACATTAGAGTAAACTTTGCCAAGAGACTTTAGGCCATTGATGATAGTTTGGAATCTTCCTATCATCTGAGCAACAGATTCTCCTTCCTCCATGAGAAACAGTTCATACTTTCTGACAAGTATGGCAATCTTTGATTCTTTAACTTTGGCTGTTCCTTCATGTGTGACAGCTAAGGTGTCCCATATTTCTTTAGCAGAATCACAGGCACAAACCTTTTCAAATTCATCAGGACTGAGAGCACAAATGATGTTGTATCTGGCTTTGTGATTGAGCTCCCACTTTGTCTTTTCTGCAGGGGTCCACTGAGCTTTTGGCTTGTCAGTGTTGTCATCATTTTTAGGAATGAATGGACCATCTATGATGACATCTCAGAGATAAGAGTTTGTAGATAGAATGAACCATTGAAATCTATCTTTCCAATAGTTGTAGTTTTCTCCATTGAAGAATGGAGGTCTGGTTAAGGAAGCTCCTTCAGTCTGGTGACTCCCACTAGCTCCAGCAGTCATGTCTATTCTTCAGGACCTTTTACCTCTACACTGTTAGATGCTCAACCCAGAGGCTGAGCTCTGATACCAACTGAAATAGACAACTATAAACACGAGAAGGGGGGTTGAATTGTGTTAATCAGAAATTAAAATAAAGTTGAAAACTTTTCACACATAGAAGCTAGGTTCAGACAGGTGTAAAATAACTTACACAGACAGGTCACCTGTCTAGTATATTTTCACAGAAAAACACGCAATCACACAGATGAAAAACAAGCTTGATATACACACTTTTATCCCCTTAGTTAGAACACAAATAATATAACCAAAACTACTCAAGAGTTTAAGGGAAGAGAGATTAACACAGTTGTTTATCCTAGTTCACTCTTTACAAAAAGAGCTACGTCCACTTCTTAGTAGTACCAAGTTTTATCCACTATAACTGATCAGGTTACAGACTCCAAGTATTGTTTGCACACCTAGCCTCTTCAGGCTCCAAGACAAGTATCCTTTGCTCACCTAGCCTCTTCAGGCTCAAATAGGTTTGTTTTGAGAAGTTTGTTTGTAATAAATACAATCAGACAAACAGTTCTTTTACTAACACTCAGAGTGGATTAAATGTAGACTTAGGAAAGACTGCGTAATAACTTCAAATGATTGAAGAATACAAATAGAAAGAATGAACAGAGTAATGACTCTTTAATGCTTTGTAATCTCTGATGTGTTCATATTCAATGACTTCTGTATTTATAGCCTTCAAACATTTAATATCCGTTAGAGACATTCCTTGCAACGATGGCTTCAAGCAGAGCTTCATTAAATGCAATAGATTCGTTCTGGACAGCCATTAATGCAATGAAGACGTTGGTTGTAATCTAACATGAAGGATCATGGCTTTATGCATCGTGCAATAGCCAAATCAGAGTTGTGCAGAATGCTTTTGTACTTTGCAGAGTATATTTCCCTTCTTGTGTAACAACTAAGAGTACTAGGGAATAAAGCATGTTGGAAACATTCTTTAACTGGAAGTTGTCTCTGACTTCCTAGGTTGCTTGAGAGAGTGACCTTCTGAATTTCTTGGTAAGCATGAGAAAGGGATTCAGAGTCTTCTGCATGAGGGGACAGCTTCCAAAAGCTTTGTGTACTCGAGTTCTTAACGAAGAACCTTAGACGAGTATTGAGAGCATAGCAGAGACAAGTTGAAACTGTTTTGTAGAAAGTCAACAATCCTTGTCAGTAGATGGGTTGACTTTTGCTTATCCAGACAGGTTGTCATCCAAGTGAACAGACAGGTGAGTTTTGCTATTTTATGATCTGTACACTAAGTAGACAGGTTAGCAACCACAAAGTAGGTTAATTAAATCATTAACCAATGTTTAGCTTTCATCTAAAATTAGGGAAATGCACACAGACATTTTAGAGACTTAACAAGAAAGCTACTCTCGAGTACAAAAGAGAAGTGACAGAACCCTTTCCAGCTCTACTGATAACCAAGAGTGCTTTTCTGATGATCACATATCAAGTTATCATAACTCAACGGATCTTAGCATTTAATGCCATGTCTAAACGGATATGTTTGAAGACCGTTGAAGAAGAAAGAGCTCAAGCCAAAGACCTCTATAATACTGGACGACCCCCATTAAAGAAGCCCATCGAAGCTCTGATATTCAAAAGTGCCAAACTCTGCAAAAAATTCTCTCGAATACTTTCATTGTAATATCATTTGATCTTAAACTTTTATACCCTCACACATAGTGAGCTTGTGGGTCAATCTTTAAATCTCTTAAGTTAGAGAGAGCCTGAAGAGGCTTGACTGAAAAATAATACTTGAGTGCTTGGAGAGGTGTTGAATACTTTTGTGATTGTAAGCCTGAAGAGGTGTTGAATACTTGTAAAGCTATTGGTTTATAGTGGAGAAAACCTTCAAGTAGAAGGGACTGGACGTAGCTCTTGGTTGGAAGAGAGTGAACGAGGATAAAAACATCTTTGTGAATCTTCTATCCCCAACTCTTTATAGTTTTTCTTTATATTAAATGCGGGGACTTGATTTTGAGTTTGTTAACTTCTTCAAAAGGTTTCTTTTTTTTGTGTGTTTACTTCACTGCTTGCTTGCAAAAAAGTTTTAGAAAAGGTATTTTCAAAAATTGTTAAAAAACACAATTCAACACCTTTCTTGTGTTTCCTCGTGTCAACTTCAGTTGGTATCAGAGCTCAGGCTAGAAAGGGTTGAGCATCTAACAAGTGCTGAGGGAGTACCCTCTACCTAGCATATATTTATAAAGGCATAACATAAAGAAATAAAATAATTTAGAAATAAAAACATGCATATCATTTAATTATAAATAAAAACCATAGGTAGAAGATACCACATTGTAAAAAACTTCTCAACGCAGAAATAAACAAGTTTTTAAAAGAAACATAACATGAAAAAAATAACCCAACCCTGATGTCACATTACAGAGCTGGTATAACCAAAATCCGGAAACACATCGGATAACAACATAACTAAAGATAAATCCTAACTACGAGTAGTGGCTCCTCAGAGTCACTCCTCAACAGGCTGCTTGTAACATCCCTTGTTCCACAACTTCTAAAAACACAAGTTCAACTCTTAATTGGGGTGTAAAGTTTTGTGTTGAAGTATTCATGGTTTAATGCTTGAAGTGAAGAGTTTAGGAACCCTTTTGACACTTAGTCTTGGATTAAACCAGAACTTTTGATGTTTCTTCATGTTTCAGCTTAGTAATCGATTATGGTAGCTGTGAACACCCTATTTTGACCAGGTCTTTTTTAAGTTTTTCACTAAAATCTGAAAAAATAAAAAAATTGCAAACAGAGAAAAATTACAAAAATGTTGTCATTTAATTCGAAGTTTGTTTTTATGTATCCAAAAATCCAAAAAAATTATAAAAGACAAAATCACAAAAAGATTTTTAATATTATGTTACATTTGTTTTGTTATCTCAGACCATCCAAGCCCATCACCATATCTTTGACCCATGACCCAAATTCAACCCATCTCCCTTCTAACTTCAGAAATGTATCTTTCTCTTCCCCACTTTCAGAGCTTAGCGCACATCCCTCACCAAAATTCACCAAATCATGATCCTTCCTCTTTAATTCCAATGACCACACTGGTGCAGAAAAAAGAAACATGAGACTTCTTTCCTTGGATGGCAAGCGCATTGCAATGCCGGAATTTATGAGGTAAGTATCGTTCCCTTCCATTTTGCTTCTCAATCATGAAATTGATTTGTTGTTGGCTGATTTGCAGGGACAAATTGATGAGGCAGGGCACGCTCACCTGAGGAGGGAGAAAGAGATTAAACCCTATAAAGCACAAAGGCAACAAGACAGAGGGAAGGGGGAGAAATGTACAAAGGAACAGAGGCAGAAAGATACACAAACAGAGAGAAGAGAGAAGAGCATTGAGAGGAAGGCACTTTTAGTTTAGGATCCTTGATTATTCTGCAGTTATCTTGTCAATTTCTTTTTCTTCTTTTTTTGTCAAAGTGGGCTCTGTTTTGTAAATCTTATCATCAATAACATTTTGGAATTAGCTTTGTGCTATGCTGTAATCTTGATAAAAGGTTGTTTTCTTTCATTATAAATTGGGCATGATTCCTCTGTTTTTTTATTAGCTTATGCTCACCATTTATTTGATGAAATGAGGGAATGAATGGTTAGAAGGGTAAGTGATCTTGTTAATTGATCCATCACCTATTCTGACTATGACCCTGAGATGTTAATCTCTCTGCTTTAGAAAGGCTTAAAAATCAGGATGGTATAGCATGATGAGTTTCATGAAAGTAAATTTCTAGATTTATGGCTTTGCTATAAAACTGCTCTAGCTATACGCTTAATCTTTGAAGGTGCCCAATCTATTTTATGTACTATAATCTGTTTGCCTAGTGTCCTTTTTTTTTTCTTCTGAAAATCCTCGATCTGGATTTTGAAAGGAATTACATGGATTTTTCTTGAGATGATGCTGTTTTGGTGCTTGCTAAAATCTTGTCATATCTGCTTGCTATCCTCATTAAAAGACCCTTTGAATGGTGCTGTTCTTACAGGTTTGTTGACGAGGTTATGTCCCCTTTCTATGTGACTTAAGTAGCCTTGTACATTATTTGTTTGAAGCACTTGGAACTCTTTTTTTTATATGATATATATAAGCATTTGATGGTTGCTGAGCAAGTGAGCATTCCATGTTGGGCTACATAAGAATCAATGGGATGCAAGGTTCTCTATTGTAATGGAATCAATGGACTATGTAAGAACCATTTCATTTTTTTTCCTTTTTTAAATTCATTCTTATTTTGCATTTGTTCACTTGATTTGTTGAATTGAATACTGTGTTATGGGCATGCTAGGGGAAAAAGTGGGAGACAAAATGTGATTAATCTGTTTTGTTTTATGTATTCATTCAAAAGGTAAAATATATATTTAAAATTTATTAATTATTTGCACAATTAATTTGGGTAACCGTTTTTGTTAATGGGTGTACTAGGGGTGCAGTGAGGTTAAGTCCCCTTCCTTCCCTATGCGCAATCGGCTCCCGAACTCGATTTTGGTTCCAAAGACCACTTTTAAAGGTTTTCCAATTTTTACCTAAAATAAAATTGGTGGCGACTCTACTTTTTTCTAAAATCTCTTTTTATCGCCGTCCTCGTCGCGATTTTCGGGTTGTGACAGATGGTGACTCCACTGGGGAAGTTTTTAGAGAGTCAAGCCCATTAAAATTACTTGTGCAAATTTTTTAATAAATTTTAACTTATTTATTTTACCCCTTTTTGCTTTGTTTTGATCCTTATAAAAAATGAAAAAAAATTTGAAAAAGAACCTATTTTTAATATGCTCTTACTTTTGTTTATTTTGATTTTGTATGAATTTTTTTTTTTTTTGTCTTGCTGTTTCAATATTAGGTATTTTTTAGTTTTAAGTGTTACAGGTTTGTATGCTCCCTCCACACACCTCACTGTCACTTACCTCACACACATTATGGGCTTTACACCCGAGCCTGAGTGATGCCGTAGGACTTAGAAGGGGCTTTGGCGATGTTATTGTGGAGCTTTATGCTTCCTTGACTTGCGCTGATTCTCCCGCTCAGATTGTGCCTAGTTTCATGGGTATGACCATATTGTGAGGGTTTATCCCTCCTTGTGATCAATTCATGGAACTAGATCCTTATCTCCTCGATAGGGGCAATCTGGGGACCTTTTCCTCTAGGTTTTTAGAACCATCCTTGATAAAGATGTACTGATAGATGGAATCTAGCCAACTCAACCACTAAGTCTGACCATTCTATGACACAAATGGAGCATCTTTCATTTCTAAAAAAATAAAAAATAAAATCCTTGTTGTGAATTGCATCTTATGCAATTTTTTGTATCAATAAAAAAAAGAAAAAAAAGAAAAAACCATTCCATGTTTCTCTCCTTTCGTTGAAAAAAAATAAAAAAAATATATTTTCTCCTTGCATCTTATGCAACTTTTGTGTACCTTGTGCATTATCTCTAAAAAAAATAAAAATAAAATTGCTTGCACCTTGTGCATTATCTTAGTTGCGTGTTAATCAAAAGAAAAGCAAAAAAATAAAATCATTTCATGCATCTCATGCATTTGAGAAAAAAAGACTCACCACATGAATAAACATGCATTTTTCTTGTGAGTTGAAAGGGCTTTCTATACACGTCATACAAAGAAAAAAAAACTCATTTCTTTGCATGTAAATTTTTTTTTTTTGTAAAAAAAAAAAAAAGGACTTTCATTTCATGCATCTCATGCATTCTTAATTTTGGTAATTAAAAAAAAAAAAAAACTTCCTTTCAAGTTGATGCCTATCTTGGCATAATAATTTGAAAAGTAAAAAAAAAAGTGACTATCTGAGTAGGTAGTAAAATTTTCTTTCAGAATTTTTTTTTTAAGTTCGAAAAAAAGAAGAAGAAAAAGGATGAGTGACTTTTTTTCCTCAAAAGTTCAAATCTTTGGTATGCTGCAGATGATTGGTGAAAGCTAAGGTATCAACCTAGTTGGGACCTTAGCTATTCATTGTGATGCCTTTGCATGTCAATTTTGTTTTAAAAAAAAAATTCTCTACTCCTTTGCGGGTAAATTGAATCCTTGTGCTTTCAAGAAAAGTTGATACCAATCAAACTTGGATAGTGGAAATTGATGGACAAAGAGTTGAAGGAACATTTAGTAATGAGGTGGGGGAAAAGAAGAAACATCACAGTTTCATAACTTGAGGCATCCGATCTTTCCAAGTCATCTATCAGTGCCCTCTAAAACTTGTCCAGACCATCACTTAATAAGGCTCAGATGTTGTCCAAGCTCAAGCCTACTACCTCTTCCGAGGTCGAGACTCTCGATCCCCAATATCAAGCTGTTTCAGATTTTGTGGAGACCACAACTAATTACAAAGGTGCCTATGTTTTCAAGGAAGCCTCAATTTCTAGCAGGGTTGCCAACCCGTGGATCACTATTTGTTCAAGATTATGGAGTTCCAGTTGTCATCGGCAGTCCACCGCCCAACAATCCTATGGCAAAGAATATTTCAGCAAATGGATTAAACATGTGTTGTCGAGCCATGATTGCCGCATCAAGATTGTTTGATCATATTGTTCCCTATGTTTGGTTTGTCTTGAAGTTTTATTATAATGGACATGCATGGTTTGTTTATTTTTCCGTATCCTGGAATAAAAGTTTTGTGATTCATTTTTAGACCCTTTGATTAATCTTTGTGTTGTGGGGAACATGCAACAGTGGCGGGTTGAAGTTCCTAAATCCCCTCTTAAAAAAAAAAAAGTGAAAAATAAAAAAATTGAAAAAGTAAAAAATGAAAAATGAAAAAATGAAAAAAAATCGGGAGCAAATAATGAAAGTGTGGTTTTCTTTATTGGTTGGTTTTGTCTCAAGATTAATTCTTTATGAGAAATGAATAACCACTATTTGAAATGAAGATTGGCCATCTTTCTTTATCCTTCATAATATATATATATATATATATATATATATATCATTATCCCTTGCTACCTCTTTTGGGCCTTGAAATTTCTTTCTAATAACCCTGGACTAGGATTATCCTTACAATGGGGCTCGTACTGAAGGTTGCCTGCAATAACAATAAGTGAAGGAAAAATAATAAAATGTGAAGGAGATGACGATGAGGAAAAAGCAAAAAAGAAAAAAAAAAAGAGGAGGTATGTTGGCAAAGTACATAGTTTGCTTGAAAATGAATGAAAAAAAAAAAAAAAAAGGAAAGAAGAA